>JARCFY010000011.1:2653333-3980000 GCA_029233225.1 Lepidodactylus listeri
CGAAACGCCATCTGTCATGCATGTGGGAAAGTGGGCCACCTAGCCAAAGTGTGTCTCGTCTCAGGGACATGAGGCTACAGACGAGTTCCAGCGGACCTGAGGGTCTGTGACTACCCCCAGCTGCTCGTATCATTCCACGTCATCGCGGTCGTCAGGGCAAAGACAGAATTCCAGCCATGAAGCAAGCGTGTACGAAGACTACACCAACTGCCTATATATACACCAGGGACTACATCTGCGTCCAAAGATCAAGGCCACCGTCTTCATTGAAGGTCGAGCGTGCCAGATGGAGATAGACTCGGGCTAAGCATTGTCCATCGTCTCGTGGAGCACGTTCCAACAAGTCTGCCCGCGTTTCACTGCACACCGCCTACAAAGATGCACCTTGCAGCTATTTGACTTCCAGAGGAACCGAGTTCCAGTCGTGGGCATCGCAACTGTCCAAGTCAAATATAAGAAATTCTCCGGCCGTCTGAACCTGCTCATGGTAGAAGGTCGCCGTACAAGCTTGATAGGGCTGGACTGGTTCGCTGCCCTGGGCATAGACATTGTTGGTGTGAACCAGGTCGAACCGCAGCCTTTAGTAGACTTTGAGACTGAATTTCCAGAGGTCTTCAAGAAGGAGTTGGGCTGTTACAAGGGTCCACCCATGTCATTTCACCTGGATCCTGCTGTGCCACCAATCCGCCACAAGCCCAGACGTTGCCCTGTTGCTTTTAAGCCCAAGATTGATGAACAGATCGATAAGTTGCTGGCCCAAGGGATCCTCGAGCCAGTTCCCAATGCCAAGTGGGAGACACCTATCGTCACTCCCCTCAAGCCCGATGGCTCCATCCGTTTGTGCGCTGACTATAAGTGCACCATCAATCAGGCCCTACAGCCGCATGCATACCCGGTTCCCATGGTGAGCCACCTCCTGGCCTCAGTCTCTGGGGGCCAGGTATTCGCCAAAATCAACCTTGCCCAGGCTTATCAGCAGTTGCCAGTAGATGCCGCCACCGCTGAAGCTCAAACCATCGTGACGCATCGAGGTGCCTTCAAAGTTAACCGGTTGCAGTTCGGCATGAACGTCGCCCCCGGCATTTTTCAAGAGCTCATGGAGCACCTTCTCTGAGGTTTGCCTGGCGTCATACCATATTTTGATGACGTCTTAATCACTAGAGTCTCTGATCTAGAACTAGCTGCTTGAGTGCGAGAGGTCCGTTGATGGCTACAGGATGTCGGCCTTCGACTGAAGAAGGAGAAATGCGAGTTCTTCGTCCCTTCCGTGCAGTTCCTGGGTTACCGCCTAGATGCAGATGGCATCCACCCTGCTCCAGACAAGGTTACAGCAATCCGCAACGCACCCCCGCCAAGGTCCAAGAAAGAGCTGCAGTCCTTCTTAGGACTACTGAACTTCTATCATGCATTCTTGCCCAACAAAGCAGCTCTTGCGGAACCACTCCATCGGCTTCTGGACAAGTCAGCTCCATGGGCATGGGGTCGGCGGGAAAACGCCTCTTTCCAAGCCGTCAAAGCCCTCCTTGCCTCCGATGCCATCCTAGTACACTACGACGAGAAGAAGCCCCTCGTCCTCGCTTGTGACGCGTCGCCCTATGGAATCGGGGCTGTGCTCAGTCACCGTCTACCATCTGGCCGGGAGGCCCCCATCGCCTTCTATTCTAGAACGTTATCATCCACTGAGAGGAACTATGCCCAAATCGATTGGGAAGCCCTAGCGATCATTGCGGCAGTGAAGAAGTTTCATGATTTTATCTACGGCCGGGACTTTGAGATCATCACTGACCACAAGCCATTGCTGGGCATCTTCACAGCCGACAGGCAGACCCCACAGATACTGTCCCCCCGAATGATGCGCTGGGCAGTCCTTCTGTCCGCTTACTCTTGCCGTCTCCTCCACAGGCCTGGAAAGACCATTGGGCATGCTGACGCCCTTAGCCAGCTACTGCTTCCATTGTCTGAACCACCCGCGGCCCCACTCAAGGAAGTTTTATTGATTGAGGAGCTGCCACAGCCTCCGCTCTCCGTTGCCGACATTGCGTTCCACACTAGTTGGGATCGCACGCTTGGAAGAGTCTACACATATGTGTGGAGGGGATGGCCATCCGAGAAACTTGATGCAGAATTCCAGCCATTCGTATCGAGGTCATCAGAGCTATCGGTCAATAAGGGGTGCCTGCTGTGGGGGAATAGAGTCATCGTCCCTCCCCCACTTCGCCAATGAGTGCTGGATGCCTTACATGAAGGGCACCCATGCATCGTCAAAATGAAGGCCATGGCGAGAAGCTATGTTTGGTGGCCTTGCATAGACCAACAGATCAAGCAGTGGGTCCGAACGTGTCAACCATGCCAGGAGTCATGACCAGCAGCCCCAGAAACTCCAGTTCACCCATGGGAGAAGCCAAGGGGACCATGGTCCCGCATCCACGTGGACTTTGCTGGGCCTTTTCAGGGCTGAACATTGCTGATCGTCGTGGATGCATACTCTTAGTGGTTGGAGATCATCCCTGTTACCTCCATGACGTCGGCCGTTGTCACCCACTGCCTGGACCGCCTTTTCACCACTTTTGGCCTGCCGGACCTCCTCATGTCCGACAACGGAACCCAATTTACATCAATGGAGTTCCAGTCTTTCCTGGATGAGAGGGGTATCCGGCACGTCACCTCGGCCCCTTTTCACCCCGCAACAAACGGCCAGGCCGAGTGAATGGTTCAGACAGCCAAGGACTCACTCCACCCGCTGGGTGACGGGAATTTTCAGGCCAAACTCGCTGGGTTCTTACTCCTGCAGCATTCCTCACTGCACACCACCGCTGGGAAGTCACCGGCAGAGCTGCTCATGGGTCACCAGATATCCACCTGCCTGAGTCGTCTCCACCCAGACCTGGCACCAGATGTCCACCGTGACCCTATCGCCACAGGGTCCACTCGGTCATTCGCAACAGGAGATACAGTTTTCGCCAGGAACTTTGGAGCAGGTCTGCACTGGGTTCCAGCGATAGTGTTGTGTGCCACGGGCCCCATCTCTTACGAGGTAAGGGACGACTCGGGGCAGGTCCGTCATAGACACCTGGACCAACTACGACATAGGTGGCCAGCACCTGAGGAGCAATTGCAACACCCTCCAGTTCCTGTGTCGGAACAACAATTGCAACGCTCCCCAGTTCCTGCCTTGGAACAACGTTTGCCACGCTCCCCAGTTCCGGAAACAGAACAACACCCCCTGGTTCCTGAGGCCAGATTGGCAGATCTACCAGCGCAGCAAGACTCTGGCGCCCGGGACAGTCGCTTGACAGGGGGGAGCCCTCTGCCAACTCCAGCCCAGGACAGTTTGTCACAGGGACAGTCTACCGAGCCACTGCCAGCCCAGTCTGCGGTAAGTCCCCTGCCAGAAATGGGTCTTGCCCCTGGGTTCCCTGAGCTTCCAGACATTGTGGACCACTCCCCCGGGAGTCCGGCGTCACAGCTCAGGTCGCCCAGCACGGGTCCACCTTTGCTGCGCCGCTCCCGACGGACCAGACGACCACCCTCACACTTACAAGACTATGTTGTTTGAACTTGGGGGGAAGAGTGTTGTATTCTTATTATTTTACAGCCACAGCTTGCAGAGACTGGGATGCAAAAGGCCCTTTCTGATTGGCTACAAATAAAGACTCTCATTGGTCTTTAAGCCACTCTAGGTAACCAATTGCTGAACCTCGCTTAGGTCCAATAGGATTGTTTGTTCATAGTTACATAGTTTGAAGTTATGAGTTGGAAACAGTATAAATTAAGGTGCCACTCTCATAGAGCTGTCTTTTGAGCTGAAGCAATGTGTTTGAATAAAAGCCTGTTTGTTTGATTCATCGCCTCCCGCTCAATACTTAAAAGATTCTAAAGTAGGCCATGGAGTTTTCTATCTAGGAAATATCAATTTCATCCTTGCCACAGACTGTATTTTTGCCTTTGTATGAAGGAATATTTCTATAATTTGGATAATATTTAGTCTGAGAAGTGTTTGCAATATGACAGGAACTTAAAAATAAAGAGCAGGCTTGGTGGGAAGCTCCTAGGTCTCTCCACAATATAGTTTATGATGGATCTATACCTTGTTCAAAAAATTCTCTAAACTCAAACCCAAGGCTTGTCCTAGGATGAGTACTGCCATGGGTGCCTTTACCTCCATAGTCAGGTTATATTGCCAAGTTGTGTAGCTTGTACAGCACACAAACCCTAGCAATGTAGCAGAAAAAAGCTAGTAGCATTACAGTTGTGAGTGAGTCTTCATTTGACTACTGCATACATTTCTATAACCTTGTAAAAATCTCAGAATGAATTCTTTGAAACTATATTTAAACTATATTTTAAGAATAATTTAAACATTATAGGAGAAAACAGAATCAAGTCAAATTCCATTACACAAAATGTTGTTCTCTACAGGGGCAGATCAGGCTGCTGGAGAACAGGTCTGCCCACCCCTTTCCACTATTCTGGTAGACCTGCCCTCCAGAGAACAGGTCTACCCACCCCTTTCCACTATTCTGGTAGACCTGGCCTCTGGAGAACAGTCTACCTGCCCCAGTCCACTATATTGGTAGACCTGGGCTTGGACTGTCACCTTGTGCTGATCCTTAGAAAACATACCAGCACTTAGGGGAGAAAAAACTTTTGCACTTTTTTTTAGTGAAATATGACAAATTACAGGTCAAGTATAACAAAGGAGGAACAATTACTGCCAGAACCCTGCCTAACCTAACAAACAGGAAGTTGCTTAAATGTTATCAACCTGCCCAAACTACGTATTTATTCAAATATTTAGATTCCACTTTTCCCTGTGATTCTAGGCAGCTTACAAATCATACTGAAAAGCATAATAGGGGTGTGCAAAAAATCAGTGATTCTGACTCAATTATGGCATATAGGCTATAATTAAGAGTTAATCTGGGGGTATCTGGGGCTTGGGGGGGGCTGTTTTTTTGCTGATGCCTTTCCTCAACCCCCCCCATGTTTCAAAAAGATTGGACCAGGGGGTCCAATTCTATGGGCCCCAGAAGGAGGTGCCCCCATCCTTCATTGTTTCCTATGAAAGGGGAAAATGTGAATTGAAGCTAGGCAGGATATAAATCCAAATAAATAAATAAATAAATAATCCTCTGCGCAGCCATCTGAAATGTTGTGCACCAGTGCCCCCTAGCACAGTTTAGAGGAAACTGTAGTGAGGAGGAAGATTCTCCTCTTCAGGATGCTATGACTGATGCCTCCTCTGTCTGTGAAAACAGTATAAAGTTGATTACAGTGTACACTGTGGAAAGTTTAAAAGTAAGTTAACAGAAATATGACTTCTTGCCACTAGGTCACTCTTCTGGAGAAGGCCCTTGTGCTGCCCCGGCAGAGATCAGAATGGCAAAGTATAGTGAATTGTTTACTGCATCTTTAAATGTATAAGAATTGTGGGTAGTCTAGTAACCTTAAGGTCAGCTGGTTAAGCCTTCCTGATTGGTTTAGACAGCCTCCCTGATAAGTACTGGAGTCCGGAGTCCATGGAATAGTGAAACAGCTAGATCTTTATTGCTGGTCTGGATGAAGCATACAACCCAGGGCTCGAAGCCCTCCTTTTATGCTGGTCAGGGATAATCCCCTAACCTCACCCAACTGGCCTGATAGGCTATTATAAGTCTATTTACATCTCATAGGTTCCTGGGGAGAAACCATGATTGGTGGCCGGTTTGAATCCACCTGGCCTTTGTTCTACCTGGCTGAAGCTCAGGTAGTTTCTTGGCCATGTGCTCTGGCCACATGGCAGTTACCATTACTGAAGCACATGGCAACCGCATGGTCAATACATAACACCCCTCCCCTCATAGTCCAGAACCCCTCTGCACACATAGTCTTTGAGATAGTCTGGGCGTCTGCGCTCGCATCCAGAGCGCCGGGGGGTTGTAAGGCGGGGCATGTTGCTTGTGTCGGCAGGTTGCGGTGTGGGTAGTTGTTCTGCTTGTGGGGCCGGTCTGCTCGGTGGTTGTTCAGGTGTGGATGGTGTGGTTGCTTCATCCATGGGCACGAGCGGTGTCTCTGCAGTCTCCAGATCAGGGTCTTGCGCTGCTTCCAGAGTCGTGTCGATGTCACGGTCCGTTGGTGCAGGGAGTTCAGGGGCCTGGGTAGCATCGTGGTTCTGTGTACGGTGTCGAATCTGGTCAATGTGCCATTTCCAGACTACTCCATCTTCCGTGAGGACCTCGTAGGAATAAAGGCCGGTGACTCGAATGATCCTCGCGGGGAGCCATGTCGGACCCTGCGTGTAGTTCTTAGCATATACGGGGTCTTTGGGAGCGAACCCTCGGGCGGCTGGCTGGTCCTCCGTTGTCGGGTTTCCATTGTTTGCTCGGTCGGGATGTAGACGGTCCAGGACGGTTCCCAGTCGTCTTCCCATAAGAAGTTCGGCTGGCTGGTGCCCGGTCCCTGAGTGGGGTGTGTTCCATTGGCTGAACAGGAACTTATACAGCTGCTGTTTCCAGTCGCCGTGCTCCATTCTCTTTAAAGCCTCCTTCGTTGTTCTCACCATGCACTCAGCCTGGCCCTTGGTCGCAGGGTGAAATGGTGCAGAGTGGATGTGGCACAGACCGCAGGCCTCCACGAACTGTTGGAACTCGCCAGAGGTGAATGCGGTCCCGTTGTCGGTTACGAGAGTGTCAGGCATCCCGTGTGTCGCAAAGACCAGCCAGAGACTTCGTAAGGCTGCGTTGGTGGAGGTCGATGCTACCAGAACCACCTCAAGCCACTTGCTGTAGCTGTCTACAATGATAAGAAACAACCAGCCCTGGACCAGTCCCGCGAAGTCTAGGTGCAGACGGGACCAGGGCTTGTTAGTGGATTCCCAGGATCGGAAGGGAGCATGTGGTGGGTCTGGCCGCGACTCTTGGCATTTGGTACATTTCTGGACCCGCCCCTCAATGTCTTTGTCCAGGCCTGGCCACCACACGTAACTTCGGGCCAGGGCTTTCATACGTAGTATTCCCGGGTGGGCCTCGTGTAGTTCCTCTAGAATTCGGGGCCACAGAGGCCCAGGGATCACCACTCTAGATCCCCATAGCAGGCACCCCTTGTGGGCCGAGAGTTCGTGCCTTCGTGCCGTAAAAGCGGTGAACTCCGGTCCCGGTTTCTCTGGCCACCCCCTTCCCACCCAGTCCGAGACACAGGAAAGGATGCGGTCCCGCCGTGTGTGACAGGCCACATCTGATACCTGCACGTGGTGCTCCGGTAGGTCCTCCAGGAGCGTGACGTGGAAGGCTGGATCTGGGTCACAGGACGGGAGGGGAAGCCGGCTGAGGGCGTCGGCGTGTCCCATCGCCTTGCCCGTGCGATGCACCAATTCGTAGGAGTAGCCTGACAAAAAAATTGACCACCGCAGGACCCTCAGGGACAGCATGTGAGGGGTCTGCCAGTGGGGGGCAAGGAGACCCAGCAGGGGCTTATGGTCCGTAGCCATGGTGAACGACCACCCATACAGGTAGTCGTGGAACTTCCTGATGCCGGCTACAATCGCAAGGGCCTCCTTGTCGATTTGGGCGTAATTACGTTCCGTCGACGACAGGGTTCTGGAGTAGTAGGCTACCGGCACCTCCTTGCCCTTGGGTAGCCGGTGCCCCAAGACTGCCCTGACGCCATAGAGAGACGCATCGCAGGCCAGAATGACAGGGAACCTCTCATCAAAATGCGCCAGGACTGCATTTGAAACCAATAAGTCCTTGACGGCCCGGAAGGCTGCGTCATGCTTGGGACCCCAGGCCCAAGCCGCTCCCTTGTCCAGGAGGCGGTGCAGGGGTTTGGCAACAGCCGCCTTATGCAGAAGGAAGGCGTGGTAAAAGTTCAAAAGTCCCAAGAACGCCTGTAGTTCCGCCTTTGAAGACGGACGGGGTGCTCCTGTAATCGCTACTACCTTCTCCTTTGTCAGGTGAATGCTGTCCACAGTCACTTTGAAACCCAAGAAGGTCATTGAGGAGACTCCCAGGGTACACTTATCTTTTCGGACCTTGAGACCCGCGTCCTGGAACCGTTGCAGCACCATCTGTAGGCGTGCTGCAAACGTGTCGACATCCGGGGCGATGATGAGGACGTTGTCGAAGAACGGTTTCACACCTGGAACATCTTTAAGGAGAGTATCCATTAGATTTTGAAAAATCCCTGGCGCTACGCTGACCCCGAATTGGAGCCGTTTCACTTTGAACGCTCCCTTATGAGTCACAATCGTCTGTGCCTCGGTCGTTGCCTCATCTACAGGAAGCTGCTGATAGGCCTGGGTCAGGTCGAGTTTTCCAAATATTTTGTCTCCCGCGAGGGAGGCCAGAACATGGCTGACCACCGGTACTGGGTACACGTGGTCCTGTAATGCCTTATTAATAGTGCATTTACTGGGTTTTGTTAGCCGCCTTGAGCCGGTCCGCTGGCTAGGCGGGGTATAAATGGAACAAAATAAATAAATAAATAAATAAATAATTTATAATCTGCGCAGATGCGAACTTCCCCATTAGCCTTGAGGGGGGTCACAATGGGAGTCTCCCACTTGGCATGGGAGACCGGCTCGAGCACCCCTTGTGCCACGAGCTTTTCCAGCTCCGCCTCCACTTTGGGCTGGAAGGCGAGCGGTGGCCGGCGGATGGCCACGCAGATGGGCCGTACTGCCGGGTACAGGATGAAGGAAACCAGGGGTCCTCTGTAGCAGCCCAATGAGCCATCGAAAACGGCGGGAAATTCCTCGCAGATGGACGAGAAGTCGGTAGAGCCCATGCGGTGTATTCTGGTCCACTGCACTCCGAGCGGCTTGAACCACGCACGACCTAGGAGACTGGTTAGATTGTGCTCCACCACGAGAAGGTCCAGCAGGCCGTTAAAGGCGTGGTACTGGACCCGGACCCTGGCTAGCCCCTTAATAGCCACTAGGTTTTTCTGGAAGTCCCAGAGGACCAACCCAGCCGGTAGCTGTAGCCAGCATGCTCCCTTCGGGGAGAGGCGGCTGAATGTAGCTGCGGACACAATGGAATATGCGGACCCTGAGTCCAGTTCCATGGATCAAGGAACTTCCTCTATTCAGAGGGACACGGAAATCGTGCCCGGGATGGGCTGGGGCAAGTTCATTACTGTGGCCGCGGGAACGACACTACCCACTTCATCGAAGTTCGCTGCTCGGGCACGGTGGCTGTTCCTTAGGCGGCAGGCCCGGGCGAGATGGCCTGCTTTTCCGCAGGTGCAGCAGACGGCATCACGGAAGCGGCATGTATGTCTGTCATGGTGGTCCCCGCAGCTGGCGCATGTTGGGGTCTGCCTGTTGAGGGAAGCAGAAGAGGGAACAGAGACAGATGCTGGGTGCGGCCCTTGGGCCTGGAGATGCCGGGCTCACCCTTCTTCGAGCATGGTTGCATCCGGTGGACGTCCTCTTCTTCGCTCAAATCAGGTTCAGGATGGGGCTGCCTGGTGGACTTTGGTGGCTGCCTTGTCCTTTTGTGTTGTCTCGAAGGCTGCTGCTGTTTGGAGCATCTTTTCCAAGGTAGGTTCCGGCATTGCGATGAGGCGCCGGCAGAGCTTGGCTTCCCAGATCCCTCCCATGAAGGCGGTCTCCACGTGGTCATCCACGTGGCGGAATTCGCAGCCCATGGCTAGTCGGCGGAGTTCAGCCAGAAAAGTGGCAGCCGACTCCCCCGGCTGCTTCTGGCGCTGTATGAACTCCCAGCGCCTGGCCAGTTTTGATGGCTTCGGGGTGAAGTAATCGCCGAGGGTCTTGGTGAGTATGTCATAAGACACCTCGGTGGGGTCTTGCGGGGCAAGTAGGTTCTGGGCCACCCGCATGACCTCCACCCCTCCGGAACTCAAGAGCCAGGCGCTCTTCAGGCCCGCATCTGTGATCTCGCAGACTTTGAAGGCACACCCCAGCGTCTTGAGCCAGGACTCCCATGTCTCTGGGCGAGACGTATCGAAAGGGGTAATTGGTCCCGGAGCATTTGCCATAGTTACCGGAGCAGGAGCAGCGGCAGCGATTTGAGCGATGTCCTCCTGGTCTTGCGGTGGTGCTGGGGAGCCGTAAAGGCTCGGTGCTGCGTAGTGCCGGAGGATCAGGGCACAGAGCGGCTTGCGGCAAGGCGTTGGAGCACTGGGGCTCGGCGATGCCTGCGGCCGGCGGACAGAGCTCGCTGTGCTGCTGCGATCGGCTGGAGAGTCGCTCATTGGGATCCCACCTTTGTTGCCACTGATAAGTATTGGTGTCGGGAGTCCATGGAATAGTGAAACAGCTAGATCTTTATTGCTGGTCCAGATGAAGCATACAACCCAGGGCTCGAAGCCCTCCTTTTATGCTGGTCAGGGATAATCCCCTGACCTCACCCAACTGGCCTGATAGGCTATTATAAGTCTATTTACATCTCATAGGTTCCTGGGGAGAAACCTAGGTACATGATTGGTGGCCGGTTTGAATCCACCTGGCCTTTGTTCTACCTGGCCGAAGCTCAGGTAGTTTCTTGGCCATGTGCTCTGGCCACATGGTGGTCGCCATGTGCTCCAGTAACCGCATGGTCAATACATAACACTCCCCTTGCTTTGATACATTTGTCTGGGGAAAACTGTCTTCCTCAGTTTTGTAATCTTAGGTGGGGAGGGGAAGGAAAGGAGTTTGTAAGCCGCTCTGAGACTCCAAGTGAGTGAAGGGTGGGGTATAAATCTAATCTCTTCTCTTCTTCTCTCTTCTCCTTCTCTCTCCTCTCTCTTAAAGCCAGTTTAGCAATGCAAATGACTTGCAACCTTGCCTTTGTTTCCTCTGTCTCCTGCATGCTCATTTAGCAACAAGGCTTCTGGGTTCTTCCAAGCATAAACAAGCTCCTTCCTCACCACCACACTGATTGTAGATGCACGAGCACACAATCCCTGCTTTCAGCCTTATTTGCATGCATGCCTGTTAAGTGTCTCTAAACAGCACAGAGGGGAGTTTGATCCCTACTTCTCTAACTGTTTAGTGCATAGAGAGCAAGCCCCAAGTAGAAAAATAGGACTGTATGCTGCAAAAGTCTCACAGCAACGAGACCCTAAACTTCAGTCATTTTTCTCAAAGGAGAGTTTTCACAGCCACAAGCATTAAAGCACAGCATTGCAAACAAGTCAGTAAAGGAGCACAGCAAAGACATTTAGTAAGACTGCAAAATCAGCATTTTTGGCATGAAGTCTACACTGGAGCAATCAGTGTTGCAATTTGAGTAATTTAAACTGTAGCTTGCAAGAGGAGTTATGGAAGACACAGCAGAGACCACTGCAAGTACAGTTGCAGAAGCACAACCTGATACAGGTACAGCTTCAAGTCCTGAGCAGATGGCAACTGGAGCAGCCTCCACCAGAGCAATCAGAGCAGAGGATGAGTTTACATACATGTCACGTGGCCGGGTCCAGGTTCTAACTCCCGTGATGCATGACCATTTGAAAGAAGAAAACGAGAAATTGTACAGAGAGGCAGAAGGCTCCTGGAGAAAGGTGGAAGAAAGCCTGCATGAGCACACCAGCATAACCACTTTGGAGGATATTGTGAGACTTCTGAACTAACAATACTAGATCAGACCTTTGGAGTAAAGCAAAGTTCTTTATTTCTAATACTGGAACAGGTACTCGATGTTTGTTAGAGATACAGGAATAGAAATAACATGGGTTAATATACCTTCAGGCAGAGGTGCATAAACATAAAGGGCCAATCAGAATGAATACAGAAAAGCGGGGGGAAATGGCAACCGTTGGTTCTCACCAAAAGGTGGGAAAGTTATAAAAATTCCCTTCTTGCCCTGAGTGACCCAGAGGTGCGAACTCCAGGCTAAACATTTGGTCAGCAACAATAAAACAGCTTCCAAGGTTGCAATAACTTTGATAACATATTTCAGGCCTGAAGAGGCGAGGAGGAGTGGACAGGATGAGATAGCTCACATTGTTTATGTGATGACCAAGAATGTGGCAGGCCATCCTCCCGGGAAGAAAGTAACATTAAACAGGTCAGGCACATCTACATCAAAGCCAGCAATAAAGCAATTGGTTACAGTGTGGCACAAAGAAACAGAAAGTAACATCAGAACAAGCATTCTGTTGTCAGATTCTGACAGATATGCACCATGCACAGGAGCACCTGACAACCCAGATAATGAAGTGGAATTCACGCATTGATTGTATACTTGGAATCCTAAATTGGCTGAACTCAAATGAGGCCATAGAGGAGATGGATTGCTTTCATAAGGAGGTGAAGGAGCGGAGTAAACACGCCATGGATACTCAGTATAATTTGGAGGCATGGATCAAGGAAGAAGAGTTCTTCTTGAATCCACTGAGAATGGGAGTGTCTTCAAAGCCATTTCCAATCCAGTTCTACCTCCCATTAACAGCGCCTCAAAAGGAAGCCAGTATCTAAAAACACCCTCAGCCCATGGAAGGTCATCTCACCATTCTTCCGGCAGTGTCCGTTCCTCCAACAGATCTTCCAGAACTTCCGCAGTGGTCTTAGAAGTAGCCGGGTTGAAAGGAAAAGCAGCAGCGGCAGCCAAACGAGCCGAGTTTGCCAGGAAGCAACAACGTTTGGAGTTGGCCACAGCACAGCTTCAGGCAGAGAAGGAGGTAGCTACTGCACAGCTTCAGGCAGAGAAGGAGCTGGACGCCAGCAAACTTCAAGTGGAGAAGGAAGCGCTTCAAAGAGAATTAGAAGTACGACTTCCAATCAGAGGTTGCGCCTCCAACACTCCAACCTACTGTGCCAGTGTCCACACTAGCAATTTCTACAGCTCATGCTCCTGTACAAGGCCAGTGGACAGTTCGGCTCCCTTCCACAGCTCCAGGATATACGACTGTAGCTCTTCCACTGATGTCTACAAATCCTTTGTTGACCCTTGCTCCATCACCAGTTGTTCCAGCATCAAGAGATACCAGTCGGGTGCCCAATCCTAATGCCCCAGAATTCAGACCGGCTATGAACTCTGGACACCAGAACCAGTGAGGAGCAACAGGAACCATACAGGTGTTCCCCTCAGGTCAAGGTATTTTGGTTCCTGACCCCTGGCACCACCCAATGACTGTGACTCCTGTGATGAGATCCTTAGCATCTACAACTCTTTTCTTTACCAACACGAATCCTGTGTCTACAACAGTGCCCCGTGCACCTACAGCTCCTGTGTTCATGCATACGCCTTTTGCCCCGGCATTCCTAGCACCAGAGGTACCCAGTTGGAGCTGGACAGCGCTAACGGCGAATGACTTGAACCAGACCACATACACGGTACCTCAGCCAGCTTATGTGATCAATGGTCTGCCACCCATCCATCAGCAGCCTGCCTATGGAGACTCAGCATCTGAGATGAAGCCTGCTGTAGAGCCACCAAATAGAATGCCTCCTTGGATCAAATCAGATATGGCAGCAAGGGGCATGGAGAAGTTCTGAGCTACCAGAGGACTACTTGTTTTGGAGGCAAACTTTCAAAAGAGTTGTCAGGAACCTAGGACTGCCTCCAGAAGAAGAACTAACACCTGATAATGTGACTGGGTCCAGCATCCTCTGCTGAAGCTTGAATCCTTGCTACAGCGAATGCAGTAGATCCTGCAACCACCCTACAAGAAGTGTGAACAAGGCTCGACATACGCTATGAATCATCAACAGTAATTGAGGAAATGTTTGTGCTGAAACTCCAGACATTTCCCAAGATAACTGACAAAAATCTTAGCAAGTTATGGAAATTGTCTAATCTCCTTATATTATTACTAGCAGCCAAGAGAGATCCAAGACTACCAGGTCTTACATGCCTTGACCAAAGCTTAACGCAGAGACAAATCAAAGAGAAGCCTATATTGAAGGAGAAATGGGGTGATGCAATTGCTAGCTACAAGGCTATACATCAGGACCAGTCTCCCCCTTTCTCATACATAGTGAGCTTCATCACCCAGTTGGCAAAGGATCGTAACAATTCCCAATCCTACTATGACCCCCCTCGTCCTGACTCTTATGTAGAGAGAGCACCTTCACGAGATGCGATGGCCAAGACAGAAGTGTCTGTACATAAGATGGAGATATCAAGCACGACAAAACCAGTAGAGGCTTCAAAGCCTACAGAGCCTTCTTGTCCACCTCACAAGAAGCCACACCCGCTGAACAAGTGTAGGGAGTTCAGAGGCAAGCCATTAAGAGGAGCAGAAGGCCTTGATCAAAGGGTACCACCTTTGCTTCAAGTGTTGTGAGTCCACGGATCACATGGCTAAGGACTGCACAGCTGTTACCAAGTGCCATGATTTCAACAGCAACAGGCACTCTGCAGTCCTGCACCCAGACTA
The DNA here is from genome assembly GCA_029233225.1 of Lepidodactylus listeri. Lineage (NCBI taxonomy): Eukaryota > Metazoa > Chordata > Lepidosauria > Squamata > Gekkonidae > Lepidodactylus > Lepidodactylus listeri. The sequence continues at coordinate 2,667,638 of JARCFY010000011.1, forward strand.
CGATCCACCACAGCAACCTGAACCTAGCTCCTCTATGATGACAAGCTCCACAGAGGTGTCCAGTGAACACACATCTAAAACAAGTCAAAACAAGTCCATCAATATCTGCTACACTCAGGTCTGTGACCCAAAGGTTAGTCAAAGATCCTGTCACCAGATATGTCTGGCTAAGGTCTTCCCTACAGGCCATCCAGAGAAAACCACAAAGATGTATGTTGTCTTAGATGAACAAAGCAATCAGTCCCTGGCCAGCCCGGAATTCTTCAAACTCTTTGACCCACAGGGAGAGGAGACTCAGTACATCCTCAACCCATGCGCTAGGGTCCAGTGCATGGTGGGGAGGCGAACAGTTGGATTCCAGATCGAATCGCTCTACAGCAGAGCTCAGTTCTCTCTACCATCACTGTGGGAGTGTGACGCTCTACCAAATGACCATACGCAGATTCCCGCACCAGATGTTGCACTCTATCATCCTCATCTGAGACTGATAGCAAGTCAACTTCCTGTCCTGGACTCCAGTGCACAAATCTTGCTTCTGTTAGGAACAGATGTCTCCGATCTACTGGCATGCCATGAACTGCTCTCAGGACCTCCCGGAACTCCACATGCCCAGAGGTTAGAGCTTGGATGGGTCATTGTGGGGAATATCCACGTAGATCACTCCCAGATGACCAAAGATGACAATGAACCCACTCTGTCTCTAAGGGACAATCAGTTTCTTCAACTGCCAGACCAATCACCAATGTGATCTTGCTTTGCACCAAAGAAGAACTTGAAGACTGAAGCTCAAGTTTTGCATGCCTTAGTTTGCTTAGATGTTTAGTTTGTATTATAGTATGCCAATTATGCTTAGTATAGTTATAGCATTTCATTAGAATCTCATGTAATTAGTGGAATTCATAGAATTCCAGACGGGGAGTGTGCTGCCCTGGCAGAGATCAGAATAGCAAAGTATAGTGAATTGTTTACTACATTTTTAAATGTATAGAAATTGTGGGTAATGTAGTCTAGTAACCTTAAGGTCAGCTGGTTAAGGATAGCCTTCCTGATTGGTTTATACAGCCTCCCCTTGCTTTGATCCATTTGCTTGAGGAATACTTTCTTCCTCAGTTTTGTAATCTTAGGTAAGCAGATGGGAGAGATTCAGCTCTTTTTACCGCAGGAATCACTCAAAGGACTTTAAGGCTCCTATCAGCTCCAGGAAAGAGAATGTGAGTAAACTGACCTTTGGATGCCTAAAGAGTTGAATAAAGTCAATTTCAATGAAGGAAGACTGTGTGTTAAATACTTAGTCATTCTCAGAACCAGCTCAGGCTGTTGGAAACAGCATAGCCCTCATGATGCCTGAAGGCACTGCAGACCCTTCTACATAATAGCAGGCTGGTCTTTTTGTAGCAGTTGCTGAATGATTATTCAGTGAAGGCATCTGGTTCTAGATCACCCCATAAGGACTCAATTTCTCATCCCCCCCACAAGGCATCAGAGTATAAAGATTGAACATATTATGATTAAGAAGAAGAAATCAAAGCATTATCAATAATCTTGTGTAGTCCCATCTCTAGCTCAAACCCCACTTCTGGCTCCAACATACATCTCTGGAACTCTAGCCATGGTTCCATCACTGACACTGTCAGAGTTGGAATAGATACTCATTACACTATCTACTAAGATTACCCTGCTTTCTCAGTACAGTACAGGATGGTGTTCAGATGGTGTCCGAAGGCCAAATTGAATACTACCAAGATACTCCTGCTACACCTTCCCATCTCTCTGGTTCAGTATCTCACATTCTTCAGGATCAATAGCTTTCATCCATTTTGTACCAGGAGTCTTTGTGAACTTATTCTCCAGTATCCTGATTACAATACAGCATAGGCATAGACTACCGGGGGGGGGGGCTCGAGCCTCCCCCAAAATTTCCCGGGGGGGACTGAGCCCCCCCGGGGAAACGTAGTGCCTGCTGCTGCACCTCCCGGGGCCCTTCTGAGGCCGGCAGCTGCTGCTGCCGGTGCCTCTCCCCCCCCCCCCGCCTGGCCACTCTTCCATCCTTCCCTCTCCCTCCCTCTTTTCCTGGCGAAGGGAGAGGGAAGGAGTGGGGGGGGGGGAGAGAGGCCCTAGCAGCAGCGGCTGGTGGGCCTCGGGAGGGCACGGGGAGGCGCGGAGGTTTCCTGGCGAGGGGGGGACATCGCCCCAGGGAGCGCATGTGCTTTGCGTGCGTGCTAAAGAGCCCCGCCCCCCCCCCCGGAATTTACAAAACTCTATGCCCCTGCAATACAGTCAGTTGCGTTCATGTTCTTGTGATGCTTGTAAGGATTGCCTTCAATTCCAGCCTATTTCCATAGATCATCATATCATGGAAGTCTGATCCCCATTCCACTGCTCCTGGGACTGGCATGCCTCCCAGTATCTGGCACATTATGCTACTCTTCCTGAATGAGACCCTCCATATTCAGTTGACTTCCTTTGTCATGGCCATTTTGGAAGGAACCAGGAATAATTTTCTTTAGCTGATGTTGTATACCCAACAGAATCAACTATCTAACCTCAAGATGCTTTCCTAGCTTCCTTCTAGGCTAGCTGATCCATCCTCTGGCTGTGGAACCCTGTTCCCATTTGCTGCCACCACTGCTCTCCTCACATGCACTGCTGATACAATCCTTGCCCCATGTCCTAATCACAACCTGGAGTTCAACAGATTTCTCCATGATCTTATTGGGCTTCTTCTGTGTCAAACTCACTTGTTTCTGGTACTGTTGTTGCACCATCAGAAACTCTGTTTTTGTCTAGAGTGAGTTTAACTTTATTCACAGTTATCCAAGTAATTATTGAGTCCAGATGAACAAAGTAATGTTTATTCTATCCCTCTCCCACTGGAGAACATTCATCCATGCAACAAAGATGTTTTATGACTTCCAAACAAGGGCAGAAACTAGAATGAAATTAATCCAGACACTTTGTAAACAATTGCAAAAAAATCCTTTTTATGTGCCTGACCAGACTAACTTTTTATCATCGGTTTGTAATCTGAACCTCCTCCACAAATTCTGGTAAGTATTTGTGTGTGTGTATGTGTGTGTGTGTGTGTGTCTGGAATTCATGGCTGACTTCTGGCGACTTCTAGTGGGGCTCGGATGTTTCAGAGAGGTGGCTTGCTATTGTCTGCCTCTGCTTCCCAACCCTGGTATTCCTTGGAGGTCTCTCATCCAAGTACTTGCCAGGGTCGGCCCTGCTTAGCTTCCAAGATCTGACAAGATCAGATCTGACTTGGCTATTCAAGTCAGAGTACTCCACAAATTCTGGAATGGGAGTGTACAAAAAAACCCAATATTTTTCGGGTTCAGGTATATCAAACCTGGAAAATGTCCATATTTTCTGATATTCCTGAATCTCAATACTGGTATGATACTTGGATTCAGGATTTTTAGGAAATCCCAATTTTTTCTGCTCCATTACACCCTATAAGGATCATTATAGCCGATGTTCCCTATCAGATATAATGAGGAATCGATCTGGGGGTATCTGGGGGCCTGGGTACTGTTTTTTGAGATAGAGGGACCAAATTTGCAACATCACTGCTGGTACCTCTTCTCAAACCCCTCCCCAGTTTTAAAAAGATTGGACCAGGGTTCCAATTCTATGGGCCCCCAAAGAAGGTGACCCCATTGAAAACAATGGAGGAAAAAAGGTGTGTTTAAAGAATCACAGTCCCTTTAAATGCCTTCTGCAAAGTGAACATTCACTCCAAAGGCATTTAAAGAGCTTGCAGTCCCTTTAAAAGCCTTTTCCAAGCCACAAGTTCACCTGGGAGGTGTTTAAAGGGATTGTGATCCCTTTAAACATCCTTTAATTTTGGCTATCCAGCAGCCCTGAAAAATCCAGAATATTTTTGGGATTTTTGGAGATCAGCTATTTTGGGTAGCTGAAAGAATAGCTACTTTTTCCAGCTGGGATATAGCCGAATGCACACTTCTATTCTGGAATTTATGAAAATAAACTGGAGGTCCCCCCCCCGCCCCACCAGGCTTACCATATAACCATTTTAAATCTGCTTTGTATTAATTTTTTTAAAAACACCCCACGTTGTAGTTGGAGTATTGTTTGAAATGGCATCACCAATTGTTTTAAATAGAGATTGAATTCTATACAACATCAGACCATTGTCAAAAGTTTCTCTTAACATTTATTCCACAGGCTCTCTGTGTCATGGCCTTACTTTTACAATAATCCTGTCCTGCTGTTTACCTGGATTAGAAGTGGATGAGTGTCCATGGTGACTGCATTCAGTACTGAAATGTTGGAAAGAGTGGTTATGTTTTCTCCTTTTGTTCAGCAGTTCTTTCATCACAGAATATGGATCAGAGTTTGAAATTTCCTGTTGCTCTAAGACTGAGTTTAAACGCTTTCTCTGCACCCTAATTTCCAGGTAGTGAGGCACTTTTTCCTCAGTTGTTTACTGGTGACTCACAGAGCGGCAGCTTCCTTCCTTTGAATATATTCTTTCCTTTAAATATATTTCACAGTATAATAAATCAGGTTTAAAGCAACTGCAATGGCACAATGTATTGTCTTTGATCTTAAAGACCATATCAGTTTAGGCTAGTCATAATTTAGGTAGTACTTTATCCTGGAGAGCAGCCCTTCACTATTCATTCATTCATTCGATTTTTATCCCGCCCTCTCAGCGTAGCAGGCTCAGGGCTACATACAGTAGGTTAAAACCATTAAAACACAGATGCATTGAGGCAATGCAATAATGTAGAATGGGTCATTTCGTAGAAAAAGAGGTGCAGGAGCTCATTAGCATAACTTATTTGCATATGCTAAACCACCTGCCATCACTGGAAGTATGTCAGAAGGCAAGGGGGGGGGGGAGAGAGAGAGAGAGAGAGAGAGAGAGAGAGAGAGAGAAAGAAAGAAAGAAAGAGAAAGAAAGAAAGAAAGAAAGAGATGGCAGAGAGGGGACAGTTACTAACCCAAGCCTCAGAAATACCACTATTCTGGGAGGATAGCTTCTGAAGCCTTCAGAAGGCTGGTCGGAGGAACAAGTACCTTTCCAGGGGATGGGGTCAAGCAGGCATTCCCCCGCGGGTGGGGGGCTGGCACCATCTCCTGGAGCTGAGATCCCCCGATGTAGAATGCAAAAAATAGCATTATAGACATATATAAAAAGATAAAATATTGATGGCGGTAGCATCCCATAAGATCACAATACACTGGCTGTTATTGTTCAGTTGACAAAAATGGCCTTAGCAGATCAGAGGTTAAGTGTTCAGATGTCAGTGGACAGTGGCAGCTCCTAATCAAAGGCCTGGTGGAAGACCTCTGTTTTACAGGCCCTGCGGAACTGTAGAAGGTCCTGCAGGGCCCTAATATTTGCTGGGAGCTCATTCCACCAGTATAGAGCCTCCACTGAGAAGGCCCTAGCCCTGGTAGAGGCCAATCTGGCATCTTTTGGATTAGGAAGAGTCAGACAATTTTGAGACCCTGACCTCAGTGCTCTCTGGGAAACATGAGGAAAGGTGGTCCCTCAGGTAGGCAGGCCCCTGACCATATAGGACTTGAAAGGTCAAAACCAGCACCTTGAAGTGACTCCGATATGCTATTGGCAGCCAGTGCAATGCCTTCAGCACAGGCTGGATGTGTTCCTGCATCAAGAGACCCACCAACAGCCTGGCTGCCGCATTCTGCACTAGCTGCAGCTTCCGGAGTTGTGACAAGGGAAGCCCCATGTAGATAGCATTGCAGTCGGCTTTAAAAAAAAATCCTGTTTGTGCATGTGCATATGTGCATATCTGCTTATGTGCATATGTGCCTCACCATCTGTGGACGTCGTATGTTTAAGCAGTTATGCGCACATGACTAAGAGTTTTTTAAAATGGCGGCCATTGGACCAGCTGATTGCACGCTGGAGGTATGACCTGATGGTGGAAAGTCCAGCATTGGCCTGTCAGCCAGCTTTAGACCAGACTAAGCACTGTCTTTTAAGTACGGATCCCCGACGGGAATCGATGGGCTACTAATGAAAGCAGCACGATTCCCAAATGTTGAGGTTTGGATGTGCACTTTAAATCCGCCAAGGACGAGTGGCTCGTGGCTCAAAAGAACCATCTGAACGCAAACTGATTGATTGATTTGATTTGATTTATCCCCCACCCTCCCCACCTGAGCCAAACTGGCTGGGTTTGTTCTAATTTTATTTTTAAAATTCTCTGTGCTTTAAAATTTTGAATGCTTTTAATTTGTAATTTGTGCATGTAATCTTTTAAAAAATCTTGCTAATTAAACTGGCATGTACTGTATCCTCGCAGCTCGGTTGCTGCATTGTTAGCTGCCTTGATTCTGAGGAGGTAATACATAATACAGATGTTTAAAATATATATTTTTAAAATACAGTTAATCTTAAAGAAATCAACTTCCTATCCTGGTTTAAGATCCTGGTCTGAATTTGAGGCTTCTGTGCTATCAGCAAATGATCAGGCCTTTGTTGGTTAAAACATAGTCCTTTATTCAAATACTGGAACAGGTCTCGGTGTTTGTTAGAGATGCCATACAAAGAAGGCTTGGGGTTAATATACCTACAGACATGAAAGCTTAAACATTTACTACCAATCAGCATACAAGAAAAATGCAGGAAGTCGGAGGGCCCGTTTGTTCCCACTGTAAGTGCGAAAAGGCAATAACATTTCCCTTTTGGCCTTTGTGACCCAGATGTGCTAAGTCCTAGGCAAAACATTCAAACCACGACAATAAAATAACCTTCAAGGCTAGAAGCCTTCAGATAGTGTCCTGGGAGCCTGGAGCGAAAAGGGGGAGGGAACAGGAACAAGATAGCTAGTGTTTATATGATGTGTTGGTATGCAGGAACCCACCTCCCGCCTAAAGAAGTAACATTAAGCAGACATGGCAATTGACATAAAGGAGGCAATAAAACATATGGTAGATAACAACTACAAGGAAAACGAAAGTAAAAACCAGAGCAACCTTCAGCAACATATATCTTTGTCAGATTCAAAGAGAGAAAGAAACATTCAGTAATAAAAGAAACCATTGTGCATACAGAGTAGAATCTGACACTGAAGTACCCAAGCTAACCATTGTTACAGATAATAGTAAAAAGGTTGGTTAGTTTAATTCAGCTATCATTTCTCATTAGAACTGACCCTAAATAACTTTTGAGGAAGTTGTTGTAATTTAAAGATTGTATACTTTTAAAAAACCAATTTATATTCTTACAGTTGTTGAGGGATTTTGGTAATAGTTGTTACGGCAAGCATAGCTGTCTGGGTCTGGAGAATGTGACTCCTTACCTTTTTTAAAAAAGTATAACTTTAAAAGTATGAAGATATGCTTACCTATACTTCAAAGGAAGAAATGCTTTTAATAAAATAAAATTCTGAATAATTCCATGGAGCATGTTTTCTCTATTACCGAGGGGGGGGGGGATAGCACTAAACCAGGAGTGGCCATACCAGCTGACAGGGTGGCTGAGAAGGAGTCTACTCTTCCCTCCTCCATGGAGCTATTCCCCTTACATGAATGAATGGCACGGTGACATGAGCAAAGGTAGAGCAGCAAGTCTTTCACAACCCACATATTAGTTTTGTTTTCATGGCATAAGAAATGGGACTGTCACTCCCTCCTTCACTCTAACCAGTGAGAAGGGCAGACTTATACATAAAATTAAATTAGTCAGGAATTTTGGTTCTTTCAAGTTTCTTTCCAGTATTTTTGCAGGCAGTGAAATAATGTTTAAATTTTAATTGCATTTAATAGTTTTTCATGTTTGCCTGTGAAGTGTAATAGATTTTGTTTGCCTGTGAAGTTTACAACTACTTTATCATTTTTACCATTACTTCTTGATACCTTATTGTATAACCACATTCATATGAATTAAACTAAGACTGTTAATTCCTTTGGAAATTACCTGATGTCAAGATCAGAAAGGAATGATAGCCATTTTCCTATTGTAATGTTTGATCTGTCTTGATAGAAATATCTCTTTTGAGTTATAAAACGTGTACTACTCTTGTGACTAAAATTTACTTCTTCACTTCAAATATTCTGTCATCTTAATAATGTGTTTAAGTTTTACTTCACTGTAAGAGTTCAGGTGTGTTAGAATAAGAGATTGCGTTAAAATAAATTGTCATTGTATGAGCCCCCATCCCCTCACCTGAATGGGTGAATGTCACAGTATTTCAGTTTCTGCAAACAGAACATCCCCAAAACAGTCTAAATTGAAACAGATGTTTGTTATGCACAGCTCTGTTGCTAGATACAGTTTGTGATAAAAAAAATAACGATATACTTCTAATAAGTATGATACAGTAATTGCTAAAGGCCAGATTCAGATATACATCCATTGATTGGTTGTTTATCTTAATGAGGTTAATGAATGAATTTATGGAATGAAGTCCTGTCAAGCTTAACAAGATGTATGAAACTATTACAATTAGGAAAATCATAGTGATTTATGTTGCAGATGATGTTGCTCAGGGCTTTTTTCCTGCCGGAACACAGTGGGACACCGTTCCGGAACTTCTCTGACTCTCCCCCTCAGCTTCACCACTTCAGCACAGAGCTTTCCAGCTCAACACACATGCTAGTGTGCTGTTTTTCCCCACACCTGTGCACAGCTTTTCTTCAGAACTCCAGATCCCAGGAGTCTGCAGCCCCACCCTCTGGATTAGAAGAGGTGGGGGGAGCCGTGGAGGTCCTCTTCTTTCCCTCAGCAAGGTGGCCTGTGCTCCTTGTGCGCTTGCCAGGGCCAGCCTTGTCTGTCTGTGTATATGTGAGAGCCATGGGGGTGGAGGAGGTGGTAGGGAAGCCACATGGGTACTCTTCCCTCTGCAAGGTGGCCCGTTCTCCTCGTGAGCTTGCTGAGGCCAGCCATGTCAGAGGGGTGTGTGATTGAGTGAATGAAAGGCAGGGGGTGGAGGTGGCCCAGCTGATCCCCCGACATGCCCAGTGTCTTTTGAAGCCCTGGGAACAGGTGGGTGAGAAATTTGGTTGGCGGAGAAAGTGTAGGTGAGGAAAGGGGCTCAGTTGTGATTGTGAGGAGGGGAGCACAATCTGAAAGAGAAAGTTGTACTGGGCGTTTCTCTGGAATGCTTTGCTTCCTTCTGTGTCTTGCTGCTGTACATGTTTATATTATGGTATTTGAAATGAAGGGGTTGGAAACTTGGAACTGAAAAAATGAGAAGGGAAAAAGAGCTTTTCTAGTCTGATATTTTATATAATTCAAAATAGCTGTTTTCCCTCTCCCAATCCTATGTATAATTAATTTTCCTGTATTAGTGGGCAGCTTCATGTATTCCCTCACTAACAGAACTACTCTGTATGTAAGAGGGAAAAAAATGCAAGCCATGCATGAGAATTGCAGCTGTGTGTACATATGATGCTGGGAAGCTGTAGGCAATTATGCATGTGTCACATGTGATCAATTATATGTGCAAGTTCAGCTCCACATGACATTGCTCTACATGGTGTGGAATTGGTTTGGTATTGAAGGGCAAGAGTCCCATGCATGGGTGCTCTTGGGTGGGGCACCTGGATTTGAGGACTGGAAGGGGAGACCAAGGAGGCAGGACTGGTTAACACAGTCTCCATGGAGCTTCCAGTTCTCCCCTCCCCATGACATTACCCAGCCATCAAATGTTGTCCAGTGGGTAAATTGGTTACTGGAGCCTTGCTTAGCTCGCCCAACTGAGGCCATCCTCCAGGCAGGTGAGCCCCCCACTGTGAGGCTTCTGCACTTAACAGCAAAAGATCAGACCTTTGTTGATGAAACAGAGTTCTTTATTTCTTAATACTGCATGACAGGTTCTCGGATGTTTGTTAGAGATGCCACATACAAAGCAGTCAGAGTTAATATACCCTCCAGTACAGTTTGAACCCCGACATTCGACCAATCACAAAAAAGGTAGAAAAGCGCGGTTAAAAGATCTTAGCCGTTTTACTTCCCACAGGAAAGGTGAACTGTGAAAGTTATAAAAATTCCCCTCCTGAATTGGGCGCCCCAGATGTGCTAGGCATATACATAACAAAGTAGTCGCCGCAGTCTTTCAAGGTCTTCACATAGCGATAAGAAAGTTCTGTCTCTCCGGGGATGGAGGAGGAGGGAATGCATGGGAGGAAAGGCCATTTGTTCTTTGGTGACGTGCAAGTATGCGAGGTCGCCACTCTCCCGGATGAAATGGTTACATTGACCAGACCCTCAGAGAGCAATATAACTCAGAGCAATAAACGGTGGGGGTGAAACAGGAGACAGCTTGAAAGAGATAGCAATGGTTACACTTTTAGCTCAGCGATAGCAAGTTACAGAAAGCACAATGAAAACCTTGTTAGGATCATAGGATCCTGACACCCACACATCCAGGAGGAGAGAGAAACCGGGCTGCCTTGTGAAGGCCAGCTGGGTTTTTCTTGTTTTTCTCCAGCCCCCCACACCCAACAAAAGAAGAGAAGCTGCTCCCCCCCCAGCCAGTCCCTTTGGCTCACCCCCTCAAAAAAACCCCTTGCCCTATTATAAAGTGTGTGCATTTTTGCAAGGGGGGGAGGAGGATGACCAGTTCAACCATTTTTGGGCAGAGCAAGGCTTCTCGGTGGGGAAGGGTTTCTCTTCCTTAGAACTGAGGAAGTTGCTGGCATGTCTAAAGTTTGGAAACTGCTTTAAAGTTGAGGTAAGTCCATAGAGTGTGAAAATAATAATGTTTCAAAGAATCCCATGTGTTTCTCCCTCATTTCCCTCTTGAGAGTTCCGGCACCACTTTTTCCAGAAAAAAACCCATTATCACTATGTATAATACTTATCAGCACCAAAGGGGCATACATACACATAAATGGTACATTTCAGTTAGGGTAATGAAAATAGAGTGACTGATTGAAAGGGTAGTATTTGGATTTGAGGAGGGGAAAGATGCTGGAGGGTGAGCTTACTAGAGGGGAGACGGCCTTGGACGTAGGCCTGAGTGGTGCTGAAGACCTGTTGCAAGACATTAGTGTTGTTGCATTGTTTGTAAACAGTGTTCATAGAGCTATTAAGTCCAGCATTTATGTGAATGGAAAGTTTCCAAGGAGGTCTGATATGACCACATTTGATTTCCGAATATGAGATTTCTCAAAAGTGAGAGGCTTAGTCAAAAGGAATCTGAAAAGGAGGGTGAAGAAGGTCACATTCCAAGATATTTGGAAATTATATAAATGCACAATAAAGGAAGGTCAGGTAGAATGCATACAGAAGGTTAAGAAAGGTTTACTAAGGTTCCCCTTCCTAGATGTGTGCTGTCTGCCCCAATTCCATCTTGGCTAAATTAGCCTTGGCACCCATTTTAGGAAGTAGCAATGCTTTGTTTTAGAAAAGGTAAGGTTAAGTTTGTCCTCAGTGGCCAAACAAGTAGCCAAAACCTTGGGCAGGAGACTGATTAACTGATAGGACATCTGCATGCCTACCCATTGCTATGGGAGCCTGCAAAGCCAGGAACTCACCTTCATGTATCAATGTAATTTCATCAGCAAGTGCAAGTCTACCTGAGTGCAAAGTCTAATTACTATTAAGCAGCCAGGTGGGCTTGATTACTGTTGGAAGCGAAGGCCTTGATGCTGTCTCTTAGCCTCAGCCTCCAGAGGGCAGGGGGTTGCAAGAGAGTTAAGTAAATAGATAAGAAAATCGTGGATTTTCTCAAGAGAGAAGAGAGTGAATGGAAGGAAGGAAGGCAGTTTCCCTAAGAGGTATCAGTCTACTCATCAAAGGCGCAGAGGCAGAACAGTAAACAGGAAGGAGACCCACAATTTGCCTATCTTGCAACCCCCTTAGGGTTGCCAACCTCCAGGTGGTGAAATCACAACCAAACATGGAATGTAAATAATTACCATAAATCTTAACATGTAGAAAACATTATCAACAATTTTTATAAATCCAAAAGTATTTATATAAATCAATGATAAGTAACGAAGGAAGTAGCATGACCTGATAACTTCATTTCCAAGATGCTTGGCCAATACAATCCTCTTAGACTGAATAGACAAGAAAAACAATCTCTGTAATAGCCGAAGAAAAGTCCCTTGAAGCATGAAGACCTCATAAATATGTAAACATGACAGGCCTGTTTTGCTTCCTCAAGCTAGTCACTACAGACACTTGCTACCATGCGCTTATGAATTTTTGAAGACTAGTGGAAGTCCCACAAGCCTTATGAAGACTTACATTAATAAAGATGTTGATTCGAAACAGGCTTGTCGTGTTTATGTACCTTTGAGGTCTTCATGCTCCAAGAGACCTTTCTTCAGCTGTTAGAGATGTTCTTCTTGTCTGTTCAGCCTAAGAAGATTGTATTGGCTCGGTCTCTTTAAGCTTGTATTTCATCAGGGTTCATTTCCCACCAGTACTTTGCATGTCTTTTAATGTAGTGATGCACTTTACTGTTTGCATGATAGTTTATACAATATCATTTTAAATATTTTTTGTAAAAAAACAGACCTTACGTATATTTTTTAAAGGTTGCTTTTTGTATTGATTTTCCCCAGCCCCTTGTGCCAAGCATGCAGTCCGCAACTGCCCCCTCCCTTCCTCCTCCTAGATTTAATGGGCCCTCCAGCTGATTGGCAGGCCACATGGTCCCCGCTAATCAGCTGAAGCCCTTTAAATTGGGCAGGAGGGGAGGCAGAGGGGTGGCTGGCTGGGTGGTTGCTCGTGGGTGTGTGGTGTCCCTGTGTACCCCTGGAACACACACACCCCCAATTCCACCACTGGAGCGATGAGGGGACCTGGCAACCCTAGAGTTATGATAGGCATGCCCAAGACTTTGGTATGTATACAACAGTTTTTTGGAACCCAGCTAAACACATTCTCACTAAAGATTAATCTAATTCTAAGTAGATTAGAATGGTCACTTTGGTAAATCCTGCTGTTTTCCTGCTAGACATTCCATGTACACATCAAAAATTGGCACAGGTTTTTTGAAACACATAAATATAAACTAAAGTAAAATCTCTTTGAACTTTTTGCAGCTGCTGCTTCTTCTTCTTCATTAAATTTGTGGATTGACCACTCTGGCTCTGGGCAATGTACAACATTTGATAACAACCCAAACTTGGCTTCTAAAATGTATTTACTGAAATATGATGACCTTTTCTATAATAAAAATTAGTTAAAAACAACTGAAAGTATAAAAGATTACAAGTACAATCTGGATATGTTAAAGATAAAATCTTAGGATTCTGTTGTAAAATGTCTGAAATTGACAAGACATTGCTTTATTCTGAAGAAAAAATGATTAAAAAACTGTATGTACTTCTGTTAGAACATAAGACCCAGGAAGAAGTAGTGAAGAACTCTATAGTTAAATGGGTGCAAAATATGGGCCATAACATTCCTTTTGATCACTGGGTCCAGGTATGGAAAACTAATATAAAAATTACAAAAGCAATCTCCCATAAAGAAAACATACATAAAATGTTTTATAGATGGTATATAACACCAGATATGTTAGCAAAATTCTATCCTAATCTGTCAAGTGACTGCTGGAAATGTTGGGACATTTTACCATATGTGGTGGATGTGTGATAAGGTTAAACAATTACTTGGCTTGGGTTCATAATTTTTTTTACAAAAAATGTTGGAAATGACCATACCTTTTACTCCTGAACTGTTTTTATTGAATATTAGACCTGAGAACTATAAAAATGAGGACATTTATTTGATCATTCATGTACTAACAACTGCTAGAATATTATATGCAAAATACTGGAGAAGAAAAGAAATACCCACTAAAGAAGAATTTTTTAAATAGAACACTGGAAACTGCTGAAATGGACAAATTAACTTTACTTTTGAAAGGACTACAAGAAGAGAAATTTACCAATACATGGTCCAGATTTTATTCATGGCTGGAAACTGAACTCAATCAGACCTATATACTATATTTACAATTAGAGTCATTCTACTATACAAACAAAGACTGTAGATTACTTGATTTACTTTTGTTCTTTTTAGGTCAACTTACTACATTCCTATCTATTCATGAACTGAAATTCAGATATTATGAGAAGCATTGCTAATTTTTTTCTTAGATACTTTGTCCTCAATACTCTTTATGTCATTTTTGTCTACATATGTCTTGTTTGTCTGTCAGAAATAAACTTTATTTAAATTTTTTTTGATAAAAGTATCAGTAAACATTAGTAAAATTCGGGTGGGTTTCCGGTCGGGTAGAAATGGAAGTCTGAAGCACCCGATAAATGCACCGGGTGTACAGCTGCTCTTTTTGACAGTTCGGGTGCCTAACGCATTTGACGCAGCCCTCCCCAGGCGGGGGGGGGGGACCAGCAAGCATCTATAATCCAAGAGAGAGTTGAGATTGGAGGAAGATAAGCCTCGGAGGAGGCTTTTTCTTCCGCCTTGACCTCCTCTCCCAGAGTGGATTTCTGCAAGCAACTCTAGAGAGCTGACTGGGCTGGAATTCCAGCATAAAACTTCTACATCCCCGATTCCTTAACAAAGGAAGATCAAGTTTAAATCAAGGAACCTCAACTGCACCAAAATATCAACAAAAGGTAACAGAAAAACTTTTACTTACCGTTACCGTGGATGTAAAATAGAGGGAAACAACTGGATAAGTAGAGAAAGCATTTAATAACAGACTGAGTCCTTTTCTGCTTGTAAAAGAGCTGGATTTGAAGGAAAAATTGCCTAAAAAACATCTTGTTTAACATTCCTGTGGTTTTAAAAGAGGGGTGGCGGAGTGAGAAAGATTGAAATATCGCGATAGCTGCACAAACGGAGATCAACAGGAACTGATGTTTGAGCAGGAACAGGAGAGAAGGAGACACGGGAGAACTACGGCAACTGTGAAGCATTCTTTTTAAGAACAAGGAAGTAAGAGCGACTTGTGACACCCACCATTTGAGTGGAAACTAAAGACACATGCCATTCTGAGTGGAAACTAAAGACATCCGCCATTTGAGTGGAAACTAAAACTTTAAATTTGGATATTTCAAAGACTAAATTACATTGAATGGCGAAAATAACATAGCGTGATTCAGCTTTTTAAGACGTATTGACTGACTTTGGGATTGTATAAATTGGAGAACATTAAAAAAATGGGTTTTTTTAAAGTGAAAGAACTACAGCAACTGGGAAGCATTTTTTTTAAGAACAAGGAAGTAAGAGTGATTTGTGACACCCGTCATTTGAGTGGAACTTAAAGACGCATGTCATTCTGAGTGGATTTTAAAGATGCCCGCCATTTGAGTGGAAACTAAAGACACATGCCATTCTGAGTGGAAACTAAAGACGTCCGCTATTGGACTTCCGGCAAGACTTGCAATAATGGCGGACGTGCTCCTCCGCAACTGCGGGGAGCACGATCCATACCCGGCAGGAAGAAGGGGCTCTGGACTGGTGCCAAGCCCCTAGAGACCCCAGTGAGGGGGCTCTGCCTGGGGTGGCACGAAGGGGATCTCTCCCTATGGTGGCGATCGAGGGATCGAGATCCCTTTTCATCACCCCCATAGGTTCCCCCACCATGGGAGCCATATGGCTGAAAGCGCAAATCCATGAAGCAGCAGAGAGTGCGAAGCAATGAGGCTGGAACTGACAGTTACGCATGGAGAAAACGTGAGTCTGAAGTAAGAAAAGCAGAATACAGCGGGAAGACGGCGGGAGGAGTGAAACCCACCCACCCCTCTCTGGGACTGGCATACTTACCAGACTCTTCACGTGGCGTTACTGCATGAATAAAAGCCCATCCACCTTGCTAGATGGCAGCATCGCTCACTTGGAGATATAAACTTTAAAAGGACATAAGTGCTGTTCGAAAATTTGTTCCTTTCGTTCATCTTATCTATCTATAAACAAAGAGCGCAGCCTCAACAATGGCGGGGAAACCGAAACCTTCCACCAAACTAGGAAGTACAGCTCCGAGTGCAAAGGTTGATACCACAGAGATGAGCGCAGTGTTCTCCTCGTTATTGCGACCTCTAGTGGACCAAATGACAGCTCTCAACGTGAAGATGGACAAAATGCAGTTAGAACTAAAAGAGTCGAATAAAACCACAGAGAAGCTGCAGCGAGAACTTCTGGAAGTAAAAACTTCAGTAAAAAACCAAGACTCAAGACTACAAAAGGCAGAGAAGGAAAAGGCCTTCCACCATGATCAGCTTTTGAAATTACAAATGGAAAGATCGATTTTTTTCCTAAGACTTCAGAATGTGCCAGAAAACACAGGAGAAGACCTTAAAATTTTGCTAAGTGAAGCACTTGAACCAGTGACAGGCATGAAAGCAGCGGATATAAAAAGCAATATGGATATGGTTTACAGAACCTATCCAGATTATACTAAAAAGAAAAGCCTGCCTGGTGAAATTATGATAAGGTTCTCCAAAAAATCTACAAGAGACGTGGTGCTTAGGACCACAAACAAAGCAGCTCTGAAGATCCTGGGAGAAGAAGTAAAAGTGATGAAGGATATCCCATTTGAAATAAGGAAAAGAAGGAAAGCCTATGGAAAATTGACATCTTGGCTCCAGTCTGAGTCTATCATCTATCGCTGGAATACTCCAGAAGGACTATGCTTCAGCATCAAAGATAAGAAGTATAAGATTGACTCTGTTCAACAAGCGAAAAAATTTCTGGAAAAAAGCAAAGAAAAGAAAACTGGGAGAGACTCAGATGGTTCACTGGCCTCGCAAGAAAGCATGTATGGATTTGATAGCTCAAAGAGTGAAGAAGAAGTGTCTGACTCGGAAAAAGGAGCAGCAGCTCCAAAAGTAGATGAGACTGTTAAGACAAGAAGAGGACGAAAGAAGAAATAGTGATTAAACTGTTTTATTAAGCATTCCACCTATGTATTATAAATTGTTTAATTAACCGTATTTCTCTAGGTGGGCGTGCCTGCCAAATAGTTTTGATAATTTTTATAGTAGCAGTAACAAAATAATTGAAATTTATCCAAGGTTCTAAATGCTTCATAATTATATTATGTAACATGGTAGTATTAAGCAAATGATAAAGTACTCTCTGTATAAGGTATATGTAGCTTAGATTGTAGCGTATTAGTTGTAGATATAGGAAAAATCAATAAAAATTTATATATAAAAACAAAAAAGACGTCCGCTATTTGAGTGGAAACCAAAACTTTAAATTTGGATATTTCAAAGACTAAACTACATTGAATGGCAAAAATAACATAGCGTGACTCAGCTTTTTAAGACGTACTGACTGACTTTGGGATTGTATAAATTGGAGAACATTAAAAAACCAGGTTTTTTTAAAGTGAAAGAACTCCAGCAACTGGGAAGCATTTTTTTTTAAAGAAACTAAAGACGTCCGCTATTTGAGTGGAAACTAAAACTTTAAATTTGGATATTTCAAAGACTAAACTACATTGAATGGTGAAAATAACATAGCGTGACTCAGTTTTTAAAGACGTATTGACTGACTTTAGGATTATATAAATCGGAGAACATTAAAAAATCAGGGTTTTTTTAAAGTGAAAGAACGGAGCCGGAACAGAGAAGGCGAGCTGCTTCCTGGTCATCTCCTAAGATGACGACTAAAAAAGATAAAGAGGTAGCAGCTCTAATAGAGGCAATGGAAAAAAGGATGATGGAAGCCCTAAATGAACTTGGGAAACAGAATCAAGAATTAGATAAGAAAATAAATGGCATAGCAGAACAAGTAGATAAGAACTTTGGAGAATTGAAGACAGAATTTCAAAGTTTGGCTAAGAAATCAAAGGAGATGGAAACTAAAATTCTGGCTATGGAAGAGAATATTCAAAAGGTAACTAAAGAAAATGATAAAGTGGAAACAATGATGATTTACAGAGATATGCAAACTCACTTAAGATTTAGAGGGACTGAAGAAAAACTAGGAGAAGACATCTTTACAAAGATTATTGAGGCATTGACTACGTATCTTCAAGATGAAGAAGAGGACCTGAAATACAATATTGATCTGGTTTACAGAGTAAATTCAGAATATGCCAGCAAAAAGAATTTACTAAGAGATGTGGTAGTACAATTTACTACCAAGAGAGTACGAGAGCTGATCTACAGAAAATGCTTTAAGGATCCCTTTGAAGTTGAAGGAACTAAAGTAATTGTTATGAAGGAGCTCCCTAGAGCTATGCTACAAGATAGAAAAAAATTTAAACGTTTGACAGATAAGCTTAAACAGCAGAATTACAGATTTCGATGGGAAGTTCCTCAAGGTTTAAGTTTTAACCACCAAAGCACTCGGGTCTTGATCAAAAATACAGAAGAGATGTTTTCATTTTTGGCAAATAACAGAGAGGAATTTGGGGACATTTAATTCTGAGCCAATATGGATTACAAATTACTTTCATGGAATGTAAATGGACTTAATTCACCTAATAAATGTAGACTTGTAGGTCATTGGCTAGAAAAACAGAAGTGTAATGTGATTTGCTTCCAAGAAGTGCATATTAAAAAACAAGACTGTAAATATTTAACTAGGAAAAAACTGGGAGAAGAATTCTCTTCCTTAGCCAATATAAAGAAAAAAGGTGTGGCAACTTACATCAAGAAAGAACTAGAGCCAAAAGAAATGTTCAAAGACAATGAAGGAAGATACCTTGCAACAGAAATAACTCTGCATGGGAAAAAAACTTTGATAGTGAATATTTATGCACCCAATGAAGCAAAAGAAAAGTTTTTTAAAGATTTAATTGCGGAATTAGATAAATTTGATTATGAACAAGTAATTTTGGCAGGTGACTTCAATGGAACAGTAAATAATAGAATGGATAGACTTTCAAAAAGTAAAGATGAAGTACTTGGAAAATTACCAAAGGTCTTTTTTGCATTGGCTAAACAGGAAAATTTGGAAGACACATGGAGAAAATTGAATCCAAGATTATACTTTTTACTCTAATAGACATGACTCACATTCAAGAATAGATATGATATGGATGATGACAAATTTAACGTTAAAAACAAAGAAAACAGAAATTTTACCTAAGCTTATTTCTGACCACAACCCTGTAATATGGAATTCAGGACAGGGGAAAAAACAGTGGAGATGGAGAATAAATGAAGATCTCTTGGATAACCAGGAAGTAATAAATACGATACAAGAAGAGACAAAGACGTACTTTCAAATAAATCTTCACAAAGAAACAAAACCACAAGTTGTATGGGATGCATACAAAGCTGTAATGCGAGGTACATTGATATCCATAAATAATAGAGAAAACAAAAGAAGAAAAGAACAGCAGGATAATATTACGCAAGCAATCAACGTAAAAGAGAAGGAACTAAAGAAAAGACCGGGGAAGAAAAAACTGCAAAAAGAAATATGGATGTTACAAGATCAGTTAAAGGCTATTTTGAATCAGGAAATATACTGGAATTTAAAGAAATTACAACAAAAATCCTTTGAAGGTGCAAATAAACCAGGGAAATATTTAGCATGGCAGTTAAAAAAAAGACAAGAAAATAAAATCATTGGTAAAATTGTGACAGATAAAAAGGAAATAATGGACTTGAAGGGAATAAAAAGAGAATTTTTTAAATACTATGCCAAACTTTTTCAGAAGGAATCAATAGATCAAACTAAAATTATAAAATATTTGCAATCACTGAAATTACCAAAACCAACTGAAAAAATAAAAGAAATGATGAATACTCCTATTTCACTCCAGGAAATACAGGAGGCCATTGAAAGTTCTAAATTAGGGAAAGCACCAGGTCCGGATGGATTCTCAGTTAAGTTTTATAAAAAAAATTAAAGAGACTCTTTCACCAGTTTTGGTACTTTTGATGAAGAAGAAGAAGAAGAAGAAGAAGAGATTAAATTTATACCCTGCCCTTCACTCACTTGGAGTCTCAGAGCGGCTTACAAACTCCTTTCCCTTCCCCTCCCCACAACAGACACCCTGTGAGGTAGGTGGGGCTGAGAGAGCTTTTTCCCAAGCTGTCCTTGAGAGAACAGCTGGTACAGAGCTATGGCTTGCCCAAGGTCATCCAGCCAGGTGCAAGTGGAGGAGTGGGGAATCAAACCCGGTTCTCCCAGATTAGAGTCCGTGCACTTAACCACTACACCAAACTGGCTTTCTGAATGAAATTGGAACTTCAGGTGAAGTCCCGGAATCGTGGAAGGAAGCAACCATATCACTTATTCCAAAGGAAGGACAGGATTTATCGAATGTAAAAAATTATAGACCAATCTCGCTGTTAAACAACGATTATAAAATTTTTGCTAAAATTATTGCAGAGACTGAAAGAACATCTTAAGGAAACAATACAAAAAGAACAAGCAGGTTTTCTACCTAACCGACAAATAAAGGATAATTTGAGAGTAGTTTTAGATGCAATTGAATACTACAATAAACATCCGGAAAAAGAGGTTGGTTTTTTCTTTTTGGATGCGGAAAAAGCCTTTGATAATTTAAACTGGGATTTCCTATTTGCTGTTTTGGAGAAATTACAGATAGGTGATTTTATTTTGAATATGATTAAGTCAATTTATAAGGAACAAAAATCAGCAATTATAATCAACAATGAGAAGACTGAATATTTTAAAATTCAAAAGGAACCAGACAAGGTTGCCCACTCTCGCCACTATTATTTATTTGGACACTTGAAGTTCTACTTTGGAATATAAAGGAAGATAAAGAAATTAAAGGATTAATGACTAAAGGATTCTCTTTTAAGTATAGAGCCTTTGCTGATGATGTAATGTTTATAGCAGAAGAACCTATGACTATGTTGCCGCTTTTGCTTCAGAAGATTAAAGATTTTGGTGATTTAGCAAGTTTTTATGTAAACAGAAGAAAATCAAAAGTGATGTGTAAAAATTTGTCGAGTAAAAAGCAGTTAGAACTACAAAAAGGTATAGAATGTGAGGTGGTGAAGAAAACAAAGTATTTGGGTATTGAGTTGACTATGAAAAATATTGATTTGTTTAAAAATAATTATGAAAAGTTATGGTTGCAAATTACGCAAGATATTAAAAAATGGAATACTTTAAATTTATCATTGCTGGGAAGAATTGCCACAGTAAAAATGAATGTTTTACCAAGATTAATGTTTTTGTTTCAGACAATACCAATTGTGAAAGACCTAAAAGCTTTTAAGACATGGCAAAAAGAGCTTTCAAAATTTGTGTGGGCTGGGAAAAAACCAAGAATAAAAATGAAAATATTGTGTGATGCTAAAGAAAGAGGTGGTTTTCAACTCCCTAATCTAAAATTATATCATGATGCGGTATGTTTGACATGGTTAGAATCTTGGATTGTTTTACAAGATAGAAAACTATTAGCTTTGGAAGGTCATGATTGTAGATTTGGTTGGCACGCATATTTGTACTATAATAAAATAAAAATGGATAATATGTTTAAACATCACTATGTAAGAAGAACACTAATGGACACTTGGATGAGATATAAGAATTTTTTTCCAGAAGAAATACCTATGTGGATAGTACCAGCGGAAGTGATAAAACCTTTTTCGAACTTTAAAGGACAAGACTGGCTAAAATATAAAGACTTGTTAAAAATGGAAAATGGAGAATTTGTATTGAAGGAAGATAATAAGTTGGACTTTGAGTATGGGTGGTTGCGGTATAGACAAATATTTGATCTTTATAAAAGTGATAAAAAAGGTGGTTTTAGAGACAAAAATAATGAGATTGAACAGGTGTGGGAGGAAGGAGGGAAAAAATTGATTTCTAAAATGTATAAAATTTTGTTGAAATGGTACAATGCAGATGAAGTTGTAAAGGAACAAATGGTAAAATGGGCGATTAATATGAATAAGGAAATAGAAATGTCATCGTGGGAATTTTTGTGGAAAAACGCTATGAGTATTTCTACTTGTCATAACTTAAAAGAGAATTGCTTTAAAATGATGTATAGGTGGTATATGACCCCGAAAAAAATAGCAAATATTAATCAAAGTCTGTCAAATAAATGTTGGAAATGTAAACAGAAAGAAGGTTCTTTTTACCATATGTGGTGGACGTGATAAAGCCAAAGCTTTTTGGTGTATGATTCATGCTGAAATGGGAAAAAAAATTAAAATGTACTTTTAAGAAATTGCCTGAAATGTTGATGCTTGGACTTAAACTAGAAGATATAAATGTAAGTAAAAGGACATTAATATGGTATATGGTGACAACAGCAAGGATGGTTTATGCTCAGAACTGGAAATGTGAGAAAACTCCCGAGTTATGGGAATGGTTGAGAAAACTGTTATATATGGCCGAAATGGACAAGTGGACTAGAAAATTGAACAATCGAGACTCAGAGACTTTCTTAGAAGAATGGAAAGATTTGAAAGACTATTTAGAACAATATTGGGACATGAAAAATAACATTTTTACACTGTCTAACTTCTGAAGGGGAATATAGGGAATGTTTGTAAGCAGTCTGGAAACAATGATATTTGTATGTGATGTAAGGTTATTATTATAAATATGAAATTACACACTATAAGCAGAAATGTTACCTGTAAGAGATAATACTTATAAATTTTGTTAATTACAATGAATGGAATAATGGTGCAGGGGGGGTGGGAAACCACAAGTTTATTATATAATCAAGATACACAGTTATACATGAATTATTGTTGAGATAACATTGATAACAATGTGTAAGATAATGAAAGAGAGCAAAAATAAAAAGTTTGTTAAAAAAAAAATTAGTAAAATTCCTCCAGCATGCCTTCCATTTTTGTATGCTATGATTTATTACTTGATGAAAATAGCTGCACATTTTCAGAATAATACTTCAGTATTTGGAGTTGGTACTGGAGAATTTGTTCTGCTCATTCTTTGGCCAACAGAGGAAATTTATTTCCATGAATTTTGACTGAGCCAAATGAGTGCAAGTGTTTATGGTAGTGCAAAACAAACTCATAACATAGTAACCCAAGGTTATGATACTGAAAAAAATATATGATGGATGTCTCCCGCCATATTTATTCCAAAAAACTGAAATGCATATAATTGCAGGATATGCAGCTTAGTATTGAAAGAATAAACATACGCTGTTTCTTCACCTTTCAGGTGGCAATAATCGCCGGAAATTTTGAGCTTGCTGAATTTATCAGGAATCACAAGGAAACCGATATTGGTAAGTAAGATATATAAGCCAGCATATAAACTTGGACTTGCATTCCATATGAAACCCAAGTGTCTACATTCTAATTAAATTATGGCTGAAGAACCGAAATGTGTAATGTAACTGAATGTGACTTTGTGCTGATACAAACTGTTTGCATTTTGTAGAATTTGAAGGAACAGGTAATAGATGTGAATGACAGTAAGGGAAATATATTATTTTGAATGATAGTAGTGTTAGGACAGCATATGTTAGGGAGCCCCGTCACCCCATGAACCCTCAGCAGTGAAAATAATCTGCATTCTACCTCTTATGACTCTGTGCACTACATTGGATGGATAAAGAATCTTTTCTGCTGCTGAGCTACAACTTTGAAGTGCCCTCACTTAGAGGGCTGCCCAATTCTTGCTTTGGGAAAATGGTTAATGGCCTTTAGAGGTGTTTGGTGTCTCAGTCTGCTGTTGATGATGTTCAAAGGAATTTTGTTTTGTTGTGTTTTTAAAGCATGGTTAATTAAAACAAATTAGCTTTTTAATGTCTATTAGGCATTTGGATAAAGGCACTATGCATAGTTTTAAAAGCCCATTGAGGTCCCCAAAATATCTTGCAGTACTGTGTTTAATAGCTTTTACATATACAAAGTGTTTAATTTAAAATTGAATGAAGGACTCTCTGGGTTACCATACTTTATTAAAGATTCTTGGTTTAGCTTAGCTGGGACACACATCTGAGATGAAGAGCCTAGAACAAGAAATAATTTAAATAAGCTTCAGGCAGTCCGTTGTGTTTCACACAGAGGTACACTGAATGCATCATGTTCTCAGACATGGTGCCTGCCTTCCATATGAACAGCCAGAGCACATTTCAGTCTGGCAAGTACATGTGGTACATCCTAGTGCTGAAACAGCTTTTATCTATCCTTTTTTTATTTTATTTTATTTTATTTTCTACACCCTACACAAAAAACTAAAAACAACTAAAAACACTAAACTACTCTAAAGTATACAAAGACCAGGCTGTACTAAATATAAAATACATTTCTTCTAATAATTCAAGAAGGAAAATTAATATATCAAGGCAAGTTACATCTTCAAACAGTTATTAACCCTAAAACCCCGCTTGCGGGGAGGGCGGGATATAAATGTGAAAAAATAAAATAAATAAATAAATAAAAATTTCAATTAAAGAAATGTCAAACTTCAAAACAGACAAATGCAAATGCCAATAATTACATCAAACTTTCAAAATAATATAAAAAAGGTTATTCATTCTTCTTTCTTCTCATTTCTTCAACAAAGTTTTTATTTGACCTTCCAGGACTTTGGAGCTGCTGCTCCTTTTTTCCCATCAGAATCTTCTCCCTCAGATTCTGCTGATGACTTGGAGAATTCAAATTCTTACATACTTTCTTGCAGTTCCAATTCTTCCTCTGTGGATGTTTTCTCTCTCGCATCTCAATATTTTCCCAGAAATGTCTTTGCCTTTGCAACAGAGTCAATCTTATGTTTCTTATCTTTGAAGGAAAAGATCAGGCCCTCAGGTGTGAGTCATTTGTACATGGTACCTTTTGCTTGCAGAAACATGGTTAAATTTTCATAAGATTTCCTCTTCTTTCAAATGGAATGTCTTTTAAAACTTTGATTTCTTCCCCTTTGATTTTCAAGGTTGCCCTGTTGGTGGCCTTGAGCACCACATCTCTAGTAGATTTTTTAGAGAATCTCACTATAATCTCCCCTGACAGGTTTTTTTTTCTTCAAAAATTCAGGGTAGGTTCTATAAACCATATCCATATTGCTTTGTAATAAATCCGCTTGTAGACCTGTCACTGGAGCCAAAGCTTCACTTAACATCTTCTTGAGATTCTCAACTTTCTGTTCTGGGACACCTTTAAATCTTAAAAAAAAGTTGACCTTTCCATCTGTAGCTTCAAAAGTGCATCTTTTTTCAAGGATCTTTCTTTCTTTCTTTACCATGTCCAATAGTTGATTAATAGATTCTGTCTTGACTTTGACCTTTTCCCCGTCTTTGCGGTTTGACCTGACTTGGCATTGGCCTCAGACACCTGCTTTTGTAGAGAATCCAGCTTAGCATTTACTGAAGTCAGATGCTTCATCAGAGGGCACAGTGCACCAGCCAACACAGAAGAAAGCTCTATACTTGCTTCAAATTTAGCTGCTGGAAGTGTAAAAGAAGGCTTGGGAGAAGGCTTGGGTCTCGCCACCATTTTCTCCCCCCTTCCAGTCATTGTTTATATATTAGAAAGTTCAACAAAGTTCCAGAAAGTTGACAAAATGCCAGTAATCCGCTTAACAAAGGATTTGCAGCCACCTGCCCAAGGCTAAGTCATTTCAAATGCTAAAGAGTTTCAACAATGTCCGATCAAAGATTCGCCTCGTCTGCACAGAGGGGGGAGGATTTAAACTCCCTCTTCTTGCCGCTTAAAATAACATTGGAGAATCGCTACAGGGACTCACAGTTCTTGTAGAATCCTGCCAGCATGCTCAGGTAGGATTTCTTCTTGCTGTTTCAGCCTCAGGCTTTGCAGCTATCTGGTGTACGTCTCTCTTTGCCATCAGGGGCCATGATGGCCGGTCCTATAGAGGCAAAGGGGGAGCCTCAATCCCTTGGTCGCCACCTTGGGAGAGGCTTCCCTTTGTGCCTCAGGCAGAATGCTCCCTACAGGGGCTCCTAGGGGCCTGAAAGCCAGTCGGCACCCCCCCCCCCCAAACCACCGGGTCTGGGTCACATCTCCTGGAGCTCTCCAGGATGTGCCCGCCATGGAGTCTGCTGGAACTGGAAACCAGCTTTTATCCATCTTTAAAGTATTGTTAACCATTGACTGATTGGGGGGGGATAATAATACCCTAATTGACTTATTTAATCTGCAGGCTGTACTAATTTGGAATATTATTATCAAAATACTTAGTAACGCTACAGTGTTAAAAGGTGCATTCTAAGAACTTGAACTCTTTAGCATTTACTTTGATAGCTCCTTTGTCTTCCTTTGTATAACTGAGATCCATTGCTCATTTTCTGAGCACCTACTGATAATTAAACTCAATCAAACCTGCATCACAGATTGTCTGTTGTGCAGTTTGATTACAATTTGATGGGAATCCATGAACCATATCTTACAGATTTTTTGTTTGTAAAACTTTCTGCCAGGAAGAAAGACCTTGAAATATAATAATTCCTAATAATAAACATGTGCACCGGGTTGAAATAAAATAGAATAAACTACATGCAGGATTATGCAGGATAGTTGTATTCATGGAGGAGAATTCTATCAAGAGTTACAAGTAGGAATCGCCATGCCAGGTTTGGCAACCAGCAGGAGACATTGGGAGGGGGGGGTTGGCAATGGTGACATCACATCTTGCTAGGAATTGCTAAAAACTCTATGGTAAAATCATAAAATTCCTGGTGATACCTAGAGAGGCATAATGCCACTGATGTTATTCATAAAAGAAATTTTCTCACCAGATGCTGGAATGCTAGGAAGCATATGGCAACACAAGCCATGATGGCTAAATGGAACCTCCATGATCAGAGTAGGCAGTTTTCCTTTGTATACTAGTTGTTGGGGGGAAGCATTGCTGTGAGATCTGTTGCCTTCATGCCCTTGCTTGTGTGCCTCTCAGAGGCATCTACTAGGGTTGCCAGGTCTGGGTTGGAAAACACCTGGAGACTTTGGGGGTGGATCTGGGAGAGGGTGGGGTTTGGGGAGGAGAGAGGCCTCAGCATGGTACAATGCCATAGAGTCCCCCCTTCAAAGCAGCCATTTTCTCCAGGGGAGCTGATCTCTGTCACCTGGAGATCAGTTGTAAAAGTGGGAGATCCCCAGGCCCCACCTGGAGGCTGGCAACCTTAGCATCTACTTAGCCAGCATAGAAAACAGGTTTTTAAAGTATCTTCTTATGGATTAATATCCTATTTGGAACAGATTTCACTTTCAGTTGTTCCCAGAGAAAGGTTGTGTGTGCCTCAAACTCACTCACTCTCCTACACTCCCTACTTCAGGGGTGGCCAACCTTGCTTAACGTTAAGAGCCACATAGAATAAACATCAGATGTCTGAGAGCCGCAAGACAGGAACAAATATCACACACACGTTTTTATTTTTTAAAATATGCAAATTTGCTTTTTATTAACGTTAAATGGGAGTGCCAAAAATAAAAACAAACAAGGAAAACCAGTTATTGATAATGATATTACTTGTTTGCTAATGATATTGAGAGAAATGGAAAGAAAGAATTAAAGAAGTGGAAAAAAAGAGACAGAGAAACTAGGAAAGCAAATAGATGGGAGGGAGGAGGGAAGGAAGGAAGGAAGGAAGGGAGAAAGAGAGAAAAAGCATGCCTCCCCTTTGCTTCCCCAGCCGCCCTGCCAGGAGCCGCACAATATGTGTGAAAGAGCCGCGTGTGGCTCCCGAGCCACAGGTTGGCCACCCCTGCCCTACTTCTTCCTTATTCTTATGATGAGTATGCATTTGAAACTGAAAGCTCCCCTCATCCTGAGAGTTTAAATTTTCACAGATTGAGGGCTGCAGTGGAGTCTGTGACCCTGAGGCTGGCTCCTGATCCCTCCCAAGGGACATTCCTGGGGGACAAATAACATCCACTTAACACCTTTTGGTTTGGAATATTGCACTGTCCTATGAATTGTTACAGCACACTGTAGCCATTCACCTCTAGGCAGTCATCCTTACTATGAAACCCTCACAGTATAAGGAAAGGATTTTTTGGTCTTATTCCAAGATGACTCATTAGACTGATACCTGGGGGGGGGGGGGGGGGGGAATTAAGACTGAAACTCAAATTTCAGGGTTTTATTTTATAATTGGGTTTGAAAGGATAACATTTTAATTGTTTATAGATATTCCAAAGGAGGTATCCCATCTGTCACATATGTATTTTAAACGTTACACTAAATGCAGTCTATCAAAATCTTCAGATCCTTAGTTTCTCAAAATGTGCTTTTGTAAACACGATTGCTATATCAGAGTTCTTTCTTTAATATCAAGGCTTTGTCAATTATTACCGAGATCAGGAAAGATTTTATAGCTCCGTGCATGCCCGGTTCCATTTTATGTTTTGACAACAGTGCTGCATCTTTGAATGTCTTTAATGAACAGTCCAGCTAAGCCTCAGCTCACTGACTTCTTATAATTAGTCATAACATTTTATTTTATCTTTATTATCTATTTATTTATTTTTATTGAAAACTGAAGGGAAAATAATGGATTAAAAGCTGTGATGAATAGGAAAGTTAATCCCTGATTGTTTTCATCCAGGCTACAGCTGTCTGCAAGTAAATGAGCACAGAAGCTTTAGAAAGCATTTGCTGTAAAGCATTTACTGTGGCTTCTGTAGGATGGAGATACAAAAAAGCAGCAATAATATATACAGGAGTCTTGAAGGTCTCTTTAGATACTGCTATGCACATATCAAATATGTTGCCAACCAAGGATCCTTTGACTTGGATATCTTATTTTTAAACCTTTTTATTTTGTTTTGCCTTGGCTCTTTGTTATGAGAGGAATTACCAGATGGATTAAGTGACATGGGTTGTTCCTCCTCAAGTGAACAAGGTTTGTTTTATCATATGCCTCTCCAGCAGCTCTGAAGATAGAAACAAGAGGGTTTTTATTTTTAAATATGAAACACATAGAGGTGGTGGTGTGTGAGTTTTGGTAGTTGATTAGCAGACTAACTAATACTTGGATACTGTTGCTAGGCT
Organism: Lepidodactylus listeri; assembly: GCA_029233225.1. Taxonomy (NCBI): domain Eukaryota; kingdom Metazoa; phylum Chordata; class Lepidosauria; order Squamata; family Gekkonidae; genus Lepidodactylus; species Lepidodactylus listeri. The sequence goes on from JARCFY010000011.1 coordinate 2,696,460, forward strand.
TCAAGTCAGAGTTCGTGTATTCCTCTATAATTATGCAGAGATGTGTATATGTGATGGTTTGTGGGTGTTTTCCAGCAGATTTTTTTTGTAATTTAAATTTTTGTGAATGCCAAATGGCTGTTAGTGTATTAAGCTCATTTTCTGTGTTATGTGTTTTTAGAATGTGGTGTTTGCTTTGGAATAAAGTATGCTTGTTTTCCAGAAATCAGGGCAGTAGACATCATCCTTGTGATGAAAAATGCATTTTGTTTATATTTTGAAGGAATAGGTAAGGTGTGATTTATGCCCCATTTGATTTCAGCACTTATTCTGAAACAGGAGTGATTGAAGTCAATATTGTTGGTTGCTGCGCAAGAATTTACATTAACTACTGTGTGCTTTAATTCTATTCATTTATGTCTAGGCTTTGCAAAAGAATTGTTCAGCAGTAAGCTTTTTATTAATCAGATTTCTGCAGACTATTGTGTTTTTTTCATAGATGAAAAGAAAAGGTTCTAACCAATAAAAGCCACAAACACTGAAAGGGCATTAATAGAAAGGGATATAAATCCCCATCGCAGTGAGCAGCATGTTGTGAGTTGCTCTATTTTTATCTTGTCTTACTTAATAGAACTAAAAGGGTAGCAGCATCAGGCATGTCTTGTAGCCATGTTCATTCACTGTTTCAGTTATGAGTAATCTTAACCTTTATTCATGTGTTAAAGTGGATTCTCATGGCAAAGGGCAATTTTATTTTAATTAGGATGACAAAAGTGAAATATTCATGGTGTATGTTTTAAGTGTAATGTGTTAAAAGTCTAAAAATGATATATACTGCCCTCCAGTAAAAATAATATTTTACAACTTTTTTCTCTTTCTAAAGAAGAAATAATGACCATAGGAAAGTACTATTTATGTGCTTTTTGTTAATGAAGTTCCTTAAAATAAAATTATTGTAGTTGGTTAAATATGGGGGGAAATAAGACAGTTCATTAGAGATGCCAAAACAAGCTTGAAAGCAGATGAGATAGTTGTTCCTGTCTATTTACTAGAATTTCAGATAGAGAGAGGTAAAAAAGTTTCTCTGTGTCATTAATTACATCAATAGCACCCACCTAGCCTTGCATGATATACTTATTATAATATAATTATCTCACTCGTCCTTCAAGGAGCTTATGCCATCTCGGTAGGCCTCCCATTTTGGTCCTCACAACAACCCTTTGAGTCTGTTTAATGAAAGAAAGTGACCTTTAAATGGTCGTTCAAACCTTCTCTGGCATCTATACAATACTAATATCTTTCATAAGTCTTCGATGTATTCTTGGGCATTGCAGGCTCTATTGCTTTCATTTGTGGTCTTTCCTGCACATAGACTCTGGTCACTTGCTATGCAAAACAGGTTGTAGGCAGGTTAGACCTATACATCACGTTGCAGTTCTATGCATTTAAACATGGAAACTTGCCCAGTCTTGCAGAACAAAGAATGAGTGTTTTTCAAAGGAGAAGCAAAGCATGGGTGAGGAACCATCCTCCAAGGTTTCTGATTCTTCCCAAGCAGCCAGGGTTCCAGTAATGGAGTAGTCTTGGATGACAAACTTATGGAGATCTAGGGTTTCCAGTCCTGAGTTGGGGGGGGTGGATCACCGAGTTTGGAGCCCCTCCCCCCAAATTACCCCCCAAACAAGCAAGTAACCAAAAATAAACGTGATGTCCCTGTGTCAGCTGGAAGTGACATAGGCACGTCAGTGACATTGGGTTTTTGGGGGGCAAAACTCTATGGTAAGAAGCTCATTCTACCATAGAGGTTTTGCCCACAAACCAGAGCATCACCTCTGATGTCCCATATGCCCATTGTCCCCAATGTGCCTACATCATTGTGTTTATTTCCAGCTTCTTCCTTCCCTGCTCCTGGTGAGTGCAACCCTATTCCCCACTGGCTCATCTGACCAACCTGGCAACCCGACAGAGACCCTATAGGGCAGGGGTGTCAAACATGCGGCCTGGGGGGGCGGTTCAGGCCCCCAGAGGGCTTCTGTCAGGCCCACAGTGGAACTGGCTGTCTCCTGCTTCTTCTTCCAGTTCTGCTGCTGCTTGATGCATCATTGTTGCTTGCTTTGCCAGACTCAGTGACTCAGGAGAGATAGATAGGCAAGCTTCTATTCCCTACACTGGCTGAGGCTCCTCCCCTCCCCCTCCTCCTTCCAGGGGGAGGGAGGGAATAAGCCAGAGCTGCCTCAGGCTGCCTCAATCGCACAGGAGAGAAAGGCAAGCCTTTCTTCACTTCCATTGGATGAGGCTCCTCCCTGAAGGGAGGTAAGGAGGGAGAGCTTGCTTTGCTTGGCTGCCTCAATTGCATGGGAGAAGTACAAAGCACCTTTAAGACCAACAAAGTTTTATCCAAGGTATGAGCTTTTGTGTGCCTTGCTATAGTGTGTGTGTTTTGTTGGGCTTGTTATGCTGTGGCTCTCCTGGTTGCAACTGGGTTCCCTCCCCCCTTTCACTGTATTCATGTCCTCATGATCCAATCTTGCTCAGCAGGAAAGCAGTGTGAATTATTTAGATGAGGATTAGGCTGAGATGTGTGCCAGACCAAGTTCACCCAGCACACTTCCTTTGGGGATTTTGAACTTAGATTTCCCACATAGTAGGCTGATACTGATCACTGAGGAAGACTATAGTTTTGTAGACAAACTACATGGTGCCTTCTCATGTTCTTGACCAGCACATGAAGCAATTTATGTACATAAGCTCACAATGCCCAGCCATTTCATGTTTTCCCCTGGGCCCTAGGCTCAGAACTCTGAGCATGAGATTTCTGTAGTGAATGTCAATAAATCAAAAGTAGGTTCGTAGCTTACAGACACACACTTGAACAGCATACTCAAGACTGCAACAGCACATATATTTTGATGCAATAATTCAGAGCAAGAGGTGTTAAATAAGCAAAATATTGCAACAGTGCTAATGTTTTAAGCACCTTTTAATTTTAAGTAATAAAAAACCCTTTGTGTTTGTGTCCTTTATAAAGTTTATATCTCCGCTACCTGGCAGTACATTTTATGACACACAAGGTTTCATTTATGTCAGATCCGACCCTCATAACAAATGAGTTCGACACACCTGGCATAGGGTTTTCAAGGCAAGAGGCCATTCAGAGGTGGTTTGCTATTGCCTGCCTCTGCACAGCAACTTTGGTTTTCCTTGGTGGCTGTTGTGCAGATAAAAAGGAAAAGAGAATAATGTAAGCTGCTTTGATGCCCACTGTTGAGAAAGACTGTAGTTTTCCAAGGTAAAGGCTGTGGGGGAGGGGTGGAGATGGAAAGCTGAAGATAGAGGGGCAGATAACGGTAGGTTGTTCGTTGGGTGGGAAGGAGATAGAGTTGCCAACTCCATGTTGAGAAATTCATGGAGATTTGATGGGTGGAGCCTGGGGAAAGTGGGGTTTGAGGAGGGGAGGGACATAAGACAGGTATAATGCCGTGGACTCCACCCTCCAAAGCAGCCATTGCCTCCACAGGAACTACCATTGCCAACCTTCAGGTAGACTCACCCATAATTAGAACTGCTCTCCAGATGTCAGAGATCAGTTCCCCTGACTGCTTTGGAGGGTGGACTCTATGGCATTATACCCTGCAGAGGTTGCTTCCCTCCCCAAACCTCACTGTCCCTAGGCTCCACCCCCAAATCTTCAGGAATTTCCCAACCAGGAGTTGGTAACCCTGTGGGGAATTGATCTCTGTAATTGGGAGATCCGTTTTGATTCCTGGAGAGTTGCTGCTGCCAGGAGGGAGAAAGAATGTGAGAGAGGTAGGGGGAAAGGGGAGGAAGCAAAGGTGGGGAAAATGGGATAGCCACCCCACATGTTTCTTGCAGGTCCCCACTTGTATGTGTGTGTTTAAAATGAGTTTTCAAACTCAGACTTATTCAGATGTCTCTAGGTAGTGCTGGATGCTGAAGAGGTCTCTAGTGTTCACATTCATGGTACTGGAAAGTGACAAAACGATAAATCCATCATTGTAGATTTTGAAAGGAATTTGTGAGTCACATCAAAGAATTCCAGATTTCTTACAAGAGCTTAAAAGAAAAACTCCAACACTTTCTAAAAGGTCTCTCAGTGGAACTGGAGGTGGCAAGAGGCTAAATTTCTTCTTTTATACATTGTGATGGTTCACTGAATTTAGAATATAGTAACAATGGAATATCTGGACTATCTATCTATCAGCTATCTCTGAGCACAGTGTTTAGTACTTTGCACTGTTCTTTAGTTTTAATATCTTTAAATATTTATAATTAGATTGATAAATTTATATTAAATGTATATATGAGAGCCAGTTTGGTGTAGTGGTTAAGCGCACGGACTCTAATCTGGAAGAACTGGGTTTGATTCTCCACTCCTCCACTTGCAGCTGCTGGATGACCTTGGACAAGCCATAGTTCTGTCCCTGCTGTTCTCTCAAGGACAGCTCTGGAAAGAGCTCTCTCAGCCCGACCTACCTCACAGGGTGTCTGTTGTGGGGAGGGGAAGGGAAAGGAGTTTGTAAGCTGCTCTGAAACTCCCTTGGGTAGTGAAGTGCAGGATATAAATCCAATCTCCTCCTCCTCCTCCTCCTCCTCTTCTTCTATGAAATTCTGAACAATACCTTTCTTGGCTGTTATTCCCCAAAGGATAAAATTTATGCAATAAATTAGATTGGTGGTAGTGGGCAGATTTTCAGTGAAGTAAAAGAAAATAAATTTAGGGAGGTGAAAATATATTAAGAATAACAATTATGTGACCATCAGGGAATTTTGAGAGCATATTTTCAGTATATCTTTTCAACAATTATTGATATTCTTATTGGCTTGTGTTCAGGATACCAAGTTGACCCAAGCCCTGTTGAAATCAAAGCATAATGGATATGAATTATTTTGTAGTCATAATTTGTGTATATGAACCCTGAACATTCAAGCATCATGTTGCCGAACAATTTCCATATAAAGTCTGTCTATTGCATTTTCATGGAAAGAACATCAGTTGCTGGGTTTTTTAAAAAGTGGCCCACACAGGGCTGGGAGACCAGTTAGAAATGACTGCATTCAGGGGAAGAGCAATCCAATTGTTTCCCTGGAGGCAATGGGGGATTTTCCAGCTGATTTGGCTGACAGTTGTTGTTGTTGTTGCCTTCAAGGAACAGCTGACTTGTGGTGACCCCGTAGAATTTTCAAGACAGGAAATGTTCAGAGGTGGTTTGCCATTGCCTGTCACCACATTATGACCCTGGTATTCCTTGGAGGTCCCCTTCCAAATACTAGCCAAGGCTAATCCTGTTTAGCATCAGACATCTGAGGAGATGAGGCTAGCCTAGGGCAAGGGACTTATACAAAGGGGACAGGAGATTTGGGGGGTGGGGATAAGCTCATCATCTTCTGCCACTGCTGCTGTGCCTGGTGCAGCTGCCAGCATCCCCTTCTTTCACAGCCAGGCCCAGTGGAGCTGTTAGTGTATCCCGGCATCCTCTTCCACTGTGGCCAGGCTGGGCTAGAGCAGCTCCCTTCTGAGTGGGAGGTAATCTCATCCCCCCATTGCTATCTGGCGCAGCTCCCTTGGACCCCAGCCACCGTGACAATGGTGTCTGGGAGGTGGTCTGAGCCCATAGTTACTCTCAGCATCTTTTTAGATTTTTCTGCAAACCTAGGGGGTCAGCCAATTTTGCAGAAAAATCTGTTTGGGGTAAGTGTGCCTCCCATCTGCAGATTTAAGTATCTGCAGAAAAATCTACAAAGAGAAGGATGCTGGCAGGCTCTCTATTTGCAGATACTTAAATCTGCAGATGGGAGGCACACTTACCCAAACAGGTTTTTCTGCAAAATTGGCTGACCCCCTAGGTTCGTCTATGTATCAGTTCCCAAGTAGGGGCCCACAAAAATCATGGGGGGATCCCATATCGCCAGCACCACTGAGCCTGGTGAGACTCCAGCCCCCCCCCCCCACTATGGAACCTTGCTACCAGCCTCTGCCACCACACCCAGGCCTGCAGCACCCACTGTCCTCTACCGCTACCATGGCACCAGGAGCAGCAGCCATCGGCCTCCATTGCCACTGCACCTGGGTGTAGAGCAGTGGCTGCTGACCTCCTCTGCTGCAGTGTCCTTGTCTGACACACCCAAGCCCTCAGCAGTTATCAGCTTTCACTGCTGCCAGGCCCAGAGCAGCTGCTGGCATCCATTCTGGCTTAGCTGGAGTGGCTCCCTGCATTTTGCTTTTCAGGGGATTTTATACCCCCTTTGCATTTTTTAAATTTTCAGATTTTTCTGCAAACCTGGGGAATGGTCTGTCCCTTGTGCTGAATCCATTGGTTCTCGGATGACTGGGGAACTGAAGGGATAACTGTTAGATCAGGGATGCACAAAAACTTAGGCCAAGTCTGACCAACACAGGCTAGAGCTCATTTAAAAAATCTACTCTGTGGTGATGATGGTACTGAAGAAATGATACTTCTCTGATACTTCTCCGAACAGGGTGATGCTGTTCAGCATTTTAAGAGGCCCATTACGTTCATGCCCCTGAAGCATATAACAGAGCCTTCAGAAACTCAGTGTAAACAGTTTCCAATACACGCTTGCATATCACTTTCCATATGGATACATTTGAATTAGTTTGTGTCCAAAATACTGGGAGGGCGGAGGTGAGGCCATTAAACTGTAAATTCTTTAGTTTGGTTCTTATTTAGATACATCTGTAGGGCTAGAATTTGCTACTGTCTCAGACATTGGGTCTACCTTCATATATCTCCTAAATACTTATGACTGGAACTTTGATTTATAAAACGCTTACTAAGCTTACAGTACAACAGTAATTGTAGATGCATACAATTTACCAACTCTTAATTTAATATTGTATACTTAGGCTCTATTTAAATACATGAAATGCTGTATTGACTGACATATTATTGTGATTACTATTGAGAAATATTTTGGCCACAGATTTATCATCAAAAAATAATGTTGTGCTACAAGCAATGGATTAGCATTTGAACTACTATGCAAATTAAAGGTATTTTAAGTGAATTACAGCGCATTCTTGAAACAGGTACATTAGTCCATTGCAGGAAAGACAATAAGATTTCCGTTCAACTTAATTCTTAAACTATCCAGAAGATTTCTGAGAAAAGTGACCATAATTGTGTCTTTAAACAAGATCAAAAGGAGTTTGTGGCACCTTAAAAGAAATAGTTTTATTGTAACATGCATTTTCAAGGACTCTGGTCCATGAAGCCCATGTCATCCAATGCGTGGTTGTGCCCTCAGATGGCATACATATATATGCATGGACAGAGAAGGAAAATATGTCAAATATAGATAGACAATATGGTTTAGTGGTTAGAGTTTTGGATCCCCAGTTTGAATCCCCAGTCTTTCAGCTATGCTACCATGGAGAGTGTGGGAGGGGGGAGTTCTCAGCCTCAGTCTCTGGTATTCTAAGTTTCAATTTTCCTGCTTCTTTTATCTCCTGCTCTGACAAGGCTTGACCTTGGAGAATTGGGAGAGGCTCACTGCTTTCCCGCTGGGAACTAAAAGCTGTTAGTTTTAGTGCAAATGTAACCTTTGCTTATTGGCTTGTATTCACCAGATGACCCTTGTTTGAGCCTGGTATATCTACCCCTTCCGTCCTTTGTAATGGCAGTCTTAACACAAGAAGTGTTTAGAGCAATACAGAATACTGTAATCAATAAACTGATCCTGCTTAAGGAACGTTGTTGATTTCTGGTATCTGGAGACTCTGACAGAGTGTTAAGACTCCTGATTTCCTGGATGGAGCTCCAACCCCTGAACCTCACCAAATGGTGGAGACCTGCCAGTTACTTTGGCGGAGGGGATCCCCACCACAATGGCTGATGCCCCAGTGATGGTGGTGACTACCCCTGCTCTGGGCATGGAGCTGATCAGGGATGCACGGCCCCGTGGAGGGGACTCCTGGGCACACTTTTCCACCACCATGAGGGAGTCGTGGATGCTGACTCCTTGGGCAACCATGACAAATCGCTATGACTAAGCAGCCCCTTGACAGCCGGAGCCTGCACCCCATGGGGGAAGTGGCAAGGTCGAGGTGCTGGGTGAGCACATGGGAGAATGCTTGTGGGAACAAGTACAGCAAGAAGTCTTTGAGCTGATGATCGGGCTGCCCCAGATGATAGCTACTGTGGTGCAGGATGAACAGAGGCAGCAGGCACCTCCCAGGCTGGGAGTACTTGCAGCTCCAGGCGGGCCCCCGGCAGGGCCACCTGCAGGCCCACCGGTGGTTCCAGCTTGTCCAGGAGTGCCCACAGCACCAGCTGTCCCAAGGCAGCCAGTACAACCCCAGGGCCCGGGGAGCCCGGGACTGCAACGGCCCAAGGAGTTGCTTGAGGCTATGTTTGATGGGACCGCTGAGAAATTGGCATTTTTCCTGGTACAAGTATGGAGATTTCTATGGGACTGGGGCCACCTGTTCCCTGATGATGAGCACCAAGTTGATTACATCAGCGGCAAGCTGAGAGATCGAGTAGTGGACTGGTATATGGGTCTACACGAGATCCAGGCCCCCAAACTGAGAGATGTGCAAGCTTTCATGTGGGCGCTGTGGCGCAGTACGAGGACCCACTGGTGGGAGAAAAGGCGAGGGTGCGCCTTCATACTCTGAAGCAAGGCAACCGTACAGTGCATGAGTACTCAGAAGAGTTCAAAATGATTGCAGCAAAGACCCAGGGGTGGCCAGAACCGATGCTAGTGGAACAGTTCCAGGGGGGGCTCAGTCACCAGATCCTGGACATGGTCCTGCGTAATGTGCAACCGATCTCCCTGGCTGCTTGGAGGTGGGAGATGCGGAGAATCGCCTGCAGACAATTAAGATGTTTGCCCATGGGTGTACCCTAAAACCCCAGGGGCTACCCAGAAGACGCCCACTTGAGCTCCAACCATGCAGAAGGCCGGCGAGAAGAAAGCATGAAGACCCCATCATTACCAAGCTGCGGAAAAGGAAAGTTTCTGAGGGCATTGCAGTTGGGAGCTCGAGTGAAAGGAACTTCATCTAGTGGAGAGGAGACCCACGAGCCACCAGGAAAAAGCCAGGACCTGTTGTAAGTTGCACAAAACAGCAGGTCCGAGAGCAGTCGGTGCCTTGTATGGTGAGCAGCTCTGATCCCATCTTGTTTGTGACTGTAACAATTTTAAATAAGGACTTGGGCATGCAAATCTGAGTCCGGGCCTTGATTGACTCAGGCTGCGCAAAAGACTTAATCATCTCATCTCTGGTTACGGGGCTGGGGGCCCTAGTTCAGGGACTACCAGAGCTTTTAGTTTTAGTCCAGATGGATGGCTCCTGCATGCAAGAGCTGTGTAAATCCTAGATGGTCCCATTACTGATGGGGGCAGGAACTCATTGGGAACATCGATCATTCATAATTAACCTCATGGCCCAGTTTCCAATGATCCATACATCCAGTAGAGTAAAGGGATGGCGTGTTTTGTTGCTCCGGGGTGCAAAACATCTGGGCACTCAAATGGATTGAGTCACCTCTGGCAGAACTGGTGCCAGCTTGCCTAGTGGGGGAGGAGTTAAGTGGAATCCCCCCCCCAGAATATAAAGACTTGGCAGAGGTTTTTGGGGAAGTGGAAGCAAATGAACTGCCCCCCCCCCCCCAACTGAAGTACAGACTGTGCTATTGAACTCTTACCGGGGCACAAATTGCCTAAAGGAAAGTTATATTCTATAAGCCCAGCAGAGAAGGGGGAGTTGCAGAAGTTCAATGACAAGAATTTGGCGTGGGGTTTTATCCACCCTGCCTCCTCTCCTCCTTTTGTGCTCTTCCGTAAGAAGAAAGATGGAGGGCTTAGATTATGTACGGACAGTCGGCATGTAAAACAGCAAGATGCCGGCAAGATGACAGCAAGTCAGACTGATCACTGTGATCTAAATGACAGCTAGGAGTCACATGACTGGACAGGTTGCATCAGTCTAGAGGAGCTCAATGACTCAGCATCTCTGTACTGATTGGACACTGTAATGTATATATTCTGTTCAGTACCTAGCTGTGTATGCCAGTGTGTGCATTTGATTGCCTTGCGAAGCATTTTGTCGGTCTGAAGAGCAAATGCTTTACTTTGAAGGACTGTGTATATATCTTGTAAATAAACTGTAAATATCTCTGCACAAAGCTTGGGTGTGTGCAGGACATCATTATTATCACACTGTCACAGACTACCGGGCCTCAATGCAGTGTCGACTACCAATGTGTACCCCCTTCTGTTAATTAAAGACATGTTAGCTGAGGGTTCCAAGGGTAAAATCTTCACCAAATTGGATCTGAAAGACACGTACTTCTGGGTGCGCATTCGGGAGGGGGATGAACCTAAAACGGCTTTCAACACACCCCTGGGGCAATTTGAGTACCTTGTGATGCCATTCGGCCTCCAGAGGGCGCCAGGAGTTTTTATGAACTTGATTAATGAAGTATTGCACAAGCACCTATTTCAGGGGTCCCTTGTTTACTTGGATGACATTCTTTTGTACTCCCCTAACAAGAAATCCCATGTCAAATTGATGCGGGAGGTCCTCCAGACTCTGCTAAAACATAGACTGTTTGCAAAGTTGTCCAAATGCAAATTCCATAAACAGGAGGTGGATTTCTTAGGCTACCACAACTCCCATAGGGGTTTGGAGATGGACCTTAAAAGGGTAGCAGATGTGGTGGGGTGGGAGGCGCCCAGAACCAGGTGCCAGCTCCAATCATTCTTAGAATTTGCTAATTTTTACAGAAATTTCATTGCCAACTTTGCCCAGGCTGCCCTTTTCCTCACTGACTTGTTAAAAATGAAAGGGAAGGGTGTGGGCAGTACAAAACCTGGGGTTAAATTGGAATGGTCTGTGAAGTGCCAGGGGGCATTTGAGGCACTCAAAAAACTGTTTACTTCAGACCCTGTGTTAGCCTACCCCGATGAGAATAAAAAATTCATTGTCCAAGTGGATGCCTCAGACGTAGCCATGGGAGGGGCTATCTTACAGGAGGGGTTGGATGGGCGGCTCCACCCCCTTGCTTACATTTCTAAGAAATTCAACACCACCGAGCGAAACTGGGCAGTGTTGGACAAAAAGGCTGTGGCTATCAAGTTAGCCCTATCGACATGGCATCATTGGCTTGAGGGGGCGTGGGTGGCTTTTGAGGTTTGGACTGATCATAAGAACCTGGAGGTGTTGCACACCCCTAGGAGTCTTAACGCCAAGCAACTGCGTTGGGCTGAGTTTTTCTCTAAATTTTGGTTCACCCTCCACCATTTCCTGGGGAAAGCAAACTCTTTGGCTGATGCCTTGTCATGCCTACCCCAACATGCTAGTCAACAGAAGGTGATTGACTCTATGTTCATACCCTCACAGCTGGGAGGGGCAGTCATCACTCACAGCCAGGCGAAGGCAGTGAGGGAAAAGGAGGGAGATGCGTAGGCTGCCAGATTTCGTGCAGAGGTTTCAGAAGCAGACAAGGAAGAACTCGCTTCTATTCAGGGGCTGGAACAAAATGAGAATGGCTGCTGGTATAAGGAGTCAAAAGTTTTTGTGCCTAAATCAATGCAGGGGGAAGTGATGAGATGGGGACACGAATCTAAACTAGCTGGACACTTTGGATTTCTTAAGACTCTGCACTTGTTACAATGCCAATTTTGGTGGCCACACATGTGGACGGACATTTCCCTCTATGTTACTTCCTGTCCCACCTGCCTTATGAATAAGCGCTGGGGTGGGAAAACTCCAGGACTCCTGAAACCATTAGAAACCCCCACCAGACCCTGGGAGGTAATCTCTATGGACTTTATTACTGACTTGCCACCCAGTAAAGGGAAAATGGTAATTTGGGTGGTAGTGGACCTGTTCTTGAAGCAGGCCTATTTCATCCTGTTCAAGCAACTTTCTACAGCAAAGGCATTGGCTAAGATGTTTATGCAGCACATTATGAGGCTCCATTCTTTTCCAAAGAAGATAATATCTGACAGAGAGTCCCAATTTATTGCACGGTTTTGGAAAGATCTCTTACAGCTTTTGGACATGGAGCAGGGCCTCAGTAGTGCCTACCACCCAGAGACCAATGGCCAAACAGAGAGAGTCAATCAAGTATTAGAACAGTTTCTCAGATGTTTTACTAATTACCAGCAGGATGACTGGGTGGACTTACAACCTTATGCAGAATATAGCTACAATAACTCTGTGCATTCTTTGATGGGGGTGTCTCCTTTCATGGCTCTGAATGGATATGAGGGGGCTCCTCTCCCAATGATGTCAGCCCCTGCTCCTGGACTTGGAGGGGACCTTCAGGGTTGGTGGCAAGGGTTGCAAGACCCAATGGCCTGTGATTCAAAAAGCATTGACTAAAGCTAAGGCTGCTTACAAGGCTCAAGCCGACAAACACAGGGCTGAGCCTTGGGACATTAAACCTGGTGATTCTGTGTATCTATCTACGAAAAACTTGAAAGGACTACAGCCTAGTAGAAAGCTTATCTGGAGATACGTAGGGCCATTTCCTGTGTGCAAAATCAACGAGGTGACTGTTGAACTGGCCTTGCCCAAATCTCTTAAGAGAATTCACCCGATTTTTCATTTCAGCCTCCTGAAACAACATCCTGGGCTGAATGCATGGCATCCTCATCCTCCTGCTCCCCCACCTCTGATTCTGAATGATGAACTACACCATGAGGTGGAGTAAATCTTGGACTCAAAAATGCAGCATGGCTGCCTTTTCTATTTGGTCAGATGGAAGGAGTTCAGTCCTGAGGAAAATGAATGGGTTCAAGATTGTAATACCATTGCTCCTAAGTTCTTATGTGCCTTCCATACTCTGTACCCTTTGAAGCCTGGGGGGAAAGGGCCCCTTTAGGGGGGCAGAATGTCAGCTATGCTTCCATGGAGAGTGTGGGAGGGGGGAGTTCTCAGCTTCGGTCTCTGGTATTCTAAGTTTCTATTCTCCTGCATCTTTTATCTCCTGCTCTGACAAGGGTTGACCTTTGAGAATTGGGAGACGCTCGCTGCTTTCCCACTGGGAACTAAAAGCTGTTTATTTTATTTATTTATTTATTGGGCTTATATGCCGCTCTCCCTGTGAATGGGCTCAGAACGGCTCACACATAAATACATTAAAACATTTAAAAACAGATAAAAATTCACAACAATTCACAATTACAAAAGTAAAGTGCTCAAAGGAAGGCGCATTTATAATACCCAGCATTCCCTGCTTAAAGCGCTGATGGTACTCGCCGACATACAGGTCCTAGGCAGGGATCATGATGTCAAACTAGAATAAAGGGAAGGCAAGAAAGGGGGTGGCCCCTATTTGAAAGCCTGGCGGAAGAGCTCCGTCTTACAGGCCCTGCGGAACTGCTTAAGGTCCCGCAGGGCCCTGACATCCTCTGGGAGCTCATTCCACCAGTACGGGGCCGCCACCAAAAAGGCCCTTCCCCTAGTGACAGCAAGCCTGGCTTCCCTGGGGCCTGGTATAACCAGCCAATGTTGGGCCCCCAACCGTAGTGCTCTCTGGGGTACATACGGGAAAAGGCGGTCCCTTAGGTAGGTCAGACCCAGGCCATTTAGGGCTTCAAAGGTAAGCACCAGCACTTTGAAGTTAGTTTTAGCACAAATGTAACCTGCTGCTTATTGGCTTGTATCCACCAGACAACCCTTGTTTGAACCTGATACATCTACTCCTTCCCTCCTTTGTAATGGCAGTCTTAACATGAGAAGTGTTTTGAGCAATACAGAATACTGTAATCAATAAACTGATCCTGCTTAAGGAACATTGTTGATTTCTGATATCTGGAGACTCTGACACAGTCATACCATAGAAGCTCACTGAGTGACTTTGGGCCAGTCATACTATTTCAGCCTAACCACATGGTTATTGTGAGGATAAAATGGAAGACAGAAGAATGATATAAGCCTCTTCGGGTCTCTATTGGAGAGAAAGGCAGGGCATAAATGAGTAAAATAAACACAGTGACAGTTCATCACAGCAGTAATGGGTACTAAGATTGCTAATCCTTTTACAATAATAAAGTGAAATGGTCTGAATCTGTATCTCTTTATGCAGTTTATGAAAGTTGCAGTCAGAGCAAGATTCAAGATTGGAAGAAATTGACTTTGTCTATGGCCAACTGATTACAATTGATTCAGAGTTTCATATTTCCTTGTTTTTTATACCTATTTCGTGCACTTCCTATACACCTCACAGATAAAGACCTGAATAAATGGCAGAAAACTCTGACAACTTTTCTATGGAACTCTCTAAAGTCCAGGGTGGACCATCATCACCTTACAAAACCTATCTCAAGGGGAGGCCTTGGAGTTGCCTCGCTACGGCGATATTATCAAGTGGCAGCCATCTCCAATATAGCAAGTATGCTACAACCAGAACAATTTACCAACTGGATGTCCACTGAACAATTCTACTCTTCACCTTTCACTCTTACAGAAATTATTTGGATGCCCAAAGCTGCAAGACCCAAGATGATAGAACAAAATATTTTTTTGGACTCAACTCTGAAAATCTGGGACACAAAAAATTCAATGCTGGCCCCTACGCTGTCTCCTCTGTTGACATACACCAATCGTGGTTTCCACCAGGGCAGGAAAAAGGAGCCTTCAACCTGCTGATCGCTGCAGGGTTTCATCAACTGCATGACTTAATGAAAGTGAATGCCTTGCACAGCAAAACTTCTTTTGAAGAATGTCTACAATCTCCTTTACCTTGGTTAAGATATTACCAACTGAAAAAATTTACTGCTTGGGCTGTAAAACAAGGAACATTTTCCAGACCTAAAACCCCTTTTGAACTTACCTTGATCAAATTTTTCAACCATCGGAAAGGTCTGATGCCCATTATTTACAAAATCTTGGCGTCCTCTGAAAAGGAACAAATGTTGAAAAACAATCAGCTTGGCATAAGGCTCTCCGACAAGAAGAAGAAGAAGAGAAGAGATTGGATTTATACCCCGCCCTCCACTCCCCAAGGGAGTCTCAGAGCGGCTTACAAACTCCTTTTCCCTTCCCCTCCCCACAACAGACACCCTGTGAGGTAGGTGGGGCTGAGAGAGCTCTTTCCCAAGCTGTCCTTGAGGGAACAGCTGGTACAGAGCTATGGCTTGCCCAAGGTCATCCAGCCAGGTGCAAGTGGAGGAGTGGGGAATCAAACCCGGTTCTCCCAGATTAGAGTCTGCGCACTTAACCACTTCACCAAACTGACTTAACACGCGGGCAATGGGCGTCTATGTGGGGCTCCTATGCATGCAAAACAAGATTTTTTCCCCATCCACCTAGAATTTTTCAAACTCCACACAAGATGGTATCTTTCCCCAATGTATCTTCACCACATGCACCCGAATCACAGTTCCCAATGCTGAAAAGCGTGTGGTGAATCTAATGACTTCTTTCATTGTTGGTGGTCCTGTACAACTATTCAATCCTTTTGGAGGCAAGTCATAGTAGAAATAGAAAAAATCACATCTCAACGCCTGCCACTTGATCTGACAGTATTACTCCTTAATTTGGATGAAGGAGGGGATCCAGAGTTAAAAATAACTAAACTCATTTCCACTCTTTTAGCAACAGCTCGGTTGACCATCGCAGCTTCTTGGAAATCGTCCACCCCACCCAGTATAACGGCGTGGAGAAACAAATGCTGGGATAATTTTTTAATGGACAA
Source organism: Lepidodactylus listeri (assembly GCA_029233225.1). NCBI lineage: Eukaryota > Metazoa > Chordata > Lepidosauria > Squamata > Gekkonidae > Lepidodactylus > Lepidodactylus listeri. The sequence goes on from JARCFY010000011.1 coordinate 2,712,134, forward strand.
GATAGCTGACACTGTTGAAGGGTGCTTGTCAAAAACTAAGAAAATGCATTCATCTTTTGTCAGCACATGGTTCTCTTTCATTCAATACATGGCAGAAAATAACATCATTCCTTCAAACCCATATTACATTAAATGGCTTCATTTTTAAATATCGTGATCTAAGCACCCACTTTTTCATTTTTGTACTTCTACTCCTATATCATTAGGTTAAATAAATTAGAAAGCAGAGTTTATATAGTTATTATACATTTACAATGTTAGTATGTTAATGAATTGCATTATGATAGTTTTGCCAATTTTATTCAAATTTGTGGATTATATATTTTGATGGTTAAAAAAAATAAAGTGAAATGGTCACATATTCTTATGTATCTTCCTAACATCTTTACTTTATACAGTGTCACGACAGAGCCTCTGGGTCGAGGCAGAAGATGCAACAGTTCAGGCGTTTAGCCAGGAGTTTCTCAGCCGGCCGGTAGTTAAGCAGGTTGCAGAGCAAAGGTTATTCAACAGTCCAGTAATCAAGCCGTAAATTACCGTCAGAGCCAAAGGACAAAGTAGGGAGGCGTTGTCACAGGAATGCCAAGTCAGATAGCCGGAGAGAGCAACAGAAACAGAGCCAGAACGCCGAAGTCAAGGTCCACAAAGTCAAGTCCAGAGTCCAGAGTCAGAGGTCCGAGGTTCAAAGCCAGGTCAAGGGTCCACAGGAATACACAAAAGTCAGGAGGGTGCAGGGCGAGGGCTCGTCAAGGACGATCATTCGTTGCCAGCACGTTTTGCTGAGGCCAGTGATCTGCTGATATAGCATGCTGGCTTGTTACATAATTAGCAGCTGCCAGACACCGTCCTGCTTCTGCTAATACTCCGGACTTAGAGTTCGTCTCCCCCGCATGCATGCCTCACTCCTCCTGTTTCTTAGCTCTTGGCGTCTCCTTTCACGGAGCCGGCTGACAGGTGGTGGAGATTCAGGGAGTTCAATCTCAGGTGGCTCTTGCTGCCGGCTTGACTCCCCAGGACTTACGTCCAGGTCCGTTAAAGGAGCCTGATCTTGTTCTGCAGGGGCTGGGTCAGGAGCAGGAGCAGGCATGACACTATCCCCCCCTCAGGCCCCCCCTCATCCAAACCACCTGGATTGTCCGGGTAGGCCTCGTGGAATTGCCGGAGCAAGTCAGGGGCGTGCACATGAATAGCCGGTTCCCAGGAACGATCATCGGGGGAATAGCCCTTCCAGTCTACGAGGTACTGGAGGCGACCTCGGTGCAGCCGGGAGTCCAGGATCTGGTGGACTTCATACTCCTCCTCATCATCCACCAAGACCGGTGGTGGAGGCGCCAGGGGGACATCGCGGTTGGGGTCTGGGGCAGCTGCTGGTTGGAGGAGGGAGCGGTGGAATATGGGATGCACCCGGAGATGGGCAGGCAGGCGTAGCCGAAAGGCCACAGGATTGACTTGAGCCTCAATCGGGTACGGGCCGATGAACTGGGCAGTCAATTTGGGGGAACGGCCAGGGGTCCGGAGGTACCGAGTAGACAGCCACACGAGATCCCCGACCTGGAGAGGCGGCCCTTCCTGGTTGTGCCGATCTGCGGCCTGTTTGTACGCGTCTTTGGCGCGTTGGAGCTGGGCACGAAGCAGGGCATGGAGAGCATGGAGCTCGTCTATCCGGTCATCAGCTGCTGGGACATTGGAGGAGGGGCCGACTGGAGGGAAGAAACAGGGATGCTGACCATAGTTGGCCACAAACGGCGTGTTCTGCGTGGAGTTATGCACCGCGTTGTTATAGGCGAATTCAGCCAGTGGCAGCAGGGAGGCCCAGTTATCCTGCTGATACGTGGTATAGCAGCGCAGGTACTGTTCCAGGGTGGCGTTGGTGCGTTCCGTCTGGCCGTCAGTTTGGGGATGGTATGCGGAGGATAGGTGGATTTCAGTTCCCAGACCTTGATGGAAGGCTTGCCAGAAGCGGGAGGTGAATTGCGGGCCCCGATCCGAAATGATCTGCGTTGGTAATCCGTGCAGGCGGAAAACCTGGGCCAGGTAGAGCTGGGCAGTCTCTGGTCCCGAAGGAACTTTGGCGCAGGGGATGAAGTGAGCCATTTTGGTGAATAGATCCACCACCACAAAAATGCACATGTGTCCCTGGGATCGAGGCAGGTCCACAATGAAGTCCATGGACACAATATCCCAGGGACCGGAGGGAACAGGAAGTGGATGCAGGAGACCAGAGGACTTGGCAGGCACGTTTTTGGCCCGACGGCAGACATCACATGAGCTCACGTACCGACTGACATCTGCTCGAACACGGGGCCACCAAAAGTTCCTGGTCAGCAGATGGGCTGTCTTGTGCTGACCAAAATGTCCGGCTGGAAGTGCATCGTGGGTGAGGTGGAGGATGCGGGATCTGAGAGGCCCGGGGGGAATGTATAGTTGCTCCTGATGGTAAAGCAGTCCATCACGGGTGGTCAGGTTCCCTGCAGCATCTTGTTATATCTCCTGCATGTGCTTCTGGGCCCAGGGGTCAGTAGCCGGATCTCATTCACAAGAGCTGGTACAGCAGGAGCGGCAGCAAAGACTGTGGGTGGCAGGATGCTGGTTTTGGGGGTTTCGTCAGCGACCGTGGAGGCGTAATCTGGTCAGCGGGATAGGGCGTCCGCTTTCTGGTTTTGGGTGTGTGGGACGTAGGAGACAGTGAAATTGAAGCGGGAGAAAAACAGGGACCAGCGGATCTGCCGCTAGTTCAGCCGGCGGGCGGTCTGCAGATGCTCCAGGTTCCGATGGTCAGTGAGCACCTGGACCGGATGTCGAGCCCCTTCCAGATGGTGGCGCCAGACCTCAAAGGCTACCTTGATGGCCAATAGCTCTCTCTCCCATATGGTATAATTGTGCTCGGCGGTGGAGAGCTGCCAGGAGTAATAGGCGCAAGGCTGCAATGGCAGGCTGGGGTCGTCCCGCTGGGAGAGCACGGCCCCGATGGCCACATTGGAGGCGTCAGCTTCCACCGTGAAGGGCAGGCGGGGGTCAGGGTACCGGAGGAGGGGACCGGATGAAAAGCGATGTTTGAGGGTGCGGAAGGCCTGATCAGCTTCCGGGGTCCAGTGGAAGGGTTCCGATGGCCGAAGGAGCCGGGTCAGGGGTTTGGTTAGATTAGCGTAACCAGCGATGAATTGATGATAATAGTTGGCAAAGCCAAGGAGGCGCTGGACGTCTTTCCGGTTTTGGGGGGCTTGCCACTGGAGAATGGCGTCAACTTTCTTTGGATCCATCTGGGTCCCTTGCAGAGAGATAATGTGCCCTAAGAACTCTACGGACTGAAGATGAAAGGCACACTTCTCTAGCTTGGCATAAAGTCCGTGAGCTCGGAGCCGATGTAGCACTTGCTGCACGTGTTGGACGTGTTCCTGTAGAGAGCCGGAATAAACTAAAATATCGTCCAGATAAATAATCAAGAACCGGTCCAGAAGGTCTCGGAACACGTCATTCATGAACCGTTGGAACACGGCAGGCACATTAGTGAGTCCAAAGGGCATGACCAGGTGTTCATACTGGCCATAGCGGGTGCCAAAGGCGGTTTTCCACTCGTCTCCGGATTTAATACGAACCAAATTATAGGCACCTCGGAGATCGAGCTTGGTGTAGATGGTAGCCCCTTTCAGATGGTCTAGGAGCTCTGGAATCAGTGGAAGGGGGTAACGGTCCCGGATGGTGATCTTATTGAGTGCCCTGTAGTCGTTGCAGAGCTGCAAGTCTCACGTTTTCTTCTGCACAAACAGGACGGGAGAGGACAATGGCGAGGTGGAGGGTCGAATAAATCCTCGGGCCAAGTTCTTATCCAAGTAGTCCCGTAGAGCAGCCAGTTCCGGTTCCGCCATGGGATAAAGGCGGCCTGATGGTAATGGAGCGCCAGGCACCAGGTCAATGGCACAGTCATAGGGCCAATGCGGGGGTAGCTGGTCTGCCTCCTTTTCATCAAAGACATCTGCGAACTCCTGGTAGGGAGCAGGCAGTGTGGTGGCGGCTCCCAGGAGGACGGCTGTCAGCGAGGAGCCAGAGGAGCTGACTGGAGGTACAGGAGTAGAGTCAGGGTGTACATCTGGCTGCGGTGCAGGCTCGGTAGTAAACCGTAGGTCTTGTCGTACCCAGTCCACATGGGGGTTGTGGGTGCGAAGCCATGACAGGCCCAGGATGATGGGGAATCGTGGCATGCGGACAAGGTCGAATGCCAGTTTCTCCTGGTGCTGCTGGACCCATAGGATGAGTGGTTGGGTCTCATGGATGACGGGTCCAGATCGCAGCAAATGTCTGTCCACGGCCTCGACCAGGGTAGGTGTTTTCTTGTCTCGAGTGGGGACGTCCTGCTCTTGAGCGAAGAGTTTGTCCATGAAGCAACAGGCGGCCCCTGAGTCCAGCATGGCATGTACAAAAATCCACCGGCCGTCGGGGAGCTGGAGACGGACGGGAATCAGGAACGGGGTGTGTGGTGGGTAGGCAGAGCTGGAGGATCCCAGGAAAGGCCCCAAGCCGGGGGATCCGGCTGGACTTGGGGCTTGGCCTTTTACTGGGGCAGCGGAGCTTAGGGGCCGCTTTAATTTGGCAGGGCAGGTGCCTGAGAAATGTCCTGCCTCACCACAATAGAGACATAGATTGTGGGTGCGCCGTCTGGTCTTTTCCTCTGGGGTCAGGCTAGGTTGGGCGATGCCCAGCTGCATGGGTTCTGCACCTGAAGGGGATGGAGTAGGACTTGAGGAGGAAGCAGCTGGGAGAGTCCTGGTCGGGGAGTAGCTTTCTTTCCGTTTCTGGCGGCGACTCTGCAGCCGCCCATCAATGCGCAGGCACAAAAGGATCAGGTCCTGCAGCATGGCTGGGCGGTCACTGCGGGCCAGTTCGTCTAGGATTTCATCAGAGAGCCCCTCTGTGTACTGATCCATCAGAGCGGCTTCATTCCAGGCCAGGTCTTGAGCAATCAACTGGAACTCAGTGGTATACTGGGAGACAGAGGTTTGGTTTTGTCGCAAAGTTCTTATCGTGCGGTTTGCGGTCTCTGCTCTTACTGGATTAGCGTAAGCAGCTGTGAAATGAGCCTTAAAACGTGGGTAGTCTGTTAACAGCGGTGATGCTCCCACCAGCAAGGGAGTGGCCCATTTGGCTGCCTGTCCTTTCAAGAGACTGAGTACAAAACAGACCTTGGTTTTATCTGTGGGAAAGTCATTTTGCCGCAGCTCCATGTAAAGCTCACACTGGGCAATGAAGGCAGGAAACTCTTCCAGGTTCCCACTAAAACGGTCAGGAGAATTTACGGGGCAGCGAGGATGAGGCATGGTAGCAACAGCCAAGGCAGCAGCATTGGAAGCTGTCTGTTGTTGCAACGATAGTACAGCCTGTGTTAGTTGCTGTACCTGGTCTAGAATACCCGAGAGTGGGTCAGCCCCTCCTGCTGCTTGGTCTGTCATGGTGGGGGCCTGGCGAGTTTATGGGTGCTGGCAATCTGTCACGACAGAGCCTCTGGGTCGAGGCAGAAGATGCAACAGTTCAGGCGTTTAGCCAGGAGTTTCTCAGCCGGCCGGTAGTTAAGCAGGTTGCAGAGCAAAGGTTATTCAACAGTCCAGTAATCAAGCCGTAAATTACCGTCAGAGCCAAAGGACAAAGTAGGGAGGCGTTGTCACAGGAATGCCAAGTCAGATAGCCGGAGAGAGCAACAGAAACAGAGCCAGAATGCCGAAGTCAAGGTCCACAAAGTCAAGTCCAGAGTCCAGAGTCAGAGGTCCGAGGTTCAAAGCCAGGTCAAGGGTCCACAGGAATACACGAAAGTCAGGAGGGTGCAGGGCGAGGGCTCGTCAAGGATGATCATTCGTTGCCAGCACGTTTTGCTGAGGCCAGTGATCTGCTGATATAGCATGCTGGCTTGTTACATAATTAGCAGCTGCCAGACACCGTCCTGGTTCTGCTAATACTCCGGACTTAGAGTTCGTCTCCCCCGCATGCATGCCTCACTCCTCCTGTTTCTTAGCTCTTGGCATCTCCTTTCACGGAGCCGGCTGACAGGTGGTGGAGATTCAGGGAGTTCAATCTCAGGTGGCTCTTGCTGCCGGCTTGACTCCCCAGGACTTACGTCCAGGTCTGTTAAAGGAGCCTGATCTTGTTCTGCAGGGGCTGGGTCAGGAGCAGGAGCAGGCATGACATACAGCATGAAAACATCACACAAGAAACTGCAGCCATGATCCTGAGGCAAACAGTGTACATTTTAAATGTGCACTCAGCTTTATTCTAAAGTTCTCAAAATTGGGGAGGGGGGATCACATTCATGTTCATAAAATAATTCCCTATTGAAAAAATTACCTTACCAAGTATCCAAACTTCTTAATAAAACAAAATTCTGCACACCCAAGAGTGTTCAAACTTTCTAGAGAGTTTGCAGAGCCTTTGTCCATCATCTTCAAGACCTCTTAGACTAGCCCGGAGGAGGATGAATGTTACCCCAATCCTCAAAAAAGAGAGGAACCCTAACCCTGGAAACTACAGGTCAGTCAGTTTGACTTCTGTCCCAGGAAGGATACTGGAGTAGATTTTAAAGGAATCAATCTGTGAACATCTGAAGGACAACTTGGTGATATGGGGCAGTCAGCATGGATTTGTCCCCAACAGGTCCTGCCAGACCAACCTCATTTCCTTCTTTGATTGAATGACAAGCTTACTGGATTGTGGGAATACCATTCATATTGTTTACCTTGCTTCAGTAATGTTCAGTAATAACGTTCTGATGGGGAAACTGGAGGATTGCGGATTGGACTGTAGGATATTTAGGTGGACAGGGAACTGGATGAAGAACCACACCCAAAGAGTAGTTGTCAATGGCATTTCATCTGATTGGAGGGCGGTATCTTGTGGGGTGCCATAGGGCTCGGTTCTGGGTCTGATACTTTTCAATATTTTTATAAAGGATCTGGATGAGTGGATGAAGGGACTGCTCATTAAATTTGTGGGTGACACCAAATTGAGAGGAGTCACAAACACCCCAAAAGATTGAGATCTGAACACACTGGAAAAGGGAGCAGATGTGAACAAGATGCAATTCAACAAGGATAAGTGCAGAGTTCTACATCTGGGTAACAAAAATGGCAAACATCCATACTGGATGAGGGACACACTTCTGGGTATCAGTATGTGTGAAGAAGATCTTGGGGTACAGGTGGATTGTTTGCTAAATATGAGAAGTCAGTCTGATGCAGCAGCAAAAAAAGGCTGATGTTATCTTGGGGTGTATCAACAGAGGTATAACCTCCAAATTACAAGATGCCATAGTGCCACTGTACACTGCATTGGTCAGACTGCACCCTACTTAACTTTCTATGGGACAAGAAAAGACACTAAAATGTCTTGAGAAGACCCAATTCGCTAGGTGGGTTTGCATTACCAGACCTAACAACATATAATCGGGCAATATTACTGTCTAACATAGTTAAAGTATTATGCCCCTCGAATCAACCCTCGTGGGTGACTATATATAATGACCTGCTCTACCCAAATTTCCTGGAAGACATGATTTGGGCGCCCGAGCAACTACCCAAACAAACAATAAACCTTGCAGAAATAGTGTCAGCTTCCATTCAGTGTTGGAAACATAATGCTAAAAAACGAATGCCCTTGATGTCAAGATACTCTACATTTCTAAATCAAAATTGGTTTCCATCTGGAAAAGATATAAATATTGTAAGAAAATGGAGAAGCAAGGAGATGTCTCGCATTATAGATATAACAACAAAGCAAGGCATTAAGAGCAAATCAGAATTGGGAAGAAAACTAGGTAACAACATACCCTGGTTCTTTTACATGCAGCTGGGTCACTTGTTAAATGGAATAAATATAAGAGCTCTGATGTCTAAACCACTAACAGAATTGGAATTCATAATAAGCAAATATAACAACCAAAACAGAGGCTTAATCTCAGACCTTTACTCTCTACTACTTAAAAACTCATGTGTCAAGGGGTTACCATACCAATCTGCATGGCAAAAAGACTGTGGTGTAGTTCTTAGTGAAGATGTGTGGAATAGCTATTGGAATTCTACAAGCTTTACCACTCAAACTATTGCAGTATGCTTCCAAAACCTAAAAATAATGACTAGTTGGTATGTCACTCCGCTTCAACTATCACATATTTCGTCAGACAAACCGTTGGAAAGGATGCAAACAAACAGGGAATTTTGCCCACTACTGGTGGAAGTGTGAAGAAATTAAGAAGTTTTGGATGATAGTACTAAATACAGTTTATAAAGTCACCTCAGTCCAAGTCCCATATACACCAGAAGTTTTATTTCTAAATGCTTGGCCACACAAAGATACGATAGAAGTCATGTTAGATACTGCTAAGACAACCATTGCATCTTACTGGAAAGATACTAAGACACCAGGGTTGGAGGCATGGTTTCAGAAATTATGGAATCATTACATCATGGATGCTGTCACAAACAAATTAAAATATATGTCTCAACACTCAACACAATCCAAGTTCATTGGAAAATGGTTCCCGATTTTGGAATACTTGTCTCAAAATAATTTCATTTCCTCTGATTGGTCTCAGTTACACAAATGGCTTTGAGCTTAGAGCTTGATTCCTTCTCTGACAATTGTTATGATATATAATTGATATATAATTGTTCGGTAATAAGCTGTGAAATATGAAGAATTGTCAGTATAAAATAAGCTGTGAAGTATGAAGAACTGTTAGTGTATAGTACTAGCTGTGTAGACAATGGCTGTGATGTTAAACTATATAATGTTGTACTCTGGGAAAAAAGTATTACATGTATGTTTTTGTTTAAACTAATTATAATAAAATTATTTATTTATTTTTTAAAAAAAGACTGCACCTAAAATACTGTGTGCAGTTCTGGAGGCCTCTCTTCAAATAATGCTGATGCAGAAGAGCGTGCAAAGATTATCAGGGGGCTGGAGACCAAACCCTATGAGGAAAGGCTGAGGGACTTGGGACTGTTCAGTCTGGAGAAGAGGAGTTTGAGTGGAGGCATGATTGCTCTCTTTAAGTACCTGAAAGGCTGTCACTTAGAGGAGAGCAGGGAGCGGTTCCTGTTGGCAGCAGAGGACAGGACTCACAATCAGTGTTCCCTATAAGCTGAGTTAGTGTGAGCTAGTTCACAGTTTTTTAGCCTCTGGCTCACACATTTTTGTCTTAGCTCAGGAAGGAAGGCTCCAGAGCAAACTAATTTATGCAGCAGCCAAATCACTCGCTCACAGCTTTAATGCCAGTAGCTCACAAAGTAGAATTTTTGCTCACAAGACTCCACAACTTAGAGGGAGCACTGCTCACAATAATGGGTTTAAATTACAGACAGAAAGATATGGGCCAGATATTAGGAATTTTTTTCATAATAAGAGTAGTTCAGCAGCGGAATTGCCTGCCTAGGGAGATGGTGATCATCCCGCTCACTGAAATGCTTTAAACTGATCCTGCACTGAGCAGGGGGTTGGACTAGACGGCCTGTATATCCCCTTCCAGCTCTATGATTCTATGAAAACAATACAAGTAATTTGGAAAAAAAATACCATGTTGTAGTAGACTGTCATTTTGAATAGACTTTCTAAGATCAGTATCTCTGTGCTATGCAATGCAGCAGTTGCTATAGTAATGAATGTTTGTTTTGAATACTGAATGGAACAATATCCTGCATATTCAATGGGCACCTTATATTTTAAGAGCACTCAAAATTGATTCTACTTTCTTAGTATGGGAAATTTGTTTAATGGATAAGAAATCGTTTGAGGAAGTCTGGTCTCCTGTAGTGGACTGTTAGAGTGTAAATAAATTTTTGCCCAGAAATAATGAATATAGATTGTGGCTTATGCTGTAAAATTTTGACTGTCAGTCTTATTCAGGTCATAAAGTTAGTTATACTGTAGGTATTAGACTAGTTATATTTATATTGTGTTGTGTTGCACCTTTGATATGTTTCATGTGTTCTTTTTTGCTGGACTATGCTTTAGGAAATTTAGTTAGCTACTTGTAGAGTTTTTGGGAATATATATTTTAGTAATTTGGATTGTGTTATGAAATACTCTTTTCAATGATTTACTATTGTTTCTTTAGATTCCCCACTGTTTAGCTGAGTCAGTCCTTTTGCCAGAATTCTCAGGGACAGTGTTGCTGGTGTTGTTGTGTTTTATTCCACCATTCCTCAAGGAAGCTTGAAGTAGCACATTTGACCCAAGTCATCTTCCATCCACGTACTAGGTGGGCAAACACTTGCTTAGCTTCCAAAATGAAATTGCATGAGGCACCTTTCTTACTATTCTCTGGTGAGCTGGTACCATCTCAGCAACAAACTTAACAGGTTGTTTTAGGGTCAAACTTGAAATCACAGATTTTTAAAAGCTAAATTACAACTGTTCATGTCCCTGATTCAAACTGGGGCTGTGCATGGATCAGAAAGGGATTTCATTTCTTTCAACCCCATACAGTTTTACAAATAGAAATTTCCAGGGGTCCTTTCGTAAAAAAAGAGGCGCAGGAGCTCATTAGCATAACTTATTTGCATATGCCACACCCCCTGACGTCACCGGAAGTGTCAGAAGGCCACACACCCCTGATATCACTGGAAGTGTGTTAGAAGGAAAGAAGGAAGGAAGGGAGGGAGGGGGGGGAAGGAATTAAATAAACAGGAAGGAAGGTAGGTAGGTAGGTGGGGGAGAGAGAGAAGAAAGGAAGGAAGGAAGAAGAAGGTAGGTAGGTGGAAAGAAAGAAAGGAAAGAAAGAAAGAAAGAAAGAAAGAAAGAAAGAAAGAAAGAAAGAGGGAGGGAGGGAGGAAAGGAACAGGAAGGAAGGTAGGTAGGCAGGTAGGTGAGGGAGAGAGAGAAGAAAGAAAGGAAGGAAAGGGTAGGTAGGTAGGTGGGGGGGAGAGAGAGACAAGAAAGGAAGGAAGGAAGGAACAGGAAGGAAGGTAGGTAGATGGGGAGAGAGAGAGACAAGAAAGGAAGGAAGGAAGGAAGACAAAGAGACAGACTAGGTGCTTCTCCCCCCTCCTTCAGGCCTAGTGGCTGTCAGCCACTCAGCCAGCATTTCCCTCCCTCCCCCCCCCCCTCACTCTTGCTTGGGCCTGAGTGGCTTAACGCCACTCAGGCCCAGCTTTTCCCTCCCTCCCTCCTCGCAGCCCGGGAAGGGAGAGCTGGGGAAAGGGACGGGGGCTTGAGTGGGGGGGAGGGACGGGGGCTTCTTCGTGGGGGGAAATGGGCTGGTGAAGCTTTTCTGGGCACAAGAGATAAATTACAGCATCTGATCAATAACATCCCGCTAAACCTCGATTAAACGGACAGGGCACTTTTTTCTCTCCAGGGGCAACGGTCAACTTTTCTTCTTCTATCCAGCCCCGTCCCGCCTCCTTGCTGCCCTGTGCCTCCTCTGCCTCCGGGCGGCCCACGTACCTGCAGTGCTCAGCTCCTCCCTCAGCTGGCTGACGTAAACCAGCAGCTCCTCCAGGCCTCGCTCACAGTGCTGGCCATTGCAAAGGAACTTCTGCCGCACTTTGTCCAGCTCCCTCTCCACGCAGGCGCACCACTCCATTGGCCACGGGGCTTCTTCCCGGATGGGGGCTTCTTCCCGGGCGGCGGCGTTTGCCATGGCCCGGGAAGGGAGAGCTGCGGGGAGGGACGGGGGCTTGTGCGGTGGGGATGGACGGGGGCTTCTTCCCAGGCGGCGGCGCTTGCCGCCGCCTGGGAAGGGAGAGCTGCGGGGAAGGACGGGGGCTTGAGCGGTGGGGATGGACGGGGGCTTCTTCCCGGGTGGCGGCGCTTGCCGCAGCCCGGGAAGGGAGAGTTGGGGGGAGGGTTGGGGGCTTGAATGGGGGGGAGGGATGGGGGCTTCTTCTTGGGCGGCGCTTGCCGCAGCCTGGGAAGGGAGAGCTGGGGGGGAGGCTTTTTTCCCCAGCCGGCGCCTGCCGCCGGCTCAGGGACTTTGAGCGGTGGTGGGGGTCCGACACAGCGGTGGCCCTGCTGGGGGCTGGGCTTAGTAATGTGCCCGCCCCCCAGCGTCTTCACTGGTGGAGCGGCGCTCCGCCTCACTCCGGCCCCAACGGAGCCCTGGAAATTACCCTGTGTACCCAGGGTAAAAATAATGGGCCCAGCATCTGATCATGAATTCAGTTTGTCAGTTAGACCCATAAACGGACCTCAGTAGATGCTCACTGATGCTGATCCTTGACACTGGGTTTGATTCAGTAATACTTGCCTGAGGGATTACTCAGAAGGTAGTTTTGCTTTGGGTCGGTCTCTTTTTGGGTTGCCAAGTCACTCACATTTTGCAGCGGGGGAGAGTTGGTCCTGTTCCACAACACACTTGCGCATGTGAACTGCACGTGTGGCATGATGATGTCACCCAGAGGTGACGTCATCACGTTGGGCATGTCGCCAGCCGGTGCTCTAGCAATCAACCTGGGAACTCTTTGGTACCTCTGAGTGACATCATCGCACCGGGCATGTCGGCCCGAACCAGGCACTTTGGGGGCAGGGTTCCCCCCGCCGGCCTGATCCGGACCAGTGGATTGGGGGCTGTTTCAGTGGGGAAACCCTCCCCCCCCGGGGGACCTGGCAGCCCCTAGTCACTTTGCAAGCCATATTGACAAAACAAAGAGATGGTGGTTAGTGCAGTCATAAGCAGAATTACACCTTTCTAAGACCATTAGGGAAAAAAGTCCAAAAGGACAATAGTGCTATTTATTAGATGAAATTACATTAGACTACATAAAAGTTATTTCAAATTGTGCCTAGTGCTGCTGGGAGACTACTGGCTAAAGATATTCCAGACTTTGAAAATATGAATCCCAACAGCAGTTTGGATCTCTCTCATAACTAGTGATTAGAAGGTGTGGTATATTTATTGTATATATGTAATGGAACAGTCTGCTCTCCCCTCCCCCCCCCCCCCCCCCGATATGTGTGTGATTTAGTTTGGTCCTATTGGATGGAGCTCTTGTTTCAGTTTCCAGTTTTGTATGTTAGCTGTAGTTGTTGGTTGTGAGAGTAGTCACCTTGCAAATAAACACTTGATGTTTTGAGCCAGCTTGTCTCTGCTGAATGGACCTGAGAATGGGTGCCTGAGTGAGTAGTATAACCTGGGAACCCACAGCAAAAGGAGAACATTATAGAAGGCATATAATTTCCCATGAGCAAAGGGCCTAAATACACATTACACTTTTCTTGGACATGGGCGCAGGTTGAGAGATGTGGTTTGGTAGTTCTATGCTTCTTATCCACACACAGGCCTGATTAGGGTTGGGTCTGGACATGGTGCAAGGAGGGGTGTGTGTATAGGGTTGCCAAGTCCAACTCCAGAAATATCTGAGGACTTTGGGGGTGGAGCCAGGAGACTTTTGTGATGTCACTTCCTGTGATGTCACTTTCCGTGGTGTCACTCCCAGGTCAAGTGGCAAGTGATGTCACTTCCCCTTTAGATGATGTCACTTCCAGTACACTCTTCAAAATACATAACAGAAAGGTCTAAGATCCTAAGGCTGAACACTGCCAAAAACCAGAACTACACCTTCATGCAGCAGAGTCACAACTGTCTTTTTAAAAAATCATGACTAGAATCCAGAGAGCTAAGTTATATTTGAATACATGTATTATGCATAATCACATCTGCCCAGGGGCTGCTTCTAGATGAGGAAAGGACAATTCCCAGGGCTTTTTTTCTTCGACAAATTTCTTTTAAAAATGTTATAAAGTTCATGGTTTTTCAGTATACGTATTGAAAACTTCCATTTCCATCTTGAGAGTTGTGGCACCTCCCCCCCCCCCCCCCCACCAAACCCTGAACATTCCAAATAGCTGTATCGGCTTAGCTGGACAGTGTTCCCTCTAAGCTGAGTTAGTGTGAGCTAGCTCACAGATTTTTAGCCTCCGGCTCACACATTTTTCTTAGCTCAAAAAGGATGGCTCCAAAAAAACCTAATTGATGCAGCAGCCAAATTGCTCACTCATAACTTTAATGCCAGCAGCTCACAAAATAGAATTTTTGCTCACAAGACTCCACAGCATAGAGGGAACATTGGCGCTGGGGCTGGAGGGAGGAAAATCAAAACTCATAAGAACATAAGAGAAGCCAATGCTGGATCAGGCCAGTGGCCCATCCAGTCCAACACTTTGTGTCACACAGTGGCCAAAAATACCAGGTGCCCTCAGAAGGTCCAGGACCCTAGAAGCCCTCCCACTGTTGCCCCCCAAGCACCAAGAATACAGAGCATCACTGCCCCAGATAAAGGGTTCCATCTAGACCTTGTGGCTAATAATAGCCACTGATAGACCTCTGCTGGATGGGGGGGGGAGAGAGAGGGGGGGGAGGGGAGAGGGGGGGGGAGGGGAGAGAGAGAAGGAAAAGAGTTGGGGCAGGCAACTTACCAGATCAGGGAGGGCAATGCAGCCTCGCAAGCCAAAGCCAGGCCTCTCAATACAAAGGGCCTAGCCTGGGCGGGGCTTTCTCTTGCTGGCTCTGCTGTTAAAGGGGAAGCATCCTATAAGGCTTTTTCCTGCAGGCTCTCTGCAGGAACTTCCCCTTTAAATGGTTCAGGCCTGGCTGGGAAGGGGTGGGGCAGGCTCGGAGGCCAGCTGGAAGGCGTTCCCCTGCGTTCTGAAAAAGAGCCCTGCTTACCAGCGCACATAGAAAGAGACTGGAGGACTGAGCAGCCATTTTGTCCCCCGCCGGACAATTTTGAAAAGGCGGGGGTGAGGAGTTAAAATCGGGGTTTCCCCTGCCCTCCCGGGGGGCTTGGTAAGCCTATGTGTGTATGATGTAGATCTCCCCTACATCATTTCATGACATGAAAGGCTCCAGAGAGCTGCTATTTGCCTCACTGGGAAAACTTAATGTGGAGTTCATACATGTTAAGTTTCCCCAATGAAACAACTAATGGCTTCCTAGAGAAAATTCTGGTCAGGAAACTAATATTAGCGGCAGGGTGTGAAATCTCTCTCATTATGTGCCACTGTTGTGGTCTCAATTAGGCTGATAACACATGCCTGTCAAGCAAGGAACTTCCGGGCTGCATCTGTTGACTTACCCAAGTTATGTACCCAGGAAAAGTGTAGTGTGTAGTTAGGCCCAAGGTCCCATGTGTAGATAGGATTGTCCTGCAACCCTATCTGTAGGTGGTAAAAATTCCACTGGCTGTCCAGTATGACTCTATACGTAGCACACTAACTAAAATTAAATTCCACTGTTTTCATAAAGGACAGCCACTGTGCTATTTCCTTAGCTTCTGTTCTGTTTTACAAGACTTTTAAGTAATCCAGTTAGCATTGGGGCATATCCAAATCACTGCTGGCAAATTTTTACTAAGAGAACAGTTATTGCTTCATTTTCCAGGCATACTTTGGTGCTATATGAAATCTTTTTGCAGCAGTCTAATCCAATCCTATTCTAACATACCTTGTGGTAAGCCCCATTGAACACTGTGAAGCTTTCTGTGTAAAAATGCATATGCTAACCCTGTAAATCTGTGATGCATTCCATGAAGATAGATTCAGGTGGGTAGCTGTGTTGGTCTGAAGCAACAGAACGAAGTTTGAGTCCAGTGGCACCTTTATGACCAACAAAGTTTAATTCTGGGTATCTGAAGAAGTAAGCATGCACATGAAATCTTATACCCAGAATTAAACTTCGTTGGTCTTAAAGGTGCTACTGGACTCAGACTTTGTTCTACTATAAATCTGTGTAACTCTTCTTATTCCATTCGGAGACGATGACAAACTGCAAGCTCTTTGTTTCTTTTTACTGTCAAGTTGTAGCTGATTTGTGGCAATCCCTAAGTGTTTGCAAGGCAAGAGATGTTCAGAGGTCATTTGCCATTGCCTGCCTCTGCATAGCAACCCTGGAATTCCTTGGTAGTCTCTCATCCAAACACTAACCAGGACCAATCCTGCTTAGTTTCTGAGATCTGACAAAATCGGGCTAACCTAAGCTATCCAGGTCAGGGCCTATCTTCTCTAGAAATCCCTCAAAACTCCAAGGGGCATAGAGTTTCCAGCCATTTTTAGAGAGGCAAGATGTCACTTCCAGGTTTTCCTGGAAGTTACATCATGTCATTTCTCCCCCATGTTGCTGTCCCACCAGGTCTCCTTCTGTTTGCCAGGCCAGGTGTGGCAATCCTATTTTTAAGTGTTCTCTCACAGTTGCAAGTGACGAAGAGACCTTTTTAGCTACCAGAGTATCTTCTGTGCTGGTTATTAAGAAAGATTGAAAGGTGATCTGATAGGTAAGCTTACCTGTATCCACAGTGCCTCAGAGGATACTGCAGTCACATCAGGACCAACAGTCATTTGTATTAATTGATTGAGTCAGAATATTTCTGTCCCACTTTTTCTAATGTTTAAACATTAAATCCCAACTATATGTGTTTAGGATTGCTATCTTGAATCAAATTCTGAGTAGACCTGCTTAGGATGGCAGTGTACATGGCTTACTGTTCATAACTAAGAAAACAGCTTTTAATTTAAATATAGAAACTAAAATAACAACATGTCTCAATCATAAAAACTGGGATAAATGTTTAGAAAAGAGAATAAATAATAGCAACAAGCCAGCCCAAGGAATTTTTTAAAAAAATTGAGAGTGCTGCAGTAAATAAAAACAATGAAAATCCAATAAAAAGCAGACTATAACAGTAAGCTCTTCACCTTGATATTAATATTCAGCCATAATGTTATTTCTAAAAACAGTTAGTTAGATAGAAACACCTTAGAAAAAGAACTTCATAACACTAGATGACACAAATAGTTGTCAGAAAGAAGGTAGTGTTTTTTACAGAGGACATAGTTTAAATTCAAAGTAGCATGAGGTTGTTCTATTCCTACAGAGAGACTTTTCTGCTCCCTTTTGTAGGAGTAGCTCCTTGCACTCTTGGATAAACTGTTCCCAGGGGTTGAAGGAAATGCAAATGGTTACCACAAGGGAGAGGAGGGACTTGATCTCCTAAGCCTGCAGGAAATTGTTATCCTCTTGCACACATAGAGTTTGGGTCAAAACTAATATATTTGAATTGCAAGATGTATTTCATTTATTTATTTATTAGCCACCTTTCTTCCTTATGGCGCTCAAGGCAGCTTACAATATAGATCAAATATATAAAACACATAAAATACATAAAAATCAAAATCTAAAATAATAGTTCAGGACTGCTAGTAACTTAAGTAAATGTGGTTCTAGATAAAATGGTCTTCAGCTGGCTCCTAAAGATCAAAAGTGTGGGGGCCAGGCACTCCTACCTCTGGAGGTTGTTCCGTAATCATGAGGCTTCCAGTGAACAGGCCCTCCCTTGTGTAGCCACCAATCAAGCTTCTTTGATTGATGGGAACTTCAGAAGGGCCTCTTCCTGTGAGCTTAATTCATAGGCAGGAACATATGGGAAATGATGGTCCTTCAGATACCTTGGTCCCAAGCCATGTAGGGCTTTAGAGGTTTTCTTTGTTGTTCTGCATTTCCCCTTGCTTTTCCCAGACCTCTCTCTTGTCAGGATTAAGTTTCAATTTGTTCATCCTCATCCAGCCTATTACTCACTCTAAGCACCAATTCAGGACCCGAGGATACAGCGACTACAAGGCAAACTGAGCACTGAAGGGGAGAAAATCAATGCAGAACATGCACAGTGAAAGTATAACCCCATCCAAGGCTGTGGTCACACACACTCAATAATCCACTTTCAAACCAATTTCAGTGCACTTTCCAACTGGATTTTACTGCGTGAACTGGCAAAATCCAGTTGGAAAGTGGATTGAAAGTGAATTATTTAGTGTGTGTGACCATAGCCCAAGACTAAAGAGATCTGGAGTCCCTGGTCTGCCTTTCTACTAACCCATTTTGCAGCTTGGGAGTGCTACTCAACACAGCCATCACCTTAAAAAAATAGGTGATTGTGGTGTTTCAGAGTGCTTTTGCCCAGCTTTGGCTGGTGCATCAGCTGCTTCCATTCCTGGGTCAGTCAGATCTAGCCATAGCGATCCACTCCTTAGCTACATCTAGACTGGACTATTACAGCACATTCTAACTGGGACTACTCTTGAACGGTGTTCAGAGGCTGCAGCTAGTGTAGACCGGCTTTACTTCAAATGCTGTGCATGCACTCTGCACCTTTCTCCCCACCCCCAATTTTCTCCTAGGAATCGTGGGGTATTTATTCTGCATTCCAATGAGAAAAACTGGAAATTTTGTTGTGGTGCCAAAAATGGAGTGTGTGTGTCACAGCTGCAGTAGGGGTCACTGTGTCCCTTGCCTCAAAAATTGTAGAACATTTCTACATACAGTTAATCCTCCTTTAGTGCTGTTAAACTGGATGATACTTGAGGTGACTTTCAACTACATGTTTTGATCTTTGGGCATTTGTTTCTATGTGTACAAGCAGAAGAACCAATACTTGGGTTAGAAATTGTTTTTGACATTATAGCAAAAGTAAATATTACTGTGGGCATACACTGAATATATTCAAGCAAAATGAGCTATTTATGGTATTTTCTGGAGTATTGCTTTTATCTCATCTCCGAAGTGCTTAGGGGTAAAGAAGAAGCATTGTACTTCAAGTATATTAATTTAACATATAATAGAAATCCATGTAATCCAAAACCAGAAAATTCAAAGCTCCACTCAGTTCTCTCCTTAGTTCCACCATCAGTGTTGTAATGACTTGGAATGACTGCAACTGGAATAATACCCAGTAGTCAATCTCCACATGTTTGCTGCAAGTAGATACTTTTAAAGAACTGGCTTTGCTGTGAAAAACATATGATAAATTATTTTTTCTGCTTGGTGACAATTATAATCTCTCCTGTTTCAAATAATATTGGCATTTCCCCCCAAATTAGGATACACTATTATGTTGGTGTGCAGCTATGTGCAGATTATAGGAGCCCAGAGCTCACTTCAGTTCTCCTTTTTGCACACAAACTATGAATAAAATAGACCGAGTAACTTTGCTTAGTTTCTCCACCAGTCGGCAAAAATGTGTGTATCTTTTGCAAGACTTCCTTATGGGAAGATGTACATTTTGACCTCATAAGGTGCATGCATACTATCATCTTTAGGCAAGCCCCTGAAGTGCGAGGAGATGAAGCACACAGGTGATGGCAATTGGCTGAATTATATAATTGGGTCAACTTAATCTAACCAGCATCATAATTCTAGGTCAAACAACCTACTTTGTTTGCTTATGTGACTGTGATTACCGTATTTTTCGCTCCATAAGACGCACCTGATCATAAGACGCACCTAGTTTTAGAGGAGGAAAATGGGGAAAAAATATTCTGAACCAAATAGTAGGTAGGTGGGGGGGGGGAGAGAGAAGAAAGAAAGGAAGGAAGGAAGGAAGGAAGGAAGGAAGGAAGGAAGGAAGGAAGGAAGGAAGGAAGGAAGGAAGGAAGGGGGAGAGAGAGAGAGAAGGAAGGAAGGTAGGTAGGTAGGTAGGGGGGAGAGAGAGAAGGAAGGAAGAGAAAGAAAGGAAGGTAGGTAGGTAGGTAGGGGGGAGAGAGAGAAGGAAGGAAGGAAGAGAAAGGAAGGAAGGTAGGTAGGGGAGAGAGAGAGAGAGAGAAGGAAGGTAGGTAGGTAGGTAGGTAGGGGGGAGAGAGAGAGAGAAGGAAGGAAGGAAAAGGAAGGAAGGTAGGTAGGTAGGGGGGAGAGAGAGAAGGAAGGAAGGAAGAAGAAGGAAGGAAGGTAGGTAGGTAGGGGGGAGAGAGAGAGAGAAGGAAGGAAGAGAAAGGAAGGTAGGTAGGTAGGTAGGGGGGAGAGAGAGAAGGAAGGAAGGAAGGAAGAGAAAGGAAGGAAGGTAGGTAGGGGGGAGAGAGAGAAGGAAGGAAGGTAGGTAGGGGGAGAGAGAGAGAAGGAAGGAAGGAAGAGAAAGGAAGGAAGGGAGGTAGGTGGGGGAGAGAGAGAGAGAAGGAAGGAAGAGAAAGGAAGGAAGGAAAGAAGGAACAGGAAGGTAGGGAGGGAAGAGAGAGAGAAAAGGAAGGAAGGAAGGAAGGAAGAAAGACAGACAGAAAGACAGAAAGAAAGGGTGTTTCCCTTCCCCCCCTTGCTTGGGCCTGAGTGGCTTAACGCCACTCAGGCCCAGCTCTTCCCTCCCTACCTCTCCTCACCCCCGCAGCCCAGGAATGTGTGAGCTGGAGGCTGAAAAACTGAGCTAGCTCACACTTAATCGGCATAGAGGGAACACTGCTCCGAACGTCTCACTATATACAAATGAACAGACCGGAGGGAAAAAAACAGCGCAGAGGGAATGCGTGCACCCTGAAGGCTTGACTCCTCGGCTTCTTCACCAGAGCAAGTGGTCGGCACAGAAAGGGCCTTAGTGAGCATTCATTTAGGCCCCGCCGATGCCAATGCTCCTTCCTACACCGGAGTTGAAACCTGACGTTGCAAGGATCAAAGCCGCCGCCCATTCTCAGCTTCCCCCGCCTCGCGAGTCTGAAAAGTAAACAGCCCAACCCCTCCCCCCATACATATACAGCTGCTCCGCCCCTTCCTGGGCTGGCTAATCAGGGCGGCGCAGCGGCTGGCACGCGCTCCTGCCATTGGGCCTAGCGGGGCATGTTCCGAGGGAGGCAGGGAGGCCAGAGGCTGGCTGTGGCTCTGCCCCTGCTCTCCCCCCATCTGCCCAGGTGAGCCGGGAAGGCACGGCACTGGCCACCGTTTCCTCGGCACCTCCCGCAGTGACAGTGGTGCGGCATCACCGCTGACGTGGGGGCGACGTGCAGCTCTCGCCTGGTCCAATCCCTCCTCCCCCACCTACTTTCCCTGTGATGGGGGCGCCACGTCCTTCGGTGAATTGCAAGAGGGGGTGGGGACAAGATGGGCATGCGCAAGTCGGCCGGGCGCTTCCCCCCTCCTCAGGGCAGGTGGAGGTAGCTGCTGTGGTGGCAGCTTGGAGGGGGAGCGCGGCATGGCTCGAGCACGCTGGGGGGCGTGGGTCGGGCTCCGAGGACACCCGCCAGCACTCTGCCCCATGTATGACTCGAGGGAAGCGGCAGTGCTCCTGAGCATGGACAGAGTGGCCTTTCCTTTCACTACTCTGCACCCCCCCACCTCCACGTTGCCCTTCTGGCGGGGCGCAGGGCTGCTTTACTGTGTTATCTGCGCACTTATTTAGTTGGCTGCTTCTTTTCAAAGCCTCTGCCTGGTAGCACCTGCTTCTCCTTAGGAGAGGTTCGGCAATGCTACTGCCATCGTTTGCTCGATTGAGGCTTCTTCTCACGGATGTTGTGTGCACAGATTTGAGAGAGGGGAAGGGGGTTTCTCCCTGGGCCGGCGGCCATGCTGCGGCCCGGGAAAGGTGAGCGGGGGAGGTAGGGGGGTTCTCTGGTCCCCTGACCTCACCCAGCTAACGATTTCCTGTGGTAGGCAGCGAGCATGCCCATCTAGCCAAAGCTGCTCTTGTACACTGAGCTTTGCTGCCTACAGGGAAGCGGCGGCAGCGGTGCCTGCGAGAGAGCGAGCAGAGTGGCCATCTTTTCCTCCACCGACCTCTGCAGCTGCGGCTCCGGCGCCAGCGACCTGACAGAGCTGGCAGTGATGCTCCAGGGGCCAGACTAGGCTGGGGTCGCCCTGCCCAGTTTGGCAGCTGAGAGTCCTTTTGGCACCACTGTGGGAGGACAGGGAAACCCGGCCCAGTGGAGAAAGAGCAAGTGCGGAGAAGGAGGAGGAGCCGCAGAGGCGGGAAGGGAGGCGGAGCTGGCACCGCGGCCGCCGGGCAAGAGGAGGCGGGGATTGCAGCCGCCGGGAAGGAGGGAGCTGCTCAGGGGAGCAGTTGCAGGCCATGGTCTGTGGTACGCGCCAGCCTCGGGGGGCGTGAAAGTGCCGGTCTTCCCTTTTGGCCACCCTCGCAGGGGGAGGATTCTTGCCACCCCTCCCCAGTAGCCCTCTCTTCCTTTGCACCGGCCCTGTGGATTCCTGCCTTGCTGCGCCAGCACAGGCCCCTGAGCTCAGAGAGGCAGCTTAGGGCGGGATGTGTCGGCGGTGCGTCCCTTTGCTGCGGCAAAACAAACCCCCACGGGGAGAGGCCGCTCACTGGCCCTGGGAATGAGTCTCGTCCCACTAACTTGTCCCCCCCGCCCAAAAAACACCCCCCACTAGCTGCGGGCGCAGCACCTGATGCTGCCGGAGCCTTGCAGAAAACAGGCGACGACTCTGTTTCTTTGCAAACTTGCTGGAGCCTTTCAGCATGCGGAGCGTTAAAGTGGCTTTTGGAAAATGCGTAGTGTTTACTGGGGCTGCTTCGTGTGTCGGTGTTAATTTCAGGGCGATGGGTTTGGAAGCAAAACGGCCCGCTCGCCAATCGGGTGACTCTGCCGGGTCCTCGGTGGACTCGATTCGGGCGGGCTTATCTATTTTTCTGGGAAAGGTGAGTGGGGGAGGGGGGAGTTCTCCCCCCGCAGTATTCGCTCCATAGGATGCACACACTTCCCCCCCCACTTTTTTGGGGAGAAAAAGTGCGTCTTATGGAGCAAAAAATACGGTAATCCTTATTAAAGTTTCAGAGCCAGACAAAAAGCCTGTCTCATGCAACCTCATACAACAACAGAGGGTTCTTTGTTTTGATCACAAAATCTTGGTTTCCTTTATCATAAACTAAATTTGACTACTTTAATTTCAAATTCTGTGCTTTGGGTTTTTCATACACATCCTGCTGCTCTGAGTGATATGTACCAAACTGATCTCCTGATAATATTGGGGCTCTTTCATATAGTAGAAAAGTATACTAATGGACTGAATAGCTTAGATGATGGAGGTCTATTGAAACATTCAACCTTATGGATCACAAAAATGAACTGTCTGCCCCCCATTCCATCTCAGCAGTTGCTCTTGTATCTATTCTCACCACTTCTGTAGAATATCTAAAGGAGCTTAGCTAATGATCAGAATGGTATAGTAGACAGAGAACTGTACTTGGACCAGAGAGATCTGTTTGAGCCCCTTCTGAGCCATGAAGTTCATCTTAGACCAGTGTTTAGATCTAATCCTAACCTATCTTGCAGGCAGAAATGGGGATGGTGCATAAGTGGAAAATAAAACAAATTTCCGCTGGTAATTTAGTTATTCCTTTTTCCACTTCATGAATCTATTGTTCATCAGACTATCAGTTCTGAGCTGTTTTAGTTTAAAAGGAGGCACAACAGATTGTAGTACTATAGTATGGTATTTACTTAGGCTTGCCTCATGAAATGGGGATAACCCTAGGGATGCAGTTAGTCATCCCTGGATATAAAAATCAGAGGAAAACACAAGAGAATATTGCAGTAGCAGTGTGTTGCATATTAAATTATATTGCAATAAATTAGAAGCCTTAGATATTTCAATAAATTAGAAGCCTTAGGAAGGAGTCACATAATCACTGTGGACAGAAATAGCAGGCCAAAAAAAGTCATGTATTGGGACTGGAATGACAGGCCCCAGAGTGGAATTACGGTCCCTAGGAAGAGAATCTGTGGTCATGTACTGGAGTGACAGTCTCCAGAGTGGAATGATGATCCTTAGCAATAGAATCTGTGCTGTGGGACTGGAATGACAGGTCACAAAGTGGAATGACAGGATAGCCCCTGGGAACAGGCTCAGTGCTCTGGGACTTGGGCTGCGGCCACACGGGCCTTAAATGTGGGAGGAAGGGCTATTTCCTCCCGCATTTAAAGGGGCCGACCAGACGGCCCGCCCCAAGTCCCGTGCCGAAGCGGGCTCCAATGCGGGTTCCTCCCGCATTTTCCGACCCCGGGAAAATCAAGTATTTTCCCGGGTGTTGAAGGAGGAACCCGCATTGGAGGTATCTGGACAGCCCTCTCTCGCAAGCATTGGGCACAAATGTGCCCGCTGGCCATTTCCCCCCCTTTTACACTTGGGCACATGGCCACTCATGTGCCCAAGTGTAAAAGGGGGGGGAACCCCCCAACTCACCCAGGCGGCTGGCGGTCCTTGGCTGCCACCGCCGCCTCTCCCGCTGCTGGGGCTGCCGCCATTCTCGCCACGGCCGCCATTTCCGCCACTGCTGTGGCCATGGCCGCTGCTTCTGCCGCGGCCACCGCTTCTGCCAGGCTGCCGTTCCCACCGCAGCCACCTCTTCAGCGGCCACGGCCGCCGACGCTGCCACAGGGGTTGGGATGTATAGACATCCCAACCCGCGGTTGAAAAATGTGGCCTCCTTAAATCCGGGAGCCCTCCCGGATTTAAAGGGGCCGTGTGACCGCGGCCTTGTACTCACTTGTAGGATATGAGTTTGAAGTGAGAAGAATATTGCTGCTACTCTGAACTCTGTATATTGCTCAGAAATTGAATGCACAGCAACTGGCTCAGAGACTTCAGCCATGCATTTACCAAATGAAGGCATCGCTGATGCCATAATTTAGTAAATTTCAGTACAAAGTCACTCTTATGAATAAGGCAGAAACAAGACTCCTGTAAATGAATGTCCAGGAAAACTTTTGAAATGTTCCCCTACAGGCTTTTCTGTGTTGCCCTCCTTACTTTCAACTTTATAACCATTTGTCTTATGTGTATGGTATGTATATTTGCAGATCTTAAAGTGACTATTCTAAAAGTGAATTTAAATAAAGGACACAGGATGAGACCGGACCGCTGAGATACCACTATAACCACTGGCCAACTCCCACCTTTTCCTGAGTTTAGCCCAGCCCAGGGGCATTATTAAACTTTTTATAGTAAAATTCATAAAAACATAAACTTATACAATCAAGGGAAGTATCAACAGGAGATCTGGGCAGGGAAGGTCAACATTACATCTCAGGTTTAATCAGAAAATTGCCCCCACAAAATATTTTGCAATCTACCCCATACTGCAGGAGAAGGACCTCTTCTATACCCTCCTTCCCTGAAGTACCTGGGACCTGCCAACCAAGAAATTCATATACATATCACTCCACATGAGAGAGAGAGAGGGAGGGAGGGAGGGAAAAATTGAAATATTCTGGGATTTGCAGTAAAATTTTACAGTAAAATTAATAAAAACAGAGACTTATACAATCAAGGAAAGTACTGAGATCAGGGCAGGGAAGGTCAACATTACATCTCAGGTTTGATCAGAAAATTGCCCCCACAAAATATTTTGGAATCTACCCCATACCGCAGGAGAAGGACTTCTTCTACACCCTCCTTCCCTGAAATACCTGGTATTTGAATGCTAGATATGTCATCTTGTTCTTAAAATGTTCTCAAATACTTGTGTTTGAATGTTTTTAATATTGAATTGTTATGGTTTTAATTGGTTTTAAAGTGAGGGTCAAGGCCTCTATGCCTCATCTGTTGGCCCTCCAGGGCACCTGATTGGCCACTCTGTGAAGCAGTATGCAGGACTGGCTAGACCACTGGTCTCATCCAGCAAATTTCTTTTGTTCTTACAACCCCTGGAAAACTGCCACTATGCATTAGGGGAGCCTTGTGAATGAATACCAGTTGGCACAGAGCTTGTAGTGAGCTTGTAGTGGGGAAGGAAGTGAAATCATCCCTGTCTTTTTTCCCTGACAGCACAAGCTCTGTGGAGTAAGCTTTCCAAGTGCACAAGCAGAAGTGCTGTTATTTCACATGTGTCGCTCTTGTAACTCTCATGTCATATGGCTTTTTGCCCATGAGGCTCCCAGTCTCCCAGCATCTGTTTTTGTGGGTCCTAGGGCTGTGTTGTGGGAAAGAAAAGCAAAGAGCCTCCTCTACAGATCATCTCCACATTATCTTTGCTGTGATCTAAAGTTCTTTTTACATTCTTACAGCTCTTTTTCTTTCTTTTTTTTGCAAACATGGTTTATTTTTCTGTGCTGTGGAGTAGCCTGAATTATGGGTTGTCAAGATTTCATTTGTGGAGCATTTTCTATTCTTGTTGCAGTCTTTGTAATGAAAATCTTTAGTTTAACCTTATTCTGTTTTTATTACAATGTGAAAATTGCCTTGAGAACTGATTGGTTTTGTAAAAATTTCTGTTCTTGTCAGAAATTGTCATGACAATTATTTAATGAGAAATTTTAAAACTTCATGGGTATCTAAACTTGTTTTACTTTTATGAGATACAGGTGTTCATGAACATTAGGGCTGCCAAGTCTCCCCGGGGGGCGGGGAATCCCCCGCTAAAGGTGTCCCCAATCCGCCGGTCTGGATTTGGCCAGTGGGGGGAACCCCACCCCCGAAGCAGCCCAATCCGGGATGAGGGGGGTGCAGGGAGGCATTGAAATGCCTCCCTCTGGCTTCCTCTGCCTGCTCGCCGAAGCGGGCGAGCAGAAGAAGTCCGGCAGAGGCTCCCCCCCACCTTTCCTAGCTCGTTTGCTCGTTCAGGGAGGCATTGAAATTATGTCATCATGCTGTGTGTGCGTGCGCGTGCAGGGCTCCCAGAACAGGAGCGGGACTCCCCCATTCCTGAAGGTAAGTGACTTGGCAACCCTAATGAACATACAGAAAAGAACTTATTCATGCTTAATGACAAAAATCAACAAGTGAATTGGAGACAGGGGGAGTCTCAAACACCAGTTGTTTTGGGGAGATAATAGCAATACCCCCACTCTACTTGGCTACTGAATCTATTTTTAAAAAATTAGTATATGGCCCCAAAGTGCAATCCTAAAAAGAATGAACTTTTCTAAACCCTTTGGTTTCAGTGGATTTAGATGACTGTAACTCTTTTTTGGACTAGAATGAAGTTTGAGTTCAGTGGCACCTTTAAGACCAACAAAGTTTTTTTTTCTGGGTAAGCTTTCATGTGCGTGCACACTTCTTCAGATACACAGAAATAGAAGTTACCAACCATTACATATAGGTCGAGGGTTTGGAGGTTGTTGCCAGGAAGGGCTAATTAGAGTCAAGATGCATAAATAACTCAACAATAAATATAGCTAAAATTGGATAAAGGCAATTGGTTAGACCTATGAACAGCAGCAAATTAGCATACAGCATAATAAAAAGTTAACAAACAGATGCAAAAACTGAATGATGTTAGCATGTATAGTGAGATAAGAAACCAATATCTCTGTTAATCCCCGGGGGTTCTGTTGTCCTGAGATTGCAACACTCAGCAATCTCCCATTCTAGTCTGTTTCTGAAATTCCATTGCAATAAAACAGGTACTTTCAGGTCCCCCATTGAATGTCCTGGAAGAGTGAAGTATTATCCTATGGTTTCTCAGCCTTGTGATTCTTGATGTCAGACTTGTGTTCCTTTATCCTTTGGAGTAGGGTTTGACCTTTTTGTCCTATGTAGAGAACTGAAGAGCATTGTTGGCATTTAATGGAATATACAATGTTAGAAGATGAGCAAGTGAATGAGCCCGAGATGGTGAAGTTGATGTTGTTAGGTCCAGTGATTGTGTTGTCTGGGTTTATGTGGCAGCAAAGTAGGCATCTGGGTTTATTGCAAGCTCTAGTACCAGTGTCCATGTTCAAATTAGATGTTGTATTATTGTGGGTGAGGAGTTATGATTGGGGGGGCTGTCTGGAGGCAAGAAAAGATTTGACCCCGCAGTTCTTGTGAAAGAGAACTGTCCTTATCCAGTGGAGGTTGTAAGTCGCTGATGATGTGTTGAACTATTTTGAGTTGAGAACTGTCTGTGACCACTAGTGGTGTTTTGTTATTGTCTCTTTGGGGCCTGTCTTGCAGCAGGTTTTCTCTGGGTACCATTCTGGCTTTGTTCATCTGTTTCTTGACTTCATCAGGTGTATATATTAATTCAAAAAAGGTTAGTTGTAGTAGGTGAAAATCTTACAAAAAGCGAAAAAAGGTGGGGGACTCAACCCAAAAGATAGCTGCAAACCACGAGGGTCAAGCTAACAAAAGAATTATTATGAAAAATATAGACATGTATTAGGGTGTACACATACTAAATAAAGGATAATAAAATTAAAAGAGACAGTTCAAGTATCAGACAATTAAAACTTAGTTCATAAGGAACTGATTGCTGTACATCTCAAACTGATGGATAAAACTTTTGACCTAAGGACCATACACGTTTCGGCCCCTAAGGGCCTTCCTCAGTGGTCAATATTTCTTATTATGCAGTGACACACATCCAAAAATACATACATTCAGAATTTTGTATATGCATATATAAATGGGACCAGGTGTTGCTTTCTGAAATTTTGGGGGGGGGGAAAGGGGGAAGAGAAAAAAGCCAAATTATTTTTGTGTAAACAATAAATATATGTAGTAATACATTTTATAAGAATTAGAAAGAAATTTATGCTGGGATTACCTTAAATGCAATGTATTTGCTACAGCTAGTAAAATGAACCTCTGGTAGCTGTGCAAATTCTCCAAATTAATCTAGATAAAAATGAAATAATCATAATTATTGGAATTAAAAGTTAATATAATGCAGAATTAATTTAGCCTAAAAGTATTTTCCCAAAGGATATTTAAATAGGCAACAGACCTCTTATCAAATGTCCCATTCATCAGGATGTGTGTCACTTCCATTAAGTGTAATAGTCAAATCACAAACTTCTGACATTACCAGCCTATATAGTGGACCCAGGGATGATGCAATCACCCCCATGCATTGCACAATGCTCTTAGACAAGGAAGGGATTACAAATTGGGAGGGGTGAAGAGGAGAGAGAGAGAACTGGAGGTGGGAAGGGAGGGAAAAAAGTAGCATAACCACAAATAGAGTGACAGGTAAACATTTTTTCAAAGGCAGCAGGTCCAATCCACTTCTTCATTCAGTCCTTGATGACTTGATGTCTCTAAATGATGTATCCAAAATAACTCACATCTTTGGTGAAGCTTGAGCATGTTTGAATTTGTAGTTTGAAACTGTTTTAATAATCCAGAACTTCAGCTGTTTTTCAGTGTGGCCCAAGTCCAGGTAGTGATTGACAAGTGGAGCATTCCTTTTCTTTAATCTAATACAGCTCCTGTGTTCACCAATTCTTACTTTCACTGGTCTTGATGTTAATCCCACATGGACATTGAATAACATAAATAACGGAACGGCTGCTACAGGTACAGAATGAATTAACAAAAAAATCTTTAGTCCTTGTAGAATTGTAGAAGCATTTTGTAGCCTCAGCATAGTTACATACAGAACAGCCCCCACAGGGTAAAAAACCTTTAGGTAAATGACTCCCCCTCATGCAGCTGGCGTCCTTCAATTCAGGAAGCCTGCTTCTAACCAGTACGTCTCTGAGATTTTTAGCCCTCCTCGCTGTGAACAAAAGAGGATTTTGGCATCTAGGGATGTTTGATAGAAGGTGCCAGTATCTATATATCTAATTCCGAAGTGCCCACCCCCGTGCGGATACCTAAATCCAAGCTAGGGGGCCCTTAGGGGGGGAAGAGAGATTTTCCTACACACAGGGGGCACTCCCACCATGTGCAGAAAAATCCGAAAAGTTAAAAAAAACCCTTCAGGGACCATAGAATCCCCCCAAATACCTTTTGAAATGACCTCAGCTCCAGGCGTCAACTGTGAGGAGATTAGAATGTTCGGGGGAGGGGGGTTGGTTCCAACTGTTTCTGTCAGTCAAAGGCAGTGATTTTACTGGCAGTAGTCTAGGGTTGCCAAGTTATCCCCCCCCCCCCCTGGCCACCAGCAGCGGATCTAGAGCCAGGCTGGGAAACTACTGGAAATTTGGGGGTGGAGCCTAGGGAGGACAGGGACCTCAGTGAGGTACAATGCCATAAACTCCCCCCTCCAAAGTATCCATTTTCTCCATGGAAAGTTATCTCTGTAGTCTGGAGATGAGCAGTAACTCCAGGGGATCCCCAGGTCCCATCTGGAGGCTGGCATCCCTAGGCAGCACCCTCTGTGTGACTTGATACCACCTGATTTGTATGACTTAATTAGGCCCGGCTGTTTTGCTACAATTCATCAGCAGCCACCGTATGAAAGCCATTGTGGTGCAACAGTTCGAGCTTCAGACTGGGATCTGCGAGACCCAGGTTCAGATTCCCATCTTGCAGTGGAAGCTGACTGGGAGATTTTGGACCAGTCACATACTTTCAGCCTAACCAACCTCACAGGGTTGTTGTGCAGATAACAAAGAGGAAATAATAATGTAAGCTGCTTTAGTCCCCACTGTGGAGAAAGACTGTAATTTCCCTAGGTAGAGGCTGCGGGGGAGGGGGGTGGAGATAGAAAGCTGAAGACAGATAAAGGTAGGTTGGCTGTTGGGTGGGAAGGAAATAGGGTTGCCAACTCCAGGTTGGGAAATTCCCAGACATTTGAGAGGTGGAGCCTGGGGAGGGTGGGATTTGAGGTGGGAGGCAGAAAGAGAGAGAAAGAGTGATGAGGTGAGGAGGCAGAAAAACAAAGGGAATGATGACAGGTCAGAAAGAGAGAGGAAGTAACATACATGGAGGAGAGCGAGAGAGTAAGAAAGGGGGGCAGAAGGGAGAAAGAGTGTGAGAGAGGTAGGGGGAGAAGGGAGGAAGCAAAGGTGTGAGGAATGGGATAACTATCCTACAAGTTTCTTGCAGGTCTCCACTTGTCTATATATCTAATTCCCAAGTGCCCCCCCCCGAGTGCAGATACTTAAATCTGCATGGGGGGGCACTTGGAGGGCAGAGGGGGGTTCTGCAGGTGGGGGGCAACCCCCCCGCTTGCAGAAAAATCCAAAATCTATCAAAACCTTTTCGGGTTTTAAATCTCCCGAAAAGTAAAAGAGCGTCCCCTGCGCATGTGCGGGGAACGCTCTTGGAACGGCAGCGGCCCGGCGAGAGTCACCGAGGCCAGCTGACAGCCCGCAAAGGAGGGGGAAGGGGGCAAGCGGCGGGCCCGGCAAGAGCCGCTGAGGCCTGCCGGGAGTCTTTGGGGGGGAAGGGGGCGAGCGGCAGGCCCAGCGAGAGCTGCCGAGGCCCACCGAGAGTCTCTGGGGGGAGGGGGCAGAGGAAGGGGGGAAGGGGGCGGAGGAAGGAGGAGCAGATGTCAGCTTCTCCCCCCCCACGAATATCGCGCCCCCCCTTGTTTATTTATAATAGTCTGCACCGGTTTGAATGTACTGTTATAAGTTAGAGGTATAATAATCCTTTCTACCCTTTGATTACGAGTCTTAAGGGTAAGTAGAGATGCTCTAGATATGTTATAGGCTCTGTGAAAAGCTCTTTTCAAAATTCTGGATGAATATCCCCTGTTAGCAAGTTGATCCATTAAAATGCCTGGTTGCCTTTTAAAGTCACTGTCCTCACTGCAATTGTGTCTCAGTCTTAATAACTGGGAGTAAGGTAAATTTCTTTTGATATGTCCTGGGTGGAAACTATCCATTGCTAAGTAAGAGTTGGCATCAGTGGGTTTTCTGTAGACCTCTGTCTGTATGTTGTTACCTATCCTTCTAATTTCTACATCTAGGAAATGTACTTTATAATTGTCATATGTTAATTCAAATTTAATTTTGTACATATATTCTACATGTATTTATTGTTTACACAAAAGTAATCTGGCTCCCCCCCCCTTTCCCCCCTCTACAATTTCAGAAAGCAACACCTGGTCTCATTTATATATGTATATACAACATTCTGAATGCATGTATTTTTGGATGTGTGTCATTGTATAATAAGAAATATTGACCACTGAGGAAGGCCCTTAGGGGCCGAAACGCATATGGTCCTTAGGTCAAAAGTTTTATCCATCAGTCTGAGATGTACTGCAATCAGTTCCGTATGAACTAAGTTTTAGTTGGTACTTGGACTGTCCCTTTTTAATTTTATTATGTTTTATTTATGTGTACACCCTAATAAATGTCTATATTTTTCATAATAATTCTTTTGTTAGCTTGACCCTCTCAGTTCGTAGGTGAAAATCTTGTCTGTAGGATTGGAATAGATGCGTCTACAGCACAGAGTCTGGCTGTATACAATGGATTGTTTGGTATGTTTAGGATGGTAGCCGGTGGCATGTAGATATGTTTGTCGGTCAGTAGGTTTCTGGTATAAGCTGGTGTCTGTAGGGCAGGTGTTGGCTATTAGAATAGAGAATAACAATACTTAACTAAGCTGTTTCTAGACCTGTAGGCCAGGGCTGTCCTGGTCTGGTCCTGCAGGCTGCTAGCAGAAAGACTGAAAAGAGAAGCCCTGAGTCCCTCCTTGATCTGAGGCCTACTGGGAGAGCCTCTAAAGTGTCCATATGTCCAGAGTGTATTTTTACAGTAGAGACCAGAAAATGTATTTCTTGCATAGATTTGTTCATTGTCAAGTTGATGGTGGAGTGAAAATTGTTGAATGATTGATGGAATTTGTTCAGGGCTTATTTACCATGTGTCCATGGGGTGTTCTGTTCTGTACTTCTCCTAGTGCTGCAATATCCTTTTTTTATATATTGCAGCCAGAACTGCACACAGTTTTCCAAATGAGGGTGTGCTCTGTATCTATACCAGAGCAATATAATACTGCCTATTTTATTTTCAACTAAGTTCCCACCCCTGCTCATTTCTCCCACTAGACTCGTAGCTTTGCTATCCTTGCAATATTCTCTTATCTGAGGAGCCCTGGTGCTATGGCAATCTGTGGGCTAATGCTGAGAGAGGTGTGTGGCCCTTTTCTTCTCCTGTAATTATAGGTATTTTCAGTACATTTTGTTTGAGAGCAAGTAACTGTTCTTTAAAAGAAATCAGAACTCCTGAATGTAAAAACATAGAGGATTTTAATTGTTAAGAAACTGGTAAGTTATACTCACATGCTTTTCTTTTAGCAGTGTTTTAGGACACTGTTCCAAGTGTATGATGATTTGATGCAGGCCGGCAACTCATCAGCTTTAGTGCGTCATGGAATAACAAGAAGAGTTTTTCTAAAGTCCCCATCTAGTGCAATTGTGATTTCTCCAACAGTTATTTCTTCACAAATCCTGTAGTGTGCAGTCTACTGATACAGCCTTGTAAGACATGGCATATTCATCCCATACTATGAGTCTACCCTCATGTGAAATTGTAGTTTTTGCTGTTCCTTTTAGGGTTGCCATTTGCCCAGTGGGGGCAGGGAATTCCCCAGATTTTGTGGGCTTCAGCTGGACAGCAGGAGAGACCCCTTCCAAACAGTGATGTCACTCGCAACGTGTCTGTGTCACCCAGAATTATGTTGATGGTGTTGGGGGGAGGGGTGATGTTCTGGATTTTGGGCAAAACTCTATGGTTTGATGCCAATTTTACCACAGAGTTTTGTCCAAGATCCAGAGAGTCGCCCCTGATGTCACTTCTGGGTGATGCACACATGTCATGTGCAACATCACTGTTTTGGAGGGAGGGCGGTGACATCACTTCCCACTCCCGGAATGTCTCCTTCATCCCCCTGCTGGCAGGCAAAAGGGATCTGGCAGCCCTAGTTCCTTTGCCACTACTGCAGGTTGGTTGGTCAGCAGATGAAATATTTAATGGTACTTGCAGCTGTAGGAAAGTGAGTATACCTTAGGCAGTTCTTTTTTATTTCCTTTACAAACCATTCAGACAGCCCACCTTCTCCATCTGTGTAAAGGAGGGTGAGGCTTCACTACAGCTTGCGGGAAGACTACAGTCTCAGCAGAAGACTGAAGAGTTTCAGTGGTTGCCAGGATAGTCATTGTTTAACAAAGTACACAGTCATGGGGATAGAGTATTGTTGTGTTTGTGTTTTGGATTATTGAAGCAGCAATAGCTTGAGAGGGCTCTGGTATCCTAAAGCTCCATTTCTTATTGGCTGATGAATAAAGACTCCCATTGGTCCTGAAGCCAATCTGGATACCCTATCACTGAGCCCTGCTTGGGTCCAATAGTATTGCTTGTATATAGTTACATTGTTGAAAGTTATGTGTTGGAACAGTATAAATTAAGGTGCCGCTTTCATAGAGCTGTCTTTGGAGCTGAGCAATATCACTGAATAAAAGCCTGTTGTTTGAATTCATCGCCTCCCACTCAGTACCTAAAACTGGCGACGAGGATGGGATCCCAGTCCTAACTGAACGGCTGAAATCACTCTGCCTGCCCAGCTGAAAATCACTAAGGGTGCCCAGAGCTAAATCACTATGGGCATGGCATCCAAGGGCCATATCGAACCGTTCGACCCAAAAGTTGGGAACTGGGAATCATACCTCGAGCGATTTGAATGCTACCGTGTAGCAAATCGTATTGACTGGGATGATGTCTGCCGCGCCACTTTCCTGAGTACCTGCGGCCAGGCTGTATTCGACATTGCTCGAGATTTAGTTGCTCCCTCTAAGTTACTGGAGACCCCTCTCAGCATCATCAAGGCTCGGCTGACCGAGTACTTCACCCCGAAGATGTCGGCTGCCGCACACCAATGCGCGTTCCATCAGCGGAACCAGAAGGAGGGCAAGTCTGTCACAGAGTACCTCACCTCATTGAGGCGGGCTGCTAGAACTGTCACTTCACCAATTTGAAGTTTGTCCCCCTAGATCGACTGCTCTGCGGCCTCTGAGACGTGAGCACCGGCGAGCCCTACTCTTACTAAAGACTCTAACATATGAAGCGATCCTCGAAGAGGCTCTGAGAGTAGAGGCCACCAACCTATCCCTCTGAGAACTGCGATTGGGTCCCCAAAGCCACACGCCAGGCTGCTTGTGAGGCTTCTGGTCAAAGTAGTCAAGGATCAGACCTTTGTTGATCAAACACAGTTCTTTATTTCCTATTACTACATTACTACAGGTCCTCGGATCATTGTCAGAGATAAAGCACACAATAGGAGTAGGACTAATATACCCTCTAGTACAGGGGTGGCCAACCTTGCTTAACGTAAGAGCCACATAGAATAAACGTCAGATGTCTGAGAGCCGCAAGACAGGAACAAATATCACACACACGTTTTTATTTTTAAAAATATACAAATTTGCTTTTTATTAATGTTAAATGGGACTGCCAAAAATAAAAACAAACAAGGAAAACTGGTTATTGATAATGATATTACTTGTTTGCTAATGATATTGAGAGAGAGAGAGAAAAAGAGAGAGATGGAAAGAAAGAATTAAAGAAGTGGAAAGAAAGAGAGAGAGAGAACCTATGAAAGCAAATAGATGGGAGGGAGGAGGGAAGGAAGGAAGGAAGGGAGAAAGAGAGAAAAAGCATGCCTCCCCTTTGCTTCCCCAGCCGCCCTGCCAGGAGCCGCACAATATGTGTGAAAGAGCCGCGTGTGGCTCCCGAGCCACAGGTTGGCCACCCCTGCTCTAGTACAATTTGAGTTACCCATAGATAACCAATCACGATGAGGGGGAAAACGCGGGCTAAAAGGTCCCTTGACCGTTTGCTTCCCACAGGAAAAAGGTGAAGTGTGAAGCTGTAAATTCTCCTTCTTAAACCAGAACCCTTAGATGTATCCATCTATGCATAACAAATAACTCTTGTCAAGGCCTTCACAAGCCGATAAGAAACTGGTCCTCGTCTTCCCCGGCAGGGAAGAAAGGAATGCGGAGGCGCGGAGGTGAGAAGCCGATTGTTCTCATGCGCTGGAGTCGCCACCCTCCCGGGCCAAATGGTTACACTGACCAGACTCAGCCTGAGCCATAAACCCAGGGTCATAAAGAGAGCCATAAAGAAAGGTTACATAGCAAAGGAGGTTACATAGCAAATGCAGGGACAGGTTACATGATAACGGGGATTATACATAGCAGTACATGGCAAGCAAGCATGACACATGACAGAAACCTTTGTTAGAATCTTTGGATTCTGACACCCTGCCACCTGAAAAACAAATCTACCCCGGCTTATCTGGGAAACGTTTGTGGAAAGCCTTAACCAGTCTAGGAGCCTGAACATTGTCAGAAAGAATCCACTCATTTAATTCAGGCCCAAAATCTACCCACTTGACTAGATATAGCAAGCGGCCCCTACGCATTTTTGAATCCAGGATTTCGGAAATCTCAAAATGGGGTGCCCCCTCCTTCATCAGTGGAGGAGGAGTCGGAGGAGTTGGATGCCATGCATTCGGCCCAGGATTCTTCTTCAACAAGCTGAAATGAAAAACAGGATGCACAGAACTCAGTGACTTAGGCAACTCCAGTTCAAAAGACACATCAGAAATTTTGCGCAACACCTTATAGGGGCCAACGTATTTCCACCCCAATTTTCTGCTGGGCTGAAACCCATGTATATTTTTTGTGGAAAGGTATACAGAGTCCCCCGGTTGAAGGTCCCAACCTTCGGCCCTTCCACGGTCTGCATACTTTTTGTAGTCCTCTTTGGCTTTGTCTAAAGTTTTAGCAATTAACGGCCACGAGTCTTGTAGGTTAGCCCACCATTGTTTGAAGTCTGAAGAAGGACCGTCCGGTGTTTCCTCTATAGTGGGTAGGGGTTTCCCTTCGAAGCCTCCTACTGCCATGAACGGGGACACGCCCGTGGACGAATGGATGGCATTGTTATAACTATATTCGGCAAAGGGTAGCAACTCCACCCAGTTGTCCTGATGATAATTAGTATAACACCTTAAAAATTGTTCCAATATTTGATTCGTTCGCTCAGACTGTCCATCGGTTTCTGGATGATAACCCGAACTCATGGCCGGCTCAATGTCCATCATCTTCAAAAGCTCCCGCCAGAAGTTGTCAACAAATTGACTGCCCCTATTGGATACCACACGCCTGGGGAAAGCGTGTAATTTAATCACGTGGTTGAAGAATGCCTTAGCCAGCCCCTTTGCCGTTGGTAACTGTTTGAACGGGGTGAAATGGGCTTGCTTTGAGAACATGTCAACAACCACCCAAATGACAGTCTTTCCCTTCGAGGGTGGCAGATTGGTGATAAAGTCCATGGCTATTGCTTCCCATGGGCGAGAGGGGGTGGGCAAGGGGTGTAACAGCCCTGGGACTTTTCCCCCCCTCCTCTTGCACATCAAACAGGTTTGACACGCAGTGACAAAATCTGATACATCCTTGCGCATGTGCAGCTACCAGAATTGCCGCTGGACTAAATTAAAAGTCTTTAGGAAACCAAAATGTCCAGCTAGTTTTGATGAGTGGCAAGTTAGCAAAATGTCCTTTCTCCGAGCTCGAGGCACCACGAGTTTGTCTCCATGGTACCAGCACTTGTTGGCCCGGAGAGAGCATTCCTCTAAGCTCTCTAACTCTTCCACTTCTTCCGGGGAGTAGTCTCCCCCCCACTTGTCTTCCCACGATTCTACTGCTGCCTGCTTGCTTTGGCTCCGGGTAGTGATGGCTCCTCCCAATTGCTGGGGGAGAAGATGGAGTCGAATACTTCTTCCTTTTGACTCTCATGTTGGGGTAATCGGGACAGAGCGTCTGCTAGCGAATTGGCCTTCCCAGGAAAATGTTTGAGCACAAAGTTAAACTTCGAGAAAAAATCCGCCCATTGGAGTTGCTTGGCATTCAGAGACCTTTGGGTGCGCAGGGCTTCTAAGTTTTTGTGATCGGTCCAGATCTCAAAAGGGGTCTGCGCTCCCTCCAGCCAGTGTCTCCAAGTGGTCAGGGCTAGCCATATGGCTGCGGCTTCCTTATCCCATACCGACCAATTTCTCTCTGTCTCGTTAAATTTCTTTGATATGTAGGCCAGGGGATGTAATTTATCATCCAGCCCCTTCTGCAGGATGGCTCCCCCCATGGCCACATCTGACGCGTCTACATGGATCACGAATTCCTTAGTTTCATCTGGATGGGCCAGGATGGGTTCTGACGTGAATAACTTTTTCAAGGTCTCAAACGCCTTTTGACAAGTCTCGGACCATGCTATTCTCTCCCCTGGTTTCCCTGCTTCTGGGCCCCTCCCCTTGGTTTTCAGGAGTTCCGTTAATGGAAGGGTGACCGTGGCAAAATCTTTTAGGAAGGTTCGGTAGAAGTTGCAAAACCCCAACAGACTCTGTAGTTGCTTCCTAGTTCGGGGCGCCTCCCACTGCACCACTGCCTCTACTTTGGCAGGGTCCATCTCCAACCCCTTCTGAGAAATGCGATACCCCAGGAAGTCTACCGACTCTCGATTGAATTCACATTTGGATAGCTTGGCATACAACTGGTTTTTCAACAGCGTCGAAAGCACCTCCCTGACCAATTTTACATGCGATTCCTTATCAGTAGAATAAATCAAGATATCATCTAAGTAACATAACACCCCCTTGAACAAATGCTTATGTAACACCTCATTTATCAGGATCATAAAAACTCCCGGCACGCCACTCAAGCCGAATGGCATCACCAGGTATTCAAACTGTCCCAATGGTGTGTTAAACGCAGTCTTAAATTCATCCCCCTCCCGAATGCGCACACGAAAATAAGCGTCCCGGAGGTCCAGCTTGGTGAACACCTTCCCTTTAGTGGCCTCCGTTAGCAAGTCTTTTATAAGGGGGAGGGGGTATGCATTGGAAGCCGATACTGCGTTCAGACCCCTATAGTCCGTGCACAGTCACAGCCCCCCGTCCTTCTTTTTCCTGAACAAAACGGGTGCTGCAAAGGGGGATTTGGCAGGGCGGATGAACCCTCGCTCCAAGTTCTTGTCTAGAAACTTCCTCAGTTCCTCCCTCTCTGAGGGGCTCATAGAGTAAAGCTTTCCCTTTGGCAGTTTCTCACCTGGGAGTAGCTCTATGGCACAGTCTGACAGTCGGTGAGGGGGCAGTTCGTCTGCCTCGGTTTCACTGAACACTTCCATCAAGTCACGATACTCTTTTGGTACCGCGGAGGGTATTACGGTGAGAGCCGCCACTACCAAAGGGGCCGGGGGGCCCGATCCCCATGCCGGGTCCCACTTATGTTGGTGACACTTCTCATCCACCCACGAGATTTTCCCCTCACTAATATAGGGGTCGTGGGAGCTCAGCCACGGGCTCCCCAACACCATGGGAAACTGGGTGTTGGGGGTGATGACAAAAGCCCTCCGTTCCCAATGCTCCCCCGTCCCCACTATCAATCTCTCAGTCTCGGCCACGCACGCTTCCTTCATTTCCGAACTGTCCATTTGCGTGAACGTGAGCGGTTCCCCCAGCGGGGTGACTTTTGGGGCTGGCCCATCTACTACTAATGGGCTTATTAAATCTCTGGCGCACCCTGAGTCGATCAGGGCACGCACCCGGACATGAGTTCCAGTCCCGGGGGCTATCACAGTCACTACCATATACAACAAGGGACCAGGGATGCTCACCAGAGATGGCGCGTCGGGGCTTGGGACCTGCAGTTCTGCGCCGTTCACTGCAGGCCGTTGGAGTTTCCCGGCATCTGAGCCTTCGTCAGCTCTAGCTCCCCTTGCTCACTCGCTGCCCCTTCCAGCTGTAATGCCCGGGGTTTGAATGAGGTCTTTCCCTTGCTGGGGTTCTCCCCGCCACTGGGGTGGAGGTCTTGGGGACCTTCCTGCTTCCCCGGGACACGCCGATGCATAGTGGCCGCTTTCGCCGCACCTCATGCAGAGCCCTTGCCTAAACTGGCTGTCTCGGATCTCCTGGACGTTGTGCTTGGGTTTCGTCTTCTGGGTCGCTTTGGCTTGGGCCATCGCCAAGGTCCCCATTTTGATAAGGGTGAACCGCTCCTCCACATCAGCCGCCACTCTCATCCACGTTGCTAAAGAGCCTGGTCTTCCTCCTCGCAACACCGTCTCATACACTTCGGGGTTCAGGCCCTCTCGATACTTCTCTATGAAGAGATCTTGGGTCCAGCCATGGATCTTGGCTGCTATGCGCCGAAACCGGTCAGTGTATTCCCTCACGGAGGACCGCCCCTGAGTTAACTTCCGCAGTTGGTTCCGCGCCTTCTCCTCTCCCAAGGGGTCCTCATAGTGTTGTCGGAGGGCCCACATGAAGTTGTGCACCGACTGCAGCTCAGGCCCGGGGGCGTTGTGCAGGTTCACATACCAGTCGCTGGCGGTGTCCCTCAGCTTGGACCCGATGTAGCCAATTCGATCCCTCTCGGTGGGGTAGAGGTGCCCCCAGGTGTCTAGGAACCTCTCGACTTCTATGAGGAAGAATCGTAGCTTCTCGGGGTCCCCATCGAAAGTAGCCGTCAGTGGATCGTTGGGCGCCTGGCGGATCATCTGCTCTGTGGGCACTGGGGCCGGGGCGGGCACGGGAGCCAGGCGTGGGGTGGGTGGTGGAGCCTGAGGCAGCGCCCATTGCGGGATGACTCCCATGGGAGCTCCCGCGGGCGGAGCCGGCTGTGGCGGGGCTCCCCTTCCTGGAGCTCCAGCCCCCCCTGGGGCCACCCAGGCTGCTTGAATAGGCATCAGAGCATCTCTGAACTGGAACTGCAGGTCTAGGGCTACTTCTCATAGTTCCGTGGTGAGTTGCATCCGCAAAT
Organism: Lepidodactylus listeri; assembly: GCA_029233225.1. Lineage (NCBI taxonomy): Eukaryota > Metazoa > Chordata > Lepidosauria > Squamata > Gekkonidae > Lepidodactylus > Lepidodactylus listeri. The sequence goes on from JARCFY010000011.1 coordinate 2,752,288, forward strand.
CTCCCATCATGCAATCCAGGGCTTGGGTCGTGTCTTCTCCATAGAGATCGGGGCCGAAAGTCATGCCTCTCTCTTCGTCCAGCAGTGGGGGTTGCCAGTCCCCCCCATAGCCCATCTCGCGCTCGTCTCCCAGGAAGCTCGGTCTCCCATACTCGGTGTGGTCTCCCTGGACTGAGACGCGCGCTCCCTTCCGATCGTGGACCCACGAATCGACCGTCCCACGGCCGAAATTGCTCCATGAGTATCTCGGGGTCCCGCTCTGGCGAGGGGGTGGTCGTGGGATGTGGTAAGCCCCCTGCGCCGTAGTCACTGGCACTTCGGGCTCCCCGCCGCCGCCTCCAGCTCTGGCACCCTGGTCGTCCAGGGTCACCGGTGGGCCTTCGGGTGTAGGGATGGGAATAGTACCATCGTCCGACATGGTCAGGAACGGCCAAGTCCAAGTCACAGATCTCTGACAATCTGTGAGGCTTCTGGTCAAAGTAGTCAAGGATCAGACCTTTGTTGATCAAACACAGTTCTTTATTTCCTATTACTACATTACTACAGGTCCTCGGATCATTGTCAGAGATAAAGCACACAATAAGAGTAGGACTAATATACCCTCTAGTACAATTTGAATTACCCATAGATAACCAATCACGATGAGAGGAAAAACGCGGGCTAAAAGGTCCCTTGACCGTTTGCTTCCCACAGGAAAAAGGTGAAGTGTGAAGCTGTAAATTCTCCTTCTTAAACCAGAGCCCTTAGATGTATCCATCTATGCATAACAAATAACTCTTGTCAAGGCCTTCACACGCCGATAAGAAACTGGTCCTCGTCTTCCCCGGCAGGGAGGAAAGGAATGCGGAGGCGTGGAGGTGAGAAGCCGATTGTTCTCATGCGCTGGAGTCGCCACCCTCCCGGGCCAAATGGTTACACTGACCAGACTCAGCCTGAGCCATAAACCCAGGGTCATAAAGAGAGCCATAAAGAAAGGTTACATAGCAAAGGAGGTTACATAGCAAATGCAGGGACAGGTTACATGATAAAGGGGATTATACACAGCAGTACATGGCAAGCAAGCATGACACATGACAGAAACCTTTGTTAGAATCTTTGGATTCTGACACTGCTCTGACGTGGTACACCAGAGCAATACCGCTGAGTCCAATGACACCCGGGACGACCAATCCAATGTGTCCTATGATGGAGTTTTCAACACAACAGCCAACCAGAAGCTGTGTCGCCATCGCAATAGCCCGCACTGCTCTCAAAAAAGCCCATGAAGAAACGGCTGTGCCGGTTGCGGAGGTGCACATGCGTGTCGAGACTGTCAGTTCCACGATGCCATCTGTCATGCGTGTGGGAAAGCGGGCCACCTCGCCAAAGTGTGTCGCTCGTCTCGGTCATGATGCTCCAGACGAGTTCCAGAGTATCCGAGGGTCTGTGAATGCCCCCAGCTGATCGTACCGTTCCAAAACATCTTGGCCATCCGGGCAAAGACAAAGGTACAGCCATGAGGCAAGCGTGTCCGAGGACTACACCAACTGCCTCTATATACACCAGGGACTACATCCGTGTCCAAAGATCAAAGCCATCGTCTTCATCGAAGGTCGAGCGTGCCAGATGGAGGTAGACTCTGGGTTGGCCTTATCCATCGTCTTGTGGAGCACTTTCCAGCAAGTCTGCCCGTGAATTGCTGCTCACTGCCTTCAAAGATGCACCTTATAGTTGTTCAATTTCTAGAGGAACCGAGTTCCAGTCGTTGGCATCGCCACAGTACAGGTCAAGTATAAGAAATTCTCTGGCCGTCTGAACCTGCTCGTGGTAGAGGGTCGCTGCACAACCCTGATAGGGCTGGACTGGCTCGCCACCTTGGGCATCGACATTGTTGGCGTGAACCAAGTCGAGCCGCAGCCTTTATTGGACTTTGAGCCAGAGTTTCTGGAGATTTTCAAGATGGAGCTTGGCTGTTACAAGGGTCCACCTGTGTTGTTAACCTGGATCCTTCTGTACCACCCATCCGCCTCAAGCCCAGACGCTGCCCCGTTGCTTTTAAGCCCAAGATTGACGAGCATATAGATTAACTGTTGGCCCAAGGGATCCTCGAGCCAGTTCCCAATGCCAAGTGGGAGACACCTATCGTCACTCCCCTCAAGCCTGATGGCTCTGTCCGTTTGTGCACTGACTATAAATGCACCATCAATCGGGCCCTTCAGCCGCACACATACCCAGTTCCTGTGGTGAGCCACCTTCTGGCCTCGGTCTCTGGGGGCCGGGTGTTCGCCAAGATTGACCTCACCCAGGCATATCAGCAGTTGCTGGTACATGCAGCCACAGCCAAAGCACAGACTATCGTGACGCGCTGAGGTGCTTTCAAGGTAAACCGGCTGCAGTTCAGGGTAAGCATCGCCCCCGGCAGTTCAGGGTAAGCATCGTCTGAGCTGTTGGTGAACAAGGGATGCCTGCTGTGGGGAAACAGAGTCGTCGTCCCTCCCCCACTTCGCCAATGGGTGCTGGATGCCTTGCATGAAGGGCACCCGGGCATCGTTAAGATGAAGAGCATTGCAAGGAGCTATGTTTGGTGGCCCAGCATGGATCAGCAGATTGAGTGGTGGGTCCGGACATGTCAGCCATGTCAGGAGTCATGGCCAGCGGCTCCAGAGGTTCCTGTTCACCCATGGGAGAAGCCAAGGGGGCCGTGGTCCCGCATTCACGTGGACTTTGCTGGGCCCTTCCAGGGCCGAACACTCTTGATCATCGTGGATGCGTATTCCAAGTGGTTGGAGGTCATCCCTGTCACCTCCATGACATCAGCTGTTGTTGCCCGCTGCCTAGACTGCCTCTTTGCCACCCTCAGCCTGCCGGACCTCCTCGTGTCCGACAGTGGAACTCAATTTACATCGGCAGAGTTCCAGTCCTTCCTGGACAAGCGGGGTATCCGGCACATCACCTCGGCTCCTTTCCACCCCGCAACGAACCGTCAGGCCGAGCGAATGGTGTGAATGGCCAAGGACTCCGCCGGATGGGTGATGGAAATTTCCCAGCCAAACTCACCGGGTTCTTACTGCAGCAGCACTCCTCACTGCACACCACCAACAGAAAGTTGCCGGCAGTTGCTCATGGGCCGCCAGCTGTCCACCTGCCTGAGCCGTCTCCACCCAGACCTGGCACCAAACATCGTCCGTGACCCGATCGCCACAGGGTCCTCTCAGTCCTTTGTGCTGGGAGACGTGGTATATGCCAGAAACTATGGGGCAGGTCCGCACTGGGTTCCAGCAGTCATGGTGCGCGCCACAGGCCCTATCTCATATGAAGCGAGGGACGACACGGGGCAGGTCCATCACAGACATCTGGCCCAGCTGAGATGCCGGTGGCCAGCACCAGAGGATCAGTTGCAACGCTCTTCAGTTCCTGAGCCGGAACAACGTTTGCAATGCTTCCCAGTTCCTGAACCGGAGCAATGTTTGCCACGCCCCCCCAGTTCCTGCGACAGGACAATGCACCCTGGTTCCTGAGGCCAGCCTGGGAGACCTCCCGGCACAGCAAGACGCCGGTGCCTGGGGAAGTCGCTTGACAGAGGACAGCCCCCTGCCAACTCCAGCCCAGGACATCCCAAGAGAACAGTCTGCCAAGCCACTGCCAGCTCGGAACGAGGTAGGTCCCCTGTCAGAGCTGGGTCATGCCCCAGAACTCTTGGAGCTCCCAGACTTTACAGACCGCTCCCCCATGAGTCCATTGTCACAGCTCATGCCGGACTGTATGGGGTCCCTGGACTTAAGAGGGCGTTCCCCATCGGGCCCACCTTTGCCGCGCCGGTCCCGCTGGACCAGGCAGCCACCCCCTGTGAGACTTCTGATTAGATCCAATAAGTCAGGCCTTCTAGTTCAAAACAAAGTCTTTATTTCTTAATGGTCTTTCAGGAAACACTTGCGTTGTTAGTGATACCAGATACAGAAGAGGAGGAATTGATATAGTAAATTCAAACTAGAGTAAAAATGCAGTTACCAATGAAAAAAGATCAAGCACCAAAATGTACTACTGTTACTTTCTCAGGGAAAAGGCGCGTAAGCAGAGCTACTTTCCCATCCCCAGCCCTGTGGTTTTTTCTACATGCATTCCCACGCAAAAGACACCTGGAAAAGCGGAGGCCCAGTTGCCCAAGGTTACAAGTGCAGCAACGGAGATAACGTGAGTCTAGCAAAATATCTGAGCTCATTCTAGTGAAGGGGGGGGGGAGGAACCGTCAGAGCGGAAGCTGATGCCAATCTCCCACCGGGACCTGCAACCAGTATAGACATAGGGAAGCAGAACATGACAGGGAACCTGACACCCCCGCACCTAAGAGACTTTGTTGTTTGAACTTAGGGGGGAGGAGTGTTGTGTTTGTGTTTTGGATTATTGAAGCAGCAATAGCTTGAGAGGGCTCTGGTATCCTAAAGCTCCATTTCTTATTGGCTGAATGAATGAATAAAGACTCCCATTGGTCCTGAAGCCAATCTAGATACCCTATCACTGAGCCCTGCTTGGGTCCAATAGTATTGCTTGTATATAGTTATATTGTTGAAAGTTATGTGTTGGAACAGTATAAATTAAGGTGCCGCTCTCATAGAGCTGTCTTTGGAGCTGAGCAATATCACTGAATAAAAGCCTGTTGTTTGAATTCATCGCCTCCCGCTCAATACTTAAAAAGTATATTTTGAAGCATAGCTCAGAAAAGTTCTTAAATAAACTGCCTTTGTTTTATACATAGCTATAGGTGGTATTCTCCTGCCTCCGCCTTCTATCTAGTACAGTGGTTCTTAACCTGGGTTCGATCGAACCCTAGGGGTTCGGCGAGTCAGTCTCAGAGGTTCGGTGGGGCCTCCAACTTAGTACTATTACTAAGTACTAAGAATTATTTTTCACTAAAGAAGGGTTTGGTGAATGCGCATATGAAACTGGTGGGGTTCGGTACCTCCAACAAGGTTAAGAACCACTGATCTAGTAACTTCCATTGCAAATAGCAGAGGGATGTTCTGAGGATAAACTGGGCCAGCATGTTCTGATTCTTTGGTGCTGCAATTACCAAGATCATCTTGAAGCGGGTAGCTTGTCTTGAAAGTCCTCACTTTATTTTGTGATGAGTTATGCCTGCCACACACAGGCTGCCATTGCTTTGATAGCAAATAGCAGGCGAGGTGTTCTGGAGATAATCAGAGCCAGGGTGTTCCAGTCCCCTTTGTTTTTGGTACTGTGGCTCCCATGATCCAACCTGAAGCTGGTGGCCAATTTGGAAACTTTGCTCCTGCACACTCTGCTGCCTAGCTCTAATAGTGGTGTTTGGCCAATTTTTTCTTCTATAATCATTATTTTCAGCACAGTTGCTTCCCCTAGATTTTCCTCTGCTGCTTCCTGTAGCACAGGAGTCCCCAACCTTCTAGCAAACGGGGGCCGCATTAGAGTGCCCAATGCCTACATAGGGCCATATCTTAAATCAAAATGTGACAAAATTATTAACCTACCTATTTAGATCAAAAGTAAACATTCAGAGGAAAATGAAGAAATGTAAACTTGAACACAATCCATTTTGGAACAATATTTTACTGTCAAATTCTTTTAACCAGCTACGCACACTTACCTAGTCAGTGTGATTTTTGTGGCTGTTTTCTGTTAGCCAAGGCATTAATGTCCAAGTCAAAGTTTGTGACAGACACCCTTAAAATGTCATAGAAATCTTCATCTGTAAGTCTTGACCTACACTTGGGTTTCACAATTTTCATCTTGGAAAATGTTTGTTCACAGATATATGTGGTGGCAGTACTGAGTAGCTCTTGTGACAAGTTCAAAGTGTACTCCTTTAATACTGAGACAGTTTCAAGACATATCAGGCAAACTGCTTTATCCTTGTTTAAAACAAAGATGTACTCAGTAGTCCATTTGTCATTAAAGACACAGTGCTCATCTGCAATTTTTCTGTGTCTTTGAAACGGCACTTTCTTTTGCAGGCATCTTCTTACAGATTTTTTTTAGCAAAGCAGCAGTTGCAGAGTTTCAATATAATCCATGAATAAATAAAAATGTATAGTTTTAGGGGGCTAATTCTTCCCTTTCCCATCAAATCCACCCAACTCTAGCTGCTTTAACTGGGGATTTTCATTTCCACGACAGCAAAGAAGAGAAGAGACCCCTTCCTCCCTCTCCACTACAGTTCTCAAAAGTATTGGGCCTATGCTCAGGCTAGGAAGAATTGTTTTTAAATGGATTATGAATCTGACCTAACAGATGGCAGAATTGCAGTCCTAAGCACATTGAATACTATGAGATTTATTTCTTAATAAACATACCACCTGGAGGTTTAAATCTACACATGCTAATACTTTAAAAATTGGGGCAGCCTCCCCCCTGGAGTACAGGATATGCCATTAAATTGGCTCCAGATTATATGCAGGGTGCACATACACATCACTGCCTGCCAGCCAAGCCTCAATCATGAGAAGCAAAATGGCAGCGGGGTGGGGGAGGGGAACTTGGCTGGAGGAACGTGTGGGAAGGGGAACACCATAAGCTTCCCTGCTAAGAGAGTACTCCTTCTCTCTCAATCCCAGGGGCCACTCACCAGTTCCTGCAATTGCAGATTCCTGAGAAGATTCCTAGCTGGAGTGGGTGGGGTAGGAAAGGCAGAAGCAAGGAAGGCAAAACATCAGAGCAACCAGCTCTTGTTGAGGAAGGAAGGATGCTTTTGCCTGCAGCAGCAACATCACCAGTAACCTTGGAAGCCACTTGGAGGAGCCTTGATGGTTGGAGACTCTAGAAATGTTCAGTATGCAAAACACTTTGTATCCTCTATTTTTTTACAAAAATACCGTCCCTTTTACTGTCTTTTTCCCGCTATTTTTGCAAAAGCAGGCCAGATGTCTCCTGTACCCATTCACACAGCTGCTTTATCTTCCTTACAGACATCTGTAGCCTTCAACATGGTAATGCATGGAAAGGGGGAGTGAAAAAGCTGAGCGGTTCAGGTACTCAAGCTTTTCCGGCTAGGAAAGCACCCAGAGTAGCCAAAATGCTAGTATGCAGGATAAGACTGGGGGGGGGGGGGGGGGGGGCTGATAGGAAGAACCATGGAGACCAGAAGAAGCAATGTTTTTGCAAGAAAGTGACAGGAAGAACGGCAGTAGGTGGTGCCTCTTGAGGCAGGAAGAACAGTGTGGGTCTGAGGGAAAAGGCCTTGAAGGTGATGGCAGCAAACCAAGCAGGTTGGGGAGCTGTGCAGAAAGAGCCCGAGGGCTGCCTGTGGGCTGCAGACTGGGGACCCCTGCTCTAGCATATTATTCCAATGTACGTTGTCCCCAAGAACATCTCTTAATTTGAAAATTGTCAGAAAGCTTGTTGTGTAAAGGAGGTAGGGTTGTCAGCTCCAGGTTGGGAAATACCTGGATATTTTGGGGGTGGAGCCTAAAATGAGCAGGGTATGGGAAGAGGGGGGGGGACTTCAGTGAGTATAATGCCACAGAGTCCACCTTGCAAAGTGGCCAGTTTCCCCAGATGAATTGATCTCTATCGCCTGGGGATCAGTTGTAATAGTAGGGGAGCTCCAGCCACCACCTGGAGGTTGGCAACCTTAAAAGGAGGAGATGGTCACATGGATGGACAGATGCCTTCTTTTATTATTATAGATTCTTTTCCCTAGCATGGTTAGCCTTTTTTCTACCATTGCATTGCATCAAATCAATATTTTCATTGATGACCTCAAGATGTCTTTCAAGCCGATTTTGCACTGGCCAGTTGCCTCTTGTTCTCTCTGGAATTTCCCTTCCCAGTTTCCTCTGGAGTATTTTGTTCATTTTCCCACTTGGAACCTCAGCCTTTTGGTATAGCGTGACAAAGGGTTTTCTCAAAAAAAAAATTAGAAACTCCCACAATGGGGTGGCTCTGATGGAAGCCGGGTAAGTAGGCGTGTTTTCATTTCAGGTTCTCCCCCGGAGCAAACAGGAAAATCCTCTAAAAACAGGATTTGTTTGCTCCAGGGAAACTCCGGTGCAGCAGGGTGATACTACAGAGTAAAACATGAGCCCGGAGCAACTGGTGTGAAATCGACCAGAAGCTCCGGTGCCAGCATGAGGGCAAACCTGGGGCAAACGCTAGTGCGAAATCGGCCTTAGTCTTTGTCTCATCCATTTTGGACGCCATCAGCATAAAGTTAGGATTTTTGTTCCAGTATGTATCACCTTACTTATATCCAAAATGGAGTTTATGGCTATTCCAAAATTAGGGTTGCCAACCTCCAGGTGGTAGCCGGAGATCTTGGATTACAACTGATCTCGAGGCAACAGAAATCAGTTCACCTGGAGAAAATGGCCACGTTGGAAGGTTGACTCTATGGCATTATGCCCCATTAAAGTTCCTCCCTTCCCCAAACCCTGCCCTCCCCAGACTCTACCCCCAAATTCCCAGGTATTTCTCAATCTAGAGCTGGCAGACTTTTGCCCCCCTCCCCAGCCGGAATAAAGAGACAGACAACAATTTGGAATTAACACAGGCCACTTTATTAACTATTTAACAGAACATTGCAGCAACGGGCAAAACTAAGCAAGCACTGGAACAGGCAAGGCAGGTGTCACTCCCTGACACGACCTCCTTGCCCTTGGTATGGGTGGGACACCTAGCTCCTGTCTGAAGCCAGCCAAATTCTGGCTCGTAACTGGCAGCCCAGCATACTGGTAGCCCCCCAGGAGCACCTACCCCCGAGACCGCACAGACCTTCAGGGAGGAGCCTAGCCTGAGGGGTTCCCAGGGGGGATCACCATTCACCACCCCGAACCGCACAGCCCTAGGGCAGTTCCTGATGACCTCCTGTTCCCAAACGGGATATGCCGTGAGGCGCTCACCAGTTCCATTTTCTTGCTTGCACAAACCTGCCACAGGCAAGGTCAAACCTCTGCTTTGGCCTTTGCTACCCACTCAGCAATCGAGCGCCAACCAGATCCCGTGCTGCAAGTCCTCTAAAAATATCCCATTGCCCTTGTTGGAGAGGTGCACCCCGTCAGGCCTATACAGGTCAGAAAACTCGACCCGTATGTTAGGGTGAGACAAAAACATACCCAACCCAGACTCCATGGTCTTCCTCATCTGACTATTGGCCTTACGCTTGGCACGGTCAATACACCTGGGGTCCTCCACCTGCCGCCACACCTGGCGGGGAAGCATGGCTGACCACACGATCCGCACACCGGGCCACCGTGCTCTTAATCCTCACAAGGTTGGCCCTGGCCTGCAACACAAGGGCCACGCCCTTTATCAGCCCCAGTTCATTGCCTCCCAGGTGTATGACCAGGACATGAGGGGGAGGTCCCCGCCGTTTTTCAAATAACAGGGGAAGAAGCGCAGGCCACCTCATGCCCCTCCTCCCCAACCACTCAATTGTTGCCACCTTGCTAAGACTGAGCTGAGAGCCGACGGGTGTCCTCCGTGCCCGATGAGCTGCCCAGAAAACCACGCTGTGGCTGCAGACTGTGACCCTTCGTCTCATCTCATGGCCTGCAGCACCTGTAAAAAGAACTTCATTAACAACAGGGAAAATAACTAAAAAGCCTCAACGGGGCTGCGCCCTGCAGTACCTAACATAACCTTTATAACAGCGGGATTTCCAGCCACCAATCCTCTGGATTTCACTGCCCAGGTACCCCATGGCCGAAGCCGTAGATGCGGCCCCAATCCGAAAGGAGTGTGTACCGAAGTGGAACCCGCCCAGTCCCCGACGGACCAACGCTCTCTGCATCACAGTCCAGAACTGAAACTTTGTAAGGGGGGGGGTGCCGTCCCTATGTCGGAACAGATAACCGGGGCCATCTCCCCGAAGTGCCAAATATCAGCCCAGAGCAGCTACTAGGCACAAACTGGCCTCAGAGCAACGGTCCAACCCAATGACCGAACCCCTCCCACGTTGGTCCGTTTTTGACCTATGCAGCTTAATCAAAATTCTGGAATTCAGCACAGAAACGTCCTGTCGCTCCAGTGCTCTACCTGAGGCATCATTGCGGGAGCCAGCCACCATTTTGCTGATCCTAAATGTCCTGAAAAAGGCGACCAGGGATGCTGCATGAAACAACTCGGCCTCATAGCTGTCGCTGCAACACGCGACCCACTGAGTCTCTAGCCCCCGCAGCACTGCCGGGGTAAGGGGTTCCCTGTTGTCAGCAGTCCTGCCACTCTCCTGTGACCACCTTTCAAGCATCTTCCAAATGCAGAAGTCGCCCATCGTGTCCACATGGCCAGAAGCCTTGCTGGCAAAGGCCAAAGAGGACAGCTTACCCCTAATGGTGTGCACAGACAGCCCTTCACTCCTCAGTGTCACGCAGAAATTCATTAAGTGGGACACTGGTATGGGTCATACCTGCTTCAGTCCCACTTCCTCCCAAAAGGCCAGGAATTGCTTACCAGCCTTCATGTAAGCTCTTTGGGTGGAAGGGGCAAGGGCAAGACTCATTGCCCTGTCGGCCTCAGCCCTCCAATCTGCCACACCTCTTCGGGCATCTGTGCCGGGAGCAGGTCAGCCTCTGGAGCCAGCTGACGAAATCTCTCCATCTGTTTGTGAGAGAGAACGTCAGCAACCCCATTGTTGACCCCCGGGACATGCCTGACCTTGAACGCAACATTGTTCCGTAGACACTGCAATGTGAAAGCCCTGACCAGAGCCATAACCCTAGGAGACTTTGATGTCAGGGAGTTAATGATGTGTACAGCGGACTGGTTGTCACACCAGAAGTGGACCGTCTGGTTGGCTAACTCATTGGACCAAATCCACACTGCTGCGACAATTGGAAAAAATTCCAGGAAGGTGAGGTCTTTGACCCACCCAGCCCAAAACCAATCCGCTGGCCAATCTCCTGCACACCAGTGTCCCCTAAAGTGCACTCCATAGCCAGAGGAGCCTGCAGCTTATGATGAAATCTGCAGCTCAGCCTCAAGCAGGAGTTCCTCACGCCAAAGGGAAACCCCGTTGTATAAATCCAAAAAATGTTGCCACACAAGAAGGTCTTCCTGCATCCCCCTGGTGACTCTGCTCCTATGGTAAGGAAGATGGAGGCCCTTCATTGACTTGCATAGTCTCCTCACAAAAGCCCTCCTGGGCGCCACGACCTTGCATGCAAAGTTGAGGTGGCCAACCAACTGCTGCTACTCCAGCAGAGCAATCTTAGAGAGGGACCTAAAAGAGGCTACACGTGTCCTCAGAGCCTCCAATTTGTCCCTAGGTAACCTGCAGCACAACCTAACATTATCGATCTCTTTCCCCAGAAAACTTAATGTGGATGCCGGGCCCTCAGTCTTTTCCTGAGCAAGAGGAATGCCCAGTTCCTCAGCTAGGTCAACAAAACTGGACAGTAAAAATTGACACTGGCCAGAATCCTTCCTACCTACTAAAAGAAAATCATCAAGGAAATGGGCCGTAGTATGGAGACCCGTCCTGAATCTCAAGGCCCATTCCAAAAAGGAACTGAACCTCTCGAAAGCAGCACAGGACACCAAGCATCCCATAGGAAGGGCCCGATCCATGTAAAACTTACCCTCAAATGCAAATCCGAGTAGCTCAAAGTCCTCTGGGTGTACTGGAAGGAGCTGGAAGGCAGACTTAATGTCACACTTTGCCAATTCCGCCCCCCCTGCCACAGAGGCGAACTACCTGCATTGCCTGATCAAACGAAGTATATTTCACCGAACATAACTCACACGGTATGGCATCGTTCACCGATTCCCCACGAGGGTAGGATAGGTAGTGAATGAGGCAAAACTCGCCCGGTGCCTTCTTGGCCACAACTCCCAATGGGGAAACTTTCAATTAACAACTGGCAGGGAATTAAATGGCCCCCAAACCCTACCTTCCTTACATTCCTTAGCAATCTTCTCACGAACTACCGTCTCCATTCCCAAAACTGATTTTAAATTAGGAGCTAAGTAAGGTGCCCTCATCCCTCGAAAAGGTATTTGAAAACCAAATGTGAACCCTTCTAAGAGGTAATCCCGATCACACACCTTAGGGTAACTACCCAACCAGCCCCTCAAAACTCCCAATTTAATTGGACTGGGTCCCTTTATCAGGAGGGGGGTTATAGTTTCCCCCACCCCCCGGGTGTTTGCCTCCCTTGCCTCCCCCCCCAGCCTTTAGGCCAAAGGCATGAGGCCCGGCACACAGGGCATTCATGTTGGAACGAGCAGGATTTGCGGCCACAGGTTCCCTGGGAGGAAAACTCCCAACAAAGCGGGCATCATTGAATTGCCTGCCCCGCCTGCGGGCGGGAACCCAACTGCACATGCACCCTCTTCACAGAGTGACCACTGTGCGACTGCTCACCCCAAACTGACCTGTTAGGCGACATAATTTGCAGCCACAGGTTAGGATTAATTTTATCCTACCACATGGCCAGGTTGATGGCTACCCTCATCCTAAACTCCTCATCATATTGCAACCAGGCCGGGCTTGGAAAATCTGTGAAAGCCTTATAAATGATGTCCATGTACTGGATCATCACAGAAGCCCTCCGAGGCTGATGTCGCACAATGACGGCAGTGTATATCAGAAACCCGGGGTACCAGTTTGCCCATGTCCTGTCCATTACACGACGCTTCAAGTGTTCTTTCTCCCACTCATCCAAATTGTCATTGTCCTCCTTCTCCATCTCACGATAGAGCAAGCTAAAGACATCTACATATTCCCCCCTGAGGATCTTTTCCTTAGTGGCGATGGAAAGATGATCACCCAAAGGTCAATTGGCATCACCGCTTGGCACAGCCCCAGCAGCAACTGCTTCATACGAAGATCCCCCTAAATATGGGTAGCCCACGCCAGGCTGGGGGTAACTCCAAGCCAGCCAAGATCCGTGAGGAACGGATGGAGAACCCGATGAGAAGTAATGAGGCCAATTAGTGTGAGGCATGGGAGAGGTGATGGAACCCTGTTAACCAGGGCCCCATGGCCACTGCGGCCCTTCCCCTCCTATTCCTACCTCCTTACCTCCTTGAATGGGAGGAGTCGAATAGAGAGCCACCTGCTGCTCCCCAGCACCTTGACCCTGCTGTCCCGATGCTGATCCTTCCCCGTGTCCTGAAGCATCCACTTCTTTTCTGTCTTCTAAAAAGGCCAACCTCGCCAGCACCCGGGCTTGAAAAGATACGTTAGAACCTTTGCTTGCAGCAAAGCCCCCAGCGGGCAGACCCCGATCCTTCTCAAGCGCTTCCAGTCATTGTAAAATGGCAATGTTCACCATATCCTCTTTATCTTCATCATCAGAGGGAACCACTGACGCAGGCCGCACCGGAGGTCTTTTAGGCGCAGGTTGTTTACCTTTACCTTTGCCCTTTCCCTTCCCAGAAGCCATGGCCAAAACCTTCTACCAGAAGCAAAACTGCACAATTAAATTGATAACAAGAACAAAATACAGGTATCTAAGAACAAAAACAGCCGCTCAAAAGAGAACCCCCCTTAACAGTGGGGGCCGAGGCCAAGCATGGGTGCTGCTTAGGTGGAACAAAGCGAGGCCTCAGAAAATTATGCCACTTAAAATGGCCACCTCAAGCTCTAGCACAAAATGGCCACTGAACATGAGGCCAGGTAGACCTCCTCAAAATGGCCGCCATGCTAAGAATTTAAATAGAGGCCGAACAGACCTCCTCAAAATGGCCGCCCTGCAGGGAATTTAAATAGAGGCCAAACGGACCTTCTCGAAATGGCCGCCCTGCTGGGAATTAAGTAGAGGCCAAACAGATCTCCACAAAATGGCTGCCCAACTGGGACTTCAAATAGGCCCCCCAATGCCCCAGCAAACTGCCATGTAAAATAGCAACCTGGGAAACTAAAATAAGCAAAGCCACACTGAATTGGCCAGCGGGCCTCACGGCAAGGCCGATGCACCCACAAAGGCTCAGCCACCATCTCTAAAGCAGCCCCCACCCAGCAATTGCCGGCCCAAATGCTCGCCTAAGAATCCCTATGAGCCCTCAAGGGGGGACGCAGCCTTCCACAAAACTCGCCACCACAGCGCACAGGCAATGGGGACAATCCCTGCACACACCCCCGCAACACTGGGCAGAAGGGGCCAAAAAACCAGCCTACAGCATGCCTCTGCCGCTGTAACACTGCCGGAGTCACGCCTCCACCGCTGCTCTGCCGTCCCCTCTGAGAGCCTCCTACAAGCGCGCCTCCGTCGCTACAAATCCACTGAAATCATGCCTCTGCACTGCTTCAGCATCCGGCCCGACCAAACAGCCCAAGTGCCGCCTTCCTACAAGCGCCGGCCAAGCCAGCAGGCCACCAGGAGCTCCCTCTCTGCGTGCTCCGACCTAGGCGAGCACGCGGAGCAACTGACAAAGGCAGGAGCGGGGCGCCCGTCCTTAATAGGGCAAGCCCCACCCCCACCTGCTCTGTGACGCGCAGGAGCATGCCATTGTTGCTGCCTCTACCCCGACGTGGCAGCAAAACAGCCCCCGGGAGCCACGGCATTGCTGGGCGCCCGGGAGCTCAGATCCAGGATACCTGGCCCTTTGTCCCCACAGAGATTGTTTAGTCCCTGGTCAGGAAAGGCAGCAGAATCGTGGCTCACATCAAAACCAGGATCACCACACTCACACAAACATAAGAGAAAAGCTGTTTATTAAGTTACAAGAAACAGCTCAGAAATTTGCCTGGATTTTACTCAGGCACCCACACACGTAGAGGGAATATACCTAGGCTTGCCCAGTTTCCACAGTGTAGTGTGGATGAACAGCTTGAGCTGGGTGTCCCAATGAAGTGAGAAGGGAGACTCCAAACAAAGGGGTGTTCCAACTCTTATACCCTTTTTTGCACCCCCTCAACCCTCTTCCCTCAGTATTGGCTCACATCACCTGGGATAGAGTCTGTTGCTGATTCTACCAACTATATAGTTACTTTTCACACTTGCAGATAAACCAAGGCTTCTTGCTCCTCTTTTATTTCCCATCTTCTCCCAGATATATTGGGGCTGAGGAGCTCTAAATTGCATCAAAGTTTTTGGCCATTACTTTCATAGGTAACAATTACCTTGTTCTGTTGATAAGGGGTCTCACAAACTTATATTCCATTTTCAGCCTGGTGGGAGCAAGTATAGAAGAAAGAAAGAAAGAAAGAAAGAAAGAAAGAAAGAAAGAAAGAAAGAAAGAAAGAAAGAAAGAAAGAAAGAAAGAAAGAAAGGAAAATGGCTGCTTGCAAGCCTAAATTTCAGGTTCAAGAGCTGCTCCTAATACTTACCTTGCAAAAAGCCTTTTGAAAGTCCAAGTATATAATAATTACCAGATCACCTTATCTACATGTAGTTCTTTTCAAAGAACTACAAAAGGCTGGTGAGGCAGGACTTCCAAGAGAACTTTAGGCATAAAATGTACTCTCAGGTGAGTCAGCAGAGCAGGATTGAAATTTACACCACAAATGTATGGGATGTTATTCACATTGGATCTGATTTCAGTGATTGGCTCTCCTTGAATAGAAAACCCCCTTCTTAATTTGGTATATCAGACTGTTTGAGAGATGTTATGGTTACTTGCGACAAACCTGTTATAGTACAGTAAAGCATGTGTTTGATAAACTTGCACCAAAGGCAATCCTGTCACACACACCCCAATAGCGCAGTGGAGAAAGGCACACATATGGCAAGTATCAAGCATAAGATTTTTCCAGTGCAAGAGATGCTGGACAGAACAGGCTGAGCAATAGTGAAAAGGAGACAAAATCTGGACTAGAACCTACACTTCCTATACTTAGGTGCAGTTCCTTAGCTATTCACTCAACTGGGTGCACAGGAATCAGGGCCCATTGCCAGGAAAGCTGAGAGAGCCACTTGGCCTGGGCCTCACGTTCATGGAGGGCCTCAAATTTTGACTTTTTACATTATCTATGCATGACGCCATACATTCATTCACAGAGATAAACTGACAGGACTGAAAGAAGATGTTCACCATACAGCTTTAAACTGGGGTTGCCAGGTCCTGGCAACTGGAGGGGAATGGGGGTGACTTACAGGAGAAAGAGAAAGGCCGAGGCCACATCGTTGGCATTGCACAGGAAATGATATAGTCATACCAGTGATGTCTGGGCGATGCTCTAGTATTTGGCAAAAACTCTGTGGTAATACCAGCTTCTGCCATACAGTTTTTGCCCAAATACCAGCGCATCACCTGAAATTTGCTGGTGTGATGATGTCACTTCCCGTGCAATGACCATGATGTGGCCTGGGCCTTCCTCTTTCTACTGGTAAGTCCCTCCTGCTGGCCAGCTGATCAGCAGCTGAGGGGAGCAGGGCCTGGTGGCAGGGAACCCCCACCTCCACCATGGGTCTGGCAACACTTCTTTAAACGTGTCCTAATTTTACATATATGCTAATGGATGGTTGACCACCAAGGAAGAGATTTTGGGTTCTTGGTGGAGAGCAAAATGAAAAAGCTAATTGTACCACAACAACAGTGGAGGATGGAAATTCCAGGCTATGGGTTTTTAGGAAAGAGACTGAAATCAAAATACTCAACAGTGTAGTGCTGTTATACAATTGTAGCTCATGGCCCACCCATACTTCCATTGGCTTCTCCAGAAAAATATCTGGGCTTTGGGAGCATCTCAGTCTGGGTTTAGTGGGAGGCCTGGGTCTCTAGCAAAGATCTTCTGGAGCACTTTTTGCGAACCAAAAATCATGAAAAGAAAAAAAAAGCATGCACTCCAGGGACCTACTGGCGGAGGGTGGCATGTGGCCACCTTTTAAGCTCTTATTTCAACAGGCTATCATTTAGGTTATCCCTGAACATCCTGTTTCATACAAAAAGGAACATAGCAGGAATGCTTGTGGGTTAAATATCTATCACTCAGCTATTTAGCCACAGATTTTCATATACCATGACCACAGCAACCATAGTTCTAAACATGACTGTCACAATTCACATCTACCATAAAGGTAGCTGCTACTTCAAGCCTATCAATAAGTGCTTTGTACTAATGGTTGGCATATTCTTCAGTACTGTATATGGCCACATTACAGACACTCTCATAATCTACTAATATCTTAAGGATCTTTCCCTCGCTTTCAGGACCACTGTGCCAGCCAATGAAGTCACTGAGGCATCCAATATTAGAATTTGAATTTTAAAACTGCCAGGAAAAGAATACAATAATTAAGCATTTCATTATTAAAATCTGAGAGTGAGGTGTGGGGAGGGGAAGGAAAGTGGACCATTCCTCCTTGATTCCCTCCACAAAATCATTTTGGGTCCCCGGCTGAGGAACCAAGGGCTGTAGCACTGTCATTGCTTTAGTAATTAATTAAATGTGGAAGATCTCCAGAGGAAATAGCCACCTAAGTGAATCTTGTGTTGGCTCCTCTTCCTCAGGCAATCTCTCCTCTTCTGGGTTCAAGAAATGCTCTTATCCCCCTGATTCAAAAAAGAGCCACCTATGGAACTAGGCAGTGTTCTGGTCTGAGAGACGTTTAACTGCCTTGGTTAGTCAGGATGACTTTGCAGCCCCTGCTGACTGTGCAAAGACTATACTCCCATCCCTGAGCTGCATAAACTTCTTGAAGGAGCCTCTTAGGAAAGAGGCTCTGTCTGAGGCATTTCCTCCCTCTGGAGTGTAAAATATATTCTCTAGGCTTCCAGGGACCAACTCTTAGATCATGGAATGCTGCAGCCAGCTGCAGGGAGCTGAAAAGGATGTTTCCATGACCTACATTAGAGTGGTTAAGGAAGGAGAGTCACATTTGGGGAGACATTTCCCCAATGCTGGTGGCTTGGCGTAAAAATTGGCTACTGGCACACCTTGGGAGAGCTCTTCAGACTTGGAGTCAGAGGTAGCACTGAATAGGTTATAATCTAATCAGGAGCATAGTGGGATTCTAAGACCTTGGAATTGTGCTTGAAGTAGTCAAAATCATTTACCAGTTTACTAGCAAGTTACTTCATTAAATGAATGCTGATTCTGAGGTGAGTGTTGGGGGTGGTAGACTCACCCATTTCTATAGACAAATGAAAGAGGCTTTGTTTCAGATATACTAACATGTATATTATAGGTTTTTCTAGTATAAATTAACACAGAATTCCAAATGTTAGTTCCATTATTCATCCATACCACCATATTTTCATTTTCTTCTCTCAGTGGGGCTGACCATACAGAACATTACAGATGCTACCAATACTTTTGTATTTGTACAAAGATAGCCCCAAACATGCTGTGAGATATTTTAATCAACTGTTATTTATACAAGTATGATTCATTAGCAGTTATTTTTGTTAATGAGAGATGCAGCCTACGAATACAATTTAAAATGTTCTTATTTTAAGAAGTAAAAGGCCAGGGTCTCAAGGTTTCCTCTCTCTTCTTTTCCAGGAAGGATATATTTGTCATATATTTGTAACCTGATATCATTAAAAAATTTCCTCTGAAAAATCTTATCTTTTAAAAGTGTGTCCTTAAGCTTCTTCTCTTTTTGATGGAATGTATAAGGGAAGCAAATTCTACTAAGCAAAAGCTAGAACTCAGAAAGCAAAAACTGTGGCCAGTTAATGTTGGTCAGTAGATCTTTCAGATCATTGACGTGGTTTCTGTGTTTCACACTCATGGGTTTACTGCGCCTGCGCTGAAACCATTGGTATCGTAGAAAGCTCAATGGATTTTCGCACCCAGCACCTCCAGACATGCACGGGAGCCCCAGCACACATGCCCAGAGGGGCGGGGCGTGGACATCCCGCCAGTTCTCTTCTGACCACCGTGCTGTAAACAGCTCTCCATCGGTTGGCTTTCTCTTTCTGTAGAAAGCTCTTTGTTCAAAGTTCTTATTTTCTCAACCATTTTGTTTGTTTTATTTTTTCGTTTTTCTCTACATCAGATAAAAAAAGAGAGAAAAAGAGTATTTTGTTTGAGGGGGGAATTACCTCAATTCCTGCCCTTTGGGCGCCCCCTCTCGCTCTCCATTAGGATTTCCCTGACATTGCATGGCAAAAAGGTGGGGATTTTTCAAGAGGTACACTTCTTGTGGCAGTAAGCTCACCCCGCCAGACAGACATTCACTGTGCATTTTCTGTCTTGGTGAAACCCATTGCCTGGAGTTCTGCATGCACTGTTCTAAATTTTCCAATCAGACATGCAAGAACAGGGCGGCACGTCTTCGGGTAGCTCTCCTGGAATTGGCTCTGCTCCTTGCTGATGCCCCAGCCTCTAGCCCCAAGGACTCTGATCATCCATTTAAGTCCTCGACATAGACCGCTGTAGTTGCACTGACATCAACAGTAGATCCTACAGGAGCACTGATGTTGAAGGCGGGTTCCAATATCGTCCGCTCGACATCAAAGCATCCAGTGCCGACACAGTCTGCATCCTCTACACCTCTTAAAAAGAAGAAGGACAAGACTGAGAAACGGCTCAAGACTTCGACGTCCAACACTGGTAAGCCCCCCCCCCAAAGGGCTCGGTGTCGGTCCTTCAGCCTCTGTGCCGCCTCCTGCCTCCGCCACGCTGACCGCCCTCAAGGCCCCGGCTGCGGATGTGCCCAGGATGGCCGCGTGCCATCTACTATACAGTTGCTGGATCTCCTGATGCCGGACCAAATCTTGGAAACCCAGGATTTTTCTGAGGTCGAGCGCATAGAGGTTTTTGCCCATTCTCCTCATGACGATCGTTCCCTCTCCAAATCACCTTTCTCTGACCGCTTCTACTCGCCTATCGGTATTGAGCTCCACCACTCTTGACACCGACCTATCGATATCGATGAGCCTCCAACCTATCATGCTCTGCTGGATAGGGGCAGGCGCCCCGATCATCGCAATCGAGTGTCTAGGCACAACAGGTTGCCGGCTCCTTCTCACTGGGGCTATCCGCCACCATTGCACCCTATGGCACTGTGACTCCAGCACCACTTCCAAAACCCTTACGGAGCTTATCCCTTGTCTGCGACCATGCCTTGGCTGACTCCGGTGGGCCATTCGGACTGGGATCGCTTCTCCACGCACAGACCTCATTTGCCAAGGTTGTCCCGTGTTCCTCCTTCAGCTTCCCTTTCCAAGTCATCTGATTCTGGCATTGCGGACCTTCGACATCGCTCACCATCTCCCTCAATACCACCCGCCTCCATACCGGGGCCAGCTTCAATTCCGACGGGTGCTCAACATTGACCGGCTACTCCACCAATCCCTAAGCAACCGGTGTCAACGCTTCCTCCTCTGCCTCAGCAGCAGAGGCAGGATGTTGGGATTCCAATTCATCCTTTACCCCCAATGTCTGCTTCTTCTGATTCATCAGAGTGTGGTCTGAAGGAGAGGCTTCTGGTGCCCATAGTTCCCCAGAGGACCCTTCACCCAAGCTGAAGGTCTCGGATGATCTGCCTATCTCACCCTCTGAAGACCTTACCTCCTATGGGGATTTGATAAAGAGGATGGCGCACTCCCTTGCCCTCTCTGTGATGCAACCTAAACCGGTAGTCACAGATGCAGTTTTTGATGTGGTCCAGCTTGACCTGTCGACTTCCATCGCCTTGCCTATGTCATCAGTGCTCCTTCAGGCAGCCAAGTCTCAATGGGACAAACTTTCTTCTGCTCCGGTATCCTCTTGCTGCATGGATCACATGTACTGAGTCCAAGACTCTGGTGAGGAATTCCTGATGAATCACCCAAAGCCCAATTCCATGGTAGTTAATTCTTCCTCCAAGTCTAAAAAGATGCATTTCGCCCCCTCTGACAAGGAGAGTCGAAAGTTGAATGCCTTTGGCAGACGCTTCTACTCAGCAGGAGCATTGGGTCTTAAGAACGCAAATTACTTAGCTTGCATGAGTCGCTACCCGTATGCCCTCTGGGAACAACTCACAGAGCTTTTTGCCTCCCTTCCTGAGGATAAACGTTTGGCAGCCCAGAAAATCCAAAAGGAGGGATTAATTCTGGCAAAACAACTGATCAATTCATCCAAGCATGCCTTGGATACATTTTCGAAGACCATGACATCTGCCATTGCACTACGTCGGCATTCATGGCTTTGCACAACTAATCTCCAGGTGGACACTAGGGCCTACATTGAAGACCTTCCTTTCGATGGCCTGGGTCTTTTCCACTCCACTACAGACAACGTCCTGCAAGACATGGACAAAGGTATCAAAGCTTCTCGTACCCCAGGAGTTTCCTCCTCTATGAGGCCCTTTAAATATCGCCCTTGGCCTAGGCCCTGGTCTCGATGGTCCTCTAGTCAGAGTTCTCCTGATCGGTCCTGGCATCCCCATACTTCACTGCGCTCCCAAAGACCTCCTTATGTCCCCAAGCAGAAATATTCTCCTGCTCAACAGTCAGCTTGCTCCAAGGCTACAAGACCCTCCAAACAGGGCCTTTGACTTCCCCTCTTCAGTTTCCACTCATTTGGGCCCTTTCCTCCATGCTTGGCAATTGATTACCACAGACTCATGGGTCCTTTCCTTCATTTCACGAGGGTGAATTTCCTTCCCATCCAGTGTTCATCACCACCCTGCTGTCAGATACCCTCCTTCAGGAAGTCACCATACTACTTTGCAAGGATGCCATAGAACAAGTTCCCATTCAACAACAACGACTGGGCTTCTACTCCCGCTACTTCATGGTACCCAAAAGGAATGGCAGTACCAGGCCTATCCTAGACCTATGAGGGCTGAACCACTTTATAGAATATCATCGCTTTCGCATGGTCAAACTTCATTCTATACTTCTGCTCTGCTGCAAAAATACCTGGATGGCTAGTCTCAACCTCCAGGATGCTTATTTCCATCTGAACATTTGTTCTCCCCATCACAGGTTCCTGTGCTTCTCAATCGGCCAAAGCCACTACCAGTACAAGGTGCTCCTGTTTGGCCTCTCTACAACCCCAAGGGTATTTACGAAGACCATGGTAGTCATCGCAGCCTTTCTCCGCCTTCAAGGCCTTATCGTCTTGTCGTACATAGACGAGTGGTTGTTAGTGGCAGATTCACAGCAAACCCTCCTCAGAAACATAGGGTTCACATGGTCCCTGCTGAATGACTTGGGCCTCCAGATCAATGAGGACAAGTCTCACCTTCACCCGTCACAAATCCAATACATCGGTGCCGACCTGGACTCTGTGGCCCTACATACCTGTCTTCCAGGGGACAGGGCACTACCCAACATCCAACGCCTTCTGGGCCTTATGGCGGCAACAACTGCAGTTCTGGTCTTTGCGAAACTGAGAATGTGACCACTGCAGCTGTGGTTTCTCCGCTTCTTCTGTCCGGACTCCCAACCCCAATCGACCCTCCTTTCGCCCTCTCAAGCTGTCAGAGATTCTCTGGAGTGGTGGACTCTGTGATCGAACCTTCTTTAAGGAGCTCTGTTTCATCAACCCATCCCAAAGTTGACACTGACAATGGATGCCTCCAGATGGGGCTGGGGAGCACACCTCAGGGGCTTCAGCACAGGTGGCAAGTGGGATGCTCACCTTCTCCCCCAACACATCAATTACCTGGAACTTCTGGCTATACAATTCGCCCTCCGTGCCTTTCTGCTGCTTGTCAGAGGGCAGTGTGTCACAGTCCTCACCAACAATACTACCGCATTGAGCTACATCAATCGCCAAGGGGGCACAGTCTCATGTCATCTCTGTGATCTGGCTATTCATCTTCGGGATTGGTGCATCTAAAATGGGATCTTCCTTTGTGACACACACTTCCCAGGCTCCCTGAACATCCAGGAGGACCTCCTCAGCAGAGGACACATTCACCTTCACGATTGGGAACTCACCTGGCCTCATCTAGATCCTGTCTTTCACCTCTGGGGATTCCCCAGGGAGGACATTTTTGTGGCCAGGAACAACAGGAAGTGTCCTCTGTTCTGCAGTCGAGGGGGAGTCAATCCTCTTTCATTGGGAGACGGCCTCCTTTATCCCTGGACTCATAACTTCCTTTACATCTTTCCTCCACTGCCTCTACTCACCTGAGTAGTTTGCAGAATAGTTCAAGATGAGATGAATTGCATCCTGGTGTCTCCATGATGGCCCATGGTTCCCAGTGATACTCTCCCTAGCCAGGGGGTACTATTACCACTTTCCTGCAAATCCAGACCTGCTCCATATATCAGGGAGTTCTCTTCTCTACCACAAATGTAAGCCAGAGCAATACTCTCTTGCACTCTTATGGGCACCTGTAAGAGTAAATGAATGAACTATGTTGCTGACGGTGTGAGATGGACTGTTGGACAGGGTAACCAGAGGGAAAATGACTGCAAACGCTTCCAGTGGAGGTTTAAAGTACCATTTTCTGAGGTTGCCACCTCCAGGCCAGGAGGTTTCTCCCAACACAAAGAGACTTACACAGGAAATAGCCATCTTGGCATTTTCACCAGAGACTTGTCTTCACAAGACACCATCACAGTATGTCACACCTCTCTACATGTAGCAGGCCAACTCCCCCCCCCCCCCCTACAACATCCTTTCATTTGGCACATCAAAGGATCTTCCCACAGGGATGTGAAGACAACAGCAGGACATTTCCTGGCAGAACCGGTTTTGGCTGCTCAAGGTCCTACCTTCATCTAAAAGACAATGCTCCTAGCTGATGATGCCAGCTTCCAGCCCTAGGTATCTCTCTGACCATCAGGTAGAATCAAATGCTGACCACTCCTCCTAGCCTCTCTTCCACTGGACAAGAGCTAGTGGGTGGACTCTCTAAGGGGTGGTCTCAGGACAGGCATCTAGCCAAGCCTGCCCCCAGAGACCACCTCCCACCCCCACCCCCAAATAAAGGAAAGCTCCCAGCACTCCTCTCTCTCTCACATCGCCCGCTCTCTCTTGCATCTCTCTCCCTCTCCCCCCCCCCCCTTCACCGCGCTCTGACCCTACCATGGCTCCTGATTCACAACCCCCTCCCCCAATTCCCTATAAACTCAACTCGTTTCTCCAGCAGGACCACACCGTCTCTCTCTGCACAGGTAAATATAGTATAACAATGATTTCCTAATAATGCAACTGTCCCTTTAATTCTGTCTGACTTCCTAGAACTGTATGAATGTGTGAATGTTTCCGTAACTCTTGAATAAGCTACCTTTTATTCTTTAAGTAAAGAAAACCTTTTTATACTGATAATAGCCTTCTTGTCAATTCCTTGGTTAATCTGGAGGAGGCGCAACCTCTGTATATACAGATACTGATCCTTAATGCCTACTGCTGATTATTAAGAGCTAATAGTTCCCCAATATTGATAACATCATAAAGCAATCAGGCTAACAGATTGGTGGAAACGTGGGCAGCACCCTGAACGCCTGAATACATGCTAGTACACACGTGTGTTTGGCCGCTCAGACATGGAGGCAAACCCTTTTCCAGACTTGTCAGGATGGACTTGGAAGGCTTGTGTGTGTGTGTGTGGCTCTAGCCAGCAATCTATCATGGGCGGCTTTCCCCCTTTCTCTCTCTTGCCGTGCCTGTTCTTTTGTAATGTAAGTTTGCTCCTCATATTGCATCTGAAGTTTGTTTTAAGGGAGACACCTAGAACTAGGGTCTTTTCCTTTTTGGGTGGCTTTAGCCATTTTGGAATGTCACGGTAAGTCACGCACCGCGCCTGGGAAAAGCACAGCACTTTGGAGTGGATCATAGGGTTCTGGACTTTGAATGGTGCTTGCAGGGCTAGGTGAAGCCAGCCCGCACTCCCATTTTCCTTCTTGCTATCATTGGTTACGAGGTGATCCAGAAAGAGACAGAGACCCCAAAACCCGGGTTTGCAAGTGATCCAAAAACTTGTCAGTTGTGGGTTAACTGTGTCAAAAAGACTGGAAAACTCTCCTGGGTCTATTGAGGTGTCCCAGTTATGGATGGAAGCCTGGAAATACCTCCGGGTTTGGTAGGTGACCCCTGGGCAGGAGCTTAATCACCTCCCCCTAAAAACCTGAGAGCCAGTTGTGCTCTGAGTGCGCTGTGTCTGTGGATGTAGGACCAGTGCTCTCTCCCCCCCCCCCATTTTCTTTGTCTTCCCCCTCTCGATCAGCGGATCAGGAGAAGTGTGAGTGAACTTCCCGGTGCTCTTTTCTGTTGGGTGAATAGCAGAATAGTCCCTGGGACCCTTTCACTCGGTCACCCGGGACTGGTAAAGGACCTCTTTCTTGGCTTGTTGTAAAACTGAGGACGAGTTTATAAGGTCCCCTATTGAAACAGAATATCTCCGGAGAGTGAAGGAGCACTTTCCTCTCTCTGGGCCAGGATCTGAACTTAGGTAGGAAAAAGGAAAAGATATACCGCGCTAAGAAAAGTGCGACCCTGAAACTGGAAAGGTGCCTTCTAAGAAAAGGAGCACCTCCATGGGCTGAAGGTGCCTTCAAAGGACCTGATCCCTTAGGAGCCATATGTGAGCCTAGTGCTGCACAGGAAAATAGGCTTATTGTGTAAAATAAAGGAGTCCTTAGGGCCCCCTTTTTGGACATGATAATTTTGGAGAATAAAGGAGTATTCTTTTTTGGTTAGGAACTGAACTAAGCAAGTGAAAATGTACCCTGCAAGGAAGGCAGAGGTTGGCAGCCTTCTAAAAGTACTGTTTAAAGGAAAAGGAAAGAAAAACCCAGCAGGCAGAAATAAGTCACCAATCTTGCCATGCTGCGATCAAGTTCCCCTGGAAAACAGCTTGAGACCCTAACTGCATTTGCACCCCATGAGACACTGCTAGAATTCCCATAAAAGAATAGAAAAGAAGAAAAAAAGAAGAAAAATCCTAAAATCCCTGCAATCTTGAACAGAATGGTGAAAATCCTGTACCTTTTGTTAACACCAAGACTATGGTAAGAAAACACAGAAAATTAGGAAGTCAGGAGCCTAAAATGCTTCACTAAAATTCCTGGGAGAGCCCAGCCAACTCCCAATCTTAGGAACAGAAGCAGGCATTAAGCACAGCCACTTGATAGCTGGAGCAAAATAAAATCTCTGCCCCCTCCCCAACCCCAGAAAAAAAAAAAACTGGGCAAGGAATGGAGTGAACTCAGGACTTTCCTGTGGAAAGAACTTGGGAAAAATCCCTTAGCTTCCATTGTAAATAAAATATGGAGAAAATGGTGTTAATCCCCAAGAGACTACTGCCCACAGAATAGCATCCCCCTGTGGCAATGTCAGTCTCCAGGCAAGACCTGGAGCTCTCCTGGAGTTGTAGCAAATCTCCAGACTATAGACTCCAGTTCCTCTGTAGAAAGCGAGTGTTTGTGGAGGGGGGGAAGACTCCATGGTTTTTATCCCACCGGAGTCTCCATCCTTCTTCAAACCTCAGCCTGAATCTCTAAAAAAAACTCCTGCCTGGACCTGGCAACTTTAAACAGAGCTCAAGACCAGCAAGTTCAACATTTGTAACTTTATTATGAGCAGGGGTCCGTTGGAGCAGGAGTGCACCGGAGCGCAGCTCCGATAATGAGGAGCCCAGGGGGCGGGCACATGACCAAGCCCCACCCCCTCCTCGGCTTCCCCGAGCAGTGCAGAGGCGCAGCACCCTGGGGAAAGCCCTGCTAGGGTCTTTATTGTTTTTAATGTTTTGTTTTAATATTGATAATTTTATCATTGTTCCTTTTATGACTGTGTGCTGCTTTTCCAGAGACTTGCTCAAGGTGGCACATAAATTTTCTAAGTATACCATTTTTTATCTGGGCACATGGCACATAAGTCCTGGAGAAATTTCACCAACCCTTCAGCAGCTTCCACCCCATCAGTTTGGTGTAGTGGTCAGGAGTTGGACTCTAATCTGGGAGAACCGGGTTTGATTCCCCACTCCTCCACATGCAGCTGCTGGTGTGACCTTGGGCCAGTCACAAGTTCTCTCAGAGCTGTTCTCTCATGAGCAGTTCTCAAAAGACCTCTCTCAGCCCCACCTACCTCACAGGGTGTCTTCTTGTGGGGAGGGGAAGGAGAAGGGATGGGTGGTGCACATGTCCTGGGTATCTCAAGTCTACTTGAAACCTGGTGGCTTCAAGGGAGCAGGAAGAGAATGAGGGTGTGTTCTTTACGCTTATTTTTTATTGCACAAAGTATTGGATAGGGAAGGGAACGGAGGAAGAGCAGGTCAGTTTCACTCACCTGTAGAGTGGAGCCTGAGGGGTGGATGTTGCCTTCTGACACACTTTCGGTATGTTAGGGGGTGTGGCATATGCAAATGAGTTATGCCTATGAGTTATGCTAATGAGCTCCTGCACCTCTTTTTCTACGAAATGACCCCTGATTATGAGTAATATCAGAAATAATCTCTCTGTAATTACTGCCATAACTGAGGAAAATTGAAGAAAACTCTGTACCTCTGTTTTTACCTTTTAAAATATAGAACCCTACAAATCCCAGTCTCTTCCCAACTGCCTTTGGAAGAGAACTGGATCCCATTTGAGCCATATTTAAAACAGCCAAAAGACTGAGAATTTAAAACTTGCTTAATCAGGAAACTTTAGCAGCCCAAAAAGAAATGGAGCAATTATTTTCCCCTTCCCAAACCTAAATGGGCAGGATTCACAGCAGTAAAAGCATGAAATCAGAAATGCAACTTTTATTTTTGAAAATGGAGACTCCTAAGCCTCCTTTTTGTAAACTCCTAATAATCCATAGAGATATCAATCTCCAGGTCAGAACTGGAGACTTCCCAGAATTAGCCTACAGCAGCTATAGTTTCCATTGAACTGTTGGGGAAGGGAAAAAAACCTCCCTTACCCCTCCCCCCACAGAACCTCCTGATTTCCATCCGAAATCTCTGTATGTCCAGTGTTGTCTTTGTTTTATGTTATAATAACAAGCCTTTAAAGGCTGCCACTTGTAGGCTTTAGAATAAAAAAGACACATTTTCCTTTGAAATCTTTTGTTTGAATTTTTATGACCCACAGTTCAGGAGTAACTGAGAGACATAAAAACTGACGGTTTTTTTTAAGTGGGGCATTTTCAAACTTTTGAGCCCCAGCAGTGAGTTAGTTTCCCATGTCTGCAAAAAGCAGCAAAACCTCCATTTTGAATACAAAGTAGAGCATCCAGCTTTAGGAGCAGTGATTCCTGATACAGCATTAATTGGCAAATCCCAGGCAGACTCTCCTTCTAGCTGCCTTTGCAAAAAAAAAAAAGATGTTGAAAGTAGTGAAATTCTAAACCTCCTCTCCTCCCCCATCGTTTCCCCTCTTGTGAGATTTGCATTATCAAAGAGCCAGCAGCTCCACGGTGGAGAGGGGGGTTGTCATTGTTCTCCCTCCCTCTTCTATTAGGAGTCATTTCCCTCTGCAACTAGAGACAAAAGTCCCCCCCTTTTTTTCTCTCTCTCCTTCTTCACCCCCAACCCAAAGGCAATAGGGAGGGGGTGGGTAGCAAATATTTGGAGTTTTCCCTTCCTTTTTGGCTAAGGCTGATTTTACACCTCCCCTCTAAAGTAGTTTGACTGCTGTCTTTTCCTGTGCTGATTTCACAGTGGTGTGAAATTTCACTCCAGGGGGTCTAAGTGCACTAAGAAACCACAATTGTTTAAAGCAGAATAAAGCGGTTTAATACTAGTTTGACCACAGGAGGGCAATTAGTAGATATGGACATTTCAGTAGCAGCACGGTTTCACACCGCACAGAGGTGTGGGCAGGTTTTTTTGAAACTAGAATGATTCCAGCGGGAAAGTCAGATGTAAAATCAGCCTAAGAATGTGGCCACTATTGCAAGAATGTGGCCACTACAGAATGTGGCCACTACAGCCTTTCTCCAGAATACTTAAGTCAATTTCTCTGGGAAGGGTTGATTTTAAGCAATGTTAATTTTATGCACTCTTCTTCCTAAATTGCATCTCCTAATCTACAGAAGTCTCCTGGACTGGAGTTGGCAACCCTACCCTTTGTGATGGAACTTTGCTGTAGAATGCTTTGAAAGGAAGGTTCCCTTCCCTCCCTTTTTAAACTAGGTTTCAATTCCCTTTTTGGGCAACCTGCTCTAGAGTTGCCCCTCTGCCAAAGGACAAAAGATCATTGCTTGGAAGTTAAAAGTTCTTTTTGTTGTTGCAGTTTTCATAAGTTTAATTCCTTAAAAACAAGAATTAAATTTTTGGTAACTTTGCTTTTACTTGAAATCTTTCTTTGTAAAGCAGAAGATTGCATCCTTGGCATGCTTTCCTTCTAACGTTCTTTTTTTTAGTACATCACATCTCAGGAATCTCTAGGAGAGCAAGTATGGTGTAGTGGTTAAATGCATGGACTCTCATCTGGGAGAACTGGGTTTGATTCCCCACTCTGCCACATGCATCTGCTTGTGTGACCTTTGGTCAGTCACAAGTTCTTTCAGAGCTGTTCTCTAGAGAGCAGTCCTTGAGAGAGCTCTCAGTCCTACCTCACAGGGTAAATTCAACAGAGATACTGTTTCCATTTCCTTGGAGTGTTACTGCTTCTCAATCTTAAAGTAGTCTTATGTCGGTATATCTCCCCATTCTTATAGAGGTGGATTTCTTTTGAATCTCTTTTTTTTATAATAAATGTTTTTTTGTGTGGTTTTGTGATCAGCAGTTATTTTACAGCCACACTTTCTGTGCTCATGTCTCTTTTAGTCCTGAGGCTAATTTAGCCATTTTATGCTTAGCCCCCTTCAGCCTGGGTTCTCTCAGCAAGGAAAACAAACTCTTTATATGCTCAGAGGAACTGTTTGCTGGCAACCAGCTTGTGCCAGAGACAAGCCGGCATTTATTTCATTTTTATTGTTGAGCCTTGTTGCAAGTATGAATTGCCCATACTTACTAACATGATTTGTCTGATGATATACCTTCATTCATTCATGATGTCCCATATATTCCAATGATGTATTCAGCCTCTGCACACAAGCATCATCAATGCATCTCAAGCAGTTACAAACAAGTATCTAACTAGTTATTTGATTTCATATGCATTAATCATTTTGCTTTCCTTTCTGTAACTCTTTTATGGTTAACAAATTACTTTAAGTTACAGGTGTGATTGATCAATAGTGTTTTTGAATTATGTTATAGCGTATGTGTCCTTTTGCACTCTAGTTTGGATAGATCTTGCCTTTGATTTAGGATTGCTATCTCATAATCAGCTTTCAGTAAGAGCACCATGTTTGTGTTTCTCCTTATACACTAGCCCTTCATATACATACACACAGGATCTCAGTTAAGTGCATACACAGTTTCTGACTTCTTCTTGTCATTGTGTCATTTTTTTTCTCTTTTACCACCTATCATGATGTGCTTATAAGTAACTTTATTTATTTTGAAACTTATATACCCATGATCCTTTGGATGCAAGGGGGGACCCCCCCTTTTCCACTGTGCAAATGCCCAAGAAGTCAGGAGCCTTTCTAAAGTCCTCATGCACTGGAGAGAGGCGGGACGCTGCTCTCCCGAAGATCTGACAACTAACACCTTGTGCCTTATAAAAATTAGACATTTTGTAAAGTATATTTCCCTTCCCTCTCAGAAAATTTTAACCAACAGCTTCAAGGCACCTCAAGATAGAAAGCGTAGAAGGGAAGTGCAAAAGTCAACTTGTGTAAAATGCAACTTTTACTTTTTTTATTATTATTATTATGTAAGAATGCCAATGTTTAAAATGATGGTCCTCTATCTTTGACACTTTCATGAAATCTTATTTTGTAGTTACCTTGAATTTTCATATAGCTGTAATCCTACACAAATGCTATTAATTCCTTGCACTACTGGGAGACCAGAAGTCTCTTTTACAGGTTATATTTGCCTGCCCAGGTCTGATGGTGTGCCTTGCTGGTAATTTGGGTTCCTGATAGTTTAGGTTAGGTTTTTGTTTTGTTTTTGGCCCATTCTGGCTAGGAGGGTCAAAATATACCTCCAGGATGACCCAGAGACGTGCATCCAGCCAAGGACATCGCCGTTCCAGCTACTTTTATGCGTGACCATTCGCCTCCAGTCTCAAGTCACGCAGGGGGGGATTGTAAGCCAGCACAATGCTTTCTGAACTTTTATAGGGATCTATAAGAGTAAATGAGTGAACTATTTTGCTGACTGTGTGGGATGGATTCTTGGACGGGGTAACCAGAGGGAAAATGACTGCAAACGCTTCCAGCAGAGGTTTAAAATACCATTTTCTGAGGTTGCCACCTCTAGGCCAGGAGGTTTCTCCCAACACAAAGAGACTTACACAGGAAATAGCCATCTTGGCATTTTCACCAGAGACTTGTCTTCACAACACACCATCACAGTATCCGTTCGGTACAACAAAGGATTTTCTCACAGAGATGCGAACACAGCAGGACACTTCCTGGAAGAATCGGTTTTGGCCGCCAAAAGGTTCTACCTTCATCTAAAAGACAATGCTCCTAGCCAATGATGTCAGCTGCCGGCCCTGGGTATCTCTCTGACCATCAGGTAGAATCAAATGCTGACCACTCCTCTTAGCCTCTCTTCCACTGGACAAGAGCTAGTGGGTGGACTCTCTAAGGGGTGGTCTCAGGACAGGCATCTGGCCAAGCCTGCCCCCAGAGACCACCTCCCACCCCCCAAATAAAGGAAAGCTCCCAGCACGCCTCTCTCTCTTACATCGCCCGCTCTCTCTTGCATCTCTCTCCCTCTCCCCCCCCTTCACCGCGCTCTGACCCTACCATGGCTCCTGATTCACAATCCCCTCCCCCAATTCCCTATAAATTCACCTCATTTCTCCAGCAGGACCACACCAACTCTTTTTGTGCAGGTAAATATAGTATAACAATGATTTCCTAATAATGCAACCGTCCCTTAATTCTGACTTCCTAGAACTGTATGAATGTGTGAATGTTTCTGTAACGCTTGAATAAGCTACCTTTTATTCTTTAAGTAAAAAAAACCTTTTTATACTGATAATAGTCTTCTTGTCAATTCCTTGGTTAATCTGGAGGAGGTGCAACCTCTGTATATACAGGTGCTAATGCCTACTGCTGATAATTAAGAGCTAATATTTCCGGAATATTGATAACATTATAAAGCAGTCAGGCTAACAGATGTTCCACAGCTGAAACTCACAGCTTGGAGACTCCTTCCTTCTCCTTCTCTGACCGAATAGCAGAGGTTTGCTTGAACTCTTGTAAGGCTTCCACACGCAAGTCTTACAATTATAAATGGTCAAGATTCTGCTCCTTTCTTGGACAGACCCAAGCCTCACCTTCTACTGTGGGACTGCCTCTAGTCTTTGATTTCTTAGTTTCCTTAGCTGATGCTGGACTCTCATACTCCTCCATACGAGTGTATCTATCGGCTATCTCTACATTTCATAACAGGATAAACAACTTCTTTGTTTTTGGCCACCCTCTTTCAAAGCATTTTTTGCATGACCTCCTACACTTATATCCTTTGATTAAGGAACCTACTCAGATGTAGGACCTTCCTCTCATTCTACGTCAACTCACCAGAAAACCATTTGAGCCCCTTGCAACATGCAACCAGAAGCACCTTTCTTGGAAAATGGCCTTCTTGGTTGCCTTCACCTTGGCAAGGAGGGTTGGTGAAATTCTCACCTTTCGGCACAATCATTTATAGGTTTGCTTTCAGCTGAATGGGCTACATTTGGTTCCTGACATATCCTTCCTCCCCAAGATTATTTCTTAATTCTATCTTCACTCTGAGGTATTCCTCCTGGACTTCTTTTCAACTCCTACATCGGAGGAGGAACATCTTCTGCACACCTTGGATGTCAGATGCGCACTACTGTTCTACCTCTCACGGACTAAGCAGACTAGACGAAGCCCTCGTCTATCCATTTCTTATGCGGCCAATAAACCAGGGGCTGAAATCACAGCCCAAAGGCTTTTGAGATGGATTCTCAAGCTCATTCCTCTCTCCTAACTTCTGGCTCAGACCTCCCTTCTGGGCCCACTTTGAGCCCATTCCACTAGGGCTATAGCAATGTCCACGGCCTTCCTCAAGAGTGTCTCCCTCAATGACATCTGTAAAGTGGCTACATGGGCAATGCTTAATACATTCATCAAGCACTATGCTCTTGACACTTGTGCTTCAAGGAATACCACCTTATTGTTAGCTTGACTGCTCTTTTATGTTATAAATATTTGGGGAATATTAGCTTTTAATAATCAGCAGTAGGCATTAAGGAATCTGCACCTTTTTATACAGAGACTGCTGCCTCTTCCAGACAAACCAAGAAATTGACAAGGAGACTGTTATCAGTATAAAAAGGTTTTCTTTTACTTAAAGAATAAAAGGTCGCTTATTCAAGTGTTACAGAAATGTTCACACATTCATACAGTTCTAGGAAGTCAGATAGAATAAAAGGGATGGTTGCATTATTAGGAAATCATTGACATTTTATATTTACCTGTGTAGAGAGAGTTGGTGTATTCCTGCTGGAGAAATAAGATGAGTTTATAGGGAATTGGGGGGGGTGTGAATTAGGAGCCATGTGAGAGCGTGGTGAGAGAGAGAGAGGGTGATGCAAGAAAGAGCAGGCAATGTAAAGAGAAAGATATGGTGCTGGGAACTTTCCTTTATTCGGGGGGAGGGAGGTGGTCTCGGGGGGGGGCAGGCTTAGCCAGATGCCTGTCTTGAGACCACCCCTTAGAGAGTCCACCCACTAGCTCTTGTCCAGTGGAAGAGAGGCTAGGAGGAGTGGTCAGCATTTGATTCTACCTGATAGTCAGAGAGATACCCAGGGCCGGCAACTGACATCATCGGCTAGGAGCATTGTCTTTTAGATGAAGGTAGGACCTTTTGTCGGCCAAAACTGGTTCTTCCAGGAAATGTCCTGCTGTGTTCGCATCTCTGTGAGAAAATCTTTTGTTGTACCAAACAGATATTGTGATGGTGTGTTGTGAAGACAAGTCTCTGGTGAAAATGCCAAGATGGCTATTTCCTGTGTAAGTCTCTTTATGTTGGGAGAAACCTCCTGGCCTGGAGGTGGTAACCTCAGAAAATGGTACTTTAAACCTCTGCTGGAAGCGTTACCCTGTTTAAGAATCCATCCCACACAATCAGCAAAATAGTTCACTCATTTACTCTTATAGATCCCTACAAAAGTTCAGAAAGCATTGTGCTGGCTTACATTATCCTTTTTTCCCCACCTCTCAGTGATAGCCTGCCAGCATCCTCTTCCAGGTAAGCTACTGCTTGCTAATCTCCCATGGGTGTGAAGCACAGAGACCATGTCAAAGATAAACAGGTTGCTTACCTGTAACTGATGATCTTCGAGTGATCATCTGTGCATTCACACCACCCGCCCATCCTTCCCCTCTGCTGCCAGGCTTGGTCTTCTTCTCTTTTCTAGTCTGGTTTGCAGTGGTCATAAGGAACTGGTAAGCAACCTGTTTTTTCATTTGCCTCCCTGGCCCACAAACTCATTTGCTTTTCCATTTCCTGCCTATAAACCTCAGGCCTTCCAGTTACCATTTCCTGTGTGAAGCTTTCCTCCTACAGGGAGAGGAACAGCTGAATTTGACAAGTTTTATTTTGAAGGTAATGCCCTCAGGGCACTGACATTCTATGACTTGTGTGGCTAGGCAGTTGAAGTCACACAGTGACATGAAATCTGGGCAGTAGAATATTTGAATAAGGGACAACAGTATTTGAATAAGGGACAACATACAGCCAAAAGTTTTTCTCAGATGTCCACTGAGTTCCAGTTGTGTTCCAACTTTTATATCCTAGGTTCTCCCAGTTTTACATCCTTCATGACATCATTTACACACACACATTTTCTTTGTCTGTAACATCCATTAATCTTACTTTTGACAACTTTCATCCGCAGGTGACTGTCAAAATCTCCTTATTAAAAGTGAAATATGGTAGTCTCTTGGACAAAGAACCTTCTGCTTGACTATGTCCCCAGTCTTTCCCATCTCTAAAATTTACTGGCTTAAATTCATATTATAAGCAAAAAATTAACTTTCTATGCTATTTATATAGTGTTTTTCTACTAACATGCATATATATGACTTGTTTATATTTGTTTATACTTGCTTAAAAAGCATTCTTACAAAATACAGTTTAATCAGAATTCCATTTTAGCAAAATTAAACTCCTTACTTCTAATGGCCCCTTGAGGGCCCTTTTGTATAGAAAATATAAATTCTACTGCTTCTAATTAACTAGATTATCAAAAGCTGATGATTTATTCATTACTAAAATACTTCCACCTGATAAAGATATCTCTAATAATGAACATCTGTTCACTAATTCCATTGGAAACATCTTGGCTACTTTTCAATCTTGTGCTGATAATTGGCTAAAGATAAATATTACCTTTCTTATTAAACTAATGCTTATTATAGCTTAATTTTGAATCCTTGTTTCACAGCTGTGCATCAATAAATCTGTCATAGTCTTTGGCTAATAAGCAAAGCTTCTTATTAAAGAAATAAGAGACAGTTTTAGTAAAAAATTTAGCTAGCTTTTCTACAAACATTTCAAACTATGAAGATCCATACCATAAGCTTTAAACAACAGTTATTCTCAGCTATAAACAAAATATTATAAGTTGTATTTAACTTTTGAAAGCAGTCAACAAACAAGAAAGGGGTTTGCTAAGCTCAAATCTCTATTTTTAGTTGTATTTTTGCTCAATTCAGTAAACTTTTCCAGTTTCATCTTGACATCTTATTAAAAGTAAAGCATCTTCTTCAGCTAATTATCAAATTCCTTTCATTGGGCTTTCTTGTCAACTCATTAGATGTGACAAAAACCAGATGTTATACTTTCTTGTTTGTCGCTGACTTTATTCCAGGGAGCTTCAAATGCGTCTTTTAAGAAACATTAGCATTAATGGAACAAATAATCAATAGATTATCATTCAAACCTGTGAGCTGCCTCTTCAGTTTGAACAATCTATCACATTTTTATCCCATGGTTCCTACAATGAGATTAGGGTGGAATATATGGTTTTTCCTTCCTTTTTATTCTCACAACAACCATGTCAGGCAGGTTAGTCTAAAGTAACCCAATGAGCTTTATGGGTAAATGGAGATTTGAACCCAGACCTTCTGAGTCCTAGTCCAGCACTCTAACCACTACATATAACACTGGGTCCCAATCAAGCCAAACCTGCTTTTCAGGGAGGAAGGTGAGGCAAACCATCAGTAGCATCTTTCAATGGAGCATAAAGAAACATCATGGTAGGCATTAGCAGCAAGAATATTCTTCAGTTCACCTTCCTCCATGGATGATAGTGTCTTCTGAAAAGAACATCTGCCCCAATGCTGAGAAAAAGCAAGTTGTTGAGCAACTTTTGTGTGGCCTGTCTTTGAGTACTTTTCCTTCTTTCAGGGCTTGGATTATGAGAAAGAGGGTAGGGTGGTAGGGAGTCCCCTTAATGAAGTCCACAAGCCTCATGCTCTGACTTTCCTCTGTTGTAGTCCATCCCATTAAGACACACACACCTCTGTCCCTGTATGGTTCTATACAAATTATTGAAATAATTCTTTAGTCATTGTCAGAATTATGAAGACAAATGCACAACTATCAGGAAAGTGTTTGGGCAATTTATGCCATCTTAAGTTCAGCATACAAACTGTCAGAAAACCAACAACATCTTATTTCTGCTTAACTGCCCTGAAATGAGAGAATTAAATGGTTAGCATGAGCATTATTTTTGAATCCTGTTCTGAAAAGAAAAACTCAGACACAGCAATAACTCCCATCGTCAATTGTGCTCACTAGGGATGGGCATGGGCCAAACCATGAAGCAACATTCATCACAAAGTATGCCCTGTTCATGGTTCACGAACTTCCACAAACTTTTAAAGCAGTTCTTGGCAGTTTGTAGATTGAGAAGAAAACAGGGACTCCAAAACTGCAATCACATGCTCCTTTAGATCCGACATAGGTGCAAATGCCTGATGGGTCTAAAGGGAGCGATCAGACAGCAACAGCTGGGAAGCATTCCTCAGTCATTGGCAACCTGTGTTGCTTCGCCACAGAAGTGGAGTTAAAGGACACCAAGGAAAGTCCGGTTCTAATACTTGCCAATGGGCCATAGTTATACTTTCCCCTGTCTGATAGCTCAAGCACACTTTCATGCTGTCGGGATGGTCTGATCATGCCATCCTGACTCCGTGCCATTCCTGCCCCCCTTCGCAGTATGCACATCATCACATACTCTGTAGGGGGCCATCAATGGGGAGGTGCAATTCTTCTTTTATGTGCAAGGGGGAGGGGAAAGAGACTCATTTGCAGTTGCATCTGTTCACACAGTGACGGGTTGAGCCTGCAGCTTCAAAGGGATGTGTGATCTCACAACTGCATGTCAAATTCCTCTAGAGGAAATAGCCTTTCTTCCCCTCCACTTCAACTGGCACATGTGAACACAACCCAAGTCCCTTTAAACCCCTGCTTTCTGCTCCCTGCAAAAGTGACAAAAATTGCTCAGTGGCGGAGAGCAGCCTGCTCCCCAGATGTTTTTAGGTTTTCTTATGCAGACCCTTTAAACTTTAAAGGGACTGCACAAGAATGCCCCAAAAAGCTGAGCCCTGATCTTGTTCTGGGCTGAGACCTGTTTTCCTGATACCCACTTAGTCTCACAAGGAAATTTCAGGAATTTGTTCATTACTTTCATTCTCCATTCTGTATCTTCAAAAAGGAAAGGGACCAGTGAGGCCAAAGTTTTTTCTTCTGTGGAAGAAGGCTCCTCACTCCTCCCCCACCAGGGGCTCCATCTGAAATAGACATAATCTAGTGCTCTTCTGTATGGTTTCTGAAAAGTACTGGAGTCTGGAGGCCGGTGGAATGAGTTTCAGCATGATCAAGTTTATTGTAGATCAGGAACAAGTATACCTGAGGTGCCCCGGGGGTCATCTTAAATGCACAGAAAAGCCTCACCCCAGTCCACACCCACACTGCGGGATAGGTTAATCTTCCCCTCAGAGATTACATTGGTTCATTTGAATATGCTAAGCCCCTGATAGGTGGATCTTTAGGAGCCTGGGTGCTATTGTTCTTTTACCTCAAGCTTGTACCTTTTCCAGGCCATGCAGTCAGACCGCATGGCCAGCGCCATTACATGTTTGGTCACATCAAAGAATCATACAAGTGTAGACATAGAGAATCGCAGCCTGGTTGTCTGTGGAACTGCGTCCAGGACATAACAGTTTCTGATGGCCATTGGACTCTCTTCAAATCTCTGCTTCACATTCCCCCAGCTACAGTTCATCACTCACCATGGAGCCATCCAAAAATCTTTAGAATCATACAAGTGTACACGTAGAGAATCGCAGCCTGGTTGTCAGTGGAATTGTGTCCAGGACATAACACCCCTCCCCCCATAGTTCAGGCACACCCCCTAGCACACAAAGTCTTTGAGATAGGTCAGCCTTCTCTGCTCTCTGTCCGACCGATGGAGTGTTGGAGTGGGTGGACCCAGGACCACGGTCTCTACCTTGGGAACCAGAGCAGCTGGAGTCGGGATCTCAGGAACGACTTCTGGCTGGCTTGTTTCTGGGGCCAAGTTTCGCAGTTATTCCTGGAGTATGGTGGTCGGGTCTGGATCAGCCTCCTGTTAGTCCTCCTCATCCATGCTGTGGTCATGGATTTCAGGTCCTGGTTGGTCTGTGGTTCCTGGATGGCTGAAGCTTGACTGGCATCGCAACTGGTCTATGTGATGTCGCCATACTCGGCCGTCCTCTGTGGTGACCTCATAAGAGAGGGGTCTGTTGACTCTGGTGACTCTTACCTGGTACCCAGAGGTGGCCCCGTGCATAGTTCCTAACATACACAGGGTCTTCTGGGAAGAATCCTCTTGGAGCTCGGGGTGTGTTGGGTTCCTTAGACTGGTGCGGGGCCCTATCTGGGAGCAGACGATCTAACTGAGACATAAGCCGGCATCCCGTGAGCAGCTCCACCAGGCTGCGGCCGGTGGCTGTGTGGGGTGTTGTGCGCTGACCAAAGAGGAAGGCTGTCAACTTGTACTCCCAGTCCCCTTGGTCCATTCTCCACAGTGCCTCCTTGGTTGTGTGAACCATCCTCTCGGCTTGTCTGTTTGTAGCTGGATGGAAAGGAGCAAACCTTATGTGTCGTATGCCATGTAGCTCCGTGAATTGCAGGAACTCTGAGGTGAATGCTGTGCTGTTGTCAGAGACCAACGTGTCTGGCTGGTCATGCATACTGAATATGTACCACATTGCCTGGATGGCGGCCTCAGATGATGTAGACTTTACCAGAATAATCTTGCTGAAGCTATCAACAAGAATGAAAAACAACTGCCTCTGGACAGGCCACGCGAAGTCTATGTGGAGCTGGGACCATGGGCCTTGAGCTGACTCCCAAGGGTGGACTGGTGGATGGGGAGGGTCAGGACATGACTCCTGGCATTTTGCACAGGCCCAGACCCTGGCCTCAGTGTCTTTATTCAGCCCGGGCCACCAGATGTAGCTGCAGGCCAGGGCTTTCATCCAGACAACCCCAGCGCTCATGAAGAGCGCTGAGCACCCTGGCATGGAGGGGCTCTGGAATCACCACCCTGGATCCCCATAGTAGGCACCCCTTGTGGCTTGACAGCTCACTGCACCGAGCTATGAATGCAGTGAATTCTGGCCCAGGAGATGTGGGCCACCCACCCAGGGAAGAATGCGGGAGAGCATGCGATCCCAGGCTGTGTGCTGGGAAATATCTGTTACCTGGATGGGCTGGTCCGGAAGCTCCTCCAGGAGCGTGATGAGGTGGGCTGGAGCAGGGTCAGGGTTGCAGTCAGTCAGCAGAAGGTGGCACAAAGCATCTGCTTGCCCCATGGATTTGCCGGAGTGGTAGACCAGGGAGTACTGGTAGCCAGAGAGGAAAATGGACCACTGTAGAACCCGAGAAGACAGCATCTGAGGGGTCTGGCAGTCAGAGGCAAGGAGCCCCAGCAGGGGTTTGTGATTGGTGGCGATCATGAAGTCCCGGCCATAGAGTAATCGTGGAACTTTTTTACTCCCACCATGATAGTGAGAGCCTCCTTGTCTATCTGTGCATAGTTCCTCTCTGCATATGTCAAGGTCCTAGAGTAGTAAGCAACTGGGACCTCCCAGCCATCGGGCAGGTGGTGCCCCAAGACAGCCGCCACTCTGTAAGGGGATGCCTTGCAGGCCAGCACCACAGGGAGGGACTCATCCAAGTGGGCGAGGACCACATTAGAAGTCCGAAGAGATTTCATGGCTTTGAAGGTGGCCACTTGCCGGGGGGCCCATTCCCATTTAGCAGATTTGTCCAATAGTCTATGTAGTGGCTCAGCCACTGCAGCCTTATGCAGAAGGAAATTATGATAGAAATTCAAGAGTCCCAGAAAAGATTGAAGCTCGGTCTTGCACGTGGGAGCTGGAGCCTCACAGATCGCTTTTACCTTGTCCGGTGTGGGGTGGATTCCTTGGGCATCCATGCTGAACCCCAGGAACTTCACTGATGGCACACCCAGAAGATATTTCTCTGTGTTGACCTTCAGCCCTACATCCTGGAAACGTTGAAGGACTGCCCAGAATCATGTCCTGAAGGTCTGGGCATCCAGTGCCGCTATCAAGACATCATTGAAAAAGGGCTGGACACCTGGTAACTCTTTTAATAAATGGTCCATTAACTCCTGGAAGATCCCTGAGACCACACTGACCCCATACTGGAGCTGTTTCACCTTAAATGCCCCCTTGTGAGTCACTGTTGTTTGGGCCTCTGCCATGGCTTCGTCCACCGGCAGCTGCTGGTAAGCTTGAGCCAAGTCCAATTTGCCGAAGATCTTGGCCCCCACCAGAGTGGCCAGCACATGGCTGATTACTGGCACTGGATAGGCGTGAGCTTGAAGTGCCTTGTTTAGCATGCACTTATAGTCCGCGCATATGCGGACCTCCCCATTAGGCTTAAGTGGGGTCATAATGGGAGTCTCCCATTTGGCATGTGACACCAGTTCCAGCACCCCTTGAGCTACGAGTTTGTCTAGCTCCTTTTCCACTTTGGGCTGCATAGCGAGCGGAGGCTGGCGGACCGGAGCCCGGATGGGTCGGACCCAGGGATCCAGAGCCAAGAAGACGGGGGACCCCATAGAGGAACCTAGTGCTCCATCAAAAACTGCATGAAATTCTGCGCAGACTGACTCGAAGTCTGTGGAGCCCATGCGGTGCACCCCCCTGACTTCTAGGCCCAGGGGCTGAAACCATTTAAGTCCCAAAAGGCTGATGAGGTCTCTCTCCATCACCAGGAGGTTTAGGAGCCCACTAAAGTTCTGGTACTGGACCCTGAATTTGCCCAGCCCCTTAATTGCCACCGGGTTCTTCTGGAAATCCCGGAGCACCAGTCCCATGGATTTGTGCATCCTGGGCCCCCCCTGCGGGCAGAGCTGCCTGAAGGTCACAGCCGAAATCATTGAGTATGAGGAACCGGTGTCTAGTTCCATGGAACAGGGAGCCCTTTCAATCCAGATGTGGACTGATATCTTTCCAGGCAGGGGCTGGGGCAAGCTTAGTACCTGGTTATGTGCTGTCGCTAAGATGCTGTCCACTGCCTCGTAGTGTGTGGCTGGGGAGCAGCAGCTGTCCTTGGAGTGGCAGGCCTTCGCGATGTGCCCCGTCTTTCCGTAGGCACAGCACATCACCTCGCGGAACTGGCAGGAATGGTACTCGTGGGGGTTTCTGCAGCTAGCGCACAATGGGAGCGGCCTGTGGTGAGAAATAGGAGCGGGGGCAGCAGCCTGGGCTGTGTGTCGGGAGTGGGAACCGGAGGAACGGAACAGACCTTTTTGAAAGCAAGGGCAGACGTCTTCCTCCTCCGAAATGTCCGATTCCGAGGTTGCAGTGTAGTGCGATTAGGTGGCCGTGCGATCCTTCTGGGTCATTTCAAATGCAATTGCCGTCTGCAGCACCTTCTTCAGGGTTGGTTTTGAGAGTGTGATCAGCCGCCGCCGGAGCTTGGCCTCACACACCCCAGCCACAAAACTGCCCAACAAATGGTCCTCCACATGTCAGTACTCACACCCGACTGCCAGCTGGCAGAGGTTGGTGAGGAACGTGGCAGCACTCTCACCCATCTGTTGGGTCCTCTGGAGGAACTGTACTCTGAGCACCAGCATGGAAGGTGGAAAGTGCTGAAGTCGGGAGGCGAGTTGTAGGATGATCATAGCAAAGACTTCATTAAGAATCAGCATGTTCAGGAGATGGTCAGATCAAGCATGCTGCCAGGGCTCCAGGGCCCTGCTTATATGCCGGCCGGAGCCACACCTCTGGCCGCACCCAAAATACCTGATAGGGGCTTAGCATATGTGCATAGTTCTGATAGGGCCTTAAGTCTTAAGTTGTAGTTCATAGGTCCCCCGCAGAAGACCTAGGCTGGCTATTGGTGGTCGTTTTGGATCCGACTGTCTATTGTTCTACCTGGCTGAAGCTCAGGTAGAATCGGGCCATGTGCTCTGACCGCATGGCGGTCGCCATTTCGTGACTAGTACACAACAGAAGGTTTTGGCGTGAAGTAGTCCCCGAGCTGCTTGAGAAGTTCATCGTAGGTGAGATCCAGCAGGTCTCGGGGAGAGATTAGGCTCTGGGCAAGGTGCATGGTTTCTATGCTGCAGTGGCCCAATAGCCAGGCCCACTTCATGTCATCCTTGGTGACCCCATGCATGGTCAGAAAGAACCCTAGTTGCCTGGACCATGCATCCCAGGTCTCAGGTTTAGAGGGGTCAAAGGGAGGGATTTGTCCCACAGCGGCAGCCATAGTTACCGGAGCAGGAGCAGCGCAGTGAGCAATGTCCTCAGGGGCTTGCAGCGTTTCCTCAGAGCACAGGGGCTCGGCGATGTCTGGTGCCGACAGATTGGTGCTCAGTGCTTCTCTGCCCGGTTTGGCTGATAAGTCGCTCATTGCGATTCCATCCTCATCACCACTGAAAAGTACTGGAGGCTGGAGGCTGGTGGAATGAGTTTCAGCATGATCAAGTTTATTGTAAGTCAGGAACAAGCATACCTGAGGTGGCCCGGGGGTCAGCTTATATGCACAGAAAAGCCTCGCCCCCGTCCACACCCACACTGTGGGACAGGTTAATCTTCCCCTCAGAGATTACATTGGTTCATTTGAATATGCTAAGCCCCTGATAGGTGGATCTTTAGGTGCTATTGTTCTTTTACCTCAAGCTTGTACCTTTTCCAGGCCATGCGGTCAGACGGCATGGCCAGCGCCATTACATGTTTGGTCACATCAAAGAATCATACAAGTGTAGACATAGAGAATCGCAGCCTGGTTGTCTGTGGAATTGCGTCCAGGACATAACAGTTTCTGATGGCCATTGGACTCCCTTCAAATCTCTGCTTCACATTCCCCCAGCTACAGTTCATCACTCACCATGGAGCCATCCAAAAATCTTTAGATCCTAACACCCAAGGTAAAGGTAACTTTTAAAGCAGTTAGTGAGGCATTTTCCACTAGGCTGGAAATTCCCTCAGCCAGTATATGTAGCAGACTCTGAGCCAGTTGGGACTCTTGAAGTGTGGAAAGAGACTCTGGTGGATTGGAGGGGATATCCCCAAGTGTGTGGAGTAGAGGAGAAAGCTTGGCTGGCTAAAGAGAAATCCAAACTTGAATCATAATGTTGATGAAGTAAACAAAACAGTGCAGACCTGGTGACCAGGCAGCCCTCCACTGCCAAGTTCTTAGCCATAGTGAGAGAGAGAGAGAGAGAGAGAGAGATACACGATGGAGTGATTGGTGGGGAGGAGTTGAGTAGAGGAGAG
This sequence comes from Lepidodactylus listeri, assembly GCA_029233225.1. Classification (NCBI taxonomy): domain Eukaryota; kingdom Metazoa; phylum Chordata; class Lepidosauria; order Squamata; family Gekkonidae; genus Lepidodactylus; species Lepidodactylus listeri. Next base: position 2,795,852 of record JARCFY010000011.1, read on the forward strand.
ATACAGACCATGTTTAGAAGAGACCCCCTCACAAGGATTAGGGGAGTTAATTCCTTTGTACTTTGTAATTAAAGGCTATGGCTCATTGGCAAGCTGTGCTGGTGAACTTGTATCCTTACTTGGGAGATTTATCTTTAGCAGGCTGGATTAGAAATAGTTATAAACACAATGCATGTTATATTGCAGTATAATTCATCCCTTTATGTTGATAAACAAACAGGAATAATTGTTTTTTCTATTGGGTATCCAAGATCAGGTGCCAGTATCAAGCAGCTTGGAACACATGACTCTACCAGTGCTGTCCAATATTGATTTTTGTCTGTGCTTAACATACTTACAGCTTCTTATCCAGAAATGAGATTCCTAAAGACAAATGTTTCTTTGTATATGGAAGTCTTTTGCCCACCCCTAATATTGTTTCCACATACCCAGCCAAATAGAGACAAATTGGCCAGCCTCCACACGCCAGCTATTTCACGTTCTGCAGCTCTCTGTTGCAGTAGTAGATTGTTAACTACACAGCCCATTGAAGTGAATGGATTTAGAAGGATGTAACCATTTGGGGGGGGGAGCTGCGGTGGCTCAGAGGTTAAGACGCTTAGCTGCAGACCAGAAGGTCAGTAGCTCGGCAGCTTGAGACCCAAGTGCCGCGTGACAGTGAGCTTCCATCTCTGGCCTCAGCTCCTGCCAACCTAGCAGCTTGAAAGCAAGAAATTGCAAGTAGATAAATAGGTATCGCTTCAGTGGGAAGGTAACAGCATTCTGTGCACTTAGCCACATGACCACCGAAGAAGTCTTTGGACAGTGCTGGCTCTTCAGTTTGGAAACGGAGATGGGCACCGCCCACTAGAGTCAGATTTAACTGGCTTTTGAGCAAGGGAAACCTTAACTTTTACCTTTAACTGTTAGGATTGCACTGTAGGTGTTACTCTGGCATCTCCAATAAGGATGAGGTAGTAGGTTATGTGAAAGACCTCTGCCTGAGACCCTGGAGAACCACTGCCAGTCTGAGTAGACAATACTGACTTTGATGGACCAGTGGTCTGACTCAGTATAAGACAGATCCATGTGTTCATTTGTTACTCAATATTTATAAAGGTTGCATTTTCCTCCCTGCTGGTTAAGAGTCTTCCTTCCTACATGCCATTTCTAGCTATCAGAGCAATAGAATACAATTGACACTACCAACATTTTGAAGCGCAGATGCTTTGTCTTATTATTTACTAACTAGGTTCACACATAAGAGTAAAACAATATGCCAAACAGTCAAACAACACTGAATCAACTCTTGAGCATCATAATTAAAGAGAGATTTTGCTGAAGGTTTTTAAAATGTCTGGAAATATCATGAGGTTGAATGTAGAGTGATGTCTCCATAGGAGCAGACACCAAGGGCGTAGACTTTCTCAATCCCCGGGGGGTCGGGGGCTGTCTTTCGTGCGTGCGCGCGAAGCGCGTGCACGCACTCAGGACCATGTCCCGCCGCTCTCCCCCCCGCCCCAGGGAGCCGCCACCGCTGCTTCCCCCCCGGGCCGTGCCCGCCCGCCCACCGTGCTCCCCGCCCCCCTCCCTCCCCCCGCTCACCTTGGGCGCCGGCGGGGTAGGATCGCTGCTGCTGCTGCCTGCAGCCGGGGGGCGGCGCGTCGCCCTTGCGGGCCCCCAGCTCCCACTCCGCCTCGCATTTCCTGGGGGGGGCTCAGCCACCCCCGGCAAAATGAACACCCGCTGGTGGCCAGTCAGCCGGCCGTTGCCGCCTCTCTCCCCCCCCCGCCCCGCCCCAGGGAGGCAGGAGGGCAGGCCGGGAGTGGGGGGGAAGGAGAGGCGGCGACGGCCGGCTGACTGGCCACCGGCGGGTGTTCATTTTGCCGGGGGTGGCTGAGCCCCCCCCCCCGGGAAATTTCGGGGGAGGCTCGAGCCCTCGAGCCCCCCCGTAGTTGATGCCCATGGCAGACACTAAGGCCAAAAATGAGATATGTTTGTTTCTCAAGTTGTTATTTGTCTACTTCACCTCTCCTCTCTCCTTTATCTTCATTCTCATCTCTCCACAATCTTCCTCGGAAGTTATATCTAAAGACATGTTTTTGCTGGCAAAACTAAATGCATCTCTTCAAGTGATCAAATTAAATTACTGAACACAATATGGATGTACTGGCTCAGAAGGAAGGATTCTACATTTATGAGTATCATTTTAACCTCCTTATATAAACTCAGCTTTGGCTGATCTTGGATCATAATAAATTAAATGAATGAATATTTCACCTTCTGCACACAGAAGGAATTCTTCTCCCTTTCTAAAATTAATATTCTGAACATGTAGAACAAAGTACATCATATTCTGTGAAGAGCTACTTTAAAGAGGAAAGGATGCCCAAATATGAATATGGTATTATGAACGGGTTAGCTTTATGCCATTGTTTTTCCATCACTATTTCTAAAAATACCAAAGCCAGCTAATGTAGTTATATTTTATTCCATATAATAGACTCAAAGAGACAGAGAGATCTCATTTCTGAGTTCCTGCAGGGTGATTACGAATTGCTGGTGGACTGAAGGTCCTGCACTGGGCAGGGATATGTGTAAACTAGCTGGACTTCCAACACTTAGGCTGCAGTCTTGACAACCCCTCCTTTCATGATGGCATGAGCATGGCTTTCCTGCCATTCTCTTGTGTTCGGTCCCCCTTGCTCACGGAGTGTAATTTCAAGCTTTCTTGTTTGGGGAATTTTCATTCAAACTCCAGTATGCTATGATGTCTCAATTCAGCTACCTGGGCAAATTGGAGTTTGTTTGCTCAACGAAACAAACTTGAATTTGCCCAGGTATCAGCTTTGGATTGTGCTTCATGTGCAAGGGCACAAAGCATGTGGGCATGAAAAACAGTGTTCATATCCATCATGAATACAGGTTTTATGTAAAATCTTAATATGGCCATTATCTTTATGTACTGTCTTTTCATAATAAAAAGTTAGGGATTATTAAAGAAGAAGAAGAAGAGATTAAATTTATACCCTGCCCTTCACTACCTAAGGGAGTCTCAGAGCGGCTTACAAACTCCTTTCCCTTCCCCTCCCCACAACAGACACCCTGTGAGGTAGGTGGGGCTGAGAGAGCTCTGAGACAACTGTCCTTGAGGGAACAGCTGGTCCAGAGCTATGGCTTGCCCAAAGTCATCCAGCAGGTGCAAGTGGAAGAGTGGGGAATCAAACCCGGTTCTCCCAGATTAGTGTCCGCACACTTAACCACTACACCAAACTGGCTCCTTAAAAACATTATCTAGAAAGTATTAATTCTAATCAGTATGAATTATAACATATATAAAGTACTCAGTCCAGAGATGCATTCTTGTGAAATCAGCTCATAAATTTTATTGATGGTTCAGGAACACAAGTCTGAATGCAGCTTGGGGGTCTGCTTATATGCACCCTTTAACTGTGCCCCCGACCTCGCCCAAACATGCTGATAGGGTTATTCGAGAGCCATTGGTCCCTTTTTGAATCCTGGCTGGTCGATTGGTTTATTTCAGGATCCGGCCAGACTATTATTTTCTGGAGCAAAACTCTGGAGCTTGCCCAGCCACGTGCATGACCCTGACCGTGTGTGCGCGGTCACCATTAGTATACAACAACATAATATATAGGTATCTATAATATTAACTTCTCTGCAAAGGAATATTGTTCATTATTAACAAAAAGGATTATCTTATATGTTGTTAATAAATGTAAAGAAAAAAACTGGCATTTATTGGAAATACCATTTTGATGAAATCTGACTGATATAGTAAAAAGAACAAGAAAACACATCCTGGAATAAATCAGGATTGGCTAAAGTGAATTTTGGTGTTCGCAAGCTGTATTTAATTATACAAACTATAATGTTAGCACAGTGAAATGACACTTCACCCCAGGTAATCTGTGTAAAAATTTACAACTTTGCAAGATGAGTGTTAAATTTGCAATCTGGGAATGCTTAGCAGCAAACTAAAACTACCTTGACAGGTGCTCAGAAAGTCATAGGACCAGCTTTTCCTTTGGCTAGCTTTCAGTTTGTGAGGGTAGCAAGATGTCAGTTTATATGTTGATGGAGCTAGCCAAAAAAACAGTAGCCACTTGACTCAAGCTGCATATAGAAGCTGCCAGAATCTTCTAGCTCAATGGAAAGAAGTCTTACGCACTGTACAGAGCATCTCTGCCCTTTTGTGGGGAATCAGTTCAGAGCACATGGAGAGTTGAGAAGAGATTTGGGAATTCTTTTGAGGGGAGTCTGACCTCAATGGAGGAGTCCAGTAAGATGCTTAAGAAAGGGAGATAACTGAATGGAAGCTGAACAAGAAAACTGGAAACTTTAAGATTATCCTTCATATGTCATCTGTATGAGTGAACTGCTGTCAAGTCGCAGCCAGCTCACAGCTACCTTAGCAAGGGGCTTTCAAAGCAAGTGAGAAGCAGAGGTGGTCTGCTGTTGCCTTCCCCTGCAGAATCTTCCGTAGAGGTCTCCCTTCCAAGTACCAACCCTGCGTAGCTTCCGAGATCTCATGAGACTGGGCTATACCATGCTGCCTTCCTTCCTGCTCATACCTCTTAAATTACCATAATAAGAAGTTGTAGATCTAGGGTGAGAGTATGCATATATCACCCATTTTAATGTCTTTTGCTCTGATAGTGTAATCAGTTGTTGCCCAACTATGTTTCTTTTCCTTTTTAAAACCGGTGACAACTCGTATAACTATTTTTTTTTGGGGGGGGGGGTGTTATAATGGTTAGTCTCTGCACTCACATATAAAAGCCTAGGGTTGTCAGCTCTGGGTTGGAAAATACCTGGAGACTTTGGGGTGGATCTGGAAGGTTTGGGGAGGAGAGGGACCTCAGCATGGTACAGTGCCATAGAGTCCACCCTTCATAGCAGCCATTTTCTCCAGGGGAGCTGATCTCTGTCAGCTGGAGACTAGTTGTAAAAGCGAAAGATCTCCAGGCCCCACCTGGAGACTGGCAACCTTAGCCTAACATGACTCATGCTTACCAAGATACAAAAAGAAAGTAGGGAGATGCCTATCTGGGTTTGACTAGCCATAACAAGTGAGATTTCCAGTGTTTTCCCATACATCAGTTGTGGTTGGAGTACGAAGATGATTTATAATTTGGAGATAGAAATATCTCTTAAGAGATAGAAATAGAGGGTCTGCTTTACAGGCTGCCATGTAACATATACATCTAATTCTAAACTTCATGGTGAAAATAAATCTTAAAAGGTGCTGAGGAATAGGTGAGTTATCCCAGGATCTTTTGCTGAGAACCAAGGACAAGTTCATGGCCATAGAGTTGGAAGACATGAATCTTGTATTTTTATGAGGGGAAAAGGACTTGACAGAGAGAACTTAGGGAGTGGGGTGTCTGTCCATAAGCTTCTTGTAAATAAACACAGTTTAAGTTGGGTAACCATGTTGGTCTGAAGCAGCAGAATAAAGGTTGAGTCCTGTGGCACCAACAAAGTCTATACAAAGTATAAGCTTCCGTGTACACACACACTTCTTCAGATACATTGAAATGGAAGTTACCAGTCAATATATATAGGCAGAGGGTGAGCAGCAAATTAGCATACAGCATATTAAAGTTGTTTGACAGCCTTACAGCATCTTCTTCTTTGAGGTGGGGTGATTGGCTGTGCAGTATATCTTCTGTGCCCCCAGACCAGAGAAATACATTCTAATCTGCCATTCCAAATTGCATTACATTCTACTATTCCAAATAAGAAATAAAATAAAGAGGATGTATAGCTCTTCTGGGGCATTGGTGGGAATACAGATGTGAAGACTGAATGAGATCAACATATGGAGTGAGATAATAACCAATATCCCTGATAAATCCTAGGGATTACATTGTTTTGAGGTCACCCTTTGAATGTCCTGGAAGGTTGAAGTGTTCTACAGATTTATCAGTCTTGATGTCAGATTTATGTCCATTTATCCTTTGGCAGAGGGGTTGCCCTGTTTGCCCTGTGCATAGATGAGCAAGTGAATGAGCCCGAGATGGTGAAGTTGATGTTGTCAGGTCCAGTGATTGTGTTATCTGGGTGTATGTGGTAGCACAGTTGGCATCTGGGTTTATTGCAAGCTCTGGTCCCAGTGTCCATGTTCAGATTAGATGTTGCATTATTGTGGGTGAGGAGTTGTTTGAGATTGGGGGGCTTTCTGTGTGCAAGAAAAAGTCTGCCCCCCAGTACTTGTGAAAGAGAACTGTCCTTATTCATGAAGTCAAGAAACAGATTAACAAAGCTGAAACAATACCTAGAGAAAGCCTGTTACAAGACAGGCCCAAAAGAGACAATAACAGAACACCACTAGTGGTCACACACAGCTCTCAACTCAAAACAGTTCAACACATCATAGAATCATACAGTCACAGAGTTGGATGGGGCCATACAGGCCATTTAGTCCAACCCCGTACTTAATGCAGTATCCCTGACAAGTGTTTGTCCAGATGCTGCTTAAAGACTGCCAGTGAGGGGAGCTCACCACCTCCCTAGGCAGGTGATTCCACTGTTGCACAACTCTTACTGTAAAAAAGTTCTTCCTAATATCCAGCCAGTACCTTCCCTCCCTTAATTTAAACCCATTATTGTGAGTCCTATCCTCTGTTGCCAACAAGAAAAGCTCCCTGCCCTCCTCTAAGTGACAGCCCTTCAATCATGTTCCCCCTCAACTTTCCTCTTCTCCAGGTGAAACATTCCCAAGTCCCTCAGCCTTTTTTCATAGGGCTTGGTCTCCAGGCCCCCAATCATCCTTGTTGCTGTCCTCTGCACATGCTCCATTCTGTCCAAATCCTTTTTGAAGTAAGGCCTACAGAACTGCACACAGTACTCCAGGTGCAACTTGACCAATGCAGTGTACAGCGGGACTATGACATCTTGTGATTTGGATGTTATACCTCTGTTGATACATGCCAAGATTGCATTAGCCTTTTTTGTCGCCGCATCACACTGGCTACTCATATTTAACTTACAGTCCACTCTTACCCCAAGATCTTGTTCACATACACTGATACTCAGAAGTGTATCCCCCATCCAGGATGCGTGTATCCCCCATCCAGATGTAGAACTCAGCACTTATCCTCGTTAAATTGCATATTGGTCACATCTGCCCACTTTTCCAGTGTGTTCAGATCTCGTTGAATTCTATCTCTGTCTTTTGGTGTGTTTGCTGCTCCTCCCAATTTAGCGTCATATGCAAATTTAATGAATAGCCCCTCCACACATTCATCCAGATCATTTATAAAAATATTGAAAAGTACTGGGCCCAGAACCAAGCCCTGCGGCACTCCACTGGACACCTCCCTCCATTCAGATGAAATGCCATTGACAAGTACTCTCTGAGTGTGGTTCTCCAACCAGTTCCTGATCCACCTAACTATCCTACAGTCCAGTCCACAGTCCTTTAGTTTACACATTAGAACATCATGGGGAACCCTGTCAAAAGCTTTACTGAAATCCAGGTAAACAACATCAACAGCATGCCCTCGATCCAGTGAGTTCATCACTTGATTAAAGAAGGAAAGGAGATTCGTCTGGCAGGACCTGTTGGGGACAAATCCGTGCTGACTTTTCCGGATCAACAAGTTGTCCTTTAGATGCTCACAGATTGATCCCTTTAAAATCTGCTCCAGTATCTTCCCTGGGACAGAGGTCAGACTGACTGGCCTGTAGTTTCCTGGGTTATCCTTCCTCCCTTTTTTGAAAATTGGGATAACATCTGCCCTCCTCCAGTCTCGTGACATGGCTCCCATCCACCAAGAGGTCTGGAAGATGATGGACAAAGGCTCTGCAAGCTCTCTAGAAAGTTCTTTGAGCACTCTTTGGTGCATACCATCAGGTCCTAGGGATTTGTACTCATTCAGTGCAGCCAGTTACTTCTCAACTACCTCTCTGTCCATGTCAACCAGCAGTCCAGATGCTGTGACTTGCCTATTACCATCTCTAGATGAGCCTGTTTTCTTCTTCAGGAAAAAACTGAGGCAAAATAGGCACTGAGCCTTTCTGCTTTCTCTCTGTCATCTGTCAGAGTTTCTTCATTTTTACCCAACAGTGGGCGCATTGCCTCTTTTATCTTGCATTTGCTCCTCACATATCTGAAGAAGAGTTTCTTGTTGTAGTGAGCCTCCCTGGCCAGCTTTAGCTCACTGTGACCTTTGGCTGACCTACAGTGCCTAGCAACCTGCAGATACTCTTCTTTAGAGGTATATCCTTGACTCTATTTGTTGAACATTTCCTTTTTCTCCCTTAGTACATCACACAGTTCTCTGTTCATCCACATTAGCTTCTTGGATCCCCTACCATGTTTCCTTCTTGTTGGAGTAGCAACTGCTTGAGCTTGCAAGAGCTCTTGTTTTAGGAGAGCCCACTCTTCACTTTTTCCTTTCCCTTCTAGCAGCCTTGCCCATGGAATGGTTCTCATCATACCTCTGAGTTTATTAAAGTCTGCCTTACTAAAGTCTAACTTACACATGTGGCTACGAACTTCCTTGGTCCCCCCCCCAGCAAAAGGAATTCTAGCAGGACAGGGTCACTTCCCCCTAAGGTCCCCACCACCTTCACCCCATCTACCACCTCTTGCCTATTGGTCAATATTAAGTTGAGTATGGCTGAGCCCCTCATAGCTTCCTCCACCATTTGATGAAGGAAGTTGTGTGACTGTGGATGCTTTGCAGAGTTTGTCTCCCAACACACATCAGGGAAGTTAAAGTCACCCATAACTACCAGGTCATGCTGTTTGGATACCCTGTCAAGCTGTTCAAGGAGGGAAGCATCCACCTCCTCATCCTGGTCAGGAGGTCTGTAGCAGATTCCAGCCATAATACTGTTTGTCCTTCCTTCCCTTATCCTCACACAGATACTTTCCACTGGGCTGTCACTCTCCTCCTGCAGTATTTCCTGACAACCAAACCCTCTCTTCACATACAGTGCCACTTCACCTCCTCTTTGACCCTTTTGGTTTTCTTGAACAACTCATATGCATCCACTACTGCATTCTAGTCATGTGAATTATCCCACCAAGTCTCTGTAATGCTTACTAAATCATATACCTCTGTCTGCATTAGAAGCTCAAGCTCTTCCTTCATATTACCCAAGCTTTGTGCATTGGTACATAGACACCTGAAGCCCCACACCTTTGGCTTCATCAGACCCGGGCCCTCTGTTGTTTGCTCCCCTTCATTTAAATCCCTATGCTGGTCATCTCCTTCCCCTTGTGGTGTCAATTTAAAGCCCTCGATGAATCTATCATCAATGACTTACAACCTCTACTGATGTGCAAGGCCGGCCTGTTATTGTTAAATTTTGGACCGTCGCCTAGGGTGACGCCTCGACAAGGGTGCCATTCTGGCTGGCCTTGTCCCCTCCTCGCCCCGCACAAGAAGACTCCCTTGCTGGTTTCTTGTGCCAACCCTGGCAAGAGACTCCCCTCTTTGCAGCCCCCCAAACAGAAGGGGAAGAAGGTGGGGAGACAGGTGCGGGGAACAGCCCGGGACAATAGGAAAGGGCTGCTCACCCTCTGCTGCCCCCACGGTCTCTTTGGAGCTCCTTTTGCAGCCTGGCACAGGCTCCCTCCCCTTGAGCGATCCCATCCCCTGCATGCATTTGCAACTCATCCCCTCAGCCTGCCTGCTGCAGCTCTGGTGCCTGCCCTCGTCCCGGCCTGCCCTGTGTACCAGAATGTATCCTTGCCTAGTGGGCAGAAAAACTTGGGGCTGTCACTGCTGAGGTGGCACAGTTGCCTGATGTATATGTTAGGACTTTTGTCCAATAATCAAGAATATTCAGGGTAATGGATCTTGCTTTTCTGGAAAGAAGAGATTGCTTCTTTTAGTTTAAAAAGAACTTTATTACTAAAGGAAAAAGGGAAACGGGATTAGCTACAAATAAACAAAACATGCTTCCTAAGCAGCATTGTGCTGTGTCTGCACACTAAGACATCCTACTAGGGAGAGAGAGAGATTACAATGGAGGCTCTCTCCTTCTTCTTGACCCCTGAAAGGAAACACCTGATATCAGTAACCAATTAGCACAATAGTAGACTGCTAGGTTTCCCGGGCTTAGAGTTAATTGGCCAGCTGCCAGGTATCACTTCCAGGCTAACAAAGGTAAACAAACAAGTTGCATAGGTTAACCCTATAATGACTGAAATTCTCAGGCCTTGTGTTACATACTCATTTTTCCAACAGTATAGACAGATAACAGGCCATAAGGGCACATCTGAAAAAAGCCTGGGGACTGGCCAGAAGTCAGGATCCATGAGATGCAGTCAAAGAGTGTGTAAAGGAATTGTCAGGGTCAGGTGATGAGCCAGAATTCATAAGTTAATCCAAGGTAAAGCCAAGGCATACGTTCAAATTCAGGCAGCATCTAAGTACCAGGATACAGCAGAGTACACTACCGACAACTTTCTTAGCCTTAAAGTCTAGCCATAAGGTGAAACCTCTGTACTTGCTCTTCTGTTTGGTTGATTCCAGCAGATTATTGGTCCATCTCATCAGTGTATAGTGACAAATATAAAATTGCATCTGTGGCCCCTTGACCTCTCATTCTTGGGCTGATCAGACCCCAGAGCAGGGCTGTGGACTTTATATCCAGCAGTGAACAGGCGGAGAGTCCCAGGATTGGTGCTTTTTAAATAAAATAATAGTTCATTGAAGTCACATATGCATCCTAAACTAATCTCATTCATACTCAATACCCACTTGTGGTTGGCCAAACCTAGTTGCAAGCAAGAACTGTCTGACGATGGAAAGCTAAGAGAATGGAGTCCAAGCAAAGGATCTAAGTTGCCATCAGTTAATGTTTTCCATTATTGCAATTGTTTAGATAGTTTAAACACTGTTGTCAGATCCAAATGTTAATCCAAAAGATAACATGGTTATGCCAAAAGGTCTCATCTTGTCTCTTCCTTTCCTCAGTCCATCATGTCTAGAACCCATGATCACATGTCTACACACACACACAGAAACACACACACACAACCTGTATTTCTGTGAAGTTTGCTAAGTCTTCAGTAAATGTTCATATGTCTGCTTCTAAGTCTACAGGGAGAAGAAAAACAGCTAACTTGAGTGAGTGAAGTGTGAATGAGATTAGCCTAAAGTTTGGTTTCTTTTAAAGGATTCTCACCTGGGATTCTCCATCTGTTCACAACTTAATATGATGCCCATATCCCCAGCTCTGCTGTAAGGGGAAAAGGGGCCACAGGTGCAGTTTTGTACCTTACAGTAGTAGTTCTTGTGGCCATCTTGAGGATGGCAATGAGTGGCAGAAGAGACTGGATGAGTAGCTCTCTGCAAGCAAGCAGTCCTGAGAGCACAATGGGAAATTCCCTGGAGCATCCAATCCAGGGTTCTACCTGCCAGTGACAGTCTTGGTCTTAAAGTCATAGTTTATGAAATGCAAAGTATGAAATACAATGTATTGAAATATAACAGTGAGATTATTAGCTCTTAGATCACTGATACATTTAACCCACTTAATAGGCAATTTGGGTTCTCATTATTAAGACATAAATGTCATTGAGTATTAAACCCTATCTAAATAGTAAATATAAGAGGAATTGTTAATCCTGTAGTCAGACTAACCTTCCGTATTTTCCCAGGGCATCATCCCTCTGTTGAAATGTTCCCATCGGGTTGAGGTTAGTGGCCTGCATGTTGGGATTCTAGAAGCTCCTGGATGCAGATCACCCTCTGGTTGGAAATGATTGCTGAACATTTAGCAGTATAGTTAGCTCTAGTGGGGAGGCAGGATAAAAGGACTATATTATACCCTATGTGCAGTGTTTTATACACACACACACACACACACACACACACACAGATGGATTGTATCCCTTCTTTGTAGTCTAACATTCTATATAGTTTCTGTCTATTGAGATGTTTGGATTTCAGTGACTTTCTGCAAATCTCTTACTTTATGGTTTGTTGTTAGTGGTAGCTGGCTCCTACATAGCCCTATAAATTTTTTTAAAAAGAGAATTTTTGTTAAAGCACAGGAGAAAGACTATTGGCATAAATGTTACAACAGCACTTCCTTGGAGGGCATCAAACTACATACAAATATGTTTATGCTGGTGTGTTACAAGGTAGTGTAGTTAGGATAAGTTGATAGGTACTGTCCTCAGTCATAGCAGAATTCCTGATTGCTCTTATTACAAGTATAGCAATGTAAACGTCTTTATCTAGCCTTGTATGACGTTTAGAATTATTTTGCTTGCTATTCTGAGGATATAGCTTCTCTATCCACAACTTCAATATGGGTAAAACAAAGTTTGAGTCCAGTGGCAACTTTACAACCAACAAAGTTTTATTCAAGATATAAGCTTTTATGTGCAAGCAGACTTCGTCAGATACATTCAGGTGGTTAGTTGTGTTGGTCTGAAGCAGCAGAACAAAGTTTGAGTCCAGCGGCACTTTTAAGACCAACAAAGTTTTATTCAAGATACTAGGAGTATGGCCCGTTGAGGGAAGAAATACAACGGGCTCTAGAAGGAATCTCCAGGTGAGTGTCCCGGCTGTGGCTCTGTGGGGCGGCAGAGGGAGGGGGAAAATAGAGGGAGGCAAGCCATGTTTACTTCCTTCTGCTTAGCTATAAGACAGGGCTGTCTCAAGTTACTTTGCTGCCCCAAGTGGGTAGTATGGGAGGACAGCCTCATGGTAACAGGTATGGTTCCCTCCACCCCTGGCCCTGACTTATGTTGATTTGGGGTGGCAGCTAAGGCAGTGGCAGCTAAGGCAGAAAACCACCTCCTCCTACATGATGTCTTCTGGGTTCCAAGGGTCTGGAAAGTGGTTCCATAGCCAGTTACAGGGCTGCCAACTCTGGGTTGGGAAATACCTGTAGATTTGAGGGGTAGAGCCTGGGGAGGGGAGGGACCTCAGCAGGGTATAATGCCATAGAATCCATTGCCCAAAGCAGCCATTCTCTTCAGGAGAACTTATCTTGGAAATCTCCAGGTGCTACCTGGAGGCTGGCAATACTACGGTGAGGGCCAGACCTGTAGATCTGAGGGGCAGAGCCTGGGGAGGGCAGAGTGTGGGGTGCGGAGGGACCTCAGCAGGGTATAATGCCATAGAGTTCATTGCCCAAATCAGCTATTTTCTCCAGGAGAATTGATCTTGGAGATCTCCAGGTGCTGCCTGGAGGCTGGCAATACTAAGGGGAAGGCCAGACCTGTAGATTTGAGGGGCAGAGCCTGGGGAGGGCAGGGTTTGGGGTGCGGAGGGACCTCAGCAGGGATGTGCTGTGGCTGTGGAACACGGTGATATCTGGGAAATCTCCAGGCCCCACAGGAAGACTGGCAACTTCAGTGATCGTTTAAGGGAAGATTGGGAGACATATTTTAGCAAGTCCAGTTACTGTTTAAGCGAAGACTGAGAAATGTATTTTAACTCAGGACCACATTCAATGACCCAACAGCAACAGCAAACTGATTAGAATGTTCAACGCAAAAGCCAATCAGGCCACATATGCAAGTGACCTCTGTGTTCTGACTGGCTGCTGGGGGGAGTGGAACAGCAAACTGTTTAGAATATTGGTGGCAAGACTCAGGCAATGCAGCCAGTGGATAGGGACAGCTTGAGTGACACATCAGGCAGGCAACTGATTTTGGCAAGCATAGAATGTTGCCAGACAAAAATGAAATTATATAAGGACAGATAAGATTTCGTGTAGGAAGCACACTTCCTCAGGTATCCAAGGAAGTGTGCTTGCACACAAAAGCTTATACATTTATTCCCATTTCTTTCATCCTTGCTCAGTCTGTTGTGTTTACCTACCCAGTGTTTGCTTTTATTTAATTTATTAAATGTGTTCTCATTTTAAATGTGGTCAATCCGATCTCTGTAAACCATGTTAATCCCCATTCAGTCCATGCGCTTACCCGGAGTGGAAAAGCAGAGAGGGACCCAGAAGCTGCACTACAATCTTTAAGAGACTAAATGAGAGAAAAGCCTGAGTACAAGTACTCTTGGATTGAGCCAAAACCCCTCAAAACTGGTTTGCTGGTCTTGTTGATACCCTGAGAGAGAAGTGGAAGATTGGAAGTAGAGGAGCCTTTGTTAGGGTCTAAGAGATGGATACCTTGACTGGCTGAGTAACTTTCTCATTTTCCAAGGTGCAGAAATGGGTGCTTGTGAGGCCATCTCACCACAAGGCAATAACGGAAAAGCAAAAATTCAGTTCAGTAATAATTAATGCAGGGCAGTTGAGCATAGTCAGTGTGATTTTCCTTCACCAGATGGGGACTGCACCCTCCTCCTTCCTTGCACACTTAGAATTAGCAAACAGAGTGAGGGTATAGCTCCCACCCAGGTTAAAGGCCCAATCTTCTCTCTTTAGAAATTAAGACCCAATCCACCTCCTTTTAAGGAAGGACAATAGGTAAATGCTTTACACAAGCAGGTGCCAGGTTCAGTTCCTAGCACCACCAGTTAAAGGATCTCAGATGCTGGGAAAGGCCCTCTCTGACTGAACAGAATAGATAATATTGAACTAAATAGATGGTTTGATTAGTGTTATGTTCTGGGATTAAATCTGTTATTATCCAATTACCTTGAGATTTATCCACCCCTGGGATTATCCAACTATTATCCTAGGATTACCTTGAAACATATTCAATTACCTTATCCAACAGCCTTGTTTGGGCAAGGTCAGGGGTGCGGCTTACCTGTGTATCTAAGCAGGCCCCCTGACCTCCGTTTTCTTATGCTTCATCTGGACCTGAAATAAACTTGCTATGCTGAAATCACTACCACAGGCCTCCCGACTCAAGTACATTTCAATTAGATATGAGGAAGATTCATATTCGTGTTCAATGCTAGCATACTACAATGAGAGGACATATACAGTCTGTTCCCTTCCCCTCACTTTCCTGTCAGCCGTTCTTCACAAAGACAGGCTATTTCTGTCTTTCTTTCTTCACACTGTTTGTTGACGTAGGTAAGATTTTCACTGATGTGAAACCTCCTCAAGCTGACCCCCACCCAAATTATTTTTTGTGAATATCCCTTTGCATGTTGAACAGATCTTAAAGTGTTATTCATGTGTTCAACAGGGACCCTTAAAAAAAAGCAACCCCCCACCCCAAATGGGCCCTACATTATTGTTGTGTGGAGGGAGAACCTACACCTAAATATGTTCAAGATGTGTTAGTCTGTCTGTAGCAGCAGAAAAGAGTAAGAGTCCAGTAGCACATTAAAGACTAACAAAATTTGTGGTAGGGTATGGGCTTTCGTGAGTCACTGCTCACTTCTTTAGTGAGCAGTGTCTCACGAAAGCCCATACCCTACCACAAATTTTGTTAGTCTTTGAGGTGCTACTGGACTCATACTCTTTTCTACTAAATATGTTCAGCTATTGTTTCCTTCTAGTAATTGTGGGATTTGTAGATTCATTTCCCAATTTAGTCCTGGATGCAAAGATCAGTACAAATCTCATAGTTCCTGTCAGGAAATAGTTCCCAGGTGTGAGACTTCTGCACTAACAGCAATAGATCAGACCTTTGGGTTAAAGCAAAGCTCTTTATTTCTAATACTGGAACAGGTACTCGATGTTTGTTAGAGATACAGAAAAAGAAATAACATGGGTTAATATACCTTCAGGCATAGGTGCTTGAACATAAACGACCAATCAGAATACCTACAATAAAGCAGGAAGAAAATGGCAACCGTTTGTTTCCACCAAAGGTGGGAAAGTTATAAAAATTCCCTTCTTGCCCTGAGTGACCCAGATGTGCGAACTCTAGGCAAAACATTTGGCCGGTGACAATAAAATAGCCTCCAAGGTTGAAACAACTCTGATAACATACTTCAGACCTCAAACGGGAGGGGGGAGTGAACAGGATGAGATATCTTCGGTTGTTTATGTGACGACGAGGAATGTGGTAGGCCATCCTCCCGGGAAGAAAGCAACATTAAGCAGGACAGTTATTTATACTTCAAGGCAAGCAATAAAACATGGGGCACAAAGAAACAGAAAGTAATAGAAAGTAACAGCAGAACAACCAGGCTATTGTCAGATTCTGACATCCTGCCCCCTTCAAGATCGGCCACCCCCAGGTTTATCAGGAAAACGTTTATGGAAAGAGCGAACTAATTTAGTAGCATGCACATTATCAGCAAGGACCCACTCATTAAGCTCAGGACCAAAATCCACCCACTTTACAAGATAGTAGACACAACCCCTGCATAATTTAGAGTCCAAAATTTCCGAGATTTCAAAATGTGGCTCTCCCTCCTTCATCAGAGGAGGAGGAGGAGGAGGATCCGGGTGCCATGCATTCTGCCCAGGATTCTTCTTCAGGAGGCTGTAATGAAAAACAGGATGCACAGAACTCAATGATTTGGGCAACTCAAGTTTGAAAGACACCTCAGAGATTTTTCTTAGCACTTTATAGGGCCCTACATACTTCCAACCCAGCTTTCTACTGGGCTGCAGTCCGTGAATGTTTTTAGTTGAAAGATAGACAGTCCTCGGGCTTCAGGTCCCATCCTTCGGCTCTTCCCCTGTCCGCATATTTTTTTGTAATCCGCTTTAGCTTTGTCCAAAGTTTTGGCTATTAGGGGCCAGGATTCTTGAAGCCTCGAGCACCACTGGGTGAAATCTGAGTCAGTTGTATTGTCGCAGTCTCTCAACAAGGGCAGTGGCTTTCCCTCGAACCCCCCCCCCATGAAAGGGGAGATGCCCGTGGAAGAATGCACTGCATTGTTATAACTATACTCTGCAAAGGGGAGTAAGTCTACCCAATTGTCCTGGTGATAGTTAGTGTAGCACCTTAAAAATTGCTCTAAAATCTGATTAACGTGTTTGGACTGTCCATCGGTCTCTGGATGATAATCTGAGCTCAACGCGGGTTCAATGTCCATGACTTGTAAAAGCTCCCGCCAAAAGTTGGCAACTAATTGGCTCCCCTATTGAAGACTATGCGCTTGGGAAAAGTATGTAGCTTGATCACGTGATTGAAAAACGTTTTGGCTAGGCTCTTTGCTGTAGGCAGTTGTTTAAATGGGACAAAATGCGCCTGCTTAGAAAACATATCCACAACGACCCAAATAACCGTTTTCCCCTTCGAAGGAGGGAGATTCGTAATAAAGTCCATTGATACATTCTCCCAGGGCCTGGAGGGGGTAGGGAGGGGGTGCAATAGTCCTGGAACCTTTCCCCCCCTCTGTTTACACATCAAACACACTTGGCAAGAGGTAACGTAGTCTGATACATCCTTTCGCATGCGCGGCCACCAAAATTGCCTCTGTACTAAGTTTAGGGTCTTAAGGAAACCAAAGTGTCCCGAAAGTTTCGATTCATGGCAAGAAACCAAAATTTCCTTTCGCATGGAAGTGGGCACAATCAGCTTAGAACCGTGGTACCAACAGCCATCCAGAGACTTAGTATTTTCACAGTCCTCAGCCCACTCCTTGCCCTCCTCCTCAGTATAAGCACCCACACATTTTATAGTCCAGGAGGGGGTCTCTGAGAGGGGTTTCTTTTGGCTATGAGTAACGACTGCCCCTTCCAGTTGCTGCGGGGAGAACATGGAGTCAAACACTTCCTCCCTCTGGGATTTGTGCTGGGGTAGTCGGGACAATGCGTCTGCTAAGGAATTTGCCTTCCCGGGGAAATGTTTGAGCACAAAGTTGAATTTAGAAAAGAAATCTGCCCAGCGAAGCTGCTTGGCATTGAGGGATCTTTGTGTGTGCAAGGCTTCTAAATTCTTATGATCAGTCCAGATCTCAAATGGCTTTTGCGCTCCCTCCAGCCAATGCCGCCAAGTGGAAAGGGCCAATTTAATAGCAGCAGCCTCCTTGTCCCAGACTGACCAGTGCAGCTCAGTTTCAGTAAACTTTTTCGAGATGTAAGCCAAGGGGTGTAAAACACCCTCACAGTCTTTTTGCAGTATCACCCCCCCCCCCCATCGCCACATCTGACGCATCCACATGAATCACAGATTCCTTAGTCTCGTCCGGGTGGGCAAGAATGGGCTCAGAGGAGAATAACTGTTTCAGTTTGTCAAAGGCTCTCTGGCATTGGGGGGTCCAGCACAACTTTTCCCCTGGTTTTCCTGCCTCTGGGCCCCTCCCCTTAGTTTTTAACAGCTCTGTAAGGGGTAGGGTGATCGTAGCAAAGTCTTTTAAGAAGGTTCTATAAAAGTTGCAAAACCCTACTAGGCTTTGAAGCTGCCGTTGAGTCTGGGGGGCCTCCCATTGGACCACCGCCTGTACCTTGGCGGGGTCCATTTCTAGTCCTTGCTGAGAAATGCGGTAGCCCAAAAAATCAACCTCAGTTCGGTGAAACTCACACTTAGACAGCTTTGCATATAGTTGGTTTTCTAACAGGGTTTCCAGCACCTCTCGCACTAATTTCACATGCGATTTCTTATCAGCTGAATAAATCAAGATATCATCAAGATAACAGAGCACCCCCTTAAATAAATGCTTATGCAACACTTCATTGATCAGACTCATAAAAACTCCAGGAGCGCCACTTAAGCCGAACGGCATCACTAGGTATTCAAACTGTCCCAAGGGAGTGTTAAAAGCTGTTTTGTACTCATCCCCCTCCCGAATCCTCACCCGAAAGTACGCATTCCTTAAATCCAGTTTCGTGAAAATCTTTCCTTTGGCAGCCTCCGCCAACAAATCTTTGATCAAAGGGAGGGGGTAAGCATTGGAGGCAGAAACTGCATTCAAGCCCCGATAGTCGATGCAGAGTCTTAGGCCCCCATCCTTTTTTTTCCAGAACAACACTGGGGCTGCAAAAGGGGATTTTGCCGGGCGAATAAAACCCTGTTCTAGGTTTTTATCCAAAAATTTTCTCAGCTCTTCCCTTTCAGAGGGGCTCATGGAATATAATTTTCCCTTTGGTAATTTCTCCCCCGGGAGCAGTTCAATGGCACAGTCGGTGAGGTGGTGGTGGTGGGGAAGTTCATCCGCTTCGGTCTCACTGAACACCTCTCCCAAGTCTCCATACTCTTTCAGGATAGGTAGGGGAGACAATGCAAGGGCAGCAGGGGTGAGGGGAACAGGCGGCCCCTTTCCCCAATCAGGCTCCCATTTATGTTGGGAGCATTTGGGATCAATCCAGGATATTTTCCCATCACTCCACTTAATATAGGGGTCGTGGGAACTCAACCAGGGGCTGCCTAAAACCATGGGGAACTGGGTGTTTGGCGTAATCACGAAAGCCCTTTTTTCCCAATGCCCCCCTGTCCCCAAAATCAATGGTTCAGTCTCTGCCACACAAGCCTCTTTCATCTCGGAGCCGTCCATCTGGGTGAACCGCAGAGGCTCCCCCAGCAGGGTTACTTTTGGCCCCAACCCCTCTACTACCAATGGGCTAATTAAGTCTCTGGCACACCCTGAGTCTATAAGAGCCTGGACCTGCATGTGAGTCCCGGTGCTCAGCACCATTACAGTCACTACCATGTAAAGCAAGGGGCCAGGGATGCTCATCGGCGATGGCATGTCGACTGGTGGGACCTGCAGCTCTGCGCCAGCTACTGCAGGTCATTGAAGTTTCCCGACGGCTGGGTTTCGACCAACTCCAGCTCGCCCTGCTTGCACGTTGCCCCTTCCAGCTGTAGTGCCTGGGGTTTAAACGGTGTCTTGGCCGGTCGCGGTGTTCCTCCTCCCATGGGTGTGGAGGTCTTTGGCAGCTTCGCCCCTCCACGAGGGCACACCGAGGTGAAGTGGCCACTCTCTCCACATTTTATGCACAGACCTTGTTTGAAGCGAGTGTCGTGCAGCTCCTGGAACACCGACTTCCCCTTTGCTTTCGGGGCTACCTTGGGCTGGTGGGAAGCAGATGCCCCTAACTTGATTAAGGTGAAGCGCTCCTCCACATCAACTGCGGCCCTCATCCAGGCAGCCAGGGAGATGGGGCGGCCATTTCTCAGGATCGTCTCATAGATCTCGAGATTCAGCCCCTCTCGGTACTTCTCCACGAATAAGTCTTCAGACCACCCCTGCACTTTTGCTGCTATGCGCCGGAAACGGTTGGTGTACTCTCTCACTGAGGAGCACCCCTGCACCAGCCTGCGTAACTGGTTCCGGGCTTTCTCCTCACCCAAAAGATCTTCGTAATGCTGCCTCAGGGCCCACATAAAATTATCTACAGTCTGCAATTCGGGCCCTGGGGGGTTGTGCAGACTTATATACCAGTCGCTCGCGGTGTCCCGCAGCTTATACCCGATGTATCCTACGCGGTCCCGCTCAGTTGGGTAGAGGTGCCCCCAGGCCACTAAGAACCGCTCGATCTCTATGATGAAAAACCGGAACTTTTCTGGGTCGCCATCGAAAGTTGTGGTCAGGGGGTCGCTGGGCACCTGCCGGACCATCCCTCCACCTGGCACCAGGCCCCCTGGGGCAGGCTGCAGGGGTCCTCCCGGCGGGGGTGCGACAGGGCCTGCGGGTTGAGCTGGTACTCCACTACCCCCCAGGGGGCTGCATGGGCATCACGACCCTGGCCCCACCAACGGGCTGGGGCTGACCTGGTAGCAGTACTGCCCCAGCCGCGATGGCCCCCATCAGCTGCTGCTGCATCTCCAGCACGGCCTCCCACAGTTCCACGGCTATGCGGTCATGCATCTCGCCAAGCCTCCGGTCCGGTATCCGGTCCAGATCCTCTCCGATAGGATCCGACCCTCTGGGCAGCTGGCGGTCTTCATCCTGAAAGCTGTAGCCCCACACTTCTGGACCTCTCTGGAACCCCCGATCCTCGTCCAGCACGCTCAGGCGACCAATCTCTGATCGGTCACTGCTGAAGCGCACACGGGCCCCCTTTTGATCGTGGATGTACGTCTTGGTGGTGCTGGTCCCGAACGTAGCCCATGAGCATCGTGGCAAGGCCAGGTTAGCCTAGCTCCCGTCCATGGGGACTGGTAGAGTTCCTGCCCCGTAGTCACTGGCACCGGCTGCTCTACAGGTCCCCTGGGCACTGTGGTGACTGGGGTCTCCGTTAGAGTCACAGGGATAGTCCCATCATCTGACATGGTCAGGTATGAGACAAACCCCAAAGCAGGATCTCTAAGAATCTGTGAGACTTCTGCACTAACAGCAATAGATCAGACCTTTGGGTTAAAGCAAAGCTCTTTATTTCTAATACTGGAACAGGTACTCGATGTTTGTTAGAGATACAGGAAAAGAAATAACATGGGTTAATATACCTTCAGGCATAGGTGCTTGAACATAAACGACCAATCAGAATACCTACAATAAAGCGGGAAGAAAATGGCAACCGTTTGTTCCCACCAAAGGTGGGAAAGTTATAAAAATTCCCTTCTTGCCCTGAGTGACCCAGATGTGCAAACTCTAGGCAAAACATTTGGCCAGTGACAATAAAATAGCCTCCAAGGTTGAAACAACTCTGATAACATACTTCAGACCTTAAACGGGAGGGGGGAGTGAACAGGATGAGATATCTTCGGTTGTTTATGTGACGACAAGGAATGTGGCAGGCCATCCTCCTGGGAAGAAAGCAACATTAAGCAGGACAGTTATTTATACTTCAAGGCAAGCAATAAAACATGGGGCACAAAGAAACAGAAAGTAATAGAAAGTAACAGCAGAACAACCAGGCTATTGTCAGATTCTGACACCAGGGATTAAAAAATGGTCTTTCCCATTAATAGAACAACCCATTCAAGGCTTCTACTGTGACTCAGCATTGTGAGTCAGGCACAAAAGCAAAAGATTTGGTCTATTACACTTCTGGGGAGCGTGATCTGGAGGTGGAGATGTTAAAGCTTACTCCTTTCTCATGGACAGATGATTAGCCAATAAGAGTTCAGATTTATTGCCGCCTCTTTCCTCCTTAGAGATGCTGGACCCATTAAGATGGTCCATCCCAGGTGCCTGATGGATTCTGAAAGGTTCCTTTCTGCACTTGGAGATTTTCCCAGGCTCTGACTGCTCTCTGGAATGGGGTGATGGCCCCGGGCTGTTGACACAGCCACTCCTAACCTCCCTCTCCCATCAGCAATCTCCCTGGTTCACTGGGGAACTGATGGCAATAAAATGGAAGGGATGACAGCTTGACCACCACAGGTGGACAACTCAGAGCAAGACTGATCTAACATGGCATAGAGTTCATATTAGAGTCTATTCTGTGGCAGTGAAGATGGTGAAATGGTGTGAGGCTTCTGTACTAACAGCAAATGATCAGGCTTTTGTTGATTAAAACATAGTCCTTTATTCAGATACTGGAACAGGTCTCGATGTTTGTTAGAGATACCATACAAAGAAGGCTGGGGGTTAATATACCTGCCAGCATGCAGGTTTAAACGTATATCACCAATCAGCATACAAGGAAAAGTGCGGGAAAACAAACAGGCCTGTTTATTCCCACCATAGGTGTGAAAGGCATAAACATTCCCCCTTTTGGCCTGTGTGACCCAGATGTGCTAAGTCCTAGGCATAACATTCCAACTACGACAATAAAATAACCTTCAAGGCTAGGAGCCTGCAGATAGTGTCCTGGGAGCCTGGAGTGAATAAAAAGGGAGGGCACAGGAACAAGATAGTCGGTGTTTACATGACGTGATGGAGTGCCCGAACCCACCTCCCGCCTGAAAGAGTAACATTAAGCAGACAAGCCATTGACACAAAGGAGGCAGTAAAACTTATGGTAGATAACAACTACAAAGAAAACAAAAGGAGACACTAGAGCATTCCTTAGTAACATATATCTATGTCAGATTCAAAGAGAGAATGAAACATTCAGCAATAGAGAAATCCTTGTGCACACAGAGCAGAATCTGACACTCTGCCCCCTTGAAACTAGATCTACCCCCCTGGCTTATCAGGGAAGCGATTATGAAAGGAGCGGACTAACTTAGGAGCATGGACGTTGTCAGCAAGGACCCATTCATTTAATTCAGGGCTAAAGTCTACCCACTTAACAAGATAATAGACCTTGCCCCTACGGATTTTAGAATCCAGTATTTCAGAGATCTCAAAATGGGGTTCTCCCTCCTTCATCAAAGGAGGAGGAGTCGGAGGATCCGGGCGCCATGCATTCTGCCCAGGATTCTTCTTCAGGAGGCTGTAATGAAAGACAGGATGCACAGAACTTAGTGACTTAGGCAATTCAAGTTCGAAAGAGACCTCAGAGATTTTTCTTAACACTTTATAGGGTCCAACATACTTCCACCCCACCTTCCTGCTGGGTTGCAACCCATGGATGTTTTTGGTGGAGAGATATACAGAATCACCGGGTTTTAGGTCCCAACCTTCAGCCCTCCCCTTATCAGCATACTTTTTATAGTCCGCTTTAGCTTTGTCCAAAGTCTTTCCAATAAGAGGCCAAGACTCCTGTAGTCTCGACCACCACTGTGAAAAGTCTGAGTCTTTGGTGCTGTCTGAACCAGGCAAAGAGGGTAGTGGCTTTCCTTCAAAACCTCCAACAGCCATGAAAGGAGAAACCCCTGTAGAGGAATGTACTGCATTGTTGTAGCTATATTCAGCAAATGGGAGTAAGTCCGCCCAATTGTCCTGGTGGTAATTCGTATAACAACGAAGAAATTGCTCCAATATTTGATTCACGCGTTCGGATTGTCCATCAGTTTCTAGGTGGTAACCTGAACTAAGGGCTGGCTCAATGTCCATAGTCTTTAAAAGCTCCCGCCAGAAGTTGGCAACGAATTGGCTCCCCCTATCGGACACTACACACTTAGGAAAAGTATGCAGCTTGATCACGTGATTGAAAAATGTCTTAGCCAGGCTCTTGGCTGTGGGGAGCTGCTTGAATGGCACAAAGTGGGCTTGTTTGGAAAACAAATCAACCACCACCCAAATGACCGTCTTTCCCTTGGACGGAGGAAGGTTTGTAATAAAGTCCATAGACACCATTTCCCAAGGCCGGGCCGGGGTCGGGAGAGGCTGCAAGAGTCCCAGGACTTCCCCCCCTTCTTTTACACATTAAGCACACTTGGCACGAAGTGACGTAATCCGACACATCCTTTCGCATTCTCGGCCGCCAGAATTGTCTTTGGATAAGATTCAGAGTCTTTAAAAATCCAAAATGCCCTGATATTTTCGACTCATGGCATGACAACAAGATTTTTCTCCGTAAGGAGAGAGGCACAATTAGTTTCGAGCCATGATACCAACAACCGTTAATGTCTTTAGTGTTTTCTGCATCCCCCTCCCATTCCTTGACCTCCTCAGTTGAGTATGCCCCCCCGCATTCATCGATCCATGACTTAGGTTCAGGGGACGCTTTCCTTTGACTTCTAGTTAACACCGCCCCCCCCCAGCTGTTGCGGGGAGAACATGGAATCGAACACCTCTTCCCTCTGGGACCCATGTTGGGGGAGACGGGACAATGCGTCTGCTAGGGAATTGGCTCTCCCAGGGAAGTGTTTGAGAACAAAATTGAATTTAGAGAAAAAATCGGCCCACCGCAATTGTTTTGCGTTCAGGGAGCATTGTGTGCGCAAAGCCTCTTAAGTTTTTATGATCAGTCCAGATCTCAAATGGCTTTTGCGCTCCTTCTAGCCAATGCCTCCAAGTGGAGAGGGCCAGTTTGATGGCGGCGGCTTCCTTGTCCCACACCGACCAATGCCTCTCTGTTTCAGTAAACTTCTTTGAAATGTAGGCGAGGGGGTGCAGCACCTCGTTAGCGTCCCTTTGCAGAATTGCCCCCCCCCATCGCCACATCGGACGCATCCACATGTATTATGAACTCTTTAGTCTCGTCTGGGTGGGCTAGAATGGGCTCTGAGGTAAAGAGACGTTTTAACTCATCTAACGCTTTTTGGCACTGGGGAGTCCAACACAGTCTTCCCCCGGTTTCCCCGCCTTGCGGCCCCTCCCCTTAGTTTTCAACAGTTCAGTGAGGGGTAGGGTAATGGTGGCAAAGTCTTTTAAAAAGGTTCGATAAAAGTTGCAAAATCCCAGTAGGCTCTGTAATTGCTTCCTTGTGCGGGGGGCTTCCCACTGCACGACTGCTTCCACCTTAGCAGGGTCCATTTCCAGCCCCCTTTGGGATATGTGGTACCGTAGAAAATCTACCTCCCTCTTGTGGAACTCGCATTTCGACAATTTGGCATATAGTTGGTGCTCTAGCAAGATTTGTAGCACCTCTCTCACTAGGGACATGTGGGACGCCTTATCAGTCGAATAAATCAAGATATCATCAAGATAACAGAGCACCCCATTAAACAAATGCTTGTGCAACACTTCATTGATTAAACTCATAAAGACCCCCGGAACGCCACTCAAACCGAAGGGCATCACTAAGTACTTGAACTGCCCCAGTGGAGTATTGAACGCAGTCTTAAATTCATACCCCTACTGATGCGCACCCGAAAATACGCGTCCCTTAAGTCCAGTTTCGTGAAAATCTTCCCCTTGGCCGCTTCTGTCAGTAAGTCTTTGATTAAGGGGAGGGGGTATGCGTTGGAGGTGGACACGGCATTCAAACCCCTATAGTCAGTGCAAAGTCTCAATCCCCCATCCTTCTTTTTCCTAAAGAGGACGGGGGCAGCAAAAGGGGACTTTGCCGGGCAGATAAATCCTCGCTCTAGGTTTTTGTCCAAAAACTTCCGGAGCTCCTCTCTCTCCAAGGGGCTCATGGGGTATAACTTCCCCTTTGGCAACTTCTCTCCTGGGAGAAGTTCGATGGCACAGTCAGTGAGGCGGTGGGGGGGGCAACTCGTCAGCTTCCGTTTCACTGAAAACTTCGGTTCAGTCTCTATATTCGGGGGGAATCGGGTCGGGTGCCAAAGCTAGGGCAGCGGGGATGGATGAACCGGGGGACGTTTTTCCCCAGGTGGGGTCCCAGGTGTGAGTAGAGCATTTCGGGTCGACCCAGGATATTTTCCCATCGCTCCACTTGATGTACGGGTCGTGGGAACTTAGCCACAGGCTGCCCAGCACCATGGGAAACTGGGTATTTGGGGTGATTACAAAGGCCCGCTTTTCCCAATGCGTCCCCGTCCCCACCACCAGAGGCTCCGTTTCTGCTATGCACACCTCCTTCATCTCGGACCCATCCATTTGGGTGAACCGTAAGGGTTCTTGTAAATCTGTCACCCTAGGACCCAATCCCTCCACCACTAAGGGGCTAATTAAGTCTCTAGCACACCCCGAGTCTATAAGGGCGCGAACCCGCATGTGGGTTCTGGTGGCTGGCACCATTACAGTCACTACCATATAAAGCAAGGGACTGGGAATGCTCACCGGCGATGGCACGTCGGGGTTAGGGACCTGCAGCTCTGCACCAGCTACTGCAGGTCATTGAAGTTTCCCGACGGCTGGGTCTCAGTCAGCTCCAACTCTCCCTGCTCGCATGTTGCCCCTTCCAGCTGTAATGCCTGGGGTTTAAACGGGGTCTTGGGAGGTCGGGGTGTTCCTCCACTCAATGGGGTAGAGGTCTTCGGGATCTTTGCAGCCCCTCGGGGACACGCCGAAGCATAGTGGCCAGTCACCGCATTTCATGCACAGACCTTGCTTGAAGCGGGTGTCACGCAGCTTCTGGAACACCGACTTCCCCTCGGGTTTCTGGGGAGCCTTAGGGGTGATGGACGTTCCCAACTTAATCAGGGTGAACCGCTCTTCCACATCAGCCGCCGCCCTCATCCAAGCCACCAGGGACACTGGTCGGCCGCTCCTCAGAATCATCTCGTAGATCTTGTGGCTCAACCCCTCTCAGTACTTCTCCACGAACAGATCTTCGGACCACCCCTGGACTTTCGCTGCTATGCGCCGGAAGCGATCGGTGTAGTCCCTCACCGTGCCTCGCCCCTGGGTCAATTTGCGTAGTTGGTTCCAGGCTTTCTCTTCCCCCAGCGGGTCCTTGTAGTGCTGCTGTAGAGCCCACATGAAGTTATCCACGGACTGCAGCTCGGGGCCTGGGGGGTTGTGTAGGCTCACGTACCAATCACTTGTGGTGTCTCGCAGCTTGGATCCGATGTAGCCCACTCGATCTCGCTCCGTCGGATAGAGATGGCCCCAGGATGCCAGGAACCGCTCGATCTCAATGATGAAGAACCGGAGCTTCTCGGGGTCTTCATCAAACGTTGCCATCATGGGGTCATTGGGCACTTGTCTCACCAAAGCCCCTGCTTGGATCAGGGCCATCAGGACGGGTGCTGGCGGGGCTCCCCCAGCCGGGGGAGCGGGGGGTCCGGCGGGCTGGGCTGGGACCCCACCTGCCCCTCCTGCAGGAGGTGCTGGGGGTGCCCCCCCTGGGACCCCACCCCCCGGCTGCTGGCCGGGGAGTTGGACCACCCCAGTCGCCAGGGCCCCCATCAGGTGCTGCTGCATCTCCAACATGGCTTCTCGCATTTCCACCGTGTGTCTTCGAACCTCCGATCCAGGTCTGCTCTGGACGGCTCGGCACCTCGGGGCAGTGGGCATTCATCTTCCTGGAAACTGAACCCCCAGGCGCCTGAGCCCCTCCGGGCATAGAGGTCGTCCTCCAGTACGCTTGGGCGGCCGAACTCTGAATGGTCGCCACTGAAGCACACCCTAGCCCCCTTCCAATCGTGGATCCATGTTTCGGAAGTGCCTCCCCCGAAAGTAGCCCAAGAGCATCTAGGGGAGGCTGGTGGCCAAGTAATCCGAGCCCCCGTACAAGGGACGTGGCCCGAATCTTGGGCCATGGTCACCGGCACTGGTTGCTCCACAGGTCCCATGGGTGCCGTGGTGACTGGGACCTCCACCGGAGTCGTATGGTTACTCCCGTCATCTGACATCGTTAGGTATGGGAGGACCAAAGCCAAAGATCTCTAACAATCTGTGAGGCTTCTGTACTAACAGCAAATGATCAGGCTTTTGTTGATTAAAACATAGTCCTTTATTCAGATACTGGAACAGGTCTCGATGTTTGTTAGAGATACCATACAAAGAAGGCTGGGGGTTAATATACCTGCCAGCATGCAGGTTTAAACGTATACCACCAATCAGCATACAAGGAAAAGTGCAGGAAGACAAATGGGCTCGTTTATTCCCACCGTAGGTGTGAAAGGCATAAACATTCCCCCTTTTGGCCTGTGTGACCCAGATGTGCTGAGTCCTAGGCATAACATTCCAACTACGACAATAAAATAACCTTCAAGGCTAGGAGCCTGCAGATAGTGTCCTGGGAGCCTGGAGTGAATAAAGGGGGAGGGCACAGGAACAAGATTGTCAGTGTTTACATGACGTGATGGAGTGCCCGAACCCACCTCCCGCCTGAAAGAGTAACATTAAGCAGACAAGCCATTGACACAAAGGAGGCAGTAAAACTTATGGCAGATAACAACTACAAAGAAAACGAAAGGAGACACTAGAGCATTCCTTAGTAACATATATCTATGTCAGATTCAAAGAGAGAATGAAACATTCAGCAATAGAGAAATCATTGTGCACACAGAGCAGAATCTGACAAATGGCAGTATTTCTCCACCACCATTGCATCTGCACGTAATTGTCCAACTGAGCTGTTTCATGTGGTTCAAGCCACAAGGATTTGGACTCTGGCCGCACAACAACCCACTGTGGTCAATTTTTCACTTACTTTGTAGACAAAATTGCTCAGATCCACTCTGAGTTGATGACAGTATGGATGCCTGTCTAGACGATATACCGACTTGCTGAGTGGGTAAAGGAACTGGTAGATGCTTTCTTGAGAGAGGGGGTTGTGCCACCCATGCTCAAGAAGCCAGTGATTAACCTTGTTTTGAAAAAACTGTCCCTGAGCCCTACTACATTAGAAAATTTCTGGGCCATCTCCAATCTTCCATTCTAGGGTGAGGTGCTAGAGCAGATTGTGGCCTCTAAATTCCAGGGGTTCTTGGAGGAGACTTGTTTTCTGAACTGATTTCAGTTTGGCTTCAGGCCAGGATTTGGAATAGAGACTGCTTTGGTCAGCTTGGTTGATGACCTCTGTCGAGGGCTAGATGGGGAGGGGATGACCCTGCTAGCTCTGCTGGATCTCTCAGTGGCCTTTGATATCCAGTTAAAAAGACCAGAAAGTAGGTGACGTGAAAGACCTCTGCTGAGATCCCGGAGAGCTGCTGCTAGTCTGAGTAGACAAGACTGACTTTGATGGACTGAGGGTCTGATTCAGTGTAAGGCAATTTTAAGTGGATGTGTACTATTGACCATAGTATCATACTAAGCCACCTCTCAGCACCGGGACTAAAGGGCACTGTACTAGGGTCAGTTGAGTCCAGATGGGATTCTTTTTTTGTCAATCTCAGTAGATAGTGTGGGGGATTCCTGTTCTGCCCCGTGGCCATTGACCTGTGGGGTGTCTCAGGGTTCCATATTATTCCCCATGCTGTTTAATATATATATGAAGCCACTAAGAAAGATCATCAGGAGGTATGGGCTGTGGTTTCATCAATATACATATGATACCCAACTCTGCCTTTCTTTCCCACCTAATTCTGAGGATGCTGTTGATGTTCTGAACCAGTGCTTGGAGTCAGTAATGGGTTGGATGAGGCTGAACAAGGTGAACCTTAATCCTGTGATTGAAACAGTCACCTTAGAAAACCAGGTGGCTGCTGTGGCTCCGAATACATTTGCCCAGCTCTGACTGGTGTGTCAATTGCATTTGTTCCTCGATCAGTCGGATCTATCCCCAGTAATCTATGCCTTGATTACATCTAGAGTGGACTGTTGCAGCACACTCTGCTTGGGGCGAGCCTTGAAGATCCTTCAGAAGCTGCAGTCCCAATCAAATGGATGGAATGAGTATGGAATGAGTACTCCCCATCCTTTCACAGACTTAATATGTGCCAGGATTCACACAACTGTACCAACAAGAAAAGGTTCAGCTTAGTGTAAGGTCTGAGTCTATAGTCCTTTCTTTACACACATACACTGCCATCAATTCCTAGTTTCTGTTTCCCTCTTCTTCTTTTTTGCCTTCAAGTTTCAGCTGACTAATAGTGACCCCATAGGGTTTTCTAGGCAAGAAACATTCAGAAGTGGTTTACAATTGCCTGTCTCTGTGTAGTGACCCTGGTGGTCTCCCATTCCAATACTAACCAGGGTTAACCTTTTTAGCTTCCAAGATCTGATGAGATTGAGCTAGCCTGGGCTATCCAGGTCAGGCATGTTTCCTTCTAACACTCCCAATTTCAGCAACCCAATCCATAGAATATTTATTTTCTTTTAAAGATCTTGCTATTACAGTGGAAAAGGGCATTATTTATTTTTAATATCTAGGTCTTACAAACAAGTGGATGGAGAGGTTAATTTCCCTTTCTCTAAAGCCTTCTGCCCTCCATTTTTGCAAACTTCTGCTGATGCTCCAACCAGCTTCCCCAGCCTATTTTTAAACAACACCCAATCATATGAGCCTTGGAGAGCTTCACGCTTTTCCATTCAACACCTCCTGGTGATCCCCAGCCCAAGGGACATCCACTTAGCCTCAACCAGGGCAAGGGCTTTTTCTGCCCTTGCCCCAACCTGGTGGAATATGCTTCCACCTGAGATCAGAGTCCTGCCGGGCTTATTACAGTTCTGCAGGACCTGTAAAATGGAGCTGTTCTGCCAGGCTTTTTATTGAGGCAGTAGCCATGTAACTATTCTGGCCTCCCTTGTTCATGGCCCCTTCCCAGTGCCCTGCTGCTTTAGACAATACTATTTGGCCACTGGAGCTTCCTGAGGTATCTATATCCACCTGACATGAGGCACAGGTTATTCTGTTATTGTATATTGTGCCATTTACTGTTTTATTGGTTTTATTGCTCTTATTGTTTTGTGGAGTTTATGTTGTAAGCTGCCCTGAGCCCAGTCATGGAGTAGGGTGGGGTATAAATTTAATCATCATCATCATCTTCAACTTTTCACCTCCTTGTCTCTGATCTCCCATTGTAGTGGAGTGGGAGAAACAAATGAGCTAGAAAATAGCAAAAGGATCTAGTTTACATTAGAGGGGCTCCTGCACTGAAACTCTTGAGGAGGAAAGTCAGAGAGGAAAAATTATGCATTTATATTTAAAGGCATACTTCCTTTCAAATTTAATATCAACGTGTAGTATTTTTTATTTGACCGCTTTACCGCTTGAGAGTTTTGATTTTGATTTAAGCAGTTTCTTTGCTTTTTTCAGTGAGCACTTAGAGTTATGCAATAATTAATTATGGGATTTTGTTATGTATCAAAGCATAAAAATGTCATGAATAAAGACATTCTGATACTCATCAGTAGGCAGCCCTTTTGTGGTGTCTACTTGGGCTTCTACTTAAGGAAAAGACACTTAAATGTGTCTTGAAAATTAGGGCAATTGGAGGGTGGAGGTTTCTTGGTGTAGGGCTTTGAAAATTGTGGCTGGTTCTGGTATAGTGTTTAAGTGTGCAGACTCTAATCTGGGAGAACCGGGTTTGATTCCCCACTTCACTACTTGCACCTGCTGGATGACCTTGGGTAAGCCATAGTTCTGTACCAGCTGTTCTTGAAAAAGAGTAGTTTCTGTCAGAGCTCTCTCAGCCCCACCTACCTCACAGGGTGTCTGTTGTGAGGAGGGGAAGGGAAAGGAGTTTGTAAACCACTCTGAGACTCCCTTGGGTAGTGAAGGGTGGGGTATAAATCCAATCTTCTCTTCTTCTTGTTCTTCTTCTTCTGGCTAGATTATAGGGTTAAAGGGTAGGATAATTCCATTGCATATTTTTGCCTTCAAGTGATCTCTGATTATGCTGGCAGAATTTTTTTAACTGAGGAGAAGGTTTTGTTTAAAATAATTTTGCTGTATTTGATATTTTCAGTCCTTTAAAATAAATCCCAAACTTTAAAAATCTTGCTCTGAAGGAGGGCTTTTAAATGAGAAATTAAGGGTGATAACAAACACTTTGGTATTAAACCTCAAACTATTTGTCAATCTTCTTTGTGGTCTCTGTGCATCACACCTGTAGGAAATGAGGGCACCTGCGCCTGGCCCATCAGTGACTTTAACAAGGCCAAGGCCTCTTTTCCCCATGCTCCACCCCCAAGGAACACACGGGTCCCCACCATGCAGGCCTACAGGGGCAGAGCCTGGGTCTCCCGCCAGTTCTCTTCTGA
Organism: Lepidodactylus listeri; assembly: GCA_029233225.1. Taxonomy (NCBI): domain Eukaryota; kingdom Metazoa; phylum Chordata; class Lepidosauria; order Squamata; family Gekkonidae; genus Lepidodactylus; species Lepidodactylus listeri. Next base: position 2,827,870 of record JARCFY010000011.1, read on the forward strand.
CTGTCGCGAAGAGCAGTCGCTCTTCTCAGCCTTGTCAGTGAACCTATCTTTGAACGTGACACTAGCCTACTTTTTCTTTTTGTTGCCTCAAAGAAAGTGGGAAGAAAGGGGGAAAGAACTTTTGGGATCACCAATCCTTTCCCCTCCCTTCCCCTTCCACAGTGGCCCCTCCACAGCTTATGGCAAAGCATTGGGGCTTCTTTAAATGCTGCACTAGGTGCAGGAGCAAGTTTGCACCCAAAGACGGGCATTCGTTGTGCCTACTTTGCCTAGGGGAAGCCCATTGCATGGATTCGTGCTGCCACTGTGCCAAGTTTTCTTGGCAGTCCCAAAAAAACCGAGCGGCAAGACTTAAGGTAGCCTTACCGGAATCTGCCCTTTCTCCAACATCGATGTCTTCACCCGCAGAGTTGGCACTGGGGTCGTTGACTTTGACAAAATTGACTGCCCCGATGGCAGGACACTCTGGTACTGAGTGTTCAGCATCGAAATGCTTGGAAACCATGTCGCAGTCGACCCCCTCAAATCCTGCAAAAAAATGCAGGAAGGGCAAAGGTGATAAGGTGGGCAAGATCCACAAAATGAAGGTTGGATCAAAGCTGTGGAACAAGAGTCCACAACCTGACTCCTTCACGCTGTCGTTCAACACACTGACAGAACACTCACTGGCACCAAGAAGCTCAGTATTGGGAGTTCCACCTCTCTGCCTTCTTGACTCCTGTAATATATACAGTGGTGATGGCCACATGGCCACTGCTGAGCACATGGCCAGAAAGGGCCTGAGCTTCAGTTCAGCAAACAATGGCCCACCAGGATCCTAATTGTCCTCTGATCTGAGGCTTAGGATATTCAAACTGTCCTATGATAGCCTCTGGCAGGACACTAATCCAATCACCTGTTTGGGCGAGATCAGGGGTGCAGCTTGACTGTAAATATAAGCAGGTCCCCTGACCTCCATTTCTCATGCTCATCTGAACCTCCAATAAAGTATGCTTGCTGATTTCACTCCAACGTGTTTCCGTTTCCAGTACTTTCCCACTCCCTCATCCTTCAGCTGGGCTGCCAGGATCAACCAACCTCCCCTTCGAGGCCAACTCATCTTTCGGTGTCAGAAGCGGAGGAAATAGATTTAACTCAGTGGTCTTACAGGAGATCCTCCTCCAGAGAGTTGTCAGTGGCCAGATGTACACATAGGTCAGTCGATACTGAGCCCCATCAGGACTGAAGCTTCATCAATCAGCATTGATGGTCCAAGTCTTGAGAGCAATCCCCCACCACATACTTCCACCCCACACCACAGTTCCATCTGCCTACATGGGATCAGAGACAACCCCAATACATGTATGGAGTGTATCCCCTGCACACAGGTATGCCTTGGATACCTTTCCACCCTCCTGAATGGGACCAATGCTCTTTGTGCTCCCATCGATCCCGATCATCTTCAAAGCCTACACTCCCTATATCACCACCAAAGCAATCAGAACTGGAAGCCAAAATACCAATAGCGAAGAAGCAGAAGACCACACACACTGTGGTGACACCCCCTCCAACACCATCTTCTCCACTGGTTCTTTGACATAGCAGCAATCGATGTTGTGAGTCCTCAGCTCCCAGCTCTGAGGCCTCAGGGTTTGACTCCGATAAGGATTCCGAAGCAGCAGAATCTGATCACCTTTGGGAACCTCTCTTCCTGACCAAGTGAATGATAATCTCTCTATTTCACACTCAGAGGATCTGAAGCCTTATGGCAACCTAGTCAAGCACATGGCCCAATTTTGGGGGTCTCCATTATCCAATCAAAGCAAATGGTCACAGATTCAGTTTTTGATATTGTCCAACTAGACACATCAACAGCCATTTCTCTCCCAATAACTAATGTGATTCTCCAAGCAGCCAACACAACTTGTGACAAACCATCATCTACACTGATTTCATCTAGAAGACTGGAACATATGTATTGAGTCCAGGAGACAGGAGCAGAGTTCCTATCTTGTTGTCCTAGTCCTAACTCCATGGTGGTTACAACAGCATCCCTGGTGGACAAAGAAGGCAAGAAACTACACACCTCTGGCAGAAAGTTTTATTCAGTGGGCTCATTAGGGGTGAAAAATACAAATTACTTAGCCTGCATGAGCCAGTATCAGTACTCCTTGTGGGAGCAACTGTCTGAGGTCCTGCCAGCTCTCCCCAAAGACAAATGTCTCTTAGTCGTCTTCAGAAAGAGGGCATGCCCCTCGTGAAACAGCAATTGAACTCCTCCAAACACATGGTGAACATGTTTGCCAAAACCATTATGTCTGCTACATCCCAATGCAGAGATTCTTGGCTACGGTCTATCTTCCTCTCACAGGACACCTGCTCCTGAATTGAAGATCTTTCCTTCTACGGGCAAGGCCTTTTTCACTCCATGATGGATATGATCCTGCAAGACATGGACAAGGGCATTAGAACATCACACGATTTGGGGGTGACCAGCCCCACACACTCAATGAAAAACAAATTGTGGTCCCAATCCTGGCCAAAAAGGCCATACCCCAAGTCATCTCCGGATCCTGGAAGAGCAAGCAATTACAGTCCTACACTCACTCCAGTTATACTAAACCAAAGTTCCAGTCTATTCAACAATCATCCAGATCTAAGGACTCCAGGACATCCAAGCAGGGTCTTTGACTTGTGTCCCACCCTGTTGTACTTACCCCATTCCTTCCCTCCCACTCCCTGGGCACATGTCTATGTCTATCTGCCTTCCTTCCACAATGGTAAAGAGCGATGTCAGACAAACAAGTACTCCCCATGATTTTGAAAAGTTATATGATAGAATTCCACAACAAACCATCTGTTCTGACCTTTGTCAGCACTCCATAGTCTCAAGTCTTAATAGAAAAAATCCAAACCATTCTGCAAAAGGATGCTATCGAACCTGTTCCCCCACAGTTCCAGTACCAAGGTTTTTACTTGAGATACTTCACTGTTCCAAAGAAAGATGGAGGACTCCAGCCGAAAATGGACCTATGAGCATTGAACCAATTCATTGCATACCACAAGTTCAATATGATATCCCTACAGAACATTTTACTGCTCATCAAACCCAATGCTTGGATGGCCACCATAGATCTCCAAGATGCATATTTTTATCTCAATATATGGCCACCCCATCATCAATACCTCAGATTTACTACTGGGACCCATTTGGAATCTCCACAGCCCCTCACACCTTCACAAAAACAATGGTGGTGGTAGCAGCTTATTTACGACTTCCGGGCATGCTGGTCTTCCCACATATAGGCAACTGGCTACTGGTTGCAGGCTCTGAAGTTGATCTGCGCAGACACATACAGAGAACAGTCGAGCTCCTATCCTCTCTTGGTCTACAGATAATTCACAAAAAAATCACACTTAACTCCAGCACGAGTCAAATTCATTGGAGCAATTATTGACTCCACAGTCAATTGAGCCTTCCTACAAGAGGACAGAGCTCTAAGTATCTTACGGCTCATACCAAAAATCCAAATTACTCTGAAGACAACAACCCTGGAGATTCAACACCTGCTAGGAATGATGGCAGCAACAACAGCAGTCCTCCCTTTCACTAGACTCCACATGCAAGAGCTACAGCTCTGGTTCCTGAAACACTTCAAGGCGATGAAACATCACTAACTGATGACCTTACTTATTCCACTCACAGTGTTGCAGTCTCTCACATAATGGAAATGCAAGTTGAGTCTTTTCACGGTGCTCTGTTTCAACTTCCAGTTCCGTCCAGGACATTAACCATGGATGCTTCATTATGGGGATGGGGAGCGCACACGAATGGCCTCTGTATAGGGGACAGGCAGTCCCCACAGTTCTGATACTGAACATAAGAACATAAGAGAAGCCAATGTTGGATCAGGCCAGTGGCCCATCCAGTCCAACACTGTCACACAGTGGCCAAAAACACCAGGTGCCCTCAGAAGGTCCAGCAGTGGGGGCAAGACACCAAAAGCCCTCCCACTGTTGCCCCCCCATCAAGCACCAAGAATACAGAGCATCACTTGCCACAGACTGAGAGTTCCTATCTATACTTTGTGCCTAACAGCCACTGATGGACCTCTGCTCCATATGTTTATCTAATTCCCTCTTGAAGCTGTACATGCTTGTAGCCGCCACCACCTCCTGTGGCAGTGAATTCCATGTGTTAATCACTCTTGGGTGAAGAAGTACTTCCTTTTATCTGTTCTAAAACACTGTCACATAAACTACCTGGAACTCCTAGGAATCCAATTCATGGTCCAGTTGGTCCAACCCTTAGCAAAGGGGAAGTAATTGCTGTGCTGATGGACAACACTACAGCACTCAGCTATGTCAACGGGCAGGGAGGCACAGTATCCAGGAGCCTCTGCAGGTTAGCAATGGACTTATGGCTGACATGCTTGGAATGGGAAACCTTCCTCTTGGCCATGCACCTCCCAGGGGCCCAAAACATGCAGGTGGACAGATTGAGCAGAGGGGAAGCCTCCCTTCACAAATGGGAAATCAACAGAACTTATTTGATCCCTATGTTCCAAAAATGGGGGTTCCCACAAATAGATGTGTTTGCAATGTGGCAGAATCAGAAGTGCTATCTGTTCTGCAGCAGAGGAGGCATGGACCACCCTCTTATTAGGAGACGGGCTTCTCCTCCCGTGATCGAGATACTTCGTCTTCTTATTCCACCCTTCTGGACCTTCTGAGGGCACCTGGTGTTTTTGGCCACTCTGTGACAGAGTGTTGGACTGGATGGGCCACTGGCCTGATCCAACATTGGCTTCTCTTATGTTCTTATGTTCACCCCTTCCCCTCATAACGAGGGTAGTGAAAAATAGGTTGCCTATCTGTAACTGATGATCTTTGAGTGGTCATCTGTGCATTCACACTGATGGGTTACTGTGCCTGTGCAGGAATCCTTCGGTATCGTAGAAAGCTTCTAACGGATTTTCGTGCCCAGCAACACTGGGCATGCGCGGAGCCCCTACCGCACATGCCCAGAGGCATGGGTGCGGACATCCCGCCAGTTCCTTCTGACTGCTGCGACCAAGCAAGAGAAAGCAGAAAGCCTGGCAGCAGAGGGGAAGGATGGACAGGTAGTGTGAATGCACAGATGACCACTCAAAGATCATCAGTTACAGGTAGGCAACCTGTTTATCTTCGACGTGGTCTCTGTGCTTCACACTGATGGGAGAGTAGTGAGCAGTATCTTACCTGGAGGAGGGAGCAGACAGGCTGTCACCATGAAGCAGCAGATAAGATTAGTCGACCCATCGCAGAACAGGCAGCTGCTCAAGTGTCCAGTGCGTAGTGCCTGATGAAAGTGTTCAAAGTAGCCCAAGTCGCAGCTGTGCAAATATCACTCAGAGAGGCACCCTTGAGGAATGCCATAGAGGCTGCCATGGACCTGGTGGAGTGCGCCCTGATGGGCCCTGGGAGTGGGGTCTTGGCAAGTTTGTAAGCAAGTTCTATAAGCCCCACAATCCATCTGGACAGTCTCTGGGCAGTAATGGGTTTGCCCATTCTGTGTGATGCATAGGAGACAAAGAGCCTTGGCGTCTTCCTGGTAGGCTTAGTACGAGCCAAATAAAATAGAAGTGCCCGCTTTATGTCAAGGGTACGTAAGAGACGTTCCTCTTCAGAAACATAAGATGGGTAGAAGTTTGGTAAGAGAATCTTGGACTGCAGGTGGAAGTCAGAGATGACTTTGGGGAGGAATGAAATGTCCGGCACCATACGAACTGTGTTTGGTAGGAAGCAGAGGAATGGAGGATCATGCCAGAGAGCCAGAAGTTCACCAACTTGTCTCGCCGAGGTGATGGCGAGTAAAAAGGCCGTTTTCCAAGACAAGAGTCGGAGATCACAGGAAGCCAAGGGTTCAAATGGCTTTCGAGTGAGCGAACGGAGAACCAACAGTAGATCCCAAGGTTGTGGCAGAGTCCTGGTGGGCGGATAGAGGTGAAGAAGGCCCTTCAGAAAGTGCTTTGCAAGGGGGGGTGTGAAAACAGAAAAATTGTCAATTCTGTTGTGGAAAGCCAAGATCGCAGACAGGTACACTCTTAGAGATGAATGCGAAAGCCCAGCATCTGCTAGAGAGAGGAGGAAGTAAAAAATATGGGAGAGGCCTGCAGAGCAGGGTTGTATGTCAGACAAGGCTAGGTAGGTACAAAAGCGAGTCCATTTGCAAGAGTATGACTGTCAAGTGGATGCCTTGCATGAATTAAGCAGAACGTTATTCACTCTGTCGCAGAATACATGAGGGAGAGTCTCCATGCTGTGAGCTTGAGATGAGGGATATCATGGTGCAGGATGGGGGAGTTAGAAAGTATCAGAAGATCCGGTTGTAAGGGAAAGTGATGAAATTTCCCCCGGGCCAGCGAGAGGAGAACTGGAAACCAGGTATGCCTGGGCCACCATGGAGTGATCAATATGCATTCTGCTGACTCCTGTACTATCTTGTGCACCACTTGTGTGAATAGTGGTAGAGGCAGGAAGGCATAGACGAAGTCGTGGTCCCAAGGGTATAGTAGGCCGTCTCCCAGGGAGAGGGCGTCGATTCTGCCTTGGGTGCAGAACGCCATGCACTTTTTGTTGTGATGGGTGGCGAAGACATCCACGTCTGGGGTTCCCCAGAGGAGGACTACATGGCAGAGATAAGTGGGATTCATCTCCCATTCGTGATGGGTGACGTGTCCTCTGCTCAGGAGATCGGCTTGACCATTCAAGGAGCCGAGAATGTGAGTGGCTCTGAGGAAGATGTTGTTGGCTGTGCTCCAGTCCCAAAGATGGATTGCCAGGTGGCAGAGGCTGCGGGAAACCATGCCACCCTGACGATTCACATAACAAACTGCTGTAGTATTGTCAGTGAGAATAGCCACACAACGTCCTTGGACTATGGGCAAGAAAGTCCGAAGGGCAAAGAAAATGGCTAGGAGTTCAAGTTAATTGATGTGATGGGACCTCAGATCCTGGTCCGAGGGGGCGCCTGTGTTGTGGCCATTGAGATGCGCGCCCCACCCCCACGTTGACACGTCGGTGGTTAGCATGAGTTGAGGTGATGGCAGATGAAAGGGGGACCCCTATAGGAGATTGGCCGGTAGGGTCCACCTGAGGAGGGAGTCCCACACCCCTTGGGGGGGGTAAGAGATGGAGGTACTGCGGGTCCCACTGTGGGCAGAAGGCATGAACAAACCGCTGAAGAGGACGCATCTTGAGTTTTGCAAAGAGCAGCACTGCTGTGGTGGCAGCTATGTGCCCCAGCAATTTTTGGATCACGAGAGCTGAGGAGTCGGGATTGGAGCGTACTTGCGAAGCCAGCATTATTATTGGTGATATCCTGTCCTCCGGGAGGTAAGCCCAGAGTGAAATAGAGCCCAGTTCTGCCCCTATAAACTGTACCCTCTGAGCAGAAACAAGACAAAACTTGGCCTCATTGAGATTGAGGCCCCGATTTTGGAGGACAGTCCGAGTGACGGTGATGTCAGCCAGCAAAGCCTGGGGTGAAGATGCCACAATGAGCCAATCGTTAATGTAGGGGGAAATCATAATCCCTTGGAGACGGAGAAAGGCGGCCATGACTACCATTGTCTTTGTGAAGACGCGAGGAGCTGTGGAAAGGCCAAACAGTAGGGCTTTGTATTGATAGTGTTGGAATCCAATGGTAAAACAGAGATATTTCCAGTGGGGGGGCATATTCTGATGTGGAAGCAAGCATCCTGTAGATCAAGGGTGGCCATCCAGGCATGCCTTCGCAGTAGAGGGAGAATGGAGCATAGAGTCACCATCCTGAACCAGTGATATTGTATGAAGAGGCTGAGACCTCGAAGGTCCAAGATGAGTCTCATGTGCCCATCCCTTTTGGGAACTGTGAAGTACCTTGAATAGAATCCCATACCCTGGTGGTGAGTGGGTATGGGTTCTATGGCTCCCTTGTCTAGGAGGACATTGACTTCTTGAAGAAGGACAGGAGAGGGGATGATAGCAACAAAGGTAGGGGTCGGCGGCGGTTGGAGAAACTCTATGAGATACCCCCTGGAAATGACAGTGAGGACCCAAGAGTCCATGGTGATCATATTCCACATTGGAAGGAAGGGTGTAAGATGAGTTGAAGAGTCAAAGGCCCTGCTTGGCCTGCCGAGACTGCTTGGTGTGGGCTGATTGTTGGGCCAGCGAATATCTCTGCTGTGGCAGATAAGATTGTTTCTGTCCACTCGGGGATGTGCGCTGACACCATGACCTATCCAGGGAACTCTGATTGGATGACCTGCGCGACCAGGGCCTGGACCAATTTCACAACTGAGGTTGATGAGGTGCGGCGGAGACCCCTAGGGTGCATGAAGCCTTGATGCTCTTATCAAGATCCTGGAGAACGGCATCAGTGGTGGCATGGAAAAGGCCTGCACCATCAAAGGGGAGATCTTCGACTAAGGACCTAGTGTCCTGCTGTAGATTGGTGGAGCGTAGCCAGGAGTGGCATCTCAAAGCTATAGCTGACATCATTGTCTTGGAACAGGCATCCAAGGCGTGTTTGGAGGTATTCACATGTTGTTTAGCGAGGGTAAGACCCTCCTTCTGTATTCTCCATGCGGCCAGTTGATGTTCCTGAGGAAGCAGAGCGATGCTTTCCGATAACTGCTCCCACAAGGCAAAATGGTATCTTGCCATACAAGCAGAGTAATTACTGACCTTCAGTCCAAGTGCTCCCACGGAATAAAAACACCGTCCAAAGGCATCCAACTTGCAGCCCTCCTTGTCAGCAGGGGTGGAATGTGTCCTCTGTGATCTGGAGGCAGAGGTGACCACCATCAAATTAGGACAGGGATGGTTGGTAAGAAACGCAGCATCCACCTCCTGAACCCTGTACATGTGGTCCAGGCATCTAGTGGAGACCGGTGTCGATGAAGGTTTGTCCCATCCTACTTTGGCAGCCTGGAGCAGAACAGCGGACATTGGGAGCGCGATGGAAGTAGAAGTGTCCCTCGGTACGATATCGAAGACAGGGTCCGTTACATCAGGTCTGGGTTAGACAATCGGGAGCCCAAGAGAAAGGGCCATCTGCTTAATTAAATTTCCGTAAGAGGTGAGATCCTCCGAAGGAGAGATCAGGAAATTATCGGCGACGTCCGGTTTCGGAGAGGGATCGACAGGGGAACTACGGTCAGACTGTTCAGCATCGGAGTCATGTTCTGACGAAGAAGAGGTGGGTGTAATTTCAATTGGAATCGGCTGTGCCGACGGTGGGGTCATCGGTGTCGACGGAATAGTGGTTTGTGTCGACATGGTGGCCTTGGCTAACTCAGGAGCGCTCAGTGCCGACGGTGCCGAGGGGCGCATATAGGACGTGGGTTGTCCAGGAGGTATGGACTGTGAAGCTGATGGAGGTGGCCTTGATTCGAGTGGTGATCGAGCTCGAGCTCTAGCAGAATACATGTCCCAGTCGGGATAGGTCACGGGAGGGACTCACGGCATGGATCTCAAAGGCGGACAGCCCCCATATGGATAGGCAGGGTGATGCCAATCCCAAAGAGGAACCTCGGAAGGATATGCCCATTGTGTCGACTGGGGAGATCGGGGCCTGGGTGACCTGTGTCTAGGAGACCTGTGCCTTGGTGAACAATGTTGATTTCATGGAGATCGGTATCCGTGACAATCCCAGGGATATGAAGGGTGGTCCTCCTCAGTATAGGAAACAGATCTCATCGACGGGAACCAGGAACAAGAGCTCGGACGTTCCTGAGGTGGCTCATAAAGTTGTTCCTGATCAGTCTCAAGGAACTCTTGCACCTCGAGGATGTGGTCCGATGGGACCTCCCAGGGTGGGGAATCCAAGACCGTAATAGTTACATCAGTAGGAGGTTGAGGGACAGCCAAAGGACCCGTCAGTACCGGGGCAGCAACGGGTGGAAGTGCTGCTCGTCCGGAAACCAAAGTCGGAGATTTAGACGGAGGCTTGCCCGCGGCAGCAGAAGGCTTCTTATGGCGTTTCTCCGACTTATCCAACTTCTTCTTTTTGGCCAGTGTAGACGCTGCCAACTGCAACAGAGCCCTATGTTTAGCTGAAGGGTGAATGATATCTGAAGACGCCCTCAAAGTTGATGCTGCCCCGAAGTCGGCCGTCGATGCCGATGGAACAGAGGCCATGGCGGTCGATCCCAAAAGCAGCACCGACTCCAACAACGCAATCTTCAATCGAGCTGCCCTGTTCTTTCGAGTCTGGTTGCTAAATTTAGCACAATGAGGGCAGGAGTCCGGACGGTGAGACTCTCCAAGGCAAAGGATACACAAAGAGTGACAGTCCAGAGCAGCCAACTTGCTGCCACAAGCCAAACAGCGCTTGAAGCAGCCCCACTTCTGAGCCATAAAGTGGAAAGCGAGTTAAGAAAAAGAAGAGTGGGGGATAGGGCCTGAAGGTAGGAATGGAAAAAAAAACCCCACCACCTCAGAGAAAGTTTTTTTAAAAAAAATATTTGAAAGAAAGGAGAAGGTAAGGGAGACAAGAGAGAAGAAAGAAAGTAAACAAGCCGAAGAGAGAGAGCTTCCCTCGAAGGACTCCACTGACTACAAAAAGCTGTTAACAGCACGGCGGTCAGAAGAGAACTGGCAAGATGTCCGCGCCCATGCCTCTGGGCATGTGTAGTAGGGGCTCCACACATGCCCAGTGTTGCTGGGTGCAAAAATCCATTGAGAGCTTTCTACGATACTGAAGGATTCCTGCGCAGGTGCAGTAACCCATCAGTGTGAAGCACAGAGACCACGTCAAAGATCAAGCTTCTCAGGAACCTACCAAACTGCATCCTCATCACTCCCTGGTGGCCCAGACAGGGATGGTTTCTGGTGTTACTGAACCTCTACAGAGGCCACTGGCACCACTTCCTGTAAGTTCATTCCTCAGATCCGAGAATCTGATGTTTGAGGGAGATGCCTAGATCTAGGGTCTCGGCCTTTTGAGTGGCTTGGCCATTTTGGAGCGTTGCACAAAATTGCACACCATGCCTGAGAAAGGCAAGCACTTCAGAGTGGATCATAGCATTCAGGTCTTTGAACGGTGATCAAAGGGCTTGGTGAAGCCAGCCCACACGCCCGTTTTCCTTCTTGCTATCGTTGGTTAGGGGGGAATCCAGAAAGAGCAGAGACTCCAAAACCCTGGTTTGAGAATTAGCCGTGGTGGGGACAGTGGTCCCTAAAATTCTCCAGTTGAGAGTAAACTGAGCCCATCGTGGTAGAAAAACTCTCCTGGGTCTATTGAGGCATCCCAGTTACGGACAGAAGGCGCCTGGAAAGTCCTCAGGGGTTATGAGTAATCCCTGGGTAGGAGTTTGATCACCTCCCCCTAAAAACCAGTGTTCCCCTGGTTTATTGTTTTTGTCTTTCCCATTGTGTGAGCGAAGCGGAAGTTGCTTGTTGCCCCCTTTTGTTTCCCGCCTCTCACTCGGTGAACCGGGACTGCTAGAACCTTTTCTTCCATTGATGACAAGCGGACAAAAAGTTTCTAAGGTCCCACTGTTGAACAGGATATTCTTGGAGAATAGAGGAGTGTTCTCCCATTGTGCAAGGAACAGAGTTGTAGTAAGATGTACCATGCTAAGAAAACTACCACCCCAAAACTTGAAAAATGGCTCGTGTGAAAGGGCGCCACTCCATGGGCCGACGGTGCCTTTAAAGGACCCAATCCCCTGAAGCTGGTGCGCGATGCCTTCCAGGAGTACTGTACCCGCGAAGAGCCTAGCGCTGCACAGAAAAATAGGCTTATTGTGTAAATTAAAGGTGTCCTTAGGGCCGCCTTTTTGGATGTGATAACTTAAGAGAGTAAAGGAGCGTTCTCTTTTGGTAAGGAACTGAACTTAAGTAAGGAAAAGGAAAAACCCAGCAGGCTGAAAAAAGTCACCAATCTTGCCATGCTGAGATCAAGTTCCCTTGGAAAACAGCAGCTTGAGACCCTAACTGCATCTGCACCCCATGAGACGCTGCTAGAATTCCCATAAAAAGAATAGAATAGAAAAGAAAAAAATCCCTAAAATTCCTGTAATCTTGAACAGAATAGTGAAGATCCTGTAGCTTTTGTTACATTAGAGCCCTAAAGTGCTTCACTAAAATTCCTGGGAGAGCCCAGCCAACTCTCAGTAGTTGGAACAGAAGCAGGCATTAAGTACAGCCATGGTGGCTGCAGCAAAATAAAATCTCCCCCCCCCCCAATTCCAACCCCAGAGAAAGAAACTGGGTGAGGGATGGGCAAGGAATCCTGATATAAATACACAAGCCTCTCCCTCAGGAAGCAAGAGCTCTCCTTTTAATCCTTTGTAAATGAAACTTGGAGGGAATGGTGTTAATCCCCAAGAGACTACTGCCCAGAGAATAGCATCTCCCTGTGGCAATGTCAGTCTCCAGGCAAGACCTGGAGCTCCCCTGGAGTTATAGCAAATCTCCAGACTACAGAATCTAGCTCCTGTAGAAAGTGAGTGTTTGTGGGAGGAGGGAAGACTTCATGGTTTCTGCCCCACTGGAGTCTCCATCCTTCTTCAAACCTCAGCCTGAATCTCCAGGAATCTCCTGCCTGGACCTGACAACCTTAAACAGAGCTCAACACCAATGAGTCCAACTTTTGTAACTTTAATATGAGTGATCAACCTTAGCTGGAGAACACATGCCCCAGAAAGAACTTAGATTCAGGACTATACAACAGCACACAGCTATGTTACCAAACTTTCCAAACCAAGAAGTATAATATAGAAGTAATACCAGAAATAATCTTCCTGTAATTATGGCCATAATTGAGAGAAATTGAGGAACATCGGTACCTCTGTTTTTACCTTTTAAAATATAGAACCCTACAAATCCCAGTCTCTTCCCAACTGCCTTTGGAAGAGAACTGGATTCTATTTGAGCCATACTTGAAACAGCCAAAAGACTGAGAATTTACAACTTGCATAATCAGGAAACGTTAGCAGCCCAAAAAGAAATGGAGCAACTATTTTCCCCTTCCCAAACCAAAATGGGCAGGATTCACAGCAGTGAAAGCATAACATCAGAAATGTAACTTTTATTTTTCCTTCTTGTTTGTAAACTCCTAATAATCCATAGAGATACCAATCTCCAGGTCAGAACTGGAGACTTCCTAGAATTATAGCATACAGCAGCTATAGTTCCAATTGCGCTGTTGGGGAAGGAGAAACCTCCCTTCCCCTCCCCCCACAGAACCTCCTGCAGGTTCGATATGTTGTCTTTGTTTTGTGTCTTGATAACAAGCTCTTAGAGGCTGACCCTTTTAGGGGCTTTGGAATAATGCCACGTTTTCATTAGAACTCTTTTGTTTGAACTTTTTGTTATAGCTCATGTCTGCAAGAAGCAGCAAATTCTCCATTTTGACTACAAGGTATTTGTACTTTAGTGGCTCCTGATACAGCATTAATTGGCAAATCTCGGGCAGACTCTCCTTCCAGCTGCCTTTGAAAAAAAAAACAGAGTCCATTTCAATCTTACCTGAAGATGCTGAAAGTAGTGAAATTCTAAACCTCCTCTCCTCCCCCATCATTTCCCTTCTTGTGAAATTTGCATTATCAAAGAGCCAGCAGCTCCACAGTGGAAAGTCATTGTTCTCCCCCCTTCTCTTAAGAGTCATTTCCCTCTGCAACTAGAGACAAAAGTCCCCCCTTTTCTCTCTCTTAGGCAATAGGGAAGGGGTGGGTAGTGAATATTTGGAGTTTTCCTTTCCTTTTTGGCTAAGAATGTGGCCTCTATTGAAAGAATGTCAATCTCCAGGTGGGCCCTGGAGATCCCCCAAAGCTACAGCCTTTTTCCAGAATACTAAAGTCAGTTTCTCTGGAGAAGGGTTGATTTTATGCAATATTGATTTTATGCAATTTTATGCACTGTTCTTCCTAAATTGCATCTCCTAATCTGCAGGGGTCTCCTGGACTGTAGTTGGCAACCCTACCCTTTGTGATTGAACTTTGCTGTAGAATGCTTTGAAAGGAAGGTTCCCTTCCCTTCCTTTTTAAACTAAGTTTCAATTCCCTTTTTGGGCAACCTGCTCTAGAGTTGCCCCTCTGCCAAAGGACAAAAGGTCATTGCTTGGAAGTTAAAAGTTCTCTTTGTTGTTGCAGTTTTCATAGGTTTAATTCCTTAAGAACAAGAATGATGTTTCTAGAATTTTGAAGTTTTTGGTAACTGTTTGCTGGCACTCAGCTTGCGCCAGAGACAAAGCTTTTTTCTTCTTCTTGGGTTGTGATCTTTTTGACTGACTTCTTAACCTTTAAGAATTCTCTGAGTCCTATCAAGGCCTTGTTCTGATTTTCCATACAGTTTATATTCCAGATGCTTGGTACAATTATGCCTCTGTCACTCAGGCTGTATTCTTCTATCTTTGTTTCATTTACACTCTGTGCATGCACAGAGTAGGTCTTTAAATATGTTTCTTTCCTCCCTCTTGGTCATGAAAGAAACAAAGGGTAAAATGTAAAAGATTTTGGAGGTACAGTGTAGAAGATTTTTGTGGAAGGTCTTAGAAGGTGATAGAAGGGTTGAGAGAATGTAGAAGGTGTATATAGAAGGTTTTTCTTGGGGTTTTTTTCAAGCTTAACCGTGCTTCCCTTGCAGGAACAGTCCAGCAGCACTAAAGCCACTTGGTTGGCAACTGAAAAAGGGGGGCCTTTTCAAACAAGGTACACCTCTAAAGATATTTAAACCTGAGAGAATCTCTCTCTGGTATTTAATCTTTTAATCACTGGGCCTGAGGACTTAGCCAAGGAAGGCTCTCATATAGTAAAATCATGTTTACTGTAAGAGAAATTATTTTAATTTGTCACGTTTTCTGTAAAAGAAATCATTTTAATTTGGTCACTAAATGAAGCGCTTTGTTTCTAGGTTGGAGTTCAAATGTGATGGCTTTTATGGCTTTAGTGCTTACTGTGAGACTCCAAATCTTTTTAAGCATTGCTTTAATTGAATTAGGGTGCTGGGTGAAATCTCAAAGTCCATAGACTGGAAACCCTCACCCACATTGCTCAGTACCTGTGTTTTTTTTATGTGTACTAATCATTTATTGCTTTCAGATTTCTGCTGGTTTTATTTTTGTTTTTTATTCCTTCTCCCACCAAATGGGAGAAGTCAGATTTTCTGATAAAGTTTTGTTGCTATTTTGTCTTTTTACATTCTTTGACTTTTTATTTTTGGGGGAGTCTAACCCACCCCCACAAGCTGGCATTTATTTCATTTTTTCTTTTTTCTTTGAGGCACCCAACTTTTCCTTCAACCTTATAAGCCATGGCAATTCAATTTAAAAATTTTTTACATTCTTTTCTGTTTTGAGCTCAAGTATTTTTGTCTCCGAGATACCCTATTAGATGTGCTCACATGTCTTGCAAAATGTCAATCCTGATACAAGGGGGAGAGGGACACTGTCAAATGTGTCCCCTCTTCCTACAACCTGCCAGTACATTGCATTGTGTTCTAATAGGTGATTGGGTGTCATATCCCAATCCTTCAGTTCTGTGTTGCAGTAATGCTTTTGTCTATATTCACTATGATCTAGTATGTGCTACTAATCATTAAGAGTTTTTTCCTTCAGTGTCATTTGATTTGTTCTCATATATATTTCGGCTGCCCCATTGTGCTCTTCAAGTTCTCAGAAGTTTTGCATTTACATATAGGACCCCATGGATTGTACAATGAACTTCCTGGTGGGAAGAAAAAGGATGTTTTCTACCTCCATGGACTCTTGGGGGAGGGACTTCAACATCATGTGTACTCCTGTTGTTCTGCGACAGACAGGGACTTCCCCTGCCTGATTGAAACTAAGTTGTACCTTGTTGCAAGTATTAATTGCCCATACTTACTAACATGATTTGTCTGATGATATACCTTCATCCATTCATGATGTCCCATGTATTCCAATGATGTATTCAGCCTCTGCACACATGAGCGTCAACTACGGGGGGGCTCGAGGGCTCGAGCCTCCCCCGAAATTTCCCGGGGGGGGGGCTCAGCCACCCCCGGCAACAGGGAGCTGCCTGCCGGTGGCCAGTCAGCTGGCCAGCTGGCCGTCGCCGCCTCTCCTTCCCCCCCACCCCCGGCCTGCCCTCCTGCCTCCCTGGGGCGGGGGGGGGGGAGAGAAAGGCGGCGGGGACATCCCTTTGTGCAAGCCAAGAGCGGGTCCCCTTTGCACAGAAGTGCGGCCGGCGCTCAGCTCACAGCACCGGCCCCGCCGAGGCCGCCGTCCAGGAGCCTCGGCAAGGCAAACCAGGTCAGGAAACAGTTTGTCGCCAAGTGGGGACCTGGCCTTTTCCTCCCGGGCCGCCTCCTCTTCCTCCTCCTCCCCCCCCGAAGCGCCACTGACCCGAGGCCCCGAAGACCTTGGCGAAGGTGCGCTGGAAGGGGCGGCAGGGGACCAGCGCCAGGAGTTCCACGTCGTGGCACTCCAGGCCGCCGGGGGCCTCCTCCGGGTCTGCCTCCCTGGGGCGGGGGGGAGGAGTGGCGGGGACATGGTCCCGTGCGCGCGCGCACGAGAGAGCCCCCGCCCCCCCCCGGGGATTTTTAAAGTCTACGCCCCTGTCTGCACACAAGCATCATCAATGCATCTCAAGCAGTTACATACTAGTATCTAACTAGCCATTTGATTTCATATGCAGTAATCATTTTGCTTTCCTTTCTTTAACTCTGTTATGGTTAACAAATTTCTTTAAGTTACAGGTGTGATTGATCAATAGTGTTGAATTATGTTATAGTGTAGTTTGGATAGATCTAGTTTGGATAGATCTTGCCTTTGATTTAGGATTGCTATCTCGTAATCAGCTTTCAGTAAGGGCACCATGTTTGTGTTTCTCCTTATACACTAGCCCTTCATATATATACACACAGGATCTCAGTTAAGTGCATACACAGTTTTTGACATCTTTTTATCATTGTGTCATTTTTTCTCATTCTTTTACCACCTATCATGATGTGCTTATAAGTAACTGTTATGTATTGACCATGCGGTCGCCATGTGCTCCAGTAATGGCGACCGCCATGTGGCCAGAGCACGTGGCCAAGAAACTACCTGAGCTTCAGCCAGGTAGAACAAAGGCCAGGTGGATTCAAACCAGCCACCAATCATGTACCTAGGTTTCTCCCCAGGACCCTATGAGATGTAAATAAACGTATAATAGCCTATCAGGCCAGTTGGGTGAGGTCAGGGGATTATCCCAGACCAGCATAAAAGGAGGGCTTCGAGCCCTGGGTTGTATGCTTCATCAGGACCAGCAATAAAGATCTAGCTGTTTCACTATTCCATGGACTCCAGACTCCCTTTTCCACTGTGCAAATGCCTAAGAAGTGAGGAGCCTTTCCAAAGTCCTCATGCACTGGAGAGAGGCAGGATGCCACTCTCCCAAAGATCTGAACACTAACAGTTTGTGCTTTATAAGAATTAGAAATTTTGTAAAGTATATCTCCGTTCCCTCTCAGAAAATTTTAACCAACAGCTTTAAGGCACCTCAAGATAGAAAGCGTAGAAGGGAAGTGCAAAAGTCAACTTGTGTAAAATGTAACTTTTACTTTATTTTTATTATTATTATTATTATGAAAGAATGCCAATGTTTAAAATGATGGTCCTCTATTTTTGGCAGTTTCATGAAATCTTATTTTGTAGTTACCTTGAATTTTCATATAGCTGTAATCCTATGCAAATGCTATTAATTCCTTGCACTATTGGGAGACCAGAAGTCCCTTTTCCAGGTTATATTTGCCTGCCCAGGTCTGATGGTGTGCCTTGCTGGTAATTTGGGTTCTTGATAGCTTAGGTTAGGGGATTTTTTGGCCCATTCTGGCTAGGATGGTCAGAAGATACCTCCAGGATGACCCAGAGACGTGCATCCAGCCAAGGACATCACAGTTCCAGCTACTTTTATGCATGACCATTTGCCTCCCATCTCAAGTCACGCAGGGGGGGAATTGTAAGCCAGCACAATGCTTTCTGAACTTTTATAGGGTCTATAAGAGTAAATGGGTGAACTATTTTGCTGACTGTGTGGGATGGACTCTTGAATGGGGTAACCAGAGGGAAAATGACTCTAAACGCTTCCAGCAGAGGTTTAAAGTACCATTTTCTGAGGTTGCCACCTCCAGGCCAGGAGGTTTCTCCTGACACAAAGAGACTTACACAGGAAATAGCCATCTTGGCATTTTAACCAGAGACTTGTCTTCATAACACACCATCACAGTATCCGTTTGGCACAACAAAGGATTTTCTCACAAAGATGCGAACACAGCAGGACATTTCCTGGAAGAACCAGTTTTGGCCACCAAAAGGTTCTACCTTCATCTAAAAGACAATGCCCCTAGCCGATGATGTCAGCTTCTGGCCCTAGGTATCTCTCTGACCATCAGGTAGAATCAAATGCTAACCACTCATCCTAGCCTCTCTTCCACTGGACAAGAGCTGGTGGGTAGACTCTCTAAAGGGTGGTCTCAAGAGAGGCGTCTGGCTAAGCCTGCCCCCCAGAGACCATCTCCCACCCCCTGAATAAAGGAAAGTTCCCAGCGCAATATCTTTCTTTTTTACATCGCCTGCTACTTCTTGCATCCCCCCCTCTCTTTCTTTCTCTCTCACCATGCTCTGACATGGCTCCTAATCCACAACCGCCCCCCCCCCCAATTCCCTATAATCTCATCTTATTTCTCCAGCAGGAATACACCAACTCTCTCTACGCAGGTAAATATAAAATGTCAATGATTTCCTAATAATGCAACTGTCCCTTTTATTCTATCTAACTTCCTAAAACTGTATGAATGTGTGAACGTTTCTGTAACACTTGAATAAGCTACCTTTTATTCTTTAAGTGTCATGCTTCACCTCCTCCCTTGCCGGGGTGCCTCCTGTGGCCATCCTGTGCGTTGATGTCAGGTCGGTCCTGGAGGAGTTTGGGAGGCCTCTCTGTGACTACGGGGCCTCAGACTGGCTGGGGCGGGGGTTTACAGCACTCTCTGCCACCTCCAAGCCTCCGTCAGCGAGCTTCGAGGGGGAGGATCCTCTCCCTAAGGGCAGCAATCATCATTCTCGCTCTGCCCCGCTACACCTCCAGCTTCTCCTCCCTGGCCCCCAGCCACTTGAAGCCTTTATTGTTTTTCCCCTGCTCCAGGACCGCCCCTTTCCTCAGCTCCCCTCCTTTTGCTCCAGCCCCACCCCCGTTTATCTTCAGGGACGCCGAGCTAGTCCCAGCCACCCGACTCTGCCCATCTGGCTCCGACCCAGGTGCACCGTCTCGCGCCTCCTCTCCCTCGCTCTGAGCCTCCTATGCCTGACCCAGCTCCTTCCGGCTCTGGTCGGGGCTGTCTTCCCTGTTTGCCGGCCGGGCCTCCCCAGGCGCACCGAGCACAGCACTGCGGCCAAGACGTTGTGTGTGCCGGGTTGGGTGGGCCCGTGATCACTCCTGGGGGCCACTGCTGGTGATGCCGGGCTCATGCAGGGGCCTCTTCGTGGCTGCCATTGACATTGCCGGAGGTGAGTGTGGGACAGATCCGCCGGGGTGGGGGGGATTCAGGCCCAGACCATTGGGAATGGGACACACACCCTCCCCAGCACCCAAGTGGGAACAATCCTCTGTGAAAAGGCGGGACAGGTAATCTGCCTCATGGTGATCCTTCCCCACCTGGTGCCACACTCTAAAGGAAAAGGGGAAAAGTGAAAGGTACCACCGAAGGATCTGGGGATTTGTGTCCATGCGGGCTAAGCACAGGAGGGGGGCATGATCCACCACTAGTTGAAACGGGTTGTTGGTAAGGTAATACTGAAGGGCTCCCAGAGCCCACTTGACCGCCAGGGCCTCCTTTTCAGTGGTGGCATAATTTTTCTCCGCCCCTTGCAACTTTCGACTAATGAACAAGATGGGGCGGATACCCTTGACAGACTTCTGAGCCAACATGGCCCCCAAGCCTGTTCCCGAGGCATCTGTGTGCAGGATGAAAGGCCATCCAAAATCCGGGTTGCAAAGGATGGGTTTGTGGGTTAGGCTGAGCCATAAACGATGGAAGGTGGCCTCCTTGCGTGGGCTCCAGCAGAGCTGGTTCGGGGGGCCCTTTTTGAGCAGATCAGTAAGTGGGCTGGCAATGGTTGCAAAGTTGTCTATAAATCGACTGTAGTATCCGAAATACCCGAGGAAACCCTGCAGTTGCTTCTTGGTCCCAGGGCGGGGGTGATGCAATAGGGAGTGAATTCTGTCGGGCAGTGGCCACAACTGTCCTCACCCCACCAAGAACCCCAGGTACTTCAGCTCCTGGAAGCCCAGCCAGCTATTCTTGGGGTTGGCCCACAAGCCGGCCACCTGTAAAGCCTGGCGCACCCAGCAGAGGTGGACCAGATGGAACTCCCAGTCAAGGCTACAGACGATGATGTCATCAAGGCAGGTGCAGGCAAAAGCCTCACAATCAGCCAAAGCCTGGTCCACTAGCCGCTGGAAAGTTGCCGCTGCTCCATGTAACCCAAACGGCATCTGCTTGAACTGAAACAGGCCCTGTGGTGTGGTGAAGGCGGTCTTGTCCCGGTCAGAGGGGTGTACGGGGACCTGCCAGTAACCTTTTGTTAAGTCCAGCACTGACAAGAACCGGGCCTCTCCCAGCTCCGGAGATCTGCCCGTGGCATGGGATAGGCATCGAACTGAGCCACCTTATTGAATTCCCTGTAGTCAATGCAAAACTGTACTGAGCCATCCACCGGCCTATGCCACGTGCTTTGTGAGGGCTCGATCATGTCTAGCTTCAGCATGTCCACCACCTCTTGGGTTATAGCATCTCGTAATTTTGGTGGGATTGGCCTCCAGGGGATGCGGGCCACCTGCCCTGGAGGGGTCGTGATCCGGTGGGTAGTCAGGTGAGTAAGCCCAGGCTGGGTGGAGAAAATGCCTGGACAGGAGGCCAACACCCGACGGAGGTCGCCGTGCTTCTCCTCCGAGAGGTTGACATCTAGGGTGGGCTCCCCAGGCATCTCTGTGGAGGCCTGCCAAGGCAATACTCTGTCCAGCAACTCATTGGGGACATCGTCCAGCAAACCCTGCTGGGCCGAGGCAGGTTGGGGGTGCCAAGCCTTGAGGTTGTTCACATGGAGGTGCTTCTGGTGACCCAGGCACGTCCCACACTGGACCTCGTAGGACAGGGGACCCAGAACGCGGGTGACGGTATAGGGACCTTGCCAGGGATCCTTGGATGTTGTTGCCAGCACCGAGCATGAAACCAGGACCTGGTCTCCCGCCTGGAAGGTGTGGGGCCGGGTGCCCTTGTCATATCGCCATTTCTGGGCCGTCTGTGCTTGCTCTAGGTTAGTGTGGGCCTGCTGACGGACAAAGTTGAGGCGCTCCTGTAGCTTTTTCACGAACTCACATGGGTCTCATTCTGGGACTTCCCAGGGTCCTAGGGGCTGCCCCTCCACAAGAGCCAGGATCCCACGGGGCTGGCAGCCATAGAGGAGCTCAAGTGGGGAGAATCCCAGGGAGGCCTGTGGGGTTTATCATAGGGCCAGGAGAATCAGGTTGATGTAGAGGTCCCAGGCCTGAGGGTGCTTGTATGCCAGCTTTTTCAGCATAGTCTTCACTGTCTGATTTAAACGCTCCACTAACCCATCCGTTCGGGGGTGTTGGATGGACGCGAAGAGCTGCCTTATTTGTAGTTTCTCGATTACCTGCTTCATGAGGGTTGCCGTACAGGGGGACCCTCGGTCAGTTAGAACCTTCCCGGGGCAGGCCTACCAAAATGAAAAACTGCATCAGGGCACGGGCTACCTCTGTGCTCTTCAAACTGGGTAGGGGAATCGCCTCGGGAAAGCAGGTGGCGTAGTTCACTATGATCAGCAAGTAATGAGCCCTGCGAGGGGTTCGAGGTAGCGGGCCCATGAAGTCCATTGCTATAAGGTCGAATGGTGCCTGTTGGATCAGTAAGGGGGACAAGGGGCCCTGGGGTTGCCCTTCTTATTAAGACATTGACAGATCTCGCACGAGCAACAGTATGCCTGTACATCACGGGCAACCAAGGGCCAAAAGTAGCATGCCAAGATCCGGGCAAGGGTGTTCTTCACCCCTTGGTGTCCCGCACAGGGGTGATCGTGGGCGTTCTGCAAGACCTCAGGCACATATTGGTGGGGAACCAACAACTGGCGGTATGGGCCCAGGTGCCCTTTCACCTCCTGGAACCAACCGCCCCCTTCTTGCAGGATACGGGGAAGCTGCTGGCTGCGGCGGTGATCCACCACCAGCCCATCACTTACCGCAATGTGCTTCCTCAACCCATCCAGAGCCTCATCTTGCCCCTGGGCCTGTGGGAAGGTGGGGTCTAGACTCCAATCCCGCTCCCAGGTGGATCGATTCCATCACTCTCCAGATCTTCTCCAGTGGGGGCAGCTAGTTCTCTCTCTCCCGGATCCCCAGCGGGCGGCTCATTCAGTCCGGGGTCAGCTGCCTGTAATGCAGTCGTGAAGCTCGGGGCGTCCTGACCGAGTAGCACTGGATAGGGTAGCCGGGGGACCTGGGCCACCGGGACCTCCCACCTCTGCCCCAGGTATGTCAAGGGCACCACAACCACTGGGTACTGCTCCTCATGCCCATGAAAACACACCACGGTTGCCATTTGCAGGAACGGCAGGGAGGCCAGTAGGAGGTGGGTGCAGACCATCGATGGAGCTACCACTGTCCAGGAGGGCCGTCATCCCTCGGCATCCCTGCTGCACGGGGAGAGACCAGGCTGGGGGTCGATGCCCCACGGTGGCTGTCTGCAACGCGTTGTCCCAGCCTAGGTCGCACTCCATCTTTGGGCAGTCACATCGCAGGTGTCCCCACTGGCCACACGTGAAGCAAGGACTGACTTCCACTGGACTGCGGCCCATGAGGGGGGCAGGTCCATGCTGCCAGCCCCGGTAGTCCCCACTGTTGGACGGGGCACTCCCTGAGTGGCGGATGTGGCTGCATGAAAGGGGGTCCGAGGATCGGGCCCGAGCCCTGGACCATGGTCTGGGAAGGGCTGCACCTGTCCGGACCAGGAACTGCTCCCTCTGGGGCCTAGAGGTGGGATCCCCGAGGGAGCCTTTACCCCTGAGGAAGCCCCCATGGGGGCCTCACCGGCTCTTCCCAGGCTGCAGGCTCCCAGTAGTCGGCAGCTTGATAGTTCTCCCACAGCTCTACTGCCTCACTTAGCTTGGTGGGTTTCCAACAGGCCACCCAGTGCCAGACCTTCAGCGGCAGTACCTGGAGGAGTTGTTCTATTACAACAAGCTTGACTACCCAGTGGGCCTCTTCCAACAAGGGATTGAGCCAGTGGGTGGCGGCATCTCTTAAGGCAGCCACCACAGTGCGTGGCCTCAATGAGGGTTGGAGCAGGATCGTCCGAAACTGCTGCCGGTAGGTTTCTGCCGTGATCTCACAGCGATCCAGCACTGCCGCCTTAACTTTATTGTAGTTTGCTGCCTCCACCCGATCCAAGGCCTTGAGGGAGGCTTGAGCTTTGCCCACCAAGTAGGGGCCCAGAATGTGAGCCCACTGCAGATGAGGCCAGGCAGCCGCCTCTGCAGCCCTCTCAAAGGCTTCAAGGAACGCCTCCATGTCATCATCCGCGATCATCTTTGCTAATGCAGGCCAGGAGGCCCTCGGAAGAGTGGCCAGAACGACTCCCGACCCGATGCCCACCAGCCCCAGTTGGGCCGCCATGGCCTGGTGCATGTTTCTGATTAGGGTGGCCTGGGCGGCTTGCTGTTGCTGTGACAAGTCTCTGAGCAGCTGTGCCTGGTGCTCGGCCATCCATTGGCTGAACTCATGAAGTCCATGGTTGTGGGGTCTCCCAGTCGAGGCGCAACCTCGTCCTCATCCTCCGACATCGCAGGAGCGGTGGACGGTCGAGACTAGGGGGCGGAGCCACCTTCGGGCGCTGCTCCAACCCTGTGGGGTAGGGAGGCAGGGTAGCAGGGTCCCTATGCGAGGGCTAGTGCCTGCCTTCTCCACCACCATGTCATGCTTCGCCTCCTCCCTCGCCGGGGCACCTCCTGTAGCCGTCCTGTGCGTTGATGTCGGGTCAGTCCTGGAGGAGTTTGGGAGGCCTCTCTGTGACTAGGGGGCCTCAGACTGGCCGGGGTGAGGGTTTACAGCACCCTCTGCTGCCTCCAAGCCTCCGTCAGCGAGCTTTGGGGGGGAGGATCTCCTCCCTAAGAGCAGCAATCATCTCTCTTGCTCTGCCCTGCTACACCTCTGGCTTCTCCTCCTTGGCCCCCGGCCACTCGAAGCCTTCTCCCCTGTTCCAGGACTGCCCCTTTCCTCAGCCCCCTCCCCTTGCTCCAGCCCCGCCCCCATTTATCTTCAGGGATGCCAAGCTAGTCCCAGCCGCCCGACTCCACCCATCTGGCTCTGACCCGGGTGCACCATCTCGTACCTCCTCTCCCTCGCTTCGAGCCTCCTATGCCCAACCCAGCTCCTCCCGGCTCTGGTCGGGGCCATCTTCCCTGTTTGCTGGCCAGGCCTCCCCAGGCGCCCCGAGTGGAGCACTGCGGCCGGGATGGGTGCACGCCGAGATGGGTGGGCCTGCGATTGCTCCTGGGGCCGCCGTAGGTGATGCCGCGCTCGTGTGGGGGCCTCTTCATGGCTGCCATTGACGTCGCTGGAGGTGAGTGCGGGACAGACCTGCCGGGGTGGGGTGGGGATCCAGGCCTGGACCATTGGGAACGGGACATTTAAGTAAAAGAAAATCTTGAATATACTGATAATGGTCTCCTTGTCAATTACTTGGTTAGTCTAGAAGAGGCAGCAACCTCTGTATAAAAATGGTGCAGATCCCTTAATGCCTACTGCTGATTATTAAGAGCTAATATTCCCCAAATATTAATAACATAAAAGAGCAGTCAGGCTAACATTCGCTCCAGAGCCAGATCTCCTCCTCTTGGCAGAGGGACGCATGTTACACCACAATGTACCTAATCTAAAGCTGATGGCACGGAGGATTTTCCTAAACCCTTTTCGGACAGAGTAAGGGAAGTTGTCCTTAATATCAGGAGATTATCTACCAAGAAATCCTACGCTGGCAAGTGGAATAAATTTATCAATTTCTGTGCACCTTCACCGCATCCTCCAGAGTTGAAAGGACTCAGTGATTTTTGTCTTCCTCCTATCACTAGTTGACAAGGGTCTGGGTCACTTGTCAATACGGGTGTACCTAGCAGCTATTATGGCCTATCACCATCCTGTAAAGGGGTATTCAGTATTCAATCACCCTCACACCAAGCATTTCTTGAGGGACCTCATGCATATGCATCCCCCATACAGGCCGCCTACTCCGACCTGGAATCTTCCCCTAGTACTGCGAAAGCTATCAGGGAAGCCCTTTAAACCCATGGCCATGTGTGAGGTTCACCTCCTCACCTGGAAGATGGCATTCTTTTTTTTTAACATTTATTTTTGATTTTTTAACTTATTTCACCATTAATCGCATGTTTCTTACAAAGAAAAATAATATCAGGGAAAACAACCTTAAATTGTACATTATCTTTGATCTCATTCATTTCCAATATTTGCTTTCATACCATCTATAAAATTTTTCCCAAGTTGAGGTAAACGTGCTTTCTTTTTTATATTTTAGGATCAGTGTCAAATTGTCCATTTCTATAACTTCTAACAGTTTCTGAATATATTCTTCTCCTTCTGGTACCTTATCACCTTTCCAATATCTAGCAAATAGCAATCTAGCTGCTGTAATACCATGTATAATCAACTTTATATCTGTTTGCTCATAATTATTTGGTATTATATTCAACAAAAATAAATCTGGTTTCAACGGAATGCTTGTTTGTGTTATTTCTTGGAGTATTTTCTGAATACCTATCCAATATTTAACAGCTTTGGGGCAAGTCTACCACATGTGGAAGTAGGAACCCTGATTCTGTTTGCATTTCCAACATGTTTTTTCTTTTGTCTTGGAGAATTTAGATAGCTTGTCTGGAGTGAGGTGCCACATATAAAACATTTTATATAAGTTTTCCTTATATGTACTCGATCTTGTAATTCTTATATTCTTCTTCCAGATTTTTGTCCATGTATCTAGGTCAATAGCATATCCTATATATCGGGAAGATGGCATTCCTAGTAGCAATCATGCCTGCTTGCAGGGTAGGGGAGTTGGTTGCACTCAGACATGACCCACCTTACCTGAACTTCTTTGCTGGGGGCGTCACTTTAAGTCCATACATCCGTTTCCTACCAAAAGTGGTGTCAGAGTTCCACCTCCATTCTGACATCTCACTCCTGGACTTCTTTCCAAACCCTGAGGATAACCGGGAGAAGCTCCTCCATTCCCTTGACGTTAAGGGAGTGCTCTTATTTTACCTGTCATGATCTCAGCAGTTTAGAAAGGACCCTCATGTCAGGTTCCCTGTCATTTTATTTTGCTCTTCCCACTTTTGATTGAGTTCCTCCCGGCGGGAGGATGGTATCCGGTTCCATTCCACGTCAGTGTGCTCACCCCTGCCCCCTCCTTCCCTCCCTGTCTTGCCAGCCTTGCTAATCTGTTTTGCTGCACCTTAACTTTGAGATGTCTCTGTACTGGGTTCTTCCAGGTGTCTATGTGTGGGAATGCAAGTAAAGTTCACTAAGGGGCACAGGGGGGGGGAGTCGTGATTTAGCTTGCGCGCCTTTCTCTGGGAATGCAACGGTTGGGGGTTTTCGCGCTTCAGGGTTTTACATCGATTGGTGCCTGTCATTCAATTTTGAATACTGTATAAGAGTTCCTAGTCTCATTGACCTGGTATCACTAACAAAGAAAGTGTTCCTGAAAGTCCATTAAGAAAATAAAGGACTTTGTTTTCACACTAAGGCCTGGCTTATTGGAATTTAACAGAAGTCTCACAGATTGTTAGTGATCCTTCCTTCATTTGGGAAGGAGTGCTCCCCATACCTGAAGATGTCAGATGACGGGAACCTCGTCCCTACCTCTACCCCTGAGACACCGGCAACAACTGCACCTGTAGAGCTTTTGATACAAGTTTTGATACTTATGCCCCCCTTTGTTGTGGGGGGGGGGGGCGATTGGTGGTTGGTCGCCAACACCAAGGTATTCCTGGTCAGATTTCAGCACAGGCACAGAAGAGTCCTGTGTGGTTCACAGACGAGGAGAGGGAATCCTGGAGGTTGAGTCTTCAGCCAGAGGAACAACCTCCACCTCGGCATCCGGAGCGAGTTCCTGATGACTATGTTTGATGGTGATCCCGATAAGCTCAGGTTCTTCATCATCAAGATCGAGCTGTTCCTGGATACTTGGTGCCACCTTTACCCCACTGAATGTGAGAGGGTTGGCTACACCAGTTCCAAGTTATGGGACACTGCTAGTGACTGGTATGTGAGTTTACACAACCCCCCAGGCCCCAAGCTACAATCCGTAAATGAGTTTATGTGGGCCCTTTGGCAGCACTACAAGGATCCCTTGGGGGAGGAGAAGGCCAGGAATCAGCTGAGGAAACTGGTTCAGGGTCGATCCTCTGTAAGGGAGTATACTGCTCAGTTTTGTAGAATAGCTGCGAAGGTACATGGCTGGTCTCAGGACCTTTTCGTTGAAAAATACCAGGAGGGCCTGAACTCGGAGATATATGAGACTGTGTTGTGAAATGATCGGCTTGGAACCCTGGCAACGTGGATGAGGGCAGCGGCTGATGTGGAGGAACATTTCACCTTAATCAAGCTGGGGTCGCAATCATCCCATTCTGCTGCCAAGGCCACTACCAAGTCCAAGTTCAAAATGGCAATCCAAGAACTCCATGATGCCCACTTCAAACAAGGACTTTGTATGAGATGCGGAGAGAGTGGGCACTACACGTCTTCCTGCCCCTGGGGGGGGGGGCGAAGACACCCAAGACTCCTACTCCGACTCCCGGTGGAACGCCTCGACTGCCAAAAGGGACTTTCAAACCCTGGGCACTACAGCTGGAAGGGGCAACGAGTGAAAGCACCGAGAAAACGACTCTGGAAGTAGTAGCTGTGCAGCTATTGGGAAACTTTCAAGACCTGCACTAGGAGGCATGAAACTGCAGGTCCCCCCTCTGGCCGCACCACCAACAGTGAGCAACCCCGGGCCTTTGCTCTACATGGTTGTGACTGTGGTAGCACCTGGAAGTTGCACTCACGTTCGGGTGTGAGCCCTCATTGACTTGGGGTGTGCCAGGGACCTGATTAGCCCCCTAGTAGTAGAGGGTTTGGGACCTAAAGTAAATTTTTTTGGGGAGCCTTTATGGTTCACTCAGATGGATGGGTCCGAGATGAAGGAGGCATGTGTAGCAGAAACGGAACCTTTAATCTTGGGCACAGGTGACCATTGGGAGAAAAGGGCCTTTGTAATAACGCCACATGCCCAATTCCCCATGGTGCTGGGAAGTCCTTGGTTGGGATCTCATGACCCATACATCAAATGGAGCAAGGGGGAAATTTCCTGGGTTGACCCTAAGTGTACACAACATAAATGGGACCCTGCCTGGGGATTGGGGGCCCCTCTTTTTCCCTCACCTGCTTAGTCTCGGAAGAACTAGACAAGATCCCCCTGGAATACCAAGATCTGGCTGAAGTGTTTAGTGAGACAGAGGCAGATGAGCTTCCTCCCCATAGACTCACAGACTGTGCTATCAAACTTTTGCCGGGGGGAAAACTGCCTAAAGGAAAATTGTACTCCATGAGCCCTGCTGAGAGGGATGAATTACGGAAGTTTCTAGATAAGAACCTGGAGTGGGGTTTCATTCACCCTGCCAAATCCCTGTTTGCCGCCCCTGTCCTCTTCCGGAAGAAGAAAGATGGAGGCTTAAGGTTATGCACGGATTACAGAGGGCTAAATGCAATCTCCGCTTCTAATGCCTACCCATTGCCTCTTATCAAAGACTTGTTGGCGGAGGCAGCAAAGGGGAAGATTTTTTTCAAACTGGATTTACGGGAAGCCTACGTTCGAGTGCACATTAAGGAGGGGGATGAGTATAAGACTGCTTTCAATACCCCCCTGGGGCAGTTTGAATATCTGGTTATGCCCTTCAGATTGGCTATCTGGTTATGCTCCTGGCGTATTTATGAGCCTCATAAACAAAGTGTTACACAAGCATTTGTTCAAAGTGGTGCTCTGTTATCTTGATGATATCATTCTCTATTCACAAGATCAGGACTCCCAGATTAAATTGATGAGAGAAGTGTTAACCACACTTAAGACCCATAAACTGTATGCTAAGCTGTCCAAATGTGAGTTCCATTGCACAGAGATTGACTTTTTGGGGTATCGCATCTCCCCCAGGGGTCTTGAGATGGACCCGGCTAAAGTGGAAGCGGTGGTGGCATGGGAGACACGTACACGTAAACAATTACAAAGTCTACTCAAATTTTTGCAATTTCTATAGAACATTTTAAAGGATTTTGCTAAAGTCACTCTGCCCCTTACTGATCTCTTAAAAATGAAGGGAAAGGGTCCCAAGGCTGGCAAGCCTGGAGAGCGCCTGAACTGGTCAAGAGACTGTCAGGCAGCTTTTGAGACTCTAAAGAAACTGTTCACATCGGAGCCTATCCTGGCCCACCCCGATGAAACCCAGGAATTTATAGTTCATGTCGATGCTTCGGATGTAGCGATGGGGGGGCAATTCTGCAAAAAGGTGAGGATGGAAAATTGCACCCCTTGGTGTACATCTCGAAAAAATTTAATGAGACTGAAAGACACTGGTCGGTTTGGGATAAGGAGGCTGCAGCCATTCGCCTTGCTCTCTCCACTTGGCGACACTGGTTAGAAGGGGCGCAAACACCTTTTGAAATCTGGACTGATCATAAGAATTTAGAGGCGTTGCACACTAGAAGAGCCCTTAATGCTAAGCAGCTCCAATGGGCCGATTTCTTCTCCAAGTTCAATTTTAAATTGTGACATTTCCCAGGGATAGCTAATTCATTAGCAGATGCGTTGTCCAGATTGCCCCAACATGAGTCTAAGAGGGAAGAAATTTTTGATTCCATGTTTTCCCTGGAACAGTTGGGAGGGGCAGTGGTTACTAGGAGCCAAAAGCAGCAGCCCGCTGCAGTCCCCTTGACGGAGTGGATTACAAAATGCGCACTGGAATATTCCCAACAGGATCGGGATGATTTGGGAGGGGAGAAAGAGGTGCAGAAACATTCGGATGGCTGTTGGTATAAGAGCACTAAACTGATAGTGCCAAAATCCCTCAGACTGTCTATCTTATATGCTTGCCATGAGTCAAAGCTCTCCGGCCATTTCGGATACCTCAAAACATTAAATTTGCTCCAGAGACAGTTTTGGTGGCCGCGGATGCGGAGGGATGTCTCAGACTATGTAACCTCTGCCAAACCTGTTTGATGTGCAAAAAACAAGGGGGGAAACCGCCAGCGCTTTTGCAACCCCTCCCAACCCCTTCCAGACCTTGGGAGGTTATTTCAATGGATTTTATTACTAATCTACCACCTAGTAAAGGGAAGACAGTTATTTGGGTGGTGGTGGACTTATTCTCCAAACAAGCACATTTTGTTCCGTTTAAGCAACTGCCCATGGCAAAGGGCTTGGCTAAAGTATTTTTTGCTCATGTAGTGAAGCTCCATTCTTTCCCTAAGTGTATAGTCTCCGATAGGGGAAGTCAATTTGTTGCCACCTTCTGGCGGGAGCTACTGCAAGTCATGGGAATCAAGCCCGCTTTAAGCTCGGCTTACCACCCAGAAAGTGATGGACAATCCGAATGTGTCAATCAAATCCTAGAACAGTTTTTGTGTTGTTACTCCAATTACCATCAAGACAATTGGGTGGACCTCCTTCCCTTTGCAGAATATAGCTAAAACAATACAGTGCATTCTTCCACCAGGGTGTCCCCTTTTATGGCAGTGTGGGGTTTTGAGGGCAACCCACTACCTACGATATCCCCTCCAGGTGATGACTCCCCATCTCAGTTTGGATTATGGTGGAATTCCCTTCAGGACTCTTGGCCCCTCATTGTTAAGTCTCTGGAACGAGCTAAAGCGGATTACAAGAAATATGCTGACAGGGGTAGGGCTCCTGGGTGGGATTTGGAACCCGGGGACTCAGTCTACGTATCTACCAAGAACATTCGGGGTCTGCAATCTAGCTGGAAGCTAGGTTGGAAATATGTGGGCCCATTTAAAGTTGTGCGTAGATTTCCTCTGTCTCTTTCGAACTTGAACTGCCCAAATCACTGAGTTCTGTGCATCCTGTTTTCCATTACAGTCTGCTGAAGAAAAGCCCTGGTCCAAATTCATGGAGACCGGATCCTCCTGCTCCTCCTCCTCTGATGGAGGAGGGGGAACACCATTTTGAAATCTCCAGCATTTTGGACTCTAAGTTTAAACGAGGGCGCCTGTATTATTTGGTCGAATGGGTGGATTTTGCTCCTGAATATAATGAATGGGTTGCTGCAGAGCATGTCCATGCGCCCAGATTGATCCGTGATTTTCACAAATGTTACCCGTCTAAGCCGGGTGGAGGATGATCTTGGGAGGGGCAGGATGTCAGGTTCCCTGTCATTTTATTTTGCTCTTCCCACTTTTGCATGGGAGGATGGTATCCGGTTCCATTCCACGTCAGTGTGCTCACCCCTGCCCCCTCCTTCCCTCCCTGTCTTTCCAGCCTTGCTAATCTGTTTTGTTGTACCATTAACCTTGAGATGTTTCTGTACTGGGTTCTTCCAGGTGTCTATGCGTGGGAATGCAAGTAGAGTTCACTAAGGGGCATGGGGGGGGGGAAGTAGTGATTTAGCTTGTGCGCCTTTTCCCTGGGAATGCAACGGTTGGGGGTTTTCGTGCTTCAGGGTTTTACACTGATTGGTGCCTGTCATTCAATTGCCTTTTGAATACTGTATAAGAGTTCCTAGTCTCATTGACCTGGTATCACTAACAAAGAAAGTGTTCCTGAAAGACCATTAAGAAAATAAAGGACTTTGTTTTCACACTAAGGCCTGGCTTATTGGAACTTATCAGAAGTCTCACACCTCACCTCTTTGTCATTTATGGTCAGTATCAAGAGGGCCATAGGGTCTCAGTCCAGAGACTTTTGAAATGGATTGTAGAGACAATGAAGCTATGTTACCTCTTGGAGAAACAGCCCTTACAGGTAGTGGTCAAGGCACATTCCACAAGGGCAGTGGCAACCTCTACTGCCTTTTTGAAGGGAGTCCCTATCCAGGACATCTGCAGAGCAGCGACTTGGATGACTCCCAACACGTTCATCCACCACTATGCCCTGGATGTCCAGGCTTGCTATGGGGCCCCAGTAAGATGATTGATCCTTTGAGCAGCATTGGACTGAGTAGCTGACAGCACCCTCCTCTGGTAAGTCATAAGCTTGCTACTCTCCCATAGGTGTGATGCATAGAGGCTACAAAGAAGATAAACAGGTTGTTTACCTGTAATTGATGACCTTTGAGTGGTCATCTGTGCATTCACATTGCCCACCCGGCCTTCCCCTCTGCTGTCAGCCTTCTTGTGTTAGAGGGGGGTTTTCAGCAGTCAGAAGGAACTGGCAGAAGACCTAGCCTCCAACCCTGTAGGCATGCATGGTGGGGACCCGCGTGTGCCTTGGGGATGGAGCATGGGGAAAAGAGGTTTTGGGCTTGTTAAAGTTACCGATGGGTCAGGCACAGGCGCTCTCGTTTCCCACAGGTGTGAATGCACAGAAGACCACTCAAAGATCATCATTTACAGGTAAGCGACCTGTTTTTCTTATTTATGCTTGTTAATTCTTTGCAGATATCTTACTGGAAACGCAGAATGGTAAAATCTAATTTGTTGGTATTTATCTCCCTTTCTATTCATGAAGGAGTGATATTAGCAACCAACAAATCAGACTTTAGCCTCAGATACCTTGTCAACAACAAGCAGATACTGCTGCAGTAGAGTAATTATTATTAGTAAATTGTCCATGATTCAACTTCAGGTCAGTTAAAAAAAAACAATCTTGATTGTCACTTTTATACAAATAATTAAGTTAAGAGTGGTGGGAAGCTTGGAAATAGTTGTATACCAACGGTGTCTAACCAGCTGGGTGTAAAAAGCATTGCTAGAAAAAGAGACTAAGTAGAATGAAGCCTTTGGGGCTTGACTATTGAGAATAAGCTTCACCAGCTCCATAGCTCCTCTTTCAGGATTTTCCCTCTCCTAAATTTATCTGTAAATTGCTGCCATGAGATGTAATGAATGACTGCTTGCTCTCCATCCCCCACCAAACGTTAATTTTGATCCCACTCAACTTGTGGTGCTTCTCAATATTTCAGTCATCTCTATTCTTACTCATAAATGTCTCAATTACAAAAGCAGGAGAATGTCTGAAAGACAGTGCTGATGGTGTTCACATGACTAATACTATGAAAGACAGCGAGATATTTTGAACTGCTCCAGTCTATGCACAGTTGGCTCTCAACTGACAGACAGAATGTGGGGTGGGCTTTGTCACCAGAATGCTGGGTATTGCATGCCCAGCTATGCTTGTAGTTATACAGTGCCCAGAAACCTGCTGCTTATGTCAGGGTGCCGGCAGTTAAAACACATAGAATCTGGGTAGCTTTTATTCCTCTCGCAATTCAGCAGTGGTTATATAATGAGGGGATTGCTGCTAAAATAAAAGGGAAAATGAAGTCTTTGTTACATGCCTTAACAAAGAAAGAAGGTAAGCACTGAGCGCAAAGCTTCTGTTTGAGACCTGCTATTTTCTCCTGCACACTTAATATGATTTGCTTAGGTACTGTATCATTTCATTAAGTTCTTTCTGTATCTTTTCCAGAATTCTGCCATGTTAGGTTGTCCTTTCATAGGTACTCACAGACCTTTCATGTGACTTGTTCATTTTAGTTTCTTATAGAAAGCTTCTTATAGCAGCCTCATCCCGTTTATAGAAAATGTTCTGTGGTTTTCTCCTGTGTCTATTTAGGAAGGAATTTCTGAGGTTTATGTTAGTGAATACTTAATGAAAGTCATGTTTATGCACTTGGGGTATCCCTTTGCAACAGATTATGGGAACATTATTTCATTCATAAGAGACGATCATTACTTTTAAGAAGAAATAATAGCATGCTTCTATTTCTTCCTCTGGATAGCATTTGTAATAATAATTTCAGTAGGAAAAATAATTTAATTAGAAAAGAAGATTAATAGAGTTTAAAGAATGTATTTTTATGTGCGTGCAAAAAAAATCAAGTCTACCCATTTCCATTGTGCAAACTGAGATGGGAAAAAGGCAAGAACAGCTGTGTCCAGGTATATGCTTTGTTTGTATTACTGATGTTTCATTTAATATTGATAGTATTTGCATGTCCCAGAATGTTTAAAGTAACAGCTCATGTTTTAAAAGTCTCTTTAAAAGCACCAGTGATAACTATTAAAAGCCCTTTATGCCTGCCAGATGCTGTGGAAACGGAATATTTGCAAATATATAAATTACTTTGGTGTGGTTTCATTCTCCTGAAATTCCTAATGCAGTGAGATATTACAATACAGTCTACAAGCAAGTTACATTGGAGTACTTCGATATAAGCCATTTTGGTCGTCTTGTTTACTGTATAGTTAAGCTGAAATTCATCTACTGAATTCATTGGAAAAGAATAAAAAATTTTGCCAAGTAACCCCGCATGAACACAGGTGCCCTCTTTCCTGGTATCTCCTGTTTATGAACAATCACACAATATATGTTAAATGTTTTATTTGTCCCAGAGCCTGCTTTTTAATTTATAATTATTAAAGCAGTATTTGAAAAGCTTGTATATCCAAAAATGTATTACCTATATTACATGCAAAATATATTATTAGCATTGAAAAGCTAGGGCATAGTTAGGTAGTTAACTGATTGTCAATAGGGCAGTCAAGAGAACACTGAATGAAAGAACATTATATTTTTAAAAAGTCATGCACACAAACATTGCTGAACCATTTTTTAAACAAATTAGCTCTTGTCCATGGCATTAGGATAGGGTTACCAGCTCCCCACTTGTGGCAGGAGACCTCCTGCTCCCTGCTGCCTGTGCCTTTTGCCGCTCAGTTGCATGGTGGGAGAAAAATGGTCAAAAGGTAGGGGGTGTAATCAGTGTCCCCAGCAAGACCCAGAAGTGGCAGCATTGCTTTGGGTGATGTCCTAGCATTTGCCCCAGACCCAGAGCCAGTTTGGTGTAGTGGTTAAGTGTGCGGACTCTAATCTGGGAGAACTGGGTTTGATTCCCCATTCCTCCACTTGCAGCTGCTGGATGACCTTGGGCAAGCCATAGCTCTGTACCAGCTGTTCTCTCAAGGACAGTTGTCTCAGAGCTCTCTCAGCCCCACCTACCTCACAGGGTGTCTGTTGTGGGGAGGGGAAGGGAAAGGAGTTTGTAAGCCGCTCTGAGACTCCCAAGTGAAGGGTGGGGTATAAATTCAATTTCCTCCTCTTCCTCCTCCTCTTTTTCTTCTTCACTGAATTTTGGGAGAATTCTATAGTGTCACCCCAGCATAATGATGCCATTCCAGGTCATGCTGCAAGTGACTTCATCATACTGTGGGAGCTGATCATGTGCCTTCCCACCATAAGTCCCTGCTCCCTCATCTTCCAACAGTTGCCAGGCCATGATCCTACTAAAGAACATGTAGTTATTAGGGTATAAGTATATAAATAAATGAACTATCTTTTGCCCACCTAGGCCTAACATACATTGATTGAATCAGTGAGAGTTTTGACATGGATGTCACATGGATGCATATTTCATTCACTCACCTTGATCAAGAAACAGCAGGCTATGTGTATTAACATGTTCCTACATCCAGATCAGTCCGAGCTGCGTACATAAATGCAGACTGTATTAGTTGAGCTAATTTCCATGTTAATTTACCAATCTATGCACGTGGAGAAGCATAATTTGGGCATCCATTTAGCTGCTGGTCTGATAGTCGTAACACTTGATTAAGAAACCTTTTGCAACATCGATCTGATGCTGAAGAGGGAAAGAATTGCACTGGACTCCTCGCATTTGTTTGTACTATTCACCCTATATGACCTTGTGTGTGTGTGGGGGGGGGGGGTGTTAAGTGCCATCAAGTCACTTCTGATTTATGACACTATGAATTAATAACCTCCCAAAATGTCCTGTGGCTTCCTTGATTTAGTCAACCCATCTCATATTGGGTTTTCCTCTTTTCCTGCTGCCTTCAACTTTTCCTTGCATTGTTCTATATTCCAGTATCCCTTGTTTTCTCATAATGTGGCCAAAGTACAAAAGCCTCAGTGTCATCATTTTAGCTTCTAGCGAGAGTTCAGGCTTGATTTGATCTGGAACCCACTTATTTGTCTTTTTGGCAGTTCATGGTATCCATAACTGTTTCCTCTAACACCACATTTCAAAGGAATCCACTTTCTTCCTATCAGCTTCATTGTCCAGCTTTCACATCCATACATAGTAATGGGGAATATTATGGTATGAATTATCTTGATCTTGGCTGCCAGCATCACATCTTTACACTTAAGAACCTTTTCCCCCCTCTCCTTCATGGCTGCCCTTCCCAGTCTCAATTTTCTGATTTCTTGGTTATAGTCTCCCTTTTGGACTGTAACTTAGAGCCAAGAAATTGAAAATCTTTCCATTTCTTCACCGTCAACCTTAAAGTTGTATAATTCCTCAGTAGTTATTACTTTTGTTATCTTTTTTTTAATTTTATTTTTACATTTTATAAATATATAACAGAACCAACAAACAGTTTATCCAGTAGATAAGAGAGGCAACTATAAATCAAAGTAACCTTGTATCATATTGCTCTATTGCTCTTGTTATCTTGATGTTCACCTATAATCCCATTTTGGCTTATTTTGCTTTAACCTGCATTTGTAGTAGTTTCAGGTCTTCACTGTTTTCTGCCAGTAATGTGGTGTCATCTTCATATCTCAGTGTCAGTAAACAGCCATAGACTGGGGTGGCGTGCCTGCATTTCCGATGTTACATCTGGCTAAGCCTTTCTGTTTAACTTGCATTGTTTTGGTTCTAAATGTCCATGCTTATAGGTCCCGACCGGGAGATAGCATCAGGGACCTGACCCCCACCACTGGAATGCATGCCTCACTTTGTCTCACTCGCTTTGCTTTGCTTTGTGCATGCTTATTACTCATTCACTTTTATCTCCAGCCTCCTCAGCTAACAACCTTGAAAGGAAGGGCCTCCTGTTATGGGTTGCAAGAACCACAGGTGTTATGTATTCTATTTTCTTAATTTCTCTGGGAACTGTTTTTCCAAAATGTTCAACAGTATATCTCCCTGAGAACTCATTTTGCTGCACTTTCCTTGGGAACACTGGGCCAATATACTTGGGCGCCAAAAATTCTCTGTAGTGATTGGTAGAGGGTAGTTGGGCCATATTTCATATTCAGTATAATTATGATTGTAATTCCAAGCTTCAGCATTATGAACAGAAGTGTCTGACCAACATGATCTTTTCTACAAATAAAGGACTATCTGTTTAAGGAGACCTGTTGTGGACTATATCTATTGGGACAGTCTCACAGACTGTTAGTAATCCCTTCATTGGGACCCAGTTCACTGTACCTGAGATGGAAGACGGTGGCGCTGAGATCCCTATTACTGAACCAGAAGCACCGGTTACCACCGAGGAGGTACCGGTGCACCCCGTCAGCACCGCTGGGGTGACAGTCCGTCCCCGGTGCAATGGGGGGACCCAATCCTGGGCTCAATTTGGGCCACAGACTACCGAAGCATGGTCCCTGCATTGGGAAAGTGGGACCTGGCAATCGACAGGGCGCAGGATGGAGCGATGGGGCAACAAAGACTCTGCGACGGCCAAGATGTGGGTGCAGATGGATCATCATTTCAACACGATCCAGAGATGACTGCAGAGGGAGATGACCATGCTGATAACTGACCTTTCGAACGTGGTGGCCCAGGCAGTCCAAGAGCAATTGGTGAGGGCTAGAGCTGGAGCCAGAGCACCACCGGCAGTGGCTCTGCTGCCCGCACAGCCGCCAGCCAAGCCTCCTCCCCCCCAAGACCTCCTGCAGTACCGGTCCCAGGGCCTACACAACTGGCAGATAGGTGACCTGTGCCACATGAGCTGATGGAGGCCACCTTTGATGGGAACCCCGCAAAGCTGCAATTCTTCATAATCGAAGCAGGGCAGTGCATGCAGAATTGGGGCCACCTGTTCCTAGATGAGGGGTATCGAGTGGGCTACATAGGTTCCAGACTGTGAGAGGAAGCCGCAGATTGGTATGTGAGCCTCCACAACCCCCCAGGACCTGAGTTGGATACCATGGAAGAATTTATGTGGGCCCTACATCGGCAGTATGAAGACCCGATGAGCAAAGAGAAAGCCCGGAACCAGCTGCACAACCTCTCGCAAGGGAGATTGTCAGTTCGTGAGTATACCGCTGCTTTTAAAAGGTTGGAAGCTAAGATTAGGGGTTGGCCTGAAGAGGTATTCGTAGAACAATATCGCCAGGGCTTGCACGGGGAGTTATACGAGATTATTTTGAGAAATGTGAATCCAACCACCCTGAATGGGTGGATCAGAGCAGCTGAAGAAGCTGAAGCAAGGTTTACCTTGATCCACATGAGGCACTCAGCTGGCTCCCCAAAAACCACTGCCCCCCCTGCCACCTCTTTCAAAGCAAAAGCCAAGCCGACCAGCTGCGATGTTAGAGAGTTCCAGATGAAGAAGGGATTATGCACCCGGTGCGGAGAATTGGGCCATTTCGCTTCAGCCTGCCCAGCCGCTTCGCCGAAAGGTGGAGCACTGCCATCCCCACCAGCCCATCCCAAGCTAAAGAAAGTGCCCACCCCAAACCCTTTGGTACTCCAAATCTTGGAGGCCAGATTCTCTGAGAAGTCAAATGAGGAGATGACCAAACAGCCGCAGGGAAACAACCAGGACCTGCTCTGAAAGGTGCAACACAGCAGGTCCCTCAAACCATCGCACCTCAAATGGTGAGCTCTCCAGAGCCCCTCCTTTATATTCTTGGGACTGTGATGAATCCACATCAGGGCACGCAGATGCGGATGCGAGCCCTAATTGACTCGGGTTGTGCCAGAGACTTAATCAGCCCAATAGTAGTGGATGGGTTAGGGTTGGGGGTGCGTACTTTGGAGGAGCCTCTACATTTTACCCAGAAGGATGGCTCTGAAATAAAGGAACCCTGTGCCTTTGAGACTGAACCTATTGTAATCAGCACAGGGAGCACTGGGAGCAACATGCTTTTATTATCGCCCCCATGTGCAATTCCCTATGATGCTGGGCAGCCCATGGTTAATAATGCACGACCCTATATTTGTTGGAGTGAGGGATGGATTACCTGGGTTTCTCCCTCTTGTAAAGATCATCTTTGGAGCATGGAGTGGGGCAGATGGCCTGGCTCCGAGAGCGCCTGTTTGGCACTTGAGGAACTGTTATCCATTCCAGCTGCTTACCAGGACTTAGCAGAGGTTTTTGAGGAAGCAGAGGCTGATGAGCTGCCCCCCCCATCATAAAACGGACTGTGCTATTGAACTGTTGCCTGGCCATAAATTACCAAAAGGGAAACTATACACTATGTCCCCCCAGGAAAAAGTTGAATTGTGCAAGTTTATCAATAAAAACCTGGAGCAAGGTTTTATTTGGCCAGCCACTTCCCCGTTTGCCGCACCTGTTCTTTTCCAAAAGAAAAAAGATGGGGGCCTGCGGCTATGTACTGTCTACCGAGGGTTAAATGCTGTCTCTACATCAAATGCCTACCCTCTCCCTTTGATCAAAGACTTGCTAAATGAGGCCAGTAAAGGGAAGATCTTTTTGAAACTGGACCTCAAAGATGCTTACTTTTGAGTATGCATCAGGGAGGGGCATGAATATAAGACTGCCTTTAATACCCCCCTGGGGCAGTATGAATACCTAGTAATGCCCTTCGGCCTTCAGGGGGCTCCAGGCATTTTTATGAATTTAATAAATGAGGTTTTACACAAGCACTTATTCAAGGGGGTCCTATGCTAACTTGACGACATCTTACTCTACTCCCCAGATTTGGAGTACGGGAAGTGTTGGCCACACTCAGAGACAATAAACTTTTTGCCAAACTTTCCAAATGCAATTTCCATAAAACAGAAATAGACTTTTTGGGATATCGAATATCACCCCAGAGGTTTGAGATGGACCCGGCCAAGGTATCTGCAGAAGTGGGATGGGAAACCCCCCGCACCCGAAGACAGCTCCAGAGCTTTCTAGGATTCACCAATTTTTACAGAAATTTCATCAATAATTTTGCCCATTACAGCCTTTCTCTCACTGACTTGTTAAAAACTAAGGGGAAGGGACCGGAGGCTGCCAAACCAGGTGCCCAGTTGCTATGGACACAGGAATGCCAACAAGCATTCGAGGCACTGAAACACCTCTTCACTTCCAAACCCATACTGGTGCACCTCGATGAAAATAAAAAAATTGTGGTGCAGGTGGATGCTTCCAATGTTGCCATGGGGGGGGGGGGCTATCCTTCAGGAAGGGGCTGATGGACAGTTACATCCTTTGGCTTACGTTTCTAGGAAAGTTGGGGAGACGGAGCGTAACTGGGCTGTGTGGGACAAGGAAGCTGCTGCAATCCGTCTGGCCCTAACCACCTGGAGGCACTGGCTAGAGGAAGTGTGCCAGCCTTTTTGAGAGCCAGTCTGGTGTAGTGGTTAAGTGTGCAGACTTTAATCTGGGAGAACCGGGTTTGATTCCCCACTCCTCCACTTGCACCTGGCTGAATGACCTTGGGCAAGCCATAGCTCTGAACCAGCTGTTCCCTCAAGGACAGCTTGGGAAAGAGTTCTCTCAGCCCCACCTACCTCACAGGGTGTTTGTTGTGGGGAGGGGAGGGGAAAGGAGTTTGTAAGCCGCTCTGAGACTCTTAAGTGAGTGAAGGGCAGGATATAAATCCAATCTCTTCTTCTCTTCTTCTTCTTCTCTTCTTTTGAAATCTTGACTGATCACAAAAACTTAGAGGCTTTGCGCACTCAACGCTCCCTTAACACTAAGCAACTTAGGTGGGCTGATTTCTTTTCAAAGTTTAATTTTACTCTTCGTCATTTCCCTGGGAAGTCAAATTCACTGGCTGATGCTCTTTCTCACCTACCCCAACATGACTCTCAAAAGACTGAAGTGATAGAAACTATGTTTACCCCTGAACAATTGGGGGGGGGCTGTGCAAACGAGGAGCCAGACCAAAGCCCAGCAGTAGCAGAGTGGATTATTAAATTTGCTACAGCCTATTCAGAGGAGGACATTTGTGAATTCAAGGCATTGCCTTCTTTGACACAGAGCCCAGAAGGTTGTTGGTTTAAAGATCAGAAACTGGTGGTTCCCTCTGCCCTCCGCAGAGAAATCATGTATGCTGCCCACGAATCAAAGTTATCAGGACACTTTGGGTTTCTTAAAACTTTGAACTTGTTACAGAGACAGTTTTGGTGACTGTGCATGAGGGGGGATGTTTCAACTTATGTTTCATCTTGCCAAACATGTTTAATGGGAAAATCTCAGGGTGGAAAACCTCCAGGTTTTTACAACCACTAAAAACACCCAAATGACCCTGGGAAATCATTTCTATGGATTTTATTACTAATTTACCTCCCAGCAAAGGAAAAATGGTATTTTGGGGGGCGGGGGTGGACACATTTTCAAAGCAAGCCCATTTTGTTCCTTTTAAAAAAATAGCCACTGCCAAGTCTTTAGCAAAAGCCTTTGTCAACCACATAATTAAACTTCATAGTTTACCAAAGAAGGTGATTTCTGACTGCTGGATGCAATTCGTTGCCAACTTTTGGTGGGAGGTTTTGCAGATCCTGGGAATCGAATCTGCACTGAGCAGTGCTTACCAGAGCTAGTTAAAAAGAAAAATCTGCCAGGTGAAATTATGATAAGATTCTCCAAAAGTTCAACAAGGGATGTGGTTTTAAGAGCCACCAACAGAACAACACTGAAGATCCAGGAGGAAGACATCAAGGTATTAAAGGACATTCCATTTGAAATAAGAAAAAGAAGAAAAGCCTACAGAAGATTAACTACATGGCTCCAGTCTGAATCAATTATATATAAATGGAGTACTCCAGAGGGACTATGTTTCAGCTTCAAAGAAAAGAATATTAAAATTGATTCTGTTGAACAAGCAAGAGCCTTTTTGGAAAAATATAAGAAAAAGAAAAAAGAGAGAGACTCAGACGATTCGCTTGCACAGCAGGAAAGTATATACAACTTGGATAGCTCAGAAAGTGAAGAAGATAATTCAGACTCGGAGAAGGGAGCTGCAGCTCCAAAAACTTTGGAAGAGACTAAAAAGATAAGAAGAGGACAAAAGAAGAAATAAACTTTCTATTTGTTGTTAAAAGACGAGCACTAAGTATATGTTAATGGGAAATAAGCGTGCTCCAAAGTTATGTGTACCAGCAAATCAGCTATGTGATATCTAGAAGCAGTAGCATATGTAACTAGTTAAACCAAGAGTTTTTTGTTTCTCAATCTTATTAATCTGCTAAAAATGATTATTTTACTCAGCATTTTCTGTATAAGGTAATTTAGCTTAGAATCTAGCTGTGTAGTTTTAGAAATAGTTGAAAAACCAATAAAAAATTTTATTAAAAAAAAAGAATACCTGGAGTGTCTCGGCCGAGCTGCAAGTGGGAACCATGAATGGTTCCTCTCCCATGAATTCAGGGGTTCCTGAGTCTGAAGTCTTTGGAGGCCACCGTCTTCCGACATATTCGGGAACGAGGCGGTTCCTCCTGGTTGAAGATTACTTACTCTCTGTGAGAGTCTATTAGATTGCAATCCACAAGTAGTTCTTAACCAGAAAGTCCTTTATTGTGAATGGACCTGATAGTAATCTACATGGCCTGAGTTAGTAATGTAGAGTAGAGGAAACTCAGGACAATTATACTGTATTCAAAGAGTAGTGTGTTGTAATACCACCAATCAAAACAGAAGGAAAATTGTGCCCTAATAAACTGGTCAGTTGTTCTCAGGCAAAAAGCAGGAAAAAGTTACAGTTTGCATCTGGAAGGCAAAAGCGGCTGAGAGCGGAGCACTCAAGGTTAGGGAGGCACTGGAAGCGATAAGCCAGAGCAGGCATGGGAACAAAGGAGACATTCCAGAGAAGGGCCCAGAAGGGGAAGGCGTACCACCTCCCGCCCGGGGGATGACAGCATTAGCTGACTGTGGCATACCCACACTTCTTTTAAAACCAACCATAGCTTTTCATGGTCCACACAGTCAAAAGCTTTGCTATAATCTACGTAACACAAGCTGATTTTCTTCTGAAATTCTCTCATATGCTCCAGTAATTAATGTAATTTTGCAATACAATCTCTAGTGCCACTTCCTTTTCTGAATCCAGCTTGAACATCTGGCATTTGTCATTCCACATATGGTGACTGTCTTTGTTGTAAGATTTTGAGCATCACTTTACTTGCAAGAGGAATTAATGTGATAGTCCCATAGTTGCTGCAGTCTTTTTTTTTTTGATAAATAAACTTTATTGATATTTATATAACATACAGCATAGGTGGTTGTTTACATAGCTGTTACCATGTTCAAAAATAGTTGACATCTAAAATAAAGCATTTAACAATTTACCAATAAACAGTTTCCTATTCCTATTTCTATTTTCTTATACTAACTTTTGGTTATTCCAATATATCTAGTAGTTGTATTTCTAGTATTTTTAACATTGAATTTGGTTGTTCACAATTGAGTGTTGTATAGTGCACAAGTGTTTCTTGTAAGGAGTAAAGATTTAGTGTATTACATTAGTATTAGATCTTTACAAAATTTGTTTTGTGGCAGTATTTTGTGTTTGACAGCATAGTCATAGAAAGAATACCATTTTTCTATGAAGTTTGTAGTTTTCGGGTAAATTTCTGTTTGATGTAGTCGGTATGTTATTTTTTCCATTAGAAACTGATCCCATACTTTTTTCATCCAGAGGTTTCTTTCAATCTTTTGTGTGGATTTCCAGGTTTGCGCTATTGTTGTTTTTGCTGCTGTTAATAAACTACTGATCAGGTCTCTCGTTGATTTAGAGATAGTGTCTTCGTGCCACATATTTAGTAATATAGTTTCTGGATTTAAAGGGACCGTATAGTTAGTTATTTTGGCTATTTGAGTTATTACATCTTCCCAAAAGGTGTGTACAATCTTACATGCCCACCAACAGTGTATATAAGAGCTTTCTTCTCCACATTCTTGCCAGCATTTGGAGGATTGTGTGTCTGATATTTGTTTGACTTTGTTAGATACCATTTCGTTTTGTAATTTTGAGCATCACTTTACTTGCATGAGAAATTAATGTGATAGTCCCATAGTTGCTGCAGTCTTTGATACCTCCTTTTCAGGGCTGGCCCCAGGTTTTTTTACACACTAGGTGAGACTACCTTCTCGCGCCCCCCCATGTGCCCCCCCAATTTTCAAACAGAAATGCTTTTTAACAATCCCATGCAGACTACTGGTCTCCACTCAAGCACATGCTTAGCTAGATTTGCCAACTCTGGGCTGGGGAATTCTGGGAGATTGGGGGGGAGGCACTGCCTTGTAAGCTGAGTTGAGAAGGCAGCACAGCTTGGCAGGGCTCAGTGGCTGGGCCAAGTGCGGCACCCTCCAGGTGGGACCCCAGCCAGCCAGCTGCAAGCAGAAGTTTTTTTGGGGGGGAAGAAGTCTGTGCCCAGCTGTGTTCTGCAGGTGACTTTCCATTCTGGGGGCTCCACTGTGCCTCTCCAGGCACCCGAGTTGCACATGGGGAGGTGGGGATGGACTTGGAGTCTCTCTCTCTCACTCCACCATCCCATTTGCCAGTTGTGCCCTTAGGCAGGTGCCTAGTTGGCCTAGTGAGAGAGCTGGCCCTGCTCCTTTTTTTTGGAATTGTAATAGCGATTGACCCTTTCCAGTCTCTGGGCCATTGTTTTATTT
Source organism: Lepidodactylus listeri (assembly GCA_029233225.1). Taxonomy (NCBI): domain Eukaryota; kingdom Metazoa; phylum Chordata; class Lepidosauria; order Squamata; family Gekkonidae; genus Lepidodactylus; species Lepidodactylus listeri. The sequence goes on from JARCFY010000011.1 coordinate 2,872,749, forward strand.
TTCATATTTGTTGACACATTCTTGTTAAGATTTTGATCAGTTTCTGTAACTTGAAATATCTCTACTGATACCTCATCTACTCCTGGGGATTTGTTTCTCCCAACTGTTTTGCATACTGCTTTAATTTCCCTTTCTAAAATTGCAAGTTTTTCTTCAAAATATTAATCTGCAAAAGAATCTGTCATCCTTTCATCTCTTTTGTATAATTCTTTGATGTATTGTTCCCATCTCTGCTTTATTTTTTTCTGTTCAGTTAATGCATTTCTACATGTAATGTATTTCTAATGTTGATCTTTCAGCATGCCTAACCATGTTTTAAATTTCCCTTTGATTTCTTGGATCTTGTGGAACAGATCTCTTGTTTTGTTGTTGTTGTTGTTTTCTTCTATTTCTTGAAACTAGTTATTATAATATCTTTGTACATACAAGTCACTGGAATGCTGCATTTAGACTTCTGATTTTATTTCTGTCACCTTTAGTTTTGCTTCTTATCTGTTTTAAGAATTTTATCAGTCATCTATCGAGGCTTTTCATTTCTTTTGGTTACAGCAATAGGCTTTGTGCATTCTTCCTTGATAACATCTTTGATTCCGACCCACAGTTTTTCTAGTTCCCATTCAGTTGAATTTAGCAATGCACATCTGTGGTATACATGGTTTTAAACTTTTCATCAATGTTGTTTGGATTATATTTTGGCACTATGAATGTTTTAATGTTTTTCTACAGCTTTACTCCAGTTTTTGAAATTAACAATTCATACGCTGTACCACAGTCAGTTCCTAGTCTCTTTTAGAAGCAAGACTAGAATGTTTCCGTCTTTTACTTCCGATTATGTAATGTACTTTATTTTTGTAATGGCCATCCAGTGATGTTCGTGTATACAATCATCTGTTTGGTTGCCTGAAACATGTTCACAATGAACAACTTGTTGTCTTCACAGAATCCTATGAGTCACTCACCTGCTTCATTTTGTTTCCTACATTTGCATTCCAGTCACCTATGATTATCAGCACATCTTGCTTAGGTGTGTGATCATATTCTTCCTGGAGAGTTGCATAAAAGCTTTCAGTTCCTTCAGCATCTGTAGCTGGGGGATATTATTGTTTTAGTCCCTGACTGCCTGTGCTGCATCTTACTTCCCTGTTAAAGCAACACTGTTTCTTCTGTGTTTGTCATTCCCTGAGTAAAACACTTCATGATTTCCTGATTGAAAATTTCCTAATCCAGTCCACTTTAGTTTGCTCACTCCCAGGACTGCAATGTTTAAACAGTCCATTTCTTGTTTTACAATTTTGAGCTTATGTTGATTCATACTTCTCATATTCCATGTTCCTATTATATGTGTCAAACAGCTTTGGACTTTACTTTTGCTTTCATCTGTGTGAACAAATGTACATCCTTTCGGCTTTAGTCCGGTTGCATAGTTAAGAACAGCACTTCTCATACTTACCCTCTGCTCTTCCCCAGTAGCTGACAGAGTGCTGTCTAGCCTAGGAGTCCTGTCTTCCAGCACTATATCTTTTTTCCATTTTGAATTTTTTATCATAGGTTTTTCGAGGTATGAAATGATCAGAAGTGGTTTACCGTTGCCTTCTTGTGCACAGATTTTTTTTATCACTATTATAAGAAGAAGAAGAAGAGATTGGATTTATACCCCGCCCTTCACTCACTTGGAGCCTCAGAGCGGCTTACAAACTCCTTTCCCTTCCCTCCTCTCAACAGATACCCTGTGAGGTAGGTGGGGCTGAGAGAAATCTTTCCCAAGCTGTCCTTGAGGGAACAGCTGGTACAGAGCTATGGCTTGCCCAAGGTCATCCAGCTAGGTGCAAGTGGAGGAGTGGGGAATCAAACCCGGTTCTCCCAGATTAGAGTCCGCGCACTTAACCACTACACCAAACTGGCTCTCTTTGCCCTTTCCTTAACAGTCTGATAGACTGCAAGTGCATGAGTAATTAGTAGCCTTTTGATATCTTTAACTAGAAGGACTTTTTGAAAAGATATTTTACTTTTCCTCTAAAGTCATGTAAATAATTTGTAGTTGTCAGAATAGTTCAATTTTAAAAACACTGTTCTTGGCTCAAGTCCCACTGAACAAGCTATACATCCTTTAAATTAATGTGTCATGCGATGTTACATAGGAATGTCTTATTGACTCACTCAATAAAAAGTATAATTTTCTAAGTTACAACAACAGACAGATGAAATTTGTTATACGCAGGGCTCCATTGGGGCCGGAGCGTGCCGGAGCGCCGCTCCGGGAGAGAAGGGGCCAGGGGGCGGGCACATAACAAAGCGCCGCCCCCCCGGCAGAAAGCCTCCCTCGCCCAGTCGCCTTTCCCGGGGCCACGGCAGGCCACCGGCCCCGCTCCAGAGCCCCCTCCAGAGCCCTGATGCCTTTCCCGGGGCCGGCGGCCTGCCGCGGCCCCTCTCCAGAGCCCCCTCCCTCGCCCTGACCCTTTTTCCGGGGCTGGCGGCCTGCCGCGGCCCTGCTCCAGAGCCCCCTCCCTCACCCTGACGCCTTTCCCGGGGCCGGTGGCCTGCCGCGGCCCCGCTCCAGAGCCCCCTCCCTCGCCCTGACCCTTTTTCCGGGGCTGGCGGCCTGCCGCGGCCCTGCTCCAGAGCCCCCTCCCTCGCCCTGATGCCTTTCCCGGGGCCGCGGCTGGCCGCCAGCCCCGCTCCAGAGCCCCCTCCCTCGCCCTGACGCCTTTCCCGGGGCTGGCGGCCTGCCGTGGCCCCGCTCCAGAGCCCCCTCCCTCACCCTGACCCTTTTTCCGGGGCCGGCGGCCTGCCGCAGCCCTGCTCCAGAGCCCCCTCCCTCGCCCTGACCCTTTTTCTGGGGCTGGCGGCCTGCCACGGCCCCGTTCCAGAGCCCCCTCCCTTGCCCTGATGCCTTTCCCGGGGCCGGAAAGTTTGGCCCTAGTAGTACTAGTTTGGCCCTAGTACTTTTATGCCTGTCCCTCTGCTGAGAGGGCTTGAAGCCTGTGTCATCACCGTGAGGGGTCTGCAGCACTCGAGGTGAGTCCTAATCAAAGCACAAGTGAAACAGAGAACTGGGCTTCACACAAATGAAGCAGGTTGAGATTGAGGGAGAATGGGTTTGTAATAGCAACCATTAGGGTTGCCAGCTCTCGTCTGGGGAATTCCTGGAGATTTAGGCTTGGGGTTGTTCCTCAGCTGGGTATAATGCCACAGTGTCCACCCTCCAAACCTGCCATTTTCTCCAGGGGAACAGCTCACCGTAGTCTGGAGCGCAGTTGTAATTCTGGGAAATCACGAGGCCACACTTGGAGGTTGGCAGCAATGCTCCCTCTAAGCTATGGAGTCTTGTGAGCAAAAATTCTGCTTTATGAGCTCCTGGCATTAAGTTGTGAGTGAGCGATTTGGCGATTTGGGAGAGCCCCCTTCCTCGCCCTGTCACCTTTCCTGGGGCCGTGGCTGGCCGCCGGCCCTGACCCAGAGCCCCCTCCCTCCCCCAGTCACCATTCCCGGGGCCGCAGCTGGCTGCCGGCCCCGGGAAGAACCCCCCTCCCTCCCCCACTCAACAGTTCCCAGGGCCCAAGGGAGGGGGAAGCCAGGCCTGAGTGGCTTAATGCCACTCAGGCCCAAGCAAGGGGGGGAGGGAAACACCAGCCCAAGTGGGGGGAGAAGCGCCCCTCCCTCCCTCCCTCCCCCCACCTACCTACCTACCTACCTGTTCCTTCCTTTCCCCCTTCCTTCCCCTCTCCCTCCCTCCCTCCCTCTCCCCTTCCTTCCTTCCTTCCTTCCTTCCTTCTCTCTCTCTCCCCCAACTACCTACCTACCTTACTGTTCCTTTCTTTTTTCTTCCTTCCCCCCTTTCTTCCTCCTTCCTTCCTTCCTTTCTTCCTTCCCCCCTCCCTTCCTCTCTTTCTTTCTTTCTTTCTTTCTTTCTTTCTTTCTTTCTTTCTTTCTTTCTTTCTTTCTTTCTTTCTTCTCTCTCCCCCAACTACCTACCTACCTTCCTGTTCCTTCCTTTTCCCCTTCCTTCCCCTCCCTTCCTCCCTCCCTCCCTCCTTCCTACCTACCTATCTTCCTGTTCCTTCCTTCCCCCCTTCCTCCCCCCTTCCTTCCTTCCTTTCTTCTCTCTCTCTCCCCCAACTACCTACCTACCTTACTGTTCCTTTCTTCCTTCCTTCCCCCCTTCCTTCCTTCCCCCCTCCTTCCTTCCTTCCTTCCCCCCTCCCTTTCTTTCTTTCTTTCTTTCTTTCTTTCTTTCTTTCTTTCTTTCTTTCTTTCTTTCTTTCTTCTCTCTCTCTCTCCCCCACCTACCTACCTACCTTCCTTCCTGTTCCTTTCCTTCCTTCCTTCCTTCCCCCTCCCTCCCTCCCTCCTTTTCTTCTGACACACTGCCCATGACGTCAGGGATATGTGGCCTTTTGACACTTCCGGTGACGTCAGGGGGTGTGGCATACGCAAATGAGTTATGCTAATGAGCCCCTGCACCTCTTTTTTTACGAAAGGACCCCTGGTTATACGTACCCTGATTAATAAAAAAGTATGAAAAATACTTTTACCTCTTTCTTGCTCTCCCCCTTGCTCTGATAAACACTGAACTGCATTCTAACAGAAGTGCAAGTGGGACAAGATTTGGGGCTGGATAGAAATTCCCCTTGAAGCAACCTCTTTTTGGGTAGGAAAGTATTTACAGGAAAAGCCAGGGACAGGCCAGGACACATACTCTTGGGGTTTCCCCTGTATATTACCATTTGTGGATTATGGGAGCAGAAATGTTCAGTGCCAGTTTGGAACTTTATACTTGATGGATAAATAACATAAGCTGTGTATGTTAGAAATTAACAAAGTTCTGAGGTCTTGCAGCTATGCTATCTTGTGCAGTGCTATCTTGTGCAGTGGTATGCTAACTCAGTGCCTTCAGGACCACAGTCCTAATAGCAGCACAATCTGAAAAGGGTAAAGGTCTGTTGATATATGATAGTTGCAGTAAGGGTAAGTAGGGTTTAACTGCACGTTGGGCAAAACTGGATGAATCTGTCCCTTTGCCAAATTTAGAATTCTTCTTTCTCACAGTGGGCCAATCTCTAATTGATCCATTTCTGTTTATGTAGTAATTTATCATTTTGATTTCCAGACTCTTGAATCATACATTTCTAAACAGTGTTGTGTTGTGATACTTGGGCTTTTGAAAATATTTTACTTTTGTAACTGGACAATATTTTAAGTATAACATGTGTTGTATAAATCATTGTCAGATGATTAAGCAACAATAAGTAGAACGAACTGAAACTCCTCTGCCACGTGTCATTGTGGAAAGACAGATGGGAATGCATAGACACTGTGCCCCAGGGGCGTCAAGTTTTAAAATTCTGGGGGGGGGGGCTCTTGCGTGCACACTCTGGGACCTTGTCCCTGCTGCCACTGCCTCTCCCCCCCCGGCCACTCCTGCTTCCATCCCTCCATCCATCCATCTAGGGGCCAGCTGGGCATTTGCTTAGCTGGCCCCTGGACGGACAGAGGGAGGGAGGGATGGAGGCAGCCAGGTGGGGGGGAGAGAGAGAGAGGCGGTGGTGGCTCTTGTGTGCACGGGGGCTCTTCCGTGTCCCCGCCGCCACTGCCTCTCCCTGCTGCCACTGCCTCTCCCTCCCCCCCACCTGGCCACTCCTGCTTCCATTCCTCCCTCCATCCGTCCAGGAGCCAGCTGGGCATTTGCTTAGCTGGCCCCTGGACAGACGGAGGGAGGGAGGGACGGAGGCAGCCAGGCAGAGGGGAGAGAGAGAGAGGTGGCGGGCGCTCCATTTCCCTGGGGGGGGCTCAGTCCCCCCCCGGGAAATTTCGGGGGAGGCTCGAGCCCCCCTGTAGTTGACGCCTATGCTGTGCCCTATGTTACAGGGGGCCACAGATTTAAACAATCTTTCAGCAGCATCTGTGGTAAAACTCTAATTCTAAGGAGAGCAGAAAATCCAATATTGTTTTTATAAAAGAAGCAAGAATCCTTGCTTGCTGGGAAGGCACATGTAATATAGTGACAACCAGCAAATTTCATAACTATTGTTCTGAAGAGGAATAGTGAATGAAAAGCCCAACTACAGCTTCTGGCATCATTGCATAACTCTTTAGCTGAAATCTATATGGCCAGCATTCCCATCTGAACCCAGTTATGCAGATTATTGCAGTACATATTGCAGATGGGAAGCAAAATTTCCATAGCTACATATCCAAGGGATAACTAGTCCTTCCCAAGATCAGCCAACTGGTGGCTATAGCTCATGCCCATAGTGAGTCTTGAAGTAAAATCAAGAGGTGGAGTATGCTACTCAAGAGGTGGAGTATGCTACAGTAGTCCAATCTTGAGGTGACCAAAGCATGGATCACTGTGGTCAGATCGTCACACTCAAGGAAGGGGACCAACTGCTTGACCAGCCGTAGGTGGTAGAAAGCTGACCTCGGAGTGGCTGCCACCTGAGCCTCCATCGTTAATGAAGGATCCAGCAGCACTCCCAAGCTCCTAACCTCCGATGCTGGCACCAACGGTACCCCATCGAAGGTCGGGAGTGGGATCCCCGCCCCCAGACCGCTCCGGCCCAAACACAGGACCTCTGTCTTCGTCGGATTCAGTTTCAGCCGACTCTGTCTGAGCCAACCAGCCACAGCCTGCAGCGCCAGGTCCAGTTTTCCCGGGTCGAAGTCCGACTGGCCACCCATCAACAGATAGAGCTGGGTATCATCTGCATATTGATGACACCCAAGCCCATACCTCCGGACTATCTGGGCGAGGGGGCGCATATAGATGTTAAACAGCATGGGGGAAAGCACTGCCCCCTGTGGGACCCCACAAGTCAGTGGATGTCTACAGGAGAGCTGCTCCCCCACTGCCACCCTCTGTCCCCGATCCTGGAGAAATGAGGAAAGCCATTGCAAGGCTGACCCCTGGATCCCAGTATCGGTGAGGCGGCGGGTCAGTAGCTGATGGTCGACCATGTTGAACGCCACCAACAGGTCCAACAACATCAGCACCGCCGTACCGCCTCGATCCAGGTGCCTTTGGAGGTTATCTGTGAGGGCGACCAGCACTGTCTCCGTCCCATGGCCTGGCCGGAAGCCGGACTGGAAGGGATCCAACACAGAGGCGTCATCCAAATAGCTCTGTAACTGATCCGCAACCGCTTTCTCGATTAACTTACCCAAATAGGGTAAGTTAGATACCGGCCAGTAGTTGGTCAATTCGGCCGGATCCAGTGATGGTTTTTTTAGGAGGGGGCGTACCACAGCCTCCTTTAGGGCACTCGGGAACGTCCCTTTTTCAAGGGACGTGTTGACAATCTCCCTCAGCGCTCCACAGACTCCATCATGGCTTGCTTTAATTAGCCATGATGGGCATGGATCGAGTCGGCAGGTAGTTGGGCATACCAGGGAGAGCAATTTGTCAGCCTCCTCCAGGCAGAGTGGGCTGAAATGATCCAAAACATGACCAGAAGACGTGCTTGGAGCCTCAAGTTCTGCTACTGTATCAACTGTGGCAGGGAGGTCCCAGCGGAGCGCCAAGATTTTATCCGCAAAAAAGTTCCCAAATGCCTCACAGCCAATGGCCAATTCCCTATCATTTGGTCTGCTTGTTGTCAGAGTCATCAGTAATCGAATCGTCCTAAACAATTGGGCTGGGCGGGAACTCGCAGATGCTATCTCGGCCGCATAGAACACTTTCTTCACCGCCTTGACAGCCATCTCATAGGCTTTCATAAACGTCCTATAAGATGTTCTTGACGCCTCGTCGGGAGTGCGACGCCACCGCCTCTCTAGTCGTCTGACCTCTCGTTTCATTTCCCTCAACTCGCTTGTATACCACGGAGTGAGTCGGGTATGAGGGCGCAGAGGACGCCGGGGAGCGATCTCATCGATGGCTGCCGAAAGACGATGTTGCCAGTCTTCGACCTGCTCATCTAACGAGCCGCCAGGGGGCATCGGATCCCGCAGAGCTTCCTGGAATCGACTTGGATCCATTTGGCTCTGCGGGCGAGCTAAAATCTGCTCGCCACCCAAACAGGTTTGGAGTGGCAAGTTCACCCGGGCCTTCAGAGTCTGGTGGTCCGACCATGGTACTGTCGTAGCTGTAATCCGGTCCACCGTAACCCCCGCCACAAAAATCAAGTCAAGCGTGTGACCGGCTCTGTGCGTGGGAGTCGTAACAAACTGGGTAAGTCCCAGTGCCACCATGGACGAGACTAGGTCCCTTGCGTGCGTGGAGGTCGCGTCTTCGGCATGGACATTGAAATCGCCCAGGACTAGCAGCCTGGGGTGCTCAAGCGCCCAGCCTGATACGGCCTCCAGCAGGGATGGCAAGCTGTTTGCTGGTGCGTTGGGTGGTCGGTACACCAGCCAAACAGCTAAACTTACCCCGGCAACCCAGACAAAGCCGACACACTCCATGCCCGCAAGATTCCGCGGTGGTAGCACCCTGAAGGTGTAACCCTCCCGGATGAGCAACGCCACCCCTCCCCCCGCCCCTGCGTCCGGGACTGGTGAAGGACTGAGAACCCGGGTGGTGCCATTTGGGAGAGGGAAACAGTCTCCCCCTCTCGCACCCAGGTCTGGGTCACGCATGCCAGGTCCACATCCTGCTCGGCCACAAAGTCGGAGAGGATTCTGGTCTTATTGTTTATGGACCTGGCATTACACATCAACAGTGTCGGAGTGGGGTTCTGCTTCCTAGCCCCACAACCTACTACTTTCGGGATGGGACGCAGATTGGAAGGGGACCGAGCCCGTCTATGTCTCCGTCCCCTTCCCTCTCTCCATCTGCTCCCACTGCCATACCTCCCTTTCCCCAGGAGCACCGGAATCCCTTGATTGTCCATGTGTCTGCCAGTGGCCTTTGCCTAAGTAGCCTCGGTCACCATTGGGCACAATCACAATAAGATGGAACAACTACTCCGCCTTTCCCCACTGATCCTATAAAGCTGGTACTAGAGGTCGAATTCAGCTGCTCAATTTAGTTAGAATGGCCCTATCAGCAGAGCTAATATTATACGCTATGCTGTTCATTTAAAACCCTTTTCCCACCCAATCCCAAAGAAATACCCCACCTTAAACTACCTAACTAATCTAATGTAACACCAAATTAAGGGGAGGGAACAAACTACAACCAGTATCTAGGGCCACTACTATCTACTAATTAACTACTCTACCTACTAATACTAATAGCTATAAAATAAAATAATGGGTCAACTCCTACTCTGGGCTCCACTTCTCAGCCAGATAATTATCTCCTGTGGTTGGATATCTCCTGTTGAAGGGCAGCCCTCTACATGAGGCTGCCCTTGTGCCAAATCCGGAAGCTGCAGCTAGTGCAGAATGCAGCGGCGCAGCTGGTGACAGGCCTCCCGGTTCTGGAGCATGTCCAGCCTGCCCTAAAAACACTGCACTGGCTGCCTATAGCATACCGAATAAGGTTCAAGGTGCTGGTACTTACCTATAAAGCCCTATATGGCCGAGGACCTAGCTACTTGAAGGACAGCCTCTCACCTTATATTCCCCAGAGAGCACACCGATCCAGGTCCCAAAACCGCCTGACTGTCAGATTCTGCTTTGCATCTATACTGATATTAATGTTCACATCTTTAATTCCTATAATTGAATCTGACACTGGTTCAAATGTGTGCCTATATTCCTTGTTTCATGTGTTACTTTTGTTTCTCCTTTTGGAATGCCTGGTAGAATGCTTTATGACCCCTTTGATGTAGAATTGCTTTTCCCTGCTCAATGTTACTTTTTGGGATGTAAGGTTCCCACATTCCTGATTGTCACCAAGCACAGAGTTATCTCCCTGGTTCCCTCCCTTTCACGCCTTGCAGACTCTCAGGGTGCTATCTTTCGACTACAGCCTTGAGGGTTGTTTATGAGTGCCTGGCATGTCTGGGTCTCACAGGATGCCCTCACATCTGGGATTTTTCCATTGTCCCATCCTGGGGTGTCAAATGGTGACCCTAATGTTTCCCGCTAATTTTCCTGTATGCTGATTGGTGTCCCTGCGTGAGCTTTCATGTTTGAAGGTATAATACACCTCTGTTCCTCTTGCAATGTATCACTAACAAAAACAGAGACCTGTATCCAGTACTTGACAATAAAGGACTATGTTTTAACCAACACGGACCTGATCACTTGCTGATAGCGCAGAAGCCTCACACTGACTATCCCAGGGCCGAAGGAGGCCCGCTTGGCGGCAACAAGGGCCAGGGCATTTTCTGTGGTGGCCCCTTACTGGTGGAATGAGCTCCCGGATAACATCAAGGCCCTGCGGAATTTATTGCAATTCCGCAGGGCCTGTAAAACAGAGCTCTTCTGCCAGGCTTACAAATAGGGGTCGCCCACAGTATATACATCGGGCCCGGCCTGATTCTTTAGCCGTCAATGCCTGAATGCTGTTCTGATATCTGTACTAAAACACCGTCATCTATGCAATTGTGTAAGGTTGTTTTTATGTTATTTAAAAAATTTTTTAAAGCAATGTATTGTGCCTAACGGCTGTTGTTAGCCACCCTGAGCCCGCCATATGGCGAGGAGGGCGGGATATAAATTTTAACAAATAAAATAAATAAATATGTTGAGAAGTGATATGATATGATATGTACTGAAAATATTGGTTAGGTGAAATCAGTGTTTCTTGTATCCCTGATCTTCTTCACCAACTTCCTGTGCAAAAATTGCAGCTTTTCTGGATCCCCAGTTTAACCACAGAGAGGTGTGATAATATTTGATTATTTACATAGCACTTCCACTGAGTGCTTAAAGAGATTCAAGTAGGCTTTCTGAGCAATAAATGAACTAAAACTTGTGTTTAGAATTTTTCAGAATAACATTCCATTTAAAATGGATCTTCTGCACTAATCTTCGCTATCTGTAATAAAACTGAAATATATTACCTTATAATGAAATACTAACAGCATTTTATTATGTACAAGTTTGTTCTTATTGAAGTGATGGAGCAGACTTGTTATCTTAAATATGATGCAGCCACATTCTTCCAGAAATTGAATTTGGTGGTGGATTTGTGATTTTGCCTGTAGCAGCCAAGAACCCAGATTTACCAGAATCCAACAGGTTCTGCTGTAGATCCAGATGACTTTTTGATGTTGTAGCCCCTCCACTTGCTGTAGTGTATGCACAAATTAAAGAATTTTAAAACAATTTTTCCACATGGGGTGTGTTGGCATAATGAAATTCCAGACTATTGGGGAGAGATGACTGCAACACTTTGCAGTCGTTCCTTTGATTGATAGATCAAGATGAGTAGCCATGGGTTTTTTTAAATCTTTTTTTAAAATTATTATTATTTGTTTAGTCTGTTACATCAAATATTTATAGTTATTTACATTTATCCCCCTTCGATACCCTCCCTCCCTCCCTCTCTTTTAATCATAGTCTTTTCACCCCAGCCATGGGCACAGAGTCTTAATCTTCCACTGAATGTCTTTCCTTCTTTCTTTCAGTATCCAATCTAGGTAGGTCTTCCATCTGGTCTTGATTTCCGTGGATTTTTTTCCCCATGATATTCCCTTGTTGATTGATGCCACAATATCTGACTGTATAAAGTCAAACAAATAATTGTGCCAGATTTCTATTGTCCATTTACTTTTGTCTTTCCAACCCAGAGCAATGACCGCCTTTCCCGCCAGTATCATAGCCTTGACTAGATTTTGAATAGACCTATCCAATAACGGGCTTCCTATTATTCTTAACATCATTAGATTAAAGTCTATAGTTAGTGTTATATTGCATACTTTTCTGATAATTTCAATAATTCCCCCCCAAAAGATCTTTACTTCTACACATTCCCACCACATGTGTGCATACCAACCCTTAGAGTGGTTACAGTGCCAGCACAGGGAACTCAATCCTGGAATCATATTAGCTAGCTGTGCTGGTATCTTGTACCATTTTGTGAGAAATTTGTATTCAAGTTCTTTATATCTGATTACCTTAATCTCTTCTATTCCTTTCATAATTTTTTCAGCCAACCTCTCTGTTATCTGACCTTCATGGCACCATCTCTTTTGTAAATAGTCTATTATTTTATTTTTATTTGTTATCATCTTTCTATATATTTTCCCTACCAGTCCCTTTTTTTGCTTAGCCATTTCTTTGTATATTTCTTCCATTGGTGTGTCTATCCAGAGGTCTTCCTTTTCGCTGATCTTTTTAACTGACTTATATAGCCCTGCTATTTTTTTTTTTTTATAACTTTATATTTTATTAATTTTTTAACAACATAACATAAAAACAAAAATATAAAAATACAAAATTATAAAACACATTAACAGTTTAACAATAAACCATAAACAATATATCTTACTCAACAACTATTCAACTTAATAATAATTTACATTCTTTTTATAACTAATAGAAAACAAACTTTTTATATTTTTCAGGAAGTTTGTTCATAGCATTCGTGTCATGTTCAATATATTGAAAAAAATAATACCATTTTTCCATAAAACTAGATTTAAGACTTACATTTTCTGCTGTCAACAATTGACTTGCTATTTTATCGTGAACAATTACGTCCCAAATCTTTAAAAACCATTGTCTCAGCGTTGGAATTTTAACCGATTTCCAATTCTGCGCCAAAAGGGTCTTAGCTGCTAAGAGTAATAAGGCTATTAAATCAGCTTTTGTTTTAGTCACAGATTCAGGTTTCCAAAAGTTTAATAATACAGATTCTGGTGTTTCAGGTATTTTAACCTTAACTATTTTCCCTATTACATTCAATATTTTATTCCAAAAAATACAAACAGATGGACACGTCCACCAACAATGTAGAAAAGATCCAATTTCTTCACCACACTTCCAACAGGTGGGTGATTTAATTGCATGACTATAAAATAGTCTTTGTGGTGTCATATACCACCTCGCATACATTTTGTAGTTTTGCAGTTTGAGGTTCAAAGACTGTGTAGTATATAAGGGAGAAGCCCAAATCTGTAACCATTGCACTTCTGTTAACTGGGTATTACAATCTTTGTGCCATGCCCGTTGTTGTGGAGATAAACCAGTCCACTGTTTTTGGTTTAGCATTACATAAATAATTTTAATAATACCTCTTTTTACCCGTGTCTCATTCTTAATAAGCTCCTCAAAGCCTGTATAAGGTCTATCTAAATGGTTTGCCAAATCATTGGTCATAAATGTATGATGTATTTGGTGATATTGTAACCATGGGATCTTAAACTGGTATTTTAATTCTATTTGTGTTTTCGACCAAAGTTTCCCTTGTTGACTTATTTAGCCCTGCTATTTTTAACCAATAATATTTACCTATCTCTTCTGTTATTTCCTGTAAGGGTTTTAAATTTCCACCACTAAACATATCGCCCACTCTATAATAGCCTTTATTTTTTAGCATTTCCCACCATTTAATTTCTTGCACTTCCTTGTTGATAGTTTCAAGGGGTGCCCATCTTGAGACTTTCCCTAACCAGTAGGGTTGCCATTTCTTCCAAATTTCTAATGATACTCTTCTAGGGCCTATTGTTAGTTTTAAGTCTTTTGTTGTTACTATAGAAAAGATCCCAAATCTACCTATATCACTGTTAATTTCGTTCTCAAATTTAACCCATTTCTGTACCTTTTCCTCACCTATTTCCAATATTGGTTTTAGTTGAAAGGCTTCATAATAGTTGTTTATGTCTGGGATTCCCCATCCTAATTCTGATTTGTGGCTATATATTATTCTCTTATGAAACCTACATTTTTTACTGTTAAATATCCACTCTTTTAGTACTCTGTTCCATTGTTCAATTTTTTTTTTCATCGGTCCCAGGGGCAGTGTTTGAAATAGGTACGTTAACTTGGGTACCCAGAACATTTTAACACTTCTTATTCTATTTAGTATCCCTAGTGTTTTATATTTCCATCTTTTCATGTCCCTCTCTATTTTTTTCCATATTTTTTCATAATTATCCTTTATTATTTTGTCAATATTTTTTTGCAAAACTATGCCTAAGTATTTAAGTTTCTTAACCCCCATTCCTATGTTCATGCTCCTATTTATCTCCTTCCTTTCTTCTCTATTTACATTAAGGTACAGGATTTCTGATTTTGCCATGTTAACTCGTAGCCCTGAACACTTTTCAAAGTCTTCTAGAATGATCTTAACCTCTTTGACCCCTTCCTTAGGATTTGTCATGATTACTATGATGTCATCAGCAAATAAATTGAGCTTCATTTCTTCATTGCCTATCTTATGTCCTTCTATTCTTCCCGAATTTCTAATCCGTTCTGCTAGTTGTTCTATTGCTATTATGAATATAAGTGGAGATAGTGGGCAGCCTTGTCTAACTCCTCCTTGTATGGGAAATGCTTGTGAGTGTTCATTGTTTACTCGTACTTTCGCATTCCCTCCTTTGTACAACTCCTGAACTGCTTGTAAGAACCCTTTCTCTAACCCTATTTTCTTCATTATTTGCCATAAGTATTCATGTGAGAGAGTGTCAAAAGCTTTGTACACATCCAATTTTAGTAATCCTATTTTCTTTTATTGGCCATGGTATAAGACATTTAAAATGTTTCTAATAGGATGTGCTATATTTCTGCCTGATGAGTAGCCATGTTAGTCTGCCTGTAGCAGAAGAAAAGAGCAAGACTCACGAAAGCTCATACCTTGCCACAAATTATGTTAGTCTTTGCTACTGAACTCTTGCTCTTTTCTACTATTTCTACTCTTTATACTGAGTATTTACCATCTCAGTGCTCCTCACCTACATAGCTGTATTTATTATGTATTTAAAATATTTATATACCACTTTTCTGTCAATCAGTGGGACTCAAAGTGAGTCAAAGCTGTTATAGTTGTGATGGATCCCTCAATAAACAACTCACTCTGGCTCTTAAAGGGTTAAATTAACTAAAACTTGTCTTTATTAGCACTTTGTTTAGAATTTATTTTCTCTATGAACTAGGGTTTCCAGCTCTGGGTTGGGAAATCCCTGGAGATTTGAGGGTGGATCCTGGTGAGAGCAGGGTTTGGGGAAGGGGAGGAACCTCAGTGGGGTATAATGCCATGGAGTCCACCCTCCAAAGCAGCCTTTTTCTCTAGGGGAACTGATCTTTGTAGTCTGGAGATCAGCTGTAATCCCAGGAGATCTCCAGGCCCCACCTAGAGATTGGCAACACTACCATGTTCTTTGTGTGTCACTCTGTTATTTAAGGACAACTGACTTAAAATGTCTGGTCAGCTACATTTCTGTGCTTCTCAGCTTTTTTTTTAGTCAGTCCCCCTTCAACTGCAAATCCAGCTGCTGCTTGAGTCTCTGTCTGTGAAATGTTGAGGGACTTTAATCAGATTTGTCCAATTGGCACCTTAACAGACTCTTTTTCCACAGCACTTTTACAGCTCTCAGTGTAATATTTCATTATTGCCTTTTTTGCCTCCACCACTGAGGAGGAAAACATTTCCCTATGGCTTTCACATATTCAGTATAATAGACAACTGTAAAATAGTGTTAGAAGGTTGAAGGGATGAAAAGGAGAAGTGCTTTAGCATTAAAAAATACTATCTGCTATTGACCATACCACAAACGGTTCAATATCTATTTTTAAGAAAACTTGATATTGTCTATATTTGTTGGTGTAGGCCAGCAATAATTTACCATTTCTTACTCAGAGGTTGCCAGTATTCACTGGCAAAAAGTCAGATTGTGGACTTACAATTATGTGTATAATTATTCAGGTTATGAATATTGTGAAGTGTTATCTAGCTTTTAAAAAGTGCTTTTTCTATGAAAATTATATTTAATTTTAATTGCCATTTAAATATTAAGAATGGGGGAAAGCTGTCTATAATGTTAAATCATATCTAAAAGGTGTCTACCACAGAAACATTCTGTTTTCTTTCCCCCTTCTAATGCAGTGCCATTTAAAGAGGCTCCTACCTATTCAAATAGAAGACGGAGGCCCCAGAGCACCTTGACAGCACCTCGTGTCTTGCTACGATCCAATAGCGATAACAATCTCAACATCAATGTTCCTGATTGGTCAGCCTCCTCTTTAGCTTCTTTACACCGTAGCCTTTCACCTCACCTACTCCAACAGATGCAGAATAATCCCAATGGAACTGTGAAAACTGTTGGGAGCTATACTTCATCCTCTCGGAGCCGCTCACCATCATTAAACAGACTAGGAGAGGATGCAAAGAGGCAGCAACACCGGCACACCAGGTAATTCTAAACATATATCTCCTTTCAGCTTATAAAATGTATTCCAGTAAGGGTATACTTAGTGAGCTCTGACCTGAATAGCCCAGGCTAGCTTGCTCCCGTCAGATCTTGGAAGCTATGCAGGGTCAGCCCTGGATAGTATTTGGATGGGCGACCACCAAGGAACACCAGGGTCAAGATGCGGAGGCAAGCAGTGGCAAATCACCACTGAATGTCTCTTTTCTTGAAAACCTTATGGGATTGCTGGCAACAACAAATGGTCAGTGGAATGTGCTCCATCATATTCTCTGAGGGTGGACACTATGGCATTATATTCAGTTAAAATCCCTCCCCAAACCCCACCTTCCTCAGGTTCCACCACCCCAAATTTCCAGGTGTTTCTCGACCCAAAGCTGGCAACCCTGAAGGCATGAAAAATGATAACTAGATGGCAACTGTATAATCAAATAACAGTTTCTAAAATAGCTTTATAGTGCGAAGGCAATTTATTCATAATGGTACAGTTGGATATTATTTTAATTGGAAGTTTAGGTTCTCATATCCTTTATTCCATAAACAATTGCCATAGGTGGGGCTATCCATTTGGTATGTGGCAGAGCTGCTTCACTTATTTTATGTTAAATTTATTTAGTCTATTTCCACCCCACGTTTCTATTTCAAATAAATACTCAAGGTGGTATACCAAAGGGTTTAAAAAAATACTACATAAAATCTATTTAAACCCCAAGCTTCAGTCAGAGATTTAAGAACAACAGAGGAAAGGCCTCCAATGAAAAAGTTGCCCACAGTGCAGAGGGGATGGATTTCCAGAGTGGGAGATTGCTGAAAATGCCCCCATCCTAGAGCTGGCAACACTAAGGGGAACTGATCCTTGCAGCTGGGAGATCTGTTGTGATTTCTGGAGATCTTCAGGCCCCACCTGGAGGTTGGCAATCCTAGAAGGAGAGACAGAAGCAGGAAAAGGGGAGAGACTATGGGGGCTTTCAAGAAAGGGAAAGAGGAAATAGTGGAGGAGGAGGAAATGAGATGCCTCCCACATCTATATTCTAATTCCGAGAGGGTTTTTTTTTCTGTGTGGATGCTTATATCTGCCAAAAGAGAGCTCACTCTCCCCCAAAAGCTTTTCCTATATAGTCAGGCCCCTTTCTCGGTCTGCAGAAAAATCCAAAAAGTTATAAAAAAAACTTCAGGGACCGTTGAATTCCCCCCAATACCTTTTGAAATGGCATCAGCTCCAAGCATCGACCGTGAAGAGATTAGAATGTTCGTGGGAGGGGGGGGGAGGTTCTAACTGTTTCTGTCAGTAAAAAGCAGGGTTTTTACTGGCAGCAGTCTAGGGTTGCCAAGTACCCCCCCCCCCGGCCACCGGCAGCAGATCCAGATCCAGGCTGGGAAACTTCTGGAGATTTGGGGGTGGAACCTGGGGAGGACAGGGACCTCAGTGAGGTACAATGCCATGTACCTCACCCTCCCTCCACCCTCCAAAGCATCCATTTTCTCCATGGAAACTTATCTCTGTAGTCTGGAGATGAGCAGTAACTCCAAGGGATCCCCAGGTCCCACCTGGAGGTTGGCATCTCTAGGCAGCACCCTCTGTGTGACTTGATACCACCTGATTTGCATGACTTAATTAGGCCCAGCTGCTTTGCTACTGTTCATCAGCAGCCACCCTATGAAAGCCATTGTGATGTAGCAGTTAGAGCTTCAGATTGGGATCTGCAAGACCCAGGTTCAGATCCCCATCTTACAGTAGAAACTGACTGGGAGATTTTGGACCAGTCACATACTTTCAGCCTAACCAACCTCACAGGGTTGTTGTGCAGACAACAAAGAGAAAATAATAATGTAAGCTGCTTTAGTCCCCGCTGTGAAGAAACACTGTAATTTTCCTAGGTAGAGGCTGTGGGGGAGGGGGGTGAAGATGGAAAGCTGAAGACAGATAAAGGTAGGTTGGCTGTTGGGTGGGAAGGAAATAGGGTTGCCAACTCCAGGTTGGGAAATTCCTGGACATTTGAGAAGTGGAGCCTGGGGAAGGTGGGATTTGAGGTGGGAGGCAGAAAGAGAGAGAAAGAGTGATGAGGTGGGGAGGCAGAAAAACAAAGAGAATGATAATGGGTCAGAAAGAGAGAGGAAGTAACATACATGGAGGAGAGAGAGAGAGTAAAAAAGGGGGGGCAGAAGGGAAAAAGAGTATGAGAGAGGTATGGGGAGAAGGGAGGAAGCAAAGGTGTGAGGAATGGGATAACCATCCCACAAGTTTCTTGCGGGTCTCCACTTGTGCATATTCTAATAGCCAAATCAGCCAAATTTGAGGATACTTAAATCTAGTGATGGGAGTTGTGAATGGACAAGGCAGATGTCTGTACAAACCTGAAAAATGCTCTAGGTTTGCAAAAACAATTAAATCTGAAATCTAAAAAAATGTGTTGGCAGGGTTAAAAACTCAAAATGATAAAGGGAGCACTTGCAACCTTAAGAAATGGAAGCTCTCGTTGTCTGTTGCTAGGTAACACCACACCATTCCAGGTTTGATTTCTCTGTGTATAAGTGAGGGGAGGGGACAGGGCCTTTTCTGGGGTTGTTTTGGCCTTTAAGGGAGGACTCATTGGGGTCAGACCCAACAGCAAACAGCGGGTAGCTTGATACAACTCTGCATGACTCTGTTAGGCCTGGCTTACTACTGTTCAACAGCAGCCACCCTTACGAAAACCAGTGTGGTGTAGCAGTTAGAGCTTCAGAGTAGGGTCTCGGAGACCCAGGTTCAAATCACCACTCTTCCATGGAAGCTCACTAGGAAGCCTTTGGCCAGTTACATACTTGCAGCCTAGCCTATCTCGCGCAATTAATATGAGGATTTAAAAAAAAGAGAGGAGAATAATGTGAGCTGATCCCACTGTGGAGAAAAGAGGTATAAATGAAGTAACTAAATAATAAATATAGCTGAAGGTGGGAGGCAGAAAAAAGGTAGGTTAGACAATGACTGAGAAGAAGAAAATGAGGCAGGAAAGGGGGAGAGGATATGGGGGTTGCCAGAAAGAGGGAGAAAGGGAATTGTGCAGGGAGGGGGATATGGGGGAAAGTGAGGTGCCCCGTGCAAGTCCTTGCAGGTTTCCTACCATGCAAAAGGGCTTTGTCCAGCAGCCAGTACTGCACAACTGTGTCATAGTTTTCCTATCTAGAAGCTGCTAAGGGGGAGGGAAAGCAGAAAACAGAGGGGCAGGTAAATGTAGATCGGCTGTTGGGTGGAAGGAGAGAAAAGAGCAGGAAAGGCTATTGGGTCTTTCAGGGAAAGAGAAAATAGTGCAGGAAAGGGAAATGAGACCCCCCCCCCCAACAAGTCTTTGCTGGTCCCCTGCTTTTCCCTCCTATTTGAAAACCGATTCTGAGCTTGAAAGTTCTAATTTAGCGACCCTTCAACCTCCCTTTAGCAACAGCAACTTGCTTCACCCACTGAAAATACATCAGAACAAAGTTAGAGTGCAGTGGCAGTTTTGTTCTGCTGCTTCAGGCCAATATTGCTACCCACCTGAAAATACATTGTAACAGTTTGAAACCCTCCTGCTATCTTTTTACAGAACCGCTGTACTTGAACAAAATAGTAATTTCAACAACTTAAATTCTAAAAGTATTATCAACAGTATTAGTTTTTCTTTGTGGAGAACTCATTGCTCCACAGATGGTACCAAAACCAGTAACAGGACAGCCAGTAGAGGATACACTTGTGTTGGCAGACCAGCATAGATCATCCATCAGTGTGACCAGAGTTCTTGATCAAAAGCTTGGCTGAAAGGCATCAAGATTATCATTCTCATGCATAAACACCTGGAGCTGTATAACCATTGCCTTCTTCAAGTTCTTACTCAAAAACGGCAGATTCAATACTGGCCTTTAATTCTTTATATCTAATATAAGATCTAGTGTTACCTTTTCCAGCAAGGCCTAATGAACTGTCTTTTCCAAAGCTGAAGGTACTAACCCTTCTGCTAAAGATGCATTGAACTCCAGGCTGACAAATTTCTGGAGATTTGAGCCTGGGGATCTGGTTGGGGAAGAGAGGGGGACCTCCTTAGGTTATAATGTCATAGGCGCCTCTTCCAAATCAACCATTTTCTCCAGGAAACTGATCATTGTAGTCTGGAAATCAACTGTAATTCCAGAAGATCTCCAGGCCCCAACTGGAGACTAGTAACCCTATGTGTTAAAGCCTGTCAACCATTGAGATTACCATTCTCCTTACTGAACACCAGGGTAGGGTTGCCAGGTCCCCTCCTTGCTCCAGTGGGGGGATTTGGGGAAAATCAGCCCCATGTGCTGTGGCCCCCACCCCACTCACAAAAAGACCCTTTAAAGGATCTTTTTGTGAGCTGAGTGTGTGGCCCGTAACTGCTCCTCTTTCTCTCTCCTGCTAGATTTAAAGGGCCCTCCAGCTGATCGGCGGGCCACATGGTCCCCGCCAATCAGCTGAAGCCCCTAAAATATGGCAGGAGGGGAGGGAGAGGGGTAGCCAGGCCTGTGGTTGCACTTGAGGGTGTGGCTTGGGGTTGAGGCTTCCCATTTCCAGCCAGCTGGCCAGGGGCAGATTGGAGTCCCCAAAACTGAGGCAACCCCCACCCAGAACTGAGGGCTGGCAACCCTACACCAGGGGCAAGGATCTAATAAACGGTAAACTAATCATAGGCCTTGACACTCCAGGTATTATGCCCACATCTTCAGGTTGTGCCAGCTGAAAGAAACTTTGTAGATAGTGGTATCGAAATTGGATTGGATATGAGCGTTATCCACAACATGCTTAACAAATTGATCACAGTGAGTTTCCAAATTGTCTGCTACTTGCTTCCGGGGGTCTAGATGCAATAAGCCTCTTACAATTTGAAGCAATATTAAGACACGGGATGGGTTTTATAATGGCAGAAAAGTAAGCTTTCTTTACCACTATCACAGCCACAAAGTGGGCCTTAAAATGGGTTCATACTCATGTTTAGTCTGGTTTGTAGTGAGTCCCTCATCACCATCTATCTAGCTGGCCATTCCAGTTGGGCATTCCATACTAAAATCTAGGCCACAAATCTTGGTTATCAGTCAGTGTGCAACTAATTGCAACTGTATCCTCTTTTAACATTCACACCATCCTTTCAACCCCCTAATGTTGTACCCATCCCCCACACAAATCATTGCATACTTGAAAGGCAAACTAAATGTGAAGATTTGCCTCAAACTTTTTGAAAGGAAAGCAGCCTTAGGAGGCTGGGCTTTTTGAGCAATGTAGGGAGAAGGTGCCCAACTTTCTCCACACATGTTCCTTTTCTCTCAGAATAACCTCAAGTTTCCTGAACACAGAGAAATACTAAAGAGAAAAAGTGGATTGGAGAGCAGTTTGGGGTTGAAAAACATAAAGAAATGAAAAAGTTAACCACTCTATCCCTACTTACAACCGATGCCTCCTATTTCTGCTTTTTATTAAAAATTTGGGGGCTTTCTTACAGGTATTTGCTTTTTTTAGTTATTTACTGTATTTATATCCCTTCCTTCTACCAGAGCATCCAGTGTTGCTTTAAAAAATGAAAACACCAATGGATAATTAATGTATGCAATGTATCCACAAACATTAAGAACAACCTGAAACTATAAAACTCGAACTTCATCAGCAAATCAGTAGAAATGGCAGTAAAAACTAAACAGATAAAAATTGAAATTTTGCAGAAAAACCCTTAAAAAACAGCAACAGTGGCAGGGAATAAAAAAGATGTAAGCCCAGACATAACTATAAGCCCTTCTAAAAAACCCTCTGGAAAAACTGTCTTTACCATTGTTCAGTGAAGGGGCTGACTGAGTCTCCTGGGGCATGGAATTCCAAAATCTGGGAGGTCATTGGTGAGAAAACCCTATCCCCGAATGCCTACCAAATTCACCTCATTAAAGCAGGCACATAGAGGAGGGCAATAGTAGTTGATCTTAAATTACAGGCAAGTTCTCATGAGTGTAGTCCCTCTGATACTCTGTTCTAAGGCTTGTTTATGTATGTATGTATGTATGTATGTATGTATGAAAACATTTTTATTCTGCTTTTCCTCTCATTGAGACACTTTACAATAATGAAAGGTCAAAGGTTAAAGGTCAACACCAACCTTACACCTCTAATTTTTACCTCTGATCCCCCCTAAAAAAAAATCTTGTATTTTAGATATAGCATGTGTCACGGCAGAGCCCGGTAGTCCGGCTGGGCAGACAGGCTGGCAAGCACGCCCTGGGTGTAACTTGGATGGGGAAAGTCAGCAGAGCATGGCGGCAAGTCCCAATCTCAAAACATGAGCGTAGTCAAAACGTACCAGAGGTCAGAGTCCATAAATCAAGCCAAGGTCAGTCAGAAGCAGATCTGAAGCCGGAGTCAAGGAATGCCGAGGGTCAAAAGCCGGGGTCCAGGATCAGGAAGCAGAGGTCAGAAGTCCAAGAAGCAAGCCGGGTCAGAAGCCAGAAAATCAAACAGGATCAGAGGCAAGGTGCGCACAGAATGGATGGTTCTGCCAATGATGTTGCCAGCACGAATTGCTTCAGCCTTCTCAAATAGCGTTCTGGCTCATTAGCCACTTAGCACCTCTGTGCGAGGTCCTGGTTTCTGTCAGTACTCAGGACTTAATGATCTTCGCCCTTGTCTGCGTGCTTCCTTGCGTCGCATATTCAGCTCTTGACGCCTCCTTTCACGGAGCCTGCTGACAGGTGGAGGCGAGTCTGGTGGTAAATTGCTTGGTCCAGCCACTGCCTGATCAGCCTCAGGTGGGTCTTGCTGAGAACTTGGCTGTGGATCCTCTGCAGGATTTACGTTTTCCTCAGTTAACTGAGCCAAGTCCTCCTGTCCTCGGCTGTCAGGCACTGGGTCTGGGGCTAAGTCAGGGGCAGGCATGACACCATCCCCCCTCAGCCCCCCCTCCAAAGGGCCTGGTTTGTCGGGGTAGGCATCATGAAAGTGACGGACCAGGTCTGGAGCATGCATGTGCGAGGCGGGTTCCCAGGAGCGGTCATCAGTTCCATAGCTCTTCCAGTCTATGAGGTATTGTAGTGTACCTCTGTGCACCTGGGAATCGAGTACCTGCTGGACCTCATACTCTTCTTCATCGTCCACCAAGACCGGGGGTGGTGGCACCCGGGGTGCATCACAGTTGGGGTCTGGGGTGGCTGCCAACTGGAGGAGAGAGTGATGGAACATGGGGTGGATCCAGAGATGGTCGAGCAGGAGCAGGCAAAAGGCAACATGGTTGACCTGGGTGACAATCTTGTAGGGGCCAATGAAGCGGGCCTCTAACTTGCGTGAGCACCCAGGGGACTGGAGGTATTGGGTGGATAGCCAAACGAAGTCGCCGATTTTAAGAGGCGGGCCCTCCTGGTGGTGTCTATCAGCTGCCAGTTTGTAGGCCTCCTTGGCTTGTTGTAGCTGCTCCTGGAGCAAGGCATGGATGGCATGGAGTTCTTGGAGCCTATCATCCGCAATGGGTACAGCCGATGAGGGGCTGAGAGGTGCGAAGAAGCGAGGGTGATAGCCGTAGTTGGCCAAAAATGGTGTGGTTTGGGTGGATGTATGTACTGCGTTGTTGTAGACAAACTCAGCTAGAGGTAACAGGGAGTACCAATTGTCCTGCTGGTAAGTGGTATAACAGCGCAGGTACTGCTCCAGAGTGGCATTAGTTCTCTCGGTCTGGCCGTCGGTTTGTGACTGGTATGCTGAGGACATGTGGCTTTCAGTTCCCAAACCACGATGCAGGGCCTGCCAAAATCGAGAAGAGAACTGTGGGCCCCAGTCTGAGATGATGCGTGTCGGAATGCCGTGCAACCAGAAGATCTGGTGCAGATACAACTGGCCAGTTTCCAGTCCAGTCGGGATCTTGCTGCAGGGGATGAAGTGGGCCATCTTGGTGAACAGGTCTATAACCACAAAGATACAGGTGTGCCCTTGGGATCGGGGAAGATCGACAATAAAGTCCATGGAGATTATATCCCAAGGGCCAGATGGCACAGGTAAGGGACGCAAGAGGCCTGATAGCTTGGCGGGCACATCTTTGGCACGGCGGCAGACATCGCACATGCTGACGTATCGATCGATGTCCGCCCGAACCCATGGCCACCAAAAGTCTCAGGTCAGAAGGTGGGCAGTTTTATGCTGTCCAAAATGCCCAGCGGGAAGGGCATCATGGGTGAGGTGCAGGATTTGGGTTCGGAGCGGCCCTGGAGGAACGTAGAGTTGGTCCCAATGGAAGAGTAACCCATCCTGAGTGGCCAGGTTTCTGGAGGCACCGTTCTGCAGTTCCTGAAGGCATTGCTGGGCCCAGGGGTCTGTAGCCTGACTGGCTCTGATGTCCTCGGAGAGGGACGGGGTGTTGGTGGTGGCGGCAAAGACCATTGGCTGCAGAATGGGAGCTCTTTGGCTAGTGCGTATTCGGGTTTGCGGGACAAGGCATCGGCTTTTTGGCTCTGAGAGTGCGGGATGTACGAAAACTTGAAATCAAAGCGGGAAAAGAAGAGGGACCAGCGGATTTGACACTGGTTTAACCGGCAGGTTGTCTGGAGGTGCTCCAGGTTTTGGTGATCGGTGAGCACGTGGACTGGGTGGCAGGCTCCTTCAAGGTGATGGTGCCATACTTCGAAGGCGGTTTTAATGACCAGCAACTCCCTCTCCCAGATAGTGTAGTTGTGTTCCGCTGGGGAGAGTTGCCTGGAGTAGTATGTGCAGGGTTGGGGCGGTTGGGTGGGGTCATCTCACTGGAAGAGCACGGCCCCTATGGTGACACTAGAGGCATCGGACTCCACAGTGAAGGGGAGTCAAGGATTGGGGTGACGAAGGAGCGGGCCGGAAGCAAAGCGCTGTTTCAGCGTGGCGAAGGCGTGTTCGGCCTCAGGGGTCCACTGGAAGGGTTCCTTGGGCCGGAGAAGACAGGTCAGGGGTTTCGTCAGATTGGCATAGGCTGGTATGAACTGGCAGTAGTAATTGGCGAAGCCAAGGAGACGTTGGACCTTCTTACGGTTCCACGGAACTTGCCATTGGAGAATGGCTTCAACTTTTTTTGGGTCCATCCGGGTTCCTTGGGGTGAGATGATATGGCCAAGGAAGTCGACTGATTTCTGGTGGAATTCACACTTCTCCAACTTGGCACAAAGTTGATGGGTGCGGAGCCGTTGGAGTACTTGTTGCACATACTCAATATGTAGCGACAAGGAGGTGGAGTAGACCAGGATGTCATCAAGTAAATAATCACGAACCGGTCTAGGAGGTCATGGAAGACATCATTCATAAAACGCTGAAAACCTGCTGGAGCTTTGGTTAACCCAAACGGCATGACCAAATGTTCGTACTGGCCGTATCGGGTACCGAAGGCTGTTTTCCATTCATCACCGGGTTTAATACGAACCAGGTTATACGCCCCCCGGAGGTCTAGCTTGGTGAAGATCTGTGCCCCTTGCAGACGGTCCAGGAGTTCAGGAATTAATGGCAGGTGGTAGTGATTGTGGAGAGTGATTTTGTTCAATGCCCGGTAATCATTGCAGAGCCGAAGGTCCCCTGTCTTTTTTTTTGATGAAAAGAACCGGAGAAGACAAAGGGGAGGTGGAAGGCCGAATGAATCCTCGGGTCACGTTCTTATCCAGGTAGTCCCGTAATGTGGCCAGTTCAGGTTCTGCCATGGGATACAGGCGGCCAGTAGGCAAAGGAGCGCCCGATATCAGGTCAATGGCGCAGTCTGGTCAGGTCTGCCTCTTTTTCATCGAACACATCCACAAAGGATTGATAGGGAGCAGGCAGTAAGGTAGCTGCTCCTAGCAGCAAGGCCGAGGGCAACGGGTCCGGCGGAAGGATGGGAGACGAGGGCTCAGTGGTACTGTTCAAAGGCATCTTTGGGGAAGAGACCGTTGCGAATTGAAGGTCCTGGTGAACCCAGTTGATGTGTGGGTTGTGGGTGTGTAACCAGGACAGACCAAGGATGACGGGGAATCGAGGCATCCTCACCAGATCAAAGGTTAGCTGTTCTTGATGTTAGTGGACACATAAGGTGAGTGGTTGAGTTTCACAAACCACGGGTCCCGAGTGGAGTAAGGGTCCATCAATGGCTTCCACTAGAGCCAGGGTTTTCTTTTCTTGGATGGGAACGTCCTGTTCTTTGGCAAAGAGAACGTCCATAAAGCATCAGGCAGCTCCCGAGTCTAGCATGGCATGGATAAATAGCTATCTGCCATCCAGGAGCTGTAAACGCACCGGCAACAGGAAGGGGGCTTGAAGAGGATATGAAGAACTGGAAGACCCCAGGATATACCCCAAACCAGGGGATCCGGTCAGGCTTGGGGCTGCTCTTTTACTGCTGAAGCTGGAGTGGATGGGCGTCTCTGTTTAGCGGGGCACCCAAAAGAGAAGTGCCCCGCCTCCCCACAGTAGAGACACAAATTCTGGTTGCGCCGTCTCATCTTTTCCTCAGGGGTGAGGCGTGGGCGCGCACCACCTAGTTGCATTGGTTCTGTGTCCTGAAGAGGCATGGGAGGGTCTGGAGACGTGGACTGTTGAAAAGCTTGGGGAGTCCCGGAGGGGGTGGTAGTCCATTTCTTGTTCTGGCGGCGGCTTTGCAGTCAGCCGTCTATGCGGAGGCACAAGTGGATGAGCTTCTGAAGTGTCTCTGGGCAGTCACTGTGGGCTAGCTTGTCCAGGATCTCATCAGACAGCCCTTCAGTATATTGATCCATGAGGGCTGCCTCATTCCATGCCAAGTCTTGGGCTATCAGCTGGAATTCTGTGGTGTACTGAGCAACCGATGTTCTGCGCTGACTGAGAGCCCAGATTTTACGATTAGCCATCTCGGTTTTGACGGGGTTGGCATAGGTGGCAGTGAAGTGGGCTTTGAAGTTAGGATAATTTGTTAAGAGAGGGGAAGCTCCCACCAGTAAGGGAGCAGCCTATTTGGCATCTTATCCTTTAAGGAGGCTTAAGACAAAACAGACTTTGGTTTTGTCTGTGGGAAAGTCCTGGCTGCATAATTCTATATAGAGTTCACATTGAGCCAGAAAGGCAGAAAACTCGTCCACATTCCCACTAAATCTGTCAGGAGGGTTCAGTGGACAGCGTGGGGGAGGCACAGCAGCCGCTGTGAGAGCAGCAGCATTTGCAGCTGTTTGCTGTTGCAGCGTCAGCACAGCTTGAGTTAAGTGCTGCACCTGGTTTAACAGCCCTGCGAGCTGGTCAGCCCCTCCTGCTACTTCGTCTGCCATGGTGAGGACGAGTGGGTGGGTGCTGGCAATCTGTCACGGCAGAGCCTGGTAGTCTGGCTGGGCAGACAGGCTGGCAAGCACGCCCCGGGTGTAACTTGGATGGGGAAAGTCAGCAGAGCGTGGTGGCAAGTCCCAATCTCAAAACATGAGCGTAGTCAAAACGTACCGGAGGTCAGAGTCCATAAATCAAGCCAAGGTCAGTCAGAAGCAGATCTGAAGCTGGAGTCAAGGAATGCTGAGGGTCAAAAGCTGGGGTCCAGGATCAGGAAGCAGAGGTCAGAAGTCCAAGAAGCAAGCCGGGTCAGAAGCCAGAGAATCAAACAGGATCAGAGGCAAGGTGCGCACGGAATGGATGGTTCTGCCAACGATGTTGCCAGCACGAATTGCTTCAGCCCGGCAGCCTTCTCAAATAGCGTTCCGGCTCATTTGCCACTTAGCACCTCTGTGCGAGGTCCTGGTTTCTGTCAGTACTTAGGACTTAATGATCTTCGCCCTTGCCTGCGTGCTTCCTTGTGTCACCTATTCAGCTCTTGCCATCTCCTTTCACAGAGCCTGCTGACAGGTGGAGGCAAGTCTGGTAGTGAATTGCTTGGTCCAGCCACTGCCTGATCAGCCTCAGGTGGGTCTTGCTGAGAACTTGGCTGTGGATCCTCTGCAGGACTTATGTTTTCCTCAGTTAACTGAGCCAAGTCCTTCTGTCCTCGGCTGTCAGGCACTGGGTCTGGGGCCAAGTCAGGGGCAGGCATGACAGCATGCAGTTGAACTGTGGAACTCAATTTGGTCAGTAATGCAACTAGTTTTGACAACCCATAAATAAATTAACAAGAAGGTAGAAACATTAATTAATGGCAGTGCTGATCTGGTCATACATTTCCCATCCCTTACAATGTTCTCTTGTATTGTATTTCTGATGCAGTCTTGGCTGTTAAGTTTTTCAGGCATCTGACTAATACTGGGGTGAGTGCATGTGTGCTTGTCATTTTATTTAACTAGCAGGATGAAAACCAGCAGTCAGTTATTGTCTTTTCATGTTTGCAGTAAAAAAAATATTATACTTAACTGACCTTTTCTATTTAGAAATATTTGAAAGTTGAAAAGGATTGTTTAGACTGTTGGATAGGTGGTGCTTATGCCGTAGTGGTAACCTGGTTAATGCGGCCTCAGATCATGAACTAAAAAAAAAAAGTGTGATTTAGAAGGTCAAACTAGTGTTTCATTTTTCTTTCCCTCCAGTGCCAGTTACAAACCCAGTGCCAACAAGGATACTGTATCTGCCTTGGATTATCAGGGTCCAAAACACAAACTTTACAGTGCTGTACCTGGAAGACTATTTATTGTTGTGAAGCCATATCAACCTCAAGGAGAAGGGGAGATTCATTTGCACAAAGGGGACAGGGTAAAAGGTTAGTATTTCCTCTTCAAATATTCTGGCTGTCCATATCTTTTTTTACAAATTGAAGTTAAACATATATATTTGGGGTGTCATTTCTGGTTCTGAATCATCTAGTACTATTGTTAATGCAGGTGTATTGAAGCAGAACAAAGTTTTAGTTAATAGAGTTCAGTTCCAATTTAGGACACTTACACATGCATGACTGGTATGATACCCTCTAAATCCAGTTGCTCTGTGGTTCCCATAGAAATTCAGTCATTCTGTAAGGGGGAATATTGTGGGAGACCTATCCATCCTCCAAATCTTCCTTTCCTGAATTTTATATCTCTCAGAGCTTGAAAGATTAATGTCCCCTTCTTTCTCTCCTTGCCTCTTGCCATATACCTGGGTTGCTTTTTTTTTTTTACAATATACTTTTATTATTAAGATGAGGTAAAAGATAAATACAGACAAAACTGTGAGATAGTACAAAGTTTGTCATATAGTCCAACAATAATAACTTAACGTTGACAACAAGCATGTTTATAAAAAGCAACATCTGGTGTCAGTGTACAGGGTCTTAATATTTTGATTGATCCACACACACACAAAAAAACCACAACTAATAAACCTATTATGAGTACTATATATGCTATCATATACATTGAGGTTACCAGCATATACGCAAGATTCGTACTACACATTACCACGTCCACAATAAGGAGGTTGTTGAGGGTATATTTGGTTGTTTATTAAGATATTCCACTATAGGGTATCATACTGTTCCAAAGATAGAAGAGGCTGAAAGTCTGTCAAATCTCATAAGATTATCCGAGAGTTTGGCCATTATGTATAAGTCCCACAATTTCTTGTGCCAATGTGAAAGAGTGGGTATCAAAGCCGATTTCCAATTCTGGGCAATGACAGTTTTTGCTGCAAAAATCATAAGGGAAACCCTTTCTCTGATTGCTACAGAGTGACAGTCTTCAACCCAGCTGTTCAAAAGTAGATGCTCTGGAGTTAGTTGTAGGTCAATACCACTTATTGATTTTACCAGTGATATGATTTTTCCCCAAAATTGGGATATTTTGGAGCAATGAAGCCAGCAATGCAGGTAGTCTCCTAGTTGATCACACTCCCTCCAACAATGAGGATTACATTTAGGGCTGATCTTGGCCAGTCTTACAGGTGTCATGTACCAGTGAGCCATAATTTTGAACGTTTGTAGTTTCATTGTTGTAATGTTAGTCTTAAAGGGCACTGACGACCAAATCTCACTCCAAAGTTCATTTGTAAATGTTTTCTTGCATTCCTTATGCCATTTTTTTTGATATGTTAACAAATCATCACTGCTTGTCTGTTGTAGTATTCTGTATATTTTGGAAATTAGTCCTTTTTGAGAAGCAGCTGCTACTTTGATTACACATTCCAAAGGCGTGCAAGGTTGTTTCAAAATTTTATCAAGATTTATTGCATTACATATATCTCTTATTTGAAAGTAGTGTAGCCACAGTACCTTACTTTTGATTTTCCCTTCTAATTCAGATTTAGATATGAAGCGCTGGCTTGTGTATAGATCTTGTAGGGTATTTATCCCTAGGTGTGACCATTTCTGAAAGACCGGGTTTGGGATGCTTTGCTTAAACCAGTCATTGTTGGCAAAAGGTTGTAATCTAGAGATAGGTGGCAATAGTTTGGAATGCAGTCTGTCCCATATATCTAAGGCTGCCTTTATCATAAGATTATTTCTAAGTGTTCTAGGTCTTGTGATTGGTTTTTGCCAAATGCAGTCTTTGATATTAAAGGGGTTTGAGTGATGTGCAAGAAGTTCAACTTGGTCAGAGAGAGAGTTTGCAGTGATAATCCTAATAATTTGAGTAAGTCTGATTGCTCTATAGTAGTTGGATAAGTTGGGGAAACTTATCCCACCGGTTTTAGAGTCTCTGTATAGCGTAGCATTTTTAATCCTGTGGAATTTATAGGCCCAGAAAAAATTTAGTAGCCATTTTTTCCATTTCTGCAATAAATATGGCGAGATATGTAGCGGTATCGTGCGAAATAAAAATATGAATTTAGGTAAAAGAAAAGATTTAATCAAATTTAATCTATCCATCCAGGATAATTTTAAGTTGTGCCATGAGTGCATTGCTTTTTTAACTTCCTTTTCCAATGGAGTAAAGTTGTATTTATGGGTGTCTGCTAAGTTTTTTGGAATGTTTATTCCCAAATAAGAAATGCATTTTGGTGTCCAAGTATAAGCATACAAGCTCTGGAGCATTTGTGAGGTTTGTTTATCTAGATTTAAAGGTAAAATTAGCGATTTGGAGGTGTTAACCCTTAGACCTGTGACTTCTCCAAAATACTTTAAGTGAGAATGCAGTGAAGCCATTGATTGAGTTGGTTTGGATAAAAAAAGCAGCATGTCATCCGCGAATAAGGACACTTTGAACTCTTTCTTGTGAGGCTTTATACCGTGGATGTTTGCATCAAGTCTTATGATGTTTGCTAGCGGTTCTATGCAAATCGCAAAAAGGAGAGGGGATAGAGGGCAACATTGCCTAGTTTCCCTTTTTAGGATAAATGGTTCTGATAATACTTGGTTCACTTTGATATGCGCCATAGGTTTAGCATATATTGCCGAGATTGCTGATTTGAATTTTTGGCCAAAACCCATGATGTCAATGAGGCTAGTAAGGTAGTGTGTTTCGACCGAATCAAAGGCCTTTTCTATGTCCAGGGCTACCAATGTTGAAGCTATCTTGTATTGGTTACAATGTTCTATGATGGAGAAAGCCTTATGTGTATTGCCTGTTACGTCCCTATTGGGCATAAATCCAATTTGGTCTTGATCGATATATTGTGTGATAAATAAGTTCAGTCTGTGGGCCAGGATGGAGGTAAAAATTTTAAAGTCTGTATTTAGTAGCGAAATTGGTCTGTAGGATGCTGGAAGTTCCTTATCTTTGTCACCTTTAGGAATTACTATGATTTCCGCTCTATTCCATGACGGCGGTAAGTTTCCTGAATTTAGAATATAATTACATGCATCTCTTAAGGGGTCAACTAGGAGTGAGGAAAACTTTTTGTAAAATTCTGGTATAAAACCATCTGGTCCTGGAGCCTTGGCTGGTTTAAGGTGTTTGATTGCATCTAGAACTTCATGTGTGTTGATTTCTCTGTCCATCAGATCTTTGTGTGCCTCAGATAGTTTGTGAGGCATGGGATATTTTTTAAAAAAGAGTTCTACCTCCTCTCTGCTAGTACCATTAGAGCTGTATAAATTCCGGTAGAAATCTAATAAAATTTTAGAGATTTTGTCCGAGGTATGATGTCTATTGCCCTGAGAATCTTTTAATGCCAAGATGGTTTTAGATTGTTGTTGCTTTTTAGTTCTGTGGGATAAAAGTTTTAAAGATTTCGGAGTAAACGCCCAATTTCTTTGTTTTGAGTACAGAATATTTTTCTGAATTTTGGACATTTCCAAAAGTTCCATTTTTTTTCTCTCAGCCAAAAGTTGAGCATAAATTTTGGGGTTACCAGTGTGCTTGTGCTGCTTTTCTAGTGTGGCAATATTAGTTTGTATTGCCAACCTTTCTGCCATTTTTTGTTTCTTTAGGTGTGAGGCAGAGGCAATTAAGTGACCTCGGAGTACAGGCTTCATAGCATCCCATCTGATATTTGGATTTACCGTGCCTATTGGATTATCAGCAAAGAAATTTTTAATGCTCTCTGCAATGTTGTCTACAATAGTGTCATTCAATAATAAAGAACTATTAAGGGACCAAGCTTTGGGTGATTTTTGTTCATTATCTATGTTCAAAACACAATCAATCCAGTTATGATCTGACCATAGTTGACTTCCAATAATGGATGAGTCTAACTTCCCTGCTAAAGCAGAGGAGAGCAAGATGTAATCTATCCTAGTGTAAGTGTTGTGTCTGGCTGAAAAGAAAGTGTAGTCCCTCTCTTTCGAGTTAGCAAGTCTCCAGGCATCTATCAGATTGTATGATTTAAGGATTCCAGCCAGTTTGGTGGAAGATTTGCCTCTGATTGATTTGCATGTACCATAGGAGGTTCTATCTAATGAGTGATCCATGATGAAATTAAGGTCCCCTCCAATAATAAGTTCTCCTTCTTTGAACTGTTCTAAAAGTTGAAGGGTGTGGTCTATGAAGTCAAGTTGTTCAGAGTTTGGGGCGTAAATTGATGCAAGAGTTACCAGTGTTCTGTTCAGTATGCCCTTAACAAATATAAATCTCCCTTGCGGATCAGCCTTAGATTTGTGGAATTCAAATGTAGCATTTTTATTTACCAAAATAGCTGTACCTCTTGATTTAGAGGAGCCTTTCGCCATGTATTGATGTTGAAATTGTCTAGATTTGAACAGAGGGGTTGAAACGTCTTTGGTGTGGGTTTCTTGTAAAAAGACTATGTCTGAATTTAGTTTAAGAATTTGACTCTGGATTCTCTTACGTTTGATGACGTTGTTCAGTCCTCGCACGTTGTACGAAACACATTTGATTGAGATAGGCATGATGGAATCAGTTGGGTCCTCGTTAACCTAGAGAGTTAAGCTTAAAAAGAAGGAGAAGATTATGTTAAATTCGGTATAAGAAATAAACAGAGTAAGAATCTATAGAAACAGTAAGGCTTGTACCCCGCACTATGTGTCACAATGAGCTGGAGGATTGTGTGTGTAATTTCAAGGTTGGTTAGCCAGGAGCTACCAAGGTTCTATTATTAAAAAATAGGAAAAAAATACAAAAGGAAAGCCCCTGGGTACAAGCTGCAGAACCAGGGGCTAAAAGTTAGGGCTTGGCTAGTTACCCAATGGATTAGAAAGATAGCTGAAATTCTGAGGTTTAAAATACAGAGCCACTGATGTGATGATAAAGTTTGAAGTAATTTCCCCCCCTTAGCTAAAAAGTGAGAAAAATGAGGAAGTTTTCCACTGAAATACGATCTCTGGGTACAAGCTGCAGAACCAGAGGTCAATAGAAAAGATGATATCAAGGATTTAGTGCAACAGGAGTAGTCTAATGATCTCTGGGTACAAGCTGCAGAACCAGAGATCAATATTTGTAGCTTGCGTGGTTTTTGTTAGGCTCAGTGGGATGCCTATAAGGAAGTCAGACTTTAAGTTACAGAGTGAGGATATATCTAGACAGATAACAATAGAGTTTTCTGCTTAGTGCCGTAATTGTAGATGGCACTGAGTGTAGACTACAGAGTCAAGAGACTTGATTATTTTGTAGAGAACTGTAGTAATGTGGTAAGTTTCTTGTGAGAGCCCCTGGGTACAAGCTGCAGAACCAGGGGCCTTAGGTGTATTTCAATATGGTAGGATATGTGTGAGGTTAGCTTACACAAAACTTAGAAAAAAACCCTCTTAAGTAGAGTTCCAAATAATGATTTGACTGAGGTAGGATTTACAGTAGATCAAATATACGTATCTATGTAGTAATGAGCTGTACCCGGTCACTATGCTGGATAACCTATTAAGAGAAAACAAGAGCTAATGCAACCATAGCTCTTCTTGAACCACTTTACTTATATCAAACTATAGGAGAAATAGTGTGCTGTTCACAGTAATTTTGTGATAAGCAAGGCACAACAAGAATTTTTAGATGTTGTCACAGATGTAGTAAATTTATAGGTATGTAAATATAAACAGTTAAAAGTATTTTAAACCTTACTAAAGCTTAGAGAACTTTAATAAACTAATAGATGTGTGTATAACACAACTTTTAGGCAGTAAATACTGCCTGTAAGCTTGTAAAATATTTTAGATATAACTAATTTATAATATAATAACAGTGGGCAAAAGAAAAGGACTCTCTTAACCCCTGCTGCCACTTGGCTAGCAGGAGGCTGGGGTATATAGCTCCTCTTTCCTCCCCCCCGCTCTCAATCGTGAGAGTCCTTAAAACTGAACTTTAAAGACAAAAGAAACCCCCCCTCCCTCTTCCCCCCTCTTAAAGAAAACTTATCAAGCCAAATCTATTCACTATCAATAAAACTATTAACTTAAGCTTATCATAACATTTTAAGAATTAATTGCTACCATTTAGGCTTGTAACATTTTTAAGATGGCCGACGACTGTGGGTTACTGAGAACATAAAAACAAGTGATGAGGAACAAACTGAGAGAATATAATTTTTCCCGCTACAAAATGGCTGGCGCTAATTCTAAGAACCTGTTAATTTTACTATTCCGCATATTACTTAGTGTAAGGCTATAAAAGTTAACCAGCATAAACACAATAAATCTTATCTTAATTCAGAGTTCACTCAGCACTTTCTAATGTATCTTGAGCTTCATTCGAAGACTGTGATGGGGAACGATGCTTTTTCTTGTTTGTAGTATTTGAGAGTTCCATGGGTTGTATTAAGTCCAGAGACTTCAATATGCGCAGACCTTCCTCTTTAGTTGCGATCTTGTACTGTTTGCTTCTATAGTGGAATTGAAGAACCAAAGGTGTTATCCAAACATAGCGAATGTCTTCCTCATGCAGCTTTGCAGTTACTGGTTTCAGCTCTCTCCGTTTAAGCAAGGCTTCTTTGGGTAGGTCTGGAAAGATTTCTATTTTAGCAGAGTTGTAATTAAGGTGTCCCGAACTTCTTGCCACTTGCAGGATTTTAGCTTTATATCTATAGTCCAGGAACGTGGCAATTATATCTCTCGAAGAATGTGTCTTTAGCAAAGCAGTTGGACCCGCTCGGAATGCTTTGGTTATAGCTTGTGAAACGCCGTTGTCAGGAGGAATTAGTTCTTTCAGCCATTCTGAGAGAAGTTGTGGTAAAATGATTGTTGTTTTTGCCAAATGATTCATCAAGCCCACGTATTTTTAAGTTATTTTGTCTATGAGCCATATCAGAGCATAGTGCTTTCTCAGCGAGGATGTCTTCAAGCTGCTGTAGTTGTTGTATTTCGTTTTGGTTAGAGATATTGTTGTTTAATGCTGTTTCGGCTACACTCCTTGTTTCTTTTACAAAAGTTTGTAAGCCTTCTAGCTGCTCACATAGAGGCTTGAAATGTGAGGCAAAATTATCAAGAATAGATTTCTCCAAATTAGTGATAACAGTAGTTAGTTCAGATGATGTGACTAATCTTGTCTGCAGGTTAGTGCTTTCGCCTCCGGTCGCCATTTTGTGGGAAATCCCAAGCTGCTGGCCTGAAGTATTTTTTGAGGAAATAGGAGTAAGTGTGGTCTGTAAATTCTTACTTTTATGTCTTTTCGGTTGCCCGGTCTTTTCAAGATCGTTCTCCATAAAGTGAGATCGTTATAGTCGTCGTAGAAAGGTGATTCAAGGGGGAAATACAGGAGGGGTGAGAGGAGCTCTCAGTTTAGGCTTCCATCCGTGTTTCCCGCCAGTGGCAACTCCCCTACCTGGGTTGCTTTTAAATGAAACATGGCTGCACTTACATTCTGTAGTCTGGAGAATATTTAGTCCCCACTGTCAAGGCTGACCCTGCCTTGATATAGTAATGTACCCAAGCGTTACCTGGGTTTAGTCTCAGTTAGGGTTCCTATTCCCCAGGTGGGGGCAGGGGACTCTCCGCTTTTCAGGGCTTCTGCCTGCCACCAGCCAGCTGGCCAGCAGGGGAAACCCTGCCCCCAAACAGCAATGTTGCATGGCGATGTCTCTGACACAATTACATCATGCAAAAGTAACATCATCACACTGGGGACATCACATGGCGACACCCCAGGTTTTGGGCAAAACTGTGGTTTGAGGGCAATTTTACCAGAGTTGTGCCCTCAAACCAGAGCATCACCATGTGATGTTGCTGTTTGGGGGCTCCCTCCCATACCCCGCTGGCGCATCATTATTTTTTTAAAAAAATATTTTATTGCCTTTTTTCCCTTTAACAACTTGGGGAAATACATCCTACTAACGAATGATAATAACACGAAATATGTTTACAATTGCTAAATGATTTGGGTCAGGCAACAATAGATTACATACAGCTCTTAAACATTTGCAGCTTAAACAAGGACCATTTTTCACAAATTTCCTGTTCAATGTCCATCTGTTCCAGGAAGAGGAATCATTTATCCAGTGGGTTTGTTAGATCCATAATCATTGCCTCTTTATCAGTATACAATAAAAAATTTTCTAGCATAAAGTATGTCCACACCTTTGAATACCACATATCCATAGTTGGAAGAGAATTGTTTTTCCAGCGTTGTGATTAATATCAACATTAACTCTTTTTTGGACTTTTGGTTAACTTCCAGTGGCGACAGATTTAACAGAAAAAGCTTAGGGTCAAATGGTATAGGAAGCCCTGTTATGTTTTGGATTGCCCTTGAAATTGATGCCCAAAACCGGGATATATACGAACATGCCCACCAACAGTGAAAAAATGTACCCTTTTCCCCACAAAGCTTCCAACAATGAGGTGTCAACCATGGGACCATATATGATATTTGAACTGGGGTAAGATACCAGAGTAATAACACCTTATACGCTATGGCTTGAACTGATTGAGAATGGGAGATATGCCTAGTATTGTTCCATACCTCCTTCCATTGTTCAGATGTCAGTGATTCCCCTAAATCATGTTGCAATGCAGTTTGATAAAACATTTCTTTTTTACCAGGGGCCATTTCATAACAAAAGAGGTGCAGGATCTCATTAGCATAACTTATTTGCATATGCCACACCCCCTGACATCACCGGAAGTGTCAAAAGGCCACA
This sequence comes from Lepidodactylus listeri, assembly GCA_029233225.1. Classification (NCBI taxonomy): domain Eukaryota; kingdom Metazoa; phylum Chordata; class Lepidosauria; order Squamata; family Gekkonidae; genus Lepidodactylus; species Lepidodactylus listeri. The sequence goes on from JARCFY010000011.1 coordinate 2,910,246, forward strand.
CATCCCTGACGTAATGGGCAGTGTGTCAGAAGGCAAGAAGGGAGGGAGTGAGGGAGGGGGAAGGAAGGAAGGAAGGAAGGAAGGAAGGAAGGAAGGAAGGAAGGAAGGAAAGGAACAGGAAGGAAAGGAACAGGAAGGAAGGTAGGTAGGTAGGTGGGGGAGAGAGACAGTGAGAAGAAAGAAAGAAAGAAAGAAAGAAAGAAAGAAAGAAAGAAAGAAAGGGAGGGAGGGGGATGGAAGGAAGGAAGGAGGGAGGGAGGGAGGAAGAAAGGGGGAAGGAAGAAAGAAAGAAAGAAAGGAACAGTAAGGTAGGTAGGTAGTTGGGGGAGAGAGAGAGAAGAAAGGAAGGAAGGGGGAGAAAGGGAGGAAGGGGGGAAGGAAGGAACAGGAAGGTAGGTAGGTGGGGGAGAGAGAGAGAAGAAAGGAAGGAAGGAAGGAAGGAACAGGAAGGTAGGTAGGTAGGTGGGGGAGAGAGAGAAGAAAGAAAGGAAGGAAGGAAGGAACAGGAAGGTAGGTAGGTAGGTGGGGGAGAGAGAGACAAGAAAGGAAGGAAGAAAGAAAGGAAGGAAGTGGGGGAGGGAGGGGGGTTCTTCCCAGGTCCGGCGGCCAGCCGCAGCCCCGGGAACAGCTGAGTGGGGGAGGGAGGGGGGTTCTTCCTGGGGCCAGCAGCGCTTGCCGCTGCCCAGGAACAGCTGAGTGGGGGAGGGAGGGGGGTTCTTCCCGGGCCGGGGGCCAGCTGCGGCCCTGGGAATGCTGAGCAGGGGGGAGGGATGGGCTTTTACCTGGGCTGGCGGCGCTTGCCGCGGCCCGGGAAAGGTGAGCAGGGGGAGGGAAGGGCTTCTCCCCAGGCCGGCGGCGCTTGCAGCAGCCCGGGAAGGGTGAACGGGGGGGGAAGGATGGGCTTTTTCCTGGACTGGCGGCGGCCTGCCACGGCCCGGGAAGGGTGAATGGGGGGAGGCTTTCTTTCGGGGGGTGGAGCTTTGTTATGTGCCTGCCCCCCGGGCCCTTCTCTCCTGGAGCGGCGCTCTGGCGCGCCCCGGCCCCAACGGAGCCCTGTTTTTTACTGTCATTTTTGCAAAGTATTACATATATTTTGGAGATTAAACCTCACTTAGAAAGAGTAGTGTCTGCTAATAATTTTTCAAGGTCAGTTAATTTAAAAAATAAGTGGTGTGAAGTTAAATCTTGGTTAAACAAATGACTAACTTGCAAATATTCATACCACTGCAACTTAATATGATATTTCTGTTCCAGATTAGCTTTAGAGAGTTTTCTACCATGACTTATGATATCTATCAGCCTTGTAATACCTGCCTTCCTACAATTGTGGAAAGAGGTTAAAGCTTGTGTAGGTCTAAACCATGGCTGACCTGTAAAGGAACGTAGCAAAGAAGAATCGGGCAGTAGTATATCCTTAATCCTATACCATATTTTAAAATCGTTTTCCAAAAAGGGGTTGTTTCTAGTAAGGTTTACCTTTCTAAGAGATTGTTGCCATAACGTCTCTTTGAAAGACTGCAATTTAATACAGCTGTCTTCCATTTTCATCCATGCCACTGTGTCATCAGAATGATAATGTCTAATTAAATTTGTTAAATTAAATGCTAAATAGTATGTGTACAAGACCGGGACAGCCATTCCTCCTAGTTTTGGATGTCTCTTCATTGTATTGGAATTGATACGGGGCCTTTTAAATTGCCAAATAAAAGACTCAATAGCTCTTTGCCATCTCTGAAACAACTTAAAGGGGATAGAGATCAGAATCTCTCTAAAGTAATAGATAAATTTAGGTAAAATAAATGATTTAATTATTTGTATCCTTTCCATCCACGAAATAATTTTTACATCCCATTTCTTAAGTAAATTGGAAAGAGACTGAAAAACTTCCATATGGTTAACTTTTATTAAATTCTCCAAATCCAGAGGGATTTGGATCCCCAAATATTTCCAACTATATGAGGGCCACAGAAAAGAAAATTTTTGTTTAATTAACTTAATTGACTGATCTGATAGTTTAATAGGCTAAAGTACTGATTTTTGCGCATTGACTTTTAAACCTGAGATTTCGCCAAAGGAGTGCAGGATGTTCATTATTTCAGGTATAGTTCTAAGTGGGTCTAGTGCATAAATTACAAGATCATCAGCAAAAAGGCTTATAACATATTCCTTATCCCTTATCAGTATACCTCTAATTAATGGCGATGATCTCAGTTGACTAACTAAAGGCTCTATGGCCAAAGCAAACATAAGTGGCGATAATGGGCACCCTTGATGGGTGCCTCTATGCAAGACAATTTCCTCAGTGACCATATCATTGATTAAATTTTTTGTCTTGGGTTCAGAATAAATTGCCTTAATAGCCCTGCGAAATGAGTCCCCAAATTGAAGGTGTTGCAAAAGACATTCCAAATATCGAAACTCTACCGTATCAAACACCTTAGCTATATCAATTGAAAGCACTACTGAATCATGTTGTAAATGATGCCTACCATAGTGGATTAGATTCAGTGTTTTCCGAATATTATCTGTTATGTCCCGTGAGGGGATAAAATCCGTTTGGTCCATTCCTATATAAGTTGGGATAATGTGTTTAAGTCTTGATGTTAAAATTTGCATAAAAATCTTATAATCAACATTGAGCAATGATATGGCCAATATGCCTTTGGATCTGTAAGATACAATCCTTTTTTTGGAATTAATACCATTGTTGCTAATTTCCATGTTTCTAGTATAATACCCATTGCCATAATTCCATTAAAGAGATCTATCATAGGTCTCTGTAAAATTGATACTAAAATTTTATAATATTCTGCCCCGAATCCATCTGGACCAGGGGTTTTATTCAGCTTCAAAGATTGAATTGCTTGTGTGACTTCCTTTTCAGTTATCGGGAGGTCCAAAAACTCTTTATGATCATTAGATAAGCTTTTTAACTCCTGCCTAGAGGAGAGGTATTCTTGAATTTGTTGTTTCGAAGGGTTAGTAGAGGAGAAAAGATTAGCATAACATTTCTCTACTACAGCTTTAATTTGTGGTGTAGAATTATGCAGATTACCATTTGAGTCTCTGATGCAATTAATAAACCGATCCGTTTTCTTTCTTTCTTTCTTTTGAGCTTTTAGGATAATACTCTAAGCATTCTGGGACCAAGAGTAGAGAATTTTTGCTTAGTCAAGATCTTTTTATGTGTCGAAGATATCACCTCTAAACTCTCCAATTGTGCTCGAAGTTGTGAAAGCCGTGCTAAGATTTTAGGGCTTCCAGTTGCCTTGTTTTCCTTCTAACTGAGCAATATTAGAAAGTATTTCTGTTTTCACCTTTTCCTTTTTACAAGCCACTGCCAAAGCTATACATTTACCCCGCAGTACCGCCTTGGAAGCATCCCAAACTATTGGAAGTGAGACCCCACATTCCCTATTATTTTGAAAATATTCAACCAATTCGAATTTAAGTTCTTTTAAAGTAAGATAATTTTGTAATAAATGATTATTAAGTCTCCAGTACTTTGTTTTGGTATTATGTTGATTGTATCCTATTATACAGTCCACCGGAGCATGGTCTGACCAAAGGTGAACTCTGATATTTATTTTATTTATTTATTTGGGTTTATATCCCACCCTTCCCACCTCTCGGCGGGCTCAGGGCGGCTACCAACATAAAATATACAAAGTACAGTATACATATCATTAAAACATTTAAAATACAGATCAAACATGCCCTGTTTCAAAATGGCATCTTTATCAGAGTGGCGTCTTAGATGCCAAACCAATCCAGATGGTGGAAGCCATTTAAACTGGCGGATTCCCAATCAGGCCAGGGTCAAAGATGTCACTGTTAGGCAGCCCCTACTTAAAGACCTGGTGGAAGAGCTCCGTCTTACGGGCCCTGCAGAACTGTAACAAGTCTCGCAGGACCCTGATGTTATCCGGGAGCTCATTCCACCAGTGTGGGGCCACCACTGAAAAAGCCCTGGCCCTTGTAACTGCCAGCTGGGCCTCCCTCAACCCTGGGAGAACCAGGCAACTCTGAGATCCTGACCGCAGCACTCGCTGGGGAACATATGGAGAGAGGCAGTCCCTCAGATAGATAGGTCCCAGGCCATATAGGGCTTTATAGGCAAGCACCAGCACCTTGAACCTTATCTGGTATGCTATGGGCAGCCAGTGCAGTGCTTTTAAGGCGGGCTGAATGTGCTCCCATACCAGGAGCCCCAATAACAGCCGCGCCGCCACATTCTGCACCAGCTGCAGCTTCCGGATTTGGGACAAGGGCAGCCCCATGTAGAGAGCGTTACAGTAGTCCAATCTTGAGGTGACCAGAGCATGGATCACCGTAGCCAGTTCGTTGCGTTCAAGGAAGGGAACCAACTGCTTGATCAGCCGTAGCTGGTAAAAGGCCAACCTTGTAGCAGCTGCTACCTGGGCCTCCATCATTAATGAGGGATCCAGGAGTACTCCCAAACTCCTCACCTCTGACGCTGGTACCAACAGCACCCCATCGAAGGCCGGGAGAGGGATCCCTAACCCTGGTCCACCGACTCAGGCACAGGACCTCCGTCTTCGTCAGATTCAATTTCAATCGACTCTGCCTGAGCCAACCAGCCATGGCTTGCAACACCAGGTCCAGATCACCCAGACTAGAGTCTGACTGACCACCCAACAACAGATAGAGCTGGGTATCATTGGCGTACTGATGACAGCCCAGCCCATGCCTCCGGGCAATCTGGGTGAGGGGGTGCATGTAGATATTAAACAACATTGGGGAAAGTACTGCTCCCTGCGGCACTCCACAGACCAGCGGGTGCCTTTGGGAGAGTTGTTCCCCAACTGCCACCCTCTGTCCCCGATCTTGGAGAAAAGAGGAAAGCCACTGTAAGGCCAGCCCCTGAATCCCCGTATCGGTGAGGTGGTGGGCTAGTTGCTGATGGTCAACCGTGTCGAACGCCACCAACAGGTCCAACAACATCAGCACCACCATACTGCCTCAATCCAGATGCCTCCAGAGGTCGTCTGTAAGGACGACCAGCACCGTGTCTGTCCCATGGCCTGGTCGGAAACCGAACTGGAATGGATCTAACACAGAGGTGTCATCCAAAAAGCTCTGCAACTGGTCTGCCACCGCCTTCTCGATTAACTTACCCAAATAGGGTAAGTTAAATACCGGCTGATATCAGATGAGCATACCCTAGCAAGTATGTCTGTTGAAACTAATACATAATCTAGCCGGGTATAAGTATTGTACCTAAAAGAGTAATATGTATAATCACGTTCAGCCAGATGACAGCATTGCCAAACATCCTCTAGGTCCAGGCTAGCAATTACCGAGTGTAAGCAACTCAAAGACATGGTATGGGTAGCTTTGTTTCTCAGGTTAGTGGTCCTGCTTCTGGACCTATCCCAATGCTTATCTAAAGTAAATTGAAGAAGAAGAAGAGAAGAAGAGATTGGATTTATATCCCGCCCTTCACTCTCTTGGAGTCTCAGAGCGGCTTACAAACTCCTTTCCCTTCCCCTCCCCACACCCTGTGAGGTAGGTGGGGCTGAGAGAGCTCTTTCCCAAGCTGTCCTTGAGAGAACAGCTGGTACAGAGCTATGGCTTGCCCAAGGTCATCCAGCAGCTGCAAGTGGAGGAGTGGGGAACCAAACCCGGTTCTCCCAGATTAGAGTCCACGCACTTAACCACTACACCAAACTGGAAATCGCCTCCCACAATTGTTGTACCTGAGCTGAACTTAACCAGGTTGGTTAATACCTCTATTAAAAAATTTTCTTGCCCCTGATTAGGTGCATAGATAGAAGCTAATGTAATTAACTGTCCATTCAATTGCCCTTTCAAAAATAAAAATCTACCTGCATTATCTGACACACAATCTTCCTTGCAAAACCGTACATTCTTAGAAAAAAGTATTGCTGTGCCCCTGGCACGATTAGAACCAAAAGCTAAAAATTGGGATGAAAACCACTTAGAGGGAAAGGCTCCAGAGCCTGACTTTAGGTGCGTTTCCTGAAGGAAGGCTATATCTACCTTCTGTTGTCTTAAAGTAGTGAAAATATGTTTAGCTTTGACTTTGCTTCTCAAACCTCCGCAATTTAAGGTCAGCACCTTAAAATTTAGTAACACCATTTTTTATACTAGGTTTTGTCAGAAGCCAGATTTGATACCTTGTCCCAAAATGAGCCCTAAGAAATCTTGTTCTAATATACACCCTATAAATAAGGGAGTCACCATGATATGTATGATATTATATGATATGATATTATAAAGGTGTATTGGAAGAACTATATTTGAACTTTTGATGGCCCTAAGATCTAAATACCAAGCCAATGATAACTTCATGCCATTGAAAAAATAAACAAAATATTGTTCCCCTAACCAACACCCCCACCTCCCCCCACCCTCAATATCAAATAAAGAGAAGACTTGTTGAAAAGCCTAAACCAATATTCTACAAGCCCCCCTTCTTTCCTCCTCCACAGAGTCTCCACAAGTCTCCACAGAGCCAGTGTGGCTCTTCCTCGAGGAAAACCAGAACAGCCAAAAATAGAAAATATAGAGCTACCTCCATCGGGTGAAATCTGAATTGAAACTACCCACCCCCCCCCCTCTGTCCCCCAGCTTAACTTTAAAGTAGCAATACTGAAAGGTAGATAAAGTTCACTAGGCGAGCAACCACACCGATCACAGTCCATCTTCCAATCTGCTGTCACCACGTACAGGAATCCTGCTCCATTTCAAAGGAGACACTTGGATGTCTCTTTTACGTTTTTTCAAAGTTGCCCCAGACTGAGCTTGACCAGGATCCAGGCCCACTGCTTTAAGTAAAAAGGATCTTGTTTCCAGGTCGTCCGCTTGATAAGTAGTGCCCTGCTGTCGAAGCAGCAGGTATCCTGCAGGCAACCACCTGTACCGCATTCCAGCTTCGATTGGTCGCTCTGTTATTGGTTTAAGCGATCTGCGAATCTGTAGGTCCTCAGGGGAAACATCCGGAAAAACAAGAATTTCCTCAGAGTTGAATTTTAGCCCCCCCTTTGTTCTTGCTTCTTGCAAAATATGTCTCTTCGTCCTGAAGTCCATAAATTCAACTAAGATATCTCGTGGGCCTTGACCCCTTTCCTTTACATTCGAGCCCAGTCTAAAGGCACGCCCCAATAATGGTGCTATGCCTTTCTCAAGCTGAAGGGTCGCTGCCAGCCAATTAGAGATAAAAATAGATACCTCTGTGTTGCCCTCTGCCTGCTCCGGGAATCCACGGAATTTCAAAAATCACTCTCGAAGCCAGTATTCAAGCATAAGTATTTTTTCTTTAGTCCATGTTTCGTTGTTTTGCAATTTTCGGATATCTTCTTGGTTTGCAATAGAAGCCTCAAGAGCCGCTTCAGCTGACTGGGAGATTTTTGTCATTGAAATTTGCATCCCTGCCAGCTGTTCCTCTAAAGGTTTTAGCAGGTCTCCAATTTCACCCAGCATGTCTTTCTTGAAAGAGACCAATAAATCTTTAAGGCCTTGTTTAGTTAATACCTCCTCAGTGGGGTCCTTGGTGCTGTCATCAATCACTATCCTGGAAATATCTTGTCTCTGGCAGTTTTGGGTGAAAAAAAAAAAGCTCCAACAAACAAGACTGCTGCACTGGAATCTTCGCTTTGCTTCTGCCAGTTTTACCCATCTTTTGTAGCCGGCCCCTTTCCAGTAAGCTTAAAAATCAGGGGGGTGAGCAAGAGGGGAGCTGGAGCTTGATCAGAAGGCATCCGCCATGTTACAAGCCGATGCTACGTCCCCCCATGCTCCCCACACTGGCGCATCATGAAGACCTGGTAACCCTAGTCTCAGTAACTCCCTGAGTAACACACACACCATAAAGCAAAGGAAAGCTTTATTGAAGAAACTTGAGAAAAGGTATTAAAAATAAGGTATATAGTTCAGTGGCAGTGTAAATGTGCAAAAATAACAAACTCACTAGGTATCTTACTAACTTGGGTCTAATGCATTTGGTTCTTAAAGTTTAGAGTTCCAGAGCACAATACAAATATTTTCTTGGCAGCAAGGTGGTGTGAGGAGGAAAAGGTAAAGAGAAAGGATTATTCTCTCTAACATAATCTATACTTATAAAAACATGCTGGCCATAACCTCCTGACCTCCTCAACCAATCACTGGGACTTTCCATGGAACTTCCTAGGATGAGAACTTTCTAGGGTTCCCCCTCCCATACCAGATTCACAGCTGAACTGTCTGTGCTAATTAACAGGCGTGAGTTAACAGGCCTTGATGAGTAACCACCTTGGGGGGGCGGGGGGGGGGGGGCTGTAGAGAATTAGAGAATGGTAAACTTAGCTGGAACCAGATGGCAAATTCCTGTAAGATAGCTTCTCTTTTGACACCCACCAAAGCAGTTTTCTTAGGCTTCCCCCCACCTTTTTGGTTAATTTAAAAGTCATGTTTTTCTGCATACTTTGGAGAATCCCTCTACATACCTGGGAAGTCTACCTGTCTTGTCTGAGGAGAAAGTTTCAGCTGCCTGGATGAAAATGTCCTGTCCCTTTAATATAAGCTTAATGGGATGTTACTGATCAGGTGAAAAGCCTCAACTGCCCATTTCCACTCATTACCGAGACAGAATACTTTCCCCCAGCAACATAGCAACAGTATCTGTGGGTGTCCAGGTTTTATTCTTTTCATTATCCACACAGGGGCCATCTAATTTACCATTAGATATAGTAATCATATTTAATGAAACAGTTTAAAATAATTGGAAGGAAAGACAGTGGATAGGAATACTATCTATATATTTAATTCCCAAGTGGCCCCCTCCGTGCGGATATCTAAATCCGCATGGGGTGGCACATGGGGGAGGGAGATTTTTCTGCATACGTGGGGGACTCTCCACATTTGCAGAAAAATCCAAAAACTATCAAAAACTTTTGGGGGGATATTTAAATCCCCCAAAAAGTAAAAGAGCGTCCTCTGTGCATGCGCAGGGAATGCTCAGGGAACTGGGGCGCCTGGCAGTTGAGAGGCATCTGTGCCTCACCACTGGAGCCAGAGGAAGGAGAGAGCAGTGAGACCCGGTGGCTGTGTGCCGCGCGGGCCTCACTGGGGCAATTTGGGGGCAGAAGGGGGGAGCGGCAAGGCCCGGCTTCTCCTGGCCTTGCCAGGGAAATTCGGGGGTGGGATGGGGGAGGCGGCACAGCAGGCCTTGGGCCTCGCTGCGCCGCTGAGTGTAGGACAGGGGAGGGGGTTGGGGGGAGGCGGCATGGCAGGCCTCGGGTCTTGCCACACCTCCGAGCGCAGGACGGGGGAGGGGGTCGGGGGGTGGGAGGCGGGGTGGCAGGCCTCGGGCCTCGCCGCACCACCGAGCACAGGATGCGAGGGAGGGGGGCGCAGAGGAACGTCGGCCCAAGTGGCTGCCACTTAGGCCGGTGAGGGGGGCCGGAGGAGCAGCTGTCAGCTTCTGCTCCCCTGCGAGTATCGCGAGTCCCCCCCCTTCTTGTTAATATATAAAGTCATCTCATATGTGGCATTGTCCAGTAAAAATACTGTAAATGTCTAAAGGGATTCCTTTTCTTTTAAACTTTGCCTATAGGCAGAGTAATGTAACAGCTATGATCTCGTTATATGTTAGTGTAAGTCTGAAGGAAATACAAATCATGTTGCTTCAGCTGGTGCTTCGCCATCACCCTCCTTGGCATCACTATTTCTTTGCATAAATAACTGTATTCTCATTCTAGAGCTAAACATTAGCCAAACATATCTGTACATTGGCAGAAACACTTCAAAGCCAGAATACCGTTATCTAGTCTAGAAGACCTTTACACCATGCTTCTCATTGTTCGCACTAAACAGATGATGCTTCACATTGTATGAAATGTGGTAAACAAAACTTTTCCCTCACTAAAGGTCTGTGCAACCATCTGGAAGCTCCTGTCCTACAAATATCACTAGTGTTTCTCCCTGGACTCAAACGTATTTCTGAAGTACCCTGCATTCTGGCATTGAGTTTGAAAGCTTTTGCATTCATTTTCACTATTAAGAATACACTGGATAATAACTGGAAAGCAAAAGCACTCGATGTTCACTGCTGTCTAGCCCTTGAAGAAGGAAAAGGTGCTCTAAATGAAAAGCAAACAAATATTCAGTCCTATGTACAGGGGTCATTTCATAGAAAAAGAGGTGCAGGAGCTCATTAGCATAACTAATTTGCAATCTAAGATGGCGCCGAGCGTTGAGCTCTGAAATTGAGCTCCGCCGAAGTTAGGAATTTTTACCTCCTAAGAGGGTTAGGAAAGGTTTTTATCCAGCGGCAAAGATAGGAGGTGGAGGGAGCCCAGTCGACGACCCGTGGGGGGCCCGGGGCCAATTTACCATGTGTAGGTGGTGGCTCTGTTACCCTTGGAGGGTTGGAGCAAGCGGAGCCGGAGCACGGAGCCGGAGCACGCAGAGGTCTGGGGAGCTGGGAGCCGGAGAGCTGGGAGCTGGTGCCGTGGCACTAGAGGCCGAGGGCATACTGGGAGCCTGGAATGAGGAACCGGGAGTCGCTGGAGTGCTACCGAGAGTGTGGAGCTGAGAACTGCTTTGTAATTCGCGGCTTTGTAAACTGCACAGAGCACTCGGAGTACACGAGGTGGAGACACCCGAAGACCCCTGCTGACGCTGAGGGGGCTGGAGTGGAGGACATGCGAGCCGCAGAGCGACTCAGCGAGGCTCGGAGCGACTCGGTGAGGCTCGGAGTGACTCGGAAGTCTTCGGAAGGACTTGGAGGCGTCCGGAGTGCCTTCGGGGCACACGAAGCAACTGGAGGGCCACAGACGGTTCCGGAAACGTTCGGGGTGCCAGGGGGGGCGCATGAAGCATCCCAGAAGTGTAGCAGGCACACCCATTGTTACCGTACCGGCGCGCTGAGCCTGAGAGCCGGGGGCCGAGCATGGGAAGAACTGGGGCTGGGTCTCGGGGCGACTGGTGGCAGGAGGTGCTTCGGGGCCTGAGTACGAGTGCTGGAAACCGGGAAACCCAGAGGACTCCAGACCGTCATTGTCATCGCCGGAAGACGGGAAACCCTGGGGACTCCAGTTTGACAATGCCAGGTTAGGGGACGGCCGGGACAGTTTGGGACTGGCTCTGACTATGCCGGGGCCCAGACGGTTTGGGACGGTCGTATTAGGGACTGGAGGAGTGGTGGTCGCCTGGCTGGGAAGTCAGCGGTCATGAGTTGTGCCCTTGGTGGAGATGTGGGGGAACTGAAGAGTGGGATGCATCGAGTCCACCAAAGATTTTTAACTCTGGGACACCTCGCGGGGGAAAGACTGGTTCCCTCCATCTAGCAGTGTCTCTTTGATGTTTTTAGGTTAGGTTAGGTGTAGGTAAGGAGTTTTAGTGTTAGGCCTTACTCTATATTTATGTTAGTCATTAGCTAGGTTAGTTATTTTAATCTTGCTGCCTGAAATTTATTGGGGCAGCAAAGAAGGGAGGTCAGGGTGGGCATCAGTGATCGAGTATTAGTAGGCTACACAACACTAACCTGTTGGAATTGGGGTTTAGTAGATTTTAGGAGGGAGTGGCTCTGGTTTAGCGTAGGCAGCATTGGGGAGTGAGACCTCTTTCTGGGCAGCTGTTGGTGTTGTTTCAGCCTGTGACCGGCATTGTGCTGTGTGAAGGCCACCAGCGTCAATGACATCTGGACTGGGGATTCCAGTGCTTCTGGGGCAGGGGAAATATAGCGGTGGGTGCAGGCGGTTGGTGAGGGTAAGGAGGCGGAGAAATGGAGAAGCTCGCCCTCCTTCCAGCCTGTGTCCCATCCCGAGAGTGGCCGGCAGGGAGGCTGGGAAGGACCATCCTCCGTCATTGGTGTTGTGTAACGCCAGGTCTATTAACAACAAAACCGCAACCTTGCAGGAATATCTTGTAGAACAAGGTGCTGACCTGGCATGCGTGACCGAGACCTGGGTGCGAGAAGGGGAGACAGTGGCTCTCTCACAGTTAGCCCCACCCGGGTTCTCAGTCCTCAACCAATCACAGACTGAGGGCCGGGGAGGAGTGGCACTGTTCATTCGGGAGGCTTACTTCTACAGGGCACTCCCGCCATTGACGCTTGCAGGCATAGAGTGCTCGGCCCTGGTGTGGGAAGCTGGGGAGAGGTTGGCTATTTGGCTGGTGTACCGGTCGCCCAACGCACCAGCTGATAGCCTGTCCTCGCTGGTCGAGACTGTGTCGGGCTGGGCCTTGGAGCACCCAAGGCTTGTAGACTTGGGTGACTTCAATGTCCATGCCGACGATGCGGCCTCTACTCCAGCGAGGGATCTGGTGTCTTCCATGGTGGCACTAGGGCTCACCCAATTTGTACAGGTTCCTACGCACCAGGCCGGGCATACGCTTGACTTGATCTTTGCGGCGGGGGTTACAGTGGGCCAGTTGACTGCTACGGCAGTGCCATGATCTGACCACTATGCCCTGAAGACTCCTCTGATAGTGTGTCCCCAACTCCATTTGGGCAGCGAGTGTATTTTAGCTCACCCATGGAGCCTGATGGACCCTCAGCAGTTTCTGACAGCTTTGCAGGATCCCATGCCTTCCAGCGACTCATTAGATTGATTGGTCGAGGACTGGAATGATCGGCTCTTGGCGGCCATCGATGAGATCGCTCCCCGACGCCCTCTGCGCCCCTGCTCTAAGCTGGCTTCCTGGTTTACCCGGGAGCTGAGACTGATGAAGCAGGAACTCAGACGGCTAGAGAGACGGTGACGGCGATCTCGCGACGAAGTATCAAGAGCATCTTATAGGATGTTTATGAGATCCTATGAGATGGCAATCAAGGCCGCTAAGAGACAATTCTATGCGGCTGAGGTTGCATCTGCTAGCTCTCGCCCGGCCCAATTATTTAGAACTATTAGGTCTTTAACAGAAGTGCCTCAGAGCACACTAAATGATAGGGAATTGGAAATTGGCTGTGAGGCATTTGCGAGCTACTTCGCAGATAAAATCCTGCTGCTCCGCCGTGATCTCCCGGCCACAGTTGAGACAGTGTGTGAACTTGAGGCTCCATGCACGTCTTCTGGTTCTATCTTGGATCATTTCAGCCCTCTCAGTCTTGAGGAGGTCGACAGGTTGCTCTTGACTGTATGCCCAACCTCGTGCAGCCTTGATTCATGCCCCTCATGGCTTATAAAAGCTTGCCACAAGGGGTTGCGTGGTGCACTTCGGGAGATTATTAACAAGTCCTTTTCTGAAGGGCTGTTCCTGGAGGCACTCAAGGTTGCAATGGTCCATCCCCTCCTTAAAAAACCATCTCTGGACCCGGCTGTATTGGCCAACTACCAGCCGGTGTCTAACCTACTCTATTTGGGCAAGGTATTGGAGAGGGAGGTGGCGACCCAGTTGCAGAGCTTCATGGATGACACCTCCATGCTAGACCCGTTTCAGTCTGGCTTCCGACCGGGTCATGGGACGGAGTCGGTTCTGGTCACCCTCATGGATTACCTCTGAAGACATCTGGATTGAGGCGGCACGGCAGCACTGGTGTTAGATCTGTCGGCGGCTTTTGATGTGGTCGACCACCAGTTGCTGATCCACCGCCTCACCGATGCGGGGATACGGGGGCTCGCTTTACAATGGCTTGCCTCCTTTCTCCAAGATAGGGGACAGAGGGTTGCGCTTGGGGAACAGACCTCCCAGAGGCACCCACTGGTGTGTGGTGTTCCTCAAGGGGTGGTTCTATCCCCGATGTTATTTAACATCTATATGCACTCCCTCGCCCAGATTGTCCGGAGGCACGGGCTGGGGTGTCATCAATATGCGGATGACACCCAGCTCTATCTGCTGTTGGGCGGCCGGTCCGGCTCTACCCCAGATGACCTGGAGCAGGCGCTGCAGGAGGTTGCGGGCTGGCTTAGACTGAGTCGACTGAAATTGAATCCTTCGAAGACGGAGGTCCTGTGCTTGAGTCGGACCGGGTCAGGGTTGGGGCATCCACTTCCGTCCTTTGGTGGGGCGCCACTGGTGCCAGCTCCGAGGGTCAGGAGTTTGGGTGTGCTCCTGGACTCCTCTTTGACGATGGAGGCCCAGGTAGCAGCCACTGCCAAAGCAGCCTTTTTCCACCTACGGCTGATTAGGCAGTTGGCCCCCTTCCTCGAACGCGAAGACCTAGCTACAGTGATCCACGCTATGGTCACCTCACGTCTTGACCACTGTAACACTCTCTACTTAGGGCTGCCCTTGCTCCAGATCCAGAGGCTGCAGCTAGTGCAGAACGCTGCGGCCAGGCTGCTGATGGGTCTCTCTTTGCGGGACCACGTCTGGCCTGTGCTGCAGTTGCTGCACTGGCTGCCTATTGCATACCGGATCAGGTTCAAGGTGCTGGTGCTAACCTTTAAAGCTCTTTACGGTCAGGGGCCTGCCTACTTGAGGGACCGCCTTTCCCCATATCAGCCCCAGAGGTCACTGAGGTCAGGCCCTCAAAATTGCCTGACTTGCCCTGGTCCGAAAGACGCCCGGTTGACTTGTACCAGGGCCAGGGCTTTCTTGGTGGCGGCTCCTCACTGGTGGAACGAGCTCCCGGATGACATCAGGGCCCTGCGGGACTTAATGCAGTTCCGCAGGGCCTGTAAGACGGAGCTCTTCCACCAGGCTTTCAAATAGGAGCCGCCATCGGGTAGAGAACTGATTAATAACATCGCCCTGGTCCTATTGGTTGTACCCATGCTGCCTCTGTCTGCCGGAAAACTCCGAAGTCGCCATCATTTGTAATTTTAATGTAATGTTTTATTGGTTTTTATATTGTAAACCTTTATGGTATCCTGTATTGTTAGCCGTCTTGAGCTGGTTCGCTGGCAAGGCGGGATATAAATAGAATGAATGAATGAATAAATAAATAAATAAAATATGCCACACCCCCTAACATACTGGAAGTGTGTCAGAAGGCAACACCCACCCCTCAGGCTCCACTCCACAGGTGAGTGAAACTGACCTGCTCTTCCTCCATTCCCTTCCCCATCCAATACTTTGTGCAATAAAAATAAGCGTAAAGAACACACCCTCATTCTCTTCCTGCTCCCTTGAAACCACCAGGTTTCAAGTAGACTTGAGATACCCAGGACATGTGCACCACCCATCCCTTCCCCTTCTCCTCCCCACAACAAGACACCCTGTGAGGTAAGTGGGGCTGAGAGAGGTCTTTTGAGAACTGCTCATGAGAGAACAGCTCTGAGAGAACTTGTGACTGGCCCAAGGTCACACCAGCAGCTGCATGTGGAGGAGTGGGGAATCAACAAAACATTAAAAACAATAAAGACCCTAGTAGGGCTTTCCCCAGGGCGCTGTGCCTCTGCACTGCTCGGGGAAGCCAAGGAGGGGATGGGGCTTGGTCATGTGCTCGCCCCCTGGGCTCCTCACTCCCGGAGCTGCGCTCCTGTGCACTCCTGCTCCAACGCACCCCTGCCTATGTATACTTTTTTTGCATTGCTTCAATTGTGACTTATTCTGAGTGAGCATGCATAGGGTTCTTCTGGGTATGTGATACCTGCAAGGATCACCACTTGGAAGGGACCAGCATAGATCCTGGCATACAGAACATGTGAACATATAAGTCAGGGAAAATTTATATATTTATTAAGGACTGTATATTTTAAAAGCTAAATAAATAGATTAAGAATAATAAACTCTGCGGATTCATTTAATTTTCAGACAGTGTGATTTTTTTAAACATATCTCATGATTTTGAATGTTTGAAATTAGCAGTACTAGGGATCTTGGTTATATTAGTGATAGGGTTGCCAGGTCTGAGCTGGAAAATACCTGGAGACTTTTGGGGTGGATCCAGAAGAGGGTGAGGTTTGGGGAGGACAAGGGCCTCAGCATGGTACAATGCCATAGAGTCTACCCTCCAGAGCAGCCATTTTCTCCAGGGGAGCTGATTTCTGTCAGCTGGAGATCAGTTATAAAAGCAGGAGATCCCCAGGCCCCACCTGGAGGCTGGCAACCCTAATCAGTGAGGTGAAACACTAATCCATTTATAGCCTATCTTTCATTCCATTTATACATATTATGTTAATTATGTGCCAAAAAGAGTGTGCAAATTTCAGTGTAGCTAAGCCCATAGGTAGCCTGTCCCTGGATAGTTTATATTTAATAGTCAAGTTTGTCTGAGCCTGGGCAAATCTAAAAGTTCACAAGGGCTAAGGTATATGTTTCTATAAACCTGTGAGAAAATCCAGGTCAAAGGCCCAGCTCTGAGGGGAGAGGCAGGAGATGGTGAGGCAAATCACACAAGCACAAAATTAAGACAGACAAGTTTTGTTGCGTTAAAACTGGCCACAACTTTATTGATGAATGTGATGAGACAAGCCTGCTTCTCCTATAGACCCTATTCTGCCCACTCCCTCTGATGGGTTGCAAACTCTTGGAGGGAGCTATTCCACAAGGGTACTGCTGCCACCACTGTCCTCTGGGGGTCTTCCTGACTGGAGGGACAAACTCCTGATCCCCCCATCTCAGTTCTGAGGCATGGCCTCAAGGTCTCCTGCTTCCCAGCGCCTGGTTACAGCAGGGACCAAATGCAGCTTTGGGTTTCCCTGGAGGGATGGCAACAGGTGCCTTTATTGCTCCCCTCCTCCCTGAGTTTTCCCCATGCACAAAACTAGCATGGCCCAGCAGCTGGGGAACTGTGTGGCACAGAGATTCACTGCCAGCATTCAAAAAATTTAAATATTTATTAAAAAGAGAAAAGGGTTACAAGCACACTTAATCATAAAACCAGATCAGCAAATGGAAGAACAAAGAAACATTGGTTATAAATGCATCCTTCTTTCCCTGGTTCTAAAACTTATTCTAACTAGATGTGACAATCAGAGTAGGTACTTAAAAACTTAGAAAGTTGCAAAATGTTCTAAAGATGTCATATTACCTCAGGCTCCCTGCAGACTTACTCCAGACTGCATGGTTAAAGATGGCTGCTGGCCTGCAGACCAGAGCTCAGCATCTGTTCTTTTCCAGGGACCAGCACCAAGGGACCCTTCCCCCTGGGAGCAAGTACTTTTATTAAACCTTGGCCTCCACCCATTTTACATCACTCTTTCCACCCCTTTGGACCTGGTCCACCTAGGCCACACAAGTGGACCCTGGGACACACAGGTGCACGCAAGTGCATCCCGGGAGCCCTCCTGGAAGGCATTCTGGGTAGTCTCCATGAGCCCCTGGAGATTCCTAACACCAAATCCCTCAGTTAACTTTGCCAGCCGAGTAATTTGCCTAACTATGGCTGGTAATTGACCTGGCTTCCTGCCTTTCCAGAGAGAAGAAAAAAAGAACAACACTTTTAAAACTGGGGGGGGGGGAGGGTCTCCACAGTGACAGCTGAAAGAGCCTTGGCACAGGATGGGGCAAATGGATCCAGGACATTGGCCGCCCTCTTCTGGCTGATGAGCATAGTGCCCCCCAGCCTGCCTGCTGGGGATACTGTGGGATAGCAGTTTGAAGGCTACCACGTGGTCACTCCTGCCGCTTGAAGTGAGGGCACCTTGACAGCCCCTGAGCTAGGCATGTCTCCTGAAAGCCCTCACACCAAAATCATTTAAGGGGATCCCCAAAGATTAGGGAAACAGCCGTGCAGGTTGAATTTTCCCCCCAAATGGATCTATCCCTATGCTGACACCATCACAAGAAGCAGACGGGAAGCTCAGGGACCCACCTGACTCCCACCAAAGCTCCTACAGCTGTAACCAAGCCTGAAGACCATGACGAATCCCATGTAGCCAGATGTCCTGGCCCCATTCAGGTACACCAGTCTGGCCTGAACAATGTCTCCTGGTGAAAGGAAATGTCCAGGTAGCGAATAAGGTGACCGCCCCCACCCCCCCCACTACTACTGCCTTGCCCACTGAGTTAGTAACATGGCAATGTCACCATGTTGGGGCAGTTGGCCCAATGCCAGGACCGCCTCTCCAGTAGGTCTGATTAGAAAAGTGTGGTTTCAGGCAGCAGGGAGTTCAGAGTACATAGGTTCCCAACAGCTACCAGTACCAAGTTCTAGATCTTTTGGGTGCCCAGGTCGTTCTCCCCAAACTGGATGATAAGTGCGTCCGGGGGCCCGTGAGAAAGGAAATGGCAAAGCTCGGTGAGCAACAGCAATTCCCAGTGCATCCCTCTGGGGTCCATCCATATGATGTTCAGGGAGTGCTCCAATCCCAGATGCCTGCCCCAGCCAGAGGATGATGCATGGATCCCAGCCCAGTGGACGAGGCTGTGTCCACAAATCCATACCAACTTCCGGCCCAGGGCTGACTCAAAAGGAAAAGATGTTAGAAGACTTCCAGACCCAACTGGGGGTGAATATAAGTTTGTAGGCCTGAACACTGGATGGTAAGAGTCCCCAACCAGCCATGGTGGTGTCTGCCTCAATCCTGAAAGAGTGAGCACCAAATTCCTTAGGGGAGAGGCCCAGAGCCAACAAGCCTGTCCTCAGGATGCTGGTAAGCTGAAACCTAGTAAAGGTTAATCTGTCCTTGTGAATAAGTAGGAGACTGTGATAATGAGGACAGACTGCCAAAAATTCTACCACAGCATGCGTAGGGCAAGGGGGGTGGGGCAGTGCTGCCCATAGGTGGAGCTGCATGCCTCACCCCTTCTGATCCCTTCTGGAATGCCTGACTACCAAGCCAACCTTTGAGTCATCAAGCATTATGTCTTGAAACCTCAGTGTGCAGTTGGAGCAAGCTCCCCAGGAGCCAGTGACCAGTTCCCCAGCCCTGAGGGCCTCAAAAAAGGTTAGGGTGAAAGTGGCCTTAAACAATTTCCCCTCAAATTATGACCAAAAACAGCTTATGGGGGCACCAAATTAGATGGGATAGGATGGCTACTATGATAGGTCTATGGGTATCCAGTGACTTGGGGGAGAGCCTTTGCCAATTTTCAATGGCCCTGCGGGTGGCAAAAGAGGTACATGGGTCCCATTGGCTGTAAGCCACACTAGTAAAGAAAATGGCAGCCAGATGGCCAGCCATTGTCCTAGGGGAAAGTTCTGCTCCCTCATGGAAGCCAGATAATGTAGGACCTCCCTTTCAGAGACTGGCCATGTGGTGGCTCCCCCGGAACTGGTAGAAAAGGCAAAGAAAGACCTGGCAGCTGTGGAATAGGCATGCAGTGTAGATGAGGTGAATGAGTGAAAAACTCCCTGCATTATGGAGTGCTCCCAAAGCCCAGAGCTCTTCTGGGAACAGGTTCAGGCAATGTTTTATACTGGGTGCCAAGTTGTGGAACCTCCTGAAGGTGAGACAAGGCATCTGCAATGCTGTTATCTGTTCCTGCAACATGCTGAGCTAGGATCATAATGTTAGAGGACATACAGGCTAGAACAAACCTGTGCACCAAATGCATGACCTGTTCTGAGCATGATGACTGCTTGTTGATAAGCCATACCACGGCCTGGTTGTCACATAAGAACTGCACCACCCACCTGTTACTAAAGTGCTCCCACCATAGTATGACTGCTACGAAGATGGGGAACATCTCTAAGAAAGTGAGGTCATGGCAATGTCAGATCCTAACTAGTGAGAGGGCCAAGAACATGCACACCAGTGACTGTTGAAATAAACCCTGAAACCCAAGCTGGCAGCTGTGTCGGAGTGACCCTGGAGGGCAGAACCCAAGGTTAGGGGTTCCTGTCAAAGGAAATGCTATTATAGTTGTCCAGGAAGGAAAGTTAAGTCCTCAAATCCTCCTTCCAGACCTTGGTCACCCTGATGTTGTGGGGAGGAGGCCCCAGCGGTGGATCTGGCTAGACATACACACAAGACCCACCCTGGGGAAACCACCCTGCAGGCAAAATTCAAGTACCCAGTAAGGTACTGTACCTTCTTCAGTATGCACTTTGTGCATGACATGATCTGGGAAAGGAAAGCCTGAAGGGCATGCAGCTTGTTCCAAGGGAGGCTGGGAGGTCCCGTTAAGTCCATTTGAATCTCTAGCTTGGGGGGAGGGGGGGCTTCAGTCTTTTTGTGGGCCAAAGAGACTTCCAGCTCAGCAGCAAAGGACTGAAATCCAGCCCGGTGCTTGGCTCAGGCACTGATCCCTGCTTTGGTGACAAACAAGAAATCACTAAGGTAATCAGTCACATAGGGGCTCCCCAGCCTTTCCTTTGTGGTCTATTCTAATGAGGTGCAGAAAGTTTCAAATGCAGCACGGGCCACAAAGCAACCCATGGGCATCACCTTGTCAACATACCTGGAGCCCCCTGAACTCAAAACCCAGAAGGCAAAAATCCTGGAGGAGCGTTAGCAGAAACTGGAAGGCTGACTGGATGCTGCATTTGGCCATAAGCAGAGGTGCAGGAGCTCATTAGCATAGCTTATTTGCATATGCCACCCCCCCTGATGTAACCGGAAGTGTCAGAAGGCCACACACCCCTGACAGCACCAGAAGTGTGTCAGAAGGCAATACCCACCACTCAGACTCCACCCCAAAAATCTCCAAGGTATTTCCCAACTCAGAGCTGGCAAGCCTATCTGTTGGCAAAAGAAGGAAGGAAGGCAGGCAGGCAGGCAGGCAAGCAGGCAGACAGGCAGGCAGGCAGGCAGGCAGGAAGGAAGGAAGGAAGGGGGGAAGAAAGAAAGAAAGGAACAGGAAGGTAGATAGGTAGGTTGGGCGAGAGAGAGACAAGAAAGAAAGGAAGGAAGGAGCAGGAAGGTAGGTAGGCAGGGGAGAGAAAGACAAGAAAGAAAGGAAGAAAGGAAGGAACAGGAAGGTAGGTAGGTAGGTGGGGGAGAGAGAGACAAGAAAGAAAGGAAGGAACAGGAAGGTAGGTAGGTAGGTGGGGGAGAGAGAGAGACAAGAAAGGAAGAAAGGAAGGAACAGGAAGGTAGGTAGGTAGGGGGGGAGAGACAAGAAAGAAAGGAAGGATCAGGAAGGTAGGTAGGTAGGTGGGGGAGAGAGAGAAGGAAGGAAGGAAGGAACAGGAAGGTAGGTAGGTAGGTAGGTGGGGGGAGAGAGAGACAAGAAAGGAAGAAAGGAAGGAACAGGAAGGTAGGTAAGTAGGTGGGGGGAGAGAGACAAGGAAGAAAGGAAGGAACAGGAAGGTAGGTAGGTAGGTGGGGGGGAGAGAGACAAGAAAGAAAGGAAGAAAGGAAGGAACAGGAAGGTAGGTAGGTAGGTGGGGGGGAGAGAGACAAGAAAGAAAGGAAGGATCAGGAAGGTAGGTAGGTAGGTGGGGGAGAGAGAGAAGGAAGGAAGGAAGGAACAGGAAGATAGGTAGGTAGGTGGGGGAGAGAGAGAAGAAAGAAAGGAAGGAACAGGAAGGTAGGTAGGTAGGTGGGGGAGAGAGAGAAGAAAGAAAGGAACAGGTAGGTAGGTAGATGGGGGAGAGAGAGACAAGAAAGAAAGGAAGGAACAGGAAGGTAGGTAGGTAGGTGGGTGGGAGAGAGAGACAAGGAAGGAAGGAAGGAAGACAGAGAGACAGACTAGGTGCTTCTCCCCCCCCCCTCCTTCAGGCCTAGTGGCTGTCAGCCACTCAGCCAGCATTTCCCTCCCCCCCCGCTCTTGCTTTTCCCTCCCTCCCTCCCCATGGCCCGGGGAGGGAGAGCGGGGGGGATGGGGGCTTCTTCCCGGGTGGCACTTGCCGCGGCCTGGGGAGGGAGAGCAGGGGGGAGGGACGGGGGCTTCTCCCCAGGCGGCAGCGCTTGCCGCAGCCCGGGAAGGGAGAGTAGGGGGAAGGGACGGGGGCTTCTTCCCAGGCGGTGCTTGCTGCAGCCCAGGGAGGGAGACCGGGGGGGAGGGACAGGGGCTTCTTTCCGGGCGGCAGCCTGCCGCCGCCCGGGAAGGATGAACTGGGGGGGGGGAGGCTTTCTTCCAGCTCTGCGCCAAAGCGCGGGCCGGGAAAGTGAGCTGGGGAGCGGGGCTTTGTTATGTGCCCGCCCCCCGGCCTCCTCTCTCCCGCAGCGGTGCCCCGGCGCGCCCCGGCCCCAATGGAGCCCTGGCCATAAGGGTGCTCAGATTGTGGGACCTAACTAGGTGGACAGCTTGACTGAATGAAGCATACTTTACTGAGAAAAACTCAGGGACAATGGCCTTGTTAACTGAGGAACCCTTGCAGTATAAATGGCAGGTGGTGAATCAGGTGGAATTCACCCAGTGCCATGGGTACCTGTCCCAGAACGGAGATCTGAAGATTAAGGATGGGGGGTGTCAAAGGGGCCACTAACCGGCCCATGGTGCACTCTTTCACAGTTTTGGCAGCCACCACCTTCATCATGTCCCTAGCTGATTTTAAACTGCCTGATTCCGTGGGAAGGTGGGGGCTGACAAAAGGTATCTGAAAGCTACAGGTGAAACCATCCCAAAGGTATGTCACAGTGTGCCTGATGGGGTAACAAGAGAGGAGGGGGTAAAGGGCCTCACGCCAGACCAGGGAGCAGGCCAGGACCCATACCAGAGTGCAAAAATCACTTCCTGCAGGTGGCCGTGGCATGGAATCCTCCCTCCTTATGAGTGGGATTGGGGGGGCTGGCTGGCATGAAAAGACTGCTGACCACTGGCGGTTAGGGTGCAGGAAGGTCTGGGGTGTGGAGCGAAGCGTTGATTGCAGTTGTGCTCAGATTTGCTCCTGGTCCATTGGCATCTGCCTTGGTTAAACTCCCAGCATCCTGCAGGAGGAGTCATGTCTGACACCCTAATGGCCCCTTTTTTTCAGGATTGGAGGGGCCTTTTATGCAGGGACCCACTAGCAACCACAATTTATCACTGATGAGGCCCCACCTGGTCTTCTTGCAGGGTGAAACTCTCTTCGGGAATGCCTCATCGTAGTCTATTGCAGCTGCATTCCCTGCCAGGGCATGAGCCCACAAACATTCCTCAAATTGTTGGTGAGGTGTAGAGTAGCAGCAATCTTGAGAGCCAGTTTGGTGTAGTGGTGAAGTGCGCAGACTCTAATCTGGGAGAACCAGGTTTGATTCCCCACTTCTCCACTTGCACCTGCTGGATGACCTTGGGCAAGCCATAGCTCTGTACCAGCTGTTCTCTCAAGGACAGTTGTCTCAGAGCTCTCTCAGCCCCACCTACCTCACAGGGTGTCTGTTGTGGGGAGGGGAAAGGGAAGGAGTTTGTAAGTCACTCTGAGATTACAAGTGAAGGGCGGAGTATAAATCCAATTTCTTCTTCTTCATCTCTTCTTCTTCTTCTCACTTCAAACTCATATCCTAGGACTGAGTGCAAGCCCCAGAGCACTGAGCCTATTCCCAGGGGCTGTCATTCCACTCTGTGACCTGTCATTCCAGTCCCAGAGCACAAATTCTATTGCTAGGGATTGTCATTCCACTCTGGGGACTGTCATTCCACTCCCAGAGTAGCCTATCTGGGCCCAAAGACCTTAATGGAAAAACCATTCCATATTTTCTTTCCACCTTTTTAGTGCTGCAGTGTATTTCAGTGGAGCCCATGCAAGTCAATTGGAATTCCTGGCTCCCGTTATCTCCAGTGGGCCTTCAAGCCTCTCCCATTGTTTCCAGTGGGCAATCCTGTCATTCCTTTTACACATTCCAGTTAATTGTCCCTTTGAAATTGTACCACACAATTTTAAGTAACAGCAAAATGAAGAGCACGAACATGTACAGAGTGCACATTTCTTGCCAATGTTCTCACTGGGCTGCACGCAGCAAAAGGATATTTTAAAAGGATGTTGATCTGCATATCCCCCCCCCCCCATCTTGTTCATGCAGATGGGCTTACCATTTAAAAACAGACACCCTGTGATTAGGCAGGTGGGGCTGAGAGAGCTCTTTTGAGGACTGCTCTTGAGAGAACAGCTCTGAAAGAACTTGTGACTGACCCAAGGTCACATCAGCAGCTGCAAGTGGAGGAATGGGGAATCAAACCCGGTTCTCCCAGATTAGTCCATGCTCCTAATGACTACACCAAACAGTAACTCAAAACCTATCTCTTTTAGAAGCAAGTGGCTCAAGTGGTTAAGATGCTGAACTGCAGACCGGTAGTTGAGCAGTTCAAGACCCGAGTGCTGCATGACAGAGTGAGCACCCATCTCTGGTCCCAGCTCCTGCCAACCTAGCAGTTTGAAAGCAAGAAATTGCAAGTAGATAAATAGGTACCACTTCAGTGGGAAGGTAACAGCGTTCCGTGCGCCTCGGCATCTAGTCATGCTGGTCACATGACCACGGAAATGTCTTTGGACAGCACTGGCTCTTCGGCTTGGAAACGGAGATGAGCACCGCATCACTAGAGTCGTATTTGACTGGCTTTTGAGCAAGGGAAACCTTTACCTATAAGAAACATAGAACACCCCCTCCACCAGATCAGAGCCGTTAAGCAGATCATTTCCTAAACAGTCCTTCAAAGCCAAATTACATGAACTAAACAGCAAGCAAGATACACTGTTCCCTCATAAATACTCAGAGATCCTGTTGTCTCCCAGCAGTGACATTTATTCATTCCAAGGAATACCAGGGACATGATGCAGAGTTAGGCAATGGCAAATCACCTTTGAATGTATCTTGCCTTGACAACCCTACAGGGTTACCATGAGTTGACTATGACTTGCTAGCACTTTCCATCATCACAGGGCAGCTGTGGTTTAATGCCCAGAACCATTTGGGCAAGGCCTAATATGTAAGTACTGCCAGTAGCATGAGATGGACCCACAGCTCAATTGGCTCTCATATCACTGCCATAACATACAAAATAGTAAAAAGCTCAGTAGCTCCTTTAATACAAACAAACTGTATTGTAGCATAATTATTACTGTAGCACAAGGGTTTTCAGAAAGCCACACACTCTTTTCTAATCTCACTTTAGTGCCAGTTCCTGTCCTCAAATTCACAGAGAAACCCAAACCTTCCATTTTTGGCAGGATTGACACCCTTCCCTTCCTCCAACTGGCTGTTGTGCATCTTATATGAAGAAGGGTGATTTAGGGTGGGTCCATCTCATGCACCAACTCACACTGCAGAACCAGTGCTTCCAATTTCAGCACTGGAGCTAGGGGTGCTAGCCTCCAGGTGGGACCTGGGGATCCCCTGGAATTACAGCTCATTTCCAGACTTCCAGATTTTTTCCCCTGGGAAAAAAAATCAACGTTCTGGAGGGTAGCCTCTATGGCATTGTACCCCACTGAGGTCCCTGTCCTCCCCAGGCTCCATTGAGCCAACCCTCCCCCCCCATCCCCCAGAGGTAGCCCGGGGGGAACCTGGCAACCCTAACTAGGCTGTTTTAGAAAGGGAGGGAAAGAGGGAGGGGAGAGGTGAAAAGAAAGCAAATACTTGGGGAGAGAAGGCAGGCAGGCAAATAGATGGGGAGAGAGTAGTGAAAGACAGACAGAAAGAAAGAAAAGTCAGGCTGCAAAGAAAGCAGCCTAAAGTGAGGGGAAAAGTAGCTCCCCAGCCTCTCCTTGCTTCCAGCTCTCACACCCCTCAACAGAAACGGATAGAGAAACAGAAAGAGAGAGAGGGACAGAGAGTGCAGCCCCCCCCCCCTCCCGACAACAGAAGAAAGTGAGCCCAGGATTTTCTGTGTGCTGGAGCAATGTGCAATGTGCTGGAGCAAGAGTTCCTGGGGCTGCAGGAGAAAGCAAGTCGGCACTGGCAACCCGAGGAAACTGTGAGAATGAATCGAGGTTTAGATTTCCTGAGCAAGCACACTTTCTTACCTTGCTTTGTGCACATGTGCAGCGTGGGAAAGCAACAAAGCCAGTCTCCATGCGCAGCCCAGCTCCTCTAGGCTGAACTGAGGGCTACTGGGGGGTGGAGCTTAGCTTCCAGGAGGAAGCAAGCCCCCGCTGTGACTTCCTTCCCTCCCTCCCTCTCTCCCTCCCAGTTCCAACCTAGCTTCTGAACCTAGTCTCTGAAAGCGGAGGGGGAAAACCCTCACTTTCAAAATGGGCTGGAACCTGCTCCCGGGGGAGGCTCAACACCGTCTGGAAATGTTTGGTGGGGGGGCTTGCGATCCCCAGCCCCCCTGAAGATGATGCCTATGTGAATAGGCAAAGCCACTAAGGCCTGCCTAGAGGACCAAACTGCCTTAGGGCCCACCCCAGTCTCATTGGGGGCTGCTCTCCATTTGAGAGCCCAAGCAGGCAAGCCTGAGACATGGACAGCAGCTCACCAATAGTCTCCTGAGGGACCCCCAGCTTCCTCATTGGAGGACGACTCACCTGACAATCCTCACAGCGGTGATGCACCTTCCTCACCTTCAGTTGCCTTCTGCAATGCTTCTTCCTGGCCAGCTCCCATCTGTCATTGGAGGCCCTGTCACTGCTGCAGGAACCACTGGATTCCATGGATGGGGAGCTTGCCCGCCTTCACCTCTGGGAGGCAGGTTCGACTCCAGGTTCCCCCCAACAAGCTGGGTATTCCTGCTGGCCCTGGAGGCCACACCTGGGGGGGTAGGGGGTGATTGTGAGTGCCTCCCTGCAGAAAGCTGCTGCTCCCTGCAGAAGGCAGTAGGCATGGGGGGTGGCATGCGTGGCAGTGCTCCACCCCCCCATGAACCAGCCACTTGGCCAGGAAATGCCCCACGCCCCTGCACCATGACCCCTCCATTCGTCCATTATTAATTCAATCAAGCTGGAAAGATGAAGGAGGGCTCAAGGCAAGACCCCACCAGGCAAGAGAAAGGGTGACAGCAAGGAGGCTGGTGGCAATGGAAGAGCACATACATGCCACACTTCCCCACCCTACACATGCTGCACACTGCCGAATCCAACCCCACAGGCCACTGCAAGGGCCACACCCACTGGACATTGTGGAAAAACCCAGTCACCCAGTAAGGCAGTGAGAATGGTGGGTGCAAGTGTTAGCCTGACTGCCCTTTATGTTATTAATATTTGGGGAATATTAGCTCTTATCAATATGCAGCCGGCTTGCGGGACCTTTCACCAATGTATACAGAGGCGGCGCTAACCGATACTTCTGAGGAACTGACACAGACTCAATTTAAGATGTAAAATAGTTTGTTTACTAAAAATATAATAAAAGGTTATACAAGACACTGCTGTTCTGTCATTCATACACACATACAGTACTAGGAAGTTAAATGGAAGTTATAGAGACATGAGCAGGTAATTGATGGTTTTCATCGAGGGTGATATTTACCTCTATAGAAGAAGTGGAATCCGGCTGGAAAACGAAGATGAGAAGTCCTTGGGAAGGAGATAAGGGATCATGGCTCTGAACCGGCAGAAGACCACGTGGCAGACCCCAGTGGTGCACCCAGGGGTCCGTGAGGGAGGGAAGGAGCTAGGACAGGAACTAAGAAGCAGCTAAAAAGAAGAACTACTTTGAAATCTCAGGGAGCAGCTTTTATTGGGAGGTGGTACCTGGGAGGATGGCCTAATATGATGCCATCTCTAGAAAAACCTATAGAAGGTCCGTTTGCTATCTCTAGCCACTAAGGGGGTGCTAAAGGAGTGGTCAATATTCAAATCTATCTGATAGGGCAGGATGTCGCTGCCAGCGGGATCTGGCGCTGATCTTCTGGATCACAGGAATGCTGGCCATGGGAACCGATCTTCAGGAAGCATCCAGGTGTCTTCACACCCAGGTGTGAAGTCCTTTGATGTAGCAAATGGAGATGAAGGCTGGCAGGAGGGGGCACAAGCAGGCATACGTGCAAGGATTGTATATCTGTATGGAGTTGCTAGTGTGAGTCTGTAACATCATGGCTTTGTATGAGAGACTGTCTTTGTTCTCTGTGTCAACCTCCCGCCTGGAGGTGGCAACCTCAGAAAATGGTACTCTGGTCCTATAGTGTAGGCATCTATTCCCATCTTCCCACTGGTCACCTAGTGTACTCTCATGTCCCATATAACTGATGGCATAGTCTATACGCTGCCCCTATAAATCAGAAAAGTCCATAAAGATGCTGCCCAGCCTTACACAAGCAGGATGAAGAAGCGAGCTCTTCCACCTCCCCACCCCCAGCTATCAACCTTCTGCAGTCAGGCACATGGTAGCAGTGAAGGGATCCACCCAAGGCATGAATGAGGTGGATAGCCACCAGCCCCCCGCCCAATAGGTGACCTGATGGCCATCTGGCCTCCAAACAGCTAATCCACATGGCCCTGCAAAGGCAGCCAACCCAGCCATGGCGAGATGGCCCAGCAGCGCAAGCCATGTGAAGGTGACCTGGCAGCCCGCTGAACAGCTGATTCACGTGGCCCACATGAGATGGCCAACCACACCCAGTGGCGGTGAGGTGGCCCAGCAGCACTGCATCTGGCAGCAGTAAAGAAGCCCAGTGGTGTGGGCCTTACCTGAAGGCTTGACTGGTGTGGTCACTAGAAGGATTGGTCCTGCTGCTTGAAGAAGCAGAAGCCATGGAGTATCTGGAATGGAGCGGTGGGGGCAACTACCGCTTCGGGCTTCCCTGGCCAGTTTTGGGCCCTTTGGCCACCTCTGGATCCTCCGGTGGGGCGGCCTTGATCCACTCAGGCTCCATCTTTGGTGCCTCGATCCCTTTGATGGGCTTCGGACATCTTCGGGCATCTTCAGCTGATTTCAGGTTTTGTTGGCTGTCCTCAGGCCTCGTGGCCCTGCTGGTGGTGCTTGGCTTCAGACGTTCTTGGGCCCCCTGGCCGGTCTTTGGACTCCTTCGGTCGACCCCTGGCTGGTCTTCGGACTCCTTTGGTCGACTTTGGTGGCACTTAGCTCAGTGGCATGCAGCCTTTTTTCCATCGGGTGCCTCGGTCTCTGGCGCTTGGTGGTGTTCGGCTCTCTTCAGTCTTTTTCAACCTCTCCGGCAGTGTCTGGCTTCGGTGACGTGCAGCCTCCTCTTGCCGGGTGCCTCGACCTCTGGCACTGGCTCTTTGAGCACTTTGGCCCCTTTGGTACCCTGGCTATTTAGTCCCCTGGCATCTCAGAGGGGCCATCAGAAATGCCTTGCACCAGGTTGTGACAACCAGAGTTGTGTCAGCGATTCTACAATCTCTGCTCCCCCAGGAGGCATAGGCAGCATGTGGCCAGTGTATTCGAAATAGGCCTGTGGAGTTAGAGCAGGAGGGAGACCCCTGGCAGGACTTCGAC
Source organism: Lepidodactylus listeri (assembly GCA_029233225.1). NCBI lineage: Eukaryota > Metazoa > Chordata > Lepidosauria > Squamata > Gekkonidae > Lepidodactylus > Lepidodactylus listeri. The sequence goes on from JARCFY010000011.1 coordinate 2,939,243, forward strand.
AATGCTGGCCAGGCTTGGTCTTCCTTCTTACTCCTGAGACTTTTGATTTGGACTATCAGGAATGACTAGGAGTAGGCATAGTAGCACCAGTTGAGTTGGGAGGTGAAGGGTAGGAGTAGGAGTTTTGCATCTCCCCCTCTTCTCCTTTGTTTTAGCTTTTTAGCTGTAGTTAGGATAGGATAGATTAGTAGCTAGTGTAGTAGCCTTGTAGTCTAGTAGCCCTAGATATTAGTTAGTTCCCACCCCTATTTATTGGTTAGAATAGGTTGGATAGGTAGAACAGGTGGGGGGGTATATGGGGTTAGGGTGGGAAGTGTGATAGTTTGTTGGTTAGCATAGTGGGTAGCTATGCTACACAGGCTACTCTTAAGCTAATTGATTAGTAGAATTTGGACGGGGTACGACGTAGCATCTACTATTGATGGTCGGTGTGTATGGGAACCAGAGTAATATTTCCATCAATACTGGTCAGTAGTCTAATGGTGGCTGAGGCTTGTATGCAAAGGCCACCAAAGGGCGTATGACCAGTCAAGGGATCCCAGTGCTCCTGGGGAAGGGGAGGTATGGCAGTGGGACCAGATGGAGGTGGAAAGGAAGAGGACGGAGACACAGACAAGCTTGGTCCCCTTCCAATCTGTGTCCCATCCCAAAAGTAGTAGGTTGCGGGGCCAGCAGACAGAACCCCACTCCGACATTGGTGATGTGCAACACCAGGTCCATTAATAATAAGACCAGAATCCTGCATGACTTTTTGTCAGAGCAGGATGTGGACCTGGCGTGTGTGACTGAGACCTGGGTGCGAGAGGGAGAGATTGTGTCTCTCTCCCAAATGACGGCACCTTTTCTTGGTCCTCCACCAATCTCGGACTCAGGGGTGGGGGGGAGGAGTGGCATTGTTCATCCGGGAGGGTTACACTTTTGGGGCACTACCGCCACAGAATCTCGTGGGCATAGAGTGTGTCAGCTTTGTCTGGGATGCCGGGGAGAGTTTGGCTGTTTGGCTGGTGTACCAACCACCCAACGCACCGGTGAACAGCCTGCCATCCCTGCTGGAGGCCGTATCAGGCTGGGTGCTTGAGTACCCTCAACTATTAGTCTTGGGTGATTTCAACGTCCATGCTGAGGACACGACCTCCATGCAGGCAATGGATCTGGTGTCGTCCATGGCGGCACTAGGACTTTCCCAGTTTGTTATGACTCCCCTGCACAGAGCTTGCCACACGCTCAATTTGATTTTTGCGGCGGGGGTTATGGTGGACCGGATTACAGCCACGGCTGTACCATGGTCAGACCACCAGACTCTGAAGGCTCGGGTGAATATACCAACCCTGTTTGGGTGGTGAGCATATTTTAGCTCGCCCACAGAGCCAAATGAATCCTTTGCGATTCCAGGAGGCCCTGCAGGATCCGAGGCCCCTGGTGGCTCATTGGATGAGCAAGTCGAGGACTGGCAACATCGTCTTTTTGCAGCCATTGACGAGATCATTCCCCGGCATCCTCTGCATCCCCACTCTCGGCTCGCCCCATGGTATACGGGGAAGCTGAGGGAGATGAAGTGGGAGTGCAGACGACTAGAGAGACAGTGACATTGCTCTTCCGACAAGGCAGCAAGAGCATCTTATAGGACATTTATGAAAGCCTATGAGATGGCTGTCAAGGCTGCGAAAAAAGTTTTTTACGCGGCCGAGATAGCGTCCGCAAGTTCCCGCCCAGCCCAATTATTTAGGACAATTTGGGCACTGATGATTCTGCCGACGGGCAGATCAAAAGATAGGGAATTGGACATTGGCTGTGAGGCCTTTGGGAACTATTTCACGGATAAAGTCTTGTCGCTCTGCCGGGACCTCCCTGCCACAGTTGATACAATAGTGGAACTTGAGGCTCCAAGCACGTCTTCTGGTCACATTCTGGATTATTTCAATCCACTCTGCCTGGAGGAGGTTGACAAATTGTTCTTATCGGTCCGCCCAACCACCTGTAGTCTCGATCCGTGCCCATCATGGCTAATTAAAGCGAGCCATGAAGGGGTATGAGGAGCACTTAGGGAGATCATCAACACATCCCTTGTAAAGGGGGTATTCCCTAGTGCCCTGAAGGAGGCTGTGGTATGCCCCCTCCTAAAAAAGCCATCATTGGATCTGGCTGAATTGGCCAATTATTGGCCAGTATCTAACTTACCCTATTTGGTGGCGGAAGCAGACCAGTTGCAGGACTTTTTGGATGACACCTCCGCATTAGACCCCTTCCAGTCCAGTTTCTGACCAGGCCATGGGACAGAGACAGTGTTGGTTGCCCTCACAGACAACCTCTGGAGGCATCTGGATCAGGGCAGTACAGTGGTGCTGATGCTGTTGGGCCTGTCGGCAGCGTTCGACATGGTCGACCATCAGCTACTAATCCACCACCTTGCCAATATTGGGATCCAGGGGTTGGCCTTACAGTTGCTTTCCTCATTTCTCCAAGACCAGGGACAGAGGGTGGCAGTTGGGGAATAACTCTCCCAAAGACACCCACTGGTTTGCGGAGTGCCACAGGGTGCAGTACTTTCCCCAACATTGTTTAACATCTATATGTGCTCCCTCACCCAGATTACCCGGAGGCATGGGCTGGGGTGTCATCAGTATGCTGATGATACCCAGCTCTATCTGTTGTTGGGCAGCCAGTCAGACTCTATTCCGGGTGATCTGGACCTGGCGCTGAAAGCCATGGCTGGTTGGCTCAAGCAGAACCGATTGAAATTGAATCCGACAAAGACGGAGGTCCTGTGCCTGAGTCGGAGTGGACCGAGGGTAGGGATCCCTCTCCCAACCTTTGATGGGGTGCCGTTGGTACCAACATCGGAGGTTAGGAGTTTGGGAGTGCTTCTGGACCCCTCATTAACGATGGAGGCCCACGTAGCAGCCGCCTTTTACCATCTATGGCTGATCAAGCAGTTGGTTCCCTTCCTTGAATGCAACAAGCTGGCTATGGTGATCCATGCTCTGGTCACCTCAAGACTGGACTACTGTAATGCTCTTTACATGGGGCTGCCCTTGTCCCAAATTCAGAAGCTGCAGCTGGTGCAGAATGCGGTGGCATGGCTGCTGATGGGTCTTCCTGTGCAGGAGCACATCCAGCCCACCTTAAAAGAACTGCACTGGCTGCCTATAGTATACCAGATAAGGTTCAAGGTGCTGGTGTTTACCCATAAAGCCCTATATGGCCAGGGACCTAGCTACTTGAGGGTCCGTCTCTCCCCATATGTTCCCCAGTGAGCGCTTTGATCGGGATCCCAAAATTGCCTGGTTCTCCCAGGGCTGAGGGAGGCCCGGTTGGCGGCTACGAGGACCAGGGCCTTTTCAGTGGCAGCCCCATACTGGTGGAATGAGCTCCCGGATAACATCAGGACCCTGCAGGATTTATTGCAGTTCTGCAGGGCCTGCAAGACAGAGCTCTTCCACCAGGCCTTTAAGTAGGGGCCGCCTAACATCTACAGCCCTGGCCCTATTATTAGAGCCCGCCAGCCTGGATGACTAAACTGTCTACCACCTGTGACACCACCCTGATATAGAAATGAAGTTACACTATCTTGAATGGGCATATGCAGGGCTCAATTTCAGCAGGAACGCGCAGGAACGCCATTCCGGCTGGCCTCCGAGCCTGCCCCACCCCCTCCCTGCCCGACCTGAGCTTTTTATACTTAAAGGGAAAGTTCCTGCAGAGAGCCAGCAGGAATAGGCTCCACCGGGTGCTTTCCCTTTAAGAGCAAAAAAAGCCAGCAGGAGAAAGCCCTGCCCAAAGATTAAGCACAGGGGCTAGGCTTTCTGCATTTGGCTTGCCAACGTCGCGTGGCTTTCCCTGCTCCAGTAAGTTCTCTGTTCTCTTTTCCCCCTCTCTCTCCCTCTCTCTGGCCCCCCCACCTTTCTTTCTGTCTTTCTTTCTGTCTTTCTCTCTCTGCCCCCCCTTTCTTTCTGTCTTTCTCTCTCTGGCCCCCCCACCTTTCTTTATTCCTTTCTCTTTCTCTCTCTCCCTTCCTCCTCCCTTTCTCTCTCCTCCACCTACCTACCTTCCTTCCTTCCTTTGTCTGTCTGTCTACCTTCCTTCCTTCCTTCTTCCTTCCTTTTCCTTCCTTCCTTTCTCTCTCTCCCCTCACCAACCTCTTCCTTCCTTCCTTCCTTCCTTCCTTCCTTCCTTCCTTCCTTCCTTCCTTCCTTCCTTCCTTCCTCTGTCTGTCTGTCTACCTTCCTTCCTTCCTCCTCCCTTCCTTTTTCTTCCTTCCTTCCTTCCTTTCTCTCTCCCCACCCCACCTACCCCTTCCTTCCTTCCTTCCTTCCTTCCTTCCTTCCTTCCTTCCTTCCTTCCTTCCGTTCTTTCTGTTTTTATTAAAAAAAATTGAAAAGGGGGATGTAAAAAAGCAGAGAGCCCAGGAAATGCTGGTTTTGACAATATCTTTAATTTTTGAGAATCTCTTTAGTTTTCTCATGGCATCTTCTGCTTAAGAAAAGTAACTTTGAAGCCTGAGTTCATTGTTGTGTCTTGTTGGGAATGGCTTGCAAATATATGTGTGTTTAAAGTCTGTATTAAAGTGGTTTGGTGCTTACTGCCATGTAAAAGAAAACATCTGAAAAAGTAGCTTCATTGTTGTGTGTGTTGTCAGAACACTTGACTGTTGCATGGGGGACATCTTTGGGGGACATCTGCAGAGAAACAGAGTTGTAACTAAAATGAGCATGGTCAGCTGCACTTTGGAGATTGCCTGTTTTGTGACATTTAAAAAAGTGGGCAGAGTTTCTGAAGAAGATGATTGTTCCTCTTCTCCTGCCAATGGATTGACATCTGCCTTTAATGGGCCAGCAAAGTTGATGTTCTTAAACCTCTTAATAAGAGAGATTTCTGCTTCTGAGGAGTTCCAACGATTGGTGATCTTGTGATGGTAGTGATACTTTTATGTGGTAAAGACCATCTGTTCACAGGATAATTTTACCTGTGGGACAGACTCTGCATGGTAACCACTCCACTGGTACATAATTGCTTGTAAAAAGTGTTATAGTGTAATAATTCATGTGGGTAGCCGTGTTGGTCTGAAGCAGCAGAACAAAGTTGGAGTCCAAAGTTTCATCCAAGGTATAAGCTTTTGTGTGCATGCACACGTCTTCCATCTGAAGAAGTGTGGGTGGCACATGAAATCTTATACCTTGAATAAAATTTTGTACCTTTAATAAAATAGTCCACAAACTACTCCCATCCAGTGCATCCACAAACCTAGAAGAAGAAGAGATTGGATTTATACCCCGCCCTTCACTACCCAAGGGAGTCTCAGAGCGTCTTTCAAACTCCTTTCCCTTCCCCTCCCCACAACAGACACCCTGTGAGGTAGGTGGGGCTGAGAGAGCTCTGAGACAACAGCTGGTACAGAGCTATGGCTTTCCCAAGGTCATCCAGCAGGTGCAAGGGGGGAGTGGGGAATCAAACCCGGTTCTCCCAGAATAGAGTCCACGCACTTAACCACTACACCAAACTGGCTCCTAGCGTTGTTCTGCCAGTGAACTAGGGTTGCCAACTCCAGGTTGAGGAAATCCCTGGAGATTTGGGAGTGGAGGGTGCAGTTTAGGGGAAGGAGGGACCTAAGCAAGGCATAATGCCATGGACTCTACTTTCCAAAGCAGCCATTGACCTGATCTCTGTAGTTTGGAGCTCAGTTGTAATTCCAGGAGATCTCCAGACCCCACCTGTAGGTTGGCAACCCTAAAAAATCATATTCAGCGTACTAGTTCTGCAGGAAGGCAACCTGATTTCCATGGGAACCTAACCCTTAGGAATTGATTCCAATCCAGTGTGGGAATAATTGTTGGACATAAGATATTGGTTCAGGCAAGGTTTTGTATAGATGGGACAGAAAATGTTTTTATTGGTTTTGTCAAAACTGTTTTGACAACAAGGTAAACAGAATAAGAAGCAAAAGGTGGATGTGGCTGGATGACCACACTTCTGGGAACACTGGGTGTGGCCTAATATGTTAATGAGCTGTGCTGTCAGGGGTGTGGCCTAATATGCTAATGAGTTCCTGCTGGGCTTTTTCTACAAGAAGAGCCCTGCGCGTATGTTATTTTGTAATACTGAATGTCTAATGTTTTTAATGTTTTTCTGTTTATTTTTATTGTAACTAAAATGCTGGTAGCTGCCCTAAGCCTGCCATAAGGTGGGGAGGGCGGAATATAAATCTCAAAAATAAATAAATTAATTAACTATATCCCCGCCCACCTCAGGCCCTGCCTGATTGGCTAGTTCATGAGGGGGAGGAAGGGAATCTGCACAGCCATAGCAGTCCCTCACAGACACCAGCCCATTGTGATGCTGCCACCCACACCTTTTGCCTCCCCCCACAGCTCTGCAAACAGGACCCCAGGTAAATCTGGGGTCTATGCTTTGCAAAAAAATATGAGAAAATTAAAATGCTGGAGTGGGGAGGGGTGTTTATTGTAAGAAAGACACATCTGAGCCAGCTTGGTATAGTGGTTAAGTGCACAGACTCTAATCTGGGAGGACCGGGTTTGATTCCCCATTCCTCTACTTGCACCTGCTGGATGACCTTGGGCAAGCCATAGTTCTGTCAGAGCTGTTCTTGAAAGAGCTCTCTCAGCCCCACCTACCTCACAGGGTGTCTGTTGTGGGGAGGGGAAGGGAAAGGAGTTTGTAACCCTCTCTGAGGCTCCCTTGGGTAGTGAAGGGTGGGGTATAAATCCAATCTCTTCTTCTTCTTCTCTTCATCTATGGGAAGGAAAGAGCAAGAAGGTGGGTGGATGGGGGAACAGAAAGGAAAATAATTGGAACTTCCGGAAGACTTGCTAGCAATGGCGGACGCTTCCCTCCGCACCAGCGGGGGAAGCGATCCATGCCCGACAGGAAGAAGGGGCTCTGGACAGGTGCCGGGCCCCCAGAGACCCCAGTGAGGGGGCTCTGCCTGGGGTGGCACGAGCGGGGATTTCTCTCTGCGGTGGCGACCGCGAGATCGAGATCCCCCTCATCACCCCCATAGGTTCCCCCATCGCGGAGCCGTAATGGCAGCAGCGCAAACTGTGAAGCAGCAGAGAATATGAAGTAGAGAAGCACAAGATCCCAGATACGCACGGTGAAAAAGTGAGTCTCGAAGTAAAACTAAGCAGAACTTAGCAGGAAAGCGGTGGGTGGAGTGAAAACCCCCCCTCTCGTATATATCGGCGTACTTACGAGGCTCGATCCCACGGCATTACTGAGAAAACAAAAGCTCCTACGAACTGCTTGCAGGCGGTATCACATACTTGAAGGCATAAGCTTGAAAACGATTTTAGTGCCTTTAAGAAAACTGCTTTCTTTGCACATCTTATCTAATCATAAACAACAGCGTAGTCTCAACAATGGCGGGGAAACCGAAACCTTCCCCCAAACTAGGAAGTACAGCTCCGAGTGCAAAGGTCGATACCACAGAGATGACCACGGTGTTCTCCTCGTTATTGCGACCTCTAGTGGACCAAATGACGTCTCTCAACACTAAGATGGATAAAATGCAGATGGAACTGAAAGAATCAAATAAGGCCACAGAGAAGCTGCAGCTGGACCTCATGGAAGTTAAAAAATCAGTTAAAAATCAAGACTCAAGGCTACAAAAAGCGGAAAAAGAGAAGGCTCTTCAACAAGATTCGATCCTAAAAATGCAGATGGAACGATCAAATTTCTTCCTAAGACTTCAGAATGTACCAGAAAAAAAAGGAGAAGACCTCAAAACCATGTTAAGTGAAGTACTGGAATCAGTAACAGGCTTAAAAGCAGCGGATATAAAAAACGACATGGATATGGTTTATAGGACCTATCCTGAATATATTAAAAAGAAAAGCCTGCCTGGTGAAATAATGATAAGGTTCTCCAAAAAATCTACAAGGGATGTGGTCTTAAGAACCACAAACAAAGCTGTTCTGAAGATCCAAGAAGAAGAGGTGAAAGTTTTGAAGGACATACCGTTTGAAATAAGGAAAAGAAGAAAAGCCTACAGAAAGTTAACAACGTGGCTTCAGTCTGAGTCTATTGTGTATCGTTGGAATATTCCAGAGGGACTAAGCTTCAGCATCAAAGACAAGAAATATAAGATTGACTCTGTTGAACAAGCGAAAAAATTTCTGGAAATTGATAAAGGAAAGAAAAAAGACAGAGACTCAGATGACTCGCTAGCTTCGCAAGAAAGCATGTACGGTTTCGATGGATCTAAAAGCGATGAAGATATTTCAGACTCGGAAAAAGGGGCGGCAGCCCCAAAAGTACAAGTTGAGACCAAGAAGACAAGAAGAGGACAAAGGAAGAAATGATTTTTTAAAATCATTATATTAAGCATGTGCACTAATATGATGTATAAGCCATGTTATTAAGTGCTTTCTTTAAAGTATGCATACTTGCCAAATAGCTTTTATAGTAGAAACAGTAACAATGTAACCTGTAGTTAACCATGGTTTTTATTAATGCTTCAGTCTTTTTATATAATCAGATATAATTAAGCTTTTTTTAAAGTATTCTCTGTATAAGATATATGTAGCATAGTAAATAGCGTTTAGATGTAGATATTAGAAAAAGCAATAAAAAATTTATAAAAAAAAGAAAAGAAAGGAAAATAATTGAGAGGCTGTATGCTGGGAGGGGAGAAATGAAAGAGTATATGCAAGGGAACAGGAAGTAGAGCCAGAGTAGAGGATGCAAAGAAAATCTGGAAGATGACAGGTAGTAGGTTGCTAGCCTCCAGGTGGGGCTTGGGGTTCACCCAAAATTCCAACAATTTCCAGACTACAGAGGCAGTCAAGCTGTGAATCCCAGTGCCAGGAGGCAACATCAGGAGAAGGTTTCAACCTCTGTGCCAGTTCTTCATTCTCTGGGGGACCTGATTGGCCACTGTGTGAGATCGGATGCTGGAGTAAATGGACCACTGTCCTGATCCAGCAGGGCTTTTCTTATGTTCTTACGTTAAATCAGTTCCCTTGGAGAAAATGTCAGCTTGGGAGGGTGACCTGTATGTCATTATATCCTACTGCTGTCTCTTTCCTCCCTAAATCCTGCCTGCTCCAGTTCCACCCCTAACCCAGCTCCATTTCCCAACCCAGACCTGGCTAACCGAACAGGAAGCCAGCTAGGAGAAGTGTCAGCCAATTTCAGAAGTGGGGTGGGGACTGGATTTCTCCTCTTTTGTGAACCCTTGTGGATCTCCAACTTGCAGTCTCTCTAACAGACGGTTCCTTCATTCGTGGAAAGTGCCATCAAGTCACAGCTGACTTATGGCAACCCTGTGGGGTTTTCAAGGCAACAGACACTCAGAGGTGGTTTGCCACAGCCTGCCTCCACATCATGACAAGTGTTCCCTCTAAGCTGAGTTTGTGTGAGCTAGCTCACAGTTTTTTAGCCTCCGGCTCACACATTTTTGTCCTAGCTCAGGAAGGATGGCTCCAGAGCAAACTAATTGATGCAGTAGCCAAACCACTTGCTTTAATGACAGTAGCTCACAAAGTAGAATTTTTGCTCACAAGACTCTGCAGCTTAGAGGGAACATTGGTCATGACTGGTATTCTATGGAGGTCTCCCATCCAACTACTAGCCAGGGCTGACCTTGTTTAGTTTCTGAGATCTGACGAGATCAGGCTATCTGGGGTTATCCAGGTCAGGATGTTCCTTCATTAGACTCAGGTTTTTGGTACTGTTTCTTCACAAAAATAGCAAGGAAAAACTAAGCAAACTGAGGTCAAATAGCCAAACAAGACTGCATAAAGAACGGCACAGCCTGAAGAGGAATTTGCTGTACAGAAGGGAAGCAAAGGCTACTAAGCTGTAATAATCACAGAGCAGATATAGAGGGAAAGACGTGTTAATAAAAGGAAGATTAACATTACTTGCAAATAAATGCATTAAACTAATATATTCTAGCCAAACTTAGGAGTTCCTGAATCTTATAAAAGTCTGCAAGCAATAGGTCAGTGAATATCTGTGGTTGCTAGGATTCACTTCAGAAGACTTTGAAGAAGCTATAAATAAAACGTGCAACAGAATCTCATGTTCTGGCCAGCTTGTTCGGCTCCCTCAAGGAAATCTGGATAGCACTATTCTTACTTACAGTGCTAAAAGCAGGCGTCCGATGGAGCGGGAGCGCACAGGAGCGCAGCTCCGGGAGTGAGAAGCCCAGGGAGCGGGAACATGACCAAGCCCCGCCCCCTCCTCGGCTTCCCTGAACAGTGCAGAGGCGCAGTGCCTTGGGGAAAGCCCTGCTAGGGTCTTTATTGTTTTTAATGTTTTGTTTTAATATTGATAATTTTATCATTATTCCTTTTATGACTGTGTGCTGCTTTTCCAGAGACTTGCTCAAGGTGGCATATAAATTTTCTAAGTATACCATTTTTTATCTGGGCACATGGCACATAAGTACTGGAGAAATTTCACCAACCCTTCAGCAGCTTCCACCCCATCAGTTTGGTGTAGTGGTCAGGAGTTGGACTCTAATCTGGGAGAACCGGGTTTGATTCCCCACTCCTCCACATGCAGCTGCTGGTGTGACCTTGGGCCAGTCACAAGTTCTCTCAGAGCTGTTCTCTCATGAGCAGTTCTCAAAAGACCTCTCTCAGCCCCACCTACCTCACAGGGTGTCTTGTTGTGGGGAGGGGAAGGGAAAGGGATGGGTGGTGCACATGTCCTGGGTATCTCAAGTCTACTTGAAACCTGGTGGCTTCAAGGGAGCAGGAAGAGAATGAGGGTGTGTTCTTTACGCTTATTTTTATTGCACTAAGTATTGGATGGGGAAGGGAATGGAGGAAGAGCAGGTCAGTTTCACTCACCTGTGGAGGGGAGCCTTAGGGGTGGGTGTTGCCTTCTGACACACTTCTGGTATGTTAGGGGGTGTGGCATATGCAAATGTTATGCAAATAAGTTATGCTAATGAGCTCCTGCACCTCTTTTTCTATGAAATGACCCCTGGCTAAAGGGAAAGAACAGCAACAAGTGTGCTGTAGCTGTGCAGCAGTTGTTCTAGTCGCAGTGCCTCCCATAGTGAATCCCTGTAGTAACTGTCCAGGAAAACCACCAATCAGTATGTGGAAATGTCATTTCTGTAAAATGACTGCCACATCGCCTCTCTCCTCCAGGGCCATGAAGGGTCACAGGCACAGAAAACAGCAGCCATGTATAATGGATCGCACATAGCCCAAAGGTACTTCTTAGTCCCTTTCCAAGGACAATTGGAATTCACAATACAAGAACTCATGGGCACTCCATGAAGTTGCTGAGCAGTTGGGTTATAACAGATAAAAGGAAGTACTTCTTCACCCAAAGAGTGATTAACATGTGGAATTCACTGCCCCAGGAGGTGGTAGCAGCTACAAGCATGGACAGCTTCAAGAGCACATTAGATAAACATATGGAGCAGAAGTCCATCAGTGGCTATTAGCCACAAAGTATAGATAGGAACTCTCAGTCAGAGGCAAGTGATGCTCTGTATTCTTGGTGCTTGGGGGGAGCAACAGTGAGAGGGCGTCTATGCAGCTCCAGATGGCACAGCAGGATCCTATGCCCCCTAGCGGCTCGTTGGATGAGCTAGTGGAGGACTGGCATAGCCGATTCTCGACGACCATTGATGAGATCGTTCCCAGGCGTTCTCTATGCCCTCGCAATAGGCTCGTGCCCTGGTATGCCCAGAAGCTGCAGTTTATGTAGCGAGAGCTACAACGGCTAGAGAGACAATGGCGTCGCACTTGCAATGAAGCTACAAGAGCATCCTATAGGACATTTATGAAAGCCTATGAGATGGCAACCAAAGCAGCAAAGAGAGATTTCTATGCTGCCTCAATTGCATCCGCAAGCTCACGCCCAGCCCAATTGTTTAGAACAAATCAGACTTTAACAGCTCTTCCACAGGGCAGACCAAATGTTAGGCAATTGGAAATCGGCTGTGAGGCATTTGCAAGCTATTTTGCAGATAGTCTTGACACTCCGCCATGACCTCCCCGCCACATTTGAAACAGTGAGTGAACTCAAGGCCCCTTGCACACCTTCGATTCCGGGCTTAGATGGGTTTGGCCCACTCAGCCTAGAGGAAGTTGACAGACTTCTTGTGACTGTGTGCCCAACCACATGCATCCTTGATCCGTGCCTGTCCTGGCTGATTAAAGCAGGCCACAAGGGGCTGCGAGGGGCTGCCTGGGAAATTATCAACATGTCCCTCTCTGAAGGGCGGCTTCCGGAGGCATTCAAGGAAGTGATGGTCCACCCCCTCCTGAAAAAAATCACATCTGGGCCCAGCTGAATTGGCTAACTATCGGCCGGTGTCCAATTTGCCCTATTTGGGCAAATTAATTGAGAGGGCAGTGGCGTTATAGTTACAGAAGTATCTGGATGATGCTTCGGTCTTAGACCCCTTTCAGTCTGTCTTTCGCCCAGGGTATGGGATGGAGACAGCTTTGGTCGCCCTTACTGATGACCTCCGGAGACATCTGGATCGGTGCAGTGTAGCAGTGTTGCTGTTGTTAGACCTGTCGGCAGCGTTCGACATGGTCAATCATCAGCTGCTGACCCACGCCGACGTGGGGATACAGGGACAGGCCTTGCAATGGCTCGTTTCCTTTCTCCAGGGTTGGGGACAAAGGGTGGTGCTGGAAGAGCAGCAATCCACAAGGCACCCACTTGAATGCGGTGTGCCTCAAGGGGCGGTGCTCTCCCTGATGCTGTTCAACATCTATATGCGCCCCTTACCCAGATTGTCTGGTAGTATGGGCTGGGATGTCACCAGTATGCTGATGACACCCAGCTCTATCTGATGTTGGGTGGCCAGTCGGACTCCGGCCCAGAAGATCTGGACTGGGCATTGCACGCCATGGCTGGTTGGCTCAGGCTGAGCCAGTTGAAATTGAACCCAGTGAAGACAGAGGTCCTGGGCCTGGGTCGGGGCAGTCCAGGGTGGGGGGGCCTGCTCCTGAGCTTCGACGGGGTACCTTTGGTGCCTGCGCCAGGGGTTAGGAGTTTGGGAGTGCTCCTGGATCCCTCCTTGACAATGGAGGCCCAGGTAGCAGCCACTGCCAAGTCAGCCTTTTATCATCTCTGGCTGGCTTAGCAGTTGGTTCCCTTCCTCGACCACAATGACCTGGCTACAGTGATCCATGCAATGGTCACCTCGAGGCTGGATTACTGTAACACTCTCTACGTGGGGCTGCCCCTGTTGTAAATCCGGAAGCTGCAGCTGGTGCAGAATGCTGTGGCCAGGCTGCTGATGGGCCTCACAAAGTGGGACCACATCCAGCCTATGCTGTCGGCGCTGCACTGGCTGTCTATAGTGTACCGTATTCGCTTCAAAGTGCTGGTTCTTACCCTTAAAGTCCTATATGGCCAGGGTCCAACATACCTGAGGGACCCCCTTTTCCTGCATGTACCCCAGTGGGCACTTCGGTTGGGGTTGCAACACTGACTTCATGTCCCAGGCCCTAGGGAGGCCAGGGTTGCCAGAAACAGGGCCAGAGCCTTTTCAGTGGTGGCTCCTGTCTGGTGGAATGAGCTCCCGGAGGAGATCAGGGCCCTGAGGGATCTTATGCAGTTCCATAGGGCCTGCAAGATGGAGCTCTTCTGCCAGGCCTTTGACTAGGAGCCGCCACCGCCAACACCATTTTCCATCGTGAATAACATCGGCAATGAGGGTTGGCCCTGAATGCAGCACAGGCTGGATGGGTATGGAGGGCCAGACTCCGACCCTGGTAGGAAGCCATCTGAACACTGAGTATTATTATGATTGGAAGCATTTTATCTGTAACTGTTTTACTGAAGTGTTGTATTTTAAAACTGTATCCTAAAATGTTTTTAAGTTGTTATTGGGTTTGGCACTGTGTGCCCTTTGTGAGCCGCCCTGAGCCCACTTGTGGGGAGGGCGGGGTAAAAATATAAAATAATAAATAAATAATAATAAATAAATAATTCTAGTGTCCTGGCCCCACTGGTGGACCTCCTGAGGGCACCTGGTGTTTTTGGCCACTGTGTAACAGCATGTTAGACTGGATGGGCCACTGGCCTGATCCAACATTGGCTTCTCTTATGTTCTTATGACATGGAGTGACAGCTGATCTGGAGTTTAGGGCTCACAGCCACAACTGCTGCCTGTTGGGCACAGCACACCATGTACTAGTTACCTACTAATGGGAGAAGACATATATAATATCAGTTTGCTCTCTTTCTGTGATTGTCCCTTGTTTATCTGTGTAGATATGAAGCACATCCTAAGCCTGGACAAGCAGCTGACATAATTTCCATTATGCAGCACTAATATTTGATGTCAGTATTTTAATCATGCTTTCCCAAAAGCTTATTGTCCTTTTGTTATTCCTCTGTTTGTGTTTTTGAAATATGTGCACCAGCCAGCAGTTCCTTAAATTTTGTTTTAATTTGTTGTGCTTCTCCATTCTCACATGCTGGAGATGATGATAATGGTGGTGCTAATGGCCAATTAACATGTGTTGTCTAGTTTTGTTTGCCTTCTGTCAGAGGCTCAGACCCTTCTGATCTGTGATACTATTTTTAGTAAACTATTCTATTATGTGCCAAGGATTGTTTTATAACATTTACAATAGTTTCACTAAGCATTTTTTTTAAAGTTTTCCTAATCTTGTATTGAATCAACAAAGTGTGTCATTTTAGAAATGAAATTATGCAATCTCTCATTAGTGGCAATGACCAATGCCATTTATGTACTCTTGCACTGTAAGAAATGCATCTTGTGAAACACAGTGCAATCCTGTACTGAGTTACTGTGTAAGGCTGCTTTCACATTAGATAGTATAAAGTACTGAAGTCTGAGACTCTTCAAGTGAAATCAGCTCATAAGTTTTATTTAGTTGCTGAAGATGACATGCTGGACAGAGGTCTGTGGGTCTGCTTATATTTGCACTCAAGCTGCACCCCCAGCCTCGCCCAAAGGCCCTGATAGGGTCAGTTTCCAGTGGGTGTGCACCATAGGTCTGTTTAAGGATCCTATGCATACCATTGGACCAAATTACGATCCAGTCAGGTTATTGTCTGCTGGATCAAAGCTCCGGCAACTAACCCAGCCATGTGCGAGGCAGCGACCACGTGGCTGTCACCATTACATACATTACACCCCTCCCCCCATAGTCCAGACCCATCCTAACACACATAGTCCTTAAAGTAGGATGGCGTGGTGCTGTTGCTGCAGGGGCTTGTTCTGGGGCGATGGTGGTCGGTTCCAGGGTTTATTCTGGTGTCTCTGGAACCTCTGGGATGTCCCGGGGTGTGTCGGATGTGGGCGGAAGCTGTGGTGCTTCTTTGTTGGTGTCGTGAGATCTGTTGTTGTCTGAGTCGGGAGTCTCGTCCTCGGTCTTGTTGGGTGTGGCGTTGTTGGGGTCCCAGAGCCTGCGGTGGAGTGGTCGACATGACATCACCATACTTGACCCTCTTCTCTCATGACTTTATAAGAGAGAGGTCCGGTAGCCCGTATGATGTGGCCCGGTAGCGAGGTGGGGCCTCTGTTATAGTTCCTCATGTATACGGGGTCTTCTGGGAAGAATCTGCACAGGGTCTTCTGTAGTTCCAGAGCTGTGCTATGTTCTGGAGTCCAGTCAGGGTGCAGACGATCTAGTCTGGTCATGAGCTGCCACCCCATGAGGAGTTTGGCTGGGCTGTGTCCTGTCATTGTATGTGGGGTAGTTCGCTAGCCAAACAGGAATGCTGCTAATTTGTGGTGCCAGTCACCTGTGTCCATGCAGTGCAGGACATCTTTCATAGTGCAAACCATGTGGACTGTACATGCCGGATCCTGCAGTACTCTATGAAGGTCTGGAAGTCTCCCGAGGTGAACGTCGTGCTGTTGTCAGTCACCAGTGTGTTGGGGATGCCATGTGTGATGAAGATGTGCCACATGGCTTGGATGACAGCTTGAGAAAATGTTGTGGACACGGGGACTACCTCTAACCATTTGGTGTAGCTGTCCACTAGGATAAAAAACAGCTGTCCCTGGAAGGGTCCCGCAAAGTCCAAGTGAAGCCTCGCCCAGGGCCACACAGGTGCCTGAGGGGGGTTGGGCCGAGATACCTGGCATGTGTTGCATTGACGAACTTGTTCCTCGATGGCCGCATCCAGCCCAGTCACCAGACATAGCTCCAGGCCAAGGCCTTCATCTGGACTATGCCAGGATGGGTTTTGTGGAGCACGGTGAGAACTTGTTTGCGTAGTGGCTTGGGAATGACCACCCTGGTGCCCCAGAGGATGCATCCTTTGTGTGTGGACAGTTCATTCTGCCTGCTTGAGTAGGCGGCGAATTTGAACCCAGGAGTGCTAGGCATCTGCGTGCCAGAGCCTCCTTGTCAGTTTGCGCATGGTTGTGCTCAGCTGGGGACAAGGTACAGGAATAATATGCAATGGGGACCTCTCATCCATCTGCCAGGTGGTGTCCCAGGATGGCCTCAACCCCATAGGGTGATGCATCACAAGCCAGCACCACCTGGAGGGACTCATTGAAGGGGGCCAGAACTGCATTGGATGCAAGCAGATCTTTGACGGCCTGTAAAGTTGCAGCATAGCAGGGGCCCCAAGTCCATTTGGCATGTTTGTCGAGGAGCCGGTGGAGAGGTTCTGCTACTGATCCCTTATGGGGGAGTAAGGCGTGGTAGAAGTTAAGGAGCCCTAAGAACAACTGGAGCTCCACCTTGGATGTTGGTGCTGGGGCCTCTGTGATTGCGGTGACCTTCTCTGGAGTTGGATGGATGCCCTGAGCATCGGAGAGGGCGACCAGCTTCTGGCATAGCTTTGGTTCTCTGACCCCCCAGATGAAATTTGTCTGAAGGTTGTCCTTGATGGACACGAACTCGCAGCCGACGACTAGTCTGCATAGATCAGCCATGAATGCAACCACAGTCTCACCTTGCTTCTGTGAGCGGATGCAGAAGTCCATGCGCATGGCCATCATGGATGGTTTGGGCATGAAGTAACTGTTCAGCACTCTGATGATGTCATCATATGAGGTCTTGGCCAAAGTTCAGGGTGAGATTAGGCTTCTAACAGGGTGTCAACCTCGCATGTGCTCAGGAGCCATGCCTTTTTCTTGCTGGAGTATGTGACCTCCTGTACTTCAAAAAAGTACCTGAGCTGATCAGCCCATGCTTCCCAGAGCTCAGGACAGGAGGGGTCATATGCAGAAATTTGACCTGGAGTGGCGGCAGTAGCTATGACTCGCGGAGATGCGGGATTGTGGTGAACCAGGTCCAGAGCAGCAGCTGATGATGCAGTGGGGCGCTGGAGCCAAGCGTCGTCAGAAGCAGGTGGATCGGCGGGCTGCGTCTTGCTGGGGACCAGTGGCGGTGCGGTGAGGCTCTGGAGCTTTGCATTGCCAGGAATGAGTGGGATGTCGTCCGCTGCGCTGCTGGGGTCCGATGGCAGTGTGGTGAGGCGCTGGAGCCTTGCGTTGCCAGGAAAAAGCAGATCGGCGTTTGATGTGCTGCTGGGGACCGGTGCAGTTGATGGGGGTGTGGTGAGGCTCTGGAGCCTTGTGTTGCTGGGAGCGGTGCTTGAAGTGGTGCTGGAGTCGGCTGGAACGTCGCTCATTTGGATCCCACCTTCATCGCCAGTATAAAGTACTGAGGTCTGAGACTCTTCAAGTGAAATCAGCTCATAAGTTTTATTTAGTTGCTGAAGATGATATGCTGGATGGAGATCCAGGGGTCTGCTTATATTTGCACTCAAGCCACACCCCTGGCCTCACCCAAAGGACCCGATAGGGTCAGTTTCCCGTGGGTGCGCACCATAGGTCTGTTTAAGGATCCTGTGTGCACCATTGGACCAAATTACGATCTGGTCGGGCTATTGTCTGCCAGATCAAAGCTCTGGCAACTAGCCTGGCCATGTGCGAGGCGGCAACCACGTGGCAGTCACCATTGCATACATTACAGATTTTAATGCACTTCAGCAATCATTTGCAACTGGATTTTCCTTTGTGAAACAGGAAAATCCAGTTGCAATCAATTGCTAAAGTGCATTGAAAGTGCACTGTCCAGCATGTGTGAAAGCAACGTAAGTGTCCTGCTTTGTTAAGCTGTCTCTCTACAGTGTACGTTTCTTCTTTTAAACCCTATTAATTTCCAAACGAGAAATTAACATTTATTTTCTAGCTTGCAACAGAAAAAGAAACCTAAACAACAGGAGACCTAAATTGCCCAATTGTACCTCAGAGAATGGTAACATCATCACAGGATGAAACCAAAAATCTCAGTAGATTTTTTAAAGACATACACACAAAAAAAAACAATTACTGTGTAAATAAATATTCCAAATTTGTTCCCCCTTCCCACAAAAAGTATCAAGGGAGGGGTGAAGCAGGGGTGAATTTCCATACCCACGAAGAACAAAAAAAATGATAGCTGTTAGCCAAATTGCTTTATTTCTTAATAAATGGGGGAATTTGAATATTAAAAAGCAATGGCTTTAATTAAGGGAGCAATAACTGTGTATACCAGAGTCCAATTTATCCAGATCCCAGAAATAGATGCAGAGACTAGATTTTAAATAATGATTTTCCTTTACTACAATATTTCACACACACATCTATCTATATATATATAAAAGAAAGTCTCCTCACCGTAAAATCAACACCCAGGCCAAACCGCTCGACCTAGAAACTCCAAAGTTGGGGAGAGCGCTTCTACCATGGCGTAGGTACTCACTAAGAAGGGATTTTTAGAAATTCGACCCCTAAGTGGATCAAAGGGGGGAAATGTGCTCCCCCCATTGATTCCTATGTGGCTGCCTCCTTGCACCCCCCACTCTCTGATTGGTCAGCTGCAGAGCTCAACATTCTGAGGTTAAAAAAACCAGTTACAGGAGACTGCAGAGAGCTAATGGCAGTTGAGGAAATCAGGAATGGCCAACAACCACCTGTGAGGTGCAGTGATGCTGCTGGCCCAGCCTCTCCGATGGCTTCCAACACACTCCCCCTCACCTCCTACATCTAACAGGCGGTTGTCTGTCAGGTGCAGCAGCGGTAGCAGGGTCCTTAAAACCATGAAGCAGTAAAACCCCAGCAGTAATGCCTTAGTGATCCTGCTGGCCCCACCTCTGCAGTGGCTTCTAAGACTCCTTCCCTCCCCCTCCCCCTCCTACACTGGACAGGTGTAGGAGAGAAGGTGGGATGCTTACAGCCACTGGGGAGGTTTGCTCAGCAGGACTGCCTTAGCCCTGCTGCTAGCCCAGCCTCCCAGATGCCTTTAAACATAATCCCCCACACACGCACCAGACAAGCGGGTGTCTGTCAGGTGTCGGAGCAGGGGCAGGGTACTTTAACGCTGCAAGGAGGAGGCAACTTAGGAATGCAGCAAAGACATTTGCACATAGTACTCCTGTGGGGCACTGAGCTGTGCAAGCCAAGTACCAGCAAGATCACCATGAGGTGTTCAGCACAACACAGTCTCCATATGAGCAAAACAGTCCAGGAACACCAGTAGAAAGGCTGTCACTTTCATGGAAGGTGGCAGGAGTTGACTTAACAGATGACTGCTTCTTAAATGGACAGTTCTATGTTGCCTGCTCCAGAGTGAGCTCACCAAGCAGCCTGGTGATCCTATCACCTGAGGACAGAACCACCAATGTGGTCTACAGAGAGGTCCTTCAGTAGAGAGGGAAAAAAACCAGTATGTATGTCTCACTTCATTTTTTACACTACAATCTTCTCCATTAGAATTCCTACAAGAAATGTTACATTTCAAACTTCACATAATCAGTATTATAACTGGATTTACGGAACTTAAATACCATAGCGAAGCACAGGTATCAGGCTAGTACAATATAAAATAAGCAATCACACACTCAAATGATACAGAACTAAGAAGCTAGATAGAAAGGTACAGCGACAGTTGCATTTGCAGGAAGGTATCGTTGACAGGGCAATACTCTACCTGTCCAACACACTGAGGCGATTCTGCAGCGAAACTAGGAAGGTACTAAGGGAAGGGGGTTGTGTGTTGACTGGCAATGCATGTTGGAGACTCCAAACAGCGCTAAGAATTGAGCCAGCAAGGTAGGGTGGGGTCAGGTAGGAAGTAAGAGAGCGAGCAATGGACAGATGCTCTTCTTATATACCCTATAAGGGGCTTGGCGTGTGTGCCATCAAGTCACGTAGTCCTCAGGAAGGTGCTAGAAAATTCAAGTTGCTTAATGGGTCAAGAGAAATGGTTTAATTGTTGGGCAATTGACATAATGTTTAATAATGGTGACATCGCTTAGAGTGAAGGGCAGAAGACAAAAGAAAAGAAAAGAAAAGACAGTCATTCCAGGTGCTTGGCCAGTCGTTAGAGTCAATGATCCAACAATCTGCAGCTGTGTTATCTTGATGGGCGGTGGGGGTACTTGACCCATCATGGTCAAGTTCTATTGTTTAACAAGATGATGAGTATGTGCAGCATCTGGTGATGCTGTTAGTAAAAGTGTGGGGGGGAGGTGCCTGCGTGATGGAAAAGAGGCTTGTCCTTGGCGTTTGTACAGGAATGTCCTGGCTGCCTCTGCAACGCATGGCTTTTCTGGAAGTCTGGCTGCTGGTTTCATGTGGCTGCGATGTCAGGGAGGCTGGCTTGCCATTTACCTTGGAGATGCAGGGATGGGTGGCACTGGATGTTCCATGGGTCCACGTCTGGTCTAACATGCTGCTTCAGTACAAGGCTTCCCTTGGCTGGGCACATGTCTTCTGTCCAGTAGGTTAGCACTGTCTCATGGTCACCACCCAGTCCATTTTCCCTGGCACACTCATTGTACAGTCCAGTTTACAGTAATATTTCATGTCCATACTTTATAAGGGTCTTGCAGGGCAACACAGCATTATGCATCCTCAGGGCTCCGTTGGGGCCGGAGCGCCGCTCCACCATTGAAGACGCTGGGGTGGGCACATTATGAAGCCCCGCCCCCAGCAGGGCCGCTGCTGGGTCGGACCCCCTCCCACCCACCCCCGCTCAATGTCCCCGACATTGGGGAAAAACCCTCCCCCACCCCACCCCCCGCTGAACGTCCTGAGCCGGCGGCAGGCCGCCGGCCTGGGAAGGAGCCCCCATCCCCCCACCATTCCTCGGGGGGGTGAGGGAGGGAGGGAGGGAAAAGCTGGGCCCCCATGCCCAAGCAAGAGGGGGGTAGAGAAGTGCCTTGTCTGTTTCTCTCTCTCTCTCTCTCTCTCTCTCTCTTTCTTTCTTTCTTTCTTTCTTTCTTTCTTCTCTCTCTCCCCCCACCTACCTACCTACCTTTCTGTTCCTTTCCTCCCTCCCTCCCTTTCTCTTTCTTTCTTTCTTTCTTTCTTTCTTTCTTTCTTTCTTTCTTTCTTTCTTTCTTTCTTTCTTTCTTTCTCTCTCTCTCTCTCTCTTTTTTTCTTTCTTTCTCCCCCCACCTACCTACCTACCTTCCTGTTCCTTCCTTCCTTCCTTTTCTTCTCTCTCTCTCTCCCTACCTACCTACCTACCTTCCTGTTCCTTCCTTCCTTCCTTCCTTTCTTTCTTCTCTCTCTCCCCCACCTACCTACCTTCCTTCCTGTTCCTTTTGTTCCTTCCCCCCTCCCTCTCTCCCTCCCTCCCTCCCTTTCTTTCTTCTAACACACTTCCAGTGATGTCAGGGGTGTGTGGCCTTCTGACGCTTCCAGTAACATCAGGGGGTGTGGCATATGCAAATAAGTTATGCTAATGAGCTCCTGCACCTCTTTTTTTTACGAAAGGACCTCTGTGCATCCGTAATGGTGAATCCCCATGTAGCATGGTGAGTTTGAATATTACCCAGCATGGTACAGCTGCAGGAATGAAATGATCTTTGTAGACAAAATCAGAGCCCAAAATCAGAGGCTTTGTAGACAAAACCAGAGGCCAAAAACAAACAAACACAGGGACTGTGTTCTTATCTCATTTGTAGCAGAATACTCAATCTGAAATCAAATACATGAAGTTCCTCAATCTGAAATCAATGACTAGCAATATTGTGATAAAAATATGTGGTTGCCAAGATCCATACACCTGAGTTGTAAACAAATAATAAGCCTTGTGGGTCGTAGTGACATCAGGCTAGGAGATGGCTTGACCACATCTCTTCAAGATTTCGAAAAACAGAAGCAATGAATTTCTAGCATGAGAAATGGGAAAAGGATTTATCATTGTTAACATGTGATACTGGTTTCTCTGCAAGGAGCGGAAAGTGGCTGAGAGAGCAGCATACATCTTTACTGAAGTGTTTAGCTCTGTGTAGAAAGTTACCCCCATTTCCCATAGTCGATATAGGAAATTGCATCATTTCCTAATTGTTACAGTTTTTAGCCATCTGCATCTCATGCTGGTTCAGCAAACCAGAACAAAAACGTAAGTAATATATGCAGACATGGGCTCATTTTGTCGCAGGGAGTGCTGTATTAAAGCCTACCATTGGTATGTCACTGGGATAGACAGTGCAGCACATGCCCCCCTCACTTAGAGGCATATCCCATTGTGTATCCTGGCAAATGAGTGTGTCATAATGTATTAGTATGTCTGGGGACTTCCTGTATTCACAACTGCCATGGAGACAGAAATAGCTGCATCAGTTAAGACTGCTATTAACGCTGCAAGTGGTTGCTATGTTGGAGGAAGGGTGCATAGATCAGCAAGTGCTGTTAACTCCAGCTGCTGCTACTGATACGGTACTCCTGCTTTTACCTCCTGAGTGTATCCAGATAAAGCCTTTGTGTAAATACTTCAGGGGAGGATGTTTGTCTATGGAAAGAGAAAAGATGCACAGTATTGCAGTGCCCATCATAGGTGGATACTGTAAATGTGAATTTGTAAAGGATATGTGAATGAATACAAACTCCTCCACCTAAGTGGATGTCATTATTCTTATTCTACAAACATCAGCCTTAGCTTCCCTCTCCCTTTAATGTTTTCTCACCAGTTTGTTGGTCTGGAAATCCTTGTGGTTCAGAGAGAGCTAGCTGCAGCTTTCATTGGAACCTGTTTACAGACATCCTTCACTCAGCTGCTTGTTTTCTGGCTCTTCCCTTAGAGTAGAGATGGTGGTTTGGTCAGGAGGAGTGCTGGAAGATAGAGTGCCTAGTACCTGCATTCAAAAGCATCTGTACGTCACATTCCTTTCTAAAGTGTTGAAGGACTTACTCAGACCTTGAGGACGTGATCGCTGTAGTGCACAGTACACACTTAACTGTCCCCCTCTTTGAAGAAGCTACTGCTATGGCCTGCCCAATGGGAGATGCTTTCCAGTGCCATCCTAAGCAGACTTACACACAAGTTCATTGAAGTCAAATGATTTTGAAGGGTACAACTCCCCTCAGGGTTGCACTGTTAGAGTCATACTTTGCCCCCATTGTGAACATTCACATGATTGCATGTGATCATGTGCTGTTTATCTGCTGTAGCATTCACTGCGTTTGGGGTATCTTGTCTTTTAAAATACATTTTACAATATAGATAAGGATAAGAGAATGTGACTGTCTCATGGGAATGTGATGTTTTACTTCCATATCCAATAAGAGAATCTGGACTAAACAGTTCTAAAAGGAGTTTGCCAGTTCAAAACACTTAGTGGCAGATTTCTCCAGGATTTATCTATTAAAGACTGTTTATCAGCCTTTAAATCTGATAATACAAATGAGTTAGGCGTGAGTTCTGTTCTTTTAACTAAAGCCAGCAAACCAGACCAAAAACCTTCAGATAATTTATCCTTTACTGAAAAAAGATAGTTCTCTTTATTAAGCAGAAAATACAGGCATGTGAAAATTAACCGTGCAGTCACTGTAAAAACAAGTGCTAAAATATCATTTATTTATTTATGGGATTTATATCCCACCCTCCGCACCTTACGGCAGGCTCAGGGTGGCTACCAACAGATTCATTACAAATTAAAACCATAAAAACATTATCCATAAAATTTACAATGCACAGCAAATCAGACAACATACTATGCCCCAATATAAGATGGCACAGCTTTGTCAGCTATATCTGAGCATCATCATAGATGGTAGACAGTTCCGGTCGGTGCTGAATGGTCCAGATTGGCAGGTTCTAGTGGTAGGGCCAGGCTATAAAAGTCGAGGTGGCCCCAAATCATATTATAGTAAGTAATATTTTAAAAACACAGTGCATTTCAGGTTATTGTCTCACTGCTTTTAGGGATTATCAAATAAACCCAAATTGCACATGCATCCAGAATTCTCACTTAATCTTCTGAGACTTCCATTCAGAGAAGTCTGTTGATCAGCCTCCTAAAGGAAGATTTCATTGTGATTTTCTCACCCATCAGTATAAAGTTTGCCAGAGCTTAACTAAACAATCACATATCATGCTGAGGATGATTATGAAATGCTATTTAACTTAATGCCCCCTTGGTTATCTGCAAGTACCATTGCTGAATACTCCTGTGATTGTGGCAAGTGCCCCCTTAGCTTCTCTAAGGTTTCCTGGTGTTTTCCAAGAAAAAAATCCAGGGTCCTTGGATAAGCAGTTTTAAGATAAAGGGATCTCTGAAGAAGCAAACACAAGCTTAATTCAGCTTCTGTAGTGTAAATTTGCAATTCTCTCATGTGATACACTTTTTAGTAGTGTGATATTACCCATTCTCTTTACCCCTGAGCTTCTGCTCCTTAAAATTCATAGTCTTTGACACTAGATTAATTGAACTTCCAGGAGCAGAGCGGAATCATATCCTAAATGTCCCAAATCTGATCATTCCTACTAAATACCGGCCATGTGGACTTCTTACTTAGATCAGGGCTGGAGTCTATGCATGTATGTGTGTGTGTGTACACACTAAGCCGGGGCCCAAACACACCCAGAGTCCTGTTTGCAGCACAGGGGGGAGAGCAAGGGCAGCCGTAGCAGTCTTTGCCAGGGGGAGGGGATGGGCTATTGCTGAGTGTGGGAGGCTGGGGCCCACCCGACACTGACCCTATTAGTGGGTCCTGGGTGTCTAGGGGGTGGGGGTGCCCTGGTTGCTACTTAAGGTGCCACGCCACCCCTGCTCACCACCTTTTTGGCATTGGACACTGGCAGGAGTCAGGTGTCTGAGGCCCGACTCTTGTGGCAGTATCAGCATGGGGCCAGATCCAATATAAGGAAAGCCAGCCTGTGTGCCCATTTTCCTGAGTGTGGGGATCCCCATAGGGGATCTTGGCATGAAGGTCAAGTGGTACACCCAGACCAGAGGCACGGCCAGGGATTACCCTCATGTTCAGGTGGCAGGGGAGACCACCTTGGGGCATCTGCCCTTGTGGGATCCAGTCATCCCAAGGTTTCCAGCAGATCATCGATTGGCAGATCAGTCGATCAGTCGATGAACAGGATCCAGCATGTATATTATTTCAACTGAAGCTATAAACAGTGTTAGCATTTAGTTGGATATAGAGGAACTCTTTGCCTTCAGCACCCACCTCACTCCGCCCCTTGGTGGTGGGGCTACAAGCCCGGGCCCAGACTCACCCAGGGTCCTATTTGCAGCACTGTAGGGAGTGGAGAGAGTGAGGGTGACTATGGTGGTCCTTGCCGGGTGGAGGGGGTGGACTGGCAGTGAGCTCGGGAAGCTGGGGCTTACCCAACCCAATGCCGACCCTATCAGTGGGTCCTGAGTGTCTAGGGGGCCATCCTGGCCACTATTTATGGTGCTGTGCTGCCCCTGTTTGCCATCTTTTCAGCATCAGACTTTGCCCACTCTCCTGGGCCTTTAGTTAGGTGTCATTTGAAGGGGTTTGCATGAAGTTTTGTTTCATTTAATTTCTTCCTTTTCACAATTTAGCAGTATCAACATGGGGCCAGCTCCATTATCAGGCAAGTGGGCCTGTGTGCCTATTTTCCTGAGTGTGGGGATCCCTGTAAGGGATCTTGGCATGCCCACCCTGGGAGCACAGCTGGGGATTACCCTCACACTCAAGTGGTAGGGGAGACCACTTCAGGACATTCACCCTTGTGGGATCCAGAAACCTGTCATCCCAAGGTTTCCAGTGGGTCATCGACTGGCAGGTGGATCAATCAGTGAACAGGATCCAGTACCCCATGCTGTGCCAAAGCATTCTAAAGCTGTAACCAATAAAGTTGTGGCCAATTTTATTCCACTTTTCTGAAAACTGTGCGTGTGTATGTTATTTCAACTGAAGCTATAAATAGCATTAGCATTTAGTTGTATACAAACACTTTGCCTTTGGTGTCCGCCTCACCCCCCCCCCCCTTTAGCACTGAGGCTGCAAACTTCTTCTTCCTTACTATTTTTCTGATACCAGTCAGTATTGTGGAGCTGCTCTTTGCCCTGTGGAGGACCATTCTTACCTAAAGGGTAAATAATACCTGCAGGGTGGTAACCAAGATTGGGAAAACTGTGTGAGATAAAGGGCTGAGGCTCCTCTTCAACTTTACCATTAAAATATCCACTAGAGCGTCATCTAGTGTGACCTTTAGGTATTACAATAATCAGTTTGAAGTATATTTCTTGCAGAAATCTTCCCTTTATTGTTCCAGTTTTAGTATATCTGCCATGGAAGTGAGCACAGTTCTTGCAGGAATCTTAATGTACTTTGATGGTGGTTTTTCTTGAAAATCAGTTATTGGGTAGGTGTGTCTAATGAGAGAGGTAGAGAGTATTCTAGAGGAGCTATGTGATGTATATATGTGCATGCCTTTAAGTGAGCCCTCACAAACGAGTTTCTGTTTCCCCTATCAAGACCTGTATGGGAGAAGCCTCACGTTGTGCTAGTTCTCTGTGTATAAGTTAGGGTTGCCAGCCTCCAGGTGGGGCCTGGGGATCTTTGGGAATTACAACTCATCTCCAGACTACAGAGATCCGTTCCCCTGGAGAAAATGGCTGCTTTGGAGGGTGGACTCTATGGCATTGTACCCCACTGAGGTCCCTGTCCTCCCCAGCTTCCACCCCCACATTTCCAGGGATTTCTCAACATGGAGGTGGCAACCTTAGTTGTAGGTAGTAGTTCCCATTTGTTGGTAGTTAGTTCCAAGCCTGTTGCTGAAGCTTAATCTTACACATCAGACCCAGACCCCTACATGTTCTCAGAGTTTGCAGAATGGCTTTCTGGTTGGGACATCTGCACTGAACAGAAAGAATGGAACAGTTTATAATGCCAATAAAGGTTTGTTGTTGTTGGAATGGAACAGTTTAAGGCCTCCAATGAGCTAAGCATCACTGGGGATTTAGGAGAAATGGGAGAAAATGGTAGCAGAAGTTAAAACTTTAGCTACCAGTTACAAAAGCTAAGGATGAGTCCGATGGTTATAAAATTGCTGTAAAGTTGTACTGCATAGGAGACAAGGCATTGGAAATACATAATGATCTGCCTGATATCTATGCAGACTCTGCAAACAAGATGCTACCAAAAGCATTTGCTGCATTCAAAAACTATTGTGAACCCAGAAAAAAACCTTTTTTGAATAGTTTCAGTTCTGGCAACTTCCTTATGATGAGACAGCAGGCATAGGCTCTTTATTACAATGTTCAGGGAGAAACCTCAGCACTGTGAATTTGGGGGCTCCACAGGCTTTATGTTAAGAGACAAGTTTGTCTTCAGCATTTCAAATAGCAAGGTCAAGAAACAGCTCCTGAAAAACTAGGGCTGTGAACTCCGGACTGGGAAATTTCTGGAAGTTTGGGAGTGGAACCTGAGGAGGGCAGAGTTTGGGGAGGAGAGGGACCTCAGCAGGGCATAGAGTTGCCAAATCTGGGTTGAAAAACACCTGGAGACTTTGGGAGTGGTCCAGGAGAGGTCGGGGTTTGGGGAGGAGAGAGGCCTCAGCATGCTACCATGCCATAGAGTCAACCCTTCAAAGCAGCCATTTTTTTCAGCTGAACTAATCTCTGTCATCTGGAGAACAGCTGTAATTCTGGGAGGTCTCCAGGTCCTGCCTGGAGGTTGGCAACCCTATGAAAAGCTCCAAATTAATTCTGGCTCAGGCAGTTAATATTTGCAGAGCAAAGGCCCTGACCTGAGCTCAAGCATCTGCAGTGACTGTGGGACCCAGAATTCTAGCGGTTCAGCACAGGAAGAAACAACCCAGATGCCCTCTAAGAAGGAGGTGTCGAACGCTTATTGGTCACGAGGGCCTAGGGCTGCCAAGCCCCCCGGGAGGGTGGGGGAAACACCGATTTCTAATGCTTACCCCCGCTTTTTCAAAATTGGCCACCGGGGGAGGCAATGGATGCCAGCAGGAACGCAGGGAAACGTCGGAGCCTGCCCTGCCCTCTCCCTGCCAGGCCTGAACTCTTATTTATTTATTTATTTATTTGTTTAACTTATATCCCGCCTTGTCAGTTTTACAACCGACTCAAGGCGGCTTACAGCATATAAAAACATAAAAACAATTTTCCAGATTAAAACATTTAACATTAAGCATTTAAAACAGCACTAAAATTAATTACCACAAGATGGCGGCTTCCTAACACTCCGGTGGGTGACTGCAGCAGGCTTCTCTTAAAAGGGAAATGTCTGCAGAGAGCCTGCCCTGCAGTAAAAAGCCTCACCAGACATTTCCCCTTTAAGAGCAGAGCCAATAAGAGAAACCCCCGCCCAGAGATTAAGGAGGGACTAGGCTCTTTCTACTGAAGGGCGTGCTTTTGCATGTGGCTTGCAAGGTTGCTGGGGTAAGTGCCTCTGCTAGCTCTTTTCCTTCTCTCTCTCTCTCCCCCTCCCCCTTTCTTTCTTTTTTCTGTCTGTCTGTCTGTCTCTCTCTCTGTCCCCATCCAGCAGAGGTCTATCAGTGGCTATTATTAGCCACAAGGTCTAAATGGAACACTTTGTCTGGGGCAGTGATGCTCTGCATTCTTGGTGCTTGGGGGGCAACAGTGGGAGGGCTTCTGAGGGCATCTGGTATTTTTGGCCACTGTGTGACACACAGTGTTGTACCGGATGGGCTGTTGGCCCGATCCACTGTGGCTTCTCTCCTGTTCTTATGATATGAAAATCATATTTAGCACTTGTGTAGCACTTAGTGCTTCATATTCTGCCAAGACGAGGAAGGATTCAGTAGGGCCGTTGCTCAGTGATAGAGCATCTGCTTGACATGCAGGAGGTATCAGCCTCTTCAGCTAAAAAAGGATCAGGTAATAGGTGACATTAAAGATCTCAGCCTGAGACCCTGGAGAGCCACTACCAGTCTGAGTAGTCAATACTGACCTTGATGGACCAATGGCCTGATTCAGTATTAGGAAACTTCATGAGTTCATGTGTCAGCATGTGGAAGCAACATCACAGGATGTGACATCACAAAATGATGTCACTTCCTTTCTCCTGGCTCCACCCCCAAAGTCTCCTGGCTCCACCCCCAAAGTCCTCAGATATTTCCCAAGTTGGACTTGGCAGCCCTATGAGGGCCGGATCTGACATGAATGTCACTTTGTCAGGCTGGGCCATGTGTGCCATGAAATGTAATGTCAGGTACCAGAGATGAAAAACTTTATAAAGATGATTTCAGATGCCAACTAGTAATAGCAGGCGTGATTGGATTAAGTGTGATATGCAGAGGGGTGGAAATATCAGCATTGGTAATGAGACAGAAACCGAGAAGAAGAAGAAGAGATTGGATTTATACCCCGCCGTTCACTGCCCAAGGAAGTCTCAGAGCAATTTACAATCCCTTTCCCTACCTCTCCCACAACAGACACCCTGTGAGGTAGGTGGGGCTGAGAGAGCTCTCTTGAGAACTGCCCTTGAGAGAACAGCTCTGAAAGAACTTATGACTGACCCAAGGTCACACCAGCAGCTGCATGTGGAGGAGTGAGGAATCAAACCCGGTTATCTCAGATTAGAGTCCATGCTCTTAACCACTACACTGAACTGGGTCTCATTTTGGTCCAGGAGGCTTCAGTCCAGGAGGATGCAAAGAATAAATGGAAATAAATCTGAAAAAGTGAGCTGTGACTCACAAAAGCACATACCCTACCACAATTTTGTTAGTCTTTAAAGGTGCTCCTGGATCCTTACTCTTTCTGCTACTGTTAGAAACCATAACATTCAAAAACCAGTGGGGGAACATTTTAACCTTCCTGGAATCCAGGGCATTCAGTTGCTGATCTAAGAGTAGCAGTTCTTTTATAAAAGAATTTCAAAGGGAGATTAGAGAGACTGTTGAACTGCAGCTGATCACCAAGCTCAAGACAATGCAAACTTCTGGACTAAATTGAGACCTTGGTTTCTTCTCTCATTACCAATGCCTGCTATTATCTTTTGGCATCTGAAATTACTTCACTCTCCAAGATATAAGGATGATGGACTCACATTGCAGCTGTATCTGAAGAATTGAACAGCGACTCATGAAAGCTCATGCCCTGCCACATTTTTTTTTAAGATGCTAGAACAATCTATATAAAGAATTACTGGTCTTCTTAAAAGTCCCATGAGATGCCATTTTCCTTCCTCTCTGTGTCTTTTCCCCTCCCTCCCCAGAGGGTGAGGGTGGAGGAGCCCTCAGCCAATTGAGAGAAGGCTTTCATTCTCTCCTCTGAAGCAGGAACTAGGAGAGACTGGGGGAAAGGAGCTGCGATGTTAGAAACAGGAAGCAGGAAGCAGCACAGAGTCAGCTGCTCTTGGGCTGGATTGGAGGCTTGCAGGGGCTGGATCCAGCCCATGGTCCACATATTTGACACCTCTGCTCTAAAAGAAACTAAGCCATTTAGGCACTCCTCTCCAGCAATTCTTGCAAGAGATATGACTATGTCTACAGGCAGTGGCAATGCCCAGCTTTTGGTGAAGTTTGCTGTAAATATGCAGGAAGAAATCATTTTGCAAAAATGTGCAATGCACAACACGTGCCCTCTCATCTTGCTAGAGATACGGACACCCTACTAATAGTAGCAATGACTGCACACCAGCAAGCTAAGCATATGGGGAGCCCAGATGATGTCGGTATAGTACTGTCACTGTTGCTGGTTTACCAATTTGTTTCAAGTGAGATGCTGGAACTGAGGTCAACACAATGCCCCCAGGACATTACAGAATACCTACAACACAAAGTACACTTAACAAGGACAAATGTGACCCTAGTTGTTTTGGGGGTGCAAGAATCAAACCAAGAGGTACCATCATGGCTCAGTGCAAGAGTGGCTCTGCCACATGCAGTCTTACATGCTATGTTACAGACAAAGGGGAGCCATGATTATTGGGCAGGTCAGCCTGCATGGCCCTTGACTTGATCAAGCACATCTATGATCTATCACTGCATCCCCCAACCACAATGGAGGACCTTTGCAAATATTAACCTGATGCTTTTTTAAGTTCTTGCGTGTTTCCAGATGTACATTATATTTATGTAGATCCTGTGCATGGTGGTGCATGGGTGCAAAAGATCCCATATGCTGCCCTTGCCTCCCTCAAATTAGTCTTGGAAGATCTTGAGGTAAAAGGGTTCATCACAAGGATGACCAAGCCAAATAATTGGTCAACAGCCTGGTGATAACTCAAAAAAACAATGGATCACTCAGGTTATGCCTAGATCCCAGAGGTCTTAACAAGGCAGTTAAGCAACACTTCTCCAGAACTGCCATGGCTGAAGGTTGCTGCTGACATAATTAAGCTACAATGACAAAACTACCTGGTAGATGTAGATTACTTTTCCAAGTTCCCAGTAGTTCTTCACCTGGCTGACAAGACAGCCATGGCTGTAACAGCAAAGCCAAAGGTAACATTTCCACACCATGGCATACCAAAAGAGATAATCTGTGACCATGTGCCATTTGCCAGTCCAGTGATGAGGGTATTGCCTTGATGTATTTGACCTTAATCCTACACATTAGACCCCAGAGGATACTACAAGCTGTAAGTAGATCAAGTTCAGGTAAAGGTTCAAAAATAGATTTCAGTTATTATATTAGTAGAATATTGTGTCATCAGCTAATAATATCTTTTTTAGTTTTTATTAGTCATGCACACTGACATCATTTGTCCACCACTCATTATATAAAGAACACTACAGCTACCTAATGAAAATAAAGTTGATAGGGTTTTTTGGTTTTGCTTTTTAAAGTGATATCATTTGTTCTATGTGGGGAAAAGTCTAGCATCTCACCTTCTTTACACCAGTGCAGCATCTTCAGTAGGCTTTCTGAAGCATGTTTTGGGAAGTATTGTAAAGAATTATTTTTGTATAGCATTAGAAATTCTATGAAGGGTGCAATCAATAACCATACATAAATGTATAAGGAGATGCTATATACTGAGTCTGTCAATGAGAGAGATTTATTGTATTAGCCATAGGACATAACAAAGTTACATAGCATTAAAATACAGAAAATACATAAGGAATAAAACCTAAAATTGCTATAAAATTATACAGTAAAATGGGTTAAAAATGGCCAGCAGGTTATAAGAATGACCCCTATGGCACCGCCTTTGCTCTAATCTTTTTGACTGCAAGGACAAAAGGGGAAACTCTATAGGACACGAACTTATTGGTATCTGATAACAGAAACACAACCTTCTAATTTTCAGAATATGCATTTATGGTAAATAAAACTCCTGTCAGGAATTTCTCTCTGGGTGCATTGTACAATGAACAAGCTAGGATACAGTGGGAAAGGTTCTCGATGGCAAGCGAGCCACAGATACATATACTATGTTCTGTTGGAATTTGAAAGTAAGTATCGACCCTCCCGCAATGCTATGTACATTGTTTGGAAGCGCAAGGCAGTGAAGGACACCCTGAGGTTATAATTGGAGATATTGAATAGGTAGGGTGATCTAGAATGGTCAGATTTAAAGAATTTGTACTAAGGAGCTACCTTAGACATTGTGATAGCGGAGCGATTTATTACAGCATCTGATTTAAATATCCATTCCCTTAGTTGAGCGTTATCACCTGAGGCCCCAAGGAGGTCATCGGGTATGGTATATCCAGGGCTCTTTTTCTAGGAGGAATTCCTTGGCATATTAGGCAACACACCCCTAATGTAGCCAATCCTCTAAGAGCTTACAATAGCCCCTGTAAGAAGAGCTCTGTAAGCTCTTGGAGGATTGGCTACATCAGGGGTGTGTTGCCTAATATGCAGAGGAGTTCCTCCTAGAAAAAGAGCCCTGGGTGTATCTACAAAGGATATTGCTTAGACAACCAGAGTGGGTAGGGTCTTTTGTTAGTAACAATCTAACAGATTGGTGGCTTAAAGAGTTAGATCTTGACAAATTTGTCTTCTTCCAATATTTTATAATTGTGAGGTGTACCCTTGCCCTAAGAGAAGGAAGTCCTGTTTCCGCTCGCATCAGGGCCACAGGAGATCCCCTAGGGAGACCTAAGATTTGTCTTAGAAAATAATTTTGGATTACCTCAAGGGTAGATATATTGTCCTCTTTCCAGCCCCACACTTCCACTCTGTATAATAAGTGGGGCACAACTTTGCACTTGTACAATTTCAGTGCTGGGTCAATTAATTGCCCACCCTTTGTGTGGAAGAAGTGTACAATAGACCCAACAATCCTTAGCACTGATTGACCCCTGCCACGTGGGTTTTCCAATTCAATGTTTCCTTGAAAGTCACTCCTAGGTATTTAAATGAACTGCAGTTCATAGTTCTGGTTAACCAAATGCTGTCTACTCTAAATGCACAAATGTGTCACATGAGGACAGCTCTCCAGGAACAGTCGGGGTCAATCCCATATGCAGAGCAGCATACATAGGAAGAGGGGGGAAAGAAATTGCAGGGCTAGATTGTCCCCTTGTTTTACAAGAACATTTTAGATTACCCACATTAATATTTTTCAAGATTCCTTAGCTATGAAAATGTTTTAAACAGTATTGTTCAGTTCTCAGTTACAGTACTTGCTAAATCACAGGATTAATTTAAAACTTAACTCTTAAGTACACCTGAGCAGTTGCTCTTTTTAAAAAGATCCTGCTCTCTCATATTGCCATTTTCTTCTGCTGTGATAATCAGAAGAATGTGTAAAAGCATACTCCAACTGAGTAAATGTACAGTGAGCATAGGCGTCGACTTCAGGGGGGTAGGACAGGGGAAGAGAGGAAATAAAGAGTGAGAGAAGGAATGTAGCTGTGCTCAGCTGCTGAGGCCAGCTGTATTGTGGTCTGTGCTGAAAAACTACCTTATTTACGTGCAAGGAGGATGGCTTGTCTCCTAAAAGGGAGGGAGGGAGAGAGAGAGAGAGAGAGAACTTTGTGTGGAAATATAAGATACCACACACACTCCTTTTATGATATCCCTTAGTCTTGCATATTATTAAATATATTTATTGGGGCTTTTCTGGGTTCCTCAGTAAATCAGTTGCTTTCATTGCTAGGAATCAATTGCTTTTGTTTGTTTTTTAAGTAAAAAATAATATTGTTAATTGGGGTTGCCTGTGTCCTTTATAAAGTGTATATCTCTAGTACCTGACATTTCATTTTATGGCAGACATGGCTCAGCCCAACAAAGTGACATGCATGTCAGATCTGGCCCTCCTAACAAATGAGTTTGACACCTCTGGCTCTAGAATGTCATCTCTGGTCACCTCAATTTGGCTCAGTTCTTCAGACTCCCTTCCTGAAAATAGTGGCTGTGGTATGGGAACGCAGAAACAAAAAAATTATTGAGCTTCTCTGCCATCTCCCCATCTTCCTTTAGCAATCCCTTTATTTATTTGTCATCCAAAGGCCCCACTGCTTTGCTGGCTGGTTTCCTGCTCTGGATATATTTTTTAAAATGTAACAATAACATTGAGACAAGACTTCTGTGAAGCACTCCATATTGGTCTCTGATCAGAATCATCTTGGAGACTCTGGTTGTTGCAGAATGCCACAGCTTGGATATTGTCGGGAACTATGTGAAACATTGCTTATTACACACAGCTTCTCTGTAGTGGCCCCCACACTGTGAGAATGGCCTACCTGAAGAGGTCAGGAAGGATCTCATACCCTTAGAATTTGAAAACTGTAAAACAGAAATGTTCAGGAAGGCACTTTTGTAAAAGAAATGGGGCTACATCATAACATAGTGGTCCAGGAAAATACAGTGTATTTCTACTGATATCATATGATGTTCTGCATTGTTTATCATGTGATGTTTAATATATTAATTTTTTAGATGTCAGCACTTTTTCAAAGTTCTGCAGTTCCTAGTTCTGTCACATTGCTGATTAGATGTATCACCTTCCTGGATGACCTTTGGTTATATTACTTGGTGGGGTATGAATCCAGTCTCTTCTTCTTCATCCTATTGATTGTATTGATTTCTATTGTGTAATCCACCTTGAGTCTCAGTGAAAAAGAAGAAGAAGAAGAAGAAGAGATTGGATTTATACCCCGCCCTTCACTCACTTGGAGTCTCAGAGCAGCTTACAATCTCCTTTCCCTTCCCCTCCCCACAACAGACACCCTGTGAGGTAGGTGGGGCTGAGAGAGCTCTTTCCCAAGCTGTCCTTGAGAGAACAGCTGGTACAGAGCTATGGCTTGCCCAAGGTCATCCAGCCAGGTGCAAGTGGAGGAGTGGGGAATCAAACCCGGTTCTCCCAGATTAGAGTCCGCGCACTTAACCACTACACCAAACTGGCTTGAACTACAAGTAATATAACCAGGGGTCCGTTGGGGCCAGAGCGAGGTGGAGTGAAGCTCCGCCAGCTCAGGACTGGCTAGTAGGGCAGCCACGGACTGAATCAGATTCTCTAATCTGATTCAGCTCGCCGCCAAATTGCCACCGAAATTTGGTGGCAATTTTAAAAGCCACTGGAGAGGAGGGGGTTTGAGGGAGAGGCTCCAAACTTGCAGGGTAGCTGCTGGGGCCTCTCCTCGAAATGCCCACCAAGTTTCAAGAAGATTGGACCAAGGGGTCCAATTCTACAGGCCCCCAAACAGGTTGCCCCCATTCCCTCCATTGTTCTCTATGGTAGGGAAAAAGTTGACATTTTTTCCCTCCATAGAGAACAATGGAGGGGATAAGACAGTCTGTTTGGGGGCCCATAGAATTGGACCCCATGGTCCAATCTTCTTGAAACTTAGTGGGCATTTCGAGGAGAGGCCCCAGCAGCTACCCTGCAAGTTTGGAGCCTCTCCCTCAAACCCCCTTTCCTCCAGCCCCTCATATACCCTATGAGTTTTTGCCATTGATTTCAATGGCCCATAGGATATAATGGGGCTGAAACTGACATTCCCTTTCTGACACACTTCTGGTGATGTCAGGGGACGTGGCATATGCTAATGAGTTATGCTAATGAGCTCCTGCACCTCTTTTCCTACGAAAGGACCCCTGAATATAACTAAATAAAATATGTTTTCTGTGCCCTTTATTCTGATAGTCAACTGAAGTAAGTGACTATATATATGCTATTGACTTTTGTGGTCTTACATTATTGATAAAGTTACCTTTTTAGCTTGTGTAATGGAGGAAAAATAAACACCTAATAATGTTTTTCTATTTTATGCTTAGTTTTGAGCATTGGGGAAGGCGGGTTCTGGGAAGGCAGCACCCGAGGACATGTTGGATGGTTTCCTGCTGAGTGTGTTGAAGAAGTGCAGTGTAAACCAAATGAGAGCAAACCAGGTAAGTTGATACTTTAGAAGGGATCATTATTGAATAGTAAATCCATTGTGTTCCATTTTTCAGATCAAAAAACATGTTTTTACATTTTATTGCAATCCATCCAGAATTTTGTTCTGGAAGTAGTAGTGTTGTAAACTCTCAGCAAGGTTTTAATTATGTATAAATTATTCAACTGCTTTTGTTTTTCTGCTCAGTGTGAGAGCAACTGTATTGGTTAAACACTTGGAAGAGGTTGGACTTCTTTTGTATGAATGAAGTCACACGAGATGTGAACCTGTAGTTTAGATAATACATTTTCCTTTGATACATGTTTAATATTTGTGTTGTACAAGGTATTAAATGCAGTATGCACAATCTAGCCAACATAACACAATAAGGTTGCCCTCTATACTTAGTGTGCAATTTCTTGCCCTTGGTTTCTATGCTCTTGCTGCTGCTTGATGGAGCAATGGGAGCAAAATGGGGGGAACACAGGTGATGCATGATATATCACTTCTGGCCTCAGGCCTGGAAGTGATACCATAGCATTGCATAAAGCTCTAGAAATTTCCCAGCTCTCTATGATAAAAGCCATCGTTTTTATTGGTTTTCCCTCCCTCATTGTTCCCCAGTGTGAGGCGTCTGCTCTATGCAGTCAAGGATCAGACCTTTGTTGGTGAAACAGAGTTCTTTATTTCCAGTTTCTACATCACAGGTCCTCGGAAGTTTGTTTGAGATAACATACAGAGGATACACAGGTCTAATATACCCTTCAATACAATTTGAATTCCCCATGGGTAGCCAATCACACACGAAAGAAAACCGCGGGCTAAAAGTCCCCTGACCATTTGATTCCCACAGAAAAAGGTGAGGTGTTAAACTGTAAATTTCTGTGGGTGAAAGAGCCCCTTCAGATGTGTCCGGCCTTTACATAACAGATGGCTCTCCAAGGCCTTCACACAGTGATAAGGGGTATTCTAAATCTTCACCAATTGGGGAGGATTGGAATGTCGTGGGGGATGAGGGCCTGCTGGCCTTGCATGAAGTGTGAAAATATGCAATGCCACTTTCCCGGGCAGAATGGTTACAAAGAGCAGAACCTTTTGAGAGCAATAAACTGGCAATGCTACATCAAAGGGAAAGGCAGATGGTTACATGTCTACAGAGACAGCTAAAAGGTTACAATTCTAATACAGTATCTACTACATGTGAGTTAATCATACAAAGCATATAGAAAACCTTTGTCAGGATCCTGGGATTCTGACACCCAGCCAACTGCAACATCCTGTTGACTGTCCTTTGGAGAAAATTACATATGTATGTAACTGTTAAAATGGTTTGTGGTGATTATGGTAATTGCTGTATAGTCAAAGCAAGATTGATAAAAAGTTTTACTTAAGCGCTCTTTCTTGTGAATTGCATGTGTGATATGCAGTCTTGAATTTGTGATGCTTTAGGGTTCGGTGGAGTTTCTTTTGCTTACTTTAGAGAACTGACACCTCTCCAGACTACTGCAAAGATGTCAGAAGTATTCAGCCATTATTATTGGGATTCCCAGACATTTTAAATTAAATATTCGTTTTTGTCACTTTTTCTAATTTTACATAGACATTGTTGATGTAGTAACCGGAATAATGTTGTTTTGTCTATTTCCAATAAACTATTTAAGACCTGGCATAACTGACTGCTGAGACAGTGTCAAGAGTTGGAGGTTTCCCCCACTTCTGATGGGGCAGAATTGATCCCTACTGGGGTCTCAGCAGGAACCCCATTGGCCACTCAGCCAAGGACCAGCAACACAGATATTGCCCAGCAAACTGATGTATTTTATTGTTTTAACTGTTGTTAGCCACCTAGAGCCGGCATTGCTGGTCAGGCAGGATATAAATCCAAATAAATAAATAAATAATAAAGTGATAGGGGTCAGAACAGCAATTATGGAGTAAATGTAGGAAAAGCACAAGGCTGTATCTACCAACCAATCAGCTCTCCAGTTTTCAGGGGAAAGTTCACCCTCCCATGACAGCCAGTAAACTGTGCATGGACCCTCCTCCACTTTAGGCTGGCATTTAGAAGTCAGAGAGAGGCTGATGAAGGCAGACCAGTCTTCACTTCAGGTAATGGTGGTGGGTCCTTAGGCCCAAGATTTTTTTTTGCTTGTGTGGCATATTTATTTTTTGGGGGGCAGACACAACATCAAATAAAAAATAAAATAAACATGAATTGCAGCTTGTAATGATTTCATGTTTTTTTTTTTGTGTCTCTTTAAATGTTTAGTTTGACTGCAGTAATGTAAGGAGAATGATGGAAACAAGTATGATGTGATTGGCTGATTATGAGTGTGGGAGGAGAGATGTCTCTGAGGTGATTCAGTGTTTTTGGAAGAGATGAGTGTGGAGAGTCGTGGAAAGAGTTTAGCCTGTGTGGCTATGAGAAAAGGAGTTTAGCCTGTATGGCTGTGAGCAAGAGAGTCTAGCCTATGTGGCTATGAGTCTGATCAGATGGCTCTTTAGATCTGTGCGAGGCATGAGTGCCTCATGGATTTAAATGTAATGTCCAGACATCAACATCTGGCAAATGTCTCTCTTCCTTGAGCATCCCGTTTTGCAGCGCTTCGGAGTAATCATAGAAAGATACTAGTTTAAATCTAGAGTTTTCGATTCTGATGGGCCAATTGCGTACTTTCCTGTCTGATCGTTCACTCCAGCACACAATCCTCTCGTTGGAGTGGTGATGTCACAGCCAATCCCAAATGGGCGCATGCATGGACCAACAAGGGTGTGATGTCACGCCTATGTACATGCCCAAATAGACTGATTTCCCACGAGGTGCCGCTCTGCCATCACTCTTTCCTTTCCTCCGATTGTGGGAAATCGGTCACAGGTTTTTGGGTTGTTTTTTTTAAAAAACCCTCCCTGTGCACCTATGGCAGTGGGTCAAAATGCGCCATGGGACAAACAGTGGGAAATTGATGAACGCAATTGGAGGGAAGAGCGATGGCAGAGTGGCGCGTCATGAGAAATTGGTCACGGTGTTATGTTTATTTGTTTTTTTAAAAAAACCCTCCCCGTGCATCTCCTGCAGTGGACACCATCTAGACAATCCACAGTAGAGGTAGCATGCAGTAAGATGATTCACTAGGGGGGCTGTCTGGTCATGCAACAATGGCTTGAAAAGATCAGGATCAAATTAGAGCTGGGCTAAATGATGCCCATCTGAATGCACCCTATATGAATCTGTCTCTCTTAGCCACAGAGGCTAAGCCACACAGCCACACAGGCTCAACTGTTTGTTTCTCTTAGCCACACAGGCTAAACAGTTCAGCCTGTGTAGCTGTATAAGAGAGAGATATATATATAAGCCTGTCAGAGTTGAGTTTTGGTGTTTGAGAGACTGTGTGTAACACCAAGCTTTTTCAGTTATATTTTCTTTCTTCAAGAACAGTTCAAAAATACCTAGAAACCTATTTTGTTCTTGTATAAATAAATCCTTATTTGTTTAAACTTATTCCAGCAATCAGATCCGTCCTTCCTCAGGGCCGCATAATCCTCTGAAGCGCCCAGACACTGTGTCATTCTATCAAAAGAGAAAGATTTGGATTTTTAATTCCTGGTGGCAGCAGAAATCCACCAAGTCCTCATACACAGAGTGTGTTTTAAAGGAGAAACGGTCTCCCCAGTAAGTGAGGATATTACACAGCTCTTCAAACCTGAATTTTATTTCACTCCCTCCGATCAGCGCTTAGACCTAACAGCTATTGGTCAAGAAGTGAAACTGACCAGAAGCTGCAGGGCTCTTTTCCTTTCCTTCCCCAACCCCCTGCAGTGTGAGGCTTCTGCACTATCAGCAAGAGATCAGACCTTGTAGTTAAACAGAGTTTTTTATTTCAAATGCGGGAACAGGGTCTCGATGTTTGTTAGAGATACAGAATAAAGATGGCTTGGGTGCTTGGGTGCTACAGACATAGGTGCTTAAACATAATCCTCCAATCAGAACACATACAAAATGCGGGAAAAGACATGGCGACCGTTTGTTCCCACCAAAGGTGAGAAAGTTATAAAAATTCCCCTCTTGCCCTGCACGACCCAGATGTAAGAACTCCTAGGCAAAACATTTGGCCAGTGACAATAAAATAACTTCCAAGGTTGTACCCACTCCGATAACACACTGAGAGCTTCAAACGGGAAGGGGGAGGGAGCCATGACAAGATAGCTACAGTTGTTTATGTGACGCATTGGAATGCGAGAGGCCATCCTCCCAGGCAAAGAGTAACACTAAGCAGAACAGCAATTTCTACTTCAAGGCAAGCAATAAAACATTAGGGTAATAACAAGGCACAAAGAAACAGAAAGCAACATTTTAGAAAAGCATGGAACAAGCAAGCTATTGTCAGATCCTGACATGCAGCAGCCAAGAGGCTGGGGAAGGAAAGGAATACTGCCAGTTTCACTCCTTGACAAATAGCTGTTAGATCTAACAGCTGATGGGAGGGGAGTAAAACTGACCAAATGGATGGCAGCTTTCTTTTCCATCCCCAGCCCCCTGCAGCAGCTGGGAGGCTAGGGAAGTGGGGGGATCCCTTCCAATCAGTTGTTACCTAACAGCTGTCCTGCAGGAGTGAAACTGACCAGAAGCTGCAGGGTGGCTTCCCTTTCTTTCCCCAGTCTCGCTGCTGCTGTTGGGCTAGGCACACTGGGGGGGGGGGTGTCTGGGGCATCCTCAGGTGGGGGGCAGGGCTTGTGGGGGGCTCTGCCCCCAAATGCTCCACTGTGGCTACAAGCCAGTGGATCCCCCCTCTCTTTTTCAGAGCTGAGTTCTTAAAAAGAACAGGCTGTTGGACTGGTAGAAGGGAACCTGAATACAGAACATGACTGCAGCATTGTGCTAAATGCAACATGCATTTGAAATAGTAATTTAAAATTACTGGTGCTATTTATTTTCTGTTATACACTGCAAGACAATGCAATGTCATATACGTGTTTACAAGCAGCCAGTGTTACTGTAGACTAACAAGTGTGATCCTTAAAAAGTGTTATCCTCTTCTAAGACCATTGATGTTGATGGCCTTAGAAAGTAAAACTCTGTGTAGGATTGCACTGTAAATAAAGAAATCTGGAAAATAAATCAAGAAGAATGGTGGAGGGACTAGTCATTAAATCTTGTGTACTAGGGCTATTAAAAGACTTCAGATGAGAAGTATCAAAAAACATGCATAAAGTGAGATAGTTCACACTCTTAAGTGTATCAAAACTTCCACAGTTTTGAAATAAATACTGAATGTTCCAAATAACACTGTGGGACTGAGCATTTCTTTAACATAGCAGTTTATTGTTTCTTACTTGGAGTTTACCAGTCATTCCACAGTCAAGAAGAAACAGGGTATTCTATGAACAAATCATAAATGAACTCCAAATATTAAGATCCCCTCTGAGAGGCACTTGGAACTCTGAGTATCTCACATTTAATCTCCTGTCCCATTCCTTGGAATCTTGCCTGAAAAGGGGACTTAGCTGAATGCCTAAAGGTAATCATGTTCAGGGCAGCTATAGACATCTTAAAGTTTATAGTACCTACAAGAGGTGGGACCCATGGGATCTGCAGGGGGGGGAGAGAAGGAGTCAATCTTTCTCCCCCCACTGCCCTGGCAAGGCCCGTGGCTCTACGCTGCATGGGCCTCGCCATCCCTTCTCCCCCTGCCCCGGCGAAGCCCGCAGCTCTGTGCTGCACAGGCCTCGCCATCCCTTCTCCCCCCTGCCTCAGCTTGCCCTGGCGAGGCCTGTCCAGCGCAGAGCCGTGAGCCTCGCCATCCCTTCTCCCTCCACCCCAGTGAGGCCTGCAGTTCTGCACTGCACGGGCGTTGCCATCCCTTCCCCCCCACTCCAGCTTGCCCCAACGAGGCCTGTCTGGTGCAGAGCCGCTGGGCCTCGCCGCTCTCTCCCCCCCCCCCATCCCCAGTTGCCCTGGTGAGGCATGCGCGGCCCAGAGCCACTGGGCCTCACCGCTCTCTCCCCCCTCCTGCCCCCAGTTGCCCTGGCGAGGCCCACACGGCACAGAGCTGCTGGGCCTCACTGCTCTCTCCCCCTGCCCCCAGTTGCCCTGGCGAGACCCATGCGGCACAGAGCTGCTGGGCCTCGCCATTCTCTCCCTCTCTCTGCCCCTGGCTCCAGGTAAGTTTTCCTCCCACCCCACCCCCAGACTCCAATGCCCAAGCGGCTGAAGGCCGCTCAGGCCGGCGATTTCCCCCACCCACCCACCCCCGGCTCCCAGGCCTGAGCGGCCAAGAGCTGCTCGGGCACTCCTACCCCCCTGGCTCCGGCAGTGAGGCTTAGATGCCTCCCAATCGCCGGGCTGCCCCAGTTCCCTGAGCGTTCCCTGCGCATGCTTTTACTTTTCACTTTTACTTTTAAGGGGATTTAAATATCCCCCCAATTTTTTTTAAAAACGTCTCAGATTGTTCTGCACACGGGGGGAGTGCCCCCCATGTGTAGGAAAATCTCCCTCCCACCAAGCACCCCCCGCACAGATGTAGCTATCCGCACGTGGGGAGCCACTTCGGAATTAGTATATAGATAAGGACCATACCAGTGAAGATGACAGATCTATTGTAAAAGGCAAATTGAAAACATGCCAAGTCACATTTTATGTGGTCATGTACTTTTTTCTAGATGGACAAACATTTCTGTATGCACAGGGAGCTTTTTCTGCTATGCAGAAAGCAATCAAACATGTCAATCTTAGACTGCAGTCCTGAGGAAAGACATGGAGAAGCCTTGAAAAACATGGCTGCTCTGGAGAAGGCTTATGAAGGAAGGACCTTGAAGTTGGGTTTGATGCAAAAGAAGACCAAGACCATTGAATGTCTCTGCCTCTAGCCTTCCTTTGTTTATTCATCACTGTAATCAATTTTTAAAAACTGTTTAATTTTTTACCACTATCACTTGGCTTATGATAGGTGGACAAAAAGCATTTCCCCACAAATATTTAAATTGGCAATTAAAATAAGATTAGGTGAATTGGTATTGCTGGTCTCCTGAATGCTAAAAGCTTAGCATTCCCAGACTGCTGAAAAACACTTCATGTGGCAGTATACAGTGTGTTCAGGCAGCACTGTAAATCTGAAGGTGCTCTGCAGCAGCTCACTTGAGTACTCAGGATCCATGGTATAAAACTATACTTCCTAGCACCCTATCAGTATAAGCAACTGATTGATTTGTATTATATGTATGTCCCAATACCTCTCACTTGCTATACTGGAGGGAGCTGATGGATTGAATTATTACCCCCTAGGGTTGCCTGGTCTGGGTTGGAAAATACCTGGAGACTTTGGGGGTGGATCCAGGAGAGGGAGGGGTTTGGGGAAGGGAGGGCAGGGGCATCAGCATGGTAAAATGTCATAGTGCCTTTGTTTCAATGCCATAATATAATATATAATGCCATAATGCCTTTGTTTTAACTGGCATCTATGCCCTTGTAAGCCGCCCTGAGCCCACTCGTGGGGAGGGCGGGGTATAAAAATAAAGATAAATAAATAAAATAAATAAATAGAGTCCACCCTCCAAAGCAGCCATTTTCTCCAGGGGAGCTGATCTCTGTCAGCTGAAGATCTGTTGTAAAAGTGGGAGATCCCCAGGCCCCACCTGGTGGCTGGCAACCCTATTACCCCCCCCCCAAAAAAAACCCCAAAGCCCTGTTGACTATTACAAGACATGAA
Organism: Lepidodactylus listeri; assembly: GCA_029233225.1. NCBI lineage: Eukaryota > Metazoa > Chordata > Lepidosauria > Squamata > Gekkonidae > Lepidodactylus > Lepidodactylus listeri. The sequence continues at coordinate 2,983,407 of JARCFY010000011.1, forward strand.
CACGAACATCACTGGAAAGTATTGGTTTGAACACAATATTTTATTAAATCCCTCTTTTTGTACCAAAAACATTCTATAACAGAAGTGGCCCATAATTCTTTAATAAAAACTAGATGTTATATCTTAAAAATCTGAAATGTTTGAAAACATTTCAAACAATAACATTTCAAAAAGCTATCAGAATCCAAAATTTTGGTCATTTGTGCAAGATACCATGAAGAGAATTATTTTTATATTGGAGGAATATATATAGCGTAATCCTAAATGGAATTATATCTTCTAAGCCCATTGATTTCAGTGGAATTAGAAATGTATAGCCCTGTTGAGGAGTGCATGGTCTAGGGTTGCTAGGGCCCCCCTGGCCACCACTGGGGGGTGGGGGGTGGGGTAGCCAGCTCCAAGTCGGAAAACGCCTGGAGATTTGGCGGTGAGGCCTAGAGAGGACAGGGACCACAGTGATGAGCTGTAATTCTAGGGGATCATGTCCCTCCTGGAGGCTGGCATCTCCAGCATGGTTATTCATGTGATTACCACTTCAAGTTAGAAGTGGTAGTATCCAGACACAGGTTTGCTATCTCACTGACAACTAGGCCTTAGAAACAAAACAAAGACTACACAGGTAGTAGCAGGCTTGCTCTGAGTGCTGTAGAACAAAATGAGCAGGTTGTACAACAGGATGAGAGGGCAGAAGTCTGTTCCGGCTCCAACAAAACTAGGTCATCAAGGCAAGATTAGCCTCAACTCAGTGTTGTAGCTGAAATTCAGTGAATGCTTACACATTTAGGAGACTCCCATTGCCCTAGAAAAAAATCCTCATTGACCTTGTCTGTATGTTAAGTGCCATCAAGTTGCTTCCAATTTATGGTGATCCTATGAATTAATGACCTCCAAAACATCCCATTGTTAACAGCCTTGCTCAGGTCTTGCAGACTGAGGGCCATGGCTTCCTTGATTGAGTCAGTCCATCTTATGTTGAGTCTTCTTTTCCTGCTGCCTTCAACTTCTGGTAACATCATTGTCTTTTCCAGTGACTCTTGTCTTTTCATAATGGGACCAAAATACAATTTTGGACATTTTAGCTTCTAGGGAGGGTTCGGGCATGATTTGATATTATTTTTTTAGCAGTCCATGGTATCTGTAAAACCCTCCTCTAATACCACATTTCAAATGAATTAACCTTCTTCCTGTCAGCTTTCTTCATTGTTCAACTTTAACACCCATACATAGTAATAGGGAATGAGTATGAATTAACTTGATCTTGGTTGCCAGCAACACATCCTTACACTTAAGGATCTTTTCTTGCTCCTTCATGGCTACCCTGCCCAGTCTCAATCACATTCTGATTTCTTTGTTGCAGTCTCTCTTTTGGCTGATGATGGAGCCAAGAAATAGAAAATCTTTATTTCAGTTTCTTCATCGTGAGCCTTAAAGTTGTGTAACTCCCAGTAGTCGTTACTTATCCCCAGGGGTCATTTCGAGCAGGAGCTCAGGGGAGTTCAGCTCTGGGAGTTGGTGCCAGCCCCCCCACCCCCCCCGGCAGGGGAATGCCTGCTTGTGTCATGGCTGCAGCAAAATGACCCCATCCCCTGGAAAGGTCCTTGTTCCTCCAACCAGCCTTCTGAAGGCTTCAGCCACCACTGAAGCTATCCTCCCAAAATAGTGGTATTTCTGCGGCTTGGATTAGTAACTGTACTCTCTCTCTCTTTCTTTCTTTCTTTCTTTCTTTCTCTCTCTCTCTCTCTCTCTCTCTCTCTCTCTCTCTCTCTTTCTCTCTCTCTCTTGTCTTCTGACATACTTCCAGTGATGTCAGGTGGTTTAGCATATGCAAATAAGTTATGCTAATAAGTTATGCTAATGAGCTCCTGCCCCTCTTTTTCTATGAAATGACCCTTGCTTATCCCTTCTTGATGTTCAAGTCTTCACTGTTTTCTGCCAGTAATTTGGTGTCATTTCCATATCTCAAATTGTTAATGTTCCTTCCACCAATTTTCACTTCACCTTAATTTAATTCTAATCCAGTTTTCCTTATGATATGTTCTGCATGTAGACTGAAGACACCTTTACAAACTGGAAACCATTCTGTTTCTCCATATTTTGTCCTAACCATAGCCTCTTGTCCAGAGTATAGGTTGCATCTGGCATCAAAACAATCACATGTTGTGGCACACCCATTTCTTTTAAAACCATCCATAGTGCTTCATGATCTACACAGTTGCTTTCCTGTAATCTGTAAAAGAAAAATGGATATCCTGAAATTCTCTCGTATGCACCAGTAATCAACTTAAAACTGCAGTATGATCTCTTATGCCTCTTCCTTTTCTGACCTCAGTTCCTACAGATGACTCACCTATCCACCTTGGAAGGTAGAACCTTCCAAATGTACATCAGTCATGCTGAAAGAAAAATTAGGCAGCATCACTAATTAAAACAATATTAACTAGACAGCTAATGATAACAACAGTTGTAGTATGCTTTCTCCAGATATTAGCAAATCTATATGCAATTGCTTTAGAGGGGGAAAACCTGCATTGTTTCAGTTCCATAAAATATATTGCCTCCATCCTATAGGAATACTGCTAGTTAACATTGTGTGAATGGTGATTTGATGCATAGCATCACTAGTTCCCAAAGGAAAACAAGTTGTTTTTGCATATTTTGGGGGGAAATATCCTGAATAAAGCATATGCATAGTCTGGTACTCACAAATGGAAAGAAACTGACCATAGTTATAGCCTTGTAATCAGCATCAGCCAATGGAATATAAGTAAATTGTTATGTCCTGGACGCAACTCCACAAACAACCAGGCTGCGATTCTCTATGTGTACACTTGTATGATTCTTTGATGTGACCAAACATGTAATGGCGCCGGCCATGCAGTCTGACTGCATGGCCTGGAAAAGGTACAAGCTTGAGGTAAAAGAACAATAGCACCCAGGCTCCTAAAGATCCACCTATCAGGGGCTTAGCATATTCAAATGAACCAATGTAATCTCTGGTGGGAAGATTAACCTGTCCCACAGTGTGGGTGTGGACCGGGGGAGGGGCGAAGCTTTTCTGTGCATATAAACTGACCCCCGGGCCACCTCAGGTATGCTTGTTCCTGACCTACAATAAGCTTGATCATGCTGAAACTCACTCCACCGGCCTCCCAACTCCAGTACTTATCATAAATATAAATATCAACCAATGGAATATAAGTAAATATAATGGAATATAAGTAATATGGAATATAAGTAAATATAATAGGGTGCTTGCTCTACTGTATCAAAATTCACTCTTTGCATAAACAGCAGACAAACCACAGTTAGTTTTCCATGTGATAATAATTAATGCCTGTGATTCATGCAGCACTGTGAATTTTGGGAACACAGTTATCCTGGAGCCATGAAGATGCCCTTCATGTTTAAAGAGATTCAGCAACATTGTTGCTGACAGACTTTCTTACACCCACCTGCTGTACTCTTCAAATCTATAGGCAATTATTTAAGAATGGTTTTGGAGCTTCTATGTGCAAATCTGAAAGACCTTTACAAAAACTGGCAACAGGGGAACGAGATAAAGATAAGGAACATCATAATCTTGACAAATTTGCTGGAAGCATCTGATGCGGAGGTTGTACCATGATGCCTCCACTGTAGCTCCACTCAAAGTGTGTAGTGGCGTTGTCTCTCTTGCAAAGGGGATGGAGCTACATTGCCAACTCATTTTGTCACTCAACATGAGCGAGGATTGCAGTTTCTACTGAACTTATTCTTGGTATTCAAAGGGCAGCTCCCAGTAGCTTTAGCTCTGGGTATTCATCCTAATTGTAGAACAGAAAACACAGGAATTAGAAATTCACATTTAGTAGCCCACATTTCAAATGTGAAAAGAACTGAACATGATCCAATGGAAATTTGATGGCAAAAATAAAGTGTGAATCTCTGGCATCACATGAACTGCACTGTCACCGCTGTGCTTAATGTTCCTTTCTGCAGTCTTACAATAGACTGGGGTCCCAATTTTTTTCCCCTTTCTGAAATGACTTTAACAGTTGTAAAGCAGGAGGAATTCCACATAGGCTGCATTTTTAATTAGGGTATTTATGCACTGGCGTGTTTGGAAAGGAGGCAGTTTCTATACCTCCACTTACCTTCTCTCAAATAAATGGCACCCACTGACTTGTAACTTAGCAATACACTTACTTGACTGGACTAGGAAAGGTATAACTCTGCTTAGGATGGCACTATTAGGGAATAGAGAAAGCCTGCCCTTCCCCAAACTGGCAGGAAATGTGTTTAGCCATCACTCAGTGTGCCTGAATACACCGTTTGCCCCCTCCCTTAAGAATAAACAGTTGCCATTCCTCAGTATCCCAGGGACAAAACAAAATGCTTGCAATTAGGCATGCTGTTGCAATGGAGGCAAATCAAGCCCCCGCTTTGATACTGGACAGCAGGGGCTCCAAGGACAGGGATCCCTTCAGGTGTTCAGCGCATGCACAGATGCATGTCACTCCGTGGCTCTTGTCCAGTCACATAAGTTGTTTGCTGACATAAATATTTAAACTTTGGTATGGAAAAAAAGTCAGAGTATGAGGAAAGGGACAGAAGGCTCTGTGGCTGCACTTGGATGCATTAACCTGAGCTCCAAGGAAAGGGCAATATCAAATATCATTGCTTTTGACTGGCAATATCAAAAAGGTTACTTAGTATATCTGTCTCCCACCACAGCTGCTGCTATATGGGATCAGCCAAAGTGTTTGCTGTGCTGGTGAGATTGCTGTTTTATTAATTTAAAATACTTGTATCCTGTTTTACTGTGTGCAAGCCAGATATCCAAATCAGCTAACACAAAAACTTTAACCTTAATGACTGAAAAAACACCCAGAGAAATATGATCAGCAAAATCCAAGTTCAATCAAATGATCTAGTAGCATTTAGCTTACCATTGACACATTTTGTAAATTTTTGTTTGTTTGTTTGTTTGCCATCAAGTTAAGCTGACTCCTGGCAACCCCTGGTGGGGCTTGAAGGCAAGGTGCAGTGGGCCATATCCCTTGCTCCTGCTTTCACCATTGTACTCAGACTGCCATCAGTATAAGTTGTGTATATGCTGTTTAAATTTGTGATATGCTTATTTTCTGTTTTAAACTGTAAACCATTTATGGTATTTTATTGCTGTAAGCTGCCTTGAGCCTGTTGCCTGGAAAGGTGGGATAAAAATGTGGTTAATAAATAAATAAGGAACATTCAGAGGTGGCTTGCCATCACCTGCCTCCATAGGCGTAAACTACGGGGGGGCTCGGGGGCTCAGGCCACTCCTGAAGTTTCCCAGGGGGGACTGAGCCCCCCCTGGTGAAATGGGGTGCCTGTCCACTGCCACCGCCTCCCTTGCTAGGCCTGCCCACTGCCACTGCAGGAGCCGCCCGCCTGGCCAGCTGGTTCCCCTCCCCTGAACTCCCTCCCTCCCTCCCTCCTGGGGCCATCCAGGGATCCGCCCAGCATGATGATGTCACCCGGAAGTGACATCATCATTCTGGGCAGTCCCCAGGTGGCCCTGGGAGGGAGGGCACAAGTGGGTTCAGGGGAGCCAGCTGGCTGGCTGGCCAGCCGGGTGGGCCGAGGTGGGGGGGAGGCTCTTGTGGCAGTGGGGACATCATCCCCGCATGTGCATGCGCTTCGCATGCACGCATGTGCAAGAGCCCTCCCTGTCATGGCAGAGCCTGGTAGCCTGGCTGGGACGTCTTTGTTTAGCGGGGCACCCAGAGGAGAAGTGCCCCACCTCCCCACAGTAGAGACACAAATTTTGAGTGCGCCGTCTCGTCTTTTCCTCAGGGGGGAGGCGTGGGCGCGCACCACCTAGTTGCATCGGTTCTGTGTCCTGTAGAGGCATGGGGGGGCCTAGAGGCATGGCCTGTTGAAATGCTTGGGGAGTTCCGGAGGGGGTGGTAGTCTGTTTCTTGTTTTGGCGGCGACTATGTAGTCGGCCGTCTATGCGGAGACACAAGTGGATGAGCTTCTGAAGTGTCTCTGGGCGATCACTGCGGGCTAGCTCATCCAGGATTTCATCAGACAGCCCTTCGGTATATTGATCCATGAGAGCTGCCTCATTCCAGGCCAAGTCTTGGGCTATCAGCTGAAATTCCGTGGTGTACTGAGCAACCGATGTTCTGCGCTGACTGAGAGCCCGGATTTTATGATTGGCCGTCTCTGTTTTGACGGGGTTGGCATAGGCAGCAGTGAAGTGGGCTTTGAAGTTAGCATAGTTCGTTAAGAGAGGGGAAGCTCCCACTAGCAAGGGAGTAGCCCATTTGGCAGCTTGCCCTTTAAGGAGGCTTAAGACAAAACAGACCTTGGTTTTGTCTGTAGGAAAGTCCCGGCTGCGTAATTCTATATAGAGTTCACATTGAGCCAGAAAAGCAGGGAACTTGTCCACATTTCCATTAAATCTGTCAGGAGGGTTCAGAGGACAGCGTGGGGGAGGCACAGCAGCCACTGTGAGAGCAGCAGCATTTGCAGCTGTTTGCTGTTGCAGCGTCAGCACAGCTTGAATCAAGTGCTGCACCTGGTTTAACAGCCCTATGAGCTGGTCAGCCCCTCCTGCTGCTTCGTCTGCCATGGTGAGGACGAGTGGGTGGGTGCTGGCAATCTGTCACGGCAGAGCCTGGTAGCCTGGCTGGGCAGACAGGCTGGCAAGCACGCCCTGGGTGTGACTTGGATGGAGAAAGTCAGCAGAGTGTTGCAGCAAGTCCCAATCTCAAAGCAGAGGCGTAGTCAAAACGTACCGGAGGTCAGAGTCCATAAATCAAGCCGAGGTCAGTCAGGAGCAGAGCTGAAGCTGGAGTCAAGGAATGCCGAGGGTCAAAAGCCGGGGTCCAGGATCAGGAAGCAGAGGTCAGAAGTCCAAGAAGCAAGCCGGGTCGGAAGCCAGAGAATCAGTCAGGATCAGAGGCAAGGTACTCACGGGACGGAGGGCTCTGACAACGATGTTGCCAGCACGGATTGCTACCTTCCGGCAGCCTTGTTAAGTAGTGTTCCTGCTCATTAACCACTTAGCACTGCTGTGTGAAGTCCTGGTTTCTGTCAGTACTCAGGACTTAATGATCTTCGCCCCTGCCTGCGTGCTTCCTTGCGTCGCCTATACAGCTCTTGCCTGCTCCTTTCATGGAGCCTGCTGACAGGTGGAGGCGAGTCTGGTGGTGAATTGCTTGGTCCAGCAACTGCCTGACCAGCCTCAGGTGGGCCTTGCTGAGAACTTGGCTGTGGATCCTCTGCAGGACTTACGTCTTTCTTAGTTAACTGAGCCAAGTCCTCCTGTCCTTGGCTGTCAGGCACTGGGTCTGGGGCTAAGTCAGGGGCAGGCATGACACTCCCCCCAGGAAATCAAAAACTCTACGCCCCTGCCTGCCTCTGCATCATGACCCTGGTATTCCTTGGAGGTCTCCCATCCAATTACTAGCTAGGGCCGGCTCTGCTTAGCTTCTGAGATCTGACAAGATTGGGCTTACCTGGGCTATCTAGGTCAGGGCACCCTTGACCCATTTCAAAAGCATTCCTTTCAGTGTAAAGAGGGCCCATTCCATGCACAAGCTAAGTGAGAGGTATGGGGCAAGGGAGGACAGCAATATAGATGCTGTCTTCTTGTAAGCTGCCCTGAGGCCTGCTTGTAGGGAAGGGCAACCTAGTAAATCCAAATAAATAAATGATTAAAATATGCAGATAACAAGGGCATTTGAAATTTTAAAAAAGGAACAAAATAATGGCATATTTTAGAGAGAAGGGGGATTTGGAGGGAAGAAAAAATAGTTTTTAGAGGGAATAGGTTTTCCAAAAGGCCTGGAGAAAGGTTTCCTTTCCCTTTAACAGAAATTTAATGTATAGAAATTAGCAGTTGGTGCTTTTTCATGATATGGAATATGATTAAAAGCTATCAAAGGAGCTAAACATTTTTCTTCAGGCCAGTTGGCAGCCCTGCTGAGTCCCCCCCCCCCCTGGTCACTCTGCTAGAACACTAAGGAGTCAGGCCAGAGTGGGCTATAGGCATCATTCATGAACTGGAGGGATAATGATTGTGGTTGCTTTTTAATTGCAAGGCTTCCTTTGACCATGGAGAAACAGCAAAATCAACTGCTGAAAATAGTTTTGCTACCTGTATGTGGTTATTATGAGCTACAAAAAACAGACACCAAAATAAGGCTATTGGGAAAGCAGAAGTACATAGTCAAATACATGTATCCTTAGATAGCTGCCATCCTAACATGGCTTTTTCTAACAAATGTGTCAGTTTTGCTCAAGTTCCTCATCAAAGGCTCCTAAGTAAGCTCAATAGTCATGGAATAAAAGGACAAGTTCTCTTGTGGATCAAAAACTGGCTAATTAATAGGAAACAGAGAGTGAGTATAAATGGGCAGTTTTCTCAGTGGAGGGTGGTAAGCAGTGAGTGGGCTACTGCAGGGCTCAGTACTGGATCCAGTGCTTTTTAACTTGTTCATTAATTAGTTGGAGTTGGGAGTAAGCTGTGAAGTGGCTAAATTTGCAGATGACACAAAATTAAAAAAAAAAAAGATTTTATTGATTTTCAAAACTACACTATCACACTACATAACTAAAATCTAAACTACCCATATAATGACAGGTGTCCAGATAATTATTAGTCTATGCTTAATAAAACTTTCTAAAAAGAATAGTTATACAATTCAGGCTATATCTATATCTTATTCTTTTCTAAATTCTATTCAGTTTATTAAAAAAAAACTTTTCGATTCAGTGTATACTTAAACAAAACAATCAAACTTTAGAGAGATAAACATAACAGCTTATTTAAAATTATTTCTTCTTTGGTTTTTCTTTCTTCTGCATCTTCTTCTTCCCCTTTCCCGGGATCTTGGGACCTGCAGTGCCCAGTTCAGACTCCGAATCACCTTCTTCAAGTCCCAAAGTTTCTGAAGATGAACTTTCTAGTCCATAAATACTTTCTTGTTGATCTAGTGAGTCCTCTGATGAAGATTCTTTTCCTTTCTTTTCTTCTTTCTTCTTACAGTAAACCAGGAAAGCATCTGCCTTGGCAACAGTATCCATCTTCTTCTTCTTGTCTTTAAAGGTGAATGTTAGGCCCTCTGGATAAATCCAGCGATAAGAAATATTGGCAGATTGTAACCAAACAGTCAATTTTTTATAAGCCTTTCTCTTCTTCCTGATCTCATAAGGAATGTCCTTTAGTACCTTAATTTCCTACTCTTGGATTTTCAGGGTGACTTTGTTGGTGGTTTTGAGAACCACATCTCTTGTAAATCTTTTAGAGAATCTCACCATTACTTCCCCAGGCAGGTTTTTTTTCTTCACAAATTCTGGATATGTTCTATAGATCATATCCATATTGCTTTGAAAATCTTCTGCTTTCATCCCTGTCACTGGGGCCAGTGATTCACTGAGTAACTTTTTAAGATTCTCCCCTTGTTGTTCCAGAACACCCTGAAATCTCAAACAGTAGTTAGAGCGTTCTAATTGCATAGCTAATAAGGCATTTCTGTCAGATGATCGTTCCTTCTCAATTTTGGACAATCTTAAATCATGCTTCTCTGTTTTGATCTTAACATCCAACAAATCCTTCTCCACTCTCTCAGATTTCCTGTTTGCCTCTGCAGCTTCTTTTTGCAGTGAGTCTAATTTCTGGTTGACTGTAAACAGCTGATCCATCAGGGGGTGAAAAGCAGCTGTTAGTGCCAAATTGAGCTCTGTTGCTTCGCCTTTTGAACTAAGAAGAGAACTGGGTAACGTAGAGCTTGTTTTGGGAGAAGGTTTAGTCTTCAGTGCCATTTTCTCTCCCCTCCCTGCCATCGCATCTTGTTTACCAGAAGATAAGAAAGTTCAAAGAAGTCAACAAGTCACTCTAAAGTTCATTAAAGTACTGCTGAAACTTCTCCCACTGAGATCTCAAAAGCCGTTTCAAGCAGCGATTCTCAGATTTTAACACAACACGATTTTTCTCTTATCCGAAGTGGAGAGTCGAAAGGAGGGGGGGATTTAAATCCCACAATCACATCGGAGAATCTTGCTTTAAAACCCACAGTTGTCGCCATGTGTCTCCGGTAAGTTGCTAATTCTTTTTAACTGGACTCCTGAAGCTGTCCGGTAACTGCTCTTAAAAACCCCGAGCGTTTTCTAACTGAGGGAGGACTATACAGGGCATAGAGCAGCCTCATCCTGGGATCGCCATCCCTGGAGACGCAGCTCTGTGCGCCCCAAGCAGTGCCCCCTTTCTGGGGGTCCCTGGGGGATCCAAGCCAGCCCGGAATCCCCTCCTACCCCCAGTAGTCCAGGTTGCTGGCTCGGAGCGTCTGAGACCAGCGCCTGCTTCAGAACGCCATTAGACCGGAAGTGGATGACACAAAATTGTTCAGGGTGAGCGAGTGATTTGGCTGCTGCATAAATTAGTTTGTTCTGGAGCCATCCTTCCTGAGCTAAGACAAAAATGTGTGAACCGGAGGCTAAAAAACTGAGCTAGCTCACACTAACTCAGCTTAGAGGAAATACTGCTTGCGACTGTTTTTCAAAATACCCAGACACCAATGGTTGAAAGGGTAGCTCAAGCCAGCAGCACTTACAATATTTCCACTAACTTCAGGATTTAAAATGAAAACAGACTTTACTGCAAGAGATTTCAGGAGTTGCTTGCCTTTTTTCTGCTGCTCTTTGAGCTTGGGATATGGGTGGGACAGGAACAGGGATAACCATCATAATACACACTTGGACTGTTGGGTAGCAAGGAAGCTGCATGAACAAATTGCTTCTGTGCTTTCTTCTAATAATTAGCTTCTTCGGCACAAGAACTTTACTGTAAAATACATTTCCTTCTATTAGCTAATGTTATTATATGCGTCATGTGTGTGACTCTGTTTTAGGCACACCTCTCTTTCAAGGGGTCAGGTTATTCATAATTTACCAGAGAAGGGAGGATGTCTTTTCCAGATAGTAGATCTGCTAGCCCTGTGAAACATGGAGCATGCAGAATGTGTACCACTTGCTGGAGTGTTTGCAAGTGATTGAAAGAGAAACTTGCATGAGATTGTGGCTTTTCTTCCATTATTAAAAGTTTTTGCTGAGTGTATAAAAAAGCTGTGATCTTGCACAAGTGTGGCTGGATGACCACACTTCTGCTAATATGGGGGTGTGGCCTAATAAGCTAATGAGCTGTACTGTCGGGGGATGTGGCCTAATATGCTAATAAGTTTCTGCTATTGGGTGTGGCCTATTATGTTAATGAGTTCCTGCTGGGCTTTTTCTACAAAAAGAGGCCTGATTACACACATGTTTTAATTGGAAAATATGCAGATTTGCTTTTTATTAACTTTAAATGAGACTGCCAAAAATAAAAACAAAAGGAGTAAAAACAGATATTGATGATGATATTTATTTGTCCAATGATATTTATTTGTTTGCTAATGATACTTATTAATCTAAAAGAGAGTGAAAGAGAGAGAGGTGGAAAGAAAGAATGAAAGAGGTGGAAAGAAGGAGAGAGAAAAACAAAGAAAGCAAATGAGGGAGGGAGGGAGAAGGAAGGAAGAGAGAGAGAGAGAAAGGAAGGGAGAAAGAGAGGAAAGGAGAAAGAAAGGTTAAAAAGCAAATGGGGAGGGAGAAAGAGGGAGAGAAACAAAAAAAGCAGATAGATGGGGAGGGAGAGAGGGAGAAAGAGAGAGACAGAGACAGACAGACAGACAGACAGACAGAAAAAGAAAGAAAGAAAGAAGATGGGGAGGGAGGCGGAAGAAGGACAGAAGAAAGCATCCCCACCCCTGCTCCTGAGCCATAGTTTGGCCACCCTGGTCCAGGCTATCCTGATCTCATTGGATCTCTGAAGCTAAGCAGGGTTGGTCCTGGTCAGTATTTGGATGAGAGACCACCAAGGAATACCGGAATTGTGATGTAGAGGCAAATAACAGCAAACTACTGCTGAATGTCTCTTGCCTTGAAAACCCCATGGGATTGCTATAAATCAGCTGTGACTTGATGGCAAAAAAAACAATTACTGATTTTTTACAAATTCATGTGGGTAGTCGTGTTGGTCTAAAGCAACAGAACAAAATTTGAGTCCAGGGGCACCTGTAAGACCAACAAAAGTTAATACTGGGTATAAGCACACTTTTTCAGATACATTGAAACAGACTTCGTCAACCATTATATATAGGTAGGGGGGTTAGTTGCCAGTAAGGGGTAGTTGGAGTCAAGATGCATAAGTAACTGAGTGCTAAGTATAGCTAAGATTGGATTAAAGAGGTTGGCTAAACTTGTGAATAGCAGCAAATTAGTATACAGATTAAAAAAAAGAGTTAACATACAGATGTGAGAACTGAGTGACTTAGCATGTGTCCTCAGATATGAACCAGATATCTCTGTAAAACACGGGGGGGGGGGGGGGTTCCATTGTCCTGAGTGTTGTAATAAATTGTAACTCAGCAAACTCTCATTCTAGTTTGCTTCTGAAATTCCTTTGCAATAAAACAGCCACTTTGAGTTCCCCCACTGAGTGTCCTGGGAGGTTGAAGTGTTCTACAGGTTTCTCAGTTTTGTGATTTCTGATGTCAGATTAGTTTCCATTTATCCTTTGGTGTAGAATATGAGTGTTTGCCTACATAGAGAACCAAAGGGCACTGTCTTTTAAATTGGAGGTGCTGGGGATTAAACCCATATGCATGTTGAGCAGATACTCTGCCACTGAGCCACAGTCCCTGATGCCAAGCTTAATTGACTTTCATGCCCCTACTTGAAGTTAGGGTTAATTAAAGTTGGGGGATGGTATTTGAGGCTGGAAAAGGAAATGACAATGTACAATTAATCATGAGTCAAAAACAGTGGTCAGTGTGAACAATTTATTCATTTTGTTTTATTTATTTGATTTATACCCTGCCCTCCCCACTGTGGACAAGTAATGGCAACAGAGAGATACATGTGTATTAAGTGCCTTTAAGTTGCTTCTGACTTGTAGCGGCCATATGAATTAATGTCCTTCAAAATGTCCTATCGCTAACAGCCTTGCTGACGTCTTTACCTAATATAACCTTTCCTAGCATTGTTGTATTTTCCAGTGACTCTTGCCATCTCATAATGTGACCATTATGATAGCCTCAGTTTAGGCATTTTAGCTTCTAGGGAGAGTTCTCCTCCAACACCACATTTCAAATGAATCAACTTTCTTCCTCTCAGCTTTCTTCATTGTACAACTTTTGCTCCTATAAGTAGTAATGGGTAATACCATGGCATGAATTAACTTGATCTTGGTTATCAGTGACGCATCCTTACACTTAAGAGTCTTTTCTAGCTCCTTCATGGCTGCCCTCCCAGTCTCAGTCTCCTTTTGATTTCTTGGGTGCAGTCTCCCCTTTGGTTGATGATGGAGCCAAGGAATGGGAAATCTTAACAATCTTAACAAAAATTTCAATTTCTTCATTGTCAGCCTTAAAGCTGTATAATTACTCAGTAGTCATTATTTTTGTCTTTCTTGATGTTCACCTGTAATCCTGCTTTGGCACTTTCTGCTTTAACCTTTAGTGATAGTCATTTCAAGTCTTCACTCTTTTCTGCTGGTGTCATCTGCATATCTCAAAAAGTAAATGATCCTTCCACCAGTTTTCACTCCACCTTCATCTGAATCTCATCCTGCTTTTCTTATGATCTGTTCTGCATACAGATTGAAGAGATAGAGGATAAATACATCCCAGGTACATATCTTGATGTAGTATGATGTGTCACAAAAGGTATTATTTTCATGGGGCAGATATATTTTTGATCATTCAAAATATTCAGTTTAGTTGCTTATATATAGTTTATCAGATGTCAGTCACCGGTTGCAATACTTTAGTGCAGGCAGAGAGAGAAATTACTTATAGGTGGGGCTGTACTGAGAACAGAAAAGATCAGCTGATAAAGAAGGGATATGATGATGAATTTGATGTTCTGTTCTTCTCTCTTTCTTACTAGAAAAAGAGCAAGGGAGCAATCATGAAAACTGGAGACAAGTTAAGATGGTTAAACTGCAATCCAGAGATTCTTTCTTTCCCTTTACATTTGTGGCTGAGTCAGGAGATAAAGCAGTTGTGGTTTCTCCCATACTTTTCCCTCTAATGCTGTGATCTGCCACCCCTCCTTGCCATTACACAGCACACATGGATTTCATCTCACTGTAGCAGGTGTAGAAGAGTTGTACCAATATCAGAAGAAAAAAATATGGAAGAAGCTGCAGCTGCCTTGCTTCCCAGTAAAGAGGAAAATTGCAGTAATGCAATTTGACAATGTAGGGCAAGCCCAGACTAGCCCATCTTTTTCTTTCTGTCTTCTAATCTTCTGGTTTAAAACACTTAAAGATGTGAAATGTTTTCTGCTTATGTGGATTTAATTCCAGCTGTCCATAAGATTGTTCATAACATAACACTGTTTTATGGAAGCTTTTAGGAGTATTTATTTGTTGAATGTTATTTATTGTTATTTATTATACTGTTTTTAATCGATTTTATAGGTCATGTACCGAACCGGCCTCTGGCCCATGTAAGCCGCCCTGAGCCCGCTTGCGGGGAGGGCGGGATATAAATACGAAAAAATAAATAAATAAATAAATAAAATTAGGGAATCAGCTGCTATGCAGTGTATCTATTATTCTTTGTAGCAGAAACAACAGGGCATTATGTTAGCTGAACAAAATGTTATATGGCAAGAACTTATTTTGTCAGATGTGTATCAGTTAGCAATCATATATTCATGTACCTTGCCATTCATTTTCTGAGATGACCACTAGATGGCATTGTTTAAATACAAAATAGGACACATTCCATATTAGGATCCATCTAAGAATTTTTTTGCTTTTCCATGTTCACATATGATACCCTCTTAAGGGTGTTTAGCAATAACTGGGTTACTCATTCTTTTAAAACTGAAAATTGATCAGCTGGGGTTGGGGAGTTAGTGCCGTTAACACTGTGCTTCCTCCCCAGGCTCCACCCCTCAAATGTCCAGGAATTTCCCAACCTGGAGTTGGCAACCATATTTTCTTCCCACTCAACAGCCAACCTACCTTTATCTGCCTCTCTGTCTTCAGCTTTCTATCTCAACCCACCTCCATCACAGCCTCTACCTAGGAAAATTACAGTCTTTCTCCACAGTGGAGACCAAAGCCGCTTACATTATTATTTCCTCCTTGTTATCTGCACAACAACCCTGTGAGGTTGGTTAGGCTGAAAGTGCGTGACTGGTCCAAAATAACCCAGTCAGATTCCGCTGCAAGATGGGGATCTGAACCTGGATCTCACTCCCTCTCTCAAAGGCCAAAATAGGCCAAGAAAGAGCCCCTCCCCTGCCTTTTATTGACAGTTAGTAGCCGCCCCCCAACGTTCTAACCTCTCACCATTGATACCTGGAGTTAAATCCCTGCAGCGTGTCAGTGGGACTGTCATTTTCTGGTCGGGAGGTGGGATGTGCTATGGCAAGCTGAGCCCGTCTTCCCCCCCATCTTTGGAATGTACATCACGGCTGAGGAGGAAGCAGCCACAGGTAAGCTTCCCGCCCCAGCACCAGTGGCAAGGCCTGAGCGGCTCCCAACTGCTGGGCTCTCCTAACCTCCCCCCCCCCAGCACCAGTGGCAAGGCCTGGGTACCTCCCAGCTGCCAGGCCCACCACTGATCTCACCCCTGGGCACCGGCGGCGAGGTCTTGGTGCCTCCTAACTGCCGGACCTGCAGCAGAGTTCCCAGAGCATTCTCTGTATATGCGCAGGGAACATTCTTTTACTTTGGGTTTTTTTAAAAAAAATATCCCCCGTATAGTTTTTCAAAGTTTTCAGATTTTTCCTGCACACCTGGGGAGTCCTCCAAGTGTGCAGGAAAATCTCTCTGCCCCCCAAGTGCCCCCGATGTGTGGATTTAGATTTCCGCACGCACAGGGTACACTTTGCTAGTAGTATATAGACAAGTGGAGACCCGCAAGAAACTTGCGGGATAGTTATCCCATTCCTCACACCTTTGCTTCCTCCCTTCTCCCCCTACCTCTCTCACACTCTTTCTCCCTTCTGCCCCCCCTTTTTACTCTCTCTCTCTTCCATGTATGTTACTTCTGCTCTCTTTCTGACCCGTCATCATTCTCTTTGTTTTTCTGCCTCCCCACCTCATCACTCTTTCTGCCTCCCACCTCAAATCCCACCCTCCCCAAGCTCCACCTCTCAAATGTCCAGGAATTTCCCAACCTGAAGTTGGCAACCCTATTTTCTTCCCACCCAACAGCCAACCTAACTATCTGTCTTCAGCTTTCCATCTCCACCCCCTCCCCCACAGCCTCTACCTAGGAAAATTATAGTCTTTCTCCACAGTGGGGACTAAAGCAGCTTACATTATTATTTCCTCCTTGTTGTCTGCACAACAACCCTGTGAGGTTGGTTAGGCTGAAAGTATGTGATTGATCCAAAATCTCCCAGTCAGTTTCCACCACAAGATGGGGATCTGAACCTGGGTCTCTCAGATCCCAATCTGAAGCTCTAACTGTTACATCACAATGGCATTCATAGGGTTGCTGTTGATGAACAGTAGCAAAGCAGCTGGGCCTAATTAAGTCATGCAAATCAGGTAGTATCAAGTCACACAGAGGGTGCTGCCTAGGGATGCCAGCCTCCAGGTGGGACCTGGGGATCCTCTGGAGTTACTGCTCATCTTCAGACTACAGAGATAAGTTTCCATGGAGAAAATGGATGCTTTGGAAGGTGGAGTTTATGGCATTGTACCTTACTGAGGTCCCTGTCCTCCCCAGGTTCCACCCCCAAATCTCCAGGAGTTTCCCAGCCTTGATCTGGTTCCGCTACCGGTGGCCAGGGGGGGTACTTGGCAACCCTAGACTGTTGCCAGTAAAAACCCTGCCTTTTACTGACAGAAACAGTTAGAACCTCACCCCCAAATATTCTAATCTCCTCACAGTTGACGCCTGGAGCTGATGCCATTTCAAAAGATATTGGGGGGAATTCAATGGTCCCTGAAGGGTTTTTTTAAACTTTTCGGATTTTTCTGCAGACGGAGAAAGGGGCCTGACTATGTAGGAAAAGCTGTTGGGGGAGAGTGAGCTCTCTTTTGGCAGAAATAAGCATCCACACTGAAAAAAAAACTCTCGGAATTAGAATATAGACAAGAAGGGGGGACCCGTGATATTTGTGGGGGGAGAAGCTGTCAGCCACTCAGGCCACTGCTTCTCCCGCCCCCCAACCTTCTCCACGGCCTGAGTGGCTGTCAGCCATTCGGGCTGCTGCTCCCCTTCCCCCCCCGTCCTTCTCTGTGGTCTGAGTTGTTTTCAGCCACTTGGGCTGCTCCTCCTCCACCCCCCGCCCTTCCCCGCGGCCAGAGTGGCTTTCAGCCACTCGGGCCACTCCTCCTTCAGCCCCCCGTCCCGCTATCGCTAGGGCTCAAGTGGCTGAAGCCACTCAGTCCTGGTGCTTCTCCCTTCCGCCCCCCCACCCCACTCTCACTTCTGCCTCCTGCTGCCCCCTGCTCCGCTCTCATTAGGGCCCGAGTGGCTTTCAGCCACTCAGGCCCAGTGCTTCCCCCTCCCCCCCACCCCCGGCTCCCAGGCCTGAGCAGCCAAGCGCTGCTCAGGCCTGCCGCTTCTCCCCTCCTACCCCCCCTCCGGCTCTGGCGGCGAGGCTTAGATGCCTCCCAACTGCCGGGCCGCCTCAATTCCCTGAGTGTTCCCTACGCATGCACAGGGAATGCTTTTACTTTTCGGGAAATTTAAATATGCCCCAGAATTTAAAAAAAAACTTTTTGGATTTTTCTGCATATGGGGGGAGTGCCCCCCATGTGTAGGGAAATCTCCCTGCCCCCCAGGTGCCCCCCGCACAGATTTAGGTATTCGCATGCAGGGGGCGCCTTCAGAATTAGATATATAGATAACTGAGAACTCAGATAACATTAAACTCCTAACTCAGATCTAGAGATTTGAGCTTGGAATACCAGTAATCAAAATCCAACCAGAATATACTCCATTAGTCAACCTTGGGGGATAACTAGCTCAAATTAAGTTACCACCTGACTTTTGTATTTGAACTGGGTAGACCTGATCTAACCACCTGGTGAAAAAAAGTCCTGTCCCTTTAACAGAGGATTAATGGAATGTTATTTAACTGGTGATGTTTACTTCCATGCAATGAAAAGCTTCAGCTGCTCATTTCCATACATTAAGCCTCTATTAAAGGGACAGGAAATGTCCTCCCACAGGGAGCTGACCATCTAGCTAGACCTGGCTGTTTCTTAAGAATGTGCTCTATCTTCAGTATCCTGCCTCCTTCTCTCTCTTGAAATTTCCATTTCCTCAAGGAAGCCTGTACATGAGTAGACATGTGTACTACCCACATGCCTTCCAGCTAGAACATTTAACCCATTTTCATGCTACGTAGCCTTGTTCCTGTACATCAGGGGTGGCCAACCTTGCTTAACGTAAGAGCCACATAGAATAAACGTCAGATGTCTGAGAGCCGCAAGACAGGAACAAATATCACACACACGTTTTTATTTTTAAAAATATGCAAATTTGCTTTTTATTAACGTTAAATGGGACTGCCAAAAATAAAAACAAACAAGGAAAACCGGTTATTGATAATGATATTACTTGTTTGCTAATGATATTGAGAGAGAGAGAGAAAAAGAGAGAGATGGAAAGAAAGAATTAAAGAAGTGGAAAGAGAGAGAGAGAGAGAAACTAGGAAAGCAAATAGATGGGAGGGAGGAGGGAAGGAAGGAAGGAAGGGAGAAAGAGAGAAAAAGCATTCCTCCCCTTTGCTTCCCCAGCCGCCCTGCCAGGAGCCGCACAATATGTATGAAAGAGCCGCATGTGGCTCCCGAGCCACAGGTTGGCCACCCCTGCTGTACATCATTCCTGTGAACTGTGTTTCCCCAATGACATTGCTACCTTAGTGGCTTTGGTAAGGCTCTTGCACTATATAAACAATGTTGTTCCTTTGTGGAATTACTTCAGCTATCACTGATTGAATGCACAGGAAAATGCTTTATTTGCAGGTAGGGGTTTGAGTGCTCTGATCTCAGGAATATGATCCTCTCTCTGTGCTCATGTTGAGCACAGGGGCTTAGCTTTTGGGTGCCTTTATATCCCCCCACCTTTTCTGTGTGACATAACAGTGCAGACAACACTGTTGTTGTTAAACATTTTTCCCCACCTGCACTCAGAGTGGTGGCAGGCAACTAAGGCTGCTAATCAGAGGTCTCCTGCCCTAGCTACTAGGCAGTAGTTCTTTAGGACTTTCAAAGCAGTTAGAACTACATCCTCCTACAGAGAAACATTTCTATATTTTTATTTGTTTGTTTGTTTGTTTATTAGATTTCTATTCCACTCTTTCCCAAAGCTCAGGGCAGATTACAACAATAAAACAACAATTGGATATAAAAATACATAATATATAATAAAATCAGACACTGGTCATTCATAAATAATCAATAAAATTTAAAGAAGTGGATAAGTTCCGGGAGAGCCAACAGAACAAGATCAGGAGAAGGCCTCCCTGAACAAGACCGATTTGCAAGCCTTGTGGAAGCTCAAAATGCTCTGCAGGGCTTGAACCTCATTTAGCAAGGCACTCCACCAGGATGGGGCCAAGGTAGGAAGGGCTCTTGTCCTGGTGGTGGCCATTCGGACCTCTCAGGAGCCTGGCACCACCACCAAGTTGCATGATGATGAGCGCAGTATACAAAGGAAATTATAGTGAGAGAGCTGGTTCCTCAGATATGACGGTTCTAGACCATTTAGGGCTTTAAAGATGAGTGCCAGCACCTTGAACTTGATCCGGGAATAGATAGATAGCCAGTGCAGCTGCCACAGCACAGGGTGGATACATGCATCCCAGGTAACACCAGCCAACCATCTGGTGGCTGCCTTCTGGACTATATGAAACTTCCAGAGCAGCCTCAAGGGCAGCCCTGCATAGAGCAAATTACAGTAATCTAAGCAAGAGCTGTGGCATGGATTTCTATAGCAAGGTCAGAACAAGACAGGCAGGGCACTAATTGGTGGGTTCGCCATAGATGGTAAAAGGCAGACCATGCAATGTTGGACACCTATTGCTCAAATTGCCAGGTATCCAACCATACCCCCAGATTCCTGATGGAGTCCAGCAATGTAAGCAGAAGTTGTATGTTGCCAACATGTCTGTGTTGAACCAGCCACATGACCTCAGTCTTAGAAGGATTTTGCTTCAGCCAGTTTTCCCTCAACCTAGGCACTCGGATAGTTCAAGGAGAACAGACTCTAGCTGATCACCAAGCTGGAGGTAGAGCTGGGTGTCATTATTACCCCTTGGCCCCCTCAAGCAACCTAGCCTAGCACAATACAACAGGCAAGCCTAGATTTGGTGGGTCACAAAATCCTAAACAGTTTGTCCTTGTCAGAGCTCAGCTAAAAGTCATTCATACAACTAGGTCCAGATTGCACTACAATAGCATCTGAAATTGAACCAAACCAACCTTGATAGCATAGGCATAAACTACGGGGGGGGGGGGGCTCGAGCCACCCCCGAAATTTCCGGGGGGGGGGCTCAGCCACCCCCGGAAAAATGGAGCGTCCAGGCCGGCTGGCTGGCCGGCTGCCACCACCACCGCCTCTCCCCCTGCTCCGTTCCTCCCTCCCTCCGTCCAGGAACCAGCTGGACAAATGCCCAGTGTGCTGGACAGAGGAACGGAGGCAGGAGCAGGCGGGGGGGAGGCGGCGGGGATATGGAACTTGCGGGCTGCCGCCTCGTTTGCCCGCCCACCGGCAGCTGCCGCCACCGCCTCCCCCCCCCCGGGACTGGCCTGGCACGCTGGGCAGTTGCCCAGCTGGCCCCACGGAGGCAGTCCAGGGGGGGCAGGGACATGGTCCCAGCGCTTCGCACGTGCACACAAGAGCCCCCGCCCCCCCCAGGGATTTTAAAAGTCGACGCCTCTGCTTGATAGTATAAATCCTTTTTGAAAACTGCTTCTAAGGAAGTATGACAATATGTCTGTGATGCCAAGGGCAAGGCACATTATATTTGCTGTGGAAAAGCGGCTGAAAACAGCCTTCCCATGGGAAAGTATCCCTGTCTGCCCGGCTGAAACATTTAGAATTACTTACAGTGCTGATTGCTGCTATCAGATTGTGAATCTCCATACCGTGATTCATATTTCAGACAGTCAGCAGAGGGGGCATAGAGACTGCAGTTTGTTGTAATTCACATTCATTGGCCTAAAGCAGCTAGGGAAAGAGAGGAGGAGGAAGAAGAAGAAAAAGAAGAAGAATTGGATTTGTACCCCACCCTTCACTGGGAGTCTCAGAGCAGTTTGCAATCACCTTCCCTTCCTCTCCCCACAACAGACACCCTGTGAGGTAGGTGGGGCTGAGAGAGTTCTGAGAGAGCCGTGACTGACCCAAGGTCCCTCAACTGGCTTCATGTGGAAGAGTGGGGAATCAAACCCGGTTCTCCACATTAGAGTCCACCGCTCTTAACCACTACATCAAACAGGCTTGTGGAGCTTGTGTTGCAAGGGGGCATGAAATGTCAGACTACACAATACCTGTGTTCTTTACATAGCATTAAAATTAAGATTCAGAAAAGAGCAACAAAAATAATTAAGGAGCTAGAGCAATTGCCCTACAAGAATCAGTCAAAACACTTAGGGCTATTCAACATAAAAAAGAGTGAGTAAGGGGAGACATGATAGAGGTCCATAAAATTATGCATGGTGTGGAGAGAGTGGACGAGGAGAAGCTTTTCTCCCTCTCTCAGAAGACGAGAACCCTGGGTCATCTGCTGAAGGGTGGGAGATTCAGGACAGGATGTGGTGATGGCCACTAACTTGGAAGGCTTTAAAAGTGGAATGGACAAATTATTGGAGGACACAGCTATCAATGGCTACAAGTCATGACAGGCACAACACATGAAAGAGGTCACACCTTGGATTCATTTTTTTATACTGAGCCATTGCCGGGAGGCTTGATTTTAGGGTTGGAGATTCAACCTGAACATGGTTGGACTCTACTCAAGGCAAAAGTGAAAGCAGTCCTGATAAACCACTGGAAAAGGGGCCTGGTTAAAATGATCTGCCCTTGGAAGCTGATCCTATTAAATTTCAGAAGGCTCTGGTGGATTTTAGATCTTAAAAATATGCTCAGCTGAAGCTGCAGTGTGGAACACAAAGCTCCTTGAAGCTATCGACAAGTTGTTCCTCAATGACTACTTCTACCCGTGGGGCAAAAACCTGCCCTGTGGTTAACAACAGAGGGGGGGATCATAAGAGGGCCAGAAGACATCTCGAAATGACACTGCTGGTGAACTCATACTGAATCTGGAAGACCTGTGAAGGATTTTGTGCTTCCCACATTTGATGGGGTTAAGCTGTTCATTGCCGACTCGGTTTACGAGCTCATGATTGCCAGCTCTGAGTTGGGAAATACTTGGAGATTTTGGGGGTGAAGCCTGAGGAGGGTGGGGTTGGGGGAAGGGAGGGACTTCAGTGGGGTGTAATGCAGTAGAGGCCACCTTCCAAAGTGGCCATTTTCTCCTGGTGAACTGATTTCATCCTCAGAATACTCTTGGGCAAACTTTACAATCCATTCAGAGACTGCCGGTTTCACCCCCTTCTTAGTCTGGCTCCTAGTCTGCACCCCCCCCCCCAATTGTTCTGGGGTGAACATAGTTTCTACCACCTCAGTTTTCCGAGAGTCATGTTGGGGAAGGTAGGAAAGAGCATCAGCCAAGGAATTAGACCGTCCAGGGAAATGGCAAAGGGTGCAGTTAAATTTAGAGAAAAAATCAGCCCATCTGAGTTGTTTTGCATTAAGGGAGTGTTGGATGCATAATGCTTCCAGATTTTTGTGATCAGTACATATTTCGAATGCTTGGCGCACCCCTTCCAATCAATGCTGCCATGTAGTAAGAGCTAAGTGAATTGCGGCTGCTTCTTTGTCCCACATTGTCCAGTTGCGCTCAGAGTCCCCAATTTTTTTGGAAACGTAGGCTAAAGGGTGTAATTTCCCATCAGTTCCTTCTTGTAGAATTGCCCCCCCATGGCGACATCTGAGGCATCTACTTGCACTACAAACTTTTTTATTTTCATTAGGGTGTGCTAGAATAGGTTCAGAAGTGAAGAGGCGTTTCAAAGTGTCAAAAGATTGTTGGCACTCAGGGGTCCAGTTTAATTGAGCGCCAGGTTTCGCAGCCTCTGGCACCTTCCCCTTAGTTTTTAATAAGTCAGTGAGGGAGAGACTGTATTGGGCGAAGTTACTGATGAAATTTCTATAGAAATTGGTGAATCCTAAAAGACTCTGTAGCTGGCGTTGGGTGTGGGGGGGTCTCCCACCCCACCACAGCTGATACTTTTGCTGGATCCATCTCTAAACCCTGAGGCGAAATTTGGTATCCCAGAAAGTCTATTTCAGTTTTGTGAAAATTGCATTTAGAGCGTTTGGCAAACAGTTTATTGTCTTTGAGTGTAGTTAACACTTCTCTCACCAGTTTAGTATGCGATGCCATGTCAGGGGGATAGAGCAAGATATCATCAAGATAGCACAGGACCCCTTTGAATAGGTGCTTGTGTAAAACTTCATTTATTAAGTTCATAAAGACACCTGGAGCCCCCTGAAGGCCGAAGGGCATTACCAGGTACTCAAATTGCCCCAGCGGGGTATTAAAGGTGTGAGAATGTCCCAATGAATAAAGTCCACAACAGGTCTTTGAGTAAAAAGTCCTTTACTTGTAGAAAGATCACTGGAGTCATACACTTTTTCTGTTAGTAATGAAATGCTATGGGTTACATTCACTGATATACTAAACTGATACATGATTATAGATATGCCACCAATCAGTGTCCTGCATTTTGCCGTGCTAATCCTAGCACTACTGGCTCCCACGAAAGACATGGGAAAGTTAGTTCCCAGGAACTCCAAAAGCGTTCTCATGGATTACAGTTGTTATTTAGTTATTGCTGAGTCTAAAAACCAGTTTCTCAAAACCTGCAAACATAACAAATTCACAGTTCACAGAGGATCCTTTCCTCCCCTGGCCAAGGACACAGAAGAGGAGATAACACATACCAGAAGGCACACCGTTCAGTGCACAAGCGCGTTAGCTATTAGGCAAAGCAAAGCCAAGCAAAAGCCAGGGGGGGAAGCGAAAGGGAGAGAGACTCCACATTCCTTTGGGGTGGGTTGATTAATGGCTGCTAACTCCCGGTTGGGGACCTGAGAATAGAAAAGGATTAGGAATGGATAAAGACTTATACAAATGAATAGTGACTCATTCTGCATTTGTATAGTAACTCATACTGCTTACAGAAAGGAAAAGCAACTCATTAGGCATGTGTGTATTAAGGCATTGTGTAATACAGAAAGGAAGAGCAACTCATTAGATACTTGTGTATTAAAGCATAGATCAAACAGGCTTCATAACAAAAGGCAGTCTTATATTTATCCCCATATTGGATGCGCACTTGGAAGTACGCATCCTGGAGGTCCAGTTTTGAAAAATTTCCGTTTACTGGCCTCATTGAGCAAGTCTTTTATCAACAGGAGGGGGTAGGCATTGGAAGTAGACACTGCATTTAAGCCTCAGTAGTCTGTGCACAAATGCAGCCCCCCATCTTTTTTCTTCCAGAAAAGGACTGGTGCAGCAAATGGGGAAGTGGCCAGCTGAATAAAACCTCGCTCGAGGTTTTTGTCTATGAAATTATGAGGTTCAACTTTTTCCTGGGGAGACATAGAGTATAGTTTCCCTTTGGGCAGTTTATACCCAGGTAATAGTTCAATCGCACAGTCAGTGTTCCAATGAGGAGGGAGCTCATCAGCTTCCATCTCCTCAAAAACCTCCTCTAAATCCCTGTATGCGGCAGGTATGGATAACAGTTCCTCACATGCTAAACACACGCTCTCGAAGCCAGGCCGAGTGCCCCACTCGGTTTTCCACAGATGCTGTTTGCAAGAGGGAGAAACCCAGGTAATCTGTCCCTCACTCCAAAGGATGTAGGGGTCATGCATCCCTAGCTATGGACTTCTCAAAACCATGGGGAATTGCACATGAGGGGTGATAACAAAAGCCCATTGTCCCCAATGTTCTCCCATGCCGATAATAACTGGTTCAGTCTCAAAAGCACAGGGTTCCTTCATCTCGGAGCCATCCATTTGGGTAAACCGTAAGGGCTTCTTGAGAGTATTCACCCCCAACCCTAGCCCATCCACCACAATGGGGCTAATCAAGTCTCTGGCACACCCTGAGTCAATAAGGGCTCGTACATGCATCTGCATGCCCAGATGTGGATTCATTACAGTCATTAAAATATAAAGAAGGGGCCCAGGGGAGCTCACCGTTTGAGGTGCTGTGGATTGAGGGACCTGCTGTGTTGCGCCGTTCAGAGCAGGTCCTGGTCGTTTCCCGGTGGCTGGGTGGTGATCCCTTCTTCTGGCTCCTCTGGGAAGCAAGACTCCATGGTTTGGAGCGCCATTGGCTTTGGGTTAGATGATTTCTTCGGTTTGGGACATGCCGGTGGTAAAGATGGTGCTCCTCCCTTAGGAGAAGCAGCTGGACACACAGAGGCGAAATGGCCCAACTCTCCACATCTGGTACACAATCCCTTCTTTGTACGAAAGTCTCTAAGGTCTTTCATGGGAGGCTTGGTCTTTGGCTTGAAAGGGGTGGCCGACGGGGCAATGCTTTTAGGGGTGCTAGCCGTGTGCTTCATACGAATCAAGGTGAAGTGCGCTTCCACTTCCTCAGCAGCTCTAATCCAACCATTGAGAGTGGTCAGATTCACATTTCTGAGTATAGTCTCATATAGCTCCCCATTTAAGCCCCTGCGGTACTGCTCTACAAACACTTCTTCTGACAAACCCCTGATTTTAGCTTCTAAGCATTTAAACGCAGCTGTATATTCACAAACGGACATCTTCCCTTGCAAGAGGTTGTGCACCTGTTTCCTGGCCTTTTCTTCGCTCATCGGGTCTTTGTATTGGCGGCATAGGGCCCACATGAATTCCTCCACATTATCCAACTCAGGACCTGGGGGATTGTGGAGGCTCACATACCAGTCAGCAGCTTCATCACGCAGTCGGGAACCGATATATCCCACTCAGTCCCCTTCATCTTGGAACAGGTGGCCCCAATTCTGCATGCAATGGCCAGCTTCGATGATGAAAAACTGCAGATTCGTGGGGTTTCCGTCAAACGTGGCCTCCATCAGCTCATGAGGCACTGGTCGGCGATCCACTGGCTGCGCCGGACCTGGAACTGGCTGAGTGGGTGGCCCCTGTGGTGCTGGATGCTGGGCCGGTGGTTGCACTGGTGGCGGTACCACTGCCGGTGGTGCTCCGGCTCCAGCTCCAGCCCCCACTAATTGTGCCAGCACCACCCGTGCCATAACATTCGGGAGATCTGTCAGCATGGTAGTCATCTCCCATTGAAGGCGTTGTTGGATCATATCGAATCTACGATCCATCTGCACCCACACTTCAGCCACCTGAAAGTCATCCATGGCTCTCTGCTCCGCTCCTCAGCCTCCGGACTGTCGTGCACCGGCTTCCCACCAAGGAGACCACGCTTCGGTGGCTTGTGGTCCAAATTGTGCCCAGGATTGGGTTCCTCTACTCCATCTGGAACAGATCATCACCCCTCTGATAACCACGGGTCGTACCGGCACCTCTTCAGTGGTAGGGATTTCCGCGCCATTGTCATCCATGATGGGCACAATGAACTGGTCCCAATTGGGATTACTAACAGTCTGTGAGATTGTGCCAATAGATGTAGTTCACAACAGGTCTCCTTAAACAGAAAGTCCTTTATTTGCACAAAAGATCTTGTTGGTCAAGTACACTTCTTCTGTTAGTAATGCCAAAGCATGGGAATACAACTATAATTATACTGGATATGAAATGTGGCCCCCTTAACCTCCACCAATCAATTGGGAGGATTATTGGCACCCAAATATACTGGCCCACTGTTCCCAAGGAAAGCACGGCAAAATAGGTTCTCAGGGAAAGTTACTGTTCAGATTTTGGAGC
Organism: Lepidodactylus listeri; assembly: GCA_029233225.1. Classification (NCBI taxonomy): domain Eukaryota; kingdom Metazoa; phylum Chordata; class Lepidosauria; order Squamata; family Gekkonidae; genus Lepidodactylus; species Lepidodactylus listeri. The sequence goes on from JARCFY010000011.1 coordinate 3,010,424, forward strand.
AGATGTTCCCAAGGAAAACCAAGCAAAGGAACTCATAACACCTGTGAATAATATAACACATAACAGGAGGGTTTCAGCTCAAGGCCGTGAGCTAGGGAAAAGTGAACGATAGATAAGAGTGGAGAAAAGCTAATGAGCAATAAGCATGCGCAAAGCGAGCAAAGCAAGTGAGACGCGCATTCCGGAGGTGGGGTTGAGCCACAGATGCTATCTCCTGTCTGGGACCTAGATGAAGTGAAAGAGCACTGAAAAACTAAGACAAGATTAATTGCTCATTGAACAGACAAGAACAACCTTAAGCATTGATAAATGAAATTAACACAGCATTCTTAATGATCATAAAAGTCTACAGAACTTATGGCAGTGTTAACTGACAGTCGGCCACATTTGATATGGTCAGTTATCAGTTACTTGCCCACTGCCTCACTGACATGGGAATTCAGGGACTTGCCTTGCAATGGCTTGTTTCCTTTCTCCAAGGTCGGGGACAAAGGGTGGCACATGGGGAGCAGCAGTCCAGGAGGCACCCACTGATTTACGGGGTGCCTCAAGGGGCAGTGCTCTCCCCAATACTATTTAACATCTATATGCTGTGAGAGTCCTGTTCAAAGTAGTCAAGGATCAGATCTCGGTTGGTTAACCACAGTTCTTTATTGCCTATTCCTACATTAGTACAGCGTCTCGGGGTATTGTCAGAGATGAGACAAATAATACAAGCGGGTCTATTATACCATTCCAAGGAGTTTGAATTACCCATAGGTAGCCAATCCCCAGGAGGGAAAATTGGCGGGCTAAAAGGTGTCTTGACCGTTTGGTTCACACAGGAAAAAAGTGAGGTGTTAAGCAGTAAATTTCCCTTCCCAAACCAGACCCCTCCGTTCACATAACAATTCATGGCTCCAAGGTTCTTTAGCATAGATAAGAGATGAGAGCCTTTCCTCCCCTTGAAGTTACTGCCGGAGCAGCTGGAATGCGGAGGCAGGGATGAGAGGCCTCGTTGTTCTCACCCTAGGGGTTGTCACCCTCCCGACCAAGAAAGGAGAAAATACAGGTCCAATACATAAAGACATAACAGAATACATAGTGTGCATGCAAGATTACATTGACAGAATTAACTGATTCTGACACCCTGCCCTCCCCATGATTCCCTTCACCTAGTTTTTTCAGGGAACATTTTATGGAACAGTTTGGTTAACTTGGGGGCATGAACATGTTCAGAACGAATCCATTCATTGTGTTCCGGGCCAAAATCTAACCATCTAACTAAGTAATACAAATGGCCCCTCTTTGTCTTGGAATCCAGGATTTCAGTTATCTCGTAGTGTGGACTCCCCTCCTTCATCAGTGGAGGAGGAACTGGAGGAACTGGATGCCATGCATTCGGCCCAGGATCTTTCTTCAGCAAGCTGAAATGAAACACAGGATGTATAGAACTTAGTGATTTAGGCAGGTCGAGTTCAAAGGAGACATCAGAGATTTTTCGTAGCACTTTAAAAGGTCCAACATATTTCCATCCTAATTTTCTGCTGGGCTGCAGCCCGTGGATATTTTTGGTAGAGAGATAAACCGAGTCCCCGGGTTGAAGGTCCCATCCCGGTGCTCGGCCACGATCAGCATATTTTTTATAGTCCTCCTTGGCATGGTCCAAAGCTTTACCAATCAACGGCCAGGAGTCCTGGAGACTGGACCACCAGTTTTTAAAGTCTGAGGGGGGAGCCTGGGGGTCTTCCTTGAGGGTGGGGAGCGGTTTACCTTCAAAACCTCCCACTGCCATGAAAGGTGAGACCCCAGTGGAAGAATGCACTGCATTGTTGTAGCTATATTCTGCAAAGGGTAATAATTCCACCCAGTTATCTTGGTGGTAGTTGGTGTAGCACCTTAAGAACTGCTCCAGAATTTGATTAGTTCGCTCGGATTGGCCATCGGTTTCTGGATGGTAACCCGAGCTCAAGGCAGGTTCTATGTCCATTAGCTTCAAAAGCTCCCGCCAGAAGGTGGCAACGAATTGACTTCCGCGGTCGGACACCACCCTTCTCGGAAAAGCATGTAATTTTATCACCTGGTTAAAGAAGGCTTTAGCCATCCCTTTGGCGGTGGGTAACTGTTTGAAGGGAGTGAAATGGGCTTGTTTGGAAAACGTGTCTACTACTACCCAGATCACTGTTTTTCCTTTTGAGGGGGGCAAATTGGTAATGAAGTCCATGGCTATGTCTTCCCAGGGCCTGGAAGCCGTGGGGAGGGGGTGTAACAATCCCGGGACTTTGCCTCCCCGTTTTTTACACATTAAGCAGGTTTGACATGCCGAGACGAAATCCGAGACGTCTCGACGCATGCGCGGCCACCAGAATTGCCGTTGGATCAGGTTAAGAGTTTTTAGGAATCCAAAGTGCCCGGCAAGCTTGGAAGAGTGACAATTTAGCAGGATTTCTTTGCGTTTGGTTTTTGGCACCACTAATTTGTCCCCACGGAGCCAACAATTTTCCTTTCTTTTTTCGCACTCTCCCATTGCTTCCAATTCCTCTATTTCCTCAGGGGCATATTCCCCCCCCCATTGACAGTCCCCAGTGGTGAGCTCAGTTTTCTTTGCTTTGCTCCTGGTGACAACCGCTCCTCCCAGCTGCTGGGGGGAGAACATGGAATCGAATACCTCCTCTTTCAGACTCTCATGTTGGGGCAATCTGGACAACGCGTCTGCCAGGGAATTAACCTTCCCAGGAAAATGCTTTAACACAAAGTTAAATTTTGAGAAGAAGTCCGCCCAGCGCAGTTGTTTGGCGTTGAGGGACCGCTGAGTGCGCAAAGCTTCTAAGTTCTTATGATCCGTCCATATTTCGAACGGAGTTTGCGCCCCTTCTAACCAGTGGCGCCAGGTAGTGAGTGCCAACCTAATGGCCGCAGCTTCCTTGTCCCACACTGACCAATTCCTCTCCGTTTCATTAAACTTCTTTGAGATGTACGCTAAGGGGTGTAGTTTCCCTTCAGAGTCCCTTTGTAGGATGGCCCCCCCCATTGCTACATCCGAGGCATCAACATGGATTATAAAGTCTTTAGTCTCATCCGGGTGCGCCAAAATGGGCTCTGAGGTAAAAAGAGTTTTTAAAGCCTCAAATGCCTTCTGACACTCCCCGTTCCACGCCAGTTTCTCTCCCGGCTTTCCCGCCTCGGGACCCCTCCCCTTGGTTTTCAACAAGTCCGTTAAGGGAAGGGTGACTTTGGCAAAGTCCTTGATGAAAGTCCGATAGAAGTTACAAAATCCTAACAGGCTCTGCAGCTGCTTTCTCGTTCGCGGAGCCTCCCATTGCACCACCGCTTCCACTTTCCCCGGGTCCATTTCCAACCCCTTCTGAGAAATGCGGTAGCCCAGGAAGTCCACAGACTCGCGGTGGAACTCGCACTTAGAGAGTTTCACAAACAGCTGGTTTTTTAGTAATGTTGACAGTACGTCTCGGACCAAAGTCACATGTTCGTTCTTATCAGTGGAATAGATCAAGATATCATCTATGTAACATAACACGCCCTTAAATAGGTGCTTGTGCAACACTTCGTTGATTAAACTCATAAAGACCCCGGGCGCGCCACTTAAGCCGAACGGCATCACGAGGTATTCAAACTGCCCCAGGGGGGTGTTAAAAGCAGTCTTGGGTTCATCCCCCTCCCTTATGCGCACCCTGAAGTAGGCATCTCGCAGATCCAACTTGGTGAAAATCTTCCCCTTGGCCGCCTCCGCCAAAAGGTCTTTTATTAACGGGAGGGGGTAAGCATTAGAGGTGGAGACTGCGTTTAGCCCCCGATAATCCGTGCACAATCGCAAGCCGCCATCCTTTTTCTTTCGGAACAGCACGGGCGCCGCAAAAGGGGACTTGGCGGGGCGGATAAACCCCCTGGCCAGATTTTTGTCCAAGAACTTCCGCAGCTCTTCCCGTTCCGCCGGGCTCATGGAATACAATTTGCCCTTTGGGAGTTTCTCGCCCGGGAGGAGCTCTATGGCACAGTCCGACAACCGGTGGGGGGGCAACTCGTCCGCCTCGGTCTCACTGAACACTTCCAGCAAGTCTCTATATTCCTTAGGCACCATGGCCGGGACGAGAGCGAGGGCGGCCGCGGGAGACGGCGGGCTGGGGGGCCCGGGACCCCATCCTGGGTCCCAGCGGTGGCTCTGGCAGCGTTCGTCTACCCACGAAATCTTCCCCTCGCTCCATTTTATGTAGGGGTCGTGCGCCCCGAGCCAAGGGCTACCCAACACCATAGGGAATTGGGCATTAGGGGTTATGACGAAAGCTCTCTTCTCCCAGTGGTTCCCCGTTCCCAAAATTAAGTTCTCAGTCTCTGCTATGCACTCCTCCTTCATTTCGGACCCATCCATCTGGGTAAATTTCAGGGGTTCCGCTAACGGGGTGACTTTGGGTCCCAGCCCCTCCACTACTAGGGGGCTGATTAGGTCTCGCGCGCACCCAGAGTCAATTAAAGCGCGGACCCTCATGTGGGTACCTGATCCTGGGGTCACCACAGTCACTACCATATATAACAAGGGGCCGGGGATGCTCACCGGAGATGGCGCTTCGTTGTGGGGGACCTGCAGTTCTGCGCCGCTCACTGCAGGCCGTTGGAGTTTCCCGACATCTGGGTTTCCATCAGCTCCAGCTCTCCCTGCTCACTCGTTGCCCCTTCCAGCTGCAAAGCCCGGGGTTTCATGGGGGTCTTCCCCCGAGTCGGGGTGCTTGCAGGTCCTGGAGTTGAGGTCTTCGGGCCCTTCCCCCCTCCTCTTGGACACGCCGAGGCGAAGTGGCCACTTTCCCCACACTTCATACACAACCCTTGCCGGAACCTCGAGTCGCGGACGTCTTGTACATTGGATCGGGGCTTCGCTCGTGGGCCCGCTCTGATAGCGGCGGTTGCGGATGCTCCCATCTTGATTAGGGCGAAGCGTTCTTCCATGTCGGTGGCCGCCCTCATCCAGGTAGTCAGCGTGCCCGGGCGGCCTCCCAGCAGCACGGTCTCGTAGATTTCCGGGTTTAGACCCTCCCAATACTTCTCCATGAAGAGTTCCTCCGGCCATCCGTGGATTTTGGCAGCGATGCGCCGGAACTTTTCAGTGTATTCTCTCACTGACGATCTTCCCTGGAACAGCTTCCTCAGCTGATTCCTGGCTTTTTCCTCACCCAGCGGGTCTTCGAACTGGTGCCGAAGAGCCCACATGAAGTTGTTCAAGGAACGCAGCTCAGGGCCAGGGTTGTCGTGCAGGCTCACATACCAATCGCTGGCGGTGTCTTTCAGTTTGGATCCGATGTAGCCTATGCGATCCTTCTCGGTAGGATACAGGTGGCCCCAACTGTCCAGGAATCTCCCGATCTCGAGCGTGAAGAAACGTAGCTTCTCGGGGTCCCCATCGAAAGTAGTCGTCAGCGGGTCGGAAGGGGGTGGGCGAGCGGCCGGCGCGGCCGGGACTGGGGCCGGTGCGGGGACGGGCCCCGGGACTGGAGCCGGGACGACCGGCTGAGCTGGCTGCGCGGGTATAACGGGCGCCTGTGGCTGAGCCGGAACCCCTCCGGGTGCTGGCTGCTGTTGTGGGGCTCCGACTCCTTGACCGAGGAGGGCGCCTTGCATCGCCACCATAGCGTCTCGAAATTGGTGCTGGAGATCGAGGGCCAGCTCGCGGAGCTCGGAGGTGAGTTGTAGCCTCAGGTCTCCCATCATCTGATCCAGCGGGACCGTCTGCTCCTCTCGATACGGATCGGGCCCATACAAATCCAGTGTCTCCTCTTCGGGAGGCTGGCGACGCGGTCCTCCACGGCGAACTGGCTCGCGGTCGTCTCCTAGATAGCTCGGCCTCCCACGATCGAGCTGGTCGCCGGTGAGCGGAACTCTCACCCCTTTCCTGTCGTGCACCCACGAAGTCACGGATCGGCCTCCGAAGTGGCTCCAAGTGTACTGGGGGTCACGCTCTGATGGGTAATCGGGCGGCGCGGGATGTAGTAAGCCCCCTGGCTCGTGGTCACCGGCACCTCGGGACCTCCTCCGCCGCCGCCACCCCCGTTCCCCGGATCCGTCGGGGTAGCCGGGGCCTCCTCTGGAGTGGTAGGTTTGAGGGGGACGAGATCGTCTTCTGACATGGTCAGGAACGATTGAATCCCAATCAAGGATCTCTGACAATCTGTGAGAGTCCTGTTCAAAGTAGTCAAGGATCAGATCTCGGTTGGTTAACCACAGTTCTTTATTGCCTATTCCTACATTAGTACAGCGTCTCGGGGTATTGTCAGAGATGAGACAAATAATACAAGCGGGTCTATTATACCATTCCAAGGAGTTTGAATTACCCATAGGTAGCCAATCCCCAGGAGGGAAAATTGGCGGGCTAAAAGGTGTCTTGACCGTTTGGTTCACACAGGAAAAAAGTGAGGTGTTAAGCAGTAAATTTCCCTTCCCAAACCAGACCCCTCCGTTCACATAACAATTCATGGCTCCAAGGTTCTTTAGCATAGATAAGAGATGAGAGCCTTTCCTCCCCTTGAAGTTACTGCCGGAGCAGCTGGAATGCGGAGGCAGGGATGAGAGGCCTCGTTGTTCTCACCCTAGGGGTTGTCACCCTCCCGACCAAGAAAGGAGAAAATACAGGTCCAATACATAAAGACATAACAGAATACATAGTGTGCATGCAAGATTACATTGACAGAATTAACTGATTCTGACATATGCACCCCCTTGCCTAGATTGCCTGGAGGTATGGGCTGGGGTGTCATCATTACGCTGATGACACCCAGTTCTGTGATGTTGGGTGACCAGTTGGACTCCAAACTGGAAAATCTGGACCGGGCAGTGAAGGTCGTGGCTGGTTGGCTTAGGCTGAGCCGGCTGAAACTGAATCCTACGAAGACCGAGGTCCTGTGTGTGAGATGGGGTGGCCCAGGAGTGGGGCTCCCACTCCCAACCTTTGACAGGGTGCCACTAGTGCGTGCCAACACCAGAGGTTAGGAGTTTGGGAGTGCTTTTGAATACCTCCTTAAAAATGGAGGCCCAGATAGCAGCCACCTTTGGCTGGTCAGACAGCTGGCTCCCTTCCTGGACTGCGACAACTTGGCTACAGTGATTCATGCTGTGGTCACCTCAAGACTAGACTACTGTAATGCTCTCTACATGGGGCTGCCCTTGTCACAAATCTGGAAACTGCTGCTAGTGCAGAATGCAGTGGCCAGGCTGTTGATAGGTCCCCCTAGATGGAAGCACATCCAGCCTGTACTGTGGCAACTGCACTGGCTGCCAATAGCATACCGAATTTGCTTCAAGGTGCTGGTACTTACCTTTTAAGCCCTAAATGGCCAGGGTCTGGCACACCTGAGGGGCCGCCTTTCCCCGTATATACCCCAGAGAGCACTACGGTCAGGGTCGCAACATCGGTTGACCCTCCCTGGCCCTAAGGTGGCCAGGCTCACTGTCACCAGGGCCAGGGCCTTTTCAGTGGCGGCTCCATACTGGTGGAATGAGCTCAGGGCCTTGCGGGATCTATCTCAGTTCCGCAGGGCCTGCAAGATGGAGCTCTTTCACCAGGCCTTCAACTAGGAGCCGCCCCCAATAATATCACCACCAAACCCAGATTTGGATAGTCGGCATGAAAGCAAAACATCTATACAACTGCAAGCCATCTCTGAATGTGAAACATCAACAGCTCTGTTGTTATAAATTGTATGTATTGTTTTGAGGATGATTTTATTGGATTTTATGTGTTACTTCAGTGTATTCAAGTGTTTTATAACATGTTTTCATGAATGTGAGCTGCCCTGAGCCTGCTTCACGGGGAAGGCGGGATATAAGTCGAACAATAAATAAATAAAATGAATGGTTACTAGTCATGATGGCTGTCTATTTTTTTCGATACCAGATGCCATATACTGTGAGAGTCCTGCTCAAAGTAGTCAAGGATCAGATCTTGGTTGGTTAACCAAAGTTCTTTATTTCCAATCTCTACATTAGTACAGCTTCTCAGATTATTGTCAGAGATGAGACAGATAATACAAGCAGGTCTATTATACCATTCCAAGGAGTTTGAATTACCCATAGGTAGCCAATCACTATAGGGGAAAATTGGCGGGCAAAAAGGGATTCTGACCATTTGGTTCTCACAGGAAAGAAAGTGAGGTGTCAAGCTGTAAATTTCCTTTCCCAAACCAGACCCCTCAGATGTTACCAGTTCACATAACAATCAATGGCCTCAAGGCTTTTGCATGTGATAAGAGATGAGAGGTATCCTCCCTTGAAGTCCCAGCCGGGGCAGCTGGAATGCGGAGGCAGGGATGTGAGAGGCCTCCTTGTTCTCCTACATTACAGATGTCACCCTCCCGCTTCAATTGCTACAAACTCCAGGCCTGGTCAAGCAGTAGAACATGGCAGTTACAAACACAGAATAAAACATAGAGTAACAGAGAGGGTACAGGCATGATTACTATGATGTCTGAATTAGCAGATTCTGACACACTGGCCTCCCCATAAATACCTTCACCTGGGCTTATCAGGAAACATTTTATGAAAAACTCTAACTAGTTTGGGAGCATGCACATTTTCAGAGCAAATCCACTCATTGTGTTCGGGACCAAAATCAAGCCATCTAACTAAATAATACAATCGGCCCCTATGCATCTTAGAATCAAGAATCTCAGTTATCTCGAAATGAGGGCCCCCCCCCCTTCATCAGTGGAGGAGGAACTGGAGGAACTGGATGCCATGCATTCGGCCCAGGATCTTTCTTCAGCAAGCTGAAATGAAAAACAGGATGCACAGAGCTCAGTGATTTAGGCAGCTCTAATTCAAAAGACACATCTGAAATTTTTCGCAACACTTTGTAGGGTCCCACATATTTCCATCCCAGTTTTCGACTGGGTTGCAAGCCATGTATATTTTTTGTTGAAAGATAGACAGAGTCCCCAGGCTGGAGATCCCAGCCCACCGCTCGGCCCCGATCCGCATATTTTTTGTAGTCCTCTTTCGCTTGGTCCAGTGCCTTAGCTATTAGTGGCCATGAGTCTTGTAAGGTCGCCCACCAACTCCTGAAATCCGTTGGGGATGAATTGGGCACATTTTCAATGGTGGGCAACGGCTTTCCCTCAAAACCTCCCACGGCCATGAAGGGGGAGACGCCCGTGGAAGAATGCACTGCATTATTATAGCTGTATTCTGCAAATGGCAATAAATCCACCCAATTGTCTTGGTGGTAGTTGGTGTAGCACCTTAAGAACTGTTCCAGGATTTGATTAGTTCGCTCGGACTGTCCATCGGTTTCTGGATGGTAACCCGAGCTTAGTGCCGGCTCTATGTCCATTAGTTTTAGAAGCTCCTGCCAGAAGTTGGCAACAAATTGACTGCCCCTGTCGGATACCACCCTCTTAGGAAAAGCGTGTAATTTAATCACTTGGTTGAAAAAAGCTTTAGCCATTCCCTTTGCCGTGGGTAGCTGTTTGAAGGGGGTGAAATGGGCTTGCTTCGAAAATGTGTCTACCACCACCCAAATTACAGTTTTCCCTTTCGAGGGTGGTAGATTAGTAATGAAGTCCATAGCTATTGCCTCCCAAGGGCGGGAAGGGGTAGGCAAAGGATGCAAGAGTCCCAGAACCTTTCCTCCCCTCTTTTTGCACATTAAGCAAGTTTGGCAGGCCGAGACGAAGTCGGAAACATCCCGGCGCATGCGCGGCCACCAAAACTGACGTTGAATTAAGTTAAGCGTCTTTAGAAACCCAAAGTGTCCAGCCAGTTTGGAAGAATGGCATGCCAATAAAACGTCTTTACGCTTGCTTTGAGGCACCACCAATTTGTCCCCATGGTACCAACACTGATTTTCCCTCCTCGAACATTCAGCTAGTGTCTCCAGTTCCTCGACTTCCTCGGGAGAATACTCCCCCCCCAATCGCACGCCTCAGTGTCTACTGGAGTTCGTTTGTGCTGACTTCTGGTAGTGACTGCCCCTCCCAGCTGCTGGGGGGAGAACATGGAGTCGAACACCTCTTCTTTCAAGCTCTCATGTTGGGGCAACCGGGAGAGTGCGTCTGCTAAGGAGTTGGCCTTTCCGGGGAAGTGTTTTAACACAAAATTAAATTTCGAAAAGAAATCAGCCCACCGAAGCTGCTTCGCATTTAGTGATCTCTGCGTGCGCAGCGCTTCTAGGTTTTTATGATCAGTCCAAATTTCAAACGGGGTTTGCGCCCCCTCTAGCCAATGCCACCACGTAGTGAGAGCTAGCCGGATAGCCGCGGCTTCCTTGTCCCACACTGACCAGTTTCTTTCCGTGTCATTAAACTTTTTGGAAATGTAGGCTAGGGGGTGTAGCTTCCCATCCGGCCCTTGTTGTAGAACGGCCCCCCCCATTGCCACATCGGAAGCGTCTACATGGATTATGAACTCTTTGGTTTCGTCTGGATGGGCTAAGATGGGTTCAGAAGTAAAAAGGATTTTTAGTGTCTCGAACGCTCTTTGGCACTCCCCATTCCAGGCGATTCTCTCCCCAGGTTTCCCGGCTTCCGAACCCCTACCCTTGGTTTTCAGCAAATCCGTCAGGGGGAGGGTAACTGTTGCAAAGTCTTTTATGAAAGTTCGATAAAAGTTACAAAATCCTAATAGGCTCTGCAATTGTTTTCTTGTCCGGGGGGCTTCGCACTGGACCACCGCTTCCACTTTTGCTGGGTCCATTTCTAATCCCCTCTGTGAAATGCGATACCCTAGGAAGTCTACTGACTCACGGTGGAACTCGCACTTTGACAACTTAACATACAGTTGGTTTTTCAGCAAGGTGGAAAGGACCTCCCGGACTAATTTCACGTGCTCTTTCTTATCAGCCGAGTAAATCAAGATATCATCTATGTAACATAACACCCCCTTGAATAAATGCTTGTGTAACACTTCATTTATCAAACTCATAAAGACCCCAGGAGCTCCACTTAAGCCGAACGGCATCACCAGGTATTCAAACTGTCCAAATGGAGTATTGAATGCAGTCTTGAACTCGTCCCCCTCCCTTATGCGCACCCGGAAATAAGCATCCCGGAGATCTAGCTTAGTGAATATTTTTCCCTTGGCCGCTTCAGTCAATAAGTCTTTTATTAGTGGGAGGGGGTAGGCATTAGAAGTGGAGACCGCATTTAGTCCCCTGTAGTCCGTGCACAAGCGCAGCCCCCCGTCTTTCTTTTTCCGGAACAAAACGGGGGCGGCGAAGGGGGATTTCGCTGGGCGGATGAAGCCTCGCTCCAAATTCTTGTCTAGAAACTTTCGTAGCTCCTCCCGCTCTAAAGGGCTCATGGAGTAAAGTTTTCCTTTGGGGAGTTTCTCGCCCGGGAGCAGCTCTATGGCACAGTCTGACAGTCTGTGGGGGGGGGGTAGCTCATCCGCCTCGGTCTCACTGAAGACCTCCATCAGGTCTCTATACTCCCGGGGGACCGTGGAGGGGGCGAGGGCGAGGGCAGCCAGTTGGGGAGGAGGGTTTGGTGGTTCCGGTCCCCACTCAGAGTCCCATTTGTGCGTCAGGCACCGGTCGTCCACCCAGGAGATTTTCCCTTCACTCCATTTGATGTAGGGGTCGTGCGAGCTCAGCCAGGGGCTTCCCAGTACCATGGGGAACTGGGCATTTGGGGTGATGACTCAGGACCGGGGGCATCGTGCAGGCTCACATACCAATCGCTGGCGGTGTCTTTCAGCTTGGACCCTATGTAGCCAATCCGCTCCCTCTCGGTGGGATAGAGGTGGCCCCAGCTGTCCAGGAACCGCTCGATCTCCAACAGGAAGAAACGCAGCTTCTCGGGGTCCCCATCGAAAGTAGCCGTCAGAGGGTCAGAGAGGGCCGGGCGAATGATCGGCCCTGCCGGCACCGGGGCCGGCGCCGGGGCGAGACCGGGCACCTGCGGAGGGATGACTGGTGGAGCCGGCGGTGGCGGTGGCCTCGGCTGCACGGGCACCTGTGGTTGAGCTGGAACTCCTCCCGGAGCCGGCGGCGGCTGCTGGACTCCCGTCGCGGGGGCTGGAAGGGCCTCTTGCATGACCCTCATGGCGTCTCGAAATTGGTACTGGAGATCGAGGGCCAATTCTCGTAGTTCGGTGGTGAGTTGGAGCCGTAACTCTCCCATCATCCGGTCTAGGGATGGCATCTGGTCTCCCCGGTACGGATCGGGCCCATACGGGCCGGTCCTCTCTCCTTCTATGGGCGGGCGACGCGGATCTCCTCCGTAGATCTGCTCGCAGTCTTCTCCCAGGTAGCTCGGCCTCCCTCGATCGAGTTGGTCGCCGGGGAACGAAACCCGTGCCCCTTTCCGGTCGTGCACCCAAGAATCCACGGTCCCACGACCGAACTGGCTCCAGGCGTACTTCGGGGTCACACTCAGAAGAGGAGGTAGGCGCGGGATGTAGTGAGCCCCCTGAATTGTAGTCACCGGTACTTCGGGCTCCCCTCCGCCGCCTCCACCACCGTTCCCCTGATCCACCAGGGTGGTGGGGGTATCCTCGGGGGTAGTAGGGATGGGGACCGTGTCATCGTCTGACATGGTCAGGAACGGCTAAGTCCCAGTCACAGATCTCTGACAATCTGTGAGAGTCCTGCTCAAAGTAGTCAAGGATCAGATCTTGGTTGGTTAACCAAAGTTCTTTATTTCCAATCTCTACATTAGTACAGCTTCTCGGATTATTGTCAGAGATGAGACAGATAATACAAGCAGGTCTATTATACCATTCCAAGGAGTTTGAATTACCCATAGGTAGCCAATCACTATAGGGGAAAATTGGCGGGCAAAAAGGGATTCTGACCGTTTGGTTCTCACAGGAAAGAAAGTGAGGTGTCAAGCTGTAAATTTCCTTTCCCAAACCAGACCCCTCAGATGTTACCAGTTCACATAACAATCAATGGCCTCAAGGCTTTTGCATGTGATAAGAGATGAGAGGTATCCTCCCTTGAAGTCCCAGCCGGGGCAGCTGGAATGCGGAGGCAGGGATGTGAGAGGCCTCCTTGTTCTCATACATTACAGATGTCACCCTCCCGCTTCAATTGCTACAAACTCCAGGCCTGGTCAAGCAGTAGAACATGGCAGTTACAAACACAGAATAAAACATAGAGTAACAGAGAGGGTACAGGCATGATTACTATGATGTCTGAATTAGCAGATTCTGACATATACCTCTTTATATCAATTGCTGGGGAGCATGGGTGGGAGTGCGTTAAGTGTTGTCAAGTCACTTCCAACTTATGGCGACCGTATGAACTCACATCCTGCCAAACATCCTATTGTTAGCAGCCTTGCTCAGGTCGTGCAGACTGAAGGCCATGGCTTCCTTGTTTGAGAATCCATCTCATGTTGGGTCTTCCTCTTTTCCTGCTGCCTTCAACTTTGCCTCACATTATTGTCCTTTTCAGTGACTCTTGTTTTCTCATAATATGACCAAAGTGCAATAGCCTCAGTTTTGTCCTAGTGAACTTCCTAGAGGCAGCTGGTTGGCCACTGAGTGATGGGTCTTTGGTCTGATCCACCATGGCTCTTCTTACATTTTTAAAATGCCTTCATTATCTTACTATATTCCTGGTTTTTGAATCATGAGTAAATTTTTAAGTGCCTCAACTCTTCTTTTAAACCAATGGGCTCCAATGGGAGCCTGCCTGCCCATTTGCCCCCGAATCCCACACCAGCCCTGGCACTTCCTTGCAGTGCCCACTCACCCCATGGGGGCTGCTGCTCTGGCCAAGGATGAGGCACCTGTGGGATCTGGGCTGCTGCGCAGAGGGCAGGCTCCATGCCCCCCTCTGCTCTGCTCCCAGCCCAGCAGCTCCTCAGGGGGGAGGCAGGGAAAAGGCATGCTGGGAGTTGTAGTTCAGGAGTGGCAGTGGGCAAAGTCTGCAAGAGGGTGCTGGCTCAAGCGCTTGTGGGGGGCGCAGTCGAGCTCCGGCAGTTTGCAAGCCCGTTGACATCCGGGGTTGCTTTCAAAACCCTTGCCGCAACCCAGGAGCGAGGGCAATCTAGGGAGGGATTGGCCTAGTGGCCACGGGTTACAATGGAGCCTCACCGGGGCAACTGGGGGCGGGGGGAGGCAGGGAGAGAGGAAGCTCCTTCTCTCCCCCCCAAAGGTCCCGCCTCTTGTTTTATGATATTTATTAATGTGCAATATCACAGCAGCACTTCTCCAAAACACAACAAAACATACAAATGTAATTAAAAAGCCCCTTCAAAACTATTGTATTAAGGAAAAATAAAAACACAAGGGCTTAGTTTTGAAAGTGACTACTGTGTCATGTATTGAATCATTGTGCTGTTTCACTATTTTGCAATTGCATGACAAAAAGAAAAAACAAAATCTACCTTTAACATAAATACATCAATTAAAACTCTCTCTCTCTCTCTCTTTCTCTTTCTCTCCTCTTCCTCAGAAGATTTGCTGTGTTAATGTGACCAGGGCTCTCTGCTCCACTTTTGGCTGGGCAGCCAGTGGCCATTTCTCTTTAGTGCAGGCATTTGCCAGCCATTGGGGGAAAATGGATATAATGCTGTAGTATCCCCCCAAACTCTATGGTTTTACAGTAGAATTTTGGGTGAATCCTAGAAGGTTGCACCAACACAGTAATGTTTCCAAATTTCTACCAGAAATCATATCACGCCACCGGTAGAACAGAGTTTTCCTGGGGCACCCTGCCAAGCAACAGTGAGGACTGTAAGTGGATGACAGGAGGTTTCCTACTACAGTGGGAGACCTGGTAAGCCTAGAAAGTGTACCTTACTGCCTGCGCATGTTCTCATAATTTGCCCTTCACTGAATGTTTTAAATGGGAAGTTCGAACTTAATACCATACAATAATTTTTCACCAAACCAGGAAGGAAAAGACTCATGGAATATTTTTTTGTATATTTGTCATATTTTTGGTCAGGAAAATGATGTATTGAAGGTGCACAAAAATGGGTTTTAAGTTTATGAAACTTCCAGACTGATGGGCTTTTTTTTTTTAAACCCCTTTCTATAAACATTTTCCCTCAGATCTCTTTGAAATTTGGCCAGATTACAAATCTGTACCAAGATCCTGTACTAAATTTTGAACTGATGGAGAAATGGTCTTTGTTTTATGATGATAAGTATTCAAAGGCACTGTTAACAGGAGAATGCTGAAAACTTAACATGCTTTAAAACCTGTCTCTAGTTGTGACCTGTCTAATCTGAAGATGGGAGCACAGAAAACAAGGCTTGAGAGGCAGATTTTAACTGGCAGGCTGGATAGTATGGGAGGATGTGGTCCTTCAGGTATCCTGGCCCCAGGCCATTTTTGGCCTTAAAGGTAAGAACCAGTACTTTGAGTTGTGCCCAGAAACAGATGGTTAGCCAGTACAGATCTTTCAGCACAGGAATGATATCGTCCCTGCAACAAATCCCTGACAGCAGCTGAGCCAACACCTTTTGGACCAGTTGAAGTTTCCCAACTGCCTCCAAAGCAGCCCCATGTAGAGCCCAGCTGTCCTAAACCAGGTGGAATGTACTGCTGGAAGACATGTGTGCCCTGCTAGAGTTGCCACCATTCTGCAGGGCATGCAAGGCAGAGATGTTCTGCCGGGCCTTTGATTGAGGACAGTGACGGGGGCAGCCTTTGTCACTCTTACACAAGTCCCCATCCCTTGTAACCGCTCTCCCTAGGGAGGCTGGGGAGTTGGAATCCTTTCCGCCATCTTATATATGCTGCGTTTTTGCTATCTCGTCTATGCTGTTTCATGTATTGGTATTTATTGGGCTGTTTTAATTTAGTTTTAATCTGAGATTTGTATATTATTTTGTTGTAAGCCATCCTGAGCCCTACTTGGAAGGAAGGGCAGCCTAGCAAATCTAATTTAATTGATTGATTAATTAATTAATCTAACCTGGATGTGATCCCAGCCTGGCAACCAGTTGAGACAGGAGGGGGTAGACATGTTTTTGTCAGAAACAGCATGACATCACTTCCAAGAAAACCAGGAAGTGACATCATACCTCTTCAGAAATTGCTACAAATTCCTAAATTTCAGCAATTCTCAGAGAGGACTAATGTCACTCCTAGGTTTCCCCTGGAAGTGACATAAGTCTTTTCTAGGAATCACCAAAAACTCTGGAAAATCTTTTACTCCAGAACAAAAGGGAACAGATTAGCAAAAAGAAGGGAAGGAGGAGGAGGAAAAGATTGGATTTATACCCCACCCTTCATTCAGAGCAGCTTGCAGACTCCTTTCCCTTCCCCTCCCCACAAAAGACACCCTGTGAGGTAGGTCGGGCTCAGAGAGCTCTTTCAAGAACTGCTCTTTCAAGAACAGCTGACTGAACTATTGCTTGCCCAAGGTCATCCAGCAGCTGTAAGTGGAGGAGTGGGGAAACAAACCCTGTTCTCCCAGATTAGAGTCTGCACACTTAACCACTTTACCAAAGAGTTCAAAGCAGTCCTGGGTGGGACAAATTCTTATACCCTCTACAGTGTCAATCATAGCTATGTCAGTGTAACACAACTCTCTTTGTCTAATTTTTGATGTAAATCTTCTCTTTTTAACTATTGAGGTTTAATTTAGTTAATTAGATCCCTTTCCTTGCATGTGCTGTATTTTCAATAAAAAGCCTTTTCAGTTTTTTTCTCTTTTGTCTTAAAAATAATGAAGACTACTTTTTGAATAGGGATTAAAGGGTTGACTTCTTGATATAACTTTGAAAAGAGAGAGAGGGTAAAAGGTGCACATTTAGGTTACAGTTCTCTGCACACTTACCTAGAAGCAAGTCCTTATGAATAACTGGAACTTTGTTTTGAGGAGACATGCATAGGGTGCTAGGGTTCCCTGCTGGCCTCTTCATTCCAGCATGAGCAAAAATGGGGGATGGGAAGCAATATTGTGCAATGTCACCACATCACTTCTAGTTGCACCTGGAAGTGACATCACAACACTCTAGGACAGTGGTTCTCAACCTTTATAATGCCGCAACCCTTTAATACAGTTCCTCATGTTGTGGCGACCCCCAACCATAAAATTCTGCCAACACACACAACAATGAAGCTACTTTTTCAGATGTTTTCTCTTGCATGGCAGTTAGCACCAAACAACTTTAATACAGACTTTAGACACACATATATTTGCAAGCTATTCCCAACAAGACACAACGAACACTAAGGCTTCAGACTTACTTTTCTTCAGCAGAAGATGCCATGAGAAAATGAAGGTAGGTGGGGGGGAGAGGCTGTTGCAGATAGTGGGGAGAGAAAGAGAGAGAGAGAAAGTGGGAAGAGAGAGAAAGGGAGAAGAGAGAGAGACAGAGAGAGAGAAAGGGGGAGGGGGGGAAGGAAGGTAGGTGGGGCAGGGGCGGCTTTTGCCGCTTTTCCTGGGCTCTCCTGCTACCCCCAGTGGCTGTCATTCCACTCTCGTGGTCTCTCATTCTAGTCACAGAACACTCCTGCTACTCCCAGTGGCTGTCATTCCACTCTGGGGCCTGTCATTCCATTCCCAGAATACTCCTGCTGCCCCCAGGGGCTGTCATTCCACTCTCATGGTCTCTTGTTCTAGTCACAGAACAGTCCTGCTACCCCCAGTGGCTGTCATTCCACTCTCGTGGTCTCTCATTCCAGTCCCAGAACTCTCCTGCTACCCCCAGGCCCTGTCATTCCAAGCTGGGGCCTGTCATTCCAGTCCCAGAGTAGTCTATATGGGCCCAGAGACCCTAATGGAAAATCCATTCCACATTTTCTTTGCAACTCTACTTGTACTGTAATGTATTTCAGTGGAGCCCATGCAAATCAATTGGCATTCCTGGCTCCCATTATTTCCAATGGGCCTTCAAGTGTTTCCCATTGTTTCCAATGGGCAATCCTGCCCTTTTAGTACATCTCTTTCTGGCATGAGCAGTCAGAAACAGAAAAAAAATGATTTCTTTCTTTTTAAAAATAAAAGCTAAGAAGTAACAAAGAACGGAAAAGCTGGAGAAATTAAAAAAGGACTGGGGGTGGGGGAGAGGAGAGCTGGGTTGGAATCAAACTTTGCTCTTGGAACAGGAGGGCGAAACAGAAGCCACATTTTTGCTTCAACTTTTTGGGCACTGAAAATAGTAAGAAGCCTGATTAAAGAGATATATTGTTTTTAATCCACAGTTTTTTCTACTCCTCTTTCTCTCTCTGTCCATACACACACACACACACTCCTCCTTTCTTTCAACTTTGGTGCTCAAAATAAAAAGGAGGGGGGGTGGCCACCGGAGGAGGGATCTCACCCTGTTCCCCAAGGATTTCTACATTTACAACATAAAAGCTTACCAGAAGATGCAGAAGTTGTGCAACCTGGAGAAGCACAACTTTTAGACAGAGGACTCTGAAACCCCGCCCCCCCTACTCTGTAGGAAAGCTATGGCATGCTCTGCTCGGACTTCTGGGTGAGCAGAGCAGGGCTTTTGGTGAGGGAGGGGTGGGAAGGGGAGGGGCTTGGATGCCAGCTGGCGACCCCTGTGAAAGGCTTGTTCGACCCCAAAAGGGGTCCCGACCCCCAGGTTGAGAACCGCTGCTCTAGGAACTTTCTTATCTCTATGGTAAAAATGATAGAGATTTGGGGAATTCCTAGAGCATTGTGACATCACTTTCTGGTATAACCAGAAGTGACATTGCAAACCTGTGTGGCATCACTCCCCAGCCCCAGTTTTTGCTTCCGCTGGACCAAAGAATGGCAGTGGGACCTGGGAGCCAGGCCAGAAGATTGTCTGCCATGGCATGGCGGCCAGTCTAGTAAGCCTACTAGGGTCAGGTTGTTGCAAGAATTTGTAGATGGATGGTAGAAAAAAATAAAGGTGTCAAAACACAAGATACAATGTTTAATTTGTGAACTGGGATTCTTGAGATATTAAAAGTTCATATACAAGTTGAACCTGTTAGAGAAAAATAGTCAAAATGCTTAAATATTCAGAGGTTTCAATGGATCTTTGCTTCACTGGAGAGAAGACGTTTCTTTCAGTTTAAAAATACTTTATTTCTAAGGGTAAGGGATCACAGGAGACCTACAAAATAAGAACATATCTGAGATGACTTCCAGAAGAGACATGCGCAATGGCAGACGCCTCTCTCTGCTTATGCAGGAGAGGTGATCCGTGCCCGGTAGGGAGAAGGGGTTCTGGACAGGTTCTGAACCCCCAGAGACCTTAGTGAAGGGGCTCTGCCTGGGGTGGCACGAGGAGGAGACTCTCTTGATGGTGGCGACCACAAGATTGAGACCCCCCTCATCACCCCCGTAGGTTCCCCTGCCGAGGAAGCCTTCGGGCTGCGTAAGCGTGACCGAGAAGCAGCAGAAAATGCCTTGCGGAGAAACAATCAACATTCCCGATACGCAATGGTGAAAACCGTGAGTTGTAATACCTAACAATAAATAAAGCGACAGGGAGGGAAAGGGAGGATCGCGTTCCCCCCCCTCTCCTTACCGAAGCGAATGAGACTTTCCCACGGCGTTACTGAAACTACAAAGGCGTTTTGAAAATCCTGGAGGGCTGGATCGCATACACGGAGAAAAAACCTTTCAAAAGACATTAGTGCGACTACGATTGCTTCTTTTACGGCCCTTCTTATCTAAGTGTAAACAAAAGCAAAGCTGCCATAATGACGGGGCGGCCAAAACCCTCCCCTAAATTAGGAAGCGGTCCTCCGAGTTCAAAGGGAGATACCACAGAGATGAGCTCAATGTTTTCAACACTGCTGAGGCCACTAGTGGACCAGCTGACTGGTCTCAACACTAAGATGGATTTAATGCAAAATTAACTGAAAGAATCTGGCAAATGAACTGAACAGCTGCAACGGGACCTCTTGGAGGTGAAAGCGACTACCAGTAAACATGATTCAAGACTACAAAAAATTGAGAAGGAGAAGGCTTTTCAATGTGATAATGTTTTGAAATTGAAGATGGAATGTTCAAGCTATTTCCTACGACTTCAGAATGTTCCTGAAAAAAAAGGGGAGGATCTTAAAAAGCTAGTGAGTGAAGCTTTGGCACCAGTGACAGGTTTAAAAGCGGAGGAATTAATAAATGACATGGATTTGGTTTACCGGACCTATCCAGAGCTAGTCAAAAAGAAAAACCTGCCAGGTGAAATTATGATAAGATTCTCCAAAAGATCAGCAAGGGATGTGGTTTTAAGAGCCACCAACAGAACAACGCTGAAGATCCAGGAGGAAGACATCAAGGTACTAAAGGACATTCCATTTGAAATAAGAAAAAGAAGAAAAGCCTACAGAAGTTTAACTACATGGCTCCAGTCTGAATCGATTATATACAGATGGAATACTCCAGAGGGACTATGTTTCAGCTTCAAAGAAAAGAATATTAAGATTGATTCTGTTGAACAAGCGAGAGCCTTTTTGAAAAAATGCAAGAAAAAGAATAAAGAGAGAGACTCAGACAATTCGCTTGCACAGCAGGAAAGTATATACGGCTTGGATAGCTCAGAAAGTGAAGAAGATAATTCAGACTTGGAGAAGGGAGCTGCAGCTCCAAAACCTTTGGAGGAGACTAAAAAGATAAGAAGAGGACAAAAGAAGAAATAAACTTTTTATTTGTTGTTAAAAGACGAGCACTAAGTATATGTTAATGGGAAATAAGCGTGCTCCGAAGTTATGTGTACCAGCAAATCAGCTATGTGATGTTTAGAAGCAGTAGCATATGTAACTATTAAACCAAGAATTTTTTGTTTCTCAAATTTATTAATCTGCTAAAAATGATTATTTTACTCAGCATTTTCTGTATAAGGTAATTTAGCTTAGAATTTAGCTGTATAGTTTTAGAAATAGTTGAAAAACTAATAAAATTTTTGTTAAAAAAAAAAAGAACATATCTGAGAGCTACATTTTTGCATCTTACACTTTACAAAGCATGGTGAGACCAGAATGGAGTTTCCTCCTTCTTCTTGACCCCTAGAAGGAAATCACCTGTATACAGTAACCTATCAACACATCAATACTCCTTTAGATTTCTGGTCTTTTCTTACATTGGCTGCCTGCCAGATTTCCCTTCCAGGTCAGTCTAAACAATGACACTGAAGGTAAGCAAGTTAACCCTATAATGACTGGAATGTCAAATCTTGCAAACACATACATTTCCAACAGAACCATGGATAATTATAAAAATGACAGCCGCTAATATTTTAAATACTTATATCCCTAATCTTTATTCTTTGAAAGACAAATATTTTATTTTAGATAGGTTGCTCACCAGGTAGCAAAGTATATTTAATCGATAGTATAATAATGCATGCAGAATATTATTTTTTGTTCTTTTATGTATTCTTCACTAGCTGTTCTGTGTCTTTTACAAAATGTTTCTGAACTAATTGGTTGGTTTTAAACATTACAAAATAAGTATTGTATTGTACAAGGATTTCAGTAGACTCTATGTGAATGCTTTTGACATGAAAAGCAGATGGTAGTGAAAATAATTATACTAGGGGGTGGAATGGTTTGCTGATAACTTACACTGGTGTAAATCTGCTAGCTTCAATTGGGCTACATTAGTGTAAATGGTCACTGAATCACCCCCTCAACTTGAGTTAGCTGCATAAACGTGGGAGGCAGATAATAAGTAAGAAAGCCACTACAGAACATGCAGTGTTCCAGACCTTTTGAAAAAGAAAAGCATCTTGAAGTGTGAACACTGGTATTCTGGTGCCAGGAAAGTTTCTGTTAAGCATGTTTATTTTAGCAAAAATATTTCTACTGTTAATTATACTAATTGTATTTTCTTCTTCTTGATGTTAGTTGGCCATGGGTATACTTAGTGTCCCCCCCACTTCTTTTTTACACTGATCAGGGCTCTTTTTGGGCCAGAACGCCCTGGAACGCCATTCCAGCTGGCTTCTGAGCCACCACGCCCCGCCCCTCCCTCTCCAAAAGCCCTGCTCCACCTTGCCCTCGGAGGAAGAAGAAGCGGCAGCAAGCTTCGCCACCTCCCCACCAAAAGGAGGAGCATGTGCTTCGCCACCTCCCCACCAAAAGGACTCCGGGCTGGTTCCTCAGGCAAGGTAACTGAGCCGACGCTGCCGGGGGAGGTGGACAGGTGAGCAGAGGTGGGTATGGGAAGGCCCTGGTGCCCTCCTTCCCCTCTGCAGCGTGGCCCGGCAGCCCTTGAGGGCCTGCTGTGGCCAGCACTGTCAGGAAGGTGGGCGAGGTGTGTGTGTATGCATGTGGGGTGGGGGATGGATAGGCTGGTGGTGGAGGCAGGAGAGAGGCAGGTAACCTTAGTGAGTGAGCTGGGGATGGAGTGGGTGTATGCTGGGGAGGGTGTGTGAGATTCATGCTCACCTGGGCAGGCTCTAAGCAGCAGCAGCAGACCCGTGTGCTGCTTCCATCCTGCAGCTCCTCTGGCCACTCAGAGGCACACTTTGGCGGGACAGCAGTGCAGCACTGGCAACCTCGGGAAGCGGGGCACAAACTTGGCTCCTCCTGCACCCTCTGTTCCACTGCCCACCAGTGCTGCACCTCTCAGGATGCTTCTTTGCTGCTTCCCCCCCCCCCCAGTTCCCTTCTGGGGGATAGTGGTGGTCGATGTGTGGGCTGGGGGAACCAGTGCTTAAAGCCCTCCCCCGGCTGTGTCGTTCTGCCTGCAGCACTGGGCTCAGCCTCTGGACTCTGGCGGAGCCTGTCAGGACACCCTTTCTACCACCGTAGGCTGTGTCGCTGGGCCCCAAGCCCAGCAACTCTTCACCACTGCTGCCCTCTGCTTTGCCTTTCCCCATGAATTCCTCCCCACCATGCTCCTGCCAGTCTGGCCCCAGAACTGGCTCCCAATGAGTGGAGATCCTTATACTTCAGCATACATCCTCCACTTCCCTGCAAGAGCCCCCCCATCCTCTTCTCCCTCCAACAGGAAAATTCTCCACTGAGTCAATGCTACTAGATGGGGGGCGGGGGAGAGAGATAAATGTTTTGCTTTTGCCAGCATTCTTTGCAAAGAATCACATGCAGCAGAGAGTATGTCCTGTTTCCTGGTTTGTTTCAAAGCAGGAAGAGGGGTGAAGAGAGAAATCAGAATGTCTGGCAAATCAAGTTTCCAGAATTAAAAAAAAAATCCCCCTCCCAGCACAGTGCTAATGGTGTCAGCAGTAGGGCTGCCAAGTCCAACTTGGGAAATATCTGAGGACTTTGGGGGTGGAGCCAGGAGACTTTGGGGGTGGAGCCAGGAGACTTTGGGGGTGGAGCCAGGAGAAAGGAAGTGACATCATTTTGTGATGTCACATCCTGTGATATTGCTTCCACATGCTTCCACATGAACTCATGAAGTTTCCTAATACTGAGCTTCTGCTGCTGCCTTGAGCTTTATAGGCTTGCAAGCAGCATTACCCAGACTGTGACTTTTATGCCACTGTTTTTTGTCACTGAACAAGAGTCAGTGTTATGTAGCAGTCAGTTTGTTTGGCTGGGATCTGGGAGAGCCTGGCTCAAAACCCTGCAGTGCCATGGAATCATTTTATTTAATACTGAATCAGGCCATTGGTCCATCAAGGTCAGTATTGACTACTCAGACTGGTAGTGGCTCTCCAGGGTCTCAGGCTGAGATCTTTAATGTCACCTATTACCTGATCCTTTTTTAGCTGAAGAAGCTGATACCTCCTGCATGTCAAGCAGATGCTCTATCACTGAGCAATGGCCCTACTGAATCCTTCCTCATCTCGGCAGAATATGAAGCACTAAGTGCTACACAAGTGCTAAATATGATTTTCATATCATAAGAACAGGAGAGAAGCCACAGTGGATCGGGCCGACAGCCCATCCAGTCCAACACTCTGTGTCACACAGTGGCCAAAAATACCAGGTGCCCTCAGGAGGTCCAGCAGCGGGTCCAGAACTCCAGAAGCCCTCCCACTGTTGCCCCCCAAGCACCAAGAATGCAGAGCATCACTGCCCAGACAAAGGGTTCCATTTAGACCTTGTGGCTAATAATAGCCACTGATAGACCTCTGCTGGATGGGGACAGAGAGAGAGACAGACAGACAGACAGACAGAAAAAAGAAAGGGGGAGAGAGAGAGAAGGAAAAGAGCTGGCTGACCCCAGCAGTTACCCCAGCAGCTTACTCCAGCAGCACGCCACATGCAAAAGCACGCCCTTCAGCAGAAAGAGCCTCTCCTTAATCTCTGGGCGGGGCTCTCTCGCTCTCTCTTAAAGGGGAAATGTCTGTTGAGGCTTTTTACTGCAGGGCAGGCTCTCTGCAGATATTTCCCTTTTAAGAGGCCAGGGCAGGCTCCGAGGTTTCCCTGCTGGCAGCCATTGCCTCCCCCAGGGGCCAATTTTGAAAAAGTGGGGGTAAACTTTAAAAATCGGTGTTTTCCCCGCCCTACCGGGGGACTTGGCAGCCCTAGTCAGCAGCATGGGGGTGGGTGGGCCAGAGAGGGAGGCAGCATCTGCGCCTTGGTTTCATTTCTCCAACATGCCCCTGACGTTTTGGAGAGAGTTTGCAAGAGCTTCCAGCTATCTTTGCTGGGAAAGGACTGCGTTTGGCTGGCTGCCTTTGCACCTGAATGACAATAGCCCAGAAGAAAGACTGTATGTGCCACTGGTGCCGGCTGCTGAAAGCTTCCAGGTAGCTGCCTCCGCCCCCGTCCCACCATCCATTCATCCCTAAGCCCCTTCCTTTCCCTGCAACACAGAACAAACCTGCACCCCAATTCAAGGCACGGTGGTGCAGTTTCTACAGAAGTTTGATTGGACTGACTTCCAAGCAAGGATCATGGGCATGCAGCCCTAAGGGTGCAGGTTGACTGGGGGAAAGTATACCCATTTACTTCAGGGAAGGAGACAATATTACTATGCATTTTCCTTTGGGCATGCAGATCGAAAGGGTGTAGCGAGGACTCCTATACTAGCCATGCTTACTTCTGAGACATGTAATTCTGTCCATTCATTTTTGTTGTTGTTCAGTCGCACAGTCAAGTGCGACTCTTCTTAGGGGTACTTAAACGTGCCTGGTTTTTTTTCTGAAATGTCACTTAGAATATAAGTTTTATACAATGATTCAGTCTGATGTTTGTTAGACATGTAAATAGTACCGGGTTTTGAACAATTGCTTTTGGTTAGTGAGCAGCAAACATCACTGGAGAATACCAAAGCCTTCATGGGGTTTTCTAGTTTTCTTTCCTGTTTCAAATTTTAAATCTCTCAGCAGAATTATTAGACCTGTAAGTTATCTCTTTCCGAAACTTGTATAATTTAACTTTTTTAAAAAGGCTGCAAGCCTTGTAATTGATAAATTGATCAGTTGAATCTTTATTTATTGCTGAAAATATACCTTTAAATTATTCAGTTTGAGTGTGATGGGTACATTGCCACACATACATCACACTGCCCTTTTTCAGATGTCATACAATATGAAAAAGAAGCTTTAAAAAGGCCTGTCCTCCTAAATTTTATCTACTAGCTCTCCCTTGGAATTGAACCAGCAATTATTTTCTTTTTAACAGTAAGAATGAAGGTGATAGTATCCAGTTGAAAATACATCTCTTAAATCTGGAAAACAGAGAAATTATCTGTAATGAAATTTGACTTGATTCTGTTTTCAGTTATAATGTTTAAATCAGCTTGGGAGGTAGTGACAAGAAAGGGTCTTTTTGCAAGCTGCTGTGTAATTAAGCCTTTTCTTTTGAGTGTCTTTTTGCCTTTTCTAGATGGATTTGCAAGTCTTCCCTCTGTGAGCTAAGCATACCAATATAGTGGAAAGGGATGGGTAGACCTGTTCTCTAGAATTATACCACACTGAGGTCTCTCCCCTCTCCAAACTGCACTCTTTCCAGGCTCCACCCCCAAAATCTCCAGGTATTTCCCAACCCAGAGCTGGGATCATAAACACTGTAGATATATGATCTTTTCCCAATAATGACCACAAGTGAAATTATCTGTCTGATCTTTTAAGTGCTTGGCAGCTTACTAAACTGAAGTGTGTCCCAGTGTTTTTGGTTTAAGTGCCTTCTCATTCTCTCCCCCCTCCCCATTTCTTAAGCATCATGTTGAGGACTCTGATGCATCTTTAGTCTTCTGGGTTGTCTGTTGCTTGTGAATGCCACTGCTGGGAGACCACAGGATCTCTTAGTATTTATGAGGGAAATACTTTTCAAAACAGTGTATCTTGCTTGCTGCTTAGTTCATGTGATTAGGCTTTGAAGGACTGTTTTGAAAATGATCTGCTTAAAGGCTCTGATGTGGTGGAGAGAGTGTCCTATGTGTCTTATACTTGCTTCTAAAGGTTTTGAGTTACAGTTTGGTGTAGTACTTAAGAGCATGGACTCTAATCTGGGAGAACCGGGTTTGATTCCCCATTCCTCTACTTGCAGCTGCTGGTGTGGCCTTGGGTCACTCACAAGTTCTTTCAGAGCTGTTCTCTCAAGCAGTCCTTGAAAGAGCTCTCTTAGCCCCACCTACTTCACAGGGTGTCTGTATTTAAATGGTAAGCCAGTCTGTGTGAACAAGAGTGGGGGGGGGGAGATTCAGATCAGAGTCCTTTTAAAATTTCCTTTTGCCGTGTGCAGCCCAGAGAGAACATTGGCTAGGAATGTGCATTCTGTACATGTTCATGCTCTTCATTTTGCTGTTACTTAAAATGGTGTGGTACAGTTACAAAGGGACAATTAACAGGACTGTGTAAAAGGAATGACAGGATTGCCCATTGGAAACAATGGGACATGCTTGAAGGCCCATTGGAGATAATGGGAGCCAGGAGTGCCAATTGACTTGCATGGGCTCCACTGAAATACATTACAGCACAAAAAAAGTTGCAAAGAAAATGTAGAATGGTTTTTCCATTAAGGTCTTTGGGCCCAGATAGGCTACCCTAGGACTGGAATGACAGCCCCCAGTGTGGAAAGAAAGTTCTGTGTTTCCCTTCTGTGTTTCTCAATAAATGTCATAAAGTTGTATGCTATGGGGGGGGGGGGGTAGTGTGATGTGTGCTATTCGCTTATTGGAGCGGGTCTGTCTAGTGTGACATAAAAAGTGGAATTGGAAACTTTTTTTAAAAAATGATTTTATTGGTTTTGTCAAAACCGTTTTGACAACAAACAAGGTAAACAGAATAAGAAGCAAAAGGTGGTGTGGCTGGATGATCACACTTCTGGTAACATGGGGGTGTGACCTAATATGCTAATGAGCTGTGCTGTTAGGGGTGTGGCCTAATATGCTAATGAGTTTCAGCTGCTGGGTATGGCCTATTATGCTAATGAGTTCCTGCTTGCCTTTTTCTACAAAAAGAGCCCTGACACTGATGGTGTACAATGTTCCTGTTGTGTTTGTGTTTTGGATTATTGAAGTAGCAATAGCTTGAGAGGGCTCTGGTATCCTAAAGCTCCATTTCTTATTGGCTGATGAATAAAGACTCCCATTGGTCCTGAAGCCAATCTGGATACCCTATCACTGAGCCCTGCTTGGGTCCAATAGTATTGCTTGTATATAGTTACATTGTTGAAAGTTATGTGTTGGAACAGTATAAATTAAGGTGCCGCTCTCATAGAGCTGTCTTTTGGAGCTGAGCAATATCACTGAATAAAAGCCTGTTGTTTGAATTCATCGCCTCCCGCTCAGTACCTAAAACTGGCGACGAGGATGGGATCCCAGTCCTAACTGAACGGCTGAAATCACTCTCCCTGCCCAGCTGAAATCACTAAGGGCACCCAGAGCTAAATCACTACGGGCATGGCATCCAAGGGCCATATCGAACCATTCGACCCAAAAGTTGGGAACTGGGACACATACCTTGAGCAATTTGAATGCTACCGCGTAGCAAATCATATTGACGGGGACGATGTCTGCCGTGCCACTTTTCTGAGTACCTGCGGCCAGGCTGTATTCAACATTGCTCAAGATTTAGTTGCTCCCTCTAAGTTTCTCGAGACCCCTCTCGGCATCAAGGCCCAGCTGACCAAGTACTTCACCCCGAAGATGTCGGCTGCTGCACACCAATGCACGTTCCATCAGCAGAACCAGAAGGAGGGCGAGTCTGTCATGGAGTACCTCATCGCATTGAGGCAGGCTGCTAGAAACCGTCACTTCATCGATTGGAAGTCCATCCTCCTAGATCGATTGCTCTGCGGCCTCCGAGACGAGAGCATCCGGCAAGCCCTACTCTTACTAAAGACTCTAACATATGAAGCGGCCCTCGAAGAGGCTCTGAGAGTAGAGGCTGCCAACCTATCCCTCCGAGAACTGCGATTGGGTCCCCAAAGTCACACGCCAGGCCACTCTGACGTGGTACACCAGAGCAATACCGCTGAGTCCAATGACACCCAGGACAACCAATCCAATGTGTCCGATGACGGAGTTTTCAATGCAACAGCCAACCAGAAGCTGTGTCGCCATCACAATAGCCTGTGCCTCTCTCAAAAAAGCCCGCAAAGAAATGGCTGTGCAGGTTGCGGAGGTGTGCATGCGCGTCGAGACTGTCAGCTCTGCGATGCCATCTGTCATGCGTGTGGGAAAGCAGGCCACCTTGCCAAAGTGTGTCACTCGTCTCAGGGTCATGATGCTCCAGACGAGTTCCAGCGTACCCGAGGGTTCGTGAATGCCCCCAGCCGATCGTACAATTCCAAAACATCTCGGCTGTCCAGGCAAAGACAAAGGTACAGCCATGAGGTAAGCGTGTTCGAAGAATACACCAACTGCCTCTATATACACCAGAGACTTCATCCATGTCCGAAGATCAAAGCCACAGTCTTCATCAAGGGTCAAGCGTACCAGATGGAGGTAGACTCTGGATCGGCATTATCCATCGTCTTGTGGAGCACTTCCCAGCAAGTCTTCCCGCAAATTGCTGCTCACCGCCTTCAGAGATGCACCTTACAGTTGTTTGATTTCCAGAGGAACCGGGTTCCAGTCGTTGGCATCGCCACAGTCCAGGTCAAGTATAAGAAATTCTCTGGCCATCTGAACCTGCTCATGGTAGAGGGTTGCCACACAAGCCTGATAGGGCTGGACTGATTCGCCACCTTGGGCATCAACGTTGTTGGCGTGAACCAAGTCGAGCCGCAGCCTTTATTGGATTTTGAGACAGAGTTTCCGGAGGTTTTCAAGACAGAGCTTGGCTGTTACAAGGGTCCACCTGTGTTGTTTAACCTGGATCCTGCTGAACCACCCATCCGCCTCAAGCCCAGATGCTGCCCCATTGCTTTTAAGCCCAAGATTGACAAGCAAATAGATAAACTGTTGGCCCAAGGGATCCTCGAGCCAGTTTCCAATGCCAAGTGGGAGATACCTATCGTCACTCCCCTCAAGCCTGATGGCTCCATCCGTTTGTGCGCTGACTATAAATGCACCATCAACCAGGCCCTTCATTCGCATGCATACCCGGTTCCTGTGGTGAGCCACCTTCTGGCCTCGGTCTCTGGGGGCTGGGTGTTCGCCAAGATCAACCTCGCCCAGGCATATCAGCAGTTGCCAGTAGATGCAGCCACAGCCGAAGCACAGACTATCGTGACGCACCAAGGTGCTTTCAAGGTAAACTGGCTGCAGTTTGGGGTAAGCGTTGCCCCCAGCATTTTTCAAGAACTTATGGAGCGCCTTCTTTGAGGTCTGCCTGGCATCGTACCCTATTTCAATGACGTCTTAATTGCCGGAGCCTCAGACCTTGAACTGGCTACTCGAGTGTGAAAGGTCCTTCGTCGGCTACAGGATGTTGGCCCTTGACTGAAGAAGGAGAAATGTGAGTTGTTCGTCCCTACCATGTAATTCCTTGGTTAACCCCTTGACAGAGAGGGCATTCACCCTGCTCCAGACAAGGTTGCTGCAATCCGCAACGCACCCCCACCAAAGTCTAAGAAAGAGCTGCAGTCCTTCTTAGGACTATTGAACTTCTATCATGCTTTCTTGCCCAACAAAGCTGCTCTTGCAGAACCACTCCACCGGTTACTGGACAAGTCAGCACCATGGGCATGGGGTCGCTGGGAAAACACCTCCTTCCAAGCCGTCAAAGCCCTCCTTGCATCCGATGCCATCCTAGTTCACTACAATGAGAAGAAGCCCCTTGTCCTAGCTTGTGATGCGTCACCTTACGGGATCGGGGCCGTGCTCAGTCACTGCTTGCCATCTGGCCAGGAGGCCCCCATTGCCTTCTATTCCAGGACGTTATCTTCCGCTGAGAGAAACTATGCCCAGATAGATCGAGAGGCACTAGCAATTATCGCTGCAGTGAAGAAATTTCACGATTTCATCTATGGGCGGGAATTTGAAATCATCACTGACCATAAGCCACTGCTGGGCATCTTCACAGCCGACCATCAAACCCCCCAGATCCTGTCCCCCCGGATGATGCGCTGGGCCATTCTTCTGTCTGCCTACTCCTTCCCTCCTCCACAGGCCCGGCAAGACCATCGGGCATGCTGACGCCCTTAGCTGGCTGCTGTTTCCATCATCAGGCCTGCCCGAGGCCCCACTCCAGGAAGTTTTGTTAATTGAGGATCTGCCGCAGCCTCCGCTCTCCATTGCCGATGTAGCATTCCACACTAGCCGGGATAGCATGCTCGGAAGAGTCTACAACCATGTGTGGAGGGGATGGCCATCAGGGACACTTGACGCTGAATTCCAGCCATTCCTATCAAGGTCGTCTGAGCTGTCGGTGAACAAAGGATGCCTGCTGTGGGGAAACAGAGTCGTCATCTCTCCCCCACTTCGCCAACAGGTGCTGGATGCATTGCATGAAGGGCACCCGGGCATCGTTAA
Source organism: Lepidodactylus listeri (assembly GCA_029233225.1). Taxonomy (NCBI): domain Eukaryota; kingdom Metazoa; phylum Chordata; class Lepidosauria; order Squamata; family Gekkonidae; genus Lepidodactylus; species Lepidodactylus listeri. The sequence continues at coordinate 3,041,077 of JARCFY010000011.1, forward strand.
GATGAAGGCCATCGCAAGGAGCTATGTTTGGTGACCCAGCATGGATCAGCAGATTGAGCGGTGGGTCCGGACGTGTCAGCCGTGTCAGGAGTCACGACCAGCAGCTCCAGAGGTTCCTGTTCACCCATGGGAGAAGCCGAGGGGGCCATGGTCCCGCATTCACGTGGACTTTGCTGGGCCTTTCCAGGGCCGAACACTCTTGATCGTCATGGATGCATACTCCAAGTGGTTGGAGGTCATCCCTGTCACCTCCATGACATCAGCTGTCGTCGCCCACTGCCTAGACCGCCTTTTCGCCACCTTCGGCCTGCCGGACCTCCTCATGTCCAACAATGGAACTCAATTTACATCAGCAGAGTTCCAGTCCTTCCTGGACGAGTGGGGTATCTGGCACATCACCTCGGCTCCTTTCCACCCCGCAATGAATGGTCAGGCCAAGAGAATGGTGCGAACAGTCAAGGACTCACTCCGTTGTTTGGGTGACGGGAATTTCCAGGCTAAGCTTGCCAGGTTCTTATTGCAGCAGCACTCCTCGCCGCACACCAGCACCGGGAAGTCGCTGGCAGAGTTGCTTATGGGGCACCAGCTGTCCACCTGCCTGAGCCGTCTCCACCCAGACCTGGCACCAGACATCCACCACAACCCTATAGCCACAGGGTCCTCTCAGTCCTTTGTGTTGGGAGACACAGTATATGCCAGAAACTATGGGGCAGGTCCGCACTGGGTTTCAGCAATCATGGTGCACGCCACAGGCCCTATCTCATACAAAGTGAGGGACGACACAGGCAGGTCCGTCGCAGACATCTGGCCCAGCTGAGACACCGGTGGCCAGCACCAGAGGATCAGTTGCAATGCTCTCCAGTTCCTGAGCCAGAACAATGTTTGCAATGCTCCCCAGTTCCTGAACTGGAGCAACGTTTGCCATGCCCCCCAGTTCCTGTGACAGGACAATGCACACTGGTTCCTGAGGCTGGCCTGGGAGACCTCCCAGCACAGCAAGATGCCGGCGCCCGGGGAAGTCGCTTGACAGAGGGCCGCTCCCTGCCAACTCCAGCCCAGGACATCTTAAGAGAACAGTCTGCCGAGCCCCTGCCAGCTTGGAACGAGGTAGGCCCCCTGCCGGAGCTGGGTCATGCCCCAGAACTCTCAGAGCTCCTGGACTTTACAGACCGCTCCCCCGTGAGTTCGTCACCACAGCTCACGCCGGCCTGTATGGGGTCCCCGGACTTAAGAGGGCATTCCCCATTGGGCCCACCTTTGCCGTGCTGGTCCCACCGGACCAGGCAGCTGCCCCCGCACCTAAGAGACTTTGTTGTTTGAACTTGGGGGGTAGGAGTGTTGTGTTTGTGTTTTGGATTATTGAAGCAGCAATAGCTTGAGAGGGCTCTGGTATCCTAAAGCTCCATTTCTTATTGGCTGATGAATAAAGACTCCCATTGGTCCTGAAGCCAATCTGGATACCCTATCACTGAGCCCTGCTTGGGTCCAATAGTATTGCTTGTATATAGTTACATTGTTGAATGTTATGTGTTGGAACAGTATAAATTAAGGTGCCGCTCTCATAGAGCTGTCTTTTGGAGCTGAGCAATATCACTGAATAAAAGCCTGTTGTTTGAATTCATCGCCTCCCACTCAATATTTTAAAGTTCCATTATATTTTTGGAGGTGGGTAAATCCATGCTTTCATAGCCATTAACATTGGCCTTAGCACTTTCCTTTTGAGCTTCATAGCTCTTAAAACATAACTAGTGGTAAAAAGCACCTCTAGCTGGAGCAGCAACAAAAAACTAATATACCCCTTTCATAATTTAATGCTACTGGAATCTGTTAATTTTTTCTTATGGCGTGGCATCGACGTCGAGAGAGATGGACGTCTGAGCAAAGAGCTCCCGCTTTCTTCCCCCTAAAAGCAACATTAATCATCCACGGATCACTCTAAAAATCAACCAAAAGGCATAGGAAAGAAGCCTGGACCTTCCGCCAAGAAACAAGCGATAGTGAGTAAAGCTGTTACCACTTATTTTTCTTAAGCGGACTCCCCCGGGCCCAAAGAGCCTAAGGCTCCTGCGTCACCTAAGATGGTGACCGACGCTGCTCCTACTCAGAACGAGGGGCTTGTTGTTTCACGCCAGGAATTTCATGAAACTATTAAGTCTCTTGAAAAAACTATGCTTTCCACAATTTCTGACCTACTGTCCCCTATAACGGCGCAAATCGGCGAACTGAAGCAATCCGTTGCTCAGATTGCGCAAACGGCGGAAACGGCTGCAGAGTCCACCATGATTTTGCAGGAGGACGCCAGTTATTTTTACAAAAGAGACGAGTGGTCCATGGAAAAAATTATTCAACTTGAAAACCAATTGAAAGCAAATAACGTTAAATTTCATGGAATACCAGAAGATTTAGACCAATCCACTAACCTGAAGTCCACTATGAAGGACTGGCTCTTGGAAGTGCTTGATCTGGACTCAGACAACCCCATTCTTATTGACTACGCCTTTAGAGCGGGCCAGGCAAGGGGAAGACAAAGCAACTTTCCCAGGGACATCATAGTAAAGTTTTCTGATTTCCACACAAAACAGAGTATTATGGCTAAGGCAAGATCAAGCGGCTATTTACTCTATAAAGAAACCAAAATCCAAGTCCTGCAGGACTTATCATCGGAAACGCTATTGAAACGCAGAATACTGAGGCCCATAACGACGGCGCTGTCTGCTGCTAAGATACGATACAGATGGATTGCGTACTGCAAACTCCAAGTTCAGCATCAAGGAATAACACTACAGGCTACAGACTTGGACTCAGGACAACAGCTTCTTCAGGAACTTCAACTTCAACCCATAGATGACAACACAATAGAAAAGAGTCCTAACACCCGACCCAGTCAAGATCGCCAGCGATGGCACCCCGCCAAGAAAAGACGGGAAAAACGCGGCAGGATTAACTAATGGTTCATTTACATTGTTTTCTATCTTATTTTGACTCTTTTTTAAATAACTGCACTATCTTATCACTTATAGCCATTGTAGCTAATGGTAGAAGCAGGCTGTAATTCATATATGGTATTTACCCTACGGGGGAAGAACACTAGTGATATTATAAAAGTTGACTTAGGGTTTGTTACTTAAAGTTTTGTAGTTTAATTGCATTTAAAATCATAATGTTGAAAGTTTGAATTTTAGAAAATTTTTAGGAAATTATATAGATGGTATATTTTCACTTTTTGTATTGCAGTGATCCGATGGACCAGTTATAGTATGATTTAAATTATTAAAAGAAATAATGGTGTGTTTTCACACCATATTGTCTATTGAATGGGGGAGAGGGGGGCAAAGCTTGGCTCCTACAATATTAAGATGTTATTGTTGTATATGTTCTTCATTTTATCCCTGGTGGAAAGGGAAGGCGAAGCAGAAAAGAAAGCTTCGTCAGTTTGTTTTTTAAAGTTCTTTAAGAAGAGGAATTTTTGTTGTAGTTTTGGGACAATGCAGCCTGAAATGTTGTTGTTCCAGATACGGACTATAAAAGCAAATAATGCAGGATTTTTATTTGGAATATTTGTAATTACTGAGGGATTAATAGGCTTGTTAGCAATTATTGGTTTATATTTGGTAATTCATTTAAATATGGAATCCAACAGACACATATGCTGTTTCTACTCTTTAGGTAAGGTTAAGCTTTTATTTTACTGTGATGGCTCAACAACAGATTAAACTTCTTTCTTGGAATTGTAGAGGATTAAATTCTCCTATTAAAAGGGTGAGGGTAACATCAGCATTGTTGAAGCATAGTCCAGATATTGTATTCTTGCAGGAGACTCACCTCAAAGGGAAACAAGAGACCGTATTGAAGTCCAAGTGATTTTCCACACAATACCAAGCTCAAGGTACCTCAAATTCAAGGGGGGTAGCAATTATACTCTCCAAATCAATTCGTTTTCAACTAAAAAAGCTAGAAAAAGACCCTAGAGGTCGTTATATCTTTTTAAATGGAATATTGAATGGCAGGGACATAACATTGGCATCCATTTATGCTCCCAATGCCAATCAGTTAGACTTTATTGTAGAAACATTTCATAAATTACTGGCATTTAGTAACAACCCATGGATTATTGGTAGCGATTTAAATTATGTAGTGAACCAATCACTAGATATACCTAGAGCAAATAAGAAGACATGCCCAAAAAATAAAGGTAAATTGACTTTTGGTTCAAGTACAATGTCTAAGTTAGCTGCAATTTTTAATGATTTTGATTTAGCAGATATCTGGAGATTACAAAACCCAACAGCAAGGGACTATTTTTACTTTTCCCCGAGATTTCAAACTCACACTAGAATCGATTATATTTTGGCATCTACGCACTTGGCCTGCAATTTTAATGACGCCTCGATAGGGGTTAAAGTGTGGTCAGACCACTCTTGGATAGATGCTTCACTATCATTGAATGAAGACACACCATGACAATACTCTTGGAGGTTAAACTCAAAACTTTTATTGTTGCAATCTGCTACAGACTCTGTAAAAAAGGACTTAAAAGAATATTTTGATATTAATTCTAAGTGTGGGGTCCCTGATCATGTAGTTTGGGATGCCCAAGCAGTCATTAGAGGGAAATTTATCGCTCTTTTAGCACATTATAAAAAAACTAAAGCCCATCTTTGTCAAGAAATTCTTGATAAGATAAAATTATTAGAAAATGAATACAAAAACTCTGGCCGGAAAAAGACATATAAACGGCTATTGTTGGAAAGGAAAAAATTAGAAACACTGGAAGTTTCTCAAATTCAAAATCGGTTAGCCTTTTTAAAACAAAAATATTGGTACAAAACACCGCAATCAATTAAATTGTTGTCATGGAAATTTAAAAAGAAGTCCTCAGAAAATATAATCCATGCGATACGTAAGGAATCAGGAGACCTGCAATATAAAAACAAGGACATATTAGAAGTATTTAAAAATTTTTATACGAATCTAAATCTCCCTCTATAGACCAACTTAATCAGTTTTTATTACGCTACCCAATTTCCAGAGTTCTCAGTTAGCAACATAAAAGTATGCTAGAGGAACCAATTACACCCCTGGAGATTACAGAAATTATAAAATCTTTGAAGAAAAATAAATCCCCAGGAAGAGATGGGTTTACAGCGGAGTATTATAAAAAAATTTGCTTTCCTCTTATCTGAACCACTGGCAAAAGTGTGCAACCAAATATTAGAGACAGGGGTAATGCCACAAACTTGGAATACAGCTAAAATTATATTGATACCAAAACCGGATAGGGACAACATGCTACCGGGTTCATATTGCCCAATTTCACTATTAAACCAAGATTATAAAATTTTCACAGCAACATTAACAGCCTGATTTAATAAAATAATTGAAAACTATATTCACATGGATCAATCGGGCTTCATTCCCAATAGGGAAATTACTGACAATACGAGGAAAATTATCAACATAATACAATACTGTAAATATTTGAATATTAAATCGTCTTTTATTTTATCATTAGACATTGAACAGGCATTCGATAGTGTGGAGCCAAATTATTTATATCACATTCTCACAAAATGGAACTTTGGCCCTAACTTTCTGAGATCTATCAAAACCATATATACTGACTCTTTGGCTAGTGTTCAGGTTAATGGCATTAATTCAGAAGATATCCGACTAACACGTGGTACAAGGCAAGGCTGTCCCATATCGCCGTTGTTGTTTGCTCTGGCTATAGAACCCCTCGCAAACGCTATAAGAATGAATCCTTTGGTTTTAGGTATTCCAACTTTAGATAAACAACAAAAGTTAAGTTTATTTGCTGACGACATGTCATTAACACTAACACAGCCCCAAACGTTGTTACCAGAATTATTTTCATTATTGCAGCTTTTTGGAGACATTTCTGGCTTGAAAGTCAATAGCTCTAAAACGATTTTATACCCAATAGTGTTGTCTCAAGATCTTAGATTTTATATTAAACAAAAATACAATTTTTCATGGACTAAAAATTGTTGGAAATTTTTGGGTATTAATGTTCCCTTAAATATTTCTACTTTGCTTCAACACAATCATTTAAATTTTATTAAAACGGTGGAAGAGCTCCCTAAAGCAACATCATCACCTCTACTATCCTGGATAGAAAAAATCCAAGTATTAAAGACTTTTGTTTTTCCAAAATTATTATATTATTTTAGAGCCATTCCAATTTGGATTCCAAGCTCGTTTATAACTAATTGGCAGCATTTGTTTTTGAAATATGTATGGAACAAATCAATCCATAGAATAAATGTTGATACTTTAAGGTGTCCTACCAAACAGGGAGGTTTGGGCCTTCCCGATCTCAAGGTTTATTATCAAGCTACATCACTGGTAGGCTTAGTGAAACAGTATAACCCTACTAATTTAGCAGAGTGGAAATGCCTAGAATCCACTTATATGGATGGTAGAACTTTTTCAGAACTGTTATGGGAAAAACCTACAAAAAGACCTCTTAGTCTGTCAAAAAAATTATTTCTTGATAACACAATGAAGATTTGGGACAAATTAAAACCCATTTTGACTACGACACCATTTATTCTGACTACCTTCTTAAGGCAATCATGGCTTCATGATTCATGGCTTCCAGCTTCAACTGCAAATACTTTTGATTTATGGAGGGCTAAAGGAATTTCAAAATTTTTAGATATTAGTAGGAATTTTCAATTGCTGAATAAAGAGGATCTTAACACTCAGCATCAGTGCACCTTCAATTGGTTTGAATATGAACAACTTAAACATTTGTGGGAGGTTAATTTTAAAGCAATTGAATCTCCTATACCACTTACCTCTTTTGAAAGATTGCTTACGAAAGGTAGTAAATCAACCAGAGGTTTAATTTCAATGTTATACTTGGAACTACTACAAGCATCTCTAAAATGGCCAGCAAAATACCAACTGTCATGGCATAAAGATTGTGGATTTCCAGTGGACAATTTGACCTGGCAGTCCATATGGGACTCCCCAAGTATGACCTCCAGATCCTTGAATATCAAAACGCAAGCCACTAAATTACTACTTAGTTGGTATTTTACTCCAAATCAATTACATCATATTAATCAATCATATTCATCTCAGTGTTGGAGATCCTGTGGGGAAATTGCAACATATTATCACTGCTGGTGGACCTGTACAAAAGTAAACCAATTTTGGATTAAGATCCAACAGTTAATTTAAAAAATAATGAATATTAACTTACCACTTACACCTGAATTAGTTCTATTAGATCAATAGCAAGGAATAGAAATTCCAAAAAAATCACAAGATCTAATTTCAAGTATGTATATGGCAGCCAAATCTGTTCTTACTTCCAATTGGAAGAGCACGAATCTTTTGACTATCCATCAATGGTATACAAAAATGTGGGAATTTTATACTATGGAAAAAATAGCATTGTCAGTTCCTCCCTATAATACAAGTAAATCCCATGCATATTTCTATTCTAAATGGCTCCCATTTGTAGAAGCGGCATTTAATGATCAAATCCCTTTAGGTACTATCCCAAAACGTTATTTTGATATAATTGCACTGTTTTAAAGTTTATTATTGTTAGTTAGTTTTTAGATTGTATACTTTGTAGATTTTGGTAATATATATGTATAATTGTTAAGTTATTATTGTAAACAAAGTTATATATTATCTCTGTGTTAAAAAGCTATATGATGAGTGTTGAATATTGTTTGATTTGTAAAATTCATGCTGAATTATAAAAGTTATAAATAAAGTTTGAAAAAAAAAATTTTTCTTATGATTGGGGGAAATATAGCATTGGTTTATATTCCTCAGTCATTCCTCTTTTCTTGACCCTTTTAATCTAAGTTTCAGATGGGTGTAGAATTGATACTAGGAATTTGGAGGGCAGTATGAGACTAAGAAGAGGGGGAGTATCTGCTGACAGGGGGCATAGGTGTTTTTAGACTGGTTTTAATATTTTATAGCTGTTGTTTTTAATGTTTGTTGTAAGGAGGCTTAGATATGGGGAGGGTCAAAAAAGGAGGAAATCCCCACTGGAAAAGTGTGTGCTGAAGCTGTCTAACTCAATAACCATTTTCCTAATTATCCTTACAATTTTCAAATACCCCATATTCCTAACTGTAGCAGGAGAGAAACCAGGAAATTTTAATCAATTATCCACACACTTTCCCAAAATACTTCTGATGTAATTTTCCTTCAACAAACTCAAAAGGCCCTCTATATATTGGGCATTGAAAAGGGGGCCTTCAGTCTTAAGCTAAAGGCACCTATCCAGACACTGGACTCCAATGAGCACTGCACAAACTCCAACTAGAGCACAGTCCCTGCCACACAGCTTGGTATACCTGCAGTCTGGAGTAAAAATTTAAGAAATGGGTGGTCAGTGGACTCAGAGACCCCATTAAGCCAAATGCCTGCCCCAAATAAAACCTGTGAGATAATCTTAGCATTAAAAGCCTTGATAACTGCAGGAACATATTGCCCCATTGAAATAAAATACAGCATTTATATTTACCCCGGCAGTTTTTGTAGCTGAATAATTATGGATTTTCCAAGTAAGGTTGTTACTGAATGTTACACTGAAGTAAATGATTTGGATGAAAGAACAGATAGAATGCTTATTAAATTTGCAGATGATACTAAATTGGGAGGGGTAACAAATACGGTCAAAGACAGAGTCAGGATACAGGATGATCTTGACAGGCTGGAATACTGGGCTAAAATAAAATGGATTTCAGTGGGGATAAACATAAAGTTCTGCATTTAGGTAGGAAAAATCAAATGCATAATTATAGATGGGAGAGACTTGTCTTGGCAGTAGTATGTGTGAAAAGGATCTAGGGGTCTTAGTAGACCATACACTGAACATGAGTCAACAGTGTGATGTGGTAACTAAAAAGGCAAATGCCATTTTGAACTGTATCAACAGAAGTACAGTGCCCAGATCACGTGAAGTGATGGTATCATTTTGCTCTGGTTAGACCTCTCCTAGAATATTGTGAACAGTTTTGGGCACCACAATTTAAGAATCATATAGACAAGCTGGAATGTGTCCAGAGGCAACGAAGATGGTGTGGGGTCTTGAGACCAAGTCGTATGAGGAAAGGTTGAAGGAGCTGGGTATGTTTATCCTGGAGAGGAGACGACTGAGAGGTGATATAACCATCTTCAAGTACTTGAAGGGCTGTTATATAGAGGATGGTGTGGAGTAGTTTTCAGTTGCCCCTGAAGGTTGGACCAGAACCAGTGTATTAAAATTAAATTAGAAGAGTTTTGGAAGAACTTCCTGACAGTTAGAGTGGTTCCTCAGTGGAACAGGCTTCCTCGGGAGGTGATGGGCTCTCTGGAGGTTTTCAAACAGAGGCCCTGTCCACACTGTCACTTTTGTCGCTCATTTCTCCCTATTGCTTTGGGTTCCTCCCCCTTTTCCACATGTGTTTTGCTCCCTCTGGGACTACTAGAGAGAACAAAACATATGGGGGGTGGGGGAACCTGAAGCAATAGGGAGAAATGAGCGACAAAAGTGACAGTGTGGACGGGGCCAGAGACTAGTTGGCCGTCTGTCGGCAGTGCTGACTGTGTGAACTTAGACAGATCATGAAAGGGAGGGCAGGAAGGGTTGCATCAGTGCCTAGTTCTTGTGGCCCTTCATACATGCCCAGGGAAATGTTGATCTCCACTTTGGGGTCAGGAAGCAATTTTTCTCCAGGCCAATTTGGCTGGAGATCCTGGAGGTTTTTTGTCATCTTCTGGGCACTGTGTGTGTGGGGGGCTATTTGTGAATTTCCTGCATTGTACAGGGGGTTGGACTAGATGACCCTGGAGGTCCCTTCCAACTCTATGATTCTATCATTCTAAGTATTTAAAATGGGCTATTTGTTCCATTTTCCCCATTTGTCATCCATAGCCTCTGTCTGATACAAGAATTTTTTGAAAATCATAACTTTGGATTTTTCATTGTTTACCGATAGTCCTTCCTGAGAATAGTATTTGGTGAACATGTTCAGTAACTTACGTAATCCAAGTTCTGATCTGAATAATAGGATAGTATCATCAGCATGAAGCAGAACAGTAATTTCATGGCTAGCCAGCCAATACAAGAACATGAAATCCTGGTTTTCGCAGATGAGGAATCATGTAATTCATATAGAGATTGAACAGTAGAGTGGTGAAAAGGCATAATTATTTGACACCCTGCAAAAGAGAGAGATAACTTGTCCAGAATGGAGGGTCCATTTCTTTTTGTACAATACATTTATGATCATTTAGTAAATAGGACAGAATTAAAGCCTATGTCAAATCATGATCTGCTGAATTTAATCACTCTTTTCCCACAAAGGTGGAGGGCCAGTTAGGATGGTCAGCTCCAGAGATGAAGCGATCCAGTTGGAATTGAGAACACTCTTGAGGATTCTGGGGATCTCAGTGGTGACTCTGTTGATATCCTAGTAACATCCACAAATACACAGTTTTGGGGGTAATAAAGCTGGTTGTTCCTTGGCATTCTTTTTCTCTGTCTAATAGGCTTTCTGGCTGTGAGAGACAAAATGAGCAAAAGGAAGGCTCAAGTATCACTGGACTGGATCAGATAATGCCCATTTGCAGACCTGTGAAGCAGCAGTGAAAAAGGTTTTTTTCTGTCTCTCACTCTGCCACCCATTATATCAGCTAAAGATTGTTCTCCTGAAATTTTCATTTTGAAACCCCTCAATATACTTGTGTTAAAATTTCAGGTTTTCTGCGAACCTGAGAGGTTCCCCAAGTTTGCAGGAAAATCTGTTTAGCATTGGTTTGGACCTGATCCATGGATTTAGATATCTGCAGATGAGGGCCCCAACATGTTGCTATTAGATATATAGACAGCAGCCACATAATGGGGGACTGAGCCAAAGCAGATGCATCTTCAAGCATTTTCTTTTTTTTTTTAATAATAAAATTTTATTATTTTCTAACACTCTTACATATTTTCTTATACAAACCCTTTTTCAATATTATTTCCATTTTTTGTTCTGTTGTATAATCTTGTTATCATCTTGTAATGATGGTTTCCCACCACATCTGAAGCATTTAACATTTTCAACTTTAACCATTCTCTATATGCATATATATATTTTTACTCTCCTGGTAACGACGTATTCAACCTTATAAAAATATCCATCATATAAATTCTTATTTTCTTATACAATTCTAAACATATCCTTGTTTTCTAACTACCATTTATACATTTAACTATCTCTTTTTAATATTATGTCCAAGTATAAATGTAATTTTTCATATCCCAATATTTTTCAAAATATTCTTTCAAATCTTTCCAATCTTCTAAAAAAGTCTCTGAGTACAGATTATTCAATTTTCTCGTCCATTTGTCCATTTCAGCCATGTACAACAATTTTTTCAACCACTCCCACACCTCCGGTATTTTTTCACCCTTCCAGTTCTGCGCATAGACCATTCTTGCCGTTGTAATCATATACCATATTAGTGTCCTTTTTTTAACATTTATCTCTTCTGATTTAAGTCCAAGCAGTAACAATTCCGGCAATTTCTTAAAAGTACATTTCAAATTTTTTTCCATTTCTGTATGTATCATAGACCAGTAGGTCTTTGCTTTATCACAAGTCCACCACATATGGTAAAAAGAACCTTCTTTTTTTTTTGCATTTCCAACATTTGTTTGACATATTTTGATATTTGCAATTTTTTTTGGCGTCATATACCATCTATACAACATTTTAAAACAGTTTTCTTTTAGATTATAGCACGTAGAAATACTCATGGCATTTTTCCGTAGAAATTCCCAAGATGACATTTCAATATCTTTGTTAAAATTTATCGCCCATTTTACCATTTGTTCTTTAACCATTTCATCTGCATTAAACCATTTTAGCAAAATTTTATACATTTTAGAAATCATTTTTTCCCCTCCTTCTTCCCAAATTTGCTCAATTTCATTATTTTTTTCTCTAAAACCCGTTTTTTATCATTCTTATAGAGATCATACAATTGTCTATACCTCAACCAACCATAATCAAAGTCTATCACATGTTGTTCTTTCAGTACAAATTCTTTGCCTTGTCTTATTAATAAGTCTTTATATTTCAGCCAGTCCTGTCCTTTAAAATACGATGATGGGTTTAACACTTCTGCTGGTACTATCCACATAGGTATTTCTTCTAAGAAGAAGTTCTTATATCTTATCCATGTGTCCATTAGTGTTCGTCTCAGATAATGGTTTTAAACATATTGTCCATTTTTGCTTTGCCATAATATAGATAAGCACGCCAACCAAACCTGCAATCATGACCCTCTAGGGCTAATAGCTTTCTGTCTTGTAGCATAGCCCATGTCCCTATCCAGGTCAAACATACTGCATCATGATATAACCTTAAGTTTGGCAACTGAAAGCCCCCTCTTTCTTTGGCATCACACATTATTTTCATCTTAATCCTTGGCTTTTTCCCTCCCCATACAAACTTGGAAAGCTCTTTCTGCCAATACTTAAATGCTTTTACATCTTTCACAATCGGAATAGTCTGAAATAAAAACATTAATTGTGGTAATACATTCATTTTAACCGTAGCAATCCTCCCCAACAATGACAAATTTAATACATTCCATTTTTTGATATCTTGCATAATTTGCAGCCATAGCTTTTCATAGTTATTTTTGTAAAGATCAATATTTTTCATAGTTAATTCAACACCTAAGTATTTTGTCTTTTTTACCACCTCACATTTTATAAGTTCCTGTAGTTCAACCTGTTTTTTATTTGACATATTTTTACACATCACTTTAGATTTGTTCTTATTTATATAAAAACCAGCCAAGTCACCAAACTCTTTCACTCTTTGCAACAAATATGGTAGTGTAGTCATCTTCAAGCATTTTCAATGTGGGGACCTGCTTCTAAAAAAACCCCAGGGAAATAATTTCCCCAGTATGGTTTTATATGAGAAAATTACTTGGAGAGAGGCAGGACTCCTTCCTTTCCCCATTCTAAGCCTGTTTGGTCTAACTTTTTGTTGTAGTAGCAGCAGCAGCAGCAGCAGCAGCAGCAGCAGTAGCAGTAGCTGTTGTTGTTGTTTCCCACAGCCACTGTGTGGCTGCGGGGAACTCTTGAAACCACGTTAAAAAGGTAACATCTCCTTTGACCCAGTTATCTTATTACTAGGCAATATAAAGACTTCAATCAGTAAGGAAATTTACATTTTTTTTAGTACTTGCCCATCACAGCACAGTTTTGTACTGCTAAAATGGGGAAGAAAGTGTCCCAAATGTAGCGTAGCTGCTTACAGAAACTTCAGAACTTTGCTATAATGACAAAAAAATCACAAGTTTTATTGGGTTAAAATGTGAAGGGAAAATCAGTAGGATTTAAAAACAACATTGTTTGCTGGAGAAATTATACTTCTGTCTTTGGTTTCCACTGACACTGAAGTGGAACAGTCTGATTTTTAATTGAATTTGATTTTATGGATTTTTTAAATCTCTGTGGTATTTTGTATCATGTATAACATTTAAAAATTGTAGACATGAAAATTCTTCTGTTGTTGCATCCTTTTACTGAAATATATTGTAAAGCATTGGAGTTGGGAGGCCGGTAACAGTGGAATCAGCATGGTAGTTTATGGCGGGTCAGTTTATGGCTTCGCGCCCTCTTTTATGCCGGTCGGAGATAATCCCCCAACTTCGCCCAAATGTCCAGATAGGACTTTAAGTTCATGGTTACAGTTCATAGGTCCCCGGGGGGAACCTAGGCATAGGATTGGTGGCCATTCAAGATCCGACCAGCTATTGTTCTACCTGGCGGAAGCTCAGGTAGGTCCACGTGACAGGCTTTTCCAGGGTGGTGCATCAAGGAGTATTGGTACCCTAAAAGAAAAATAGACCACTGCAGAACCCGTGGTGATAGCATGTGCAGGGTTTGCCGGTGTGGCGCAGGGAGGCCCAGGAGCAGCTTGTGGTCTGTGGCCACTGTAAACACGGAACGAACACTGAGCCCGGAACATGACTCGTCAAAAAGCCAACAGAAAGACTCAGTTATATGTGTTGTCTTCCCTTCCCCCACTGAATTGAATTGTTAGTCCCTTGTCTTCAACAAATTGTAAATCGCTGCGAGCCCGCCTGCGTGTGGGAAGCAGCGATCAATAAATCGAATGTATAAATAAATATATATATAAAAATAAACAACCTACCATACATGTAGTCATGGAATTTTTTCACTCCTGCGACCATGGCCAGGGCTTCTTTGTTGATTTGGGCGTAATTACGTTCTGCCGCCAACAGGGTCCTGGAGTAATAGGCCACCGGTACTTCCCGGCCGTTGGGAAGTTGATGGCCAAGGACAGCTCCCATCCCGTAGGGAGATGCGTCGCATGCCAGGATCACCGGGAGAGTCTCGTTAAAGTGAACCAAGACCGCGTTGAACACTAGCAAGTCTTTAACGGCCTGAAATGCCGCTGAGTGTCTTGGTCCCCAAACCCATTTGGCCCCTTTGTCTAGTAGCCAATGTAGCAGCTCTGCTATCACCGCCTTGTGGGGGAGGAAGGCGTGATAGAAGTTCAGGAGGCCGAGAAACGCCTGCAGCTTGGCCTTTGAAGTGGGCTGGGGCACCTCTGTGATGGCTGCCATCTTTTCCTTGATAGGGTGGATGCCCTGGGTGTCGATGGTGAAGCCCAGGAAGGTCACTGATGGAACGCAGCCTGGGCATTGTCCTTTAGTTGCATCTTTCAGCTGTGTTCCTCTTGAGTACCATCTATTATAGTGGAGAAATGGCGCATAGTAATACCCGCTTTGCATACTCAGAAGAAGATAGAACTAGAATTCTAGGGAGTGTGCCCAGATTGATGCAAGGTTATGATATAGCAAGTCCAGCAGACTGGACTCAATTGGAGTATCTCCATAAGAAAAATGTGCTTCTGGCTTCACATGCTTCGTCCTTAACAGACTACTGTCATTCTGATTTAATCCTGAGGGGATTACATTTACAAAAAGGACCAGCAATGTTTTTGGAGAAAGAGGAATTTAGAAGTAAGTGGACTGCAATTTTGAACAAATGTTCTTACGATCTAATGTTATTGATTATTGAGCAAGCCTCTATGGAGGCAGAGCAGGTCAAGGATGAAATTAAGACATTGGAGGACAAATTAAAGGGGGATTGTACCACTGACAGTTTCTCTGATCGTTTTAAACAACTGGAAGAGGAACTGAAAATATATGAACAAAAAATGAGGGATGTAAAAATTAAAAAGTTTGAGAGGGATAGAAGGGACTATGCTTTGAACCGGGTCTATAAATGGAATAACCCAGAAAACATTCCAGAAAGAAGGGTTACTTGGGCAGATGCATGCCCATCCTTTTGAGAAATAGACACAACAGAAGCTGAGGACTCTGCCACAACATCAGGGGAGGAAGGGGCAGGTCGGAAACCTTTTTTAGACAGAAAAACAAAACAACGCATTAGAGAGAATGCCCCTTCTTCATCCTCTTTTTTGTACAACCGACCCCCGAGATGAGGGAGACGGAGAGTTTAGTTATCAACTTGTCCTCAAGGCAATTTACACAAGAGGAGATAAGGATTTTAAATTTAGGCTTAGGCTTTGTCCTTACGCCAAAGTACAATCCTTTCCAAACTAGAATAGATTTGTTTAAATTGGTTAGAAGTCTGAAATTGAAAAACTTCTTTGCGGAAACTGAGGTCCCCATGAGTATGTCGGCATATGGAAACCAAATATGCAGGCAAGATGACAGATGAGTCAGATAGTTAGATCATGGGGATCTAGGTGACAGCTAGGGAGGTCACCTGACAGGCAGATTGCATCAGCCAGAGGAGGTGCAAGATGATTCAGCACTTCTTGCTGATTGGCTGTATAACTGTATATATTGAACTCTGCTTATGCCTGTGTGTGCCAGTCTTGGTATCCCCTTGCCTGCGAAGCACTTTGGCCGACTGTCTGGCGAGTGCCCTCTATAACTGTGTATATAGCTGTAAATAAACCTTTGTATATACTCTACTTCACCATGGTGTTGAGGACGTTCTGTGTATCTTCGCCATCCTCTCTGCGACAACAGGGTTATGGGCCCAGCCTGGTCCGCTGCGCAAAAGTCAAGGCGGATGGCGTTGTGCTGAGCTGAGGAGGCTCTACCAGTGTTGGTGAGAAGAGCTCCTGAGTTGATGTTTTGTGGACGTCTACAGCCGCTGTGAGTGATACAGAGTCGGAAACACAGTCTAGTGGGGGGGGGCGAGGTATCAGAGTCGGAGGAAGCAGAGACCGGTGACCAGCGGGGAAAAGCTCCTGAACGTGAGTGTATCATGGCTCAAGCACCGGCAGCACTGCTAGTTGATAAACTGAACTCTGATAATTATGCGACCTGGTCGCTTCGTATGGAGCACTATCTAAAGAGGGAGGCAGTGTGGAATTATGTTGACGCTCCCCCACAGGCTCCGATGGCTGAGGATGTTGCTAAAGACCAGAAGGCCTTGGCTACTATCGTCCTCAGTATAGCAGATGACCAGTTGCTGTATGTGTCCCAATGTGACAATGCAAAGGCTGCCTGGGATAGTCTGAAGGCAGTCTACGTCCAACAGACTGCAGGGTCCTTAATATCCCTGACCAGACGCATTTACAGGACTGTAATGCAGCCCGGGCAATCTGTCAGAGAACACTTAAACTCTCTGATAACTGGCTTCCAGCTTCTTGCACAGAGAGGGAAGCAAGTTACTGAGCAGGACCAAGTCTTTATCATCCTGAGTTCTTTGACGCAGAGGTTCGACCCGTTGATTACTGCATTGGAATCTGTTCCTACGGCTTCGTTATCACTTAACTACGTGACCGGCAGACTTCTGGACAAGGAGAGGCATTATCAGCAGAGGGAGTTGGCTGCCGTCCATCCTGGGAACCAGGCCAAGCCGGAGAGGACAACGAAAGCCTACGCTCCAGAAGCAAGCTGCAGTGATAAGCCTATCGCCCTCAAGGTCAAAAAATGTTTCATTTGTGGATCATCTCAACATTTACAGCGTCAGTGTTCAGCGCAGAGAAAAAGCCAAGAAGGAAAGATTCAACCATTTGTTCAACAAGCCACTCTTGTTGTGGCAAGCAAGTCTACGGCAGGTACCACCTGGATTATTGATTCTGGTGCCTCACAGATGTTTGCCAGGGACAAAAGTGTGCTACAAAACGTGAAACCTTCTTCCTTGGAGCATGTGAGTCTAGCAGATGGACACTCTGCAGAGGTGTCATGTCAGGGAGATGTATATTTTCCAGCCCTAAATTATTGTTTCAGAGATGTGCTTTGTGTTCCCACACTTGAATGTAACCTTTTGAGTATATGTGCTTTAGATAAAGCCGGCTTCAGCATTGTGTTTAGCAACCAATCATGTAGCATACTCAAGAAGGGTGAACAGGTTGCAGGGGGAAAATTGCACAACAATGTTTATGTGTTGGAGGATGGAAATGTGCAGGCTCAGACGGTGACCAACACCAAGCCTCACAATTCATGCATCCATTTATTGCACAGGAGGCTCGGCCACGCAGGTTTTTCTGTGATAACAAAAACGCTTGCTATTCTAAATAAGGAGAAAGTGAATAGCTGCTCGACTTATTTGGACTGTGATGTGTGTAAACAGTCTAAATCAGAGGCATATCCAGTAGCAAGGAGCAGTGAGAGGGTTACAGATAAGCCCTTGGCCCTGGTGCACGCAGACGTAATGGGTCCATTTCCCAAGAGCTTATCAGGGCGCAAATACTGTCTTGTTTTAGTTGATGACGCGTCGCGCTTTGCGTGGATTTATCCATTGGCGAAAAAATCTGAGGTGTGTAACACTGTAAAAATGTGGGCTAGAAATGTGCAGAAACAATTGCAACAGGAGATATGCATGTTTCAATCTGATATGGGTGGAGAGTTCCTATCAGACGAGTTGGCCCACTGGCTAAAGTCTTCAGGCATAGAACACCGCATAGCAAACGTTGCCACTCCTCAGGAAAACAGCATTGCCGAGAGGAAGGGGGCAGTTTTGCAAACCATGACAACATCCATGCTGTTAGATGCTGGCCTCCCGCATGCTTTTTGGGCAGAGGCCATGAAAGCAGCATGTTATATCCTCAACAGGATATGGTCTCGTGCCATCAATAACATTCCTTACAGGATGCTTTATGGCAAAGACCCAAGCTTGAGTCATCTAAAGGTTTTTGGTTCTAAGGCCTGGGTTAATGTTCCACTTGCCCAGAGACGCAAGGGTGGAGCAAGAGCAAAGAAACTGACCTTTTTGGGTTATCAGACGGGGATGAAATCATACCGGTTTGCAAATCCCAATAATTTGCTAAGTTTCAGCAGGTCAGCTAACTTTTGTGAGGATGAGAATTGGCACAAGGTCCATGCAAATCCTTCAGCTGTTTTGTTGCCAGTAACAGAGGAGGCGGAAAGCAAAACAGAGATTAAGCAGGAGGCGCTGTCACCAGCACAGGAAGCTCCAGAGAGTGTGCAAGGTGCTAGCCCGGTACCGAGGGTGTCTACAAGGGCAACAAAAGGTATAGCTCCTGTCAGATATGGTGAAACCGTGAATCATGTATATGTAAAAGTACCACAAACGTATGATGATGTGTTGACTTTGTGTGAGGAGGAAAAGAATGCTTGGTTGTCAGCAATGCAGACAGAGTACGATTCTTTAAAGGCACACAAAGTATTTTCTCCTGCAAAGCTGCCAGAAAACAAATGGGCTCTGGGGTGCCGGTGGTTGTTTAAAATTAAGGAGCAGCCGAATGGGGAGAAACAGTACAAGGCTAGGCTTGTAGCCAGAGGCTTCTCACAAATAGAAGGGGTGGATTATGATGAGTGCTTCGCTTCCACTGTAAGGGCTGAAACAATTAGAGCTGCCCTAACAAAGGCTGCTATCCAAAACATGTGCATAAATCACCTCGACGTTAGTACAGCCTATCTTAATGCCCAATTAAGGAGGAACTTTATCTTCAACAGATACCAGGTTTTCACTGCCAAGAACCTGAGTCAGTGTTAAGGTTGCACAAGGCTCCAAACGGCTTGAAGCAGAGTAGGCGTGCATGGGCAGAATGTCTCAGGAAAGCACTGACAGAGCTAGGGTTCGAGCAAGGCTTGGCTGACCCCTGTTTGTACAAGAAAAATATTTGTGGAATGTCGTGCTACTTGTTGGTTTTTGTGGACGATATATGTTTCATGTACAATACAGCAGAACAATTAGAACACTTTATCTCCAACATACAAAAGGTGTTCAAAGTAAAAAAACCTGGGACCAATTCAAAACTATTTGGGTGTTCATATCTCCAAGAGTGCAGACGGATTCTTTGAGTTGAGTCAAGAGGCCAAAATTAGGAAACTGCTTGAAGAGTACAACATGGTAGAGGCAAATAGTGTTGCAACACCAATGACCACTAGTTATGTAAGTGAGCCAGACACAGAGGTGTTCACAAACGTAACCATGTACCAGTCATTGGTAGGTAGCCTAAATTACATTGCCTGCTGGACGAGGCCAGATTTGTGTGTGGCAGTACACTGGTTGTCTCAGAGGTGCGTGTGCCCATACAAAAGGGATTGGCAAGCAGCAAAAAGGGTTTTAAGATACCTTAAAGGGACCATGGAAAGTAAACTGGTGCTCAAAGCTGACAAGCAGCAAAACCTCTTAGCTTATAGTGATGCTAGCTGGGGTGAAAGGCCTGATGGAAAGTCAACCACAGGGTATGCAATCTACATGTATGGGAGTTTGGTACAATGGAAATCTCTAAAGCAAACTCATGTTGCAACAAGTACATGTGAGGCAGAATATTCAGCTCTAAGTGATTGCACTGTACAACTTGAATGGTTTTATCAGCTGTTGCAAGACCTGAATGTAAAGTGTGAAATACCTGTAACCATCATGTGTGATAGTACTTCTGCATTGCAGGTAGCTGAAAACCAAGGACTTAAGCAAAGAAGCAAGCATATTAACATCCGTTATCAAAATGTAAAATCAGCTGTATGCCGAGGGTTCATATCTCTGAAGCATTGTGTATCAAATGAAAATATTGCTGATGTTTTTACTAAATGTTTGCCCAAACACAGGTTGGACTATCTCAACTGTGGACTTCATCTGACCCACTGTATCTTGGGAGGCGTGTCGGCATATGGAAACCAAATATGCAGGCAAGATGACAGATGAGTCAGATAGTTAGATCATGGGGATCTAGGTGACAGCTAGGGAGGTCACCTGACAGGCAGATTGCATCAGCCAGAGGAGGTGCAAGATGATTCAGCACTTCTTGCTGATTGGCTGTATAACTGTATATATTGAACTCTGCTTATGCCTGTGTGTGCCAGTCTTGGTATCCCCTTGCCTGCGAAGCACTTTGGCCGACTGTCTGGCGAGTGCCCTCTATAACTGTGTATATAGCTGTAAATAAACCTTTGTATATACTCTACTTCACCACGGTGTTGAGGACGTTCTGTGTATCTTCGCTATCCTCTCTGCAACAACAGAGTAATCCTTTCAGACTAAAATCCCAATTTGTTCCTCCCGGGGGTAATCCTTCCATTACTGTTTTTGAAAGGCATGTTCTGGAGGATGTTGAAAAATTAGAATTTAGGAGACCTACAGTAAAATACAATTTCACGCTGAAACAAGTAGAACTGCTGGATAAAATAGTGGAGGACCACTCTATTATTACAAAAGAGGCAGACAAAGGGGGAGGCATTGTGGCTCTAGATAGGAAGGATTATGTTTCTGAGGTTATGAGACAATTACAGGATTTAAATTTTTACAAACCAATATTGAATGACCCGAGTAATGAAGTTTCCAACATAATTAAAATCACAGTCCAAGAGGCTATATCCCCAAGCAGACTGCTGATTTTTTGATAAATGAACATCCCCGGGTACCCATTTTCTACAATTTGCCTAAAGTCCACAAACAGGGGTTCCCACCTCCCGGGAGACCAATTGTCTCAGGTATAAATTCTGTTCTGGAACCGCTATCGAAATATGTAGACTCATTTTTACAGCCTTTTGTGAGTGAAATTCCATCATACATTAAAGACACCAGGGATTTTATTATGAAGATGGAGGGCTTGAGAATCCCTGCTGAGGCTGTCTTAATGACTATGGATGTGTCAGCATTATATACCAACATACCACACAATGAAGCAAGACTGTGTCTACTCACTACTTTAGAAAGAAGGAACCCACCTTTTCCACCCACACATTTCCTCATAGACCTTATTGATATTATTTTTGAGAAAAGCTTTTTTAGGTTTAGGGAGGATTTCTTTTGGCAAGTGAAGGGAGTTTCTATGGGGAGTACATTTGCACCTAGTGTGGCAAATTTGTTCATGTGTGAATATGAAATAAAGTGGATTTTGAATTAAGATTGTAATCCATTTTTTCAGCAGATAATATTCTACAAACGTTTTATTGATGACGTTTTTCTGGTTATGAATAATGTGACCTGTGTTCAACCATTCGTGGAGTGGCTTAATATGCAACATGCCTCCATTAAATTCACACATAATTTTGATTTGGAACAAGTTAGTTTTCTGGATGTGATGGTGTATGTGCAAAATCAGCAATTGGCTGTTAGGCATTTAATTAAAAAACAGATAAGAATTCATATCTCCATTTTCACTCTTTCCATACTAGATCCTTAAAGAAAAACATACCTTATGGCCAGTTCCTTTGTCTTAAAAGGAACTCAACCACAATGGAGGACTTTGAGACTGGATGTGAGAAGATGAGGAGACAATTCTTAGACTGGGGTTACCCTAGGAATGTAGTCCAGCTAGCCCTCAGCAGGGCTCAGCAGAAAGATCGCATGGAACTTTTTTTGGAGACAGAACATACAACCACGTCTAGAATTCATTGGCCCATAGATTATTACCCCTCTATCTTATGCCATTTGTAATGTTATTTTTAAACATTGGCATTTAGTAAATGATATTCCAGGATGTGATATTAAACCTCAGGTGGGTTTTAAGAGAACAGCAAGCATCAAGAACAGACTTGTCAGAGCTGACATGGACACAGACAGTGCACCTGCAGCAACTTGTAGTGGATTTTTCAGATGTGGTAGATGCAACATGTGCCCACAAGCCCGGGAGACAAGAATTTTGGATTTCCCCTTAGTAAAATTCAAAGAGGACATCAGATTTTTTGCAAACTGCTCCACAAAAAAATTAATATATTTCATAGAATGTCCTTGTGGACTTGGTTATGTGGGGCAAACAATGCGGGCAATCCAGACACGGGTTTCAGAACATCGCTCACGCATCAAACAGGGCTACCTTGAGGCACCATTGGCACAACATTTCATCAGTAAGGGACACAAACACACAGAGTTTGAGTTTCTAGTATTAGAGACAGTCTCAGAAAAGAAGTTTTGCAGAAGGGACATCCAACAAGTTTTATTATAACGTGAGGCATTTTGGATATTTGGACTTAAAACTTATCCTCCATGGGGATTGAATTCAGCTGTGGAACTCTCATGTTTTCTTTAGGTTTTGTTGTAAGTTTTTGTTGTAAGTTTTTGCTATGAGTTAATCTCTAACTATCTGGAACAGTGAAGGCTGTAAGGTTCCTTTAAGACTGGTTGCAAGAGGGGCTATTTAATTAGCAGTGCTAATTGCACTCTAAGGCTACAGAACTTGATTATAATATGATAATGAGAGAGTGTGGATTGGAAGCGTATTCCCTTAGGGGTAAGTTAGCATGGCACTGCTTTACAATTGTAACCAAATAGTATATAACTATCATGTAAGTAATTTTATATATTTGTGAAGAGTACTGTACTCAGGAGACCAGGAACGGTGAAATCATGAAGGCTTTATTGAGTGATTCAGCATGCCCAGTAGATGGTCAGAACAAGCATGCTTCCAGGGCTCCAGGGCCCTCATTATATGCTGGCCGGAGCCACACCTCCGGCCGCACCCAAAAGACCTGATAGAGACTTAACATATGCACAAGTTTGTCATAGGTTCCCTGGAGGAGCCTTTGATTGCATTGGCTCCTCAGGGAGAACCTAGGTCCCACATTGGTGGAGGCTTTCAATCCGGATGTCTATTGTTCCTCCAAATTCAAGCTCCCCTATCTGCCTGACCATGTGCTCTGGCCATGTGGCGGGCGCCATTACCTGGGAGCACATGGCAGGCTGGTTGCTACACAGAGCATACTACATTACACCCCTCCCCCCATAGTCCGGACTGTTCCTTGGCAAACATAGTCTCTGAGGTGTGCAGGACATTTCCATTCTCTGGTCGAGCAGCACGAGGTCGCCAGAGCCACCGGTGTAGGGAGCGGAGATTCAGGGATATCTGCCTCGGGCTGAGCTGGGTCTGGTACCGGTGCAGGGATGGCGACTGGAGTGATGTCCGGGTGGCCGGCTTCTGTGGGGTCCTCCTGCAGAGTCTTGGCTGGTCGTGGGGCGGGCAGATCATCTGTCTCGGGTACCTCGGGTTCTGCATCTGGGAAGTCCAGCCCTGGATCATCCGCGGAGAAGGCGTGCAGGCGGTGGCGTTGGTCCATGTGGTGCCTCCACTGTTGTCCTTCCTTGCCTGCAACTTCATAGGAGAGGGGACCGGTGATGCAGATAATCCACCCCGGCAACTACAGGGGGCCCCGGGCATAGTTCCGGACATAGACTGGGTCCTCTGGCGTGAACCCTCTGGGAGCTTTGGGGACGTTGGGTTCTTTGGAGGTGGCCGGTGCCCGATCAGGGTGGAGCCGGTCGAGCTGGGTTGTCAGCCGGCGGCCCATGAGCAGCACTGCAGGGCTGTGACTGGTAGCCGAGTGAGGGGTGGTGCGCTGGCCAAATAGGAAAGCCGTTAACTTAAACCCCAGCTCCCCCTGGTCCATGCGCCTCAGTGCCTCCTTAGTGATGCAGACCATTCGCTCTGCTTGGCCATTCGTGGCCGGGTGAAAAGGGGCAGATCTCACGTGCCGGATGCCATGGAGCTCCACAAAGCGCTGGAATTCCGCGGAAGTGAAAGTCGTGCTGTTGTCCAAGACGATGGTGTCCGGCAGGCCGTGGGTGGCAAAGATGCACCACATTGCTCGAATGGCGGCTTCAGACGAGGTGGCACGCACAGGAACGACTTCCAGCCACTTGCTGTAGCTGTCGACTAGAATAAAGAAAAGCTGCCCCTGTACCGGGCCTGCAGAGTCCACGTGGAGTCAGGACCAGGGGCGTTGGGTGGACTCCCAGGGGTGGATGGGAGTGTGTGGAACGTCCGGATGGGTCTCTTGGCACTTTTTGCAGCGGCAGACCCGGTCCTCTATCTCCTTGTCAAGGCCAGGCCACCAGATGTAGCTCCGGGCCAGGGCCTTCATTCGTACTACCCCAGGGTGGTGCTCATGCAGAGCGGTCAGCACTCGTGGGTGGAGGGGTTCTGGAATCACGACCCTCGAGCCCGAGTAAGCACCCCTTGTGGGTGGAGAGTTCTGCATGCCAGATTGAGAAGGCCGCGAACTCAGGGTCTGGATTCTTGGGCCACCCCCTTCCCACCCAGTCGGAGACCCAAGAGAGTTGATGGTCCCGGGCCGTGCGCCAGGCCATGTCCCATACCTGAAGCGGCCGGTCCGGCCGGTCCTCGAGCAGAGCGACATGGTAAGCCGGAGCTGGGTCAGGGTCACAGGAGGGCAGCGGAAGGCAGCTGAATGCATCCGCATGGCCCATGGCCTTTCCCGGGCGATGCACCAAGTCATAGTCGTACCCCGCGAGGAAGATCGACCATTGGAGGACTCGTGGGGACAACATTTGTGGCGTGCAGCAATCTGGGGCGAGGAGGCCCAGAAGAGATTTGTGGTCCGTGGCGACCGTGAACTTGCGCCCGTACAAGTAAGTATGGAACTTTTTGACCCCAGCCACGATTGCAAGTGCCTCCTTGTCTATCTGAGCATAGTTCCTTTCGGCTGGGGCTAGGGTCTGGGAGTAATATGCAACCGGGAACTCCCGGCCAGCTGGCAGTTTGTGACCCAAAACTGCCCCCACCCCATAAGGAGATGCGTCACAGGCCAATACGACAGGCAGGGCTTCGTCGAAGTGGGCGAGGACCGCATTGGACATTAGGAGGTCCTTGATGCCCTGGAAGGCCGCCACCTGGCGGGGACCCCAAGTCCAGGTGGCGCTTTTGTCCAGGAGCCTGTGTAAGGGCTCAGCTACCACCGCCTTGTGGGGAAGGAAGGCATGGTAGAAGTTGATGAGTCCCAGAAAAGACTGCAGCTCTGCCTTGGACTTGGGGGCCGGGGCATCGGAGATGGCCTTCACCTTGTCCTTAGTGGGGTGAATTCCGTGGGCGTCCACCTTGAAGCCAAGGAAATCCACTGCAGGCACCCCAAGGAGGCACTTCTCACGTTTCACCTTCAGGCCGGCATCCTTGAATTGCTGGAGGACAGGAGGACATCCTTGAATTGCTGGAGGAGCATAGGCGGGCCGAGAAAGTCTTGACATCCGGAGCCGCGATCAGGACGTCGTCGAAAAAGGGCTGCACCCCTGGAAGACATTTTAACAAATGGTCCATTAACTCTTGAAAGATCCCGGGGGCTACGCTCACCCCGAACTGGAGGCGCTTTACCTTAAACGCCCCCTTATGTGTCACAAGGGTCTGTGCTTCTGCTGTGGCATCGTCGACCGGCAGCTGCTGGTAGGCCTGGGCCAGGCCTAGTTTTTCAAACACTCGTGCCCCAGCCAGGGAGGCCAACACGTGGCTGATGACTGGGACTGGGTAGGCATGGGCCTGAAGTGCCTTATTGATGGTGCACTTATAGTACGCGCAGATGCGGATGTCCCCGTTTGCCTTCATTGGCATCACAATCAAGGTCTCCCATCAGGCGTGGGACACTGGTTCTAGTACACCCTGGGCAACCAACTTATCAAGCTCCCACTTGATCTTGGGCTGCACTGCAAGTGGTGGATGGTGGGCCGGTATGCGCACAGGCCGGATCGCGGGGTCAAGGTCCAGGGTGATGGGTGGCCCTGTATAGGAGCCCAGTGCCCCATCGAAAACTGCTGGGAATTCCTCACAGATGTCGGCAAAATCTGTGGGCCGCAGGCTGTGTACCCCGGTGACGCCCAGCCCTAGGGGCTGGAACCAGGAGAGTCCCAGTAGGCTTGTGAGGTTGCCCACCACCACCAGGTGTGAGAGTTCTGCTCAAAGTAGTCAAGGATCAGATCTTGGTTGGTTAACCAAAGTTCTTTATTTCCAATCTCTACATTAGTACAGCTTCTCGGATTATTGTCAGAGATGAGGCAGATAATACAAGCAGGTCTATTATACCATTCCAAGGAGTTTGAATTACCCATAGGTAGCCAATCACTATAGGGGAAAATTGGCGGGCAAAGAGGAGTTCTGACCGTTTGGTTCTCACAGGAAAGAAAGTGAGGTGTCAAGCTGTAAATTTCCTTTCCCAAACCAGACCAGATGTTACCAGTTCACATAACAATCAATGGCCTCAAGGCTTTTGCATGTGATAAGAGATGAGAGGTATCCTCCCTTGAAGTCTCAGCCGGGGCAGCTGGAATGCAGAGGCAGGGATGTGAGAGGCCTCCTTGTTCTCATACATTACAGATGTCACCCTCCCGCTTCATTTGCTACAAACTCCAGGCCTGGTCAAGCAGTAGAACAGTAGAACACGGCAGTTACAAGCACAAAATAAAACATAGGGTAACATAAAGGGTACAGGCATGATTACTATGATGTCTGAATTAGCAGATTCTGACACCAGGAGGCCCAAGCATCCCGTAAAGTTCTTAAATTGGACCCAGAACTTGCCCCCTTTATCGATATTGGGTTCTTCTGAAAGTCCCACAGGGTTAGGCCCTGGACTTTCCGAAGTCGGGGGCCCCCCGTGGGGCAGAGCCTGCGGAGGGTGGACTCTGAGATTATGGAGTAGGACAACCTGGTGTCTACTTCCATTTGGCAGGGGGTCCCCTCAATCAAAACTGAGACCTTAATTTTGTTGGGGGTGTCGGGGGGCAAGTTCATTACGTGCTGTGTCTTGCGGTGGTGGTGGTGGGTTGCTGCTGTCTGGAGGAGTTTGACGGACTCCTGGTGTGCGGCTTTGGTGTAGCGGTTGGAGCGGGTGCGGCAGGCCCGGGCGATGTGGCCCTTCTTGCCACATGACTGGCACTCTGCTTCCCAGAAACGGCAGGTCTGGCGGTCATGCTGACCGCCACAGCTAGCGCACGTGGAATGTTTGGAGTGTGGCGTCGCTGAGTGGGAAGCCTTTTCACCCGAGTTGTCGGACCCCTGTGTCGGAGGCCGGCGTTGTACCTGGAGTGTCTCATCGTCCTCAGAAACGTCGGAGTCTGCAGCAGCCTCGGTCTGGTGGGCGGCTGCGGATGTGCCTAGCTTCTCCTGCTGAGAGACCTCAAAGGCGCAAGCCGTGGTTAGCATCTCGTCCAGGGTGGCTGTGGAGTTGGCCATCAGCTTCCTTTGAAGCTTGGGGTCGCGGACCCCACACAGGAACACGGAATATAGCGTGTCCTCTACGGCCACGAACTCATACCCCACCAGGAGATGGCGGAGGGCCACCAGGTAATTGGAGGCAGACTCACCCTTCTGCTGCAGCCGGCAGAAGAACTTCACCCGCTGCGTGTTCTTGGAGGGTCTCAGCGAGAAGTGGTTCCTTAGGAGCACCATGATGTCGTCGTATGTGGCCTCTGCTGGGGTATGAGGGGAAAGCAGGCTGCGGAGTAACTTCAGTGTCTTTACCCCGCAGGAAGCCATGAGCCAGGACTACTTCTTACTTCTTCTTACTTCTTCTCGTATCTGTGATGTCCTGTGCGTCGAAGTAGGATGTGAGCTGGTTCGTCCAGGCTTCCCAGTCTTTGGGGCAGGCTCGATTGAATGGGTGGGTGGTTCCCGGAGTGGTGGCCATTCTGGGATGTGCAGCAGTGCATTGAGCAAGATCCTCGGGAGCCGATGGTGGTGCGGTGGTGCTGGAACCAAGCAACGCCAGTGGCTGACGGATCTGGTCTGGGCTCAATGCGGTGCTGGTGTCAGCCAAGGAGTCGCTCATCAGGATCCCATCCTCATCGCCAGTGAAGAGTACTGGACTCAGGAGACCAGGAACGGTGAAATCATGAAGGCTTTATTGAGTGATTCAGCATGCCCAATAGATGGTCAGAACATGCATGCTTCCAGGGCTCCAGGGCCCGCATTATATGCTGGCTGGAGCCACACCTCCAGCTGCACCCAAAAGACCTGATAGGGGCTTAACATATGTGCATGTTTGTCATAGGTTCCCTGGAGGAACCTTTGATTGCACTGGCTCCTCAGGGAGAACCTAGGTCCCACATTGGTGGAGGCTTTCAATCCAGATGTCTATTGTTCCTCCAGATTCAAGCTCCCCTCTCTGCCTGACCATGTGCTCTGGCCATGCGGCGGGCGCCATTACCTGGGAGCACATAGCAGGCTGGTTGCTACACAGAGCATACTACATTACAATTTGTATTTTAGGCAACTAATATTCAAAGGCACACTAATATTGTTCCATGCCAGATGTAGAACTTCGTCTGCTTTTTGGTAACTTTTTGAATTTTGTAAAAAAACAAGTTTATGGGAATTGTTTCATGGATTTTTGGGCATGATTCTCTAGTATTTTTGTACAGATTGTATTTTATTATATATTTTCTTATATTGTATTTTTTACAAGACTAGATATTGGTTCGGAAGAAGATATTTATCTCGAAACAGGACTCATATTCCGGAGAATCCTGTCAACACCACCGGCACCATCATTGTGAATGTGACTAGCACTTTGACTGATCAAACAACACAATAACTGGAAAACAATACAATAACTGGACAGCAATTGTAGTTCTTTATTCCTTGTATTTAGGTTGTAAAATCATAGTTTTGAATAGGTTTCCTTTGATTATAAAATTATTAGCAGCATATACGAACACGGCTTGGGCGTTGTCCTTTAGTTGCATCTTTCAGCTGTGTTCCTCTTGAGTACCACTCCGAACTGGAGCCGTTTTACTTTGAATGCCCCCTTATGGGTGACTATTGTCTGTGCCTCTGCCGTGGCATCGTCCACAGGGAGTTGCTGGTAGGCTTGCACCAGATCCAGCTTACTGAAGACCTTGGCTTCCACTAGAGAGGCCAAGACATGGCTGACCATGGGCACTGGGTATGCGTGGTCTTGGAGGGCCAGATTCAAGGTGCCCTTGTAATCTGTGCAGATGCAGATTTCCCCATTTGCTTTCATGGGGGTGACTATTGGGGTGCTCAAGCATGCCTCTACCTTCAGCTGAATGGCCAGAGGAGGCCGCCGTGATGTGCCCCATCTATCTGCAGGAGCGGCATGTTGCATTGCAGAACCGGCAGGATCGTCACTCATGGGGGTCCCCACTGCTGGCGCATGTAGGGGGCAGCCTGTGTTGGGAGGAAGCAGGGAAACAGTGGCGGATACCAGGTGCTGGGAATGGCCCCCAGAGGAGCAGGACTCACCCTTCCGTGAGTGCTGCTGGAGCCAGCAGACGTCCTCATCCTCGGATGTGTCAGATCCGGAGGTCACGGTGCAATGGACTTTGGTGGCTGGTTTGTCCTTCAATGTTGCCTCAAAGGCCATGGCTGTCTGGAGTATGTTCTCGAGGGTCAGCTTGGGAAGCGCTATCAGCCAGCGCTGTATCTTGGCTTCTCTTACTCCTCCCATGAACCCTGTCTCCACGAGGTCGTCCATGTGGTGGAACTCACAGCCCACTGCCATGCAGCAGAGGTCAGCCAGGAAGGTTGCAGCTGATTCTCTTGGCTGCTGTTGGCGCCAGATGAAATCCAGGTGTAGGGCCATTTTGGAGGGTTTGGGGGCGAAGTAGTCCCCGAGGGCCTTGGTTAGGACATCATAGGGTGCCTCGAGGGGATCTTGGGGGGTGAGCAGGCTCTGGGCAACCCACATCATGTCCACCCCACAAGAGCTCAAGAGCCAGGCTCGCTTCAGGTCCGCATCGGTAATGCCCCGGACGATGAAGGTGCAGCCCAGCTGCTTGATCCATGCCTCCCAGGTCTCTGGACGAGACAGGTCGAATGGGGGATATTGGTCCCGGAGTGCCAGCCATAATTACTGAAGCAGGAACGGCGTGGTGAGCAGTGTCCTCGGGGGCTTGCGGCGGGGCCTCGGAGCGCTGGAGCTCGGTGGTGCCTGCAGCCGGGGGATCGGTGCTCGGTGCGGGGCTGCTTGGTTCAGCTGGAGAGTCGCTCATCGGGATCCCATCCTCATCACCACTGTAAAGTATTGGAGTTGAAATCAGCATGGTAGTTTATGGCGGGTCAGATGGAACATAACAAACCCCGGGCTTCGTGCCCTCTTTTATGGCGGTTGGAGATAATCCCCCAACTTCGCCCAAATGTCCTGATAGGACCTTAAAGTTCATGGTTACAGTTCATAGGTCCCCGGGGGGAACCTAGGCACAGGATTGGTGGCTGTTCAGGATCCGACCAGCTATTGTTCTACCTGGCCGAAGCTCAGGTAGGTTCAAACCACCTGCAAAGGTCCACGTGGCGGTTGCCATTATGAGAGCACATGGCGACTGCAGTATCAATATACAACATATATTTTGTTTTTTACTTCATTTATACCCCATCTTTCTCCCCAGTGGAGACCGAAAGCAGTTGACATCATTCTCCTTTCACCTACTGTATTGTCACAACATCCCTGTGATATAGGTTAGGCTGAGAGTGTGTGACTGGCCCAAGGTCACCCAGCAGGCTTCCATGACAGAGCAGGGATTCAAACTTGGGTTTCCCAGTCTCTAGTTCAGTCTCCAGCCACTACACCATACTGGTTGCTGAGGTAGGCTGGTTTACCCTAGCAAGCATGCTTTTTGAATATCCATGTTGTGTACTAGTCATGAAATGGCGACCGCCATGCGGTCAGAGCACATGGCCCGATTCTACCTGAGCTTCAGCCAGGTAGAACAATAGACAGTTGGATCCAAAACGACCACCAATAGCCAGCCTAGGTCTTCTGCGGGGGACCTATGAACTACAACTTAAGACCTAAGGCCCTATCAGAACTATGCGCATATGCTAAGCCCCTATCAGGTATTTTGGGTGCGGCCAGAGGTGGGGCTCCGGCCGGCATATAAGCAGGGCCCTGGAGCCCTGGCAGCATGCTTGATCTGACCATCTCCTGAACATGCTGATTCACTTAATAAAGTCTTTGCTATGATCATCCTACAACTCGCCTCCCGACTCCAGTACATTCCACTGGCGACGAGGATGGGATCCCGATGAGCGACTCATCAGCCACGCAGAGCAGTGGAGCTCCGAGCACCGGGCCGCCAGCTCAACAAGCCCCAGAGGACATCGCTCGCAACCTTGCTCCTGCATCGGCAAACATTGCTGCCACAGCGGGAAACATCCCTCCATTCGACACCTCCAAGCCCGAGCACTGGGACGCATGGGTCAGGCAGCTCGAGTTCCTCCTGACTGTGCAGGGAGTCACCGAGGCCACCCTGAAAAGGGCCTGGCTAATGGGCCACTGCGGCATCGAGACAATGCACATCGCGCAGAATATCATAGCACCCCGAGACCTGCTGGACGTCTCCTACGATGACCTCAAGAAGCTGCTCGGGAACTACTTCGCACCAAAACCATCCATGTTGGTGTTCCGGGTCCAGTTCCTCGGACGGAACCAGCAACCGGGAGAGAATGCCGCCACGTTCCTGGCCGACCTCCGCTGCCTGGCAGTCGGGTGTGAGTTTAAGAATGTGGAGGACAACCTGCTAGGCAGCTTCGTGGCAGGGGTAAGAGAAGCCAAGCTCTGCCGCCAGCCCTCGAGAAGGTGCTGCAGGCTGCCGTCGCGTTCGAGACAATCTACAAGGACAAGCAGGCGTCCAAGGTCCACCGCATCGCCTCCTCCGGGTCTGAGACAGATGAGGACGAAGACGTCCACCAGCTATGCCGGCGCGCGCAGAAGGGTTAGTCTCGAGGCCGTGCCCAGCACACCATGGCCGCCTCCGCCTCCACTTCTTCCAACCCCAGCAGGCTGCCCCCGACGTGCGCTAGCTGCGGGGACCCCCACGAGAGACGCTCCTGCCATTTCCGAGATGCCGTTTGCAGAAGGTGCGGAAAGACGGGGCACATCGCCAGGGCCTGCCACTCCCGGAACGCGCGACAGTCCTCCGTGGCCTCCACTGCCCACTACGAGGCAGTTGACAGCACTGGCCACCCAGGTACTCCAACTACGAGAGCCCCTCCCCGCAGCGATCCAGGTCAACCTGCGGATCGGGGGCACCCCCTGTTGCATGGAGGTTGATTCCGGGTCTGCCTACTCCATAGTCTCAGCGGCCACTTTTAAAAAACTGTTTCCGCAGCGGAGCCCCCGGCTGCGCCGGCCAACTGCCCTCGTGCTCCGGGACTTTCAGAAAAACCCGGTCGCCATCAAGGGGCTGGCGCAGGTCCAGGTGCAATACCAGGGCATATGCAAATCCCTCGACCTACTAGTGGTGGAGCGGGACCTCAACAGTCTGCTGGGGCGTGCTTGGTTCAAGCCCCTGTGGGTGGGCATGACGGGGGTTCACAAAGTAGAGTTAGCAGATTACGACTCAGTCTGCGCGGAATTCCCGGCCGTTTTTGACAGCACCCTCGGTTCCTACCGGGGTCCTCCAGTCTCCCTGGACCTGGATCCGGCCGTACGCCCGATCCGGGTGCCAGCCCATTGCCCGGCTTTAGGAATGGCTTTAGGTGCCAGCCCAAGGTGGTGGCGGAACTAGACAAACTCGTGGCTCAAGGCGTGCTGGAGCCAGTTCCCCATGCAAAATGGGAAACCCCTATAGTGACCCCGTTGAAGTCTAACGGGGAGGTCCGCATCTGCGCGGACTACAAATGTACTCTGAATCGGGCATTACAGGACCACTCGTACCCGGTACCAGTGATCAGCCATGTGCTAGCATCCCTAGCGGGAGCCACGATCTTTGGGAAGCTGGACTTGGCTCAAGCCTATCAACAGCTCCCAGTAGACGAGGCAACCGCGGAAGCTCAAACCATAGTGACACACAAGGGCGCTTTCAAAGTGAAAAGGCTCCAGTTTGGGGTCAGCGTTGCCCCTGGTCTGTTTCAGCAACTAATGGACTCTGTTTTAAAAGGCATTCCAGGGGTGAAGCCATTTCAAGACACGTTTACGAGCCGTTCTGCAGCGTTTCCAGGATGCCGGTCTCAAGGTGCGAAAGGACAAGTGCACCTTGGGAGTACCTTCAGTAACGTTCCTGGGGTTCCACATGGACGCACAGGGCATCCACTCCACCAAGGAGAAGGTGAAAGCCATCACAGAGGCGCCGACCCTGACGACAAAAGCGGAGCTCCAGGCATTCTTGGGCCTCCTCAATTTCTACCACGTGGTCTTGCCACACGAGGTGGCAGTCGCCGAGCCCCTCCATAGGTTACTGGACACAGGGGCAAAATGGGCTTGGGGGCCGCGGCACGACAGGGCTTTCGCAGCGGTTAAGGACTTATTGGCGTCTAACGCAGTCTTGGCACACTTCGACGAGTCTTTGCCGGTGGTCCTTGCATGCGATGCATCTCCATACGGGGTGGGGGCTGTCCTGGGCCATCGTCTGCCAAATGGTAGGGAGGTGCCTGTGGCCTACTACTCCTGGACACTGTCAAAGGCGGAGCGGAATTACGCCCAAATAGACAAGGAGGCTCTGGCAATCATGGCAGGGGTGAAAAAATTCCACGATTACCTCTACGGCCAGGCGTTTATGGTCACCACGGACCATAAGCCGCTTCTTGGGCTGCTCGCCCCACACTGCCAGACGCCCCAGATGCTGTCCCCTTGGGTCCTGCGGTGGTCTATTTTTCTTGCAGGTTACCAGTACGACCTCATCCACCGCCCTGGGAAAGCCATGGGCCACGCCGACGCCCTCAGCCACTTGCCCCTCCCGGGCTGCGACCCCGACCCGGCTTCTGCATTCTACGTGGCCCTCCTCGAAGATCTTCCGGATCGCCCGGTACAGGTACCCGACGTGGCCCGCCGCACGGCGCGGGACCGCATCCTCTCCCGGGTTTCCGACTGGGTGGGGAGGGGGTGGCCCGACCATCCGGACCATCCGACCATCACAGCTCGGAAACATGAACTCTCCACCCACAAGGGGTGTTTGCTCTGGGGGTCGAGGGTAGTCATCCCTGAGCCGCTCCGCCCAAGGGTACTAGCAGCCCTCCACGAGGCACACCCCGGAATCGTCCGGATGAAAGCCTTGGCCCGCAGCTACGTGTGGTGGCCAGGCATAGACAAGGAGATTGAGGATTGGGTACACAAATGCAGCAAATGCCAAGAGTCGTGGCCCGATCCTCCCCATGCCCCCGTCCGGCCCTGGGAGTCAACTGACAAACCATGGTCATGGCTCCATCTCGACTTCGCTAGGCCGGTCCAGGGGCAGTTGTTCTTTATTGTTATGGATAGCTACAGTAAGTGGCTGGAGGTAGTCCCGGTGCGGTCTACCTCGACCGAGGCAGCCACCAGAGCCCTGTGGCCCATCTTCGCCACCCACGGAGTGCCAGACTCGCTCGTGACGGACAACGGAACGGCCTTCACATCGGGAGAGATCCAGCGCTTCACAGACCTGTTCGGCATCCGGCACATCCGCTCGGCACTGTTCCACCCCGCAACCAATGGACAGGCAGAACGGATGGTTCGCACAACCAAAGACGCCATCAAAAGGATGGACACCGGTGACTGGGAGCTGCAGCTAATCAAATTCCTTTTCAGCCAGCACAACACCCCACACACAGGAACGGGTCGCCGCCCAGCGGAGTTGTTGATGGGCCGGCGACTTGGCACCATACTGGATCGTCTCCACCCCGACCGCGCCATCGATGCCGACCCAAGGATGGAGCTCCGGCCAGCCGCCCGAGGTTTCGCGCCCGAGGACCCCATCTACGCCCGGAACTACTCCCGGGGCCCAGGGTGGATCCCGACATGGATCATCCGAGCAACCAGCCCACTCTCGTACAAGGTCGGGACGGAAGAAGGAGCAACCTGGTGGCACCACATCGATCAGCTCCGGCGGCACACTCCGGACCACACACCAAGTGTTCCCGAGTCAGCACTTCCCGTGGCGCCATCACCAACCCAGCTATGGGACCCTGATCCGGAGGACGAAACCTCAGAATCCCTACCAGAGGAGCAGCCTGTGGACGGAGCGCCGGCCGAGCTGCGGCCCCACGCTCCCGAAAGCAACCAAGAGAGCACCCCGATCCCAGGGCCTGCCGAGGCCCCGCGACCTGCAACGCCCCGGCGCTCGGGCCGCGAACGTTGCCGGCCAGAGTACCTTCAGGACTATGTCTGCCGAGTGGGACTGAACTATGGGGGGAGGGGTGTTGTGTACTAGTCACGAAATGGCGACCGCCATGCGGTCAGAGCACATGGCCCGATTCTACCTGAGCTTCAGCCAGGTAGAACAATAGACAGTTGGATCCAAAACAACCACCAATAGCCAGCCTAGGTCTTCCGCGGGGGACCTATGAACTACAACTTAAGACCTAAGGCCCTATCAGAACTATGTGCATATGCTAAGCCCCTATCAGGTATTTTGGGTGCGGCCAGAGGTGGGGCTCCGGCCGGCATATAAGCAGGGCCCTGGAGCCCTGGCAGCATGCTTGATCTGACCATCTCCTGAACATGCTGATTCACTTAATAAAGTCTTTGCTATGATCATCCTACAACTCGCCTCCCGACTCCAGTACATTCCAATCCACAATGGGAAAGCTGTTGGAGGGAAGTAATTTGGCATGGTTAGTAGCAGGCAGAAAAGAATTCAGTGGTCTTCTCTGGCTGCTCTTTCGCTGCAGTCTTAACTATATGTGAGGCAGAGTGACTGCTTGGAAGACATAGTTTTAAATTGCGTACGCAATCAAACATGGATCCTACGCCTCTATTTGGATGAAGATTAGTCTTAAAATGTTCACTCTCATCTTCTAAGAGCAACAGCTGAGGATTGCACCATAGGGAAAGCACTCTGCTGTGCATGCAAATATTGTCCTCTCCCCTTCCTTTCTGCCAGGCTGCTTTGTCTTGAACAGCTCTTCTCTCGTGAATTGCAACCATGAAATAGTAGACATCTATCCCAGTGAGGTAGGTTAGGCTGATAGAGACTGTGACTGATCCAAGGTCAAGCAAGCTTCCTTGGCAGAGTGGAGATTCAGACCTCTCCCGGGTCTTAGTCTTATACTCAGCTACACCAGTCCTTATCCTGAATAGTAAGCTGATGTCTGCTGTGACCATATTGAGGTTCAGTTGGACTTCCTGCTGTAAAGTCTTGCTAGTTCCATGGGGTTTTATGTTCTCATTCATTCCATTACTCTTAAGTGCTGTAAGATACTTGCCCAGTATAAAATTGTTTAAATTTTAATAGAGATGAATGTTGCAAAACATTTTGCTGAAAGCAAGTTATTTTCTTATAAAAATAAAATTTGGATCATGTATGTAATGCTTCTCTTGGACAATTTAGCATGAATTGCTCCTTTTGCTCCCAGCTGTAATCATGACAACTTTTAAAGCCTTGACATTTACTAGTTGATGCATTTCTAAAATTAGTAAATGTCAAAAATGCTATAATGCAGATTAAACTATGCTTTTGACATAGATCCCATCCCTTGCTATGGCTGCATTTCTGTTCGTACTAGATAGAAATCATCCTAGTCTGATTATATGGTTTGATTAAACTCCAGTTTAATGTGATGTATGATGGTAGGTTGCCCAACAAATTTGAGAATTTGGCTTCAATTGAATTCTGTTCTTGTAACAATTGAATTCTGTTCTTGTAACAAGGTGCCTGCTTAAGAATTCACCTCCAGCAGCATGAGAGGTGGTCATTTGTAATCATGCCATTTGCACAATTGAAAGTGTGACTTCCTTATGACAGCTGAGCTAAAATAGAGCCTGTTTGTTTTGTTTTTAAACTTCAGCCAGTCCCACTGAAGGCCCTCTCTGTTGGGTGATCAGCAAGTAATAGTGACCAAAGTGTTGGGCTGTTCTGTGGAGAAATACAATAGTGTTCAACATTCCAAGGTGTTTGGACAACGTTCACTATATTCTTGAGCTTGTTTGGAGGTTCTAGCAGGGGAGCACAGAATGGCACACTCCTTCTGTCTGGGACGATTGTCCTCTTTGGCCGAGCGCACAGCTTCAGGAGGGACACACATGGAGCGGTGAGGGAGGCAGGGGACACCTTCCTAGCCAGCCAAATCAGCCAAATCAACCCTGGCAATCAATGGGGTGACAGATGTCGCAGCCAGATTGCCCTGAGAGCATTGCCCTTTGGTGCATGGGAAGGCATGGAGCGTGGCCCAGTTGCCTCAGCAATGCAGGGATGCATTTCTTTCCTCACTAGCCTCCTAACATGAATAAAATGCAGACACTAAAAGCTTATACCTTGAATAAAACTTTGTTGGTCTTAAAGGTGCCACTGGACTCAAATGTTGTTATAATGCAGACTTGTAATTGTAGAGTTGGAAGAGGCCTTATAGGCTACTGACTAGTTGCTTACTGTGCATCCACAACAGATGGCTGTCTAGCCTTTGCTTGAAAACTACTAGTGAGGGAGAATTCACCCACCCCATGTAATGGATTGCACTACCAAACTGCTTTTGATTTTAAGAAGTTTGATAAGTATTGGAGTTGGGAGTCCATGGAATAGTGAAACAGCTAGATCTTTATTGCTGGTCCGGATGAAGCATACAACCCAGGGCTCGATGCCCTCCTTTTATGCTGGTCAGGGACAATCCCCTGACCTCACCCAACTGGCCTGATAGGCTATTAGAAGTCTATTTACATTTCATAGGATCCCTGGGAGAAACCTAGGTACATGATTGGTGGCCGGTTTGAATCCACCTGGCCTTTGTTCTACCTGGCTGAAGCTCAGGTAGTTTCTTGGCCATGTGCTCTGGCCATGCTCTGGCCATGTGCTCTGGCCATGCGGTCGCAATTATGGGAGCACATGGCGACTGCATGGTCAACACATAACACCCCTCCCCCCATAGTCCAGAACCCCTCTGCACACATAGTCTTTGAGATAGTCCGGGCATCTGCGCTCACGTCCAGAGCACCGGGGGGTTGTAAGGCGGGGCGTGTGTCGGCAGGTTGCGGTGTGGGTAGTTGTTCTGCTGGCGGGGCCTGTCTGCTCAGGGGTCGTTCCGGTGTGGATGGTGCGGCTGCTTCATCCGTGGGCAGGAGCGGCATCTCCGCAGTCTCTGGATCAGGGTCTGGCACTGCTTCTGGAGTCGTGTCGATGTCATGGTCCGTAGGTGCAGGGAGTTCGGGGGTCTGGGTCACGTCGTGGTTCGGTGTGCGGCGTCGAATCTGGTCGATGTGCCATCTCCAGACTACGCCATCTTCCGTAAGGACCTCGTAGGAGTAAGGCCCGGTGACTCGGACG
This sequence comes from Lepidodactylus listeri, assembly GCA_029233225.1. Lineage (NCBI taxonomy): Eukaryota > Metazoa > Chordata > Lepidosauria > Squamata > Gekkonidae > Lepidodactylus > Lepidodactylus listeri. The sequence goes on from JARCFY010000011.1 coordinate 3,079,454, forward strand.
ATCCTTGCGGGGAGCCATGTTGGACCCTGCATGAAGTTCTTCGCGTATACGGGGTCTTCAGGAGCAAATCCTCTGGCGGCTGGCCGGTCCTCCGTTGTTGGGTTCCCCTCAATTGCTCGGTCGGGATGTAGGCGGTCCAGGATGGTTCCCAGTCGTCTTCCCATCAGAAGTTTGGCTGGCCAGCGCCCGGTCCCTGAGTGGGGAGTGTTCCGTTGGCAGAACAGGAACTTGTACAGCTGTTCTTCCCAGTCACCGTGCGCCATCTACTTTAACGCGTCCTTCGTTGTCCTCACCATGCGCTCGGCCTGGCCGTTGGTTGCAGGGTGGAATGGAGTGGAGCGGATGTGGCGAAGACCGCAGGCTTCCACGAACCATTGAAACTCGCCAGAGGTGAATGCGGTCCCGTTGTCGGTCACAAGAGTGTCTGGCATTCCGTGTGTCGCGAAGACCGGCCAGAGACTTCTTAAGGCAGCGTTGGTGGAGGTCGATGCTACTGGCACTACCTCAAGCCACTTGCTGTAGCTGTCTACAATGATAAGAAACAACCGCCCCTGGACCGGTCCCGCGAAGTCTAGGTGCAGACGGGACCAGGGCTTGTTAGTGGATTCCCAGGATCGGACGGGAGCGTGTGGTGGATCTGGCCACGACTCCTGGCATTTGGTACACTTCTGGACCCACCCCTCAATGTCTTTGTCCAGGCCTGGCCACCACACATAACTATGTGCCAGGGCTTTCATGCGTACAATTCCCGGGTGAGCCTCGTGTAGTGCCTCTAGCACTCAGGCCGCAGGGCCCGGGGATCACCACTCGAGATCCCCATAGCAGGCACCCCTTGTGGGTCGATAGTTCGTGCCTGCGTGCCGTGAAAGCGGCGAAATCCGGTCCCGGTTTTTCCGGCCACCCCCTTCCCACCCAGTCTGAGACACGGGAAAGGATGCGGTCCCGCTGCGTGTGACGGGCCACATCTGATACCTGTACGGGGCACTCTGGTAGGTCCTCCAGGAGCACTACGTGGAAAGCGGGAGCTGGATCAGGGTCGCAGGATGGGAGGGGAAGACGGCGTGTCCCATTGCCTTCCCCGGGTGATGCACCAATTCGTAGGAGTAGCCTGACAAAAAAATTGACCACCGCAGGACCCACGGGGACAGCATGTGAGGGGTCTGCCGGTGGGGGGCAAGGAGAACCAGCAGAGACTTGTGATCTGTGGCTACAGTGAACGACCGTCCGTAGAGATAGTCATGGAATTTCCTGACACCGGCTACTATCGCTAGGGCCTCCTTGTCGATCTGGGCGTAGTTCCATTCCACCGCTGACAAGGTCCTGGAGTAGTAGGCAACCGGTACCTCCTTTCCATTGGGTAGCCGGTGTCCCAAGACCGCCCCAACACCGTAGGGGGACGCATCGCAGGCCAGGATGACAGGGAGCCTCTCATCGAAATGCGCTAAGACCGCATTTGAAACTAGTAAGTCTTTGACAGCCCGGAAGGCTGCGTCCTGCTTGGGACCCCAGGCCCAAGCTGCTCTCTTGTCCAGGAGACGATGCAGGGGTTCAGCGACCGCCACCTTGTGCAGAAGGAAGGTGTGGTAGAAGTTCAAAAGTCCCAAGAATGCCTGGAGTTCCGCCTTTGAGGACGGACGGGGTGCACCTGTAATTGCTGCTACCTTCTCCTTTGTTGGGTGAATGCCGTCTGCAGTCACTTCGAACCCCAAGAAGGTCACCGAGGAGACTCCCAGGGTACACTTGTCTTTTTGGACCTTGAGACCCGCGTCTTGGAACCTTTGCAGCACCATCCGTAGGCGAGCCATGAACGTGTCGACATCCGGGGCGGCGATGAGGACGTCATCGAAGAGCAGCTTCACCCCTGGAACATCTTTGAGGAGAGAATCCATCAGATTTTGAAAGATCCCTGGTGCTACGCTGACCCCGAATTGGAGGCGTTTTATCTTGAATGCTCCCTTGTGAGTCACAATCGTTTGTGCCTCAGCTGTTGCCTCGTCTACGGGAAGCTGCTGATAGGCTTGGGCCAGGTCTAGTTTTCCAAATATTTTGGCACCCGTGAGGGAGGCCAGGACATGGCTGACCACCGGTACCAGGTACGCGTGGTCCTGTAATGCCTTATTAATAGTACATTTGTAATCCACGCAGATGCGGACTTCCCCATTAGCTTTGAGGGGGGTCACAATGGGAGTCTCCCACTTGGCGTGGGAGACCAGCTCGAGCACCCCCTGTGCCACGAGCTTTTCCAACTCCACCTCCACTTTGGGCTGGAAGGCGAGTGGTGGCCGGCGGACAGCCACGCGGATGGGCCGGACTGCCGGGTCCAGGTCGAAGGAAACCGGGGGTCCTTTGTAGCAGCCCAATGAGCCATCGAAAATGGCGGGAAATTCCTCGCAGATGGATGAAAAGTCAGTAGAGCCCATGCGGTGTATTCCAGTCCACTGCACTCCGAGCAGCTTGAACCAGGCGCGACCTAGGAGACTGGTTAGATTGCGCTCCACCACAAGAAGGTCCAGCAGGCCGTTAAAGGCATGGTACTGGACCCGGACCCTGGCTAGCCCCTTAATAGCCACTGGGTTTTTCTGGAAGTCCCGGAGGACCAACCCAGCCGGCAGCCACAGCCAGCGTGCCCCCTTTGGGCAGAGGCGGCGGAACATAGCTGCGGACACAATTGAATATGCTGACCCTGAGTCCAGTTCCATGGAGCAAGGAACTCCCTCTATTCGGAGAGACACGGAAATCGCGCCCGGGATGGGCTGGGGCAAGTTCATTACCGTGGCCATGGGAACGACACTACCCACTTCTTCGAAGTTCGCTGCTGGGGCACGGTGGCTGTTCCTCAGGTGGCAGGCCCAGGTGAGATGTCCTGCTTTCCCGCAGGCGCAGCAGATGGCATCACGGAAGCAGCATGTCCGTCTGTCGTGGGGGTCCTTGCAGCTGGCGCACGTTGGGGCCTGCCTGTTGAGGGAAGCAGAAGAGGGAACAGAGACAGATGCTGGGCGCCGGCCCTTGGGCCTGGGGACGCCAGGCTCACCCTTCTTCGAGCGTGGTTGCATCTGGTGGACGTCCTCTTCTTCGCTTGAGTCGGGTTCGGGAGGAACCGCCTGGTGGACTTTGGTGGCTGCCTTGTCCTTTTGCATTGTCTCGAAGGCTGCTGCCATTTGGAGCATTTTTTCCAAGGTAGGTTCCAGCATTGCGATGAGGCGCCGGCGGTGCTTGGCTTCCCGGACCCCTCCCATGAAGGTGAATTCCACGTGGTGGAATTCGCAGCCCATGGCTAGTCGACGGAGTACAGCCAGGAAAGTGGCGGCCGACTCCCCCGGCTGCTGCTGGCACTGTATGAACTCCCAGCACCTGGCCAGTTTTGATGGCTTCGGGGTGAAGTAATCGCCGAGGGTCTTGGTGAGCACGTCGTAAGACACCTTTGTGGGGTCTTGCGGGGCTAGTAGGTTCTGGGCCACCCGCATGACCTCCACCCCTCCGGAACTCAAGAGCCAGGCGCTCTTCAGGTCTGCATCTGTGATTCTGCGGACCTTAAAGGCGCAACCCAGCGTCTTGAGCCAGGACTCCCACGTCTCAAGGCGAGATGTATCGAAAGGGGTAATTGGTCCCGGAGCGTTTGCCATATTTACCAGAGCAGGAGCAGCGGCGGCTGTTTGAGCGATGTCCTCGTGTCTTGCGGCAGTGCCGGGGAGCGGCACTGTGCCGGGGAGCTAGTGCCGGAGGATTGGGCTCAGAGCGGCTTGCGGTGAGCGCTGGAGCTCGGAGATGCCTGCGGCCGGCGGGACAGAGCTCGCTGTGCTGCTGTGGTCGGCTGGAGAGTCGCTCATCGGGATCCCACCTTCGTCGCCACTGATAAGTATTGGAGTCGGGAGTCCATGGAATAGTGAAACAGCTAGATCTTTATTGCTGGTCCGGATGAAGCATACAACCCAGGGCTCGAAGCCCTCCTTTTATGCTGGTCAGGGACAATCCCCTGACCTCACCCAACTGGCCTGATAGGCTATTAGAAGTCTATTTACATTTCATAGGTTCCCTGGGAGAAACCTAGGTACATGATTGGTGGCCGGTTTGAATCCACCTGGCCTTTGTTCTACCTGGCTGAAGCTCAGGTAGTTTCTTGGCCATGTGCTCTGGCCATGTGCTCTGGCCATGCGGTCACAATTATGGGAGCACATGGCGACCGCATGGTCAATACATAACAAAGTTTCATGTCCAATTGAAATCTACCGTTCTGTAATTTACATCAAATGGCTTTGAGTCAGACTGGACTTGCTGCAGGCACAGGGATTTCTGCCCACAGAGCACAATTTCCCCATGCCCCCAGTCCTAACCTCTGAAATCCTGTTTTTGGGAGGAAGAGGATTTTGGAGGGCATTTCAAGCTGCTGTGGAGGAGAGGGTAGAAAATCATGCTCTAGGTGTGGAAATCCTTGCTCCCACAGAAACATCAGTTTGAATCCAACCCATTATATCCAGATTCATGCAATAGATCTTTAGAATGTCAGCGTGCACTTTCTCAGTAGAAATCACTAATTTCTTTTAAAGTCATCAGAAAGCCCTCCAGTGGCATAGCAAGCAAAATGGCAGCCACAGTGCAGGAAAAGTTAATTGCTAGGGTTGCCAGGTCTGGGTTGGAAAATACCTGGAGCCTTTGGGGGTGGACCCCGGAGAGGGTGGAGTTTGGGGAGGGGAGGGGCCTCAGCATGGTATAATGCCATAGAGTCCACCCTTCAAAGCAGCCATTTTCTCCAGGGGAGCTGATCTCTGTCAGCTGGAGATCAGTTGTACAAGCGGGAGATCCCCAGGCCCCTCCTGGAGGCTGGCTACCCTATTAATTGCACTGTACTGTAATGTTAGGAAGGAGTAACAGCCATGAATGGATCAATAAGCAATCAAACCAGTTACGACTTGTCAACAGGACTTGAAACAAACTGATAGGTGTTTGAGCATCCCTATAAACAACATGACAAAACCCACATTGCTTCAGATTTTTATTTCAGGTGGCACTTCACATGCCCTGAAATCTCCTTTTCACTTGATTTCTTTTTTTCTTTGATCTTCAGTGGTCTGAACTACCTGGATCCTGCTCTACATTTCTCCTGTGCTTTGATTTCCTTTTCTGTTTTGAAGTATGGTGGATAAGCACTACACTGAAGGCCTTACTGGTGTTGTTGTAGTGGTTTGGAGCACGGACTCTAATTTGATTCCCCACTCCTCCACATGCGGCTGCTGGCATGACCTTTGGTCAGTTACAAATTCTTTCAGAGCTGTTCTCTCAGGAGCTCTCTCAGCCCCTCCTACCTCACAGGGTTGGGGGGAGGGGAAGGGAAAGGGATTGTAAACCACTCTGGGACTCTTTTGGGTAGTGAAGAGCAGGGTATAAATTCAATCTCTTCTTCTTCTGTTGGAATTCTGAAAATTCTCATTCTTGGCCTTCTGACAGATGGCCAAAACCTTTTATTTAGGCTGGCATTTTCTGGGTTGGGTAAAGTGTTCTTTAGATGTGGTTCATACATGTGTGTATATATGAATGTGTTTGCTTGTCCTCTACAGTACCACCTCCACAGGGGGAAAAAATCATCATAAAAGACGTCTTCCCCAAATCATGCAGTACATGGAGCAGTAAATGGAGGGAGAAAAATTACACTAAAAGCCCTCCCCCACCTTTGCTCATCCCTACTGGAAATTTCAAAATGAAATGTTAAATGCACTTCCTCAAAGCCTTTCCATAGGCTTCTGCTTATCCTAGATACGTGGTTTGAAATAAAATGTCATTTGGCTTTTGTGAATGTTTTGAGTCCCGACACGTTTATAAATGCAAAGTCTGCATGAAACTCTTCCAACATATACCATCAGTTTTGAAGACTTCTGCAGTATGTCTATCAACTTGTAGCTTCATGGTTAATCAAATAGCATTTTAAAGTAAATACAAGAAATGATAGGTGAATTCACCATTACTGAACAAGTGACTTCACACTAACTGTTACATCTGGAATTGCCACAATTCATTGACCCAATTTTTGGAAACAGTCCAGATGTTGTCCCAGTCAACCTTTTACATTCCAGTATTGCCTGTGTTGTTTTCACTCTCTTTTTCTTCACACCTAATTTATGGCAAACTTTACATATGTGTTTGAAGGCCCTTCATCTCACCATCGCCTTGGACTCAAGGTGGCAAGCAATATAGCAACCAAATTGTGAGGGCAAAATTAAACCAGGCTAGGGGTACCTCTGGTTTGGGAAATTCCTGGAGATTTGGGGGGCAGTGTCTTGGGAGGGTGGCATTGTCAGAGTATCTAGTAATCAGCACTCAACAATGTTCCTTTAGTAGGTTCAGTTTATTGTAGTCAGTTTACTATACATTCTCTAAACACTTTCTGTGTTAAGACTGGAAAGGGAAAGTGGGAAAGGGATTTTATATGGGGTTCAAATTGGGGTGTCAGATGGCTAAAAGTCAATGAATGCCACGTTAGCCTCATGTGGAAAATAACGACTTCTGCTTCCAAGCGGGAAACTCACAAGAGAAACCCGAGATCTTATGTGTCAGGAGTGCCTCTGAGGACCTGCCTCCTGCAGACCTAAATGCGGTGGAGGATCAGTCCCCACCTCCAGAGGAGCCTCCACCTGAAGCTGATGAGGCTCAAGCAAGCACCTCTCAGGGCATTACTCCAGAACCAGCAGCAGCTGAGCCACAGCCAAGCTCAAGCCCACCTGATTCATCCCCTCGGGTGGAACAGCTAAGGTCACGATCCAGGCAAGACTTAGCTGCTAGAAGAAAAGAGGCACGCATACGTGATCGCAGATCACTCAGCCCTGAGTTTTAGGAGGAGCTGGGACCTCGCTGCCAGCTGCTAACGAGCACAGGAAGTGGCTGGGTATTTAGGCACAGCACAGAGACTACCAACTCGTGCTAGCAACAAGTCATTCTGGCTAAGCTCTGCACCCGCTCGACTCGCATTAGCTAAATCTGATCCTGGATCCTCTGGCTCGTGACTTCAGCTCTGTCTGACTTCAGCTTGATTCTGGACCCTCTGGCTCATGACTTCAGCTCTGTCTGACTTCAGCTTTTGGTTGACTCCTTGGACTGGTTTGCTCGTGAGTTTCCCTCTCTGACCTTGGCTTGGACTGACTGCATTTAGCTTGTGTTTTGGACTTGGTAATTTGTTCCTGATTTAGCTTGACCTTGGACTGGCTTGGATTTCGGCTTGGCTTCTGACCTACTGGCACCTAGCCTGTGACAGATTGCTAGCACCCCCAAACTCACTCCACCTCGATGGATGCGGACGGAGTGGGAGGTCCACTGCAGCTTATGGACATCGCTCACCAAGTCCAACAGCTGACGCAGTTGGTCGTGCAGCTCCAGCAGCAGCAGCAGCAACCGCCGCCGCCACCCACCGCACCTGTTGTCGTTCCGCCAAAATGCCTGGTAAGTCCTCCAGAAAAATTTGGTGGAAATGTGGAGGAGTTCCCGGCCTTCTTGGCACAATGCAAGTTGTATATGGAACTTTGTGCTTGGGACTTTCCAAACGATAAAACCAAAGTTTGTTTTGTTATCAGCCTCTTAAAGGGCCAGGCAGCCAGATGGGCCACCTCTCTGTTAGTGGAAGCATTGCTGCTCCTGTTGGACTTTTGGGGGTTTCACACCCGTTTAGCCACTACTTTTGCTACACCCCTGCAAGCGGAGACGGCCAATCGTAAGATCAGAGCGCTGAAATGGGAGAGGCACAGTGGCTAACTATACCACTGAGTTCCAGCTCATAGCCCAGGATGTAAAGTGGAATGAGGCTGCCCGCATGGACCAGTACGTGGAAGGGCTTGCAGACAAAGTATTAGATGAGTTGGCCTGGGTCGAGCGACCCAGCTCCTTGCAAGTACTCATAATCCTTGCAAGTACTCATAATTCGGATCGATGGATGCTTGGCAGGGTGGCAGCAGGCCCGTGCTACCTCCTGCTTCGGACAACCAGCTGGCTGTTCTACGTCCTGGCAGACGCCCAGCAACCCTCAGGCAAGCCCAACTGAAGGTGAACCGATGCAGCTTGGAGGAGCCCGACCCCACCTGAGTCCTGAGGAAAAAGCTCGTCGATGTGTCCTCAACCTCTGTCTTTACTGTGGTGGGGCGGGGCACTTTCCCTCCAGTTGTCCCACCAAGCGTACTCCACCCGCACCACTAGTGCAGTTACCGCCGCCAGTAAAAGATCAGCCCCACACTTGAACGGGCCCATCAGTGTGGGGCACTTAGCTGGGTCCTCAGAAGTAGTTCCTCTGGACCCCGGCCCATTCCTGGTGCCCATCAAACTCCACCTCCCTGATGAACGGTGGCTTTTTGTCTTTGCCATGCTGGACTCTGGGACGACCACCTACTTCATCGATGCTGCATTTGTAAAGCAGCATCAAATCCCAGTGCGGCCTAAAGAAATGCCGATGCTCGTGGAGGCCATCAACAGATGCCTCCTACGCTCTGGTCCAGTAACCGAGGAAACCTGCAACCTGCTCCTCTGTATTCACCAACACCAGAAGCAGGTGCACTTCGACATCATCCAGATGCCCCAGTTCCCGATTATCCTGGGTCTCCTGGTTACAGACTCACAACCCCAGGGTAGATTGGATCAGGCTAGAGCTCAAATTTTCCACTCTCTGCCCACATCTGTGCCACCATCAACCACCGCCCTGTGCCTCCCACAACCATACGCCAAGTTTTCGGATGTGTTTGAGGAAAAAGGGGCTGAAAACCTTCCTCCGCATCGGCCCTACGATTGTGCTATTAACTTGGAACCTGGAGCCACGCTGCCTGCCAGACATCTGTACCCCATATCAGAACCAGAACTGGGATTTCTTGGACAAGAAACTCGCCGGGGGGGTCATTCATCCCTCGACCTCTCCACTCTCTGCTCCTGTGCTCTTTGTCAAAAAGAAGAGTGGAGAGCTGAGTCTGTGCAGCGACTTCAGAGCACTGAGCAAGATCACCATCCATGACCGGTATCCCTTGCCACTGATCCCAGAACTGTTGGACTGGCTCAAGGGAGCTCGGATATATACCAAACTCGACCTCCGAGGAGCCTATAACCTGGTACGTATTTAGGCAGGTGATGAGTGGAAAACGGCATTTGGGACCTGCTGCGGGCAATACGAGTACCTAGTGATGCCCTTTGGCCTTACCAATGCCCCCGCCATCTTCCAATGCTTCATGAATGACATGTTCCGGGACCTGCTAGATCGCATCGTAATAATTTATCTAGATGATCTGTTGATCTACCCGGACAACAAGGTGCAACACATTGAGCATGTGCGCCAAGTCCTACAACACCTTTGCTCCCATGGCCTCTATGCCAAACTCAAAAAATGTGCCTTCCACCTATCCTCTGTGGAGTTCCTCGGGCACATCATGTCCCCAAAGGGGATCCTCATGGACCCCAAGAAGATAGAGGCCATTCTGACGTGGCAGACCCCGCAGAACTACAAAGACATTCAACACCTCCTTGGCTTCACGAATTACTACTGCGAATTCATCTCAGGATACTCTGAGTTAACCATGCTGCTCACTAAGCTCCTCTGACCCAAGGAACCATTTCGCTGGACCCCAGAGGCCACTCAAGCTTTTGCCACGCTAAAGACCTGTTTTGCCACCAGCCTGCTTCTCCAGTACCTGGACCCCGAGCTGCCCTTTACAGTGGAAGCTGCCTCCTCCAGTGTGCTCTTGGAGCTGTCTTGTCCCAGCGCGATGACCCATCCCAGCCTCTCCAGCCCTGCGCCTACTACTCCTGCCAACTAACCGCGGCTGAGAGAAACTACACCATCTGGGAGAGGGAGTTACTCGCCATCAAAACGGCCTTTGAGGTATGGAGACATCACCTAGAGGGAGCACACCACCCAGTACAAGTCCACACTGACCACCGGAACCTGAAGCACCTTCAGACAACCCAAAATCTGAACCAGAGACAAATACGCTGGTTCTTGTTTTTCTCCCGGTTCAACTTCAAAATCACTTATGTCCCCCACGCCCAAAACCAAAAAGTGGATGCTCTCTCATTCAAGACGGAATATGCACCAGCTGCAACCGAGAAAACCCCTGCTACGTTCATCTTGCCACCCTTGGTGCTCGCTGCCGCCACCACCATTTCCGCCCCACTCACTGAGGACCTTCGGGACAGTCAGGCACCGAACCCTTGGGCACAGCAGCATCTGCAAGAACTGCAACAGGGACTAACCTCAGAATTCACTGCATGCAATGGACTTTTGCACCGTGACCGCGTGTACATGCCCCCAGGGCCTTTGCAGTTGCAGGTTCTCTGTTTGTCCCATGATGTTCCACCCACTTTGGACTTCACAAGACCCTGCACTTACTCATGAGGGAATTTTGGTGGCCACGGATCCATTCGGACGTAAGCCGGTATGTTGCCTCATGTGAAGTGTGCAGACGCGTCAAGGACATCCCCGCCAAGCCATCTGGGCTGCTACACCCGCTACCCACACCTGCAGGGCTGTGCCAAAATGGCACATTTTGTTCCCTGTCCCAAGCTCCCGTCCACCCAAGAGACCACCCATTTGTACATACAGAACATCTTCCAGCTACACAGTCTCCTGACCCATGTGATTTCAGACCATGGACCCCAGTTCTCCTCCCAGTTCTGGCAAGCCCTGCACTCTGGTCTAGGGACCCAGGTGCATCTGTCCACTGCCAATCACCCACAAACTGACGGCCAGACTGAGCGCACGAATGCTACCTTGGAGGAGTACTTAAGGTGTTACACTTGCTACCAGCAGGACAATTGTCCGGGCTTGCTGGCAGTGGCAGAGTTCGCCTACAACAATGCCATCCATTCCTCCACACAAACCACCCCTTCGCCACCATCTACGGGTACCACTCTTGCTACTTCCCAGCAGTACAGCCACCAACCCAGGTCCCCACTGCTGATGTGCACCTTCAAGAACTCCATGCTCTACAGGTGCTGCTAAACTTCAGCAGGCCAAGGATGCATACAAACGAGCTGCTGATTGAAAATGGCAAGAGGGACTTCCATTGGGGGTTGGAGATCACGTCTGGTTGTCAACCCAATATCTGCGGTGATCAGACTGGTCCCCCAAGCTGGATGCCCGATTCATCGGACCCTACCCCATTGAAGCCCAGATCAACCCTGTCGCTTTCCGGTTCCAGTTACCACCGCACCTGCGGATCCACCCCGTGTTTCACCGCTCCCTACTGGTCCCTGCCACACCTCCAGACCCCCTGTGTCCTCCGCCTCCTGCACCACCACCACCACCTGTACTCATGGATAGCCAGGAGGAGTACAAGGTGTGCCAGATACTGGACTCATGACTCCACCATGGCACCCTCCAGTATTTGGTAGATTGGGAGGGCTATGGGCCCGAGGGTCGGTCCTGGGAACCAGTGCGCCATCTCCATTCCCCAGATCTCATCCACCAGTTCCACATGGACTACCCAACCAAACCCGGCCCTTTGGATGGGGGGTCCCTGGGGGGGATAGTGTCAGGAGTGCCTCTGAGGACCTGCCTCTTGCGGACCTAAGTGCAATGGAGGATCAGTCCCCAGCTCCAGAGGAGCCTCCACCTGAAGCTGATGAGGCTCAAGCAAGCACCTCTCAGGGTATTACCTCAGCACCAGCTGAGCCACAGCCAAGCTCAAGCCCACCTGATTCACTTCCTCAGGTGGAATGGCTAAGGTCAGGATCCAGGCAAGACTTAGTTGCTAGAAGAAAAGAGGCACGCATGCGTGATCACAGATCACTCAGCCCTGAGTTTTAGGAGGAGCTGGGACCTCGCTGCCAGCTGCTAACGAGCACAGGAAGTGGCTGGGTATTTAGGCACAGCAGAGACTACCAACCCGTGCTAGCAACAAGTCATTCTGGCTAAGCTCTGCACCCGCTCGACTCAGCTAAATCTGATCCTGGATCCTCTGGCTCGTGACTCCGGCTCTGTCTGACTTCAGCTTGATTCTGGACCCTCTGGCTTGTGACTTCGGCTCTGTCTGACTTTGGCTTTTGGTTGACTCCTTGGACTGGTTTGCTTGTGAGTTTCCCTCTCTGACCTTGGCTTGGACTGACTGCATTTGGCTTGTGTTTTGGACTTGGTAATTTGTTCCTGATCTGACTTGACCTTGGGCTGGCTCGGACTTCGGCTTGGTTTCTGACCTACTGGCACCCAGCCCGTGACATTATGTAAACAGGGACAAATGCTAGAGGAGAATCTAAAGTAACATTCCAGTATTAACAACCTTCTCCCCCCCTTTTCTTCATAGCAGCCACTCTCCCTACCCCCACCTTTTATTTATGACAGCTGATAGGCATTTGGGAATTAGAGGGAGCTCAGCAGAGGTAAAACGGCACAGTGTCCTCCCTCCAAAGCTGCCACTTTCTCCAGGGGAAAATCTTGGTAGTGTAAATACCAGTTTTAATTCCAGGAGAACTCCAGACCCCACCTGGAGGTTGGCATGCCTACATCAAACTGTGTTTTGCAGTTGTCAAAGTACAGTTGGGGCTTTCCAGGGATATTATTGCTGTAAAATTCTACCCTTTCCTTCTTTTTCCATCTTAATTTGTTCTTTTTCAGAGCTTGCCAGTTACCTGGGTGTTGATATATCAGTTATAGGGTTGCCAGCCTCCAGGTGGGGCCCGGGGATCTCCTGCTTTCATAACTGATCTCCAGCTGACAGAGATCAGTTCTCCTGGAGAAAATGGCTGCTTTGAAGGGTGGACTCTATGGCATTGTACCATGCTGAGGCCCCTCCCCCCCTCAAACAACACCCTCTTCTAGATCCACCCCCAAAGTCTCCAGTTATTTTCCAACCCAGACCTGGCAAACCAAATCAGTTAACCATTATTGCCGCTTGTTCCCTTGGGGGTTAGTACTCTTTGCACTTTTTAGCCAAAGGTCCCCTTCTAATTGTTTTTATGATTGTTATTTTAATGAGGCTATTATACTAACAGACAGTAACATTGACTATATAAGCAGTGGGTTTGGCTTGCTGTGAAGTAAAATGTAGAGGAGCAAGAGCTGAAAGCCATTTCAGCTGGCCCTGGGCATGCATTGGAAGTAATTTATTCCTTTGTTCGCAGCGTAATTAGGGAAAATGCAGAGAGAAAGATAACTGTTGCTGAAGGGGCCTTATTTGTTGATTTTTTTGATTGTGTTGATTGTAGTGAAAAACTGCATATGCACAAGTCTTATTTTCCATTTAATACCTAATACCATGTTACTTTTGAATTTGGGAGTATTTAAATAATAGTTTGTGTTCTAGACATTTTATGTTTCTCATGCTTTTGTTTGTAACGGTTTGTAGTTTTGTCACAACAAATATGCAGATGTGCTTTCTGAATCACAGGAATAAGTGAGATTCAGCATTAATTATGAGTGAATCAAGAGCACATTTTCATTAGATAACTCCAGGACCATGTAAGAGATTTGGCATTTAGTTTCTCACAGCTAGCCTGTTGCCTGTCAGTGCTTATAGTACAAGTATACCTGCTTTTCTCAATCACATGCTATAGGATGCCTTCTTATACCCTGCATTTGATTTATGTTTAACATAATGTTTGGCTAGCTAATCAGAAATAAGATCCTTTGCAGATTCTATTTCTATGTGTAAATGATTTATTTTATGGCTAGGAGGGGTTTTTATATAAATCAAAGAAACACCATCTTCTTTCATGTAGTACTAGTGACTTGAAAATAACTTCATGTTTTAGATGAGGAAATTAACATAAAGCCATGGCAAAACAAGCATATTTGGCATTTGTGGGCGGGGAAAAGATTTGCATCTGAAGTGCTTTAACTCCTAGCATGCTCTCATCAAGGTTATTTTTATTATGGGCGTGTTAGAGACAGTGCAAGCGGAGTGGGTTTTCAAAGCTGCTGGAGCAGATTTTGTTTGGCGTGGAACAACTGAAAGGCAGAAACGATAGCTATTAGTAACATGGTACAGCTTGGCTGAATCATTCTTTCTGGTCTCTAATGACATACGTAATTGTTCTAGGTTTTCAGGCGTCCTTCACCCGCACTTATTTATATTAGTGACTGATACATTTCCATGGAAACCTCTTCTGAAAGACAGGGGGAATATCATAGTACAGTGTGAAACTGGAAGGATATGGACTGTATTGCTAAGACTACAACATGCATAAAATCACTGATTTTTTTATTTATGCTGGTTGGCTTGTTCTCAGAAAGTTGTTATGTCAGCATCATTATGGATTCAAGAAAGTTTGAAGCCTTTCTTTCCTTCTTTACAAAACAGTCTTCTTTTATTTGAAGACTCTTTTATAGCTTTCATAGTAGGTCTGAGGAACTCAGTTCAAGTAACTTGGATACTGGGAACTATGTTCTCTGTGTTGACGGGGATGCAGAAACAAGACGAACAGAACTGAGATGGTTACATCTAGGTTAGAAATCATGGCTGAAAATTCAAGATTCAAGAAGAAAGTTCATTTTGGAGGTACTTTGTAACTTTGAAAATAATTATGTAAATGTATGTTTGTCAACGTGACAATAGTTACTACATGTGGAGAGGGACTCTGAGAATGAGATGTAAAAATGTCTTTGTGATTCATCATTCTTCTTCATGTTATTAAATTTACTATCCAATTACAATAATGTTTACTCAGAGGTAAGCTCTCTTGATTTCAGTGGGATTTACTTCCAAGTAATTATGCTTAGAATTGTAGCCATGGTTTCTTGCTTTGTCATGCAATTACTCCTGATATAAAATGTAGAATATTTTATAGATGTATTAACTATTTCTGTGTTGAGAAGCCCATTTTGAAAATATTTTTCATATTTTAGTTAAAAATCCTAGGACATCATGTATTTGGGGGAAAGAATCACTAACATGTTTCCAGTGACTGTCTGTGATGGCTTTTATTCTTTGTGTGTGTGAAGACAGTTATCTACTGGACATTAATGAACTCAGTTACTGACAAGTGATCATTTTTTGGTTATCGCAAGTGTACTGGACAGTTGAATATCACTCTTTTGAATAGAACTCAAATATCACAAAATCCCTTTTTTAAAGAGTAATTTTAGTAATGTTGTTGTCTCCCTGAACTTCAGTGTACTCTGTTAACTAAAAAGGTACTACTTCTGTTGGGGGGGACAACAACATTTGTTTTTTGATTAATTGAAGCCTAAGATAATAAAAATTTCCCTTCACATTTGATACTATTTTGTAGAGCACAACATCTTTCTGTAACAAAGAAGGCACTAGCTAAGGTGCCAATTACTTCAAAGTTGTTGCTTTTTTTGCAAATTAATTTTTTGTAAATTAATCTTTGGCAATAGCTATAACATATAACATATCAACAGGCTTACAAAGCAGTGTACTGTGTCCCCCCCCACACACACACACACAGAGATATCTTACAGTTTTGTAATTATTTAGGCATAGATACTTTTATCTGAAAAATACTACTGGGATTATTTATTATCATGTTTTTAAAGACACAATATTACTGTGCCCTTAAATGTATATGAGCGGGGAGCTTCTTTATTCCTTCTCAAATACTAACTTTCACAAGCCATTTTTGAAGTCTGGATAACTGTTAAGATAATGACAATAGAATGTGGAATGATAGTTAATACTCAGGAAGGCATGGGGAAGACAGTGTCCAGGTCTGTGGACAGATCTGTTTATGTACATCTCTGACCTGTGCCTGGGTGTATTGTGAAAGCAATAATTTGAGGCTCTAGAAGAATAAAGAGGGATCATCTCTCTCCCTACAGGATAGTTCATACTAATAAGTGATATTTAGGAAACCTAATTAACAACTGTAATCTGTAAACTGTAGTAAATGTGTTGATTTGTGCACTTTCCCCCCTCCCCAATTTTGTGCACGTAAATTGAGGGTCTAATCCCAGTTTTGATTTTTGATTCCCAGTACAGGGTAAAGGCCATTCAACATTAAACAATGAAAAGTAAAATGATGTGATGTTAGTTTAGATTCCCAAACTCATATCTCTTCTCTTTGTGAACTGATAATTTTCTACATTATTCCTTCCTAATGACAGTCTTTTGCTGTGCCAAACCTTTATGATGTACTTGTATGTATGAGAGTCAGTTTGGTGTAGTGGCTAAGTGTGCGGACTCTAATCTGGGAGAACTGGGTTTGATTCCCCACTCCTCCACTTGCACCTGTCTGGATGACCTTGGGCAAGCCATAGCTCTGGACCAGCTGTTCCCTCAAGGACAGCTTGGGAAAGAGCTCTCTCAGCCCCACCTACCTCACAGGGTGCCTGTTGTGGGGAGGGGAAGGGAAAAGGAGTTTGTAAGCCACTCTGAGACTCCCTTGGGGAGTGGAGGGCGGGATATAAATCCAATCTCTTCTCTTCTTCTTCTTCTACTTTAGTATTCAAAACATTTGAAAACTGAAGTCAGATGTTATGTTTTAAGTATTGAGCAGGAGGCGATGAATCAAACAAACAGGCTTTTATTCAAACCATTGCTTCAGCTCAAAGACAGCTCTATGAGAGCGGTACCTTAATTTATACTGTTTCCAACTCATAACTTCAAACAATGTAACTATGTACAAACAATCCTATTGGACCTAAGCGAGGCTCAGCAATTGGTTACTTAGAGTGGCTTAAGGACCAATGAGAGTCTTTATTTGTTAGCCAATCAGAAAGGGCCTTTTGCATCCCAAAGTCTCTGCAAGCTGTGGCTGTAGAATAATAAGAATACAACTTTATGTAAGTAATTTTTGGCTTTCAGTGAAATAATTAAAATGTTTGGTTTGAGAAAAAAATGAGTCAGTTATCTTTTCAACTTTAGTTGGCTATTTACTATGTTCACAGCCCTACAACTGAGTTCAATTGAGTAGAATCACAGGTAACGTGTGAGAGAGGTGGTTTTAAACATAGGAGTTAGTCCTGAACCATCTGTTGGCTTCATTTATATTACTATCCAATAGCTGGCATTATTTTTATATATATATTAATACTAATCACATGGCACATTGTTGAAGCTCATTTGAATGTATTGTAAATAAAATAAGCAGGCATGCTCCATAAGAGTAGAGAAAATATTCAGATAAATAATATGAAGATGATAACAGACTACAATCACTATGGAGATTAAGTAGCTTTGGAAAGTGTATAGAAAAGCTGGTTCTGTAATTCAAGCAAAGATTTCACCTGGTAATTTTGTTTTTACCTGCACAGAAGCTGTAGGGTGCTGAAAATAAATTGTACACAAAGTTAACTACATTAAAACAGATGCCTCCCAGAGGATATTCCCTTCCCTGCCCTTTTACAGAAATCCTTCAGGACAAGAACTACATTTTTCAAAATGTACTGGTTACAGTCATATATAAGTGTATATAATATATTGTATATAATATATTATTAATAATATAATATATTATTAATAATATAATATATTAATTAATTTATTAAGTATAATTAATATATTGATTAATAATATAATATAGTGTATATTATATAATATATTATATTATCAATTAATATATTATACTTAATAAATTAATTAATATATTATATTATTAATAATATATTATATAATATATAATATATTATATAATATATAATATAATATAATATAATATATGTGTATATAATAAATATAAGTATATATTTGTACCATCCTTCCACTTCAAGAAAGCAAAATGATTAAAGAAGCTAAACTTATTGCTTCATACATTAATTCTTCTTTTTAAAAAATATATAGTTTTTATTGAACAGTTAAGAGGATAAATACAAACTTTTCTAAAAGAATAAACAGTTTTTTTGATATACAGTTCATTTGAGAAGCTAAGGAGTTACAAGTTGTAAGTATATAATATAGCTTTTTACCGTATTACAGTTGTAAAAGATCTATAGAGTGGACATTTTTCGGCACTTTGTTGTTAGCTGTCATATACTCTAGTATTGGGTACCAAATTGCTGGGAATTTATCTTTTTGTTTAGCATTATCATTTAAGACATTTATGTATGCTATCTTTTCCATTACACAGAATTGCCAGATCTTGTCGTACCATAGTTTGATTGTTGGCGGCAGGTTGTTTTTCCATTTAATGGCTATACAGGCTCTAGCTGCTGCTAGTAAGTAGTCTATTAGTGTTTTTTCTGTGTCCAGTAGGTCGCAATTTTCCCATAAGGATAGTAGTAGTAGTTCCGGTTTGTTATTTTGTTTATGTCTTCGATTACTTTGTCCCAAAATTGAGCTATGTTTGGGCATGACCACTAGCAGTGGATGAAGCCGGCTGTTGTTCCACATCTTTTCCAGCATAAGGGACTTGTGGATGGGTAGATGTAGTGTAATTTTTGAGGTGTTAAGTAGCATCTTGTTAAGATCTTGAAAGATTGCATTTTGATGTTGATAGATTGTGATTGTAGGGTGGAGGATCTCCAGTTGGTTTGCCATTGTTGTATTGTTATGGTTCTGCTGCAGTCTTGCTCCCAGCTATTCTGATATGCAAAAGGTTTTTCTAAGTTTGTCTGACCCAGTATGCTATATATTGTGGATATCAGTCCTTTCATTATTGCAGATTCTGATTTTATGATGATTTCGAACAGGGTGAGAGGCTTTGTTCCAATATTTTTGAGTTACGCTGTATCGAATAAATGTTGAAGTTCCATGTACTGAAACCAAGGTAGTTTCATTACTGCTTTTTGCTCTAATTCGGATTTACTCATTAGTTTTCCCCTTTGGGAAATGTCTAGTAGTCTTGTTAAGTTGGCTTCTTTCCATATTGAGTGGGTGGCTGGATTTAACGCTGGAGGGAACCACCTCTGGCCTGTGAATGGAAATAGCAGAGATATGTTTGAGACTAATTTTGGTTGTTTTGCATCCCAAGTTTTTAGTGATGGGAGCAAAAATTCCGCCTTTTTTATGCTTGCTGGTCTGTGCTGTTTTTTGCCCCAATTTACTTCTTGAAAAGATAAAAGGATTAAGGTAACTTTGTTCTATCTGTTTCCAATCAGTGTTGATCACCAAAGATAATGTTATTATCAGTTGTGAAAGTTGTGCTGCCTCGTATCTCTTGAGATCTGGTAATTCCATCCCTCCAGATTTTGTGTGGCATTGTAAGATTTTTGAGTTGATTTTTAGGTCTTTTAAAGCCTCATATAAATTTATTTAGTGTTGCTTGCCATTGGCTGAAATAGTTGTCTGTGATTGCAATTGGGATAGATATAAAGCAAAATAAGAGTTTAGGGAAGGCGAAAGCTTTTACTAAGTTGATTCTGTCCGCCCAAGTTAGTGGCAGTTTTTCCCATTTGTGTAGTTCAGTTGTAATTTCTTTGGAGATTTTTATATGGTTGACCTTCATTATATCCTTTAAGTTTAGCGGAATCCACACTCCCAGTTGTCTCCAGGAGTTTGTTATCCACTTGTATCCGAAGTGGTCCTCTATGTATTTCTTGGTTTTTGGTGTGATGTTGATCGGATATAGTTCTGTTTTGTTTAGATTCACTTGCAGTCCCGACACCTTCTTGAACTCTTGTAGGTCCTTCTCTACTGCTTGTAGGGACCTTGTCAGGTTGGTTAGATACAATGACATGTCGTCTGCATAGAGGCTGGCTTTGCATTCTATGTTATTAACTGGTACCCCTGTTATGGATTTGTTGTCTCTGATGGTGGAGGCAAGTATCTCTATAGCTAGGGCAAATAATAGAGGAGATAAGGGGCAGCCCTGTCTTGTACCTCTTGTTATGAGGAATTCCTCGGACGTAGTTCCATTGATTCGTAGCTGTGCTTTGGGAGTTGCATATAGTGCTCCTATAGCTCTACAAAATTTGTCTCCAAAGCCTATTGTGATAATGTTTCTTTTAAAAATAGGGGTTCTAATTTGTCGAATGCCTTTTCTATGTTGAGTGAAAGTATTGCAGCCTCTGTTATTTTGTTTGCAGTGGGACACCCCATTCAATGATTTTATTATATTGTCTGCCAGGTTTCTGGAGGGCATAAAGCCTGATTGGTCTGGGTGTATGTATGTTGTTATAAATGTGTTCATTTGTTTTGCCAGTAGGGAGGTAAAAATTTTCATATTTTGGTTTAGTAGAGATATTGGTCTGAATGAGCTTGGGTTCGTATGGTCCTTTCCTTGTTTCGGTAAGACAGTTATGGCAGCTTCTGACCAAGATCTGGGTAGTTCCCCTTGGGTTAGGGCGTGGTTACAAATTTCTGCTAGTGGTCCCGAAAGGATATGTGAGAATTTTTTATAGTATTCTCCTGGGAATCCATCTCTTCCTGGGAATTTATTAGTTTTTAGTGATTTTATTACTTCTGATATTTCTTTGGCAGTTACCGGGTTTTCCATAATTTCTTTATGGATGTTATCCAGTTTGGTATTTCCAAATGATGTAGATTTAATGTAGTTTTTTATTTGGGTAGAGTTTGGGTTTTCTGTTTTGTAGGGTGATTTTTAATATTTAGGGCGCGGCCACACGACCAAGATAAAGCGGACGGGGAGCATCCCAATGTTGTGATGACGCGAAAAGAGACGCGGTAGTGCGATCCCACGGCACTCCAAAGAATCGCACAGCGAGCGTCGGTGCGCGATCACACAGCGTAGTCCCAGCATCTCAGGGATGGGGGGAAAGAGATGGCATGGGGCGATCACACGAGTGGCCACTGAGGATGCAAAAGTATTTCCGTTTTTTTTCTTTGCCAGTGTTTGAGATGCGCATGCGCAGAGAAGCGATTGCATAGACCTGTGAGCATGCGCACAAACATCCATAGACTACAGGGAGAGCAGGACACGATCCCCACAGCTGACCATGGAAACAGAGGATGAGCTTGTGGGGACAGCCATCCTGGCTGCGTGTGGGGCTGTGCAGAACCTGAGCCAGCATCGCCGCGAACTGTGGCGTCAGTGGGAGACAATGAGACACGGCCTCAGGAGACAATGGACTGCCAGTTATGTGAGATGTGGCATCCATCGTATAGGCCGCTCACGCTGGTGCAGGGAGAGCAGAGCCCGGCATGTCGTGCAGCTTACCTACCTTGCGCAGCAGCTGCCACGCCGATGGTGGTGGGTGTACCCCCGGTCTACAGAGTGGTGGATGACATTAGTCACCCACGTCTGGGGAGAGGAAGAGTGGGTGAAGCAGTTCAGAATGTCCAGGTGATGCACAGAGGGTGGGCAGGCACGTGGGGGGAATCCGTGGTCCACGGTGGGAGGTGGAGAATGCATCTTGGCCGCTGAAGTTGGGGGGGATCCAAGGCCAATGGCACACAGGGTGCATTCCATGAGGAAGGTGCACTGATGCTGCTGCAGAGGGGCACAGTGTACTGGCCAGAGGACAGACACACAGGGGTGGCAGAATGGAGCGCCCTCCCATGGTAGCCCTGTACACTCCGTGGCACAGCCCTGCACATGGCAGGAGTCTGAGGGAGGGGGCAGTGCCGTATCCAAGGGCCACCCGAACCCCGCAGCCAGGGTCTGCGGTGGCATTGGGACAGGAGGAGGGGGGCATGGGTATCATGACATGCTGCACTGCAGACTCACACTGAGATGGCCCAGTATGTCCACAGGGCCACATTCACCTGGTTGGTGGACTGGCTGTGGGACAGACTCCAACGGGAGACAATGGTGATGTGAGTTCCCATGCCAGTGGAGGAGCGTGTGGCAGTGGCTGTATGGTGGATGGCCAGCACCATGTCCTACAGAACTGTTGACATGCAGTTCAGTCTAGCACGATCCACCGTGGCGGCCATTGTTGTAGAGGTCACACATGCCATCTCAGACGAGCTGTACCGTCGAGTGGTGTACCTGCGGAACCCAGAAAGGGTGAGTGCGCAAGGGAATGGGGGGCAGTGTGCAGCTGCAAGGGGAGGGGGCCATGGGCAGACCCCGCAAGGCATGTGTGGCAGCAGTCCAGGGCCTGTGTACAGTATTCGCCATCTATCTTGCCCGCAGGTTATGTGAGCCTTTGCCACCCAGGGCTTCCCGCAGTGTGTTGCCACCATGGATGGATGCCATATCCGGACCACAATTCCCATCGACCAGGCAGAGAACTATATGAACCGAAAGCACTACTGCTCAGTGCTGTTGCAGGGGACCGTTGACCATGCCGCTCGGTTTGTGGATGCTGTGGTGGGCCACAGCGGCAGGAGCCATGACACTCACATGTTGTGCAGTTCCAACATTGTGGATGCCATGGATGCAGGGCAGTTTGTCCCCAGAAATCCCATCCGCACCATCGAGGGGGTAGAGGTGCCACCTCTGATCCTGGGGGATGCGGCCTATCCCCTGTGATGGTGGCTGATGGTACCCTACAAAGGGCCACACCACCCCCCGGCAGCAGCACTTCAATAAGGTGCATGCACGAGTCTGCAATGTTGTGGAGCGTGCCTTTGGCCGCCTGAAGGCACGATGGCGCTGTCTGCTTCTGCAGGTGCCGCTGCAGCTGGACAACATGAAGTATGCTGTGGCCGCCTGTGTTGTCCTGCACAACCTCTGTGAGGACTGTGGCCATGAAGCTCCAGAAGTGTTAGAGGAGGGGGAGGAGAGGCACTTCGAGGAGGACTGGGACAAGGCAGAGGAGAGGTGGCCACAGATGGACATGGATGACACGCAGGCAGCCGCGGGGCGGGTGGTGTGGGAGGCTCTCACCACATGGTTCTGCTGACGCGCGGGGATCCTGTAGTTCCCTCTCCAGCCAATGGAGTGGCATGGTCTGCACCCTGTCCCTGGGGTGGTGTTGCGACAAGATTGTGGTGGAGTTGTGCAAGCCCTCAAATAAAGTGGCTCCCATCCAGATGACTTGTCCCTAGTCTGTCCTGTATTGTGGGGAGAAGGGAGAGTAGGAGACGAGAGGCATGGGATCGCCACGCAATGGGGAAGGGATATCCCAGGGGATCTTTCCTATGGCAGTCCCCCACCTTTCCCAACAGACAGGTTGTGAGGCGACGAGCTGTCAGGCGGGGTGGTCCCAGGCTGCCCCCCTCTAGAGCACTGGCAGCATGATTACAGTTCACTGACAGCTATGCTATAGGAGCAGACAGA
This sequence comes from Lepidodactylus listeri, assembly GCA_029233225.1. NCBI lineage: Eukaryota > Metazoa > Chordata > Lepidosauria > Squamata > Gekkonidae > Lepidodactylus > Lepidodactylus listeri. Next base: position 3,102,428 of record JARCFY010000011.1, read on the forward strand.
GGCGGGGTGCAGAGGGGGGTGGCCATGGGCAGGCCCCGGCGCCTGTCACTCTCCCCGGGAATCGGCAGCAACATAGTGGGAGGGTGGGCTTCTGCTGACATGTGCGTCCAGAAAAGGGTGGGGGCTGAAGTGCGCTCCACCGCTGGCGCAAGGACGCAAATCAGCAATCATGCGCAGATTCATGGCCCGCGGACATCACGTCCAGCCGGTGTTCTGAATGCGGAAATGAGGGCCAGATGGCTCCCCCCCGGGAACATCTGTGTGTCCCGGGTGCAGACGTCTGGGCTGCCGCAGCATGTGTGTGGAGGCCCTGTCACACGCACTCATGAGTATGTGAAAGTCGGGATGTAAGCCTCACCTCTCCCCGCCGCAGACAACCGCCGCCCAAACGATCTCCCAAAAGAGGGCACCATGGCCCAGCCCCCCCGCATGGGCCACGGTGCAAAGCTTCGTAGATTTGCTTTTGTGAACTGGCATGCGAGCGACGGACACCAGAGGGCACGCGTCAATGCATGCGCAGAACATTCTGGCTCCCGAACTCCGGCAGGATGGCCTTCCCCAAGAAAGGCATGCTGTGGCTGCCGGAGGAGGTAGAGTGCCTCCTGGAGGTCCTCTATGACCTGGAGGCAGGATCCCGGGTCATGCCCTCGACCCACAAGGAGACCCTCTCCCTCTTCGAGGAGGCCACCCTCCCTCTTTGAGGAGGCCGCCCACCTTCTAGCCGCCCGGGGGTTCCAGTGCTCGGCACACCAGTGCTGGGCCAAATTCAAGTGGGAGAAGGTGGCATTCTTCGAGGCATTGGAGGACTGGAATGGTCTCCCACCTTGAGGACACCGCCCTCCCCGCTTTGGACTGCTCCGGAACCTCTGGGAGCAGGCTGGGTGGCCTGGATGGAGGTACCAGACACCATACAGTAAGTACTGCCCTCCCCTTTCCATTGGTCGCCAGCTGCTCCCCCACTCATTGGTGCCATTTCACAGGGCGTCCGCGTGCGAAGAGGCAGAGGCTGGGTGCCTCGGGGGTCTAGGGCCATGGACCCGGCAAGGAAGGGCAGCACCACCCTGCAGCACCCTGCAGCACACCCTGAGAGTCACGGTGGCATGTGGGCACAGGCTCCCAGCACAGGTCTGTCAGGTGCTATGGTGTGTGGGATGCCTGTGGCGGCGGGTCACCAGAGTCTGGGGGAGCTGACACTGCTGGTGGAAGGTGGGGTGGCCGCCATGGGCCCACAGACCCTGGCCACAAGATGGTCAGCACGGATGGGGCCCGATCCCGGCTCCCTAGGGCTGCCATGCGCCTCTGCCTGCAGGGACCGTGGTGGTGAGCTCTCCTGTGGCACACACAGGAAGTGTGGGATCCGGGGACTCTGGTGAGTTCACACTGGGCATGGCCCTCGGCCGGGGTCCTGGGTGCTGGGCCACAGGCGGCGCCACCACACCCACATGGGGCAGGTCCCTCGACCTTGACATGGGGAGGTGCCAGGGATCATATGTGCATGCCTGGCACATGGAATGTGTGGACATGGTTGGGTCAGCCACGATGGCCACCTGGCAGCTACCAGTCGACCGCGGGGGGAGAGCGATGGCTGCACTTCAGCATGCACGGTGGCCCTGCATTCAACACATGTGTGGATATGCGGCCAGTGCCGGCCTCAAACTCCTGTGGTCAGCCACTACACTAATTTCCCCTGAGGTTCCCACCCCCACCCTCTTTTCCCTTGCAGGGGAGCCCATGCAACCGGCTGCCACAGCCACCGCAGAGGGAATGGCGGTGGTGATCAGCTCGGCCCCTGAGATGGATGCAGGTAGGTCTGAGTATGGATGCGCCCCCCACCCCCAGGGAACAGGGTCACCCCCCGGGAACATGGTCCTGACCACCCATCATTTTCCCATAGGGGAGCGGGCCCTGTCTCCAGCAGTGGCAGGCTCTTCCACCGGCGGTGTTGGGGAGCGGCTTGCCACCCTGGAGGGACAGATGCACAATGTCATCGACACTCGTGAGTATATCGCTGGGAATGTACCAGGAAACATGGCGGGGGTGGACAGGAGGCGGAGGTGAGTGGCTCGGGCTCCTGTCTGGGGCCATGGGATGGTGGCTCATCCACCAGCCAGGTGTCCTTGTGGGCAGGCGCCCGGCCATGTGGCCAGTGGCACGACCCCCCTCCCATGTTTCCCCTTAGTCGGTCGCTACGGGTATCGGCTGTCCTATATCCCGGTTCGCTGGCAAGGCGGGATATAAATATAATAAATAAATAAATATACAGTGGGGGATGCAGCAGCTGGAGCGCCTGCTCCATCAGATGTGCCTGGATGCTGCCGTGGCAGCCCAGGAGAAGGAGGAGGTGCATGCCGGGAGCTCCGCCCTTCGCCGATGCTGCCCATCATGATGCCGGGCACTCTGGGCAGAGGAGTCTGGGGACGAGCCGCCAGCCCAGGAAGGGGAAGAGACAGCCGAGGAGGGGGAGGCAGAGGAAGCAGCTGGAAAGCAGGTGGTGGAGGCCGCAGCCGAGGGGAGCATCATCATGGCTTCCTCTGACAAGGAGGAGGTGGAGGGGCTGCACCAGGCCATTCCAGGTGATTGGGAGGATGAGGGGGGGGTTAGGGGGGGATAGCAGTTCAGACTGGGGGGAAGTTGTTACGTTACTGCAGTTGGTTGTTGTTGTTTTATTAAAAGTTGCTATATTTTTCCACTTCAGAAGTACTGTCATCATTCCCCCCCCAACTCAATTTCTGGCATCCCATGATGTGTCTGTACTGGGCCACACATTGTCTACCACGGGTGCACAAGGTGAGCATATTGTTTATTAGTCCGGGCGGCCATGCCAGAAGCACTGGCAAGTCCAATGGCCCACCGCTCTCCTTGCATATGAGGACCACCCTCCATGACACCCGCCACCCACACGCTGTGGCCCCAGCAGTGGCCAGCCACACTGTGTCAGGAGACATGTGTCCGAGGACCCCACCAGTGGACGGTGTCTGCACACTTGTTCCCACATGGGCTGTGTGTGTCAAGAGGCAGGGGCCTCTCATTGGGGAGCAGTGGGCTGGCTCCCGGGTAGGCCCCCCCAGGTGCCCCCCCAGGGGAGGCCTTCACTGTTCACCATATGGCGCTATCCCTATGGTGCTGCTGGCTTCTGCCATGCCCAGCCACGGCCTCAACCCCGGCCCTGGCCTACCCGGGGGGCTGCGCCACTGGGGCCTGGCCGCTGTGGATCTGGAGCCAGGGCCCGGGCTCGCAAGGTGTCCACTAGGACGGAGACTACTTCTGTCAAGTGAGCCACTTCCATGTTGGACGCCTCCATAGTGGCCTGCATCACGGCCTGCGCTGCCGCTTGGATGGCATATGCTGCCTGGTCCTGCTCACAGGCGGCCTGCATTTCAGCAATCAGCTCATCATGCATCCTCCGGTCTTCGGCCCTGGCCTCTCTGTTGTCTTCCCGAGCCTGGGTGGCCAGGTGCTCCCAAACACTCTGAAGAGCGGAGAGCCGCTTCTTCTTTGTCTTGCACAGGGCTGCTCTCTCAGCAGGGGTCAGGTCTCCCATGGTGACATCTGGCAGCAGGTCTGTGGGAGTACGGACAGTGAACATCAGTACCGTGGACCTCACACTACCCAGCTCAGCCCCACCCACACACCAGACCCAGCCTATCCCATGGTGCGACTCACGGTCAGGGTGGTGGCCGGAGGCCTCCATGGGTTCCTCCTCCTCCTCCATATCTGCATCCAAGGCCGGCTCTCATGTCCCTGGGGAGAAAATGGTCCCTTTACCGAAAACCACAGTGGCCAGCGACAGCACTGGTGGATAGGTGTGCCACCTGTGGCCAACTGCTGACCCTCACCGACCTTGGCCTGGTGGCATGGCACTGTCCTCGTCTTCATCCTCATCCTCATCGGTGCTCTCTGGCTGTGTTCGGTCCACTGACTCTGAACCTGCACGTGGAACAGAAAGGGAGTTACCTGCTGTGGTTTAAGTTTCGCGGCCCTCATGTGCCCCCTGTCCCGCTGGATGGCAGCCCACCTTTCCAGGCCGGGTGGTGGTGGTGGTAGTGATCGGCCTCCATTGTGGATGGCGGGGTGGGTTCCATGATGGCTCAGTGCCCCCCCCCCCGGCACTGTCTCCTTTGCTGAGTGCATCATTCCTCAGCAACCCTCCTCTCCCATCCCCAGACATACATTCCAGGATCCTCTGGCCTACTCAACTGCCACCTGGGCACCATGACGTGTGGGAGCATTCTGTCTGCTGTTTGTGTCTCCTGCACAGGGGGCCTGGCGTGCAATGGGCCTCAGGCCTTCACCCTGGCAGCCCATGGCTTCTCTGTTGCGGGAGCCCCCCTTGATGGGCGGCTGGCCACGTGACCCCTCCAGGGACCCAGACATGGTCCCAGGCCACTGAGAGCTGGGGTACTTCTGCTGGTTCCACGGGAGACGGCTTCAGAACCTGTGTGGCCTCCTCAAGGGCTCCACTCTGTGCGGCCGTGGCCGCCACCTTCAGCAGTGTGTCCTGTTCCTGGAGGCACTCACCTGTCTGGCTGCTGGTCAATGCCAAGGACTCGGATGACTCCAACACATCCTCTGACGTGGGACCCTGGGCTGCCTCTTCTGATGAGGTGCTCAGCCCCTGCCGGGCCCGGTGTCGCTGCTGCCGCCGGCCAAGGGTCTGGAGCACCATGCCGGGGTCCACATCTCTGCTCTTATGCAGGATCCTGTGCAACTCCTCATAATAGGGACACGTGATCTTGGCCTGGACAGATTTTGAATTGTTGGCCACAACCTTTCGGTACTTGAGGCGCATGTCCTTAGTTTTGCGGCGACATGCCTGAGCATCCCGGCTATGGCCCCTTGGCGCCATGCCCTTGGCCACCTTGGCAAACACCTCAATGTTCCGCTGGGACTGTCCCAGGCTCCACTGGACCCTGGCGTCTCCCCATAAAGCTAAGAGATCCCTCACTTCCGGCCATGTCCATGAGGGGCCATGCACCTTGGCCATTGCACTTCTGGCAGTTGTGGATATGAGGATGCGGGGCAGAGGGAGGTGTGGGAAACGTTTCACTGGCCCTTACTTGCATATCTAGCTGCGCGGCGCTGGTCTCTGTCGCCCGCCCCGCCCCCTTGTGTGTTTCGGCAACTTTTCACCACTGTGCATGCGCGGACCTCCGTTCATACACATCCAACGTAGCCCCCCCAAAAAAATCTGGCATTTACACGGGAGCGCGACGGACGCCAGATGCAATGGCATAGGTACGCTGCCATGATCCCACGCCCGCCTGCTCCTGGCTTTTCCGAAAAGGACTTCTGTTTTAGCGGTCTCTTTTTGAAGTGCCTCAATGGGCCTTCGTGACATTCCCCTGCTGGCCACATGACGCTTCCCAGATGTGCTCGTCTGATCCCTTCCATTTGTGGCGCCGCTGCATCGTCCCCCTCTCACCGTAAATGGGTGCGTATGATCGCGCCCTTATAATAATTTGTGTGTTTGCTTGCAGGACCCCTTTATTGTCTCTCAGCATGGCTATTCTATTTGAGGATGTTTGTTGGCTGACCTTCCAGGCCAAAAGCTTCAACATGCGAGGAGAGGAATGCCAATATTTTTGCTTAGTTAATAGTAGTTTTTTCTGTATTTGTTTGGTTTCTAGAGTCTCAAGAACTTTTCTTTCAGCTAGTAAAGCTCTGTATATTTTTTGCTATTCTTTTTCTTATGTTCTGTCTCTCAATTTCATATGTTCATAAAGTTTTTTCTCTGAGAGCATTGTGTTGTTTTTTGTAATATGAGGCGATAGCTATCAATTTGCCTCAGATTGTAGCTTTTTTTGCTTCCCAAACTGTGGTAATGGGTATTTCCTGACTTAAGTTTTCTTTAAAATAGTTTTGAAGGTCTTTTTCTATTTCTTGACATGTGTGTTCGTTTAGTAGTAAGGAAGTATTTAGTCTCCAGCATATATTCCTGGTGGTGAGTGTCAGAACACCATCTACCCAGGCATGGTCCGACCATAGTGGAGTGCTTGTTTTGTCAAATTGATTTATTAGTGATGATGATACTAAAAGGAAATCAATCCTGGTATGGATTTCATGTCTACTAGAAAAGTACGTGTAATCTCTGTCTTTAGGGTGGTGGATACCCCAGATGTCGTGTAGGTCATATCTCTTTAGCAGTGTGGCTAGACTCACATTGGCATTTTGTTTAAATGTTGGATTTGGTAGTTTCTTATGAGTTCTGTCTATCCTTGGATCAATTATCTGGTTAAAATCCCCTCCAATCAAAGTTTCCCCTTCTTTAAACATTTCTAGTTTGTTAAATACCTCTTCGATAAATGAAAGTTGATTTTGATTAGGGACAAAAATTGTCAGTATTGTTATTTTCTTTTCCTCTAGTTGTCCTTTTAAAAAAAGGTATCTGCCATTGGGATTGATTGCTGAATCTTTCAAAGTAAATATAAATTTTTTTGAGAAGAGTATGGCTACTCCCCTTGATTTTGATGTGCCTGGCACTAAGTATTCCTGCTGGAACCAACGTGTCTTAAAGAGTTTGGGATCCACTTTGGTTATGTGTGTCTCTTGGAGGAATGTCACATCAGGGTGTGGTTTGACTAAATTCACTGTCACTCTTTTCATTTTAATTTTTTTATTTAGCCCCCTACAATTCAGAGAGATAACTTTTAAATTATTACTCATTGTTGTATATCTGTACAGAGTTAATATTTTTGTAATGCCTGTAGAGTCTTCTAAACATTTTCAGTTTAATATAGCTTATTAGCATATTTACTTTCCTACAATTGAGGTTACATAGTAAGTGCCATAATGAAACCACCAATAAAGTTAACTTCTTAACATTATCACAAGTGAATATAGCAAGGATTAAAGCATAGAAAAACATCATATTGACTAACTCTGTAACTTTAAATTTAATATAACTTGTATAAACATACAACCAACTGTGCATTGGCTCAAGATGAAGATATAAGTTGTCAACAGGATATTTTAAAAACACTTCAACACCCTTTCCCCCCTCCCCCCTCCCATACCCCCATTCCCAATGATATAGGTCAGGGGTGGGCAAATGGCGGCCCGGGGGCCACATGCGGCCCGCCACAGAGTTTTTTGCAGCCCGCCAAGATGATTTCAGGACTTCAAGAAAATTGAGCCTAAATTCAATTTGCTCTCTTATCCCATCACTGCTGATATTGATACAGCACCTGAGGAGCTGCAGCTTGAACTTATTGACATGTTGTCAGATCACACTGTGAAAGAAATGTTTAATGCTGTGACATTAGTTGATTTTTACAAATCTTTGCTGAAAAAATTCCATGTATGAAGAAATTTGCTGGGAAAATGTTCTCTATATTTGGGTCGACATATATTTGTGAGCAAAGTTTTTCTTGCATGAAGATCAAGAGTAAATATAGATGCTCTTTGACAGACATTAACTTGCAGGCTGTGATGAGAATCTCAACAAGCAATCTCACTCCTGATTTCAAAAAAAATTGTAGAAAAGTGTGATAGGGTACATTTGTCTCATTAAACTGATTCTAAAATTAAATGTGCTTGCAGCTATAGACAATATGAAATTAGCACAATAAATAAATTGAATAAAACTACCACTATTTTATTTAATTTATATTTATTGATTTTTATGATACAATTTATACCTTTTCTGAAATGCAAAGTTAACTAATAAATGCAATCATTTTAAAAGGTGCAGCCCTCCGCTAACCTCCGCTTCCACAAAGTGGCCCCCGAGCCAAAACAATTGCCCACCCCTGATATAGGTGATTAAGTAACAAAGTTAACTGTGTGAAGACTATACACCTAAAAAGTCCAAGATGGACATAGCGCACACCAACACCATGGGGGTTGACCATCGTTTAGAAGGGACCTACCTTCTAGTTTAGGGTGCACTAACAGTTAGGGAGGTTGGCAGAGAGAATCCCCCCACCCCCCACCCCATCCCTGCATTGTTTTGATTTTTTGTCAAGGATTCTTCTAAGTTACATAACAAAATAAGTGGTAGAATAATGGCACATTGGAGACATGCTGTAAAGAAGTAAGCTGTCTGAAAGGAAACTTAATTATGCATAACTAGGGCTAAACTACTTATGATCTATACATTCTTTGGGAGTTCCTATGTTTGACTAGTTAAGTGCTGGTATTGGGATCTTGCTTCCCTTGTGTGGGGTGTTAGGCTGGTCCATTTTTCTGTTAGATGACTTCCTCATTTGGTCACTTATAAGATCCACATTGAGCTGCTGCAGGAGGTTGTTCCCTGTGGCAAAGTCTTTTACATAGTAGGTTTTTCCTTGGTGTTTGGTTTTCAGTGTTCCTGCCCCCACCCATATGTAGGAGATATTTAATTCCCTCAGGTTAGATGTTATAGGTTTCAGCTCTCTCCTCAGGGATAGCATCTCAGATGATAAATCTTGCAGGACTTGTATTTGTTTGTCTCCCAGTAACAGAAAGCCCCTTTCTCTAGCCACTGAGATTATTTTCTTCCTGATATATAGGGATGAGAATGAGGCTAGTATGTCTCTAGGTGGTCTGATCTTTGGGTTTGCCAGGGAGCCCATTCTGTAGGCATAATTTATAAAAAATGAGGTGCCCTCCTCAAACGTAGTGGAAAGCCATCTATATAGCAAGACACAGAGATCTTCTCCAGATGTTCATCTATGCCTCTAAATTTTAGGTTTGAATGGCAGGAGACATCATCTAGGCTCATAGTTTTTGTTTTTAAATCACTAGTCTTTCTTTAACTGTTGCATTTCTTCTTGTAAAGTGTATCCTAACTGAAGTGCAGAGTTTGCCGTTTTTGCGGTCTCCTGAAAGGACACAGTGAGAACTTCCAGTTTTGTTGTAAATGGATCTATTATTATTTTAATTTTGGCTAGCATAGAGTCCTCAAATTTGTCAAAGAACCCCATTAGGTCAGATTTTTTTTAACTAGTTCCTCACCATTTTGCACTGTAGCCATTGCAGCTGCCATTTTTTTAACCATCTCCGGCTTGCTTTCAGCAGCTTGTTTTCTCTCCTCTGCTCAGACTAGAGCACTGCCGAAATTGGTTTTGTTTTTGTGCCAGACAATTTGCCCATCACAGGATGTCAGAAATTAGTGTCTCCGGATGTTTTTAATATCGGCAGAGATGAGACGGGATCAGGAGCTTCATACTACCATCCACCTGTGATGCCCCACCCCCCCATACATTAATTCTTGTGGGGGGGAGTGGTGCACATGCACAGAGAATAGCTGGACAAATACCATAATGTAACTGACTCTGTGATGGCAGCACCTGTGCTGTTTTTCTGCAAAGCACATGCTTCAAAGCTCCAGTTAGCTGTATTTGTGTGTGCTCAGGACCCTCAACATTACAGAAGCAGGTGCGCTCATCACACTTGATGACTCATTTTAAAAAAAGTTTAGTGAATAATTTTAAGTACAAATACAATAAAAACACCAGTGTTTCATTATAGCAAGAGAAAACCACTGGTAGAACCAGTCTTTAACAGGGCCATCCTAAACAGTTACATCATTCTAAGCCTATTGACTTCTGTGGACTTTAGAAAGGTATAACTCTCTGTAGGATGGAACATTGCTATTGAGAGCTGCACATGCACAGTCGAGTGAACAGAGGAAAATTCTAGAGAATATCACAATATGAGGGGGCACAGCTACCTTTCCTCTAATAGTTTATCCTGCCTTCTGTTCATGTGACAAGGAGAGGGGGCACAGCTGATCTCTTTGTTCTCTCTTTACTGCTGAAAAGCAAAGATACGCTGGGAGAATTTTCAAACTTATTCTACATTAGGTAAAAGAATCCTTTTTTTCATTGTTAATCTGGCTCTGTATTTTAATTGCTTGTACAGATGGAGGCATTCAAAAAGTGTCCCTATCTTAGGCAAAATAACACAACTGGATGATAGGTCTGTCTTCAGATGCTCCATTTGCAAACCCTTTTCTACCAACTGTAGATGCCTGGTTTGCAAAAAGTTTTCTCTCAAAGGAAAAGGTATGGCATTGTGTCTCAAAGCTGCCCTTTGGGAGAAAGCTGTAGGTGGCACAGAAAACTTGAATCTACCTTTATCATATCAAGAATTCCATCCAAGAAAAATCTAAAGGAAAGGAACATTTATGTCTATTAAATTTCCATCTTCGGCATGGCTAGTCTTAGAAAAGGTACATGATTTGATCCCAGATACCCATCCCCTCATGCTCATGAACTGAGGACACAGGAACTGTTCTTTTGATTTGAGGAGAAACTGGGGGAGATAAAATCTTCATACCAGCACAATTGGATGGTGCTTCTCCTAGGGTTGAAGAGCAGCAAGGCTATCATAGGAGGCAGCTGTGTAGTTGTACCTAACAGGGGATGCTGTTCAGAACAGAGCCATCAATAGGATTGCCATGTTGCATAATGAATGGGAAATGATTCTACCTACAATTCTGCACTTTGTCCAACCCATGAGACTGTAACTTTGTTGCTAGCTACACAAACAGATCCTGTTATAATTGTCCATGTTCATTACCTAGAAACTGGAGACAATAACTAAGAGAGACACTTAAAACAAGACCATGCCAGTTCTGTGTAATAGGGACACAATTCACAATTAAATGAAACCTCCTCAAGGGAAAAAAGAGCTGACCTGTTTTTTCACTGATGCTGGGTTGGACAGGAAAAACAACCAGTGTTTGCACTCTAATTCTTAGGATTCCATCCAAACCTTCACTAGATAATCTATATATCTACTAGCCAAGTACCCCCATGCATGCGGATATCTAAATTCGCACACCTGGGGTACTTGGGGGGCAGAGAGATTTTCCTGCACACTTGGGGGACTCCCCAGGTTTGCAGAAAAATCCTAAAAGTTAAAAAAAAATTCTTCAGGGGATATTTAAATCCCCTCGAAACTAAAAGAGGATTCCCTGCGCATGTGCAGAGAACGCTCTGGGAAGACTGTGGCTGGCCAGCGGTTGGGAGGCGTCCAAGTCTCACCACCGGTGCTGGGGGTGGGGGGGGGAGATCAGCAGCCCAGCAGCTGAGAGCCACTGCGGCCTCGCGGCCGGTGCCAGGGGGTGGGGGAAGAAGACTTACCTGCGGAGCTGCAGCCGGCCCTGGTCTCGTCCTACCAATGCTCAAGCCACCAAGCGGGGGGGGGAGTCAGTGGACCTGGCAACTGCAGGGGAGTCTGGGGAGAAAGTGTGTGTGTGTGTGCATGTGGTATGAGATATCCCCCCCCCCCATTAATATTGTGGGCAGGCGACACTTGTACACTTACTAATCCCAACCTGATAACCGAGTGTCACTGAGCAAACAATTATTAAGGATGACTAAATTCTTAGATATAAAAGTAACCACTTCTATTTTGGGAAACTTTCAATCTTGTCATTAGGATCCCACATTCAGAATCCATTGGACCTACATCTTTCTCAGTAACCTGGGGTCTCTGAAGACCTTTCAGTGGGACACAAACTGAAAACAATACTGGATATACCCTCTATATGTACAATTGAAAAGATATATAAAACAAAGCAAGATAGAAGTTAGCATATACTTCTAATTTAGTTGGGCTAGAAGCACCACAAGGAAAGCAGAAAAGTTCCTCCCATTCCACCCTTGCCAGCAGAAAGGGCAAGAAGTTAGACTTTCTGGGTAGCAGAGTTTGTATTTTGTCAGACTTGGCCTTCAGAATAGCTAATTACCAAGCTATTATGGGATATTATCAGCTATTCTTAACAAAGCCCGCCATGTGGCAGGGAGGGTGGGATATAAATCTCAAGAAATAAATAAGCAAATTTTTCCGTCTTAATTTGATATCCAGAAAAGGGGGGGGAGAGAGAGAAAATTAGCTAATGGTTTTCAAATGAAAGCTATAAAGTTGTCTAAGCAAAAAAAAATCAATACTGCTAAACATGTTCTGACTGTAATAAACAAAGGCTGTGTGTCACATCAAGTCGCTTCCAACCATGTCAGTGCAGAAGTACAAAGTTTGTGCGAGTGTTCCATAGGACAGCGGAAGTGATGGCAACACCCAGATACATGTGTGTGAAGTTCTGTCAAGTTGCTTCTGACTTATTGTGACCCTATGAATTAATGTCCTCTAAAACATCCTATCGTTAACAGCCTTGCTCAGGTCTTGCCAACGGAGGGCCATGGCTTCCTTGATTGAGTCAATCCATCTCATGTCGGGTCTTCCTCTTTTCCTGCTGCCTTCAACTTTGCCTAGCATTATTGTCTTTTCCAGTGACTCTTGTCTTCTCATAAAGTGACTAAAGTAGGATAGCCTCAGTTTAGTCATTTTAGCTTCGAGGGAGAGTTCAGCCTTGATTTGATCTAACACACTTATTTGTCCTTTTGGTGGTCCATGGTAGCCATAAAACTCTCTTCCAACACCACATTTCAAAGGAAACAACTTTCTTCCTGTCAGTTTTTTTCATTGTCCAACTTTCACATCCATAATAATGGGGAATACTATGTAATGGGGAATCCTATGTAACTATGGCATCAATTAACTTGATCTTGGTCACCAGCGACACAACCTTACACTTAAGAATCTTTTCTAGCTCCTTCATGGCTGCCCTTCCCAGTCTCAAACTCCTTCTGAGCTCTTGGTTGCAGTCTCCCTTTGGATTGATGATTGAGCCAAGGAATATAAAATCAGAGCAGTTTTAATTTTCTTATTGACAGTTGTGTAACTCCCCAGTAGTCACTACTTTTGGCTTCTTAATGTTAATCTGTAATCCTTCTTTGGCACTTTCTGCTCTAATCTTCGTCGGGAGTCATTTCAAGTCTTCACTGTTTTCTGCCAGTATTGTGGTGTCATCTGCATATCTCAAATTGTTAATGTTCCTTCCACCAATTTTCACTCCACCTTCATCTGAATCTCATCCAGCTTTCCTTATGATATGTTCTGCATACAGATCGAATATACAGGGAGATAAAATACATCCTTGTCTGACACCTTTGCCAATTGGAAACTATTCTGTTTCTCCATAATGTCAGCTAGGCTGCCATAAAGCAAAGGTGGGGGTAAAGAGGCTGGCTGCCATAAAGAAGGGAGGGGGGAGGTAGCTAACACTGGGATGCTAACTTTCGATTCTCCTCTAGCATTTGTCTTTGTTTTGACAAGATCTCTGGTTTCTTTTGTGAGTTTCCCGCTGAGAACTAACAGCCATTATTTCCCGTGCGAGGGTAACCTGGCATTCATTGGCTTGTAGCCATCTGACAACCCATGTTTGAACCTTGTATAAAATCCCATACCCACTTTCCCTCTTTAGTCTTAACACAGATAGTGTTTAGAGCAATGTAGTAACCTGACTAAAATAAACTAATCCTGCTTAAGGAACATTGTTGAGTGTTGATTACTAGAGACTCTGACACATATTCTGTCCTAACAGTGGTGTCTTGTCAAAAATATAGGTTGCACATCAAAACAATTAGATACTGTGGCACACCCATTTCCTTTAAAACCAACCATACTTTTCATGATCCACACAGACAAAAGCTTTGCTGTAGTCTATGAAACACAAAATGATTTTCTTCTGAAATTCTCTCATATGCTCCAGTGACCAACTTAAATTTGTAGTATGATCTCTAGTAGTGCCTCTTCCTTTTCTGAATCTGGCTTGAATATTTGGCATTTTGCATTCCATATATGATAACAGTCTTTGTTGTAAGATTTTGAGCATCACTTTACATGTGTGAGATAGTTACTGCAGTCTTTGACATCTCATTTTTTATGAATTGGCATGTAAATTGAACATTTCCATTCTGTGGGTCATTGTTTCTTTCCGTATTTGTTGACACAATCTTGTTAAGATTTTGATGGACTCTGGGTTTCCGGTTGGGAGAATGGAGGTCTGACACGCTTTGCAAATGCGCAAGGCGGACAGCGGCTCTTCCTGACAGCTTGGGTGGGTTAATCCACCCGACGCAACCTCACACAGGTAGTGTGAGGACCAGCAAGCAATATAATCCAGGTTTGAGCAACCTCGGTGAAGGGAAAGTCTCGGAGGAGACTTTTCCGACACCTTGAGCACTGCAGCCGAAGAGGATTCTTGCGAGTATCTCTAAGGAGCCGAGCTGAGCTGAAAAATTCAGCATAAAACCTCCAATTCCCCTGATTCCTTAACAAAGAAGACAAAGTTTAAACGTTGGGACCACATCTGAAGCGAAGTAACAACAAAAGGTAACGGAAAAAAGTTTTTTGCCTTACCATCGCCACGTTTTGAAAGACGAAAAACAGATCGGGTGAAGCAATAGACTGATGTTGATTGGATGAGAGCAGTTTTGAAGTGCTAAAAAACCGAATTTGAACTTAAAAAGCCAAAAAAACAAGTTGTTTAACATTCCTGCGGTTAAGAGGAGTCGGGAGGGGAAGCCAAGCATCGCGAGACAAAGAGGGAGAAGGGAACCAAGCATCGCGAGATTAAGACGTGAGGACTGAATCAGGAAGTGACGGCTAGAAGAGCAGACAAGAAGGAAAAAGGAGAAGAACTGGAAGAAGGTAAAGGGGACTCTAAATACTGCTGGACCAGAAAGGGGACTCTAAATACTGCCGGAACAGAAAGGGGAATTTAAATACTGCCGAACCAGAAAGACCACAACAGGAAGTGACGTGCAGAGAGCAGACAAGTAAAGAAAAGGAAGGGACAAAAGGAAACTATGGCAAGCCAGAAGCAAGGTAAAAAGACTATAACCTTTGACATTAACCATAGAGAAGTTGCGCCCGCCATTTTGGATTTATAAAATTTTTAAACTGCAATATCTTAAAGATTATATAACGTAGAAGGCTGAAACCAACATAATTTGACTTGGCAAGATTAGCTTGTTTGAATGCACTAATTGGTGTTTGATTTGGAAGACAAGATAAAATCGATCTTTTTAAAGAGGCAAAACGGACCGCGGACTAAGATCGAGAGCAGCTACATGGTCCTCTCCTACAATGGCAGCAAAAAAAGAAAAAGAGCTACTAGCCGTTATGGAAGCAATGGAAAAGAAAATGTTAGACGCTATCGGAGAGGTAAATGTTAAAATGAATAATATAGCGGCTCAAGCAGATAAAAATTTCATGGAATTAAAAGCAGAATTTCAAAAATTATCCACAAGAACACAAGATATAGAAACTAAAGTAAAAGAACTGGAAGAAAACACCCATAAGACAATGAGAGAGAATGAGAGGATGGAAAAGATGATGCATTATAAAGATATGCAAAACCATTTGAGATTTCGAGGGATTGAGGAAAAATTGAATGAGGATATTTTTACAAGAATGCAAGAAGCAATAGCAGATTTTTTACAAGAACAGGAAGAAGTTGTTAAAGAACACATGGATCTTGTTTATAGAGTTAACTCTACATATGCAAGAGACAGAAACATACCAAGAGACGTGGTTGTCCAATTTACAATGAAAAGAACAAAAGAACAAATCTACAGGAAGTGCTTTACTGACCCCTTTGTAATAGATGGAAAGAAAATCATAGTAATGAAAGAATTGCCTAGAGCAATACTGCAAGAAAGGAAAAAATTCAAGTGTCTGACGGATAAACTGAAGGAGAAAAAAATCAGATTTCGTTGGGAAATACCTCAAGGACTAAGTTTTTATTATGGCAACTCCAGAGTAGTGATTAAAAGCACAGAAGAAATGTATGCATTCCTGGGAGAGAATAAAGATGACTTTGGAGATATTTAAGAATATATCAAAATGGATTACAAAATACTTACATGGAATGTAAATGGACTAAATTCACCCCAAAAACGTAGAATGGTAGGTCATTGGTTGGAAAAACAAAAATGTAATATAATTTGCTTGCAAGAAGCTCATCTTAAAAACCAAGACCATAAATATTTAATAAGGAAAAAATTGGGAGAAGAATTTTATTCTTTAGCAAGCAACAAAAAAATTGGTGTTGTAACATATGTCAAAAAAGATTTGGAACCTAAAGTAATATTCAAAGACAAAGATGGAAGATATTTAGCTATTGAAATTTTACTGCAAGGAGTGAAAACTTTGATTGTGAACATTTATGCTCCGAATGGAGCTAAAGAAATTTTTTTTAAAGAACTTCAAATGGAATTGGACAATGTAAACTATGATCAAATTATGATGTTAGGAGACTTCAACGGAACTGTAGATAATAAACTAGACAGGCGCTCTAAAAGAAAGGATGAGATGTCAGGGAAGCTTCCAAAAAACTTTTTTGAACTGATAAAACAAGAAAAGTTGGAAGATATTTGGAGGAAAGCTAACCCACAAGGAAAAGATTTTACCTTTTACTCTAACAGACATGACTCACATTCAAGAATTGACATGATTTGGATGACTACTAACCTAACCTTCAAGACAAGAAAAGTGGAAATTTTACCCAGAATAATCTCAGATCATAATCCGTGTTTATGGACAGCTGGGCAGATTAAAAAACAAAAGAGATGGAGAATAAATGAGGACTTATTAGATAATCAAGAAATAATTAAAAAATTACTTGAAGAAACAGACCTATACTCCCAAGTAAACATGCAGAAAGAAGTTAAAATTCAAACCGTATGGGATGCATATAAAGCAGTGATGAGAGGACTATTGATATCGTTAAATGCTAAAGATAATAAAAAGAAAAAAGAGCAATATGAAAATATTTTACAAGCCATTAAAACAAAGGAAGAAGAACTGAAGAAGAAACCAGGGAAAAAGAAATTGCAAAAGGAAATTTGGATGCTACAAGACCAAGCAAAAGCCATTTTGAACCAGGAGATGTACTGGAACTTAAAAAAACTTCAACAAAAAGCATTTGAAGGTGCAAATAAACCCGGAAAATACTTAGCATGGCAATTAAAGAAAAAACGTGAAAATAAATTTATCACTAAAGTGATAAGAGATAATATTGAGATAATAGATAACAAAGGAATAAAAAGAGAATTTTTTAAATACTACGCAAAACTTTTTAAGAAGGAAAACAAAGACAGGAGAAAGATTAAAGAATACCTGCAAACATTAAAGTTACCAAAACCAACAGAGAAAATTAAAGAACTATTTAATAATCCAGTATCATTACAAGAGATCAAAAATGCAATAAATGACTCAAAATTAGGTAAAGCACCTGGACCGGATGGATTTACAGCGAATTTCTACAAAACGTTACAGGAGTCAGTTTCACCGGTGTTACTGCTATTGATGAACGATATAAGAGTTACTGGAGAGGTACCAGAAACCTGGAAAGATGCATCCATCTCACTGATCCCGAAAGAAAATCAGGATTTGACCAATGTTAAGAATTATAGACCGATCTCTTTACTGAATAATGATTATAAGATTTTTGCTAAGATTATAGCGGATAGACTAAAAGAGCACCTTAAAGAGACTATACAAACAGAACAAGCAGGGTTCTTACCTAATCGACAAATAAGGGACAATCTAAGAGTAGTAGTGGACGCTATAGAATACTACGACAAACATCCTGAAAAGGAAGTGGGCTTTTTCTTTTTAGATGCGGAGAAAGCGTTTGATAATTTAAACTGAGATTTTATGTTTGAAGTTTTAGAACATCTTGAGATCGGTGAATATATGCTTAACTTCATTAAAGCAATATATAAAGAACAGAAATCCTCAATAATAATTAATACCGAAAAGACAGACGATTTTAAAGTTGAAAAAGGAACAAGACAAGGATGCCCACTTTCGACGCTGCTATTTATTTGGATTTTAGAAGTTCTACTGTTAAATGTGAAGGAAGACAAAGATATTAAAGGCTTAACAACTAAAGGTTTTTCTTTCAAATATAGGGCCTTTGCAGATGATGTGATGTTTATAGTGGAAGACCCCTTATCCACATTACCACATTTGTTACAGAGAGTAAAAGAGTTTGGTGACTTAGCAGGATTTTATGTAAATAAAAACAAATCGAAAGTAATGTGCAAAAATATGTCAAATAAGAAACAAAACGAGTTACAAAAACTTACAGAATGTGAGGTGGTGAAAAAGACAAAATATCTGGGTGTAAACCTAACTATGAAAAATATTGATCTTTATAAAAATAATTATGAAAAATTATGGTTGCAAATTATGCAGGATATTAGAAAGTGGAATGTATTGAATTTGTCATTGCTGGGTAGAATTGCGGTGGTCAAGATGAATGTGTTACCACGATTAATGTTTTTGTTTCAAACTATTCCAATTGTGAAAGATGTAAAAACATTCAAATGTTGGCAGAAGGAGCTGTCTAAATTTGTGTGGGGAGGGAAAAAACCAAGAATTAAGATGAAAACAATGTGTGATGCCAAAGAAAGAGGAGGGTTTCAACTACCAAATCTAAGGTTATACCATGATGCAATATGTTTGACCTGGGTAGGGACATGGACTATGTTACAAGATAGAATGTTATTGTCCCTGGAAGGTCATGATTGTAGATTTGGGTGGCATGCATATTTGTATTATGGCAAAACAAAAATGGACAATATGTTTAAACATCATTATTTGAGAAGATCACTAATGGATACGTGGACAAGATATAAAAACTTTTTTTCAGAAGAGATACCCATGTGGATTGTACCCGCAGAAGTCTTACATCCAACATCAAGATATAAAGGACAAGATTGGCTGAAGTATAGAGACTTATTAATAAGACATGGCAAGGATTTCAAACTGAAGGAGCAGCATCAGATTGACTTTGATTATGGTTGGTTAAGATATAGACAAATATATGACTTGTATAGAAGTGATAAAAAACACGGTTTCAGGGGAAAAAATAATGAAATAGAACAAGTTTGGGAGGAAGGTGGGAAAAAATGATTTCTAAAATGTATAAAGTCTTGCTAAAATGGTTTAATGCTGATGAAATGGTAAAAGAACAAATGGTAAAATGGGCGATAAACTTTAACAAAGACATTGAAATGGAATCTTGGGAATTTTTATGGAAAAATGCTATGAGTATATCTACGTGTTATAACTTAAAAGAAAATTGTTTTAAAATGATGTATAGATGGTATATGACACCAAAAAAAATTGCAAATATTGGTCAAAATATGTCTAACAAATGTTGGAAGTGTAAAAAGAAAGAAGGTTCTTTTTATCATATGTGGTGGACTTGTGATAAAGCAAAGACTTATTGGTCAAAAATACATGCAGTAATGGAAAAAATCTTGAAATGTACATTTAAGAAGTTGCCTGAAATGTTATTGCTAGGACTTAAACTAGAAGAGATAAATGTAAAGAAAAGAACAATAATATGGTATATGATTACAACAGCAAGAATGGTGTATGCACAAAACTGGAAAAATGAAAAAATACCAGAGGTGTGGGAATGGTTGAAAAAACTGTTATATATGGCTGAAATGGATAAATGGACTAGAAAATTGAATAATCTTTACTCAGAGACCTTTCTGGAAGACTGGAAAGATTTGAAAGAATATGTTGAAAAATATTGGGATATGAAAAACTATATTTATACATGGTTATAATAGCATAAAGGAATAGAAATATATTATATGAATGTTTTAGTTAAAATTAGACAATGAAACTGTTTTTATTTAGAAATACATAAAAGTATAGAAAATAAGAATTGGTGTATAAGTATTTTAAAGCTATATAACCGTTACCAGAAACGAAACATAGATATAAGTATTACTATTTTGAATAAAATGGAAAATGTGTTATGCTTCAGAGGTGGTGGGAAACCACCAAAACAAGATAAAAATAGAATGTACAAATAGAACAAAATGTTCTATTTAATATGAACAAAATGTTCTATTTAATATGGAAAAAGGGATTTGTATAAGGTTAAATGTATTATTTTCGATGTTTTGTTTTTTTTGAAAAATAAAAATTTCTTTACAAAAAAAAAAGATTTTGATGGACTCTGTTTCTTTGGCATGGAATAGCTCTATTGATATTCCATCTACTCCTGATAATTTGTTTCTCCCAATTGCTTTCAGTTCTGCTTTCACTTCACTTTCTAAAACTGTAGGTTCTTCTTCAAATGATTCTTTTGGAAGCATTCTATCATCCTTTCGTCTCTTTTGTATAGTTCTTTGGTGTATTGTTCCCCTCTTTTCTTTATTTTATCCTGTTCAGTTAATGTATTTCCATGTTGCTCTTTCAGCATGCTTAACCATGCTTTAAATTTCCTTCTAATTTCTTGGCTCTTGTGGAACACATGTCTTGTTTTTCCTTTTTTGTTCTATTTCTTTAAACTGGTTATTGTAATAGTTCTCATTGTCTCTATGTACCAGTTGGTGGAACGCTGCATTTAGACTTTTGATTCTGTTTCTGTCACGTTTTACCTTTACTTCTTGTCTATCTTTAGCAATTTTCACCAGTCATCCATTGAGGCTTTTCTTTCAGCTACTGGAATAGTCTTTGTGTATTCTTCCTTGATAATATCTCTGGATCTTCTTTGTGGTCTCTGTGCATCACACCTCTGGGATTAAGTGCGCCTGCGCCGATCCCGATCGGTAATCTTCAAAGCCTAACGGATTTTCGCGCCAGCTCCCCGGTCACATGCACGTCCCACTGTGCATGACCCGGGGAGGGGCACGAGGATCCCGCCAGTTCTCTTCTGACCGCCGCGTCGTGAGGATCCCCTCTCCGCTTCGGTCGGTAGCTAACTTTCGTTTTCTATTTGGAAAAGCCTTTCGGACTGATTTTTTCCTTTTTTTGACCTACGGACTGTTTTTCTGGACTCGCTTTTGGAAATTCCCTCGTCTACTCCCCGCTCAGCCTATGGCCCAGTGGTGGGGTTTCTTTAAACGCTGCCTTAACTGTGGGAGTAAGATAGCTCCCCCAGACAAGCATTCCCTTTGCCTTTTGTGCTTGGGCAAGTCGCACCGCATGGACTCGTGTTCGAGCTGCGCTGCCTTCTCCAAACAAACCCGCAAGAACTGAGCGGCCAGGTTGAGAGTGGCGCTTTTGGAAGCAGTGTTATCCCCGAAGATGTCTGCAGCCGACGCTTCAGGAGCATCTCCATCGGCGCCGACGGGCCCGATGTTGTCTCCGGTACGGAGCACCACCGGTACCGAGAAATCGGCACCGAAAAGACCCCTCCCGCTGCCACACACTCCTGCTAAGAAACGCAGAGAGGGCAAGGAGGGTAAGGGCAAGCTAAAGCACAAGAAAGTTTCTAGTGCTTCGTCGACGCATCCCGCGTCCGACATGACCCAGCACAGGTCTCCACAGCTTGACCCGCCAGGACGTGAGCGATCCCAGGGCAGCTCTGCCTCCCCAATGCCACGACCCATCCCGCTGACGGACTCGGAACCCGACATCGAGCTGACCCAGGTCCCTTGAAGCAGCCCCGAGACTGGGCCCGATCCGTTACCGACACCGAGAAGCAATTGAGACTGGCGTCTCCCCCCCTCCTCGGTGCCGTGGAACGTTTGTCAATGGTGATACCTGTAGAAGAAGAAGAAGAGATTGGATTTATATCCCGCCCTTCACTCACTTAAGAGTCTCAGAGCAGCTTACAAACTCCTTTTCCCTTCCCCTCCCCACAACAGACACCCTGTGAGGTAGGTGGGGCTGAGAGAACTCTTTCCCAAGCTGTCCTTGAGGGAACAGCTGGTACAGAGCTATGGCTTGCCCAAGGTCATCCAGCCAGGTGCAAGTGGAGGAGTGGGGAATCAAACCCGGTTCTCCCAGATTAGAGTCCGCGCACTTAACCACTACACCAGACTGGCTCTCTGTACGGTTCCTCCTACCCTCTGCCGCTGCAGTGGTACCCATCGGAATGGGATCGCCAATCGATGTCGTCCAGAGTCTCCCGATGCCGAGATCCTCCGGCGCCGAGACCAACTCCGACACCGTTGCCGAAACCGTTGCCGGTACCGACACAAACTCCGCCCAATGTCGATCTCCCTCCTTTTCAACCGGACCCGTCGACCCCTATGTCTCCTTCCGAACATTCCGAACAGTCAATACCTGGCTCTTCCGCATCTTCTGACGACGAATCTCCCACCCACCTGTCACCAACCCCCGATGTTGCCGACAACCTACCGATTTCTCCCTCTGAGGATGTAAAGTCATATGGAGAGCTCATCAAAAGAATGGCTCATTCATTAGCCTTAGCCACGGTCCAACCGACCCCCACCGCTACCGATGCCATTTTCGACATCATGCAGATGGATACATCTACTGCAGTAGCTTTACTGCTTATCTCGGTGCTCATGAACACCGCCAAAGAATCCTGGGGACACCCTTCCTCAACCCCAATCTCTAGTAAGAGACTGGACCATATGTACAGGCTCTAGGAGCCAGGAGCAGAATTTCTATTCATACACCCCAAACCTAACTCAGTTGTGGTGACCCCCTCAGCTAGGGGCCGTAGTGGACATTCCTCCCCCCTTGACAAAGAGGGACGGAAACTGGACTCTTTTGGGAGACGTTTTTATTCAGCAGGTGTGTTAGGTATAAAAACTGCAAATTATACAGCCTGCATGAGCAGATACCAATACTCCCTATGGGAGCAGATGACACCGCTTCTGGCCCATCTTCCTGAGGATAAACAGCGTCTAGCCAGGAAGATCCAGAAGGAAGGCATGGTCTTGGCAAAACATCAGCTCAATGCATCCAAGCATGCTGCAGATGTCACTTCCAAGACGCTCACTTCAGCAGTTGCCCTTAGATGCCACGCCTGGCTGAGGTCGACTTCTCTTCCACACGACACGAAATCCTTGGTGGAAGATCTCCCGTTTGAGGGTGAAGGCCTGTTCAGCTCCACAACGGACACAGTTCTTCACAATCTGGACAAGAGCATAAAAACATCTCGTAACCTGGGTGTTTCCCAACTGAGACAGCAGAAGCAGAAGACCTGGCAGAGATCCTGGTCTAAAAAGCAGCCACAGTGATCTCCCACTGAACCCCAATGGCAAAGACCTTCCTCCTCTGCATATCAACAGAAACCTTATGGCCATAAGCCACGTTTTCCAACCGCTTCCACCTCCAAGTCCAAACCTCCTAAATCAAACAAGCAGGGTCTTTGACTCCTGCATCTGCTCCGGTCCTCCCACCCGTCTGTCACCCTTCCTACCCGCATGGTAACGCATAACGTCAGACAAATGGGCCCTCTCTGTCATAGCAGAGGGCTACCGGATAGAATTTTTTCAGATACCACAGGACTCTTACTTTGTAGTCACCCCTCCCTCCGACACCCTGTCATCAGAAATCGAAGCCCTCCTGTCCAAGGATGCCATAGAGCCGGCACCAGCAGACCACCTCCAGCAGAGTTTTTACTCCCGCTACTTCACGGTACCAAAAAAGGATGGTGGACTTCGTACCATACTAGATCTTCGGAACCTCAATGCGGTCATCACCTACAAGAAGTTCCGCATGACTACCCTCCAGACCATCCTACCACTGCTAAAAGCCAACGTGTGGATGGTGACGCTGGACTTAAAAGACGCATACTTCCATGTGACGATCCATCCGTCTCACAGACCGTTCCTACGCTTTGCAGTCGGTCCACATCACTTCCAATACAAGGCTCTACCCTTTGGCCTTTCTACGGCTCCTCGTGTTTTCACAAAACTCATGGCAGTAGTGGCGGCCCATCTCCAGCTTCAGGGTGTCCACCTTTACCAGTATCTGGACGACTGGCTCCTGGTTGCGCCTTCTGTGACAACGCTACAGAACCACATTTCAATCACCCTTCACACCCTAGACATACTAGGGTTGACAATAAACCTCAAAAAGTCCATGCTCACCCCCTCCAGACGGGTGCAATTTATCGGAGCCATTCTGGACTCTCTGCAGTGCAGAGCTTTTCTGCCCCCCAACAGGGCAACAGACATAGTCTCCCTCCTCCTATCCATCCGGGAGGACAAGGAGGCCACAGCCAGACAAATACTCCTCTTTTTAGGCCTGATGGCTGCGACCACAGCAGTGATCCCATTCGCCAAATTGTGGATGAGACCATTACAACTTTGGTTCCTGAGACGCTTCTGTCCCAGTATTCACTCCCTCTCCATACATTTCCGGCTCTCGGATCAAGTCTTGGAAACTCTGACTTGGTGGCTTGTGCCCCAGAACTTGCAGTTGGGCGCACCTTTCCGACTCTCACCCCCCTCGGCGACCATCACCACAGATGCCTCCCTATGGGGCTGGGGAGCTCACTTGAATGGTGTCAGTGTGGGCGACAAGTGAGATCCTTCTGTGGCCCACAACCATATCAACTTCCTGGAACTGCTGGCAGTCCTCTATGCAGTGAGATCCTTCCGCCAATCCCTGTTGGGAAAGACGGTGGCTGTCCTAACAGACAACACGACCACCATGTTTTATATCAACCGTCAGGGTGGGACAGTCTCCCGTGGACTTTGCCGCCTAGCTATAGAGCTTTGGGACGAATGTCAGTCCCTTGGCATTCATCTTGTAGCAACTCACCTCCCAGGGCTACTCAACGTCCAAGCAGACTTCCTGAGCAGGGGAGGAGTGTCCCTACATGAGTGGGAATTAAACCCCCTCCATCTGACCCCGATCTTCGATCGCTGGGGACACCCATCCGTGGATGTGTTCGCCTCCCGGGAGAACAAGAAGTGTCATCTCTTCTGTTCCAGAGAAGGTGCGGATCCGACCTCCCTCGGGGACGGCCTTCTTCTCCAGTGGACGGGGAGACAGCTGTACCTATTCCCCTTGATCCCCCTGATACCACAAGTGGTACACAAGCTGATGTCACAGTGACCGTGGGCGATTCTCATCACACCGTGGTGGCCGCGACAACCCTGGTTCCCCACACTCCTCAGTCTCTTCCTCGGAGTATACCTTCACTTCCCGACGGATCCAGATCTGCTCTGGATGTACGGGGGCCAGGTGCTGCACCACGACGTGCCCAAACTGAAACTAACAGCTTGGCTGATTCAACCTTGGAAATAGACTCCCGCATTGCACAAGTCCTCCTGAACTCTCGCAAACCCTCCACACGGCATTCATATGAGGCAAAATGGACTAAATTTTTAGCCTTTCTGGCCTCTGTAGGACGGCCTTCCATCCCCGCCACCCTTCATGATGTTTTTGGTTTCCTTTTGTCATGTAAGGATAGAGGACTGTGCCACTCATCTATCCGGGTCTATCTGTCAGCCATCTCCGTCAATCATCCTGAGATTGATGGCTACTCGGTTTTTTCCCATCCAACCACAAAGCAATTCCTCAAGGGAATGAGTCGCCTCCACCCACCAGTGCGGACACTGGTTCCAGTATGGGACCTACCACTGGTTCTTACCAAGTTAATGGGCAAACCCTTTGAACCCATGGCCTCATGCAGCCTTCAACTCCTTTCGTGGAAGGTTGTATTTTTGGTAGCCATCACGTCCGCTCGGCGTGTGAGTGAGCTCTTGGCGCTTCGTTGCGCTTCATTGCGACCCACCATGGTGGACTCACTTTCCACCATGAAGCCATTACCCTGGCTCCCGATATCGCCTTCCTGCCCAAAATAGTCTCAGACTTTCACATAGGGGCAGACATCACGTTACCTGTGTTTTTTCCTGGTCCCCAGGACCCGACACAACGCAGTTTACACACTCTTGACATCAAGAGAGCTCTTTCTTTTTATTTGCACTGGACAAAACCATTCCGCAAGTCTCCGGCTCTCTTCGTCTCCTATGCCTTGCCCAGGCAGGGACAGAAATTGTAGTCTCAAAGACTCTCTAAGTGGATAGTAGAGACAATAAAACTCACCTACCTCCTGGCCAAGAGGCCATTGCCGGCGTCCCTCCGGGCACACTCCACTCGGGCCGTGGCTACTTCCACGGCATTCCTCAAGGGCATTCCCCTGGGAGACAACTGCAATGCTGCAACATGGGCGTCTCCTCACACGTTTGTGAAACACTACGCCCTAGATGTCCGTGTCCAACGTACTGTGGTGGGCCGTGCAGTTCTGCAAGCAGCTCAGATGTGAGACCTCCAGCACCCACCTCCAGGTATGTGGTGTGTTTATTGCTCGCTATTCTCCCAGAGGTGTGATGCACAGAGACCACAAAGAAGATATACAGGTTGCTTACCTGTAATTGGAGATCTTCGAGTGGTCATCTGTGCATTCACACCACCCGCCCTTCTTCCCCTCTGCTTTCAGTCTCCCTCACTTTTTTCTTGGGGGCTGTTAGCAGCGGTCAGAAGGAACTGGCGGGATCCTCATGCCCCTCCCCGGGTCATGCACAGTGGGACATGCACGTGACCGGGGAGCTGGTGCGAAAATCCATTAGGCTTTGAAGATTACCGATCGGGATTGGCACAGGCGCACTTAATCCCAGAGGTGTGAATGCACAGATGACCACTCGAAGATCTCCAATTACAGGTAAGCAACCTGTATTTTCAACCCATAGTTCTGCTTCATGTTCACTTGAACTTAGTAATGCAAATCTGTTCATTACATGGTCTTTAAACCCTTCAAGAATGTTGCTTAGATAGTATTTTGGCACTATGAATGTTTAGATGTTTTTCTTCAGCTGTATTCTATTTTTTGATATTAACAATTTATGGTTTGTACCATAATTAGTGCCTGGTCCTGTTTTAGCAGAGAGAATAGAACTTCTCCATCTTCTGCTTCCCATTATGTAATCTATTTGATTTCTGTTGTAGCCCTCCGGTGCCTGGTTGTCTGAAATGTTTGCAATGAATAAATCATTGTTTTTGCAGAATTTTATGAGTCACTCTCCTGCTTCATTTCATGCTTCTAGCCTGAATCTTCCAACAATATTTGATTTTGCTTTGCTTACTACTTTTGTGTTCCACTCACCTATGATTATCAGCACATCTTATCTAGGTGTGTGATCAGTTTCTTCCTGGATATTTGCATAAAAGCTTTCAGTTTCTTCCTCATAAGCATCTGTAATTGGGGTGTAAACTTAAGTGATGTTTATATTGATAGGCTTTTCATGATGTCTGGTTAATGTCATTTGGTCAGACTTTGGCTGTGATCACACACACTCAATAATCCACTTTCAATCCACTTTCCAACTGGATTTTACTGTGTGAACTGTCAAAATCCAGTTGGAAAGTGGATTGAAAGTAGATTGAATGTGGATTATTTAGTGTGTGTGATCGCAGCCTTTGTTTTTTAGCCCCTGACTGCCCGTGCTACATCTTGCCTCACTATTAGAGCAACTTAATTTCTTTGTGTTTATCATTTCCTGAGTAAAACACTTCGTAATTTCCTGACTGAAAATTTCCTAATCCAGTCCACTTTAGTTTGCTCACTCTCAGGATTGCAATGTTTAAACATTTCATTTCTCATTCTACGATTCTGAGGTTACCTTGATTCATACTTCTCACATTCCATGTTCCTATTATATGTGTTGAACAGCTTTGGACTTTCCTTTTGCATCCATTCACATCAACAACTGAATGCTCTTTCAGCTTTAATCCAGTGGTGTCATTAAGAATAGTGTTAGTTGTAGTTGTCCTCAGCTCTTCCCCAGTAGCTGACTGAGTGTCATTCAACCTGGAGGTTCCATCTTCCAACACTATTATCTTTTTTTCATTTTGGATTGTCTGCTCGTAGGGATTTCAAGGTAAGAATTGGTCACAAGTGGTTTACCACTGCCATCTTCTGTGCAGTGCTAGCCAGGGTTAGCTGAAGTGGCACTGCCATTGTCTACAAAAGATCCTCCATCAGTGTCACCTTCTACTACTTCAAAAGTTTTAAAGACCAGTCAATAAATAACTTTTCTCTAGGCCAAAAAGATACTAAGATAACAGTGCTGAGAAGTGACTAGCCTCTCTAATTACTGACAATGGGCTCTTAATTACTGCTGCTGCCCAGTAGCTACCTTTTAAGGATTCCTTCACCCCCATCACCACTGGAACTGTCCGTTCTCTTCTGCTCATGTGGCTGTTGATTCCTGAAGGGGGTGGATGCATCTTAGTCTGGTGTCTCAGCTGCGACCACTCATCCTTGAGTGACTCTGTGAGGTGTTTAGACCCCTTCCAGTATTGGTCTGAACTTCATTGACACGCACAAACCCCCTCATCATGTTAAGGTTTGCATCCAAGAGGGTGAAATGAGACCTGGCAACAGCTGTCTCTCTCTCTTTTTTAATTTATTTCATACATGATGGTAAATACAAAATAAGGAGTTACTTACATTACTAAATATGATTAAAAATAGACCAATACCCACAACTAAACAGCTATCTCTTTAAGGAGACATGCTTGTTTCCATTCAACAGTCCTTCCAAATTAGACAAAAAATAGAAAAGGACTTCCCATTTCAGGGTCCAGATATCTTCAACACACACACACACACACACACACACACACACACACACACACACACACAGCTTTAGACCTTATAATCCCTACAGGCACTTTACATAACCACCTACCATGTTACAGTCTAGTTCCATGACCAAGGCCAAATCTATACCTCCCCTCTGAAGTAGATTGACTGCTGTCTTTTCCTACACTCATTTCACACTGCTTTCAAATTTCACTTTGGGTTTTTTCCCTGGGTCTGAAGAGCAGTAAGCAACAGGATCTTTTTAAAGCAGTGTAATGCTAGCTTGACCATGAGAGGGCAATTAATGAATGTAGACAGCGATTTTTAAACTAGAACAAGTATGGTTTGAAACTAGAAACAGGTATAGATGGGTTTTTTTGAAACTAGAATGATTCCAGCGGGAAAGTCAGATGTAGATTTGACCTTAGAATGATCATAACATGTTGAGTACCATAGTAAATAAACCTACTATATGAAAAAGAATATTGGAAAAATATATTTCTTACTGTTGCAGCATTAGCATTAATAGTTCAATGTTTTATTTTCATGTTCTGTTACTAAACTTGCCTACAACTGTGGCAACAGTCTGACAACATATCCTATCAAAGATCAGCCCACATTAGTTTCCTTGGTGACTAACATACAGCTGCTGAAATGGACTGCAATACAAAGGATTTAAAAAATGCAATAAAACATCCCACTACTATTCTTTTTCTTAAATAATACTTATTTTAACAAATGCTGCATATATCCACATTGGAGCCTCTGGGAAAGGGTTTTTTAAATGTTTAAGTGGTCATCTGTCAGTTGTTTTTCTTAATATTCTTAATATTCTTTAATAATATAGTTATTAGCTATTGGACTATCCTAAAGTAGGGAAAAGGAAAAGTTTAAATTATTAGAATATTAATCTAATATTTGAAGGACATTTCTAGTACTCTAGTCAAGAGAATCTTACTTATGAGGCACTAGATTCTCTGCTGCCTTTTAATTTGAAGGCATGCATATGCGGGTTATATAGTTTTATCTTTGGAGTTTTATTTTAGGTGTGATATTCAAGAAGGAATTAGATCACATTCCAAAACAATTTTAGAATTTATTAGCATGAAGCTTACAGGCTTGATAGGATGTTTAGCCAGTACTTTGTTATGCATTACCTATTTGTCTCAATTATTTCTGCAGCAACTGCTCTCCAGAGCAGGGTTCAGCAGACTACAAATGTCCTCCCTTTTTCCTGTGGTTTTAAGAGCAGATAACACAGGAGAAAGAGGGAGGAACAGCCAATTGTGTTTGCTCCCTATTTAGATGATAAAAGCGTTATAGGGCATCTGACTGGAGGAAAAGGGAGTATGGTATGTCTAACAAAGGAAGAAGAGGAATTGGGCGGAAGAAGAAAAAGGCAAGGGCCAGGTTTGGTGCTTGTCAAGGTCTCATCACATAGTTCCAATGAAACTATAGGAGAAAAGGAGAAATAGTGTGGAATAAGGAGGTATTGGGGGTACCCAATTTTCAGTCCTGTGCAGTTTAGCAGAAGCATGGCAGAAGTTGCTTAAGATAAAGTCAAAAACAAAATAATGGTATGTGGGAACCCAAATAGGTCTGCATACTGAAGCACAGGGCCCTTCTTCATTCAGTCTTTACTCCCGATTTTCCCAGAACTTTAGGTGGTATGCCTTTGATTCGAATCATTTCCTTTCATTCTGCATATGCAATTATTCTTAGGCACTTAGTGCCAGAAACTCAAGTCCCTGTGGATTATGCTTTCTGCATACTCACAGAAGAAAGTGTGTTTTGAGCCCTGATTACTCTTATCTTTTGGAGAAGGAGGAGTCAGGGTGCCAGCATGATACTTCTCCCTTCCCTTCAATGCCCATTCAATGTTCTCTCTTCCTTTTCACAGAGCCCTGGCTGGTGGGAGGAATTCTTCCAGGAAAATCGGAGTGACATTGAATGGATGAGGCATTTCAGTGTTAACTGTGTTCACTAACATTATAGAACGAGAATAACTCAGGGATAGTATACAATGATCAACTTAGTATCAAATCAGCATGCAAACCATTAATCCATGCATCCATTTTTGTTTTGAGAGAAATGTTTGTGATAGAAGTCTGTTTGGCTTAGAACAGCTTCTTGAAAAACTGGTTTTTCCAGTAGCTCTCCTGTCTTCCAAACAGCTGTGGACTCTAAACGTAAATGTTCAGCAATTGCCTATGAGGAAACCTGTTATCATGTAAATTAGCCATCTAACATAGACCAAACAGAAAGAGGCTGAAACAGGGGAGGGCAGTGGGCGGCACTTAAATTTTTGCAGAAACAATTCTACTTTAAATAGTAGTATCAATTTCAAAATGAAACAGAACAGAGGTTCATGGCAAAAGCACTTTTGGGGAGTGTGGGGCAACAGTGTGTGGAACCAAGTAGAAGCCCCACCACAAAGCAACAGTGAAAGTGGGAGGGAATGCAGAATGGAAGAGTGAGATGCACTCAGAAACCAAGGAAAAAGAAGGTGCAGAAAGGGCCACAAATAGTGAGAAGGTTGCTACTTTCTCTTCTTCTTAAGGTTTCCAGTTAATCAATTTTATTGGTCTTCCCAAGCCTTCTGTGTCAAACCCAGTGGTAGGAGTCACTTTGTTCAGAATTTTTTCCCAAAAAGAAAACTGATTTTCAGGTACCTTACACCTTCTTTTGGTGAGGGTGATAGGCAAGCTTCCTATAACTAACATCTGTTGAGTAAAAAAAAAATTTTGATGAAAAAATAGAAGTATAGTTCCCTTTCCTTTATTTTCTAAAATTATGAAGTAACCCGCAAAGGGTCTGTCATGATCATGGGCCTCTAGTGGTGCAGCCTGCAGGCTCTAGGGAGGCCTAGTGGCTCTAGGGAAGCCTGTATTGGAGTAGCTATCAGGGCCTACATTTCCTAGGTTCCCTCTGGACCCTATGATTGGTTAACAGGGGATTTTGGAGGGAAAACTACACCAGCAGGGGAACAGAGGGTGGTGCTTGGGAAGAAGGAATAAAAGGCCTTGCCCAAAGTGTGTGGGTTCTCTCAGGGAGCAGAGCTGGTGAGGCTGCTGCAGAAAGAGGGATCCCTCATCCAAAAGGGGGGAGTCAGTCTGAGATCAGGTGCCTAGAGAAGGCTAGGACAGTAGAGTCAGACGCCTTAGGATTTATTATTTTACTGATCTACCTACCTTAACTCTGTGCTCATTTTTCCTACAGTTATTATTAAATCTCTTGAATAAAACTAGTTTGTTACTCTGCCTAGGTGCCTCATTTGGTTACATATAAAGGGGTAGGGTGGGTGCTCTGGGCCCTCCCGAGGAGACCCATACTAGAGTGGTGGCAACCATTAGAGAACCTTTCTAGCCACTGCCCGCGACAGGGTCCTAAAGGAAGACTGAGATTAACACAATCAAATGCTTGCTTTGTAGCATGCTTCCCTTGCAGACACCAAGTAGCAGAACAATGCTGTCTGTCTTAGTACAGTTTGCCTTTCCTCCTACCCACTTTGCATACAGTAATAGACCTCTGAGATCATGCCTTGGAATTTAGTTTGCTGCTGTAGCTGACTCTTATAAAGATGCAAAGAATTCATAGGCTTCCTTAGATTGTTTTCTGCCTGAATTCATCTTTAAGACACTGTGGTTTCATATACGATAACATATGTCAAAAAAGAAGATACGCTGGTATGCTCCTTATTCTGTTTTTGGCCATATGTTGTTGTGACACAAAAAGGAAACTTGTGTAGAACATTTCTGCACATACATAGGACTTCTAGTGTGGTAAGTGTTCTTAATTCATTTACCAAAACAGTACAAATATACATATATACCTTTATTTAAATCCATTCCATGAGGAAGATTTCCAGACTAGTTGATGTAATTAGCACCAGTTTTAATAACTTCATAGAAGCTGAGAGCCTCTTTACTGTGATAGATTTTAACTATATATGTAATTTGACACAAGATTTTCTCTTTCAAGGAATTGGGAACCCGGCAGAAATTGGATAATTCTTCCAGTAAGAAGGCAGGGCCAATGAAGTTGACATTGCTTTCCTCAAAAATAATGTTTCTGCCTCTAGAAGCTCATGCTTGCTAGCAAGCCTTGGTATCTAGAACATAATCTTTCCCTTTTTCTTCTTTGCTGCAGTAGCTTTACTCTATCCTTCTGCCCATAAAATAGTGTGACTGGGTGTGTTCAATGGACCATAACTTCCAACCCACATTTTGCATTACTGCTTCTGTTACAAGGAAAAAAGAAGGAAGCCCTACATGTCCGTGCCAAGTACACCTCATTTCTGGGTCTCTGATTTGGTGCTACCATCACCATCGTGTCGTTGAAGCACTATAAACCAAGAATAGAGATTTCCCAATGATCCTAAGGTCCGAACATCAGGTAGAGAAGAAAGCCTTTATTTATGACGTCAGTCTCGGCAATGGTAATCCATTAAAGCTACAGAGCCCCGATTTTACTGAGGCTTGGTGTTTTATACCAGGGGTTGGGGACGCACAGAAAGGAAGGGGACAGTGTCATACAGCATCATATTTGTTAACAAATCATACGATATAACTCCGCCTAACTAGCTGCTCAAGTGTTAGGAATGTTTCTATCTAAATGTTGCTAATTGCTTGCCGTTCCCATGGTTCTTTAGCCCAGCCTAAGAGCAATAATGTTGCACACTAAACAATGTAAGACTGTTAGCTAGATGTTGTTAGTGTTCCATGTAACAGCAAAGAATCTTGTTTCACTGACCTTGCATTTCAAAGCTTCTAACTTACTAAGCAAATGCAGAGTTCTATTCAGCATAATTATTGATTAATTTTTCTTATTGCTTCATCGTGATTAGAAGAACCATAGCTGTGACAGTCTTTACCAATCATCTGAAAGAAACAGTGTCCAACTAAACAAGATCCTTAAATGCATTTCCAGCCAGATTTTGTTAATAATAGCATATCAATAGATTTGAATTGGTGAGTCAGGAGGAGTGGCAGGAAGTAAATTCTTCCCCCCTCTGCCATTTTTCTGATTTCCACCCTGAAACTGCTGTTGCCCAACTAGGTAACATATAGATAATCTGTGTGTTTCCTGTAGTGGTCACATAGCAGCTCTGGCTCATCTAAAGTGAGAAAAAGGTATATTGAAAAATAATTAAACTCTTCCTTCCCCATCCCCTGTGCCATAGCACTGATAACAGTCAGGGACCCCAAATGTTTTTGGCAATAAATATCAAATACAAAAGTGCTGTTGATGAATGTCAGGTTGGTGCATGGTAAATTCATCAGTCCTGGATGAGGAAGCTCACGTGATATGCATCATGGGACTCCTGGTTAGGAGCAGAGGGAGGGGCAGCTTTTTTTCAACTCTGTCTGCTAGGTTTCCTGGTACATCATTTGCCTAGACTTGGTAGTTCTTAGTTCTCTAGCAAGTGGCTGTCATCTGCTGGTCCTTAGCAGCATTCCCCAGATGCTTTGTTAGAGAGAATTTCAGTTTTTATCATATATATCTGATGCAAGGACTCAGGACAGTATAGGGTTTGTGTCCAGCTGGGCCTTTACCTGAGCTGATGGAGGCAGTCTCAAATTCTAAAGTGTGTGATCCATAGGAATGTCAATAGCCATGCAAATGGTTTCCTGACACGTGTATCCCTGGACTTAATGTTTGTCAGAACAACTATGGGGCTAGCATATAACTTTCTGGTCTTGATGCATATAACAGAACATACTCTTGATGTGGTATTCTCTTGGAACAAGTGGATTGGTGTTGGATGAATTTTTCAGTTCACCCTTGTCATGGAAAACCATTACTTGGTGAACTTTACACTTGTGTACTCTTGGAATCTCTGCTTTGTATCTGCCACAACCTGAACTGCATGGTTAATTCAGTTCAGTTCAGAGATTTTATCTGAGTACAATCTGGTCCCAGTTGTATGGATTACTTTCAGTGAGTCTTCATGAAGTGGAAAAGCTGCTAAGTATGTACCCTACTACATCTAGACTCAGTCCTTGCTTTCTTGGTTGATAGTTGGGATGGATGTATTGAGTAGGTCCAGGATGTTATAAATACCTCTCTGTCAGAGGGAGTGGTGCCAGCTGTCCTGAAGATGCAACTGTAATAACCAGAAAATACTTATGAGAACAAAAAACAGAAAGCTGGTACAGGTAGTGACTGTATAGCTATCAGCTGAAAAGCCTCTGGTTCATTCCTTTTCAGCCAATGAATTTAAACTCAAAATGAGTTTACTCTTTTCAGCCAGTGAATTTTAAACAAGCCATTTTCTCACAGCCTCAAGGCCTTACTTGCAATATGGCTTAATACTACTGTACTACTTTAAGCGTTGTTGTAAAGATGTACAAGAAATGTAAATGTTTAGACTATTCTAAAGCACTATAAAATGTGACAAATCATTTACTAAAACCTTCCATCTTTTATTGAGACTCTCAACTGGTAAAGGATATTGACCTGCTTCAAGTAAGATGACTGCCATGAAGTAGCTTGACATTGCACGATCATGCCCTTTACAAAGTCTGCTAAAATACTGGGGCTCGGTATGTAGACTGGCTATTCTGCAGGTTTAGGATCAGACTAGGATCTGGGAGACCTGGGTTTGGATCTTCACTCTGCCATGGAAGCTTGCTGGGGGACCTGGAAGCTTACTGGGCCAGTCACTGGGCCTAACCTACCTCATGCAGCTGTTGCTGTGAGGATAAAACAGAGGATGGAAGAACAGTGTTTTAAGTAATTTTTTAAAAGTGGGAGGTATAAATAAATCCTTCTTGATTGGGGTGTCATGGAATAGCTAACTGCACTGTGAAATTTGAATGTGTAAGCTATTTCAACTGTATCTAGTGGACAACTATTTTATGAGAGGCCATTTTAGGCATAGTTCATGCTGTTGGAGAAGCGAAAACCTGCTAAGAGTCTAGTTACTGTAAATACGGCTGAAAGAGTAGTTTAGTCCACTTGTACCCTAGGGGAAGCTGTGGAGCATTCTCTGGTGTTTAGGGTTTATTGAATGTTTGTCTCTTGTAGTTCAGCCTACCTCTTAGTGTTTCTCTCTCTGGTATGTAGTATAGTATGTGTTAGTGCTTGTGCTCTGAAGGTCTCTCGGTTGCATTAATGGCCTGCAGTCAGTTACTGTCTTTTTACAAAATCCTGTACGATTTCATGCTCAGATTGACTCTAATTGCAGCAGCAGTCAAATTGACTCTATGGATCATACTCTGCTTGATTATCCCAAATTTTCAGCTCTAAGAGATGCTGATCTCCGCTTTGTTTAATCAGGGCTTCTTCTCTCCAGGAGCAAAAATATTCCTGGATATTTAGAGACTAAGAAGAAGAAGAAGAAGAGATTGGATTTATATCCCGCCCTTCACTCACTTGGAGTCTCAGAGCGGCTTACAAACTCCTTTTTCTTCCCCTCCCCACAACAGACACCCTGTGAGGTAGGTGGGGCTAAGAGAGCTCTTTCCCCAGCTGTCCTTGAGACAACAGCTGGCACAGAGCTATGGCTTGCCCAAGGACATCCAGCAGGTGTAAGTGGAGGAGTGGAGAATCAAACCCGGTTCTCCCAGATTAGAGTCTGCGCACTTAACCACTACACCAAACCACTACAAGACAAACAAGCTACCCTCCATGTGGCAAAATTTCTAGCAGCTGTTGTCAAATCACATGACAATTTTTGCAAAAGCAACCTTTAAATTTTTAAAATATTGAGCGAGAGGCGATGAATCAATCAAACAGGCTTTTATTCAAACACATTGCTTCAGCTCAAAAGACAGCTCTCTGAGAGCAGCACCTTAATTTATACTGTTCCAACTCATAACTTCAAACAATGTAACTATATACAAACAATCCTATTGGACCTAAGTGAGGCTCAGTGATTGGCTACCAAGATTTGCTTAAGGACCAATGAGAGTCTTTATTCATTAGCCAATAAGAATGAACCTTTTGCATACCAGAGTCTTTGCAAGCTGTGGCTATTTAATAATACGAACACAACACTCCTCCCCCCTAAGTTCAAACAACATAGTCTTGTAAGTGTGGGGGCGGTCGTCTGGTCCATCGGGACCTGTGCGGCAAAGGTGAACCCATGCTGGGCGGCCTGAGCAGTGACGATGGACTCACGGGGGAGTGGTCCATAAGATCTGGGAGCTCAGGAAGGTCAGGGGCATGACCCATCTCTGGCAGGGGGCTTACCACGGTCTGAGCTGGCAGTGGCTCGGCAGACTCCTCATGAAAAGTCCTGACCTGGAGTTGGCAGAGGGCTGTCAAACGACTGTCCTGGGCACCGGCATCTTGCTGCGCTGGTAGATCTGCCAATCTGGCCTCAGGAACCGGGGGCGTTGTTCTGTTTCCAGAACTGGGGAGCGCGGCAAACGTTGTTCCGAGGCAGGAACTGGGGAGCATTTTAATTGTTGTTCTGACTCAGGAACTGGAGGGTGTTGCAATTGCTCCTCAGGTGCTGGCCACCGACATCGTAGTTGGTCCAGGTGTCTACAACAGACCTGCCCTGAGTCATCCCTGACCTCGTAAGAGATGGGGCCCATGGCGCGCAACACTATCGCTGGAACCCAGTGCAGACCTGCTCCAAAGTTCCTGGCAAAAACGTTGTCTCCTGGTGTGAATGACCGAGTGGACCCTGTGGCGATAGGGTCATGGTGGATATCTGGTGCCAGGTCTGGGTGGAGACGACTCAGGCGGGTGGATAGCTGGTGACCCATGAGCAGCTCTGCCAGTGACTTCCCGGTGGTGGTGTGCAGTGAGGAATGCTGCAGGAGTAAGAACCTGGCGAGTTTGGCCTGAAAATTCCTGTCACCCAGCCGGCGGAGTAAGTCCTTGGTCGTCCGAACCATTCGCTCGGCCTGGCCGTTTGTTGTGGGGTGAAAAGGGGCCGAGGTGATGTGCCGGATTCCCCTCTCATCCAGGAAAGACGGGAACTCCGTTGATGTAAATTGGGTTCTGTTGTTGGACACGAGGAGGTCTGGCAGGCTGAAAGTGGTGAAAAGGCGGTCCAGGCAGTGGGTGACAATGGCCGATGTAATGGAGGTGACAGGGATGACCTCCAGCCACTAGAGTATGCATCCACGACAATCAGCAGTGTTTGGCCCTGAAAAGGCCCAGCAAAGTCCATATGGATGCGGGACCATGGTCCCCTCGGCTTCTCCCATGGGTGAACCGGAGTTTCTGGGGCTGCTGGTCGTGACTCCTGGCACGGTTGACACGTTCAGACCCACCATTCGATCTGTTGGTCCATGCAAGGCCACCAAACATAGCTTCTCGTCATGGCCTTCTTTTGACAATGCCCGGGTGCCCTTCATGTAAGGCGTCCAGCACTCACTGGCGAAGTGGGGGAGGGATGATGACTCTATTCCCCCACAGCAGGCATCCCATATTGACTGATAGCTCTGATGACCTCGATACGAATGGCTGGAATTCTGCATTGAGTGTCCCGAATGGCCATCCCCTCCACATATAAGTGTAGACCCTGCCGAGAGTGCGATCCCGACTAGCGTGGAAAGCAATGTCGGCAACGGAGAGCAGAGGCTGCAGCAGCTCCTCAATCAATAAAACTTCCTGGAGTGGGGCCGCGGGTGGTTCAGATGAAGGAAGCGGTAGCCGGCTAAGGGCATCAGTGTGCCCAATGGTCTTGCCAGGCCTGTGGAGGAGACGGAAAGAGTAGACGGACAGAAGGACTGCCCAGCACATCATTCAGGGGGACAGTATCTGTGGGGTCTGCCTGTCGGCTGTGAAGATGCCCAGCAACGGCTTGTGGTCAGTGATGATCTCAAAGTCCCGGCTGTAGATAAAATCATGAAATTTCTTCACCACCACGACGATCGCTAGGGCTTCCTGATCAATTTGGGCATAGTTCCTCTCATCAGATGATAACATTCTAGAGTAGAAGGCGATGGGGGCTTCCCGGCCAGATGGTAAATGGTAACTGAGCACGGCCCCGATCCCATAAGGCGACGCATCACAAGCAAGGATGAGGGGCTTCTTCTCGTTATAGTGCACTAGGACGGCATCAGAGGTAATGAGGGCTTTGACAGCTTGGAAGGAGGTGTTTTCCCGCCGGCCCCATGCCCATGGAGCTGACCTGTCCAATAGCCGATGGAGTGGTTCCGCAAGAGCTGCTTTGTTGAGTAAGAACGTGTGATAGAAGTTCAGTAGTCCTAAGAAGGACTGCAGCTCTTCCTTGGACTTTGGTGGGGGTGCGTTGCAGATTGCTGCAACCTTGTCCGGAGCAGGGTGGATGCCATCAGCGTCTAGGCGGTAACCTGGGAACTGTGCAGTAGGGATGAAGAACTTGCATTTCTCCTTCTTCAGTCGAAGGCCAGCATCTTGCAGCCGACGAAGGACTTCTCGCACTCGAGCAGCCAGTTCCAGATCAGAGGCTCCGGCGATTAAGACGTCATCAAAATAAGGTATGACGCCAGGCAAACCTCGGAGGAGGCGCTCCATGAGCTCTTGAAAAATGCCAGGGGCGACGTTCACGCCGAACTGCAACAGGTTAACTTTGAAGGCACCTCGGTGTGTCACGATGGTTTGTGCTTCAGTGGTGGCTGCATCTACCGGCAACTGCTGATATGCCTGGGCGAGATCGATTTTGGCGAACACCTGGCCCCCAGAGACTGAGGCCAGGAGGTGGCTCACCGCAGGAACTGGGTATGCATGCGGCTGTAGGGCCCAATTGATGGCGCACTTATAGTCGGTGCACAAACGGACGGAGCCATCTGGCTTGAGGGGAGTGACGATAGGTGTCTCCCACCTGGCATTGGGAACAGGCTCGAGGATCCCTTGGGCCAATAGCTTATCGATCTGTTCATCAATCTTGGGCCTTAAAGTGATGGGACAGCGTCTGGGCTTGTGGGGGATTGGTGGCACAGCAGGATCCAGGTGAAAGGATATGGGTGGACCCTTGTAGCAGCCTAATTCATTTTTGAAAACCTCCGGAAACTCTTTCTCAAAGTCCACTAAAAGCTGTGGTTTGACCTGGTTCACGCCAACATGCCCAAGGCGGCGAACCAGTCCAGCCCTATTAAGCTTGTGCGGTAACCTTCTACCACGAGCAGGTTCAGACGGCCGGAGAATTTCTTATATCTGACTTGGACCGCTGCGATGCCCACGACCGGAACTCAGTTCCTCTGGAAGTCAAACAGCTGTAAGGTTCATCTTTGTAGGCTGTTTGCAGCGAAGCATGGGCAGACTTGCTGGAAAGTGCTCCTCGAGACGATGGACAGTGCTGACCCAGAGTCTACCTCCATCTGGCACGCTTGACCTTCGATGAAGACAGTGGCTTTGATCTTGGGGCACTGGTGCAGTCCCTGGTGCATATATAGGTGGTTGGTGTAGTCTTCGGACACGCTTGTTTGATGGCTGTATCTTTGTCTATGCCCAGGTGGTCGAGATGTCTTGGAACAATACGATCGACTGGAGGCATTTGCAGACCCTCGGGTACGCTGGAACTCGTCCATGGCATCACAACCCTAAGAAGAGCAGCATACTTTGGCAATGTGGCCCGCTTTCCCACATGCATGGCAGATGGCATCACGGAACTGACAGTCTTTACGCGCATGCGCGCATCCGCAACCGGCACAGCCGTTTCTTCGCAGGCTTTTTTGAGAGCGGCGCGGGCTTTTTTGATGGCAGCGCAGCTTCTGATTGGCCATTGCGTTGAAGACCCCATCATCAGACACATCGGATTGGTCGTCCCAGACGTCATCAGACTCAGCGGTATTGCTCTGGTGTACAACATCAGCACGGCCTGGCGTGTGGCTTTTGGGACCCAATCGCTGTTCATGGAGGGATAGGTTGGCGGCCTCTACTCTCAGGGCCTCGTCCAAGGCCAATTCATATGTAAGAGTCTTTAGTAAGAGTAGGGCTCGCCTGATGCTCTCGTCTTGAAGGCCGCAGAGTAGTCGATCCAAGAGGACGGATTTCAAATCAGTGAAGTGACAGTCTCTAGCAGCCTGCCTCAATTCTGTGAGGTACTCTGTGACAGACTCGCCCTCCCTCTGGTTCCGCTGATGGAATGTGCATTGGTGTGCGGCAGCCGACGTCTTCAAGGTGAAGTACTCGGTCAGCCGGGCCTTGATGATGCCGAGAGGGGTCTCGAGTAACGTAGAAGGGGCAACTAGATCTCGAGCAATGTCGAATACAGCCTGGCCGCAGGTACTCAGAAAAGTGGTGCGGCAGACATCGTCTCCGTCAATATGATTTCCTATGCGGTAGCATTCAAAACACTCGAGGTATGAGTCCCAGTTCCCAGCTTTCAGATCGAACGGTTCGATATGGCCCTTGGATGCCATGCCCGTAGTGATTTAGCTCTGAGTGCCCTTAGTGATTTCAGCTGGGCAGGCATGAGTGATTTCAGCCGTTCAGCTAGAACTGGAATCCCATCCTCATTGCTAGTTTAAAATATTGAGTTGGAGGCGATGAATCAAACAGGCTTTTATTCAAACACATTGTTTCAGCTCAAAAGACAGCTCTCTGAGAGCGGCACCTTAATTTATACGGTTCCAACTCATAACTTCAAACAATGTAACTATATACAAACAATCCTACTGGACCTAAGCAAGGCTCAGCGATTGGCTACCAAGATTTGCTTAAGGACCAATGAGAGTCTTTATTCGTTAGCCAATAAGAATGAACCTTTTGCATACCAGAGTCTTTGCAAGCTGTGGCTATTTAATAATATGAACACAACAAAATTCTTCCATGTTTTCCTGTGGAATGAGGTTTATTGTGGGACAAGAGTTTGCTGTTTATGACTCTGATTGCAAAAACAGTAAAGACAATAAATAAATAAATCTTGTTAGAGTAAATTAATTGAATGCAAACTCCAAAGCGTGGATTGGATTATTTCCTGAACTCTGCCAACTAGGGATGCCAGCCTCTAGGTGGGACCTGGGGATCTCCTGGAATTACAATTCATCTCCAGACTACAGAGATCAGTTCCTCTGGAGAAAATGGCTGCTTTTGAGGGTGGGCTCTATGGCACTGCACCCCACTAAGGTCCTTGTCCTTCCCAGTCTCCATCCCCAAATCTCCAAGACTTTCCCAACCTGGGTTTGGCAACCCACCCCCCTCCCCATCCTCTGCTGGTTGCCAGGAAGGATCTGGCAACCCTAGTTCATGCCTCAAAATTATTTTTATCAAGAGGTTAGTGGAATCACTGAATTTTGTTCTCTTGCTTGTGTTGTACCCAGTTCAGTCTATGTTATTATTAAAAGCCAGGTGAATTTGTACTTCTGTTAGCATTTTAACCATGGTTAAGAATGGGATGTGGAGTTGTTCATTAATCCTCCAGTTCTTCTCTTTTCTTCTTAAATTACAGATTTAACTATGGTTTAATGTTATAACTGTCCTGAGAGTAACCATAGTTCATGCTAACCAGGGTTTGATGTTATTTGAAGAATTTAGTTATGAATAGACTTAGCTGCCTTGACCAAGGCAGAAAGTTGATCAGGGCAGAAATACAGGGTATACATTTTGCAAATAAATAAAATACGTAACTTTGGAGCTGCACATGGAATAGTGTGAGTTTGTGCAGCTACAAAGTTATGCAAATAACTCCCCACTAGTGCCATTTCAGCTCATAAAAAAAGTGTGGAGGGGGGCAGGCGCTCCTCTTCATTCAACAGGGCTGCCCTGAGCCAAATTGAGCTCTTGTCAGCTTTTAAAGCACTGTTCTCTGCAGCTGCTGTGTTGACTACAGGGAAAGAGAGTCAGTTCTGGGGAACCAGGATCCAGCTCATTAATAAACATAATATGTAGTTTGGGGGAGCTGTCTGGTCGTGCAACACTGGATCAAAAAGATCTAGATCAAATTACAGCTGGGTCAATGGCAGGATTAGCTGCCCGTCTGAACGCACCCTATTGTTACATCTGTACCATGCCATACTCATTGACTTATGTTATATACATCCTATTTAATTTTTTTGAATGGAATATGTTTTTAAGAATTAAAATTTTAAAAGATTATTGTTTAGATTGCTTGAGAAGTCAACTGTTTTCCTGTGCTTTCCAAGAACTGGAATACTTTTTAGTGTATTCAGTGCATGGGCAACCTTTTAAAACTTCATTTCACCACTGCAATGTGATGACTTACAGATATTTTTGAAAGTGTTAAGAAATAGTCGATGAAATGTGCTTGACAGGTTAACAGTTGTCTGCTTTTCCATCTGTCCAAATAAGACACATTGAATAGTGTGTCTTTTTTATTTGTAAAATAGAAATAATTAATTTCTTAGTAGGAAATTTCAAAATAAATATTCTGTACTGAATTTAAAAAATTGTAACATAACTAAACTTTCGGGTAGTGTTTAGTATTTTTATTTATTTATTATATTACATTTATACCCTGGCCGCCTCACGAACGGGCTCAGGGCGGCTTACAAGGGCACATAGTGCCAGATTCAATACACCATAAAATTACAATAAAACATTTTTAAAAACACACAACACAACACTAATAAGACAATTCAGTTTAAAGTTCTTCCAATGATGTTCAATATTTAGATGGCTTCCCACCAGGGTTGGAGTCCAGCTCCCAGACTGCCTTGCCTGGGCTGCTTCCAGGGCCAGCCCTCATCGCGATAATACTAGCAATGGTAGATGGTACTAATGGTGGCGGCTCCTAGTGAAGTCCTGGTGGAAGAGCTCCATCTTACAGGCCCTGTGGAACTGCATAAGGTCCCGCAGGGCCCTGATCTCCCCTGGGAGCTCACTCCACCAGACAGGAGCCGCCACTGAAAAGGCCCTGGCCTTGGTCCCGGCAAGCCTGGCCTCCCTGGGGCCTGGGACAGTGAGTCAATCTTGTGACCCCGACTGAAGTGCTCGCTGGGGTATATAT
Organism: Lepidodactylus listeri; assembly: GCA_029233225.1. Classification (NCBI taxonomy): domain Eukaryota; kingdom Metazoa; phylum Chordata; class Lepidosauria; order Squamata; family Gekkonidae; genus Lepidodactylus; species Lepidodactylus listeri. The sequence continues at coordinate 3,145,447 of JARCFY010000011.1, forward strand.
GGGGAAAGGCGGTCCCTCAGGTATGTTCGACCCTGGTCTTGAAGCGAATTTGGTATGCTATAGGCAGCCAGTGCAGCACCACCAGCACAGGCTGGATGTGGTCCCACTTTGTGAGGCCCTTCAGTAGCCTGGCCGTGGCATTCTGCACCAGCTGCAGCTTCCAAATTTGCCACAAGGGCAGCCCCATGTAGACAGCGTTACAGTAGTCCAACCTCGAGATGACCATTGCGTGGATCACTGCAGCTAGGTCATCGTGGTCAAGGAAGGGAACCAGCTGCCAAGCGAGCCACAGATAATAAAAGGCTGACTTGGCAGTGGCTGCTACCTGGGCCTCCATTGTTAAAGAGGGATCCAGGAGCACTCCCAAACTCCAAACCCCCGACGCCGGCGCCAATGGCACCCTGTCGAAACTCGGGAGTGGGAGCCCCCACCCTAGGCCATTCCAACCCAGGCACAGGACCTCCGTCTTCACCGGGTTCAATTTCAGCCGACTCTGCCTGAGCCAACCAGCCACGGTGTGCAATGCCCAGTCCAGATCTTCTGGGGCAGCATCCGACTGGCCATTCAACATCAGATATAGCTGGATGTCATCAGCGTACTGGTCCCAGGCCATCGGGCAATCTGGGCAAGGGAGCGCATGTAGATGTTGAACAACATCAGGGAAAGCACCGGTCCCTGGGGCACACCACATTCCAGTGGGTGCCTCGTGGATTGCTGCTCCCCGAGCGCCACCCTTTGTCCCTGACCTTGAAGGAAGGAAACGAGCCATTGCAGCTGATGGTCGACCGTGTCGAACGCCGCTGACAGGTCTAACAACAGCAGCACAGCCACACCGCCCCAGTCCAGATACCTCCGCAGGTCATCAGTTAGGGCGACCAGAGCAGTCTCTGTCCCATGCCCCAAGCGAAAACCAGATTGGAAAGGGTCTAAGACCGAAGCGTCATCCAGATAACTCTGTAACTGTAACGCCACCGCCCTCTCAATTAATTTGCCCAAATATGGCAAACTGGACACTGGTCGATAATTAATTAATTAATTTATTTGATTTATTTGATTTCTAGGCTGCTCTCCCCATATTTCACAGGCTCAGAGTGGCTCAGTGCCAATTCAGCCGGGTCCAGATGTGATTTTTTCAAGAGTGGGCGGACTATCCCTTCCTTGAGTGCCCCCGGGAACTGCCCCCGGGAACTCCCTCTGCAAGGGAGATGTTGATAATTTCCTGGGCAGCACCTCGCAGCCCCTCGTGGCCAGCTTTAATCAGCCAGGACGGGCACGGGTCAAGGATGCATGTGGTTGGGTGCACAGTCACAAGGAGTCTGTCAACTTCCTCTAGGCTGAGTGGGCCAAACCCATCTAAGCTTGGAATTGAAGACGTGCCAGAGGGCTCAAGTTCACTCACTGTTTCAAGTGTGGCGGTGAGCTTGCGGCGGACCATCAAGACTTTATCCGCAAAATAGCTTGCAAATGCCTCGCAGCCAATTTTCAATTCCCTAGCATTTGGTCTGCTCTGTGGCAGAACTGTCAAGGACCAAATCATTCTAAACAATTGGGCTGGGTGTGAGCTTGTGGACGCAATCAAAGCAGCATAGAAAGTTCTCTTTGCTGCCTTCAATGTCATCTCATAGGCTTTCATAAACATCCTATAGGATGCTCTTGTAGCTTTGTTGCAAGCCTGATGCCACTGTCTCTCTAACCGTTGTAGCTCCCGCTTCATAAGCCGCAACTCCTGGGTATACCAGGGTGCTAGCCTACTGCGGGGGCATAGAGGATGCCTAGGAGCAATCTCATCAACGGCCGTGGAAAGTCGGTTATGCCAGTCTTCTACTAGCTCATCCAACGAGCCGCCAGGGGGCATCGGATCCTGTAGTGCCATTTGGAGCCGCATAGGGTCCATCTGGCTCTGCAGGCAAGCTAAAATAGGCTCGCCGCCTAGTGGTCAGTGCGGGACATTCAGATGGGCCCCCAGGGCATAGTGGTCCGACCATAGCACAGCTGAAGCAGTAATCCGGTCCACTGTTACCCCCGCCGCAAAGATCAAATCGAGTGTGTGACCAGCCCAGTGTGTGGGGGCTGAGATGTACTGAGAGAGTCTGAGTGCTGCCATGGCCGACACCAGGTCCGCCGCCTGAGTGGAGGCTGTGTCATCGGCATGGACATTGAAATCACCCAAAACCAATAGGTTAGGGGGCTCCAGCACCCAGCCTGATACAGCCTCCATCAGGAACGGCGGGCTGCTGGCTGGTGCATTAGGTGGTCGGTACATCAGCCACACAGCCAAACTCTCTTCAGCCTCCCACACCAGACCAACACACTCCAAGCCCGTGATCTCCACTGATGGGAGTGTTCTGAAGGAGTAAGCCTCCTGAATGAAAATTGCCACACCTCCCCCCATCCCCTAGTCCACGATTGGTGCAGGACCAAGAATCCGGGGGGGGGGGCAAGTTGGGAGAGGGCTACTGTCTCCCCTTCCCTAACCCAGGTCTCGGTCACGCACGCCAGGTCAGCCTTCTGCCATACCAGGAAATCCTGGAGAACCTTGGTCTTGTTGTTTACTGACCTGGCATTACACAACACCAGTGCTGGAGGAGGATTTGTTTTCCTAGCCCCACTGCCAACAACCATTGGGATGAGTCGCAGGCTGGAAGGGCGTCGAGCCTTCCTGTTTCTCAGCGGCCTTCCCTCCCTTCTCTGCCTGGACCCACCGCACTTCCCCCTCCCTAGGAGCACTGGAATTTGAAGCCCAGACATCGCCAGCCGTTCTTTGCAGCAGCCTCAGACTGTCAGCAGCCAGCCCAAATTCCTTCCTCCATGCCCTGGTTCCCATTCCATAATTGTCCAAGAAATCCAAATTATTATAACAAATTATACAGCATTCCCACCCCGACCTCAATACTTGCTCTTTCCCTCCCCGCAAGACTGACAGCTTCCTACACTAGCTAAGCTAAACTATTGCACTATCCCAACAGCTATAACTAAACACTTACCTATTCTAACTAAGCTATACAATAACAAAGGGTGGGGGCTACTTATAGGGCAACTATGGCTAACCTAACTACACTATAATTCCTTAGCTATGGTCGTTACTCTTGGCATGTGTTGTTTTGGCCAACTGAGTTGCTGGTCTTACTTTCGTCTACTCCTGAGGGCAACATTAAATCCCGGCTCTGACCCCCAGCCTTCTACCTGGTCAAAGTTATGATAGTTCTATAGCTCCGGTGGCCCGTCTTAGCCAGCATGTTCCCAGTTCCTTTGCCTTGATCTCTAACCGTCACTCTCCAGTCACCCATAAGCCCCCAATGCCTCAATGGGTCATGGGAGCCTGGGGAACAGCTGCCCCTACAAGCCCCATCAGAGCCTGGCCCACCATCCCCGATGGTCCCTACAAACCAAAAGGTGCCAGGGGACTGGCCCCAGAGGTTGGGACAGCCACCCCCTGGTGGCCCAGGGGACTGGATTAAGGCAACAGACCCTATGCCACCAGCCAACGTTTAGGGCCGCAGGGCTGGGCATGCCTGTCCAGTGGCAAAGGAAGAAGGGGGAGTCTGAGGGAAAGCCTGGAAATAAGTCCGAGGGAGAGCCAACCATTCTCTCACTCCAAGCCAAGGAATTGCAGGGCCATCTGGAGTCTAAGCCAGCAGAGCCCAGAGGAGCCGGGGCCCAGCAAACCAACCAGGCCCGTGCCACCTGGAGATTAGCAGGGATGTCCGAGAGAGCCCAGCGGTGATGTCCATAAGAAGAAGAAGAAGAGAGAAGAGATTGGATTTATACCCCGCCCTTCACTCACTTGGAGTCTCAGAGCGGTTTACAAACTCCTTTCCCTTCCCCTCCCCACAACAGGCACCCTGTGAGGTAGGTGAGGCTGAAAGAGCTTTTTCCCAAGCTGTCCTTGAGAGAACAGCTGGTACAGAGCTATGGCTTGCCCAAGGTCATCCAGCCAGGTGCAAGTGGAGGAGTGGGGAATCAAACCCGGTTCTCCCAGATTAGAGTCCGCGCACTTAACCACTATGCCAAACTGACTCTCATAAGACCCTGGCGGAGATGTCCTGAAAAGCCCGGCGAAGGTCGAGCACCTAAGTAGGCCCAAGATTTTCCTATCTGAAGTTCATAGTGAAATAGCAGAATAAGACTTATGCATTTTTACTGTTTTCAATTCAAACTAATCTGTTGTATGAGTAAAACAGTGGGTTAATAAGGCCAAATCCCGGTGTCATTGGGTATTGTGCTATTGTTGCACTGTAGCAGTCATTCATAGCTGGATTATCTTGTCCACACAGAAAAGTCCAGCTGCAAATAATTGCTATAGTTCAACAATAGCATAATATCTATTGGTGTGCAGATACAGCCTAGCATTTGTATAACTAGTTATAAGTGAGACTTTTTTGTGAGATAACAGTTGTATGGAATGAGACTGCCTTGGTTTGATCAACAAAAAACTGTCTAGGGTAGCCAACAGTCATCCCTAGCAAATATTAAGACATCCCTTTCAACACCGAAAGATTTAATAAATTGGAATGTGTATTGCTTACTAGAGCTTGAAATATGTTCTTGAGACCAGGATTTTCTGTTGATTCTGGAAGTAGAGCTGACAAACACTGTAGAAGAGGGTCAGAAAAATGGCCAAACTGTCCAACAAACTAAAACCAGATGAAGAGTTTTGAGATTTTTGTAGCCTGCTGTCTTCTTCTGCCAGCCCTCAAAACCAGAAGCTGCACAGACTGTAATGCTAGGATAATTTGTTTTTTTATTTTGTGAGTGTCATCTGTTTGGTAGTTTTTATGTGTTTGTTTCTGTAGAACAGCAGAAATAGCTTAGCAGTTGTCACTGGAGACATTGAGGACCAGTATGCCCTTCAGACTATGATAGTAGTCCTGTTTACAAGTTACAGTGAAGTGCACATGCTATCTGTGTACAGTGTATACTAGATTTTTCTTTATTCATGTGTTGAGTAATTATTATATTACATTCAATGCATGTACAACTGAACATGTGATTCAAACTCCACATCTATTCAGGTACTTGTCCTGGTTTTCATTCATAAAAAGAAAGCATTTTGGCACTTTCTTTAGGGTTGCCGACTCTGGGTTGGGAAACTCCTGGGAGCCTGAGGAGGGCAAAATTTGGGGAGCGGAGAAACTGGAGGCTGAAGATGGTGAGTGGGAGTGACATGGCATCCTAAGTAGCTGCTGCATGCCCCACCCCACAGAACACCCTTATGGCCAGCTGACAGGGCTGGCATCAGGTCAGGTGGACCTGTTTCCAGGGCTTGACCCTGGCCCACCCCTTCTGCCTGGCAAGGGGTTGCCGAGGCTGCCCTTGCTCTCACCCCCTCCCCATGGCACCACAAACAGGACCTGGGTGAGTCTGGGACCCAACTTGTAGGAGGTTGGCAACCCTTGCTTTCTCACTGATGTACACACATACATGCTGGATGTACTTGTGTTCACTGTAGCATATGAATACTAGTGAGTGGAGGTAGAAGTAAAGACAATGATGGATTGTTTGGCTTTGGGTTTGGCCTATAACTTAAAAGGGGGCCTCTGTTGCTGTGTTTTGTGAAAGGCCTCCAATATGAAAAGTAATCTCTGTTCCTGAATATTTACATTAAAAGAGTATTCAGAATCTCTTGTTTATTTATTTATTTATTTCAATTTATACCCCACCTAGCCAGTGACCCGGCACACTGGTCTGTGAATATTACACAAAAATACATTTGCTTGTTTTTTTTTTACCAGCCTAAATATATATTAGTCAATATAAGGACAACAGAGCTAATTGCCGTATAACAAGAGTATAAATGACAACAATTTATAAAATGAGACTGCATGGCATTTTTTTGTAGAAATAGAAAATTATTCAACATATTCTGTCTTCATTTTGAACAGAAACTCGAGCAGATAGAACAAAGAAATTGTTTAGACACTATACTGTTGGATCATATGACAGCCTTGATGCTTCAAGGTAAGATGCCTTTCTTTTATCTAGAAATGTTATGATCATGTATTTTCCTTTGATTAAAAATAAACCCTTTTCAAAACTTAGCTGTGAAAACGTTAGCTCCCTCCTTGCTTAAGAGCACATCAGATACTACCTGTTAGTCCATGGCATTCTAAGGCAGAAGGCAGCCTTTCCAAAATAAAAATAAATGTTCCCAGTTGCAAATGCTGCCTCTTGCTGGTTAACCTCTAATGGTTAGCCATTTGTGAGTTACCGGGCTGTTATTTCTGGTGATAAAGTTTATGGTATCTCCCTGATGGTCTCTTATACATGAAAGCTTGGCAGGTCAACCAAATAACTCCTCTGCAGGGCCTATAAAACTATTGTCTCTGTTTCTTTCCCAGCTGTCTTCCAACTCAAGGTGCCTCCCCCCCTTTTTTTTGTTTCTTTTGCCTGTCAGTACCTTTAGGGTTGCCAGCTCAAGGTTGGGAAATACCTGGATATTTTGGGGATGGAGCCTGAGAACTGCAGGGTTTGGGGAGGGGAGGGACTTTAATGGTGTATAATGACATAGCGTCCACCTTCTAAAGTGGACTTTTTCTCTAGGTGAACTGATCTCTTTTGCCTGGAGATCAGTTGCTATCCCTGCAGATCTCCAGCCACCACCTGGGGGTTGACAACTGTAGTACTCTTTTCTACTTACTGTCTTTCTATCTTGCATCTGAATGCCACTGGAAAACATTTGATCTCATGCAGCTCAGTATGTTCGTTTTTGCTTGCATTTCATCAGTGTCTGAGAGAAGGGCCCCATTACTCTCTTCCTATCATTTCCTATGTGTATTTTAGGGCTGTGGCAATCCCATAACAAAAGCAAAAGAATGTGCTTCCAGTGCTGTAACTTTAGTGATTTATTTTGACTGAAGAGGACTTAAAAGGTTGTGACTCTGGTTAGGATAGCATGGTTAGACATTTATTTGGGTAATGAATTTAAAGAGAATCATGCCATTTTGATAACCTATCCCGGTATACTTCAGTGCATGTGGCTTGTTGCCAAAAATTGGTGGAGCAGTGCAAAGTTTTGTAGCATCAGCTTGCTTCAGTAGCAGCCCTTTGCACATAACAGCAAACTTTTTAAAGTAGTCTATTCCAAAGCAGGCTGAAAAATTAGGAAAGGATTGCAGGCACTGGAGCTGCAGACAGCAAAATGGCAGGACCCTTCCCTTGAAAGTGCTAGGCTGTATTTACTGGTGGAACTTAACACCAAAAATACATCACCATGAGAAATATTGACCAATTCCTCACAAGCAGCTGTGCCACCCTCGCTCTTCCATTTCCCCTGGTTGCATTAGTCAATTTCACACACTTCACGGCTGCATTTTGACCCGCATCACCCCCTGATTTCCTCCACATCTTCTCGATCCTTATTTTTTCAGATCGAGAAGATGCGGGGAAAATTGGAGGGAGATGCAGGTCAAAGTGCGGCTATGCAGCAAAGAGTGTGAAATTGACCAATGCAACTGGGGGAAACGGAAGAGCGAGGGTGGCACAGCTGCTTGTGGGGTATCGGTCATTTTCTACATAGTATTAATCAATTCAAAGGGTTTGACAAACTGTGGAAATCTTCCTAAGACTATCTGTGATCTGTAATCACAAAAAAATAACAACACCCAAACCTTATGTAAATAAATGGGAAACAATATGGAAAAAACTGTGTCAGACATTTATTGCATTTCTTCAGGTAGGCTTGGCCAGTGCAGATTTGAAAGTGATCAAACTAAACTGGAAGCATGTAGACGGAGAGGATACAAAAACGAGCAGGGATATGGTAAACCTAACAGAAGTTTAAAAGATCAAGAAGTTTAAAAGATCAAGTTAACAGAAGGCAAATATGAGTGGAGATAAAATGATGAGTGCACAGGAAAAATGTATAGAAATCAATGGGTTGGATCCAGGCTAAATTTGCAGTTTCCACTGAATTACCCTGCTGCAACCTGCCATGTCCTTTTTCAGAGTCCTCTATTCCCCCAGGAGCAGTATTTAAAGTAAATCAGTGGGCTGCAGTGGGAATAGGAGGCAAGAAAGTCCCATTGTTATGATGGAAAATGTAGTCTGAATTAGGGTTGCCAGACCCCTGGTCCCAGCGGGGTTTTCCCCGATTTGGGGGGACCCTGTTAGCCTGACTGCTCTTTATTTTATCAATATTTGGGGGAATATTAGCTCTTAACAATCAGCAGTAGACGTTAGGGACCTTCACCTGTGTATACAGAGGCTGGGCTTCTCCGGAACTCCCAAGGAACTGACACAAGACTCAAGTCACAGTTTAAAAAGAGTAATTGTTTACTTTGTAAGAATAAAATGTTTTTACACAAATGCTACACAATCCTACACACAATTACACAGATCTAGGAAGTTAGGTGGAATTACAGAGACGTTTGCATGAGCAGGAATATCGATGGTATCTGTTGAGGGTGACATTTACCTATATAGGAATCTGGCGAAGTCCTGCTGCTGGAAGAGGTGGGTGTCTTCGGACAAAGGAGAGAGGAGTGTGGTTCTGAACCTGCAGAAGCCACGTGTCGGACCCCAGTGGTGCACCCAAGGATCTGGGAGGGAGGAAGGAGAAGAGGGAGAGGAGATACAGGAAATCTGACTCGTGACTCTTGGGAAGCTGTATTTATTGGGGGGTTTTACCGGGAGGTTGGCAAGGTCAGAAACCTTCCTAGGAACACCTATAGATGGTCCGTTCTGTGTTCCCAGCCACTAAGAGGGTCCTATAGGAGTGGCCAATATTCAGAGATACCTGATGGTCAGGACAGGATGTTGACATCATCTGCAGCTGGCACTGTCCTCTAGATGAAAGCAGGCTCCGAGCAGCAAAACCAGTTCATCAGGAAGCGTCCAGCTGTCTTTGCACCCCTGTGCGAAGTTCTTTGATGTGCCAAATGGAGGGGAAGTTGAAGGAGGGGGCCCAAGCATGTGTACGTGTATGGAGTTCATACTCTCATGGAGTTAGTGGTATGTGTCTCTAGCCATAAAGGATGACATGGCTCTTCGTGTATGTGAGTGTCTTTGTGCTTTGTGACAACCTCTAGGCCTGGAGGTGGTAACCTCAGAAAATGGTGCTTTAAACCTCTGTTGGAAGCATTTGCTGTCATTTTCCCACTGGTTACTCTGTGCAACAGTCCATCTCACATAATCAGCAACATAGTCCATTCACTGCTCCTACAGGTCCCCATAAGAGTACAAAAGAATATTGCTCTGGCTTACAACCCTTCCCACCACCAGCCAGCTGGCCGGCGGGGGGAAGCTGCGCCCCCAAGAGTGACCACCTGGCCACCCCTACAGCAAGATGTAAAGCTGGCCTTTTAAATCTTGCAGGAGGGAGGGAGAAAGAGAGGTGGCCATGCGGCCTCCCTTCCCCACCTCTTCCAACAGCATTTAAAGGGACCCTTTAAATGCTGTTGAGAAGAGGCGGGGCTACATGCCTACACTCCAAGCTGTGAATTCACAGTTTGGAGTGCAGGCACGCATGATCTCCTCTTCCCAACAGCATTTATAGGGACCCTTGAAATGCTTTTAGCAAGGAGCAGGGGGCGCCAGTCCCCCAGCATGTTGATGTCACTTCTGTGTGGTGTCATCACCTTGGGGATGTCCCCACTCCCTCCAGTAATGCCCCCCCAAGTCCCTCACCGGGGACCTAGAAGGACCTGGTAACCTTCTAGTCTGAATCCAGTCTTATTATGTCTACTTTTATTTGTAAGAATAAAACAACAACAAAAATTATATAATAAAATGGAATTCTGTAAAGCAGTGATACTCACCCATGTCTGGGGAACCACATGCGGTTCTTTGACATGTCATGTATCTCTTCTGAGCACTGTTCCCTAATGTGGCCTCTGTCCTGTGTTTCAGGAAAATGGGCAAGGTTCTTGCTTGGTGGGGCTTATAGTTGTCAGGTGATTTCCACCTGGAAACAGTCACCACCAGAGGAATAGGTAAGCTGTGAGCCTCCTTGAGTTGCAGGCCTCATTCCAGGGATGGAAGTAAAAGTGGCAGTTCTGGTGGAAGGTAATTGTGAAAGTGACTCTCCACAAGCCATAGAGTAAATGCCACTGCTCTGTTGTTAATAGAAGAGTGGAGCAGAGCTGTAATGAGGGCACAGCAAGTGCAGCACACAGAGCTGCAGGGCACAGTAAAAGTATATAAAATACGCACCTATCTGAAGCCACCATGCCACTAGGAAGAGGGTACATTTCTATACTTTCAGATGATGGGCGCAATCATACACACCCATTAGCCACGCGAGAGGGACGACTCACCGGCGGATCAAAGCGGCGCGATCACACCAGCACATCTGGGAGGGATCCCACAACCTTCGGCAAGACATCATAAGCCATTTTGATCTGCCGGAGAAGTGGAGTAAAAAACTACTAGGGAAAATGCAGTAGCAAATCGTTGGCTGTGGCCCACAGCCAGACTTTCCCCATGTGATCACTCTAGCACAAACTTGTGGCATAGGGGATAGTCTGATCAGGCTATCCCGATGCCATGCCTTTGTCCCCCCCCCCCCCCAGTATGTGCATCATTGCATACTGCCATTGGAAGCCCTGGGTGGAGAAGCAATTCAACAATCCCACATTTAAGTGAATCGGAAACCAACGACAAAAAAAAACAACTCGCGGTTGCGTCTGATCACACAGCAGCTAGTTGCGCCGGCAGCTTGACAGACCTGTGTGATCATGCAACTGTCAGGTTCCCTGTCATGTTTGCTTCCTTTTCTCAGTCCCTGTTTCAGGTCCCGGTGGGAGATCGGCATCGGTTTCCCTTCTGATGGTTCCCCCCCCCTCCTCCCACCTCACCCCTCCTTCCTCAGAGTAAGCTCATCTATTTTGCTAGACTTCAGTTATCTCTGTTGCTGCACTTGTAACCTTGGGCAACTGGGCCTCCGCTCTTCCAGGTGCCTTTTGCGTGGGAATGCATGTAGATTACACACAGGGTCGGGGATGGGAATTTAGCTCCGCTTACGCGCCTTTTTCTCTGAGAAAGTAACGGTAGCACATTTTGGCGCTTAATATTTTTATTCTAATTGGTACCCGCGCTTTTGCCCCTGTTTGAATACAGTATATCAATTCCTCCCCTTCTGTATGTGGTATCACTAACAACGCAAGTGTTTCCTGAAAGACCATTAAGAATAAAGACTTTGTTTTGCAATACAAGGCCTGGCTTATTGGATCTAATCAGAAGTCTCACAGCAACTGCGGGTCAAATTGCTCCGGAGGAAAATAGCCTCGCTTCCCCCCCCCCCTGGAATATCTCACTCGTGTGGCCATGGCCTGAATCAACCAAACCAGGGCGGCTGGTCCATTAGGGCAAAAAAGGCAGTGCCCCACCAAGCTCAGCTCCTTGCCTCCTTTACAGCACAAGTAAAGTAAAACTGAACTTACTGAACTGAACCTTGCAGGCTGTCAACTCCCTCCTTAATCAGTCTTAGTCTCTTGCCTACTTGTCTTTCTGAACCTCAGCCAAATTCCTCCCTACTCTCAAGCTAGAGCCCCCCCTTTGCTGTGCTGTTTGGTAAAGGATGGGAGTTTGTCATGGTTGATGATCTGTTGAGTTGAGTATTTCCTGGCCTAACGGGATGGTATTACTAAATGATTGGAGGGCTGGTTATGGCTAGAGGTGATTGGAAGTGGTGGCAGAGTCCTCACCATTTTAAGGGAGTCATGTATTACAACACACAAGCTTCCTGAATGGAAGTAAGACACTCATTCAGACATTATCTGTTACGAAACTGATTACTGTGCTTGAGTGTTCTTTGCGTGCAAGGGACAAGGATGGGGACAAAATCAATGTTAATTTGCTCTGGCTGTGCCCATCATTTGCTGCCCTACAAGCCCCACTGGGTACCAGCCACCACTGCAACCAGGCATTGTGAACTTCAGACTTCATGTGGCACTGTGTATGTTCATGGTTCCATTCTGCCCACTCCCCCACTCTCTCCACTCTTTTCTAGAATAGTGGTTGGTAGCTTTTTGTCATCAGAGAGTGTTTGAAATAGAAAAGGTTAAGATTGTTCAAGTCATCTGTGCTAGGCAGCTCGTGTGAATGTTCCTGGCTATCTGGTGAAGCCCATTACCCCAAAACCAGAACCATCCAAGAAGAAGGCACTCGGATACCAGGATCAGGAAAAACTAATTTTTATGGTACCAGTCTCAGCCTGAATAAAAAGTTCAGAATCAAAATCGCTGAGCTCCATTTTCAGTTGGGCTTAATCTTTTATACTAAGTGGGTGGGGAGTTACAAGGGGATGGGAACTAGTGTCAGTTTTGTACATTACACGTCATTCTCGTAAGCAAAGTATTCAATTACATTCTTGCACATGTCAGTTACAATCAGAACAACAGGAATGTCTACATCAAGCAATATTGCAATATAACAAAAGTTCTCATGGCTTTTCACAGCTACAGCTATTCTTTGTAGTAGCAAGCAGTTGCAGTTAGAACAGTAAGCTTTTGTTTGTATCTTTGCTCAAGCGCATGCATACAATGTAACAACAGAGAATCATGTATGCTCGCATGTTTTTGGCCTTGTGGTTTCAATGTGTTAGCTAACTATGGCTCATTAGTATGGCTTTTTGAATTTCTCTCTTCATTTCCCACCTTTTGGGCTTTTCCCTGAAAGGGAAATTGCCCAACCTACTCACTGGTGTCATGTCTGTTGGTCTGTGATAGTGCTAAGTCAGTGGTTCTCAACCTTTCTAATGCCGCGACCCTTTAATACTGTTCCTTATGTTGTGGTGACCCCCAACCATAAAATTCTGCCAACACACACAACAATGAAGCTACTTTTTGAGATGTTTTCTCTTGCATGGCAGTTAGCACCAAACAACTTTAATACAGACTTTAGACACACATATATTTGCAACCGATTCCCAACAAGACACAACAAACAATCAGACTTCAGACTTACTTTTCTTCAACAGAAGATGCCATGAGAAAACGAAGATAGGTGGGAGGAGAGGCTGTTGCAGATGGGGGGGAGAGAGAGAGAGAGAGAGAGAAAGGTGGGGGAGAGAGAGAGAGAAAGGGGGAAGAGAGAGAGAGAGAAAGGTGGGGGGGGAGAGAGGGGGGAGGTGTCAGAATCTGCTGATTCAGACAAAGTATTTCTATTACTTACAGCTATGTCTTCTGTTTTATTACTATGCTCCTCGCTGTCCTGCCTGTATGCCATATTATATTCATATTGCCATGTATGTCTTATAGCTGCTTCCATAACACCTGCCATGTAATTGCCCCTCCCTTAGGTAAACCCTCACTTTGGCCAGTATGTATGTAGAGTATGTGACCCTAGGTTTATGACCATGACCAGGCCTGGTTTGTGTAACTGTCAGAGCGGGAGGATGACAACTTCAAAGTATGGGAACAATGGGCCTCTCACACTCCTGCCTCCGCATTCCTTTCGTCCCGGCTGAGACTCCAAGGGAGGACGAGTCCCATCTCTTATCAACGTGCGAAAGCCTCGAGGCCATCGATTGTTATGTGAAATGGTAACATCTAAGGGGTCTGGTTTGGGAAGGGACATTTACAACTTGACACCTCACTTTCTTTCCTGTGGGAAGCAAACGGCCAGAGCCCCTTTTGCCCGCCGTTTTTCCCCTTTAGTGATTGGCTACCTATGGGTAATTCAAACTGCCTAGAAAGGTATAATAGACCTGCTTCTGTCATATGTGTTATCTCTGACAATAATCCGAGAAGCTGTACCAATGTAGAGATTGGAAATAAAGAACTGTGTTTCATCAACAAAGATCTGATCCTTGACTACTTTGAGCAGAAGTCTCACAGATTGTCAGAGATCTGTGACTGGGACTTGGCCGTTCCTGACCATGTCGGACGACGGTACTCTTCCCATCCCTACTACTCCCGAAGACACACCGACCACCCCTGGGGACCAGGGGGCCGGTGGTGGAGGCGGCGGAGGGGAGCCCGAAGTACCAGTGACTATGATTCAAGGGGTTCACTACATCCCACGCCCACCTCCTCTTCAGAGCGTGACCCCGAGGTACTCATGGAGCAATTTCGGTCGCGGGACCATAGACTCCTGGGTGCACGATCGGAAAGGGGCACGGGTCTCGTTCCAGGGGGACCACCTCGACCGCGGGAAGCTGAGTTTCCTGGGAGACGAACGCGAAACGACCTACGTAGGAGATTCGTGTCTCCAGTCCCTGGAAGGAGAGAGAACGGGATCGTACGTGCCCGATCCCTACCGAGAAGACCAGACTCAAGCCCTCGACCAGATGATGGGAGATTTGCGGTTCCAGCTTACTACCGAGTTGCGAGAGCTGGCCCTCGATCTCCAGTATCAGTTCCGGGACGCCCTCACGGCTATGCAAGTGGCTCAGCCAGCACCAGCCATGGGAGGACCTCCCGCGGTCGGAGTCCAGCCGTCGGTGGTGCCTCCCAGGGGAGTCCCCGCCCCAGTGCAGCCGCCAGTGCCGCCGCCAGTGCTGCAGCAGGTTCCCCCAGCCGTTCCCCGCCAAGTGCCCGCACCCATACCTGCGCCGGCCCCGTGCCGGCAGGGCCGGTGGTTCGCCCGGCCCCCGCCGATCCGTTGATGGCTACTTTCGATGGGGACCCCGAGAAGTTGCGCTTCTTCCTGCTAGAGATCGAGCGGTTCCTAGACACTTGAGGACATCTCTACCCCACCGAGAGGGACCGGATTGGCTACATCAGGTCCAAGCTGAAGGACACCGCCAGCGATTGGTACGTGAGCCTGCACAATGCCCCCGGGCCTGAGCTGCGTTTGCTGAACAACTTCATGTGGGCCCTCCAACACCACTATGAGGACCCCTTGGGAGAAGAAAAAGCCCAGAACCAACTGCGGAGGTTGACCCAAGGGCAGTCCTCGGTGAGGGACTACACCGATAAGTTCCGGCGCATCTCAGCCAAGATTCGCGGCTGGACGCAAGACCTGCTCATGGAAAAGTATCGAGAGGGCTTGAGTTACGAGGTGTATGAGGCAATATTGCGGGCGGGAAGACCAGGATCGTTGGCCGCTTGGATGAGGGCGGCCGCGGACGTGGAAGAACGCTTCACCCTCATCAAGATGGGAGCTTCATCGACGGCCCCAAGCA
This sequence comes from Lepidodactylus listeri, assembly GCA_029233225.1. Classification (NCBI taxonomy): domain Eukaryota; kingdom Metazoa; phylum Chordata; class Lepidosauria; order Squamata; family Gekkonidae; genus Lepidodactylus; species Lepidodactylus listeri. Next base: position 3,160,511 of record JARCFY010000011.1, read on the forward strand.
AAGCAACGCAGAAAGCGAAACCCAAGCCCAACATGCAAGAAATTCGGGACGCCCGTTTCAAACAGGGGCTCTGCATGAGATGCGGGGAGAGTGGCCACTTCGCCTCGGCGTGCCCAAGAGGAGGGGGAAAAGTTCCGAAGACCTCCACCCCAGTGGCCGGGAGCACCCCCAGCAGAGGAAAGACCTCATTCAAACCCTGGGCTCTGCAGCTGGAAGGGGCAGCGAGCGAGCAGGGAGAGCTGGAGCTGACAGAGGCGCAGATGTCGGGAAACTCCAATGGCCTGCAGTGAGCGGCGCAGAACTGCAGGTCCCCAGCCATGACGCGCCATCTCCGGTGAGCATCCCTGGCCCCTTGTTATATATGGTAGTGACTGTAATGACCCCTGGGACTGGGACCCATGTCCGAGTCCGCGCCCTAATTGACTCCGGGTGTGCTTGGGACTTAATTAGCCCTTTAGTAGTAGACGGGCTGGGACCCAAGGTCACCCCGTTGGGGGAGCCACTCAAGTTCACGCAAATGGACGGTTCGGAAATGAAAGAAGCATGTGTGGCAGAGACCGAGGGATTAATTGTGGGAACGGGGGAGCATTGGGAGAAGAGAGCCTTCGTCATCACCCCAAACACCCAATTCCCCATGGTGTTGGGGAGCCCCTGGTTAAGCTCCCATGATCCTTATATCAAATGGAGTGAGGGGAAGATCTCCTGGGTAGACGAGAAGTGCCAGGGTCACAAATGGGACGCGGGGTGGGGACCAGGACCTCCAGTGCCCCTCCGGGCGGCGGCCCTCACCCTGGTGCCCTCGGCTGTCCCCCGGGAGTATCGAGACTTAATGGGAGTGTTCAGTGAGACCGAGGCGGACGAGCTACCCCCTCACAGGCTATCGGATTGTGCCATAGAACTGATCCCGGGCGAGAAACTTACGAAGGGAAAGCTTTACTCAATGAGTCCCCCGGAGCGGGAGAAACTGAGGAAGTTCCTAGACAAGAACTTGGAGCGTGGTTTCATCCGCCCTGCTAAATCCCCCTTTGCGGCCCCCGTTCTGTTTCGAAAAAAGAAAGACGGGGGTTGCGGTTGTGCACGGATTACAGAAGACTAAATGCAGTGTCTGCTTCCAACGCCTACCCCTCCCCCTTATTAAAGACTTGCTAACGGAGGCGGCCAAGGGAAAAGTGTTCACTAAGTTGGATCTCCGAGACGCTTATTTCCGGGTGCGCATCAGGGAGGGGGATGAATTCAAGACTGCCTTTAATACACCGTTGGGACAGTTCGAATACCTGGTGATGCCGTTCGGTTTGAGTGGCGCGCCAGGGGTCTTTATGAGCTTAATAAATGAAGTGTTGCACAAGCATTTATTCAAGGGGGTGTTATGTTACTTAGATGATATCTTGATCTACTCTGCTGATAAGAAAGAACACGTGAAATTGGTCCGAGAGGTCCTCTCCACCCTGTTGAAAAATCAGTTATATGCAAAGCTGTCTAAATGTGAATTCCATCGAGATTCCGTAGATTTCCTAGGGTACCGCATTTCACAGAAGGGACTGGAGATGGACCCCGCCAAGGTAGCGGCAGTGGTCCAGTGGGAAGCCCCCCGAACGAGAAAGCAACTCCAAAGCCTATTAGGATTTTGTAACTTTTACCGCTCCTTCATAAAAGACTTTGCCACAGTCACCCTACCATTGACTGAGTTGCTAAAAACCAAAGGGAGGGGCCCAGAAGCGGGGAAGCCCATGGAGAAAATTGCCTGGAATGGAGAATGCCAGCAGGCGTTCGAGACTCTTAAGACTCTTTTCACCTCCGAGCCCATTTTGGCTCACCCCGATGAAACTAAGGAATTTGTAATCCATGTAGATGCGTCAGATGTGGCCATGGGGGGGCCATCTTACAGCAAGGGCCAGATGGAAAGCTGCACCCCCTCGCTTACATCTCGAAAAAATTTAATGAAACCGAAAGGAACTGGTCAGTTTGGGATAAAGAAGCCACAGCTATCTGGCTGGCCCTCACTACGTGGCGGCACTGGCTGGAGGGGACGCAAACCCCTTTTGAAATATGGACAGACCACAAAAATCTAGAAGCGCTGCGCACACAGAGGTCCCTGAATGCGAAGCAGCTCCGTTGGGCAGATTTTTTCTCAAAATTCAATTTTGTGCTCAAACATCTCCCTGGGAAAGCCAACTCGTTAGCAGACGCGCTCTCCCGATTGCCCCAGCACGAGAGTTTAAAGGAGGAGGTGTTTGACTCCATGTTCTCCCCCCAGCAACTGGGAGGTGCAGTGACCACCAGGAGTCAAAGTAAGCGAACGACAGTAGAATCGGAGACGAGCGACTGGGGGGAGGATTATTCACCTGAAGAAGTCGAGGAGTTAGAGGCATTAGCAGACTGCTCCCTCAGGGAGAATAAATGCTGGTATCATGGAGATAAACTGGTGGTGCCCCGAAACAAAAGGAAAGACATATTGCTGGCTTGCCACTCCTCTAAACTGGCAGGGCATTTTGGGTTTCTAAAAACGCTCAACTTACTTCAGAGGCAGTTCTGGTGGCCACGCATGCGCAGGGACGTCTCGGACTTTGTTTCTGCTTGTCAAACCTGCTTGATGTGCAAAAGAAGGGGGGGGAAGTCCCGGGACTACTGCACCCCCTACCCACTCCCTCTCGCCCTTGGGAGGCGATAGCTATGGACTTCATTACAAACCTGCCACCCTCAAAGGGAAAGACTGTAATTTGGGTGGTGGTTGACATGTTTTCTAAGCAAGCCCACTTCACTCCTTTCAAGCAGCTACCTACGGCAAAGGGGATGGCCAAGGCTTTCTTCAACCACGTGATCAAACTACACGCTTTTCCCAAACGTGTGGTATCCAATAGGGGCAGTCAGTTCATTGCCAACTTCTGGCGGGAGCTCCTGAAATTTATGGACATAGAGCCCGCTCTGAGCTCTGGTTACCATCCAGAGACCGATGGACAGTCCGAACGAACTAATCAAATCTTGGAGCAATTTCTAAGGTGTTATACTAACTATCACCAGGACAACTGGGTGGAGTTGCTGCCATTCGCTGAATATAGTTACAACAATGCAGTGCATTCCTCTACTGGCATTTCCCCATTTATGGCAGTAGGAGGTTTTGAAGGGAAACCTCTGCCCACACTTGAAAACGCCTCAGATGCTCCCCCCACAGACTTTAAACGATGGTGGGCGACCTTGCAAGAGTCGTGGCCTCTGATTGCAAAAACTCTAGACCAGGCCAAAGAGGACTACAAGAAGTATGCAGATCGTGGTCGAGCTGAGGGCTGGGACCTTCAGCCTGGGGACTCTGTTTACCTTTCCACTAAAAACATACACGGCTTGCAACCCAGCAGGAAACTGGGGTGGAAATTTGTGGGCCCTTACAAGGTGCTGTGCAAAATCTCTGATGTGTCTTTTGAACTAGAATTGCCCAAGTCACTGAGTTCTGTGCATCCTGTTTTTCATTTCAGCTTGCTGAAGAAGAATCCTGGGCCGAATGCATGGCACCCAGTTCCTCTGACACCTCCTCCACTGATGAAGGGGGAGGCACCCCATTTTGAAATATCAGAAATTCTTGATTCTAAACTGCGTAGGGGCCACTTATATTATTTAGTTAGATGGCTTGACTTTGGCCCCGAGCAAAATGAGTGGGTTCGTTCTGAACATGTGCATGCTCCTAAATTAGTTAAAGCTTTTCATAAAAGATTCCCGGACAAGCCCGGGTAGGTTTATTTTCGGGGTGCCAGTGTGTCAGAATCTGCTGATTCAGACAAAGTATTTCTATTACTTACAGCTATGTCTTCTGTTTTATTACTATGCTCCTCGCTGTCCTGCCTGTATGCCATATTATATTCATATTGCCATGTATGTCTTATAGCTGCTTCCATAACACCTGCCATGTAATTGCCCCTCCCTTAGGTAAACCCTCACTTTGGCCAGTATGTATGTAGAGTATGTGACCCTAGGTTTATGACCATGACCAGGCCTGGTTTGTGTAACTGTCAGAGCGGGAGGATGACAACTTCAAAGTATGGGAACAATGGGCCTCTCACACTCCTGCCTCCGCATTCCTTTCGTCCCGGCTGAGACTCCAAGGGAGGACGAGTCCCATCTCTTATCAACATGCGAAAGCCTCGAGGCCATCAATTGTTATGTGAAATGGTAACATCTAAGGGGTCTGGTTTGGGAAGGGACATTTACAACTTGACACCTCACTTTCTTTCCTGTGGGAAGCAAACGGCCAGAGCCCCTTTTGCCCGCCGTTTTTCCCCTTTAGTGATTGGCTACCTATGGGTAATTCAAACTGCCTAGAAAGGTATAATAGACCTGCTTCTGTCATATGTGTTATCTCTGACAATAATCCGAGAAGCTGTACCAATGTAGAGATTGGAAATAAAGAACTGTGTTTCATCAACAAAGATCTGATCCTTGACTACTTTGAGCAGAAGTCTCACAGGAGGAAGGTAGGTAGGTGAGGGGCGGCTTTTGCCACCTTTCCTGGGCTCTGCACTTCGGCACAGAGCCTAGGGAAGGTGATGGGGGGGGCTTTTGCTGCCTTTCCTGGGCTCTGCGCTTTGGTGTGGAGCCCAGGGAAGGTGACGGCGGAGTGTCCTAAAGGCGGAGAGGGGGAAGTAGCCATTGACTTACCTGCTGGCTTCTTCCTCCTCGTGGCCCCTGCTGGAAGGGCTGCTGGAAGCAGGGGGTGGGGCTCCGGCCCTAACCAACCAACCCCTGCTCTTTGCCCTTAAAGGGAAAGTTCCCTTTGAGGGCAAAGAGCCGGGAGGCCAGACCTCACACTCAATCAAGCGTGGGGTCCTTTCCTACCGGCGGGGAGGGGCAGGGCAGGCTCGGACACCAGCCAGTGACCCCTATGAAATGGTCATTCGACCTCAAAAGGGGTCACAACCCACAGGTTGAGAACCACTGTTCTAAGTAGTGGTAGCATTGTCTGGCAGTTTCCATGTACAGAAGCTTTGCGGCATCCATGTTACCCACCGCTGCTTACACTGCCTTATGGACCAGAGATCTGACCACGGGATAAGACAGGGTAGGATCATGAGCCCTCCCAGAGCAATCCCAATCAGTAAGAGAACCGGCTTCCAATTATTGAAAAGACCTCCCAGAAACCCTCCGGTATCCAGCATGCCCATCCAACTTTGAACTGGAACATGTGCCAGGCTTCTCATTCTGTCGGTGATTTGCTCTATTGCCTTTCCATTTTCATCGATCTGGAGACAACAGTTGCTAAGGTTGAACTTTCCACAGACACCTCCTTCTGTGGCAAGAAGGAAATCAAAAGACAGGCAATTTTGATAGACTGCTGTGCGCAGCTGCCTGTTGGTAGAAGCGAGAAGGTTTAATGCTAACAAAGTTTCATTGGTTATGATCTCTAGTACAGCTTGCAATCAAATAATGTGGTTTAATATATAGATGGGGGTTCTATAGCCGTAGGTACCATCTGCTGCCCAGGTGGCTGGCCCATAGACTTGGATAATCCATTCAGGGGGCCACTCATTACCTTGCCAGGCATTAACACGTACTGTTCTTGTTGACCAGCCAAGGGTGTCATATACAGGGACACCTAATCACTCACCTGTGGAGATGGGTAGCAAGAAAAAGCTGGGCCTGATTGTACCCAGTACATAAGCACCTTCCCAATTATGGGGTAGAACAACATATGCAGTGGTTCCACAGATCCAGTATCGATGGTCTGGGGCTCTCCAAGGAAGAAAGGTAACACATGGATAATAATAATACAGATCAAGTTGTGTTCCAGTAGAGACCTTTGGTACAGAGGTAGAAGAAACATTAGCAGCAGCAAAATTCATATACTGGAGAGGCTTGGACTGATTGCACACCCAAGCAGATTCACATTCTATGGCACCTACCGAATAATTAAAACAAGAACCTTGTCAAAGAATACACAAGTTACCAACTAAAGAATGTTGCAAAATCCACTTTGTTGGATGTCCTGTGTCTTTCCAAGTAAGATTAGCAGAGGTAAGGTTAGCTAAGTCTAGCTCCTTTGCTTCCCAAGGCCATTGCTCACCCATATTTGTCCCCCCACAAACATAACAGTTCTTTATCTGGAGCTCTGCTGCAATGCATTCTGTGAGGTCAATAAACAAGTTCTTTGTGACCAGGGGAATCTCTACTTGCTTTCCCATTTCCATCCAGAATGTTGTATGTACCCGACGTTCCTCACCATGTGGGGATGAGCCTATGATCTCTACAACTATTTGGCCAAAGGGCTCTGCCCCTCTCCTATCCACCCCAATACCATATACTGTTTGTTGTCTGGTGCTGGAAGTTGTGGAGGGAGTGGAGATACACAAGGGGGTGCAGAAGCCTTCTATGCAGGAACAAGACACCTGTCCCAAAGGCAAAAACAAATGATCAGGACCTTCTACAGTATTGCCATAAGATGCATAATAATATCTCATAGAATTATATAAGTATTTCTTTTCTTGTGCATAGAGGGTTTGCCACCATTGACCTCCACACCTTCTCTGGCCAGATTGCGATGCCTGTTTGGAAATAGCAGCACAAACATCAAAACAAACTGATAAAGAGTCTTTAGGATGAATAGTTAGATTGCTAGCTATAAGACTTCCAAGAGTAAACTGTTTCCCTTCACCAGGCTGGTAGGAATAAATGTTAATTCGGGCTCGAATGGAAAATGCCTGGGGTTTATAACACACAGCTTAAACAGGTTGATGACACACATGATAAGAGGTATTTTGATAAAGGCACAGTGTAACGTTTGGAACAAGGCATTCATAGTCAGTGTGATAGACAAGAGTTTGGGAAACCTGAGAATTCCTGTTAAGTGATGGTAATACATTGTTGGCACTGGCTTATAGCCTGCACTTGTGAAATGACAAACAGGATCAGGAACATCCAGGCAGTGGAAGGCATGCCAGCATTACCTTCTCGATGACAGAACTGCGTCTTCACCATATGCGTGGAGGAACCTAATGAAAGTTTCCAGCAGAGGTTTGTTGATTAACAGCTGGGCTCTCCTCTTCAATTGGCTCAAGTGACGGTCAGTGGTAATGAGACCGATTACAAAGCCGGATAGATGTTGAATTGGAACCTGGAGCTGCCTCCCACCTCTCGTATGCCAGCTTTAGATTCGACCAATGGATCCAGGGTTTCCGCTCTGCCACCTTGACGGCTGTAGGAGAGCTAAGCAGAACAGTGAATGGTCCCTCCCACCGAGGTCCAAAGGGATCAGGTTGCCAATTCTTAACCCACACTGAGTCCCTGGGGCTGAACTGACACACCGAGTCAAACACAGGGAGGGGTAGAATCACAGAGTAGTGGGCTTGGAGCTCCTGGACCTGGCGCCCAAGGGCTTGGAGTTCTACAGCAGTGATAAGATGCCCAATCTGATAGGCATCTGCCTGGATCCCCAAAGTCAGCAGAGGGGGGCGTCCAAACATCTCCTCGTATGGGGAAATTGAGGTGCGTTTTGAAGGGAAACAATGTATTCAAAAAAGCACCAGGGGCAAAACTTTAGTCCATGGAAGCTCAATCTCTTGGGTGAATTTGCGGACTGCAGCTTTCAAAGTTCTGTTGGCTCTTTCGACTGAGCCGGCACTCCTGGGGTGGTAGGCACAATGAAGCTTCCAGTTGATGCCTAAGGCTGCTGCTGTTTGCTGGGTCACCTCTGAAACAAATGGGCTCCTGTTGTTGGAATAAACAGTTTGTGGGAGCCCGAACTGTGGAATTAAATCTCGCACTAGGACCTTGCTAACTTCAGAAGCTCTCTCTGTAGCAGTGGCAAAGGCTTCAATTCATCCGGTAAAAGTACAAACAAAAACAAGCAAGTATTTGTGGCACTTGACTCGAGGCATTTCTGAAAAGTCCACACCTAAATGAGTCATTGGGGCAGGTCCTGGGGGTTTATGCCCCGAGGGCTTTCTTGGTCCTTCTCGGGGGTTGTTTTGGGCACAAGTTACACACTGTTTGCAAACCAAGTCCACTAGGGCTGCTTTGCAGTCATTTTGAGCCCATCTGTCAAGAGACTTTATTAGCGCTGTGGATCCAAAATGTGCATTGGCATTAACTACTTCATAAGCTAGGGCTGTGGAAATCCAAACCTTCCCTCTGGGAGAATCCATCACCCCTCTGAGTTCTTAGTTGCTCTCTGAGACTCCAGCCACACTTCTTCTGCTGCTGTGTAGCGGGGAGTCCATTGAGAAACGGGAGTGGAGTAAACTGGGCATGCTAGAGCTGCTTGGCTAGTCAGGGTAAAGTCCACTGCTGCCTGCTTTGCGGCAGTGTCTGCTCTAGCATTGCCTCAGGCAACAGGATTGAATCCCTTCTGGTGCCCTCTGCAGTGAACTATGGCAACTTGGGAGGGAAGGTTTCCAGCTTCCATCAGGAGACGCAAATTAGGACCATATTTTATTTCCCTCCCTCCTGCACTAATGAAGCCCCTGTTTTTCCAGAAGACTCCGTGAGCGTGGGCAGCTTTGAATGCAAACATAGAGTCTGTATAGATATTCACACATAAGTCCCATCCTAGGACAAGAGCATCTGTGAGAGCAATTATTTCAGCCAATTGGGCAGATGTGCCTGAAGGTAGGGATCAGGCTTTTACTACATCTTGGTCATCTACTATAGCATACCCTGCCCGTCTGATTCCCTGCTCATCTAAGAAACTGCTCCCATCACAATAAAGAGTTCAGTCGGGAGCTGACAAGGGCTGATCTCAGAGATCAAGACGGGAGGCAAAGATATCATCAGTTGTAATTACACAGTCATGTTCTGGGGTATTTCAGGGATGGGCAGCAAGGTGGCTGGACTGATGGTTGTGATTGGGGCTAGAGTAACTCCGGGGTTCTCTAACAAAACAGCTTGGTACCTGGCCATTCTGGATACAGTCAAATATTTGTGCCCCCTTGCCTCTAAAATGGTTTTTACTCCATGTGCAACAAACACTGTGAGTTCTCCTCCCCAAGTAAACTTAGCAGCAACTTCTGTTAGCTTACAGCACGCTGCCACTGCTCACAAACAGGGAGGGAGTCCTTGCTTGACTTTGTCCAAATTTTGGCTGAGATAGGCTACGGGGCATTTGTGTGACCCGAGGGTCTGAAGTAGCACACCTTGCTCCACCCCCCTTCGCTCATCCACACAAAGGAAAAATGGCTTGCCTGGGTTTGGGAGTCCTAGTGCTGGGGTTTGGATGAGTTTTTGTTTCAGGGTTTTGAAAGCCTGACTTTGTTCTTCTGTCCATGGAAAAGGGGCATTTGACCCCCCTTTGCTTTCCTTGTACAGTGGCTTTGCTATGAGAACAAACCCAGGAATCCATAGTCTGCAATAGCCTACAGCTCCGAGGAACGTGTGGAGTTCTTTACGGGACTTGGTCTCTGGGATTCGGCATACAACTTCTTTCCGGGCTGGTCCTAAAGACCGCTCTCCCTGTGAGATGTCAAAGCCTAGGAAGTGCACTGAACACTGGCAAATCTGTGCCTTTTTCCAGGAAACCTTGTACCCGCTAAAGTCCAGGAGGTGCAGCAAATTTAAAGTCCCAGTGCTACAACACTCCAAATCTGGGGCACACAACAGAAGATCATCAACATACTGAAGTACAGTTAATTGATCCTCGAGGTTGTCAAATTTCTTGAGGTCTGAAGTTAGTGCTTGGCCAAACAGGGATGGAGAATTTTTGAACCCTTGGGGTAGACGTGTCCAAGTGTACTGGACTGGATTTGTTGCCCCTGGGACCCTCCATTCAAAAGCAAATATTTCTTGGGATTGGGGGTGTAATGATATTGTAAAGAACGCATCTTTTTTTTAAAAAAAAACAAATTTTATTATTTTCTTCTTATCCAAAATTTTACATAGTTACTTTCAGAATATTATCATGACTATCCTATTTTTCTATATAACTATGTATTTCGATTATAATTCAAAACCTTTAGGACTTCCCACCTCACCTATACTGTTATATATATAACAACAATTATAAAGATTTAGAAGTATTAACTCTTACAGGTAACACATTTGGTTATAAAAAAATTTAAACGTTTAAAAATATTATCTAAATATCTGTTATATGTAATATAGCTTCCATTCTTATCACTTTAAAAACATTCAATATATTTTCCTTAAAAAGAACTGTTTCTTCTTTTCTTAGTCTTATTTTAAACATCTAAAATCAGTAATTAGACAATGTGAAGATATTATTTTTCATATCCCAGTATTGCTCTAAATATTCTTTCAAGTCTTTCCATTCTTCTAAAAACATCTGAGTCTTGATTATTCAATTTTCTTGTCCATTTGTCCATTTCTGCCATAAATAGCAATTTTCTCAACCATTCCCATATGTCTGGAGTTCTCTCACATTTCCAGTTCTGGGTGTAGACCATCCTCGCTGTAGTCACCATATACCATATCAGTGTCCTTTTATTTACATTTACATCCTCTAACTTAAGACCAAGCAGTAACATTTCAGGCAGCTTTTTAAAAGTACATTTCAATTTTTTTCCCATTTCAGCATGGATCATACACCAAAAGACTTTAGCTTTATCACAAGTCCACCACTTGTGGTAGAAAGAACCTTCTTTTTGTTTACATTTCCAACACTTATTAGACAATCATTTATCAATATTTGCTATTTTTTCGGAGTCATATACCATCTATACAACTTTTTAAAGCAGTTTTCTTTTAGATTATAGCAAGTAGAAGTGCTCATAGCATTTTCCCACAAAAATTCCCAAGATGACATAGCTATTTCCTTATTCATATTAATTGCCCATTTTACCATTTGTTCTTTTTCAAGTTCATCTGCATTATACCATTTCAACAAAATTTTGTACATTTTTGAAATCAGTTTTTTTCCCTCCTTCCTCCCATACCTGTTCAATCTTATTAATTTTCTTTCTAAAACCACCTTTTTTATCTGTCTTAAAAAGATCATAAATCTGTCTATACCTCAACCAGCCGTATTTAAAATCCATCTGATTCTCTTCTTTCAATACAAATTCACTATTTTCTATTTTTAACACATCACTGTATTTCAACCAGTCTTGTCCTTTGAAACTTGAAAAAGGTTTTATTACTTCTGCTGGTACAATCCACAGTGGCTTTTCTGCTGGAAAAAAACTCTTATATCTAGACCATGTATCCATTAAGGTTCTTCTAATATAATGGTGCTTAAACATATTGTCCATCTTCGTTTTATTATAGTACAAGTACACATGCCAACCAAATCGACAATCATGTCCTTCAAGTGCTAATAGTTTTCTGTCTTTTAGAGAAATCCATGGTTCTAACCAAGTCAAACAGACCGCATCATGGTATAACTTTAAATTAGGCAGTTGAAAACTTCCTCTTTCCTTTGCATCACACATTATTTTCATTTTTATTCTTGGTTTTTTCCCTGCCCATACAAATTTTGAAAGGTCTCTTTGCCATGTTTTAAAAGCTTTTAAATCTTTCACAATTGGTATTGTTTGTAATAGAAACATTAATCGTGGTAAAATTTTCATTTCAACTGTAGCAACTCTTCCCAGTAATGATAAATTTAAGGTATTCCATTTTTTAATATCATGTGTAATTTGTGTCCATAACTTCTCATAGTTGTTTTTAAAGAGGTCAATATTTTTCATGGTTAAGTCAATACTTAGATATTTAGTCTTTTTCACCACCTCACAATCTATTAAATTTTGTAATTCCAACTGTTTTTTACTTGACATATTCTTGCACATCACTTTAGATTTCCTTCTATTAACATAAAAGCCTGCAAGATCTCCAAAGTCTTTAATTTTTTGTAATAAAAGTGGTAAAGTAGTCATAGGTTCCTCAGTTATGAACATCACAACATCAGCGAATGCTCTATACTTAAAGGAAAATCCTTTAGTTGACAAACCTTTAATTTCCTCGTCCTCTTTTATGTTCCAAAGTAAACTTCAAGAATCCAAATAAATAACAATGGTGAAAGTGGGCAACCTTGGCCGAGGACAGACTGCCAATCTAAAGCGGAGGCAAAGCGGAGGGAACTGGAGCGGGGGGAAAAACCCACGGAGCTGGCTGTCCACACTGGCCAGAGCAATGCGGATCAGCGGCAATACGGAGCGTTCAGACTGCCACGGAGCATTCAGACTGCCACGTAGCCAGCGCGCACGGCTTGCGCTTGCCGCTGCTTTTTTGTTTTCCGTTAATGTGTGCATAACTTTTTGCCGGTGCGTTCACACTTCCTCCGGATGCCTCCCGCTTCTTCCAGTTCACACTGTTTGGAAGTGGGAGGCATGCGGAGGAAGGCCCCTGAACACCGGGAAAAACTGGTGTCCTGTTAAAGCGAAAGGAAAGCGACTGGGAGACGGGTAAGTACGCAACGGAGCCGAGGGACAGATGCGCATGTCTGAACGTGCTCCTTTCTTCCGTTTGCAAAGCGTGCCTGCCCCGCTTTAGATTGCCAGTCTGTCCTCAGCCCTTGTCTCATTCCTTTTTGAACTTTGAAATAATCAGTCTTTTCGCTATTAATTATAATCGATGACTTCTATTCCGTATATATCGATTTAATCATATTCAGAAAAAAGTTCCCAATTTGTAACTTCTCCAATACCGCAAACATTAAGTCCCAATTTAAATTATTAAAAGCTTTTTCTGCATCAAGAAAAAAAACCCCTACCTCTTTATCAGAGTGTTTATCATAGTATTCAACTGCATCTAAGACTGTTCGCAAATTATCTTTTATTTGACGATTTGGCAAAAAACCTGCTTGTTCTTGTTGTATCATCTCCTTCAGATATTCTTTCAGTCTCTCTGCTAATATTTTTGCAAAGATTTTATAGTCGTTGTTTAATAGAGAGATTGGTCTGTAGTTCTTAACATCTGATAAATCCTGTCCTTCTTTTGGGATTAGTGATATTGTTGCCTCTTTCCATGAATCTGGTATTTCAGCTGTAGCTCTTATTTCATTTAACAGAAGTTCTAAAACTGGTAAAAGAATTCCCTTTATTTTCTTAATAGTATTTAGCCGAAAAACCATCTGGCCCCGGTGCTTTTCCCAACTTAGAGTCTTCAATAGCCCTCTGTATTTCCTGAATTGTAATAGGGCTGTTCAACATTTCTTTAAACTTTTCAGTTGGTTTTGGTAGTCTCAATGTTTGTAGAGATTCTGAAATTTTACTTTGGTCTACTTTCACTTTTTGGAAAAGTTTAGCATAATATTTTAAAAATTCTCTTTTTATTCCTTTAATGTCCATTATTTCTTTTTTATCTGTCACAATTTTACTTATAATCTTATTTTCTCTTCTTTTTTTTAGTTGCCATGCCAAATATTTTCCGGGTTTGTTTGCTCCTTCAAAAGACCTTTGCTGCAACTTTTTAAAATTCCAATATATTTCTTGGTTCAAAATGGCCTTTAATTGATCTTGTAGGAGCTGTATTTCTCTTTCAAGTTTCTTTCTACCCAGTCTTTTCTTTAATTCTTTCTCTTTTAAATTAATTGCTTGAATAATACTATTCTGTTGTTCTTTCTTTCTCTTATTCTCTTTATTGTTTAAAGATATCAACGTTCCTCGCATTACAGCCTTATATGCATTCCATATGACTTGTGGTTTGGTTTCTTGGTGTAAATTCATTTGAAAATACATCTGTGTATCATCTTGTATTTTGTTGATTATTTCATTATTATCCAAGAGTTCTTCATTTAATCTCCATCTCCATTGTTTTTCTCCCTGTTTCGAGGTCCACATCAAGGGATTGTGGTCAGAAATAAGCTTTGGTAAAATTTCTATCTTTTTTGTTTTCAACATTAAATCTGACGTCATCCACATCATGTCTATCCTTGAGTGTGAGTCATGCCTATTGGAGTAAAAAGTATAGTCTTTAACGCGAGAATTCCATTTCCTCCAAACATCTTCCAGACTTTCCTGTTTAACCATTGTAAAAAAACTTTAGGTAACTTTCCAATTGTGTCGTCCTTCCTTTTTGAATGTCTGTCCACCTTGTTATTTACAGTTCCATTAAAGTCACCCATTAAAATTAAATGTTCATAATTAACTTGGTCCAATTCAACAATTAAGTCCTTAAAAAACTTTTGCTCCATTAGGTGCATAAATATTCAGAATCAAGATTGTTTTGTTATGCATAGTTATCTCTGTTGCAATGTATCTACCTTCTTTGTCTTAAAAAAAATGTTTTGGATTCAATTCTTTCTTGACATGTTACCACTCCTTTTTTCTTTATAGTCGCTAGTGAGGAAAATTCTTCTCCCAATTTTTTCCTGATCAAATATTTACAATCTTGTTTTTTAATATGCACTTCTTGTAGGCAAATCACATTGCATTTCTGTTTTTCAAGCCAATGTCCAACACTTTTATGCTTATTGGGTGAATTTAGTCCATTTACATTCCATGAAAGTACTTTGTAATCCATGATGGTTTTAAATTAAATATCTCCAAATTCTTCAATATTTTCTGTCAAAAAGGAAAGCATCTCTCCCACATTCTTGATTACAACCCGTGTACTTTGATAGTTGAAACTTACTCCTTCAGGAATCTCCCATCTGAATCTGTAATTTTTCTGTTTCAACTTATCTATCAACCGTTTAAATTTCTTCCTGTCTTGCAGCATAACTCTAGGGAGCTCTTTCATCACAATTACTTTGTCTCCATCCACTTCAAAAGATTCCTTGAAACATTTTCTATAGATCAGCTCTCTTACTCTCTTAGTTGTAAATTGAACTACCACATCTCTCGGCAGATTTTTCTTTCTAGCATACTCTGAATTGACTCTGTAGATCATGTCGATATTAGATTTTAAGGCCTCTTCTTCATCTTTCAAATAATCACTCAAAGCTTCAATAATCCTTGTGGATATATCCTCACCCATCTTTTCACCTATCCCTCTAAATCTTAGGTGATATTGCATCTCCTTGTATACCATCATTGTTTCCAGTTTATAATTCTCCTTTGTCACTTTTTGAATATTTTCTTCCAAAACAAACATCTTACTTTCCATCTCTTTCGATTTCTTTGCCAAGTTTTGAAATTCAGTCTTAAGGTCTCCAAAATTCTTGTCCACTTGCTCAGCTAATTGTTGGTTTTGCTGGCTAAGATCGCTTAAAGCTTCCATCATCCTTTTCTCCATTGCCTCTATCATAGCCACTATTTCAGAGTCTTTTTTAGGAGGCATCTTAGCTGCTGACCAAGTTACTGCCCGTTTTCTCTGCTCAGGCTCCATTTTTGCTTCTTAAAAAAAAGCCGATTTTTGGGTTTCCTCCGATTCCAATGTTCTTAGGCTCTATCAATCCGTCTTGAAAAGCTTTGACAAATGCTGTTATTTTCACCGCTCAAAAGTGTTTACTTTTCAAGATATTTAATTTTAAAGTTTTAGTCCTCCACAAAATGGTGGACGTCTTTTCTCTATGGTACAGGTCACAAACCTTGCTTCCTGGTTCTCTTTCACCCGGAGGTGCTTCTTACTTAATGCAGTCCTCCCAAGTCCCTTCCTCTTCAGCTCTTCTTTTCTGCTCTCAGCCAGATGTCACTTCCTGTTATTTAACACAGCTCTCGCCTGTACAGATCTCACGATAGTTCCAATCCCTCCAGCTCTCTCCTTCGCGACCACAGGAATGATAAACAAAATGCTCTTCAGGCAATTTTTAGCTAAAATCCAGTTCTTTTACAACAGGAAAAAGTCTCAGTCTATTCTTCAACTGATGCTCTGCTTATCTCTCTGTTTTCCTCACTCCCAGCCATACGGTACCAGTAAGCAAAAAGTTTTTCGTTACCTTTGGATGTTTCTTGGGTAAAGGTGAAGCTTCTTAAATTAGAATTTATCTTCTTTTAGTCAAGAAATCAGGGGTGTGGAGATTTTATGCTGAATAAATCAGCTCGGTTCAGTTCTCTAGAGTTGCTTGCAGAACCCGCACTGGGGGAGGATATCAAAGTGGCAACAAATCTCCTCCGAGATTTATCGCTCATTGATCTCAACTCTCTCTTGGGTCGTGTTGCTTGCTGGACACTCCCCTGCCTGGGGAGGGTTGCATCGGGTGCTAAAAAGCTCCCAAACTGTCAGAAAGAACTGCCGTCCACCCTGAGCAATTACAGGGTGTGTCAAATCTCCATTTTCCCCAACCAGAATTCCAAGAATGCATCTTTCAAGTCCAAAACAGTAAAGAATGTAGCTTCTGTAGCTTCTGGAGGGATCAAAGTCAAAATGGTATATCGGTTAGGGACCAGGGGATGTATAGTCTCTACCCAGGCATTCACTGTGCAGAGATCCTGCATTGGCCTGAAGTCTGGTTTTCCATCTGGGGTTGTTTTTGGAACATGCAAGATTGGGGTGTTCCAGCTTGATTTGCAAGGCACAAGGATTCCTGCCTGTAACAGTCTTTTAAAATGGGCAGTATTTTTCTTGCATCTTCTTGAATTGGGTACTGGCACTCTTGGACAGGACTGGCAGTTGGCTTGAGTGTTACAATTACTGGGGGATGGTGGTCTGCAAAACCTGGTGGATTAGTTTCAGCCCAGACTGTAGGAATCCTGAAGTAACACCTGCCCAATCCTGCCTTTTGCTAGCGTCCAGCCAGTAATCAAGATTGAGGGGATCGAGTTCATTTGAATTAAAGTCATAATCTCCCTCTGCCCTTGCCTCTTTTTGCATATTTCTCTTTTCTTCATACAGTCTCCATTCCTCCTCTGGATCTACTAAGAGACTGTAGCACACTTTGGCATCGGGGAGGGTTAGGGACATGGTTGCCTGTTCTTCATTGAAGTGAATGCTTGCTCTGAGTTTAAAGAGCAAGTCTCTTCCCAACAAGTTAATGGGGCAATCGGGATTCAACAAAAATTAATGTACTTCTAGTTCACAGGAACAGGCTTGAAGAAAGGGAAGGAGGAGGCGTTTACCTGCCATCCCCACTACAGGCTGGACATCTCTGGAAAGGGGTGCAATTGGTGTTGTGACTATGGATAATTTGGCCCCTGTGTCTATCATGAAGTCCACTGGTGTTCCTCCAACACTTAATTAGACCATGGGTTCTCTGGGGCCACATTTAAAAGAACCCGGTCTGTCCTAGCAGTCCTCTTCTTCCTCCATGCTGGCAAGTCCGATCATCCCATCTCTACCTCCTGCTTGTGGGGCTGGGGAATATCTTCCATCCTGGACCCATCCTCTCTGGGTTCCTCTAAAACCTCTCCCTCATCCTCTTCCTTTTCCTCTAAACCCTCTGGGTTGTTGGAACTGTTGGGACTGCATTTGCTGGGGCTGCTGGAATTGTTGGGGCAGTTGGAACTGTGGTGGTGGGTAAAGCTCACATTCATTTTTCCAGTGCCCTTACTCCCCACAGGCTGCACATTGGTTTGGCCCTAAGGGAGTGGAGTACTGCCTGCCTCCATATGATTGCGGTTTGGTTCAATTACTGCATTACTGCAGCTAATTACTGCAGCTAAAATGGCTGCTTTCTTTTTTTGCTTAGTGGCCCTCTTTCTTTTCCTCTTTATCCCGATTTACATAGACTTTCTGGGCCACCTCTATTAATTGCGACATCACCATACCTGGGAAACCTTCTAATTTTTGGAGCTTTCTGTGGATGTCTGGTGCAGCTTGGCTAACAAATGAGGCATTTACCATAGTCCGATGTGCCTCATCCTCTGGATCAAAGGGAGTATAGAGCCAGTTGGCTTTGTAAAGTCTTTCTAGAAACTCATAGGGAGTTCTGTGGCCCCTTGAATTACTTCTCTTAATTTTGCCATGTTCATGGGCTTTCTCCTGGCCGCAGCCAGTCCATTTAAAATTGCAGCACGGTACCCTTGTAGCAAAGTCTGTGAGGGGGCATGATTTGCATCCCAGTTGGGGTCGTTCTCAGGAAAATGTTCTTGTAACCATACGGTTCTTTCTGCCTGGTTAACTGGGGGCCCCCTTTCCATATCTAGTCTAGCCATGGCTGTTACTGTCCGGCATTCCTCCATGTTAAGCAAAGCTGACAGCAGTTGCTTACAATCTCTCCAGGTGGGAGAGTGAGTTGTCATAATAGTAGTTATTAACTCAGTCATGGGTTTGGGGTCTTCTGTGTACGGGGTAGTTTGAGTCCTCCAGTTACAGAGGTCTGCTGCACTGAAAGGGGTGTAGACACAAGTAAGGTTCCCATCTGCACCTGCCAGGACTCTTCGGAGGGGGCATAATGTGGCTGTCTTTTGGGGTGTGGAAAGAAACGGTTCTCATTCTTGAGTCTGGGGATTTTTCTTTAACCATCCTCCTGTATTGGGGCCCTGGCACAGTACAAGGTCTGATGGGGGATTCTCTTGATCTTGTTTCTCTGGTCTTTTCTCACTGTTGACTTTCTCTGTCTCTGAGAGCCAGTTTGGTGTAGTGGTTAAGTGCGTGGACTCTAATCTGGAAGAACCGGGTTTGATTCCTCCACTTGCACCTGGCTGGATGACCTTGGGCAAGCCATAGCTCTGTACCAGCTGTTCTCTCAAGGACAGTTGTCTCAGAGCTCTCTCAGCCCCACCCACCTCACAGGGTGTCTGTTGTGGGGAGGGGAAGGGAAAGGAGTTTGTAAGCCGCTCTGAGACTACAAGTGAAGGGCGGGGTATAAATCCAATCTTTTCTTCTTCTTCTCTTTAATTTTTAAATCCTTTTCTCTTGCCTTTAACTCTGCTTCCTTAGATTCCAGCTCTAACCTTTTTAACTCATCTTCTCTGGCTTTAAGTTCCACTTTCTTTGCCTCTATTTCCCTCTTCAACTCTTCTTCTTGGGTTTTCCTCTCCTCTTCCCTAGCTGCCAATTCCTCCCTCCTCTTTAACTCCTCTTCTCTTTCTCTCAGTCTGTCTTCTGTTGCTCTAAGTTCTTCTTCCCTCTGATGGGTAGCTCTCCTAGTCTGCCTTGGTGAAATCCTAGCTTCTGTTGGGGGCTTCTTGTCCCTAGGTGCTTTTGGGATTGGGCCCTCACAGTAAGCTGGCAGCCAGTCTTCTTCTTTTGGAGGGAATAACTGGGGCTGCAGCAGCTTCTTCTCTGGGGTCTTGGGCAACATGGGGCAGATCGCAGGAACTGCTCCAGGAACAGGCTGAATTACGGGTTGCCCTGCAGCAGACTGGAGCTGCTTCTTTTGGAATTTGCGGGCTATATCTGGGTGCTTTCTGACATATTCGTACCAAGTATCCACATAGGGAAATTGGTCTGGGTCATCTTTTGGATCTGTGACAGCAGCAAAGTCTCTCCTTAAAAGGGCTATGTCCATGGAGCCGGCTGCAGGCCATCTTACATTGTAAGCCGGCCAATTGACTTCACAGAATTGCTGTAAGTCTATTGCTTGGAGAGGTTCTGAGTATCCTGCCTTGCCATAAATTTCTTCAAAGTTCTTTCACGTATATTGGAGGGGGGTGACTGACTTTGACTGACACCCACCCATGACAGACAAAAGACAGACAACTGGGTATACGCAAGGAAAGGACACGAGGCAGCAGTAAGGGTTCTGCTGATCCTGATTTACAAAGGTTAACCTAAAACCATTCACTTTGAGTGGATCCAGCCTAGTGAGCTCGCGCTGCTAGAAAATGCGGAGACCATCCCATTCAGTCCAGCTTCACTCACACACTTTCATTCACCACAAACGATTCCCACCCAATCAGAACAGGACCCCTCTGGTCTGCTCTGGCTGGGAATATCCTTAAGGAAGAGTAGGCTTTGCTTGGTACGGTCCCCGCTAGATCCGACACCTGCCTATCTGCCTTTACCTATGGAGGAGTGATCAAGTCCTCCCTTCCCTCACGCCGGAGGGGTTCCCTTTACCTCTCGTCGGAGGTTTTCTTTTTCCCCACGCCGGAGGGTTTCTATCTATCTATCTATCTATCCCCCACGCCAGAGGATTGTTTTGTAAAATTAAACTATACTTGCCTGTTCCTGCTGACTCCGGAGTCCTTGGTTTCTCATGCGTGCGTGTGGGTGTGCTAGCTTTTCCGCCTCGCCGAGGTTCTTCTGGGTGAGCAGCATCCCACGAGAGTCACAACAACCTCCCGACAGCAGACCTTTCACAACTTTCGAAGTGTGAAAGTTGGGCCCTTGCCTGCTAGCTTGTGAATGGCCCGGTGACTCCTGCTGGAGCCATGGCCCCAAGAGGACTCCAAAAGCCCACTTTCCCATTGGGCGGAGCACCTCTAGTTCCCAGGTTTTGGCACCAAATGAAGCATGTTACCCCAAAACTAGAACCATCCAAGAAGAAGGCACTCGGACACCAGGATCAGGAAAAACTAATTTTTATGGTACCAGTCTCAGCCTGAATAAAAAGTTCAGAATCAAAATTGCCGAGCCCCATTTTCAGTTGGGCTTAAACTTTTATACTAAGTGGGTGGGGAGTTACAAGGGGATGGGAACTAGTGTCAGTTTTGTACATTACACGTCATTCTTGTAAGCAAAGTATTCAATTACATTCTTGCACATGTCAGTTACAATCAGAACAACAGGAATGTCTACAAGTAATGTTGTAATATAGCAAAAGTTCTCATGGCTTTTCACGGCTACAGCTATTCTTTGTAGTAACAAGCAGTTGCACTTAGAACAGTAAGCTTTGGTTTGTATCTTCGCTCAAGTGCATGCATACAATGTAACAACAGAGAATTGTGTATGTTCACATGTTTTTGGCCTTGCGGTTTCAATGTGTTAGCTAACTATGGCTCATTAGTATGGCTTTTTGAATTTCTCTCTTCACTGGTAGTTTTTTTTTACAATACACAACCTTTATTGGCATACACTGCAGGGACATCGATAAAGAAACAGTAGCAAGCAGCTAGCAGTAAACCAAACAGTAGCCAACATGACTGGATGGAACTAATCAGCGAGGATTAAGTCTTATACTCCCTTACCCTTAACTTCCAAACATAAGCTAAAAATTCAGCTACAGACAGAGTAATTGCCGAGAACTTGTCGGACAGTAAAATTTTTAGGTCACTGTCGGACAAGTTCCTTGAGGGGGGTAGGTGGGGGCCAATCAAATAACTATGCATAGTGGAGTAATGGGGGCAGCATAGAAGGATATGGGCCACTGAGTTGGGTTCACTAGAAAGGCAACTACAGGTTCTATCCCTATAAGGGATACCCCTATATCTGCCTGACACAACAGCTGAGGGGAAAAGATTGAATCTTGCTAGCATGAAAACCCACCGATAAAGCGGAGCTATTAGATTGGAAATATAGGGAGCCATGGGGGCTTGGGGGAGGGGAAGATCAAGGAAGCGTGAAGAACAGATTCCAGAACTCCCAGCATTGATTATTTAGGCTTCCATATCCCAAATCCTCCTCCGCACCGCCTGCAAAATAGTTGTTTCGCCACAGTTGTACAAGGAGTCTAAATCTATTCCCATAGTTTTGATTTTATTCACTATAGTTTGTGACCAGGCAGAAATATATGGGTCTGCAAGTAGTTGGACAGAAAGGCTGTTGGGAGGAGAGCTAAAATATAAATGCAGCCAATATTTTATAGTGGTAATCCACGCCCGGGTATCAATAAGATGGAGGCCCAGTTCCGCACAAAGGGAAAAATATGAAACAGAGTTAGGAAGGCCTAAAATCCTGCTGAACTGGTAGTTAGCAGACTTCAGGGCTATTTTTGGGCAGGAACGCACAGGAACGGAGTTCCGGCTGGCTTCCGAGTTGGCCACGCCTACAGCCTGCAAAACAACTGGGGATTGGAAGGGATGTCAACAACTACAAGAATGAGCACTTACAAGAAGGCAGCCTTTGCTAGTTATATCTGTCTTAAGGATGCAACCACCTATATTTTAACATACATGATACCATTCACAGTTATAATCCCCCTGATGTATATATTGTCCTCTTTCACACATAGCATATTCACACCCTCAGTCTAATAGTTTACTAACTATCATAGTGCTGCCTCTTTCTTTTCCCACCAGTGGCTCTAGGAAGTTCATAGGCCTAGAGTGATGATATTTAAAAAACTTCTGAGCAGTCAAAATGTTCATTAACATTCCTCTCCGAGTCTTATTTCGGTATGTCAAAACCATCGGTCTTAAAGCTAATGGATATGTATGTCTGCTATGTTCATTTGCCTTAGGTTGGACTCCCCCCCCTCCTGTGATTTCCTTTTCCATACTTCTCTATGCCACTGTCTTTTCCCAGTGTTTCACTTCTGAATCCACTGACTGTTTATTTCTTATATCCAGTCATCCTTCAGTGCCATATTTCTCATACTCTACCTATTCTGGACAGTTCTTTCAAATTGTCTTTTCAAATGATGATAAATAATCTATAAATAATCATTCCTTTCCTTCCTTCAGTGGCCTCTGTATGCACAGCCTTTTGTACCTCCTTTCCTTGGCACATTGCCTCCTCTGATCTTCGCTTCCCCCAGGCAATAGAAGCTACAACAGGCTTCAACACACTTGCAAATTGTGTTAATACACTGCTAGTCCCCACACAAAGCCATTTGTGGAATTATACATGAAGAGATAGAAATTAGGTGAGGCCTGGGCTGTATATGGTCATGGTTTATGCTTCACTGTTGAACAGCCATTGTGCCTCTAACCCAGATTTACCAGGTTTCCCTCTACAGCATGCAGCCTCTGGCTCCATTGACCTTCCTCCACTTTTACAGCAAGAGAAAAGGGGGTGGGATGGGGGCTAACGGTGGCAGATGCGGTAAAGTTGCTTCTGGTCAGTGCATCTGCATTACTCCAGGAATTTCCCCAGTCTCTATAGTCTGTATCAACAAGATTGGGGAGTCACTTCCAGGAGATGACCTGAAAGTGACATAGCTGCATGCTGTCCTCCCCCCAAAAAGCTCCTAAGAATTGCCAACACAAGGAGGGAACCCTGTTTTCAATAAGCAGATCTGTTGTTTCTGCAGAGAATGAGAGAGGTCTAGTACCATCACCGTCAACCATACTGATACATTTCATCTTACTCAAGCAGTTTATCTAGTATAACCTGGTTTCATGGTTTTCCTTGCATTCTTCCCAATACATTGGATTTAGCTGGTTAAGGGCTGGTTTCTTTATTTTTGTTTCTAACCATTACAGTTGAATTTCACTAGATGTCACTTTTCCCATCTTATTTCTCAAGTGTCTGGAGAAGCTGCCCCTGATGGATATGTTCCTTCTAGGTAAACTGTTTTAAGGTAGAGGATCTCTCTCCGGGAGTGCATATGAGAACCCTTTTGAGTCCCTGTCCCACTGTTTTATACATTTAAAAGCTCCTTTGCCTATTTCCTTTCTTACAGTAGTTTAAAGTCTTCCTGTCCTGATTTTAAGATATCCCCCACCCCCACTTTCTACCTGGCCCCTCTGTTCTCCATGGCTCTACCATTAATTGTTTCTTCAAATCCCTCTATGTCTAGTGCTAGTATCTTCTCCCACTTTCTCAGCCAACTACCCTATTGTCACAACACTCTTTTCATCTTCACTCCTTCTAGCAAAAAAATACATGGCTTCTCTTCACCTTATGCTGTGTGTGAATTTTTGTCAGCTAACCCTTTCCTTAACTCCCTCTCTTCTATGGACACATCTCTGAAATATGAAATACATTTTCCCCCATTTACTCACTCTGGGCCTGTCCCTTAGTTTACCTACTTTTACCATGTTTAGTCTCATTAATCTTTATCCATAAACCTTCTGTAGATCCTGGAGCCAGTTAGAAATTTTAGTCTCTCAGCTACATTGAGCTACACATAGTTTAAATGAATAAAAATAGAATGAAATTAACTTCTTAGTTCCCTCATAGAAGTTCATTTTTCTCCACAGTCATTCTTCTGTTCAGGGTTCCATTCCTCTGTAGCTATATTGCTCATGAACATTCTGTAACATGATCCTAGTGGCTCTCAACTTGTGGGTTCTGTGGGACAGAACTTGGAATAAATCTTGCAACAATTTAAAGGGAATAAAACAAATTTTACTTTTCACTTAACCTCATAATATGGAACAAAAACATAGATCTTAGTAACACAACAGAATAGTGATCTTTTAAAGTCCCATCTCTTTCATCTTGTTGGTGGCCCAAGAAGTCTCCAGTGGAACACTCTGTGGACTGGCTTCCGAGATGAAGGTCCCAAATGAACTCCCCATCAGATAACACAGCCCTGAAACAATAATTCTAAAATTTACAATTTTGAACAAAACTCTCCCCCCTTACTAGTTTTCAGCCATAAATCATAGTTCCCTTAAACAAGGTGTTAAGAGCCTCTGATCAATGCTCCCTCTAAGCTATGGAGTCTTGTGAGCAAAAAATTCTGGTTTGTGAGCTACTGGCATTAAAGTTGTGAGCAAGCGATTTGGCTACTGCATAAATTAGTTTGTTCTGGAGCCATCCTTCCTGAACTAAGACAAAAATCTGTGAGCCAGAGGCTAAAAAACTGTGAGCTAGCTCACACTAACTCATCGTAGAGGGAACACTGCCTCTGATTAAGGTTCAAACTCTCCAGCAGGGCAGTCTTGCTTCCCTCTTCTTTCCACACAGTCTGCACCTTTCTGAATCTAGAGGCTTTACCCCTTCCTGGCTCATTCCATTCCTAGCTAGGGGTTACATTAGAATATTATAATACAAGTACTTCAGCAGCTCTGTAAGGTCTCTATGGCTGCAATTGTAAGGGCTTTCCTGGGAGTAAGCCCGATTGATTAACATGAGACTTACTTCTGAGTAGATCTATTAAATCCTAAACTGTTGTAGACTAAGATTTCAGGATCATCTGTGGAGAAGAGGCATTTCAGTCAGTCCCAAGTAAGGGAGCTATAATGCATGCCCTGGCGAGCTGGCTTTGCTCAATAGGTCTGTGGAACCTGATAGGAAATAGCAGGTAAGAAGAATCTGGAGGGACAAGGATGGAGCCCAATGAGAATGTACCAACTATTGCTTTCTAAGGTTAACTTTCTGTAGATGAGGCAGGTAACCTGCCGCAGGTTACAATTTAGTCTAGCATAGTAATTTAAATACTCTTGTGTTCTTACTATATTAAGGTTTCCTGAAGCAATATAATTTGTTCTCAGACTGAATCCTGTCACCTTGTCTGCTCCAGTTCTTGCACCAAGACAAAACATTGTTCTGCTAATAGAAGAGCACCGTGCAGTGGCAGAAGGGTCCTTGTGCTCAGTAAACTTGCTATATCATTCTGGGCCATTCATTCTTAAATTCATGTATTTTGAGTCTCATTTGGACATCTCATATTTAAAATCTCTGGAAAGAATATGAAGATGTGTTTCCATTTAATTGGGGACTTTCAGTTCAGTAATTACTAAGAAGATAATTATAATAGCAGCATGGATAGTAATGGTAATCTATGACTGTCAGAGTCCTCAGTAGTCAGTACTCAGGCCGAGGACAGACTGGCAGTCTCGGCCGCTCTGCCTCCACTTCAAAAGCAGAGGCAGAGCGGCCGTTCAAACAGCCACATCTGCCCTGAGGAGGCGGCCCGGACGCATCGCATCCAGCGCCGCGCTCCTCCCGCAGCAGCCGAACACCACTTCAAAGTGGTGCTCCAGCTGCTGTGGCGCGTGTTCCACCCGCTGGTCAGGTGTGAACGTGCACCGGGAGGGGGAGCCACGTGGCGTCCACACGCCACCGTAGGAAGCTGCCCGCAGTCTGAACGCTGCAGGCGGCTTCCTTCCGGCGGCGTGCGAACGCCACGCCGTGGGGAAAATTCCCCCACCTTAGTCTGCCGCGCCGCGGAGGCGGGGCAGACTTTCAGTCTGTCTTCAGCCTCAACAACATTCCTTAAACAGGATCAGTTTATTGATCAGGATACTGCATTGCTCTTAACATTGTTTGTGTTAAGACTCCTGTTGGAAAAGCGGGAGTGGGAATTTATACAGGGTTCAAACTTGAGTCATCAGATGGATACAAGCCAATGAGCAGCAGGTTACATTCGCATGGAAAATAACAGCCCTTAGTTCCCAGCGGGAAACTTACAGAAGTAACCAGTGAGCATCTCCAAGGTCGAGCCTTGTCAAAGCAAAGATAAATGTTACAAGAGAATCGAAAGTTAGCATTCCCGTGTCAGCCTCCTCACCCCCACCTTCTTTATGGCAGCCTAGCTGACAATTACATCTTCAAATAAGCAAGGTGGAGCAAAATAAAACAAAAACAGAGGCAGCTTTGCTTTTTACAAAAAGAACATAAAACATACACTCTTTTTGTGTTTGTGCAGATCATAAATATAAAACAATGTGTTTGAGGAAGAGCAACACATGAATTTATTTAATATACAGCTTTCAACTTTTTTCTAGCATGGTGGAAATAAACTAACAAAGGGATGAACTAATGCAAACAGCTCTTGCATACTATAATGTCAGCAACCTGAGCTCTCGTAAATGGCTTGGGCTTCACTTTTATCACCTTCTAGTAATGATTCCCTGGAAGTTAATTATAAATTGCCATTATCTGGATGTACTACTCATGTATTACAGGGTAAGATTAATCCTATATACTTTAAGTTATTTCTAAAATTCACCAAATTGTCACTCACAGTCACTGTTTCCAGGTATTGAAGCTTTACTTTATAGAACTAGTTATAAAAGACGTGTCATGCTGAGTGAAAAAGCAGTGTCCAGATTTCAGCAAGCTTACTCACATACCAATCACTATGTCTGTGGTACTTCCTAATGTCAGAAAAGACTAGTAGCTTACTACCTGTGGATCTCCATGTACTCAGTGGCACTATATTCTTGACCCCCACCCATGCCAATGGAAAACCTGTGTTCTGCTTTTGAAACTCAGGGGAGTTTCTGGAATCCACTGGCAGTTTGGCATTTATGTAGATAAAGAAAGAGGGGAATAATGTTATCATAGGATGCACACAAACCTTAAACACACCTAAAGGAGCCCCTTGTTAGCCTGACTGCTCTTTTATTTATTAATATTTGGGGGAATATTAGCTCTTAACAATATGCAGCCGGCTTTACGGGATCTTGCCAATGTATACAGTGGCGGTGCTAAACTGAAGCTTCTCAAGGACTGACACAGACTCAAGTTAAAGTATAAAAGATAAATTGTTTACTAGAAATTTAATAAAGGATTTATAAACAATGTTACAATGTTGCACTATCATTCACACAGTTATACAGAACTAGGAAAATAGGTAGGAATACAGAGACGTTTGCATGAACAGGATATTTGATGGTTTCCGTCAAGGGTGATATTTACCTCTATATGAGTCAGTGGAATCTGTCTGGAAAATGAGGGGGAGAAGTCTTCGGGAAGAGGACAAAGGATCGTGGCTCTGGACCAGCAGAAAACCATGTGGCGGACCCCAGTGGTGCACCCAAGGGTCCGTGAGGGAGGAAAGAGGACAGGCAAGGGACAGGAACTAGAACTGGAATGGGAACTAACTGGAACTAACTTGTGATTCTAGGGGAGCAACTTTTTATTGGGAGGTGGTACCTGGGAGGATGGCATGATGTGATGCCATCTCAAGAGAGCCTATAGATGGTACGTTCTTTATCTCTATCCACTAAGGGGGTGCTATAGGAGTGGTCAATATTCAGATCTACCTGATGGTCAGGACAGGATG
Organism: Lepidodactylus listeri; assembly: GCA_029233225.1. Taxonomy (NCBI): domain Eukaryota; kingdom Metazoa; phylum Chordata; class Lepidosauria; order Squamata; family Gekkonidae; genus Lepidodactylus; species Lepidodactylus listeri. Next base: position 3,187,986 of record JARCFY010000011.1, read on the forward strand.
CTGACGTCAGCTGCATCTGGCGCCTATCTTCTGGATCACAGGAGTGCCGGGCATGGGAACCGATTCTCAGGAAGCACCCTGCTGTCTTTGCACCCAGGTGTGAAGTCCTTTGATGTAGCAAATGTAAATGAGATCTTGCAGGAAGGGGCACAAGCCTGTGTACATGCCTGGAGTGTATACCTATATGGAGTTGCTGATATAAGCCTGTAACCTCATGGCTTTGTGTGTGATAATGTCTTTGTTCTCTGTGTTAACCTCCCGCCTGGAGGTGGCAACCTCAGAAAATGGTGCTCTGACCCTATAGTGTAGGTATCTGTTCCTATCTTTCCACTGGTTGCCTAGTGCACTTTAGTGTCCCACATAACTGGCATCATAGTCCATTCACTGCTCTCATAAATCATCAGAAAAGTTCATAAGAATGCTGTGCAGGCATACAAACTGCACTTACAAAGACCACTGCTGGCTCAAGATGCCTCTGCTCAAAGATGGATATCCAAGAGTCACTCCAAGCCCTGGTTCAACAAAGATTGCCAGAGAGCAAAAAGAGAGCGAGTTGTCACCTACCAAGATTACAGGAACTTTGTGGACCTAGATACCCTGTGTGCACAAAATCATCATCTATTTTTAAAGAAGATATACAAAAAGCTGGTGGCAACGAAGAAACATGAGGATATGAGGATACTTTGGAACAAGATAATACAGTCATCCAAAGAGAGGATCTCAACCCAGTTCTGGAAACTGATTGCAAGCCAATCTTTTAAAGATTTTTCTCCTATTGACTCATTTGTCTCCTGAGAACTGGGAGGCATTTTTTTGGAAACTTTATTGTAATACCCATTATTTATCAGTTTCCAGACCCGTGAGACTCCACTGGCTTTGCTGGTTTGGCCCCCAATGTCAGTTGATGAGGTTGAATCTTTAATTGGTAAACTTAAGTTAGGCAAATTGCCAGGCCCAGATCACATACCCCCAGAGTTACTGAAAGACAATCTAAATTGGTGGGCGCCTCTACTGGCCTCACTATTCATCAGAAGGTACCTATGTTCAGCTTTTCACCAAGCAAGGGCCATAGTCAAGAAGGGAATGCTAGACACTGAGAGACAGAATGATATTGCCAAGGTCTCGAAGTTTTATGCTCCTCTCCAGAAGAGATATGTAGTTTCCCCAGTCCCCTATCTATTGAATCTGACAATTCCATCAGAAGGGCCTTTTCTATGGCCTGGTGTAACACTTTCCCTTCTGCAGTTATAGAGCGTTGTTACAAAAAGGTGCCTATGACTGAGCGTGTTTGTCCATGTGACATGAGCAAAGTAGAAACAATCAAACATACTTTGCTTGGGTGCAGTCTTTGCAAAGAAATACAAGCCAAATTTATTCATCCTATACTGGTGAAATTTATGGGCCTCCCGGCCTCTGAATGAAGGAATATACTTTTGGGGGATTCTATCCCTCAAGTTACGCTTGTTCCAGATTTTTGGCTGCAGCCTCTAGAATCCACAAATATTACATAAAGGAATGATATAAATGTCCCCTAGGCTTTGCATTTTTTTCCTTTTTCTCAAGAATATTGTAAGTTCCCTTCTTCTTTTAAATACTTCTTTCTTAAGTATTTGTACGTTTTACTATAATATTCCCATACAAATGGCTGTGCACTTTCTGTATTTTATGTAAGCTAGTTTGCTTCAATCTATGCTGGCCATGGGCTGTAATAATAATAAACTATGGAAACTACAAAGCACCTATACACATACATATGAGTCTGCAAAATGTATGCAGAAGAACAGGGTACAAGATTAAAATTCTGGGAAATAGCTTGCAACATGTAATGGCTAGTGCTCATAAATCCTATGCAACACCTGACCTGGAGGAAATGACAGGCCCTCATCTCAACTATGATAATTTTCTGTTGTTTTCCTTGCCTTGGTAGAGTTCTTATTGTGATACTCTCTGGTTGCATTCACATGAGCAGTTCACGTCAATATAGTTGTGTTACCTTTGTGGATTTAAAGAGCACAATCAGACAACAATATCTGCCTTCCATGCCCCAGTCGTTACCACCCTGCTCTCCCCCACTTTGGAAGTGGACTAATCAGGCCCCGGGGAAAGTCCAGTGTTTACTGATATCAGCGCTTTCACTCTGCGTTTCCGGATGTCTGAACTTCCCTGGTGCGAACTCAACCCAGTTGGGAAGTCTGATCGCTTTGTTCTGTTTTCGCTCCTTGGGTTTTTTCAGTCAGTTAGTAATGTGCACATAACGACATCTTCGTGCATGGCAGCAAGCATTCAGTTGTCCTCTAAGGCGAAGGGGGGGGGAAGGGCAGGCTGAGAAGCCTCCTTTGTCATTTTTCATGTTAGTTCCTCTGCCTACAACTTTGAAGCACACAGGGGGAAGGGTTTAATTGAAAAGATTATTTTTTTTCAGAAGGGGAGGCAACCTCCTCCAGCTGTCAAAATGGAGTGGTGCTTCGAATAAGCAGTTATGCATGTGTGCAAAAGACAATTTAAAAAAGAAGCAATCTGACAACCCACTCCGTGGTTGCTGTGCTGCAGTACTCTGAATAGTTGACCATGGGACAAGCTGACAGTGAGACTGGATCAGGGTCGGATGTATGATTAAAAACTGCAACAGAGTACTTAGGTCAGGGGCCAGACCGCTCCAAGCCTCCAGTGTGACTGCAGCCTCTGATGCTTGCTCTCTCTCTTTTCCCTCTGTCAGTCTCCAATATTTTTATTTATTTAGCTCATGTATAACCTCCCTTTTTCACTGAGGCTAAAGGTAGATTTTTTTAAAAAACATAGAAAACAATTCAGTCAGTGAACAAGACATCCAGTAACAATGCCATAGGACCAGGATTAGAGAAGTCAAGAAATAATACAAACAGAAAATTGCCTAAGACGTGACATTTTGTTAGAAATTCAGAAAGTGGATTACAAGGATTAAAAAGTGCAGTAAAAGCAAGATAATAAACAGTGTCATAGACTACCGTCCCATTCCATTATAAAAGCATTCTTCTGGACTGTTTCATTGTACTGCAATTCTTATCCCTTCACAAAAATTGCCTCTTGAACATTTCCATTTTTCACTGAGCAATAAACAGCCCAATCATTCTTCTGTAGATTTTTTTTAAAGTAATGGATGAATAATTGCATCTTTGAAGGCCAAGAAAAGGGTCAGAATCTGACATTTCCCGAGTGGGAGTTGGTTTCCCTGACCCAGTCTACGTCACCCGCTCCCACAGAGGGCTCATAACTTCTGTTGAAACTGTTATCTGCTTTACTGATGAATATGACCTTGGCTTGCTGTCTCTGCTCTCCAGGTGCCTCTCTAACCGCAGCCTGGGAATTGCTGGGGAGGTTTCGGTGGGAGGTGGGAAGGAATGTGGGTTGAGCAATCGCACATTTGAGCGCATTTTCCTTGGGAAGCTAAACGGACATGTAATGTGGCACCCTTTCTGACTAACCTGATTGGTGCCCCTCCTCCCCCTTCACTTTTGAATAATGTATAACTTACCTACAGCTCTTTGCTCTGTATCACTAACACAAAACGTGTTACCTACTATGGACCATTAAGAATAAATAGGACTTTTTAATCCTAGAAGGCCTGGCTTATTGGCTCTGTAAGGGTTCTCACAGAAAGGCATCTTAAATCAGTGATTGATTAATGGTGGACATGAAGGATTCATTAATGTGATCCTTGCATGATTTCAAGCAAGCAGGATGGACAAGGATCCAGATTACAACCAGTGGCCTTTACAGAACCCAAGATCTTGTGAACTTCCATCATGGTATCTGGGTCAAAAATGTGGTATTGATGAAGGACCACATTACCAGGTGTAGTTAACTGAGACAGACTGCTTCAGTTTATTCCAACCATGTCTCAGTCACACAAGCCTGATCAATGTTTTCCTTCTCCAGCATCCTAGGAGTGCAATTTTATTCTTCACTGATCTGATGTTGCACAATACTAGTGAAGAAGCAGAGACAGTAAGGCCAGTAGGGTTCCTTGACCAGCATCATTCAGGATGGGGTGGAGGTCAGATAGCAGCCAGCTTGGTTATGGCTCACCATTCATCTTTCAAAACTTTCAGTCCCATATCTTCCAGCTCCCACCTGCACAGAAATAATATTCACATCAAACATCCTACCCTAGTTAAAAGCTACTAGGAAATCCACAGCCTTTAACATCCTGTGAACCACAAAGAAGCCATAAAAACAGTCCAGATGATAGATAGTTAGTTAGAAGATAGAGCCCAAGCTGATGTCAGAAGTCTAGTTTCTATGCTGGTGGTGTTATTTTGCTGACTTTCTGTGCATCTCCTCAGGTTGCACAACACATGATTTATTAAGATGAATACAATATCTTAGTTCTGTATTCTGGTCCTTGTTTTTGAACTACTGGAGAAATAGCAACAACTGGTGGCTTAATGAGTCCTTTCTGGGCCAACATGAATGGCTAGGACACTGTGGTGAGTCACTGATTGTGGAAGCCTTACACTGTCAGTACCTGCCATGGGGTGCCTGTTGTGACCTATGTTTGATCTACCTGTTATGCCTTAATACACACGTGCCTAATGAGTTACTCTTCCTTTCTGTAAGCCTTATGTGCCTAATAAGTTAATACACACGTGCCTAATGAGTTACTCTTCCTTTCTGTAAGCCGTATGCATTATTATACAAATGCCTAATGAGTTCCTATACACATGCATAATGAGCTACTCTTGTGTCATGTAAGTGTTTATCCATTCTTAATCCCTTTTCATTCCCAGGACCCCAGCCGGGAGTTTGCAACAGCTAATCACCCCGCCCCGCAGGAATGCGGAGTCTCTCTCACTGAGCGCTTAGCCCCCGCTTGGCCCCGCCTGGCCCCGCCTGCTTGCTTTGTGCTCGCATTTGCTTGCTCCGTTCTGCTTAGACTGTTATGAGCGTGCGCACTAAGTGTCAAATTATCTCCTCTTATGTCCTTGAACAGGGGGAGGACAAAATACTCTGTGAACTGCGTACTTGTTATGTTAACAGGTTTTGAGAAACTGAATTCTAGACTCAGCAACAACTTTTTGCCATGAGAACAAGTACTCCCTTTTCCCTTCCCCTGGGAACTAGTTTTCCTGCGTCTTCCGTGGGAATTAGTGTTACTGTTAGAAGCGTGCCAAAATTGTAGCACACTGATTGGTAGCATACCTGTAGCCATTTAGCAGGTCTAGTATATCTATGCATGTAACCTATAGCACTTCATTACTAACAGAACAAGTGTATGACTCCAGTGATCTTTCTACAAGTAAAGGACTTTTTACCCAAAGACCTGTTGTGGACTATATTCATTGGGACATTCTCACATACACGGATCAAAACCAGTCAGATTATTTTGTGTAGAACAACACTGGGATATGAAAAATAATATTTTTACATTGTCTGATTACTGATTTTAGATGTTTAAAAGAAGAAACAATTCTTTTTAAAGGGAATATATAGAATGTTTGAAATGACAAGAAAGGAAATTAGATTACATATTACAGATATTCAGATAATACTCTTAAATGTTTAAAATTTCTCTTTTTCTTTTTCTTTTTCTCTTTCTTTTCTCCTTTCTTTATTATTACAACCAAATATGTTACCTGTAAGAGTTAATACTTTTAAATCTTTATAATTGCTGTTATATATATAATGGTATAGGTGAGGCGGGAAGCCCTAAAAGTTTTGAATTGTAACTGGAATACATAGTTATTTAGAAAATTGGTTAATGATGATAATATTTTAAAAGTAACTATGTAAAACTTTGAATAAGTAGAAAATAATAAAATTTGTTTTCCAAAAAAAAAAAAGATTATTTTGTGTAGAGGGAAGCCTGCTATCTATTGTTGTTATATTGGAAGTGAGGTGGTGTGAGGCTTCTGCCCTAGGTAGTCAAGGATCAGACCTTTGTTGATGAAACACAGTTCTTTATTTCCTATTACTACATTACTACAGGTCCTCGGATCATTGTTAGAGATAAAGTATACAATAGAAGCAGGATTAATATACCCTCCAGTACAATTTGAATTACCCATAGGTAACCAATCACAGGAAGGGAAAAACCGTGGGCTAAAGGTTCTCTGACCGTTTGCTTCCCACAGGAAAAAGGTTAAGTGTGAAGCTGTAAATTTCCCTTCTTAAAACCAGACCCCTCAGATGTATCCATCTTCTGCATAACAAACAAACTCGCCAAGGTCTTCACACGCCGATAAGAATTGTTCCGTGTCTCCCCCAGCAGGGAGGAAAGGAATGTGGAGGCGCGGGGGTGAGAGGCCGTTTGTTCTCATGTGCTGTAGTCGCCACTCTCCCGGATCAAATGGTTACATTGACCAGACCCAGCTTGGGCCATAAATCCAGAGCAATAAAAGAGAGCCTGATACATGGTGATTGAGATAACAGGATGTTACAGAGGGACTGCAATGACAGATTACATAGGTAGGGAATATACAAAGCGTATAGGCATACAAGCAAACCTTTGTTGGAATCCTTAGATTCTGACAGGTGGTGTTTAATGATCACAGGACAAGAGCATGCTCAGTATGACTTCAGAACCATGGAAATCTCTCTTTGTTCAATTGCCACCCTCTAAAGATTGTAGATAGCAAGATGCTAGTAACGTAAGTCTGGGGCTGCAATCTTAAGGGCTGTTTCCAGGTAGTAAGCTCCATTAAATAACACAATACTTACTTAGGCTTGCTCCCCAGATTTCTTTTTCCAATATTACCACTATAGGAAAGCAGATACAAAATTGGTGAGACAAGAGCAAGGACATTAAGACTATGTAGAGCTGCTTCTTGCAACCATCTATAGAGGACAGCTTCTCTAGGGAAAATATTACCATGCCTGTATTTAATTTGGAAACTGGAAACTAGGGACCTGGCCAAATACCAATATGGCCACTATGGACATGAAGTCTTCTGCTTTGGTGAGAGACCTTCTGCCCCAGGCCCCTCTGCTCCTGCTGGGTGGAGGAGCAGGAGCAGAACGTGTGTGTGTGTGAGTGTGTGTGTGTGTCATGGTGATGCCACATCACTGGCACAAATCCAGAAGTGATATCAGTATGATGCTCTGGGATTGTGAATCCTAAATTGTGCTGGTGCAGTGTTCATGACATCACTACAACACTGTTCAGTGCAACTCCACATCTCATCTCTTAGGGGTTGCTGTCTTGGGCTAGCAACATTAATGTCCACCCTTACAAAGGCCCAGTTGGGTAATAATTATTTCAGAGTCACAATAAAATTGGAGAAGTGGCAACAAAGGTGATTAATTTAATAAGAAGAGAAGGTAAAGGTAAAAGGTGATGGGGAGGGGTGGAAATCTGTGGGGTACATGACCAAAGGAAGGAAATCTGAGAAAAGCACAACTTTTCTGATTGGGACTCCCCTGCTTTCTTTGAGGAGAGACTTGGCAACCCTGTAGGTCTACCAGTGGTTGTTAACCATGATAACTAAATGGGATCTTTTTGTTCAAAGGTAGCAAAGCACTCAATACCAGGTGCTAGTGAGAAACATTGGGGGAAGGCTTGATAGTCTGCTTGTGTGCTTCCTGGAGTATCTATCTGATCTAGGGTTGTCGGGTCCCACCTGGCCACCTGCAGGGGGTAAAGTTACCAGCTCCAGGTTGGGAAACTCCTTGATATTTGGGAGTGGAGAGCAGGGACCTCAGTGGGGTAAAATGCCATAGAGTCCACCCTCCACAGCGTCGATTTTCTCCAGGTGAACAGATCTTTGTAGTGTGGAGATTAGCTGGAATTCTGAGAGATTCCCCAGACCCCACCTGGAGGCTGGCATCCCTAGAAAGGAAACTGGGTGCCAGACTGGATGGACTGTTGGTCTGATTCAGCCAGGCTTTTCTTTTGATTTTATATAACATTATAATGTTCTCATATAGATCTAAAGCAGAATTATATGATCCAGATGTAATTTTTTTCTCCTTTTCCTCATGTAATGTTTTAGTGCTGCTATATGATCTCTTGATTCTTTAACTGTATTCTCTAAAGAAGTTTACAGTGGAATGTTTATAATACACAACCAATTTTAATGATTTTTAAATGTGACTTAGCTATTGGACATTTTAACACCTTTAATTTGGTGGGACACAATCTTTTGTTTTCATTCATGACTCAGCAGATGTTAAAGGATCATGAATTTGTCAGAAGCCTGCATGCCAGGAAAATGCTAAAACAACAGTCAGGGGTCTTTTGTATCCTTTGAAGCATTGTAATTGTAGTGTCTATGTAGTCCAGGTTTTTTTAGATGGAAGTCCCATGAAGTTATGTGTGTGAGAGAAGTATAAGTAGTTGGGAGGGTAGTTTCCTGTTGACATCTATGGTCAAAACTTTGTCAAGTTAATGAGTATTATATCCTTGTGAAATGCAAGAGTTTTGAGAGTTTCTGGGTTTTTTAAATCCTGTTTTGTTTTTAAGCATCTTTAGTTACCACTTTATCAGTTAAGTTTTGGTATTGATGTGCATGCTTTTAAGGGTGATTCTGTTGTTTTCAGACAAATTTAGATATTCAAACTGTGTACAGTATTTTTTAGTTTAGAATTAATTTTCTCTGGTAGACAATAAGAAATGATAAGTTAAATAATCAGTTGCCTTAAAATATTAGTCCTCCTTACTATTAGTAGCTAGCTAAGCAGAATCCTGTGCATGGGATTCTTTTTCCTCAAGAGGCTAGAGCCCATAATAATGATAATACTATTACTACTCACACTGACAGTGACTGTAGTAATCATGAAGGGAAATGGCCACATGCACAGAACTCAGAGCAGCGGCTAGGGAGAGAGAAAGAGAGGTAGCCTTCCCATTGAGGGAGGGGGCATGGTGAGGCAGAGATTGCCCAACAGAGGCCTAGGTTAGGACCAGGCCACAGGGAAGATGGGGATTGGCCTGTGGATGGCCAGACTCAAGTTTCCTCAGGAAGACAAGAAGGAGACACTGAGTGTGCACACAGTGGCAATCTGACTGCCATGTTCGCTGGAGACTTTTTTCCATTTTCATAATAGAGACCATTTGAAATGGGCTAACTGGCCTCATATTTTATTTATGCAGTAGCTGTAGCACTGAGCTGCTAGAAGTTTGTAGACCAGTTCTTTACCTTTAATCAGTTACTGACCACCACATGTTATCATCAAATACCCCTAAGCCACAAGTAAAAATTTAGGGCAAAGTTAGGATCTCACTGCATCTTCACCCAGTTTAGGGAGGCTCTGTGGCTCAACCAGATTGTACAAATGTAAACACAGAAAATATGATCATGATGTAGCGCTGACTATGCACTAAGTGGAGCAGACACACTGGCAACAAGGAATATGGCAATCAGTCAGTGGAGCTACCAGAATTAAGGGGGTACTAACAATCCCTTGCCAGGTGTGAGAACCTTGTAAAATCCAATAAGCCAGGCCTTATGTTGAATAAAGTCCTTTTATTTCTTAATGGTCTACTCAGTAAGCACTTTCAGTGTTAGTGATGACAGTTACAGGGCAGAGGGTAAGTTATACTATATTCAAACACCAGAACAAGAACCTGGCACCAATCAGGTGAGTTGCAAAAAGGTGCAAAAATACTAGCCATTGTTTTCCCACCGAAAAGGCGCCTAACAGAGTCAGCTCAGACTTGGCAGCCTTTCCCCATCTCCCACTAAACTTCCCCACTGATTCCCACACCCCCAACACCTGGAGTCAGTGCCGTTAGAAAAACACTTCAAGGTTACAAGTGTTGCTCAGAGAAACAGATACAGGCATGAGAACAAACTGGGGGGGGGGGGGAGCGAGAGAGCGCTCAATGACATGGAGAGCAGCAGGCACCCAACTCCCACTCAGGAAAAATGTCAGGAACCTGACATACTGCCCTCCCCAAGACACCCCCCCCCGGCTTTGTGGGATAAGTGGAATGGAACTCCTGCACCAGCTTAGGAGCATGAACATGATCAACAGAAACCCATTCATTACATTCAGGACCAAAATGCACCCACTGAACAAGATAGTAAATGCGACTCCATTTAAACTTAGAGTCCAAGATCTGGGAGATTTCGTAATGAGGCTCTCCCCTCTTCATCAGAGGAGGAGGAGTGGGAGGAGTCGGTCTCCAGTCGTTCGGCCCAGGGTCTTTCTTCAGCAGGCTGTAATGAAACACAGGATGCACAGCTTTCAGAGACTTAGGCAATTCAAGCTCAAATGAGACAGAGGAGATTCTCCTCAGATCTTTGAAAGGACCAACATATTTCCAACCTAGCTTCTGACTAGGTTGCAGTCCATGAATGTTTTTAGTAGACACATACACTGAGTCCCCAGGCTCCAACTCCCAACCAGGAGCCCTCCCCCGATCTGCATATTTTTTATAATCCAACTTGGCATGGTCAATTGTTTTAGCTATGAGAGGCCACGACTCGTGGAGGGAGTTCCACCATGAGCTGAAAGAGTCAGAAGAAAGGGTTGCCGGACGCAGCACAGGATGCAGCATAGTGCTCAAGGCTCCGTGACCAGAAGTGCAAAATCGCCTTATTACACCTAAAACTTCTCCTGGTCCCCTAAGTATGCAAGAGCGGAGAGGGGGTACTCACAGCAGCGCTCCTTTTCTCCCCTGGAATGGGACTAGACGGCATGGGGAGATGCTAGGGTCCGGCTTGAAGGAGAGCCCACGGCGCCAGCAAAGCGAAGGGCATGGCGGTGTTGAGGAGCGAGGACAGCCAGGGCAGCAGCGAGAAGAGGAGACCCGGACGACCCGGGCAGTGCTGCCGCCGACCCGGACATTGCTGCCGCCGAGAAAAGAACTGCCGAGCTCTTGGAGCTCGGGTGGAGGGCTGCCGGCCCCCACGAGGTGGGGAGCGGGTCCATTGGATGCGGCGGGAGCCAACGTTGGAACGGGATCCCGGGGTGGAGCCAGCCTGCGGGGCGCCGAGGAGCTGATGCTGCGGGCTCCGGGCTCTAGTGAGGGGCGTGGTAGCACTGAGGAGTGGGAGCAGTCAGGGGGGCGGCGAGGAGAGCAGCGACAAAGAAAGGAGGCCCAGCCGGCCCGAACGGGCTCCTGGAAGTTGTTGGGCCCCGCGAGGCCAGGAGCGGGCTTACCAGGCATGGTGGGGGCTGATGTTGGAACGGGCCCCCTGCCTGGAACTGGCCTGCGGCGTGTCGGGGAGCTGGAGACTGATCTGCTGGGACGACGGTTGCTGCTGTGGCGAGACGGGGGGCAACCGAGCGCTGCAGAGCAGAGAGTCAGTGGCATGGAGAAGCAGAGAGCTGGTCTCGTTAAGGCTCACGACGACGGATGGCTGAATGTTGAAGGGGGGTCCTTCGAGGGCCGCTTGTGTGTTCTGAGCCCCTTCAGGGCCAGGATGACAAGACGGCCTCTGGCAGAGGATGCAATAACTATCACTGGGGGTTATAATAACAAGCCCCCAGCAGTGCACAATTTGAGTCCATCACTGCAACGGCGGAGTGAGTCTATGCTGTCCCGATCCCGAAGAGAACTGAGGTGTGCCCCCTCATTGTTCCCAAGGGGTGAAGAGAGGTCAGGAGAGAGGGACTGGATGCTTGGTGGTGCTCGGTGCCAAGGAGCAACTCCGCCAGTGGAAGCAAGCTGTCCTGTATTTATTTATTAGTTTAAGTGGGGCTGAATTAGGGACCTGATTGTGATAGGTTGGGGTTGGGAACCTAATTAGTTATTGGGAGGGGGAGGGGTCAGCACTGGCCTTTATTGTTTTACTGGCCAGTGGAGGAAGTTTAGCAGCGCCAGTGGGCCACAGGATAGTGAGGGAGGATCTACTGGGGATACTCGTGGCTTGGGGCGGTGCAGTGTGATTGCCTAGTGATCAGAGGTAGCGATGCCTGGCCAGCAGATCCCGGTGCTCCTGGGGAGGGGAAAGTTCAGCAGTGGGTCCAGGCAGGAACAGAAGGGAAGGATGCGGAGAAGCAGACGAGCTCGGTATCCTTCCAGCCTGAGAACCATCCCAAGGGTGATTGGCAGTGGGGCTAGGATTGTAAACTCCTCTCCGTCATTGGTGTTGTGCAATGCCAGATCCATAAATAATAAATCCATGGTCCTTAGGGATTTCATGGCAGATCAGCAAGTGCGGATCAGCAAGTGCGTGACCGAGACCTGGGTGCGGGAGGGGGAAACGGTAGCTCTTTCCCAGCTTGCCCCTCCTGGGTTTGCGGTCCTTCACCAATCGTGGACTTGGGGGCGGGGGGGAGGGGTGGCGATGCTCATTCGAGAGGCTTACTCCTTCAGAGCGCTCCCATCGCAGGGGATCACAGGCTTAGAGTGTGTTGGTCTGGTGCTGGAGGCTGGGGTGAGTGTGGCTATTTGGCTGGTGTACTGGCCGCCTAATGCACGAGCCGAATGCCTGCCGGCCCTGATTGAGGCCGTAACAGGCTGGGCATTGGAACACCTGCGGCTAATAGTCCTGGGTGATTTCAATGTCCATGCTGATGACGTGGCTTTGGTCCAGGCGTCGGACCTGACGTCATCCATGGCGGCGCTGGGACTCACCCAGTTTGTATCGACCCCCACGCACCAGGCTGGACACACGCTCGATTTGATCTTCACGGCGGGGGTGACAGTGGACCGGATTACTGCTTCGGCAGTACCATGGTCGGACCACTACGCTCTGAGGGCTCGTCTGAACATTCCACCTCAACCTGGTTTAGGCGGCGAGTGTATTTTGGCTCGCCCTCGGAGCCAGATGAACCCTGAGCGGCTCCTGGCGGCTCTGAGGGATCCGATGCCCCCTGGCGGCTCATTGGATGAGCTGGTGGAGGACTGGCATAGCCGACTCTCCACAGCCATCGATGAGATCGCTCCCAGGCGCCCTCTGCGCTCCCGTAGTAGGCTGGCACCATGGTACACCCATGAGCTCCGGCTTATGAAACGGGGACTTAGACGGTTAGAGAGACGGTGGCGCCGCGCTCGTGACGAAGAAACAAGAGCATCTTATAGGATGTTTATGAAAGCCTATGAGATGGCAACTAAGGCTGCCAAGAAGGTTTACTTGGCAGCAGAGGTTGCATCTGCTAGCTCACGCCCAGCGCAATTATTTAGAACAATTCGGTCTATAACAGCGTTGCCTCAGGGCAAACCGAATAGTAGGGAATTGGAGATCGGCTGTGAGGCTTTAGCGAGCTATTTTGCAGATAAAGTCTTGGCGCTCTGCTGCGACCTCCCCGCCACGATTGAGACAATAAGTGAACTCGAGGCCCCTTGCACGTTGGTGCCGGGTTTGGATTCCTTTGACCCGCTCAGCCTAAAAGAAGTTGACAGGTTGCTCTTGACTGTATGTCCAACCTCATGCATCCTGGATCCGTGCCCTTCCTGGCTCGTGAAAGCGGGCCACGAGGGGCTACGAGGTGCACTGAGGGAGATTATCAATCTGTCCCTCTTGCAGGGACAATTCCCGAGTGCATGAATTGTTATGTGAACTCGCTACATCTGAGGGGTCTGGTTTGAGAAGGGAAATTTACTGCTTAACACCTCACTTTTTTCCTGTGAGAACCAAACGGTCAAGCCACCTTTTAGCCCGCCAATTTTCCCTTAAGGGGATTGGCTATCTATGGGTAATTCAAACTCCTTGGAATGGTATAATAGACCCGCTTGTATTATTTGTCTCATCTCTGACAATAACCCGAGATGCTGTACTAATGTAGGAATAGGTAATAAAGAACTGTGGTTAACCAACCAAGATCTGATCCTTGACTACTTCGAGCAGAACTCTCACAGATTGTCAGAGATCAGTGATTGGGACTCAGCCGTTCCTGACCATGTCAGACGACGACACGGTCCCCCTCAAGCCTACTACTCCAGAAGAGACTCCTGCTACCCCGGCGGATCCGGGGAACGGGGGTGGTGGCGGCGGAGGAGGTCCCGAAGTGCCGGTGACCACGAGCCAGGGGGCTTACTACATCCCGCGCCGGGTTCCTCATCAGAGCGTGACCCCCAAGTACGCATGGAGCCATTTCGGTCAGCGTACCGTGGATTCGTGGGTGCACGACCGGAAAGGGGTGAGGGTTTCGCTCACCGGAGACCAGCTCGATCGAGGGAGACCGAGCTATCTAGGAGACGACCGCGAGCCGATCTATCGTGGAGGGCCGCGTCGCCCGCCTTTCGAAGGAGAGGGGACGGATCCGTATGGGCCCGATCCGTATCGCGAGGAGCAGACGGTCCCTTTGGATCAGATGATGGGAGAGCTGTGGCTTCAACTCACCGCCGAGCTCCGCGAGTTGGCCCTCGATCTCCAGCACCAATTTCGCGATGCTATGAGGGCAGTACAAGGAGCTCTCCCCGGTCAAGGGGTAGGAGCCCCACTACAACCGCCGGCGCCCGGAGGGGTTCCGGTCCAGCCACAGGCGCCCGCTCTCCCGGCGCAACCAGTCCAGCCGGTCGTCCCGGTTCCAGCGCCAGGGCCCGTTCCAGTGCCTGCCCCGGTCCCGGTCGCGCCGGCCGCCTGCCCAGCCCCCTCCGACCCTTTGACGACCACTTTCGATGGGGACCCGGAGAAGCTACGTTTCTTCATGCTGGAGATAGGGAGATTCCTGGACAGTTGGGGCCACCTCTATCCCACCGAGAAAGAACGGATTGGCTACATCAGGTCCAAGCTGAAAGACACTGCCAGCGACTGGTATGTGAGCCTGCACGACAACCCCGGACCTGAATTGCGTTCCCTGAACAACTTCATGTGGGCCCTCCGCCATCAGTTCGAAGACCCCCTGGGTGAGGAAAAAGCCCGTAATCAACTAAGAAAGCTGTTCCAGGGGAGATCGTCGGTGAGGGACTACACTGACAAGTTCAGGCGCATCGCGGCCAAGATCCATGGATGGCCGGAGGAGCTATTCATGGAGAAGTATTGGGAGGGCCTGAATCCGGAGATTTATGAGACCGTGCTGTTGGGAGGGCGCCCGGGCACTCTGGCCACCTGGATGAGAGCCGCCATCGACATGGAGGAGCGATTCGCCCTGATCAAGATGGGAGCGTCAGTAACGGCAGCCAGCAAAGCAGCCCCGAGAGCGAAGCCCCGATCCAGTGTGCAAGATGTCCGAGATGCGAGGTTTCGACAAGGGTTGTGTATGAAGTGTGGGGAGAGTGGCCATTTCGCCTCCGCTTGTCCAAGAGGGGGGGGAAAAGGCCCGAAGACCTCAACCCCCGGAGCGGGGAGCACCCCTAGCCGTGGAAAAACACCAATGAAACCCCGGGCGTTGCAGCTGGAAGGAGTTGCCAGTGATCAGGGGGAGCTGGAGCTGATGGAAACGCAGATGTCGGGAAACTCCAACGGCCTGCAGTGAGCGGCGCAGAGCTGCAGGTCCCCCGCCAAGAAGCGCCATCTCTGGTGAGCATCCCCGGCCCCCTGTTATATATGGTAGTGACGGTGGTGACCCCTGGATCGGGTACCCACATGCGGGTTCGCGCTTTAATTGACTCTGGGTGTGCGCGAGACCTGATCAGCCCCCTAGTAGTGGAAGGGCTGGGACCCAAAGTCACCCCGTTATTGGAACCCCTGAAGTTCACTCAGATGGATGGGTCGGAGATGAAGGAGGAATGCATAGCAGAGACCGAGAGCTTGATTTTGGGGACGGGGGAGCACTGGGAGAAGCGGGCTTTCGTCATCACCCCAAACGCCCAGTTCCCTATGGTGTTGGGCAGCCCTTGGCTCGGGGCGCACGACCCTTACATAAAATGGAGCGAGGGGAAAATCTCGTGGGTGGACGAACGCTGTCAGAGCCATAAGTGGGACCCAGAATGGGGACCTGGACCTCCGACCCCTCCTCCCCCGGCTCCCGCGCTCGCTCTCACCCCTACCATGGTCCCTAAAGAGTATAGAGACTTGCTGGAAGTGTTCAGCGAGACTGAGGCGGATGAGTTGCCCCCCCATCGACTGTCGGACTGTGCCATAGAACTCCTCCCAGGAGAAAAACTCCCAAAAGGGAAATTATACTCCATGAGCCCGTTGGAACGGGAAGAGTTGCGAAAGTTTTTGGACAAAAATTTAGCACGGGGGTTCATCCGCCCAGCCAAATCCCCCTTTGCGGCGCCAGTGCTGTTCCGAAAGAAAAAGGATGGGGGCTTACGACTATGCACTGACTACCGGGGGTTGAATGCAGTCTCCACCACTAACGCTTACCCCCTCCCGTTAATAAAGGACCTCTTGGCGGAAGCGGCCAAGGGGAGGATTTTTACCAAGTTGGATCTACGAGATGCCTATTTCAGAGTGCGCATCAGGGAAGGGGATGAATTTAAGACTGCCTTTAATACCCCCTTGGGGCAATTTGAATATCTAGTGATGCCGTTCGGCTTAAGTGGCGCGCCCGGGGTCTTTATGAGTTTAATCAACGAAGTATTGCACAAGCACCTATTTAAGGGAGTGTTATGCTACATAGATGATATCTTGATCTATTCTACTGATAAGAGGGCGCATGTGACTTTGGTCAGGGACGTCCTCACAACCTTACTCAAAAACCAGCTATATGTGAAACTGTCTAAGTGTGAGTTTCACCGTGAGTCTGTGGACTTCCTGGGCTACCGCATTTCTCAGAAGGGTTTGGAAATGGACCTGGGGAAGGTGGAGGCTGTGGTGCAATGGGAGGCTCCGCGAACGAGAAAGCAATTGCAAAGCCTCTTGGGATTTTGTAATTTTTACCGAACCTTCATCAAGGACTTTGCTAAAGTCACTCTCCCCTTAACGGACTTATTAAAAACAAAGGGGAAGGGGCCCGAGGCCGGGAAGCCAGGAGAAAAGTTGGCTTGGAACGGGGAGTGTCAGAGGGCGTTTGAGACTTTAAAGACTCTTTTCACTTCAGAGCCCATTCTAGCACACCCTGACGAAACGAAGGATTTTATAATCCATGTAGATGCCTCTGATGTAGCCATGGGGGGGGCCATATTACAAAGTGACCCGGAAGGGAAATTGCACCCCTTGGCTTACATTTCAAAAAAATTTAACGAGACGGAAAGGAATTGGTCGGTGTGGGACAAGGAAGCCGCCGCTATTAGGTTAGCGCTCACTACGTGGCGCCATTGGCTGGAAGGAGCGCAAACCCCGTTCGAAATATGGACTGATCATAAGAATCTGGAGGCGTTGCGCACTCAGCGGTCCCTCAACGCTAAGCAGCTGCGATGGGCTGATTTCTTTTCCAAGTTTAACTTTGTGCTTAAACATTTTCCTGGGAAGGCTAACTCCTTGGCAGACGCGTTGTCCAGGTTGCCCCAACATGAGAGTGTCAAGGAAGAGGTGTTTGATTCCATGTTCTCCCCCCAACAACTAGGAGGGGTGGTGGTCACCAGGAGCCAAGCCAAGAAGGCAGAGTTGGACATTGGGAAATGCGATTGGGGGGGGGATTATGCTCCTGAAGAGATAGAGGAACTGGAAGATTTGGAGGAATGTTCCAAGAGAGAGGACCACTGTTGGCTACATGGGAACAAACTAGTGGTGCCTAAGGCCAAGCGCAAGGAAATCTTGTTAAATTGCCACTCCTCAAAGCTAGCTGGGCACTTCGGGTTCCTAAAGACTCTTAATTTGATCCAGCGTCAATTCTGGTGGCCGCGCATGCGCCGAGACGTCTCAGACTTCGTCTCGGCATGCCAGACCTGTCTAATGTGCAAAAAACGGGGGGGGGGGAAAGTCCCGGGATTATTGCACCCCCTACCCACCGCATCAAGACCCTGGGAAGCTATAGCCATGGACTTTATCACTAATTTGCCCCCCTCCAAGGGAAAAACAGTGATTTGGGTGGTGGTAGACACCTTTTCGAAGCAAGCACATTTCACCCCCTTCAAGCAATTGCCCACCGCTAAAGGGATGGCCAAAGCTTTTTTCAATCACGTGATCAAATTACACGCTTTTCCGAAGAGAGTGGTTTCTGACCGCGGTAGTCAGTTCGTTGCCACCTTCTGGCGGGAGCTTCTGAAACTAATGGACATAGAACCTGCCCTAAGCTCGGGTTACCACCCAGAGACCGATGGCCAATCTGAACGAACTAATCAAATTTTAGAGCAATTCCTGAGATGTTACACAAATTATCACCAGGACAACTGGGTGGAATTGCTGCCGTTTGCAGAATATAGTTACAATAATGCAGTGCACTCATCCACGGGAGTTTCCCCTTTCATGGCAGTGGGGGGTTTCGAGGGGAAGCCATTGCCTACTATCGAGGAGGTCCCTCAAGCTCCCCCCTCGGATTTTAAAAAGTGGTGGTCCAGTCTCCAAGACTCATGGCCATTAATAGGCAAAGCATTGGACCATGCCAAAGAGGACTACAAAAAATATGCGGATCGAGGGCGAGCACCGGGATGGGATCTTCAGCCCGGGGACTCTGTCTATCTCTCTACCAAAAATATCCATGGGCTGCAGCCCAGCAGGAAGCTGGGATGGAAATATGTTGGACCTTATAAAGTGCTACGCAAAATCTCTGATGTGTCTTTTGAACTGGAACTGCCTAAATCACTGAGTTCTGTGCACCCTGTGTTTCATTTCAGCCTGTTGAAGAAAGATCCTGGGCCGAATGCTTGGCATCCTGTTCCTCCAGTTCCTCCTCCACTGATGAAGGAGGGGAGCCCGCACTTCGAGATAACTGAAATCCTTGACTCCAAGATGCGAAGAGGCCGGTTATATTACTTAGTTAGGTGGTTAGATTTCGGCCCAGAACACAACGAATGGATTCGTTCTGAACACGTTCATGCCCCTAAACTAACGAAACTGTTTCATAAAATGTTCCCTGACAAAGCTAGGTGAAGAGAATTATGGGGAGGGCAGGGTGTCAGAATCTGTCAATTCAGCCAATGTATTCTTGCATGCATGTCTTTACCTATCATATGTATCTAGAGTTTATTAGAACTTATGTAACCGTAATGTATAAATCCTGTCTGGGTCGGGAGGGTGACAACCATTAATTCCCAGAACAAGGAGGCCTCACATCTCTGCCTCCGCATTCCAGCTGCCCCGGCAGTAACTTCAAGGGGAGGATGCTTCTCATCTCTTATCTCATGCAAAAGAACCTTGGAGCCATGAATTGTTATGTGAACTCGCTACATCTGAGGGGTCTGGTTTGAGAAGGGAAATTTACTGCTTAACACCTCACTTTTTTCCTGTGAGAACCAAACGGTCAAGCCACCTTTTAGCCCGCCAATTTTCCCTTAAGGGGATTGGCTATCTATGGGTAATTCAAACTCCTTGGAATGGTATAATAGACCCGCTTGTATTATTTGTCTCATCTCTGACAATAACCCGAGATGCTGTACTAATGTAGGAATAGGTAATAAAGAACTGTGGTTAACCAACCAAGATCTGATCCTTGACTACTTCGAGCAGAACTCTCACATTCGTGCACAGTGCCTCTAGGTTCTTATGATCAGTCCAAACCTTAAAAGGTTTCTGGGCACCTTCCAACCAGTGCCTCCAAGTAGAAAGGGCCAAGCGGATGGCAGCTGCCTCTTTGTCCCATACAGACCAATGTCTCTCAGTCTCCATGAATTTCGTGGAAATATAAGGCAGGGCATGCAACCGACCATCCACCCCCTGCTGCAGAATCGCTCCCCCCATGGCTACATCAGAGGTGTCCACATGGATAGTGAACTCTTTAGTCTCATCGGGGTGAGCCAAGATGGGCTCTGAGGTGAATAGGGATTTTAAAGTCTCAAACGCTCCCTGGCATTCACTGGACCAGGGCAAGCGCGTGCTTGGCTTGCTCGCCTTGGGTCCCCGTCCCTTCGTTTTCAATAAGTCAGTGAGGGGTAGGGTGACTTTCGCAAAATCCTTGATGAAAGAGCGATAAAAGTTGCAAAATCCGAGGAAGGATTGTAACTGTTTGCGTGTGCGAGGAGCCTCCCAGGAGATCACTGCCTCTATTTTCGCTGGGTCCATTTCCAACCCCCTAGGTGAAATATGGTAGCCTAAAAAGTCAATTTCCTGCTTGTGGAACTCACACTTGGAGAGTTTAGCATACAGTTTGTGTGTTTTAAGGTGGACAGGACTTCTCTCACCAACTTAACATGAGAGGCTAAGTCTTGTGAATAAATAATGATATCATCAAGGAAACAAAGGGCCCCTTTGAATAAATGCTTGTGCAACACTTCGTTGATGAGGCTCATAAATATGCCTGGAGCCCCAGCCAAGCCAAAAGGCATTACAAGATATTCAAACTGTCCCAAAGGTGTATTAAAAGCCGTTTTGTGTTCATTCCCCTCCTTAATGTGGACCCTGAAATAGGCATTGTGTAAATCTAATTTGGTGAAAATCTTCCCCTTCACTGCCTCAGCCAACAAGTCTTTGATTAGTGGGAAGGGGTAGGCATTGGAGGCTGACACTGCATTCAGACCCCTATAGTCAGTACACAGCCTTAGACCCCCATCTTTCTTTTTCCGGAAGAAGATGGGGGCAGCGAAAGGAGAGGTCGCAGGGCGGATAAAGCCTCTAGCCAAATTCTTATCCAAAAAGTTGTGGAGTTCATTCCACTCAGCCGGCCCCATAGAGTATAGTTTCCCTTTAGGGAGTTTCTCCCCTGGCAACAGTTCAATGGCACAGTCCATAGCTCTATGAGGGGGCAGTTCATCTGCTTCAGTCTCACTGAACTCCTCTGCAAGATCACGATACACATGGAATATTTTTGCCAATTTGTCCTGGACCAGGCACACCTTGGGAGCTGCCGGGGGTCCTGCGCCCCACTGGTCTTCCCACTTATGTTGTGTACATTTGGGGTTGACCCAGGAGATTTTCCCCTCACTCCACTTGATGTACGGGTCATGCGCCCCCAGCCAAGGACTGCCTAGCACCGTGGGGAACTGAGTATGAGGGGTGATTACAAATGCCCACTTCTCCCAGTGGTCTCCCGACCCCACTATTAGAGGTTCAGTCTCAGCCATACACGGTGCCTTCATTTTGGAGCCATCCATCTGTGTGAAACACAGAGGCTCCCCCAAGGGAACTACATTTGGCCCCAACCCTTCCACTACTAGCGGGCTAATTAAGTCTCGTGCACACCCAGAGTCTATTAGAGCTCACACATGAACGTGAGTACCCCTTCCAGGAGCTATTACAGTCACAATCATATAAAGTAGGGGTCCAGGTGTGTTCACCAATGGTGGCACGGCTGGCAAGGGGACCTGCAGCTATGTGCCTCCTGCTGCAGGTCCTTGAAGTTTCCCGACAGCTGCTCGACCACTATTTCCAAGGCGTGGGTCTCAGGAGTTGCCCCTTCCAGCTGTAATGCCCGGGGTTTGTAGGTGCCTTTTGCGGGTTTTGGGGTCCCCGCAGGAGCAGCTGAGGTAGCTCATGGGGTTTGGGGGGCTGCCACGGGGCAGTTTGTGTTGTAGTGCCCCCCTTCTCCACATCTCATGCAGAGCCCTTGCTTCATCCGTGCATCCCTCAGCTCTTGCACCACCAATTTCAGTTTAGATTTGGTGGGAGCTTTCGATGCAGAGTGGGAGGCATGGGGGCCCAGCTTGATCAATGTAAAACGCTCCTCCACATCAGCTGCTGCCTGCATCCAAGCTACCAGGGAACCTGGCCGGTCGTTTTGTAACACAGTCTCGTAAATCTCCGCATTGAGGCCCTCCCTGAATTTCTCAACAAATAGATCTTCAGACCACCCTTGCACTTTCGCAGCCGCTCTCCGGAATTGGGCGGTATATTCCCTTACAGAGTTACGACCCTGCACCAACTTGCGCAGCTGGTTCCAGGCCTTCTCCTCCCCCAAGGGATTTTCATAATGCTGCCTCAATGCCCACATAAAGTCATTCACTGACTGTAGTTCTGGGCCCAAAGGATTGTGTAAGCTTACATACCAGTCACTAGCAGTGTCCCATAACTTGGAGCCGATGTAGCCTACTCTTTTGCGCTCCGTGAGGTAAAGATGTCCCCATGAGTCCAGAAACCACTCGATCTTGATGAGGAAAAACCGTAGCCGGTCAGGGTTCCCGTCGAACGTTGCTGTCAGGGGATCCGCTGGCAATTGCCAGAAAATCTGTTCTCCACCTTGGGGAATTAATAGTCCAGGAGCTACCGGGGGTAGGGGCACCCCGCCAGGCTGGGCAGGCTGGTTACCAGCCCCCACCAGTGCGTGGTGGACGGGAGGTGTGGGCGCCCCACTGACAGCCCCTGCTGCTCCATCCCCGGCCCCACCATCCGCTCCTTGCACAGGGCCCCCCCTTTGGAGCCCCTGTATCTCAGCTAGAGCCTCTCTTAGCTCCAAAGCAAAATGATCTTGCATCTCCTTGAACTTCTGATCCATCTGCTGCCACAATTAATCAGGAACTGCAGCTGGAATTCTGGATGGGGCCGCTGGAACAGGCTGACCACTCATCCTCCACTCACCGCGGCATTCGTCCTCAAACCGTACCCCAGAGCCCCACCTGTCATGGGCCCAAGACTCCTCTGTAGTAGTTCCGAATGCTGACCAGGAATACCTCAGTCTCACCGACCGCTCGAAGGTGATCCCCCTCGTAGAGAAGGGGGTTAATAAGTCCAGCTCGGTTGTTGTTGGCACCACCGAGGGTGAAGTAGTCACCGGGACCTCGGGTAGAGACTGGAACGAGGGTCCCATCATCTCTCATGTTCGGGTATGGGGTGCTCTCCTTCCATTAGTGAAAGATCACTAACACTCTGTGAGAACCTTGTAAGATCCAATAAGCCTGGCCTTATGTTGAATAAAGTCCTTTTATTTCTTAATGGTCTACTCAGTAAGCACTTTCAGTGTTAGTGATGACAGTTACTGGGCAGAGGGTAAGTTATACTATATTCAAACACCAGAACAAGAACCTGGCACCAATCAGGTGAGTTGCAAAAAAGGCGCAAAAATACTAGCCATTGTTTTCCCACTGAAAAGGTGCCTAACAGAGTCAGCTCAGACTTGGCACCCTTTCCCCATCTCCCACTAAACTTCCCCGCTGATTCCCACACCCCCACCACCTGGAGTCAGTGCCATTAGAAAAATACTTCAAGGTTACAAGCGTTGCTCAGAGAAACAGATACAGGCATGAGAACAAACTGTGGGGGGGGGGGAGTGAGAGAATGCTCAATGACGTGGAGAGCAGCAGGCACCCAACTCCCGCCCGGGAAAAATGTCAGGAACCTGACACCAGGCAAAGGACACAGTGGCAGAGAGAAGGCAGGTGACCTTGGCAGACCTAGGACTCAGGAACCGGCTAGTGGGGTACCTGACTGTTAGACCCCATATAATTAATTGGAGAGAGAGGAACAACTTGGTTTCGATCCCTTCAGAGACAGTATGGCATTCTCATATGGCAGTAACTCACATGCTGGGAAGCTCCAAAGAGCTTACTGATTAAAGGCCTATTCAGCCTCCAGGAGCTCCTTTGCACCCAAGAATGATTGACTCAAGTTTGCTAGTTAATAACCTATGGCCCTAGGTTAATAACCAAATAACTCTCCTCTCCATTCAGTGTATCCCAATAATTCAATCCTGAACCTAGGGAAATGTCATTAAGCAGCTACTCATTATCCCCAAATGTCTTTCCTAGCTTAGCCCCCAAACATGCCTCTCCTGAGACTGAGTTCAGTGCCCACACTTTACACATACACCTATGGGAAACTAGAGCCCACACCCTCAGTCCAATTCTGCTGTGGATCCTAAGCTCTGTACAGAATTGAGCCAACGACAGAATGTGAAACTGTGTTGTAGCTGAGGTTCTCTGATCAAATTCTGTTAGGCTTGCCTTCCATTTTGGAAATTTGTACATCCTCATTGCATTCCCAAGAGTTTCCCTATATAGTAAAATAGACTACTCTTGGTTTACTTTCTGCAAAGTATATAAAGCAGTTTTATTTTAAAGGTAGGGTGGCCAAGTCCTACTTGATGTTTAGCGTGGGGGGGAGTCCTTGCTGGTTGGGAATTCTTCTGGTTGGGGTCCCGTTGGAGCGGGACCTCTCTCATTCGAGGGAAAACCATAGTTTTCCCTCAAATTATAGAGTGTCCCCCCAAAAAAAGTGCCTGACGTCTTTGCAGCCCGACAATATGGGGGCGGGGTTCCCCCGGTGGCCCAATCTGGGCTGGTGGGGAATGGGCCGCTTGAGCAGGAGTTTTTCCCCCCGGGGGGACTTAGGAACCCTATTAAAAGGGCATCTGAAGGATACTGATGTGTCGTCATCATCCCTCCCATCCCGAGAGGGTGATGTTGCAGTTCTGTGAGGAAAACATTTTTTTAAATTTTTTTAAATTATTTTCTTCCAAGAAAACAAGTTTTATCAGGTAGTTTCCCATGTTTTGACTGGTAGTTGCTTTGTAAGCTGTATTGATTTTCCCCCCATTAAAAAATATGAGATATTTTTTAAAAATATATGTTGTTAGTTTAATATTCATTAGAGGGTGCTCTAATACCAGAATAATGCCAGACTAGAAACAACCATTTCTTTCCCTGTTGTTGTTTCCCCTATTGTGTTATAACACTGCCATGGTCCAATCATAATCCTTCATGCTTGCTCCTTGCTCTATGGTACTTAATTCATTCTAAACAAAAGACAACAGCTGTATCAGATCCTTTTTATGTTTTCCATTGTGCTATTGTCATAAGTTGTTTGGATTTTCTTTCCCTGTGCCATTAAAGAAATACTGTAGGAAAGTGGTTTCAATTGCTAATTATTTTTATTTATATAGTCCCTTTGATAAGCAGAGTACTCACCCCCACATCTTTGTAAGGCAAGGCATAATAATTCCCTATTTGGAAATACTGAATTAAGGGCCAAATTAAGTGTGATCTTTTAAAACCTGGGCCCAGGTTTTCCCCACAGCCACATCACAGCTGTGGAGTACTAAATTTTGCCCAGTTTGGATCAGGACAGTTGTACAGGGGAGGAGGAGTTTCTGTCTCCTCATGGAGTTATTTTCCTGAGCTGAAACAGCCTGGGAGGGCATTATTTGTTCCACTGTAGAACTGCTCGTGTATGGAGTACTTTGGAGGTGAACCAGAAAGCAAGTTAAAAATGAAATTATGAAATAAATAAATATTACTTTAGAAGAGACAGTATGTGTGTTGTACTTGAGCAAGAACATCCAATGTGGTTGTAGGAAATGGATAAGTATGTATTTAAAAACATCACCCCTCTTACAAGATACCTTTGCATTGTGGATAGGGTTCCCAGCCAGGTGCTGGCAACTGCCAGGAACAAAAAGGAGGTAAGGCCTGATGCTCCAGCATGATGCCAGCACTTCCAGTAAAACCATGGGGTGTTTGTGATGTCACTTCTGTGTTTTACTGGAAGAAATCTCAGAGCACCAGCTAGGGTTGTCAGGTGCCTTCCTCCTGGCAGGGGGACTGGGGGCGTTCTGGGGTGGGGGGGGGACATCAGCAATGCACTGACGTTACTTCAGTGGTGGGCCAGAGCCCACAAAAGCAGGGGATCCCCCACCCCAACCGGGAACCTAGCACCAGTATTAGCAGGGTTCCCAATTCCCTTCCATTTCCTCTCACTGGCATTTCAGGTGCTGGCAGGCAAAATGCAGGTTTGCTAAGAAGTCTCCTGCTATAGCGGGAAACCTAGCCAACCTTATTGGGGAAACGGCAAAATACTGTAATGGCCAAATTAAACAAAAACAAAAACTCTACACAAACATGATGCTGTTAATTGTTTCAAAGCTTTGTACACTTTTCAAACCCAAGAATTTTGTTCCAGATAGCTAAATGTCAAGGGGGAAAACTGTTCACATTAACCATGTGATATTTAGAGCTAAACCATACTAATCAATATTTTGTGTCCAACACTTGTTTCATTTAATTTTGAAATATATAGAAGTTGATATGGGACTGAACATTGATTTAACCACTGATGAGATGTATAATTGTTGACTAGCACTGCAACTGAAACATGAGATCACATGGAAACTAACACCTTGCATACATTAAGAGGTAGACAAGTCAGCAAAGAGAGAAGGATTCCTTTGGTGCCTGAAAGAGTTAGTGCCAGTTCTAGTGTAATTTTGTATTCTGATTTGCCTTTATTCTATCAGTTTCTGTGAGCCTTGGTCATAGAGACTGAATCCAGTACTGTTCAAGGGTTTTACATCTTGCAGGCAAATTCACACATATGCAAAACTTCAGATGGTTTCAGATACCATGGAAGTAGTAATTTTAGGGGTGAATCAGTGTAGCTACATGATCAGCATTCTGGTAAAATTATTACAAATTTAAAAACACACAAAATGTAAATATTCCTACTCAGTTCATACTACCACTTTTAATGTATATGGCAATTTTGGAATGGCATATTAATCTATGTGTATAGCAGATAAAATTAAGATTAGAAAGAAGGGTTATATATAGGTTAATATATTGTCATCAGTGTTCCCTCTAAGCTGAGTTAGCGTGAGCCTGCTCACAGTTTTTTAGCCATCAGTTCACACGTTTTTGTCTAAGCTCAGGCAGGATGGCTCCAGAGCAAACTAATTTATGCAGCAGCCAAATTGCCTTCAGTGCCATTAACTCACAAAGTAGAATTTTTGCTCACAAGACTCCACAGCTTACAAGGAGCATGGATTGTCATAGATAACTATGAGTTGAGAATTCACTGAGTGATGTGAAATTACCTCACATTAATTCCAGAATTGGCTTATGCGCCCTTGTACTTTGCTTTCTGGTACTAGATTATTATTGTAGAAATGTTTTTTTCACATGGGCATAAATAGTATTACACGGAGCTAAGATGCAAGGTCCCCACTATTGTACTGGAACAAAACATTATTATCAACTGAGGGGAAAAATTAATGTAAGTTATATGAAAGGAAAGATACAGACTTGTTCTGTGCATATTCTGGAAATAATAATTGAGCGATATAACAGATTCTGAAATTATTTTCAGGAAATACTATGATGTAATTTTGGTGCCTCTAACAAGTGTTATCATAAATGCTAATGCTGCACAGACAAGGGTCAGCTATACTCTGTTTAAACCCTTGCCCAACCAATGCCTTACGGAGACATTCTGCCCAGGCATGCCCGCTTTGTTTTAATCCTCACAAAGCCTTGTGCAACTTTAATACCAAGTGCGAATCCTGGGATGCAAACCAAGGAATTTGCTCTAAATAGAGCTCTTCATGTATTGGAGCACTGAGATAAGCGGTGTCAAAATCAAAATGGTTAACACACATTTTTTGCTTCCCTGCTTTTGTCAGTGCTGCCTTAATTGTCTCTGTTCTGACTGTAGGAGCAAATGACTCATCAAAATCCTGCCCTTCTATTTGAGAAAAACCTCTTGCAACTAAGCGAGCCTTGCATTGCATTTCCCCATTTGGCATATTTTTTAACTTATACAACCAACGACATCCCAATGCTTTCTTATCAGCAGGCAGTTCAGCTAGTGAAAACACATTATGAGACACTAATGACTTATACTCCGTTTCCATGGCTTGTGGCCAAGCATTCCTTTCCAAGCATTCCTTTCCTCTGTGTTCAGAGATAATACCTCACTGTAATCTTTCGGCACTTTCACAAATACATGATTTGCAGTTACACCATAATGTTGCCCTAGAAGATACCCTAGGAAGTGGTTCTGCACTCTGCATACTCTCAGGAGCTGAGGGTGCTGGAGACAATGTCTCCTGTTTCACCTCCGATGTGTTGCCAACATCATCTGACAGAGGTAGTAAGAGTGAGGGAGGTACTTGATTGGCATGGATCCTGGGCCAATTAGTGTCTTCGCAAAAATTGGCATACTGAAGCTTAGCATGTTATTAGGGTTTGAAAAGTGATAAGACTTCATCCCTGTTTGGTATCCCAAGAATGTAAGCTTCTTTGCTCTAGCACTCCCTTTTCATCTTTGTGCAAGAGGGATATTTACCCAGGCCTTAGTGCCAAAGATTCTTAAATGACTTAAACTAGGGTTCTTATTTATTTATTTATTTATTTATTTATTTTTGAGATTTATATCCCGCCCTACCCGCCATACGGCAGCTCAGGGCGGCTCACAACAATATATAAACAGACAATATCTTAAAAACATTAAAACCAATAAAACAGCTAATGCTATGTAGACGGCGTATCTTCAATATATCATAGCAGTGCCCAGATGTAATCCTTATGGGTGGTTCCAGTAAGCTGGCAGGAGAAGGCCAGATGCTCATATCATATAGTCAGCTGGCGAAGAAGTTCGGGTACTCAAAGCAGTTAATCGGGCCAGGGCCAAGGTAAAAATATTAGGCGGCCCCTACTTGAACGCCTGGCGGAATAGCTCCGTTTTGCAGGCCCTGCGGAATTGCAAAAGATCCCGCAGGGCCCTGATATTATCTGGGAGCTCATTCCACCCGTACGGGGCCACCACAGAAAAGGCCCTGGCCCTTGTTACCGCCAGCTGAGCCTCTTTTGGCCCTGGAAGGACCAGACGGTTTTGGGATCCAGACCGCAGTGCTCGCTGGGGAACATATGGGTGCTCGCTGGGGAACATACATCTTGCCATACAATAGTTTGTAGGGAAAATCATCAATAGCCCGAGACCATATCCTGTTTAGAACATAACAAGATGCTTTAATGGCTTCTGCCCAAAATGCTACAGGCAGATCAGCATCTGTTAACATAGAATGCATCATGGTTTGGAGAATCCCTCCTTTTCTTTCCACAATGCCATTCTCCTGGGGAGAGGCTACATTGGCAACCCTATATTTTATTCCATGAGTTTTCAGCCAATGGGCCAACTCATCCAACATGAATTCCCCTCCCATGTCTGATTGGAACACACAGATTTCATATTTCAATTGCTTTAGGACATGCTTTTCCCATGTCTTAATCGTGGCACAAACTTCAGACTTTTTCTGGAGCGGGTAAACCCAAGAGAAATGTGAATGGTCATCTACCAGAATGAGCACATACCGCCTCCCAGAAAGACTATTGGGAAATGGTCCCACAACATCGGCATGAACCAGAGCCAAAGGCTCTTCAGTCACCCTTTCACTTTGTTTTGCCACTGAGTATGCCCATGATTTGGACTGTTTACAGATATCACAATCTAAGTATGCTTTGCAAGGTTTTACTGTTTCCTTGCCAAATAGGGCAAGCATTTTGTTAATTACTCCAAAACTTGCAGGACCTAATCTTCTATGCAATAAATGAATGCAATTGCTATGCGGGCTCTTATTTACCACTGACTGTGCATGTACAGACCCATTTTCCAGTACATACACATTATTTTTCAGTTTCCCCACTGCTAATATTTTGTCACCCTTGAGAATGTTACAGTACTGTTTTTTAAACACAACACTGAAACCGGCCTTGTCCAAGGCACATATACTTAGCAAGTTGTTTTCAAGGGTAGGAACACATAGCACATTTTCAAAGCCATAGTTCAGGGCTGGGAAAAACACATTCCCTTGGCATGTTACATCTGCAGAGCATCCATCAGACAAACTCACGTGACTGTGAGACTTCTGAATCTAACTAATAAGCCAGACCTTTGATGAAGCAAAGTTCCTTTATTCTTAGTGATGGTTCAGGTACTTCATGTTTGTTAGAGATACTTGGTTACATACAACAAGGATTAATATACCCCCCACCTTCAGGTACAAGCAGGCAGAGGGCCAATAGAAATGGTTACAAAAAAGCGCGAAATTCTCTGAGCCGTTTGGTTCCCACCAAAAAGGCGCTAAGGCACTAAAATTCCCCCCATGTTCCCCAGTGACCTCTAAGTGTAGATTGCAGGCCAGACACCTGGTTAGAATAACAGTTCCACAGTTCTCCAAGGTTACAAAAGCAGATAAAACACTCAAGTATCCGGAGAGGGAAAAGGGAGGTGACAATACGAGATAGCTGGGCTGGGTTATTACGCAATGGAATGTAGCAAGCCACCCTCCTGGGGAGAGAGAGATACATTAAGCGAGACAGACAATAAACCTCAAGGCAAACCGTTAATTACAGATGGACACTCCAGATAGCAACAACAAATGGCAATAGTAACAACAAATGGCAGAGGCTGAAACAAACAGACTAACCCCCTCCCCCCGGCTTATCAGGAAATTTGTGATGAAAGGCATGAAGTAATTTAGGAGCATGAACATGTTCAACAGCAACCCACTCATTTTGTTCAGGCCCAAAATCCACCCACTGGACCAGATAATACAAGCGACCCCACTTAATTTTAGAGTCCAAAATGTCAGAAATCTCGAAATGCTGCTCCCCCTCCTTCATCAGAGGAGGAGGACTCGGAAGATCTGGTTGCCATCTGTTCGGCCCAGGATTTTTCTTCAGCAAGCTGAAATGGAAAAGAAGGATTCACAGAACTCAACAATTTAGGCAATTCAAGTTCAAAAGACACATCAGAGATTTTCCGGAGTACTTTGTAAGGGCCAACGTACTTCAAACCCAATTTCCTGCTGGGTTGAAGACCACGAATATTCTTTGTAGACAAATACACCAAATCCCCGGGTTGTAACTCCCACCCAGCAGCTCGACCCCAGTCGGCATATTTCTTATAGTCCTCTTTGGCCTTATCTAGAGTCTTAGCAATCAAAGGCCAGGAATTCTGTAATTCAGTCCACCATTGAGAAAACTCGGAGGGTGGGGTTGCTCCAGGTAGAGGCAAGGATGGGAGAGGGTCCCTTCAACCCCCCTGCTGCCATGAAGGGGGAGACCCCCATAGACGAATGCACTGCATTATTGTAACTATATTCTGCGAAGGGGAGGAGCTCTACCCAATTGTCTTGATGGTAGTTAGCGTAGCATCGAAGAAACTGCTCCAATATTTAATTCACACGTTCGGACTTTCCATCAGTCTCGGGATGATAACCTGAGCTAAGGGCGGGTTCAATGTCCATCACCTGGAGAAGCTCCCGCCAGAAGTTGGCAATGAACTGGCTCCCCCTATCAGAAACTATGCGTTTAGAGAAAGCATGTAGTCTAATCTCGTGAGCAAAAAACACTTTAGCTTCGCTGTGGGCAGTTTCTTGAACCTGACGAAATGTGCCTGCTTAGAGAACATGTCGACCACCACCCAAATGACAGTTTTTCCCTTGCTGGGTGGAAGGTCTGTTATAAAGTCCATTGAAATGCTTTGCCAGGGCCGGGCTGGGGTGGGCAGGGGATATAACAGCCCAGGGGGTTTTCCACCCCACTTTTTGCATATTAAACACACCTGGCACGAAATAACATAGTCAGACGTGTCTTTACGCATGTGCGGCCACCAAAACTGTCTCTGAGTTAGATTTAGAGTCTTTAGAAAACCAAAATGGCCAGACAATTTAGATTCGTGACACGCTCTCAAAATCTCTCCACACAGTGAGCCTGGCACAATTAATTTAGAACCATGGTATCAACACCCGTCTGATTGCTTATGGGTTTCAGAGTCACCTTCCCAACCCTGCACCTCTTCATCTGAATATTCGGCAGCACACTTAACAGTCCATTGAGAAGGCTCTGGAGCCTTTTTACTTTGGCTCCGAGTGGTCACTGCTCCTCCCAACTGTTGGGGGGAAAACATGGAATCGAACACTTCCTCCCTGCTGGATTCGTGTTGGGGTAACCTGGATAGTGCGTCTGCTAGGGAATTTGCCTTCCCCGGGAAATGCTTTAACACAAAGTTGAACTTGGAGAAAAAATCAGCCCACCACAGTTGTTTGGCATTTAGAGACCTTCGGGTGCGCAAAGCCTCTAAGTTTTTGTGGTCAGTCCAGATTTCAAACGGCTTTTGCGCCCCCTCCAACCAATGTCTCCAGGTAGAGAGGGCTAGCCGAATGGCTGCAGCCTCCTTGTCCCACACGGACCAGTGTCTCTCAGTCTCATTAAATTTCTTTGAGATGTAAGCCAAGGGGTGCAAAACTCCATCTGAACCCTTTTGTAGGATTGCCCCCCCCCCCATAGCCACATCTGAAGCATCTACGTGAATCACAAACTCTTTGGTCATCTGGGTGAGCCAAAATAGGCTCTGAGGTAAACGCCCGTTTTAACTCCTCGAAAGCTCTCTGACACTCTACAGTCCAACACAACCATTCTCCTGGCTTCCCAGCCTCGGGTCCCTTCCCCTTGGTTTTTAATAGTTCAGTTAGGGGTAGGGTGATGGTAGCAAAGTCTTGCAAGAAGGTTCTGTAGAAGTTGCAAAATCCTAACAAACTTTGCAGCTGTTTACGAGTGCGAGGGGCTTCCCATTGCACCACCGCCTCTATTTTTGCCGGATCCATTTCCAGCCCCTGCTGTGAAATTCTATAGCCCAAGAAGTCAATTTCAGTGTGGTGGAACTCGCACTTAGAGAGCTTTGCATACAGCCGGTGCTCCAGCAACGTTGCTAACACCTCCCGCACTAGTGAGACTGCTTATCAGGGGGATAAATCAAGATATCATCTAAGTAGCAGAGCACCCCCTTGAACAAATATTTATGCAAAACTTCATTGATCAGGCTCATAAAAACGCCGGGAGCACCAGCCAATCCGAACGGCATCACTAGGTATTCAAACTGTCCCAGTGGAGTATTAAAGGCAGTCTTATATTCATCCCCTTCCCTTATGCGAACCCGAAAGTAAGCATCTCATAAGTCCAATTTCGAAAAAATCCTTCCCTTGGCCGCCTCTGCTAGCAGATCCTTTATGAGCGGGAGGGGGTAGGCATTTGAGGCAGACACCACATTTAAACCTCTATAGTCCATACACAGCCTCAACCCCCCATCTTTCTTTTTCCGGAACAAAACAGGTGCAGCAAAAGGGGACTTGGCTGGCTAGATAAAGCCTCTTTCTAAATTCTTGTCTAGAAAATGGCGGAGCTCCTCTCATTCCGCAGGGCTCATGGAATATAACTTCCCCTTGGGCAGCTTCTCCCCCGGTAGTAGCTTGATGGCACAGTCTGTGAGTCTATGGGGGGGAAGTTCATCTGCCTCGGTTTCATTAAATACATCTGCCGGTCCTGGTACTCCACTGGGATCTGGGCAGGCACTAACGCCAGTGCTGCCGGGGTAGGGGGGGAAGGTGGTCTGGGACCCCACGCAGCATCCCACTTGTGCTGGCCACACTTGGGATCAATCCATGAAATCTTCCCCTCACTCCACTTTATGTAGGGGTTGTGTGAGCTAAGCCAGGGACTCCCCAGCACCATGGGGAATTGGGTATTGGGAGTAATGACAAAAGCTCTCTTTCCCCAATGCTCTCCCATTCCTACAATTAAACGTTCAGTCTCTGCCACACACGCCTCCTTCATCTCTGATCCATCCATTTGGGTGAACCGCAACGGCTCCCCCAACGAGTTCACAGTTGGCCCTAACCCCTCTACTACCAAAGGGCTTATTAAGTCTCTGGCACACCCCGAGTCTATCAATGCCCGGACCCGGACGTGGGTCCCCGTGCCAGGAACTATCACAGTCATGACCATATAAAGTAAAGGGCCAGGGATGCTCACCAGTGGTGGCGCATCAGGTGGTGGGACCTGCAGTTCTGCGACTTTTACTGCAGGTCGCTGAAGTTTCCCGCCGACTGGGTTGCAATCAGCTCCACCTCTGCCTGGGAACTCTGCTCATTTGGTGCCCCTTCCAGCTGTAATGCCTGGGGTTTAAACGTTGATTTTCTGGACCTGGGGTCCCCCCCCGGGGGTTGACATTTTGGGTGTCTTGGAGTCGCTCCTTGGACAGGCTGAAGTGAAGTGGCCACTCTCCCCACATTTCATACACAGACCTTGCCAGAAGCGGGCATCTCTCAGCTCCTGCAGGGCCATCTTGAACTTCGACTTCAAGGCGGGCTTGGGTGTGTGGGGGGTGGAGGATCCCATTTTGATCAGGGTGAAACGCTCTTCCACGTTCGCTGCCGCTCTCATCCATGCAGAAAGGGTGCCTGGGCGATCGTTCCGGAGGACCGTCTCATAGATCTCCGGGTTCAACCCCTACTGATACTTCTCCACGAACAGGTCTTGCGACCACCCCTGTATCTTAGCAGCGACCCTACGGAACTGCTCGGTGTACTCTCTCACAGAGGTGCAGCCTTGAACCAGTTTGCGCATTTGGTTCCGTGCTTTTTCCTCCCCCATTGTGTCTTCATAATGCTGTCAAAGGGCCCACATAAAATTATTTACAGTCGGTAGTTCTGGCCCAGGGGGGTTATGTAGACTCACATACCAGTCGCTGACGGTGTCTCGCAGCTTCGAGCCAATGTCGCCCACCCTCTCGCATTTGGTGGGGTAGAAGTGTCCCCACGCCACCAAGAAATGCTCAATCTCGATTATGAAGAATCGGAGCTTCTTGGGGTCCCCATCAAACATGGCTGTCAGGGGGTCGTTAGGGGCTTGCCGGAGCATTCAGTCTCCCGGTTGAGGGGCCATGGGAACTGGCTGGGGAGGGCCCATGGGAGGCACCACTGGGGGAACAACGGGGGGTACTACCGGAGCAGCACCTGCTCCCCCCGGCACCAGCCCAGGAGGTTGCATTCCCCCCTGCCATTCCTTGCACTGGCCCCGCTCCTGCTCCAGCTCCAGCCACCACAGCCCCCATCAGCTGCTGTTGCATCTCGAGCACTGCTTCCCTCAGCTCCACAGCTATACGGTCATGCATCTCACCGAACCTCTGGTCCAGCATCTGGTTGAGGTCCTCCCCTCCCAGGTCGGGACCCCTCGGCAATGGATGCTCGTCCCTAGGCAAGCTTAACCGCCAGTTGTCTGGATGACGTGGGGGGCCCCACTCCTCATCCAGGAAACTCGGTCGCCCAAAGTCCAACTGGTCACTGCCAAAATGTACTTGGGCCCCCTTCCAATCATGGATCCATGATTCAGAGGGATTAGTCCCAAACATGGCCCATGAGTACCACGGGGAGGGTAGCCAAGCCCCCCTGCCCTCGGCCGCAGGAGCATAGGTATATCCAGGCTAGTTGTCCTTGGTATCACCAGCTTGCACGATTCGCTGGGAGTGGTGGTGACCGGGATCTCCTCGGTGCTAACAGGGATGGTCCCATCATCTGACATGGTCAGGAATGAGAGGCCCCGTTAATGAGATCTCTAACAATCTGTGAGACTTCTGAATCTAACCAATAAGCCAGACCTTTGATGAAGCAAAGTTCCTTTATTCTTAGTGATGGTTCAGGTACTTGGTTACATACAGCAAGGATTAATATACCCCCCACCTTCAGGTACAAGCAGGCAGAGGGCCAATAGAAATGGTTACAAAAAAGCGTGAAATTCTCTGAGCCGTTTGGTTCCCACCAAAAAGGCACTAAGGCACTAAAATTCCCCCCATGTTCCCCACTGACCTCTAAGTGTAGATTGCAGGCCAGACACCTGGTTAGAATAACAGTTCCACAGTTCTCCAAGGTTACAAAAGCAGATAAAACACTCAAGTATCCAGAGAGGGAAAAGGGAGGTGACAATACGAGATAGCTGGGCTGGTTTATGATGTGATGTAATGTAGCAAGCCACCCTCCCGGGGAGAGAGAGATACATTAAGCGAGACAGACCATAAACCTCAAGGCAAACCGTTAATTACAGATGGAGACTCCAGATAGCAACAACAAATGGCAATAGTAACGACAAATGGCAGAGGCTGAAACAAACAGACTCTGACAGTGACCCAGGGTTGAAGATTGTGCATCCTGCAACAAACTTTTGTCCCGTACAAACATTTGAGAAGCACCAGAATCTATAATCCAAGTGATTCCTGTAGAAGGCTTGTTTGCCACAACCAAAGTGGCTTGCTGATTGGGCACGAAGCGAGACTCTTTTTCACCTCCGCTCCGTCTTGATGCCAAACATTGCTTTTTCAAGTGATTAGCAGATTCACAAAGATCTCCTGACCTTCAAAGTGACTGCTTGCTTGCTGTAGCTTGGCTCAGCACTGTTATCGGCTTTGGCCCTCCGCTCTGGCTTGGCACAGTTCTCGGTCTGGTCAGCAGCCAATTCCCTCTGGAGATAATGAGTGTCTTCGTCCAACAAGCGTCCAGTCACATAACTGAGCATTAAGTTTGCAGCCTCCACTGACTCAAGGGCTGTTATAACCGGATCGTATCTTTCCAATAAAGAGCTCAGAATAATGTAGACTTGATCTTGGTCAGAGATCTGCTTGCCTCTCTGCACAAGAAGCTGGAAACAGATAGTCAGTGAGTTTAGATGAGTTCTCACTAACTGGCCAGGCTGCATAACAGTTCTATAAAGATGTCTCATAAGGGATATCATGGACCAGCAGTCTGGGACACGTACACCAACTTGAGACTGTCCCATGCAACTTTTGCAGTTTCTCTGCCTGACACATGAATTAACTGGTCATCGGCAATGCTGAGAATAATTATTGCCAAGGCCTTTTGGTCCTTGACAGTATCATCAGCTGTCGGAGCTTGCGGGGGAGCGGCAACATAATTCCACAACTCCCTTTTCAGATAATGCTCCATCCGGAGTGCCCAACAGCATAGTTGTCAGAGTTAAGTTTATCAACCAGCAAGGCCGTTGATGTACTCCTGGGCCATGATGTACTCACTCTCCAACAAATCCTGGTCACTCGCCTCCTGTTCCTCTGACTCCTCGTGGTCAATAGGAGCAAGGTTGCCTCCTCCACCGGACTGTGTATCACAATTCTCTGTGTCGCTTGGCATAGCTGCAGACATCCACACAACTGCAGTCTGTGAAGCTCACCTTGCCAACACTAGTAGAAATTCCACAGCACAGCTGGACTGCTGGTTCTTCTTGATGGCCATGGTGGAGGTCTCGCTTTCCGACTCTGGCATCTGCGCAATACATACACAGTCCTTTTTGCAAAGCATTCGCTCTGTTCTCTGACAAAATGCTCTGCCAGGCAACCTGATGCACACACTGGCATACACAGCTAGGAACAGTCCAGAATATATACAGTTCTGAGTCCAATCAGAATGGAGATGCTGAGTCATGTAGCACCTCCTCTAGGCTGACTTGCTGTCATCTTGCACAGCATTCACTGTTTACATGCCGACAAAGAGCTGGCAGGAAGGGTCCCCATGCTCCGGATCTCCGCGCGGAGATCGAGTGTGAGGCCTGGCCTCCCAGTTCTTTGCACTCAAAGAGAGCATTCCCTTTAAGTGCAAAGAGCTGGCAGGAAGGGGCCCCATGCTCAAGATTTCCACATGGAGATGGAGCACGAGGCCTGGCCTCCCGGCTCTCTGCACTCAAAGGGAGTTGGTGGGAAGGGGCCCTGGCTGTTGCAGCTCTCTCCATTGGGCTTGTCGCTGCACCTATGCTCTCCCTGCTCCCGATAAGTGGCTCCCCCCATCTCTTTTCCCTCTCTCTCTCCCTTTCTTTCTTTCTTTCTCTCTTTCTCCCCCCCTCCCTCCCCCCCTCCCTCCCTCCCTCCCTCCCTCCCTCCCTCCCTTCCTTCCTTCCTTCCTTCCTTCCTTCCTTCCTTCCTTCCTTTCTCCTGCTACTGTTTCCATACAATGTTTTATTCAGGCAAATATTTAAAAAGAAGTATGTTCACCCTAAAGAAAGGGTTTTTTAAAATTTAACTGTAAGTTATTCTGCATCAAATTTCAATTGTACTGTCACATGATTTTCAATTAGAAATCTAAATTTGAGCTGCTGTCTATTTTGGTTGTTAGCTTCTAGCACAGTACAGGAACTTTGTAGGGAGGCGGTGGCATTAGCTCACAGCTTTCCTTGATTCCCCACAGTTTGTTCAGTGAAAAAGCCACACAAGGTATACGGAGCTCTTGTGTGCATTCATTCAACAGCCTGACTAGTATTTCTTATTTTTTCCCATGTTGGCAACCAGCGGAATAGGAATATTAAAGCAGTACTGAAAGTTGTTGCTCAAGTGTACAGGGTGGCCATATTTCCAAGAGTCTTTGTATTTTGTTTACTCTGGGCTTGAAAACTGAGTTCTTTAAAGCACTTGCACAATGTTATATGTAGTAGATTTTGTAAATATGGTGTTGAGAGA
The DNA here is from genome assembly GCA_029233225.1 of Lepidodactylus listeri. Classification (NCBI taxonomy): domain Eukaryota; kingdom Metazoa; phylum Chordata; class Lepidosauria; order Squamata; family Gekkonidae; genus Lepidodactylus; species Lepidodactylus listeri. Next base: position 3,225,770 of record JARCFY010000011.1, read on the forward strand.
TTGCTTTCTAATCAATATAAGTGGGTTGGCCTCACTGAGAACCACTGGTACCAGTAGGTCTTTCTCAGCCAGTGTGGTATAGTGGTGAAGAGGGTCAGATCAGTATCTGGGAGATTTGGATTTGAATCCCTACTCATGCCATGGAACCTCACTGGGTGAGTCTTAGCTCAGGAAGGATGGCTCCAGAGCAGACTAATTTATGCAGTAGCCAAATTGTTTTTGCTCACAACTTTAATGCCAGTAGCTCACAAAGTAGAATTTTTGCTCACAAGACTCCACCGCTTAGAAGGAACATTGGGCAGCTATTGACCTGCCTTTACAAAATATTGAAACGTTTCTGAAATAATGTATAGGCGGACTTTGATCCTGAGAATCAAAATTGCACTGAACTACAAAAATTTTATTCTTGCAGTTTTACACTGTATTCCTAAGCACAGTCACATCCTCACTGATGCAGAAGGGTGTAACAATATTTAGGATTGCATGGTTGATGGCTTGGGGGGGAGACTGGTGAAGGCCAGGGAAACGTGTGTCTGGAACTCCTAGGTGGTGTGTCTTGTTGGGGAATGGCTTGCAAATATATGTGTGTAAAGTTTGTATTAAAGTTGTTTGGTGCTAACTGCCATGCAAGAGAAAACTTCTGAAAAAGTAGCTTCATTGTTGTGTGTGGGGGCAGAACACTTGACTGTTGCATGGGGGATTTTGGGGAACATCTGCAGAGAAACAGAGTTGTAACTAAAAATGAGCATGATCAGCTGCACTTTGGAGATTGCCTGTTTTGTGAAATTTAAAAAGTGGGCAGAGTTTCTGAAGAAGATGGTTGTTTCTCTTCTTCTGCCACTGGGCTGACATCTGTCTTTAATGGGCCAGCAAAGTTGATGTTCTTAAACCTCCTAATAAGAGAGATTTCTGCTTCTGAGGAGTCGACTTCCAACGATTGGTGATCTTGTGATGGTAGTGATACTTTGATGTGGTAAAGCCCACCAGTTCACAGGATCATTTTACCTGTGGGACAGACTCTGCATGGTAACCACTCCACTGGTACATAATTGCTTGTAAAAAAATATTGTAGTATAATAATAAGGGTAGCCGTATTGGTCTGAAGCAGCAGAACAAAGTTGGAGTCCAAAGTTTCATCCAAGATATAAGCTTTTGTGTGCATGCACACTTCTTCCATCTGAAGAAGTATGGGTGACACATGAAATCTTATACCTTGAATAAAATTTTGTACCTTGAATAAAATAGTCCACAACCTACTCCCATCCAGTGCATCCACAAACCTAGGGTTGTTCTGCCAGTGAACTAGGGTTGCCAACTCCAGGTTGAGGAAATCTCTGGAGGTTTGGGAGTGGAGCCTGAGGAGGGTGGGGTTTGAGGTAAGGATGGACCTAAGCAAGGCATAATGCCATGGACTCCACTTTCCAAAGCAGCCATTGACCTGCTCTCTGTAGTTTGGAGCTCAGTTGTAATTCCAGGAGATCTCCAGACCCCACCTGTAGGTTGGCAACCCTAAAAATTCATATTCAGCATATTAGTTCTGCAGGAAGACAAGCTGATTTCCATGGGAACCTAACCTTTATTAATTGATTCCAATCCAGTGTGGGAGTAATTGTTGGACATAAGATATTGGTTCAGGCAAGCTTTTGTATAGATGGGACATAAAAGAATGTTTTTATTGGTTTTGTCAAAATTCTATTGACAACAAACAAGGCAAACAGAATAAGAAGCAAAAGGTGGGTGTGGCTGGATGACAGGCCCACACATGGGGTGTGGCCTAATATGCTAATGAGCTGTGCTGTCAGAGGTGTGGCCTATTATCCTAATGAGTCCCTGCTGGGCTTTTTCCAGAAAAAGAGCCCTGAATAAACCTAACATTGTCTTTCCCCCACTTCATGAGGCTTCTATACTATCAGTAAAAGATCAGACCTTTGTAATTAAACAGAGTTCTTTATTCTAATACTGGAACAGGTTCTCAATGTTTGTTAGAGATACATTATAGTAAGCCACAGTGGTTAATATACCCCCCAGTTGCGGTTGAATACAGATATAGGACCAATCAGAGCCAACCTATGAATGTGGGAAAAAGGAAGATGACCGTTGAGGTTCCCACCGTGGAGGTGAGGAAGTTATAAAAATTCCCCTCTTGATCTGGGTGACCCATATGTGTGAAAGTTAGGCGAAACAGTTTGGTCTGCAACAATAAAACAAGTCCCAAGGTTGCAACAACATGATAACATTCCTTGAGCTTCAAAGGCTGAGGGGGAGTGGATTGAAGTGAGAGCCTTTTGTTTATGTGACGTGCAGGAATGCGAGGCGCCATCCTCCCGACTAGAGAATTGTAACATTAAGCAGGGCTGATAATACATTTCAAGGCAAGCAGCAAATAACAATTGGTTACAAGATGAAAAAGAAAGACAGCTATTCTAACAGACAGGCAGACTATTGTCAGATTCTGACACCCTGCTCTCCCGAAAATACATTCACCTCGGTTTATCAGGAAAACGCTTGTGAAAGGCACTAATTAATTTAGGAGCATGAACATTCTCAGCAAGGACCCATTCATTAAGCTCAGGACCGAAATCTACCCATTTCACAAAGTAATACAATCGACCCCTGCGCATTTTGGAGTCCAGGATTTCAGAAATCTCGAAGTGTTGTTCCCCCTCCTTCATCAGAGGAGGAGGAGGAGGAGGTACCGGGTGCCATGCATTCGGCCCAGGATTCTTCTTCAGCAAGCTGAAATGAAAAACGGGATGCACAGAACTCAATGACTTAGGTAGTTCTAATTCAAATGAGACATCAGAAATTTTCCTTAACACTTTATAAGGTCCCACATATTTCCATCCCAACTTCCTGCTGGGTTGGAGTCCATGAATATTTTTTGTAGAGAGGTAGACAGAGTCCCCAGGCTGAAGGTCCCATCCTTCAGCTCTTCCACGATCAGCATATTTTTTATAATCCGCTTTAGCTTTGTCCAGGGTTTTAGCAATCAGGGGCCACGATTCCTGTAATTTAGTCCACCATTGCGTGAAATCGGAACCTGACAATGTAACGGGGTCACTTAAAGCCGGCAATGGTTTTCCTTCAAACCCCCCCACCGCCATGAAAGGGGAGACCCCGGTAGAGGAATGCACCGCATTATTGTAACTATACTCAGCAAACGGCAGCAAGTCCACAATCTTGGTGATAATTTGTGTAACATCTAAAAAATTGTTCTAAAATTTGATTAACTCATTCGGACTGTCCATCGGTCTCGCGATGATACCCCGAGCTAAGGGCAGGTTCAATGTCCATCACCTGGAGAAGCTCCCGCCAGAAGTTGGCAATGAATTGGCTCCCCCTATTGGAAACTATGCACTTCAGGAATGCATGTAATTTGATCACATGGTTAAAGAACGTCTTAGCTAGCCCTTTGGCTGTGGGCAGTTGCTTAAAGGGGACAAAATGTGCTTGTTTAGAAAACATATCCACTACGACTTCTTTCCTTTAGAAGGGAGAAGATTCGTGATAAAGTCCATGGAAACACTTTCCCAGGGTCTAGAAGGAGTGGGTAAAGGATGCAAGAGTCCTGGGGTTTTGCCCCCCCTTCGTTTGCACATAAGACACACCTGGCAGGCGGTCACAAAATCAGACACATCTTTACGCATGTGGGGCCACCAAAACTGCCTTTGCACAAGATTCAGGGTCTTAAGAAAACCAAAGTGCCCTGACAGCTTGGATGTGTGGCATGACAACAACACTTCCCTGCATAGTGCCTGCAGCACGATCAACTTGGACCCGTGATACCAGCAGCCATCAGCTTGCTTTTTATTTTCACAGTCCTCACTCCATTCCCTAACCTCCTCCTCAGTATACTCAGCAGCATACTTGGCAGTCCATGGCGAGGGGGTAGGAGCCATCTTACTCTGGCTTTGTGTGGTCACCCCCCCAGCTGCTGTGATGAGAACATGGAGTCAAACACTTCCTCCCTCTGGGATTCGTGCTGTGGCAATCGGGACAATGCGTCTGCTAGGGAGTTAGACTTCCCAGGGAGGTGTTTCAGCACAAAGTTGAACTTTGAAAAGAAATTGGCCCACCGGAGCTCTTTGGCATTTAGGGACCTTTGCGTGCGCAGCGTCTCTAAATTTTTGTGATCATTCCAAATTTCGAACGGCTTCTGTGCCCCCTCCAGCCAATGTCTCCAAGTGGTTAATGCTAGTCGAATGGCCGCGGCTTCCTTGTCCCAGACTGAACAGTGTCTCTCTGTCTCGTTAAATTTCTTAGAGATATAGGCTAACGGGTGCAAGACATTATCGGGGCCCATTTGCAGTATTGCCCCCCCCCCATTTCCACATCTGAAGCATCTACATGGATTACAAACTCCTTAGTTTCATCGGGGTGGGCTAGGATCGGCTCCGAAGTAAACAACCGTTTTAACTCATCAAAAGCCTTCTGACACTCCACAGTCCAGCACAGCCTCTCCCCCGGCTTTCCTGCCTCTGGGCCCCTCCCTTTCATTTTTAGCAGTATTGTGAGTGGTAGGGTGATGGTAGCAAAGTCTTTTAAAAAGGTGCGGTAAAAATTGCAAAACCCTAAGAGGCTGTGGAGTTGCTTGCGGGTTCGGGGGGCTTCCCAATGCACCACTGCCTCCACCTTAGCGGGGTCCATTTCTAGCCCTTGTTGCGAGATTCGGTAACCTAAGAAGTCCACTTCAGTGCGGTGAAACTCACATTTTTTTTTTTTAATTTTTATTAATTTTATCTATATCTAATTCTACAACGCTACTTTTCTAAGCTATGTTTACCTTATACAGAGTGTGCTTTATCATTTGCTTAATATTGCTATGCCATTAATACATATGAAGCGTTTTAAACCTTGGCTAATATTCAGATAAAATTGTTACTGATGATACATGAAAAATAAAAAAAGCTGTTTGACAGACATGCTCTTTTGAAGGAATGCTTAATTATACAAATTATCTATTATATATAAGTGCAGTTTCAAAAAACATTTCAGCCTTTATTTCTTCTTTCGTCCTCTTCTTGTCTTAACAGTCTCTTCTTGTACTTTTGGAGCTGCTGCTCCCTTTTCCGAGTCAGACGTTTCTTCTTCGCTCTTTGAGCTATCAAATCCATACATACTTTCTTGCGATGCCAGTGAACCATCTGAGTCTCTCTCTTTTTTCTTTTCTTTGCTTTTTTCCAAAAAACTTTTCGCCTGTTGGACAGAGTCAATCTTGTATTTCTTGTTTTTGATGCTGAAGCTCAGTCCTTCCGGAACATTCCACCTATAGATAATAGATTCAGACTGTAGCCAAGATGTCAATTTTCCATAGGCTTTCCTTCTTTTCCTTATTTCAAATGGGATATCTTTCATCACTTTAACTTCTTTTCCTTTGATCTTCAGAACTGCTTTATTTGTGGTCCTAAGCACCACATCTCTTGTTGACTTTTTGGAGAACCTTATCTGAATCTCACCAGGCAGGCTTTTCTTTTTAGTATAATCTGGATAGGTTCTGTAAACCATATCCATATCGCTTTTTATTTCCGCTGCTTTTAAGCCCGTCACTGGTTCAAGCGCTTCGCTTAACAGATTTTTAAGGTCTTCTCCTTTATCCTCTGGTACATTCTGAAGTCTTAGGAAAAAATTCGATCTTTCCATCTGTAGTTTCAAGAGCTGATCAGAATGGAAGGCCTTTTCTTTCTCCGCTTTTTGTAGTCTTGAATCATGATTTTTAACTGAAGTCTTAACTTCCAGAAGTTCTCGCTGCAGCTTCTCTGTAGTTTTATTCGACTCCTTCAGGTCCAATTGCATCTTGTCCATCTTAACGTTGAGAGCTGTCATTTGGTCCACTAGAGGTCGCAATAACGAGGAGAACACCGTGCTCATCTCCGTGGTATCAACCTTTGAACTCGGAGCTGTACTTCCTAGTTTGGGGGAAGGTTTCGGTTTCCCCGCCATTGTTGAGACTGTGCTTCTTTGTTGATAGTTAGATAAGATGGACGAAAGGAGCAAATTCCACAACTGCGCTTATATCTTTTTAAAGTTCATATCCTCTAAAGCGCGATGCTGCCATCAAGCAAGCCAGACATACGTTTTTTCATGCAGTAACGCCACGTAAAGAGTCCCGTAAGTACGCCAGTCTCGAGGGGGGGGGGTTTTACTCCACCCGCCTTTCCCGCTGTATTCTGTTTCTTTTTACTTTGGACTCACTGTTTCTCCAAGCGTGACTGTCAGTTCCAGCCTCATTGCTTCACACTCTCTGCTGCTTCTCGGTTTTGCGCTTTTAGCCATACGGCTCCCACGGACGGGGGAACCTATGGGGGTGATGAAAGGGGACCTCAATCCCTCGATCGCCACCGTAGGGAGAGATCCCCTTCGTGCCACCCCAGGCAGAGCCCCTTCACTAGGGTCTCTGGGGGCTCGGCACCGGTCCGAAGCCCCTTCTTCCCGCCGGGTACGGATCGCGCTCCCCGCTAGTGCGGAGGAGCGCGTCCGCCATGGTCGCAAGTCTTGCCGGAAGTCTCTCACATTTTGACAACTTTGCATAGAGGTGGTTCTTTAACAAGGTTGACAGTACCTCCCGCACTAATCTTATGTGGAATTGCTTATCAGGGGAATAGATCAAGATATCATCGAGATAACAGAGCACCCCCTTAAACAGATGTTTGTGCAACACTTCATTAATTAAACTCATAAAAACTCCCGGCGTGCCACTCAAGCCGAATGGCATCACCAGGTACTCGAACTGTCCCAGCGGGGTATTAAAGGCAGTCTTATACTCGTCCCCTTCCCTTATGCGTACTCGAAAATACGTGTCTCGTAAATACAACTTTGTAAAAATCCTTCCCTTTGCCACTTCTGCTAACAAGTCTTTGATCAATGGAAGGGGGTAGGCATTCGAAGTGGAGATGGCATTCAAACACCGATAGTCAGTACACAGTCTCAGGCCCCCATCTTTCTTTTTCTGAAACAACATGGGGGCGGCAAAAGGGGACTTGGCTGGCTGAATGAACCCCCACTCTAAATTCTTGTCAAAGAATTTTCTCAATTTCTCTCGTTCTGCCGAGCTCATGGAATATAACTTTCCCTTGGCCAACTTTTCGCCCGGCAGCAATTCAATGGCACAGTCAGTGAGGCGGTGGGGGGGAAACTTGTCAGCCTCGGTTTCACTGAACACTTCATCCAAGTCTCTATACTCCCCTGGGATTTTTATGGGCGCCAGTGACATAGCTGCCGAAGTGAGCGGGGCAGGGGGTCCCAGGCCCCAGCCCGGGTCCCACGTGTGGTGGGTGCACTTCGAATCCACCCATGAAATCTTTCCCTCACTCCACTTTATGTAGGGGTCGTGTGAGCTCAGCCAAGGGCTCCCTAGCACCATGGGGAACTGGGTGTTGGGGGTGATGACAAAAGCTCGCTTCTCCCAATGTTCCCCAGTCCCCACAATTAACAGTTCGGTCTCTGCCACGCACACCTCCTTCATCTCTGAACCGTCCATTTGGGTGAACTTTAGAGGCTCGCCCAACGGAGTAACTTTGGGTCCCAACCCCTCCACTACTAGGGGACTTATCAAGTCTCTAGCACATCCCGAGTCTATGAGGGCATGCACTCGTACATGAGTTCCCGTTCCGGGCACCACTACAGTCACAACCATATAAAGTAAAGGGCCAGGGATGCTCACCGGGGGTGGCGCGTCAGGTAGGGGGACCTGCAGCTCTGCGCTGGCTACTGCAGGTCGTTGAAGTTTCCTGACGGCTGCGCCTCAACCAGCTCCAACTCACCCTGCTCGCACGTTGCCCCTTCCAGCTGTAATGCCCGGGGTTTAAACGGTGTCTTGCCAGGTCGCGGGGTCCCTCCCGCCAGGGGTGTTGAGGTCTTGGGGGCCTTCGCCCCACCGCGGGGACAGGCTGACGCGAAGTGCCCGCTCTCACCACATTTTATGCACAGTCCCTGTTTGAAACGGGAGTCTCGCAGCTCTTGGAACACCGACTTCCCTTTCGCCTTAGGTGCAGGGGGGGCTTTTGGCTGGTGAGACGCTGAAGCCCCAAGCTTGATTAGAGTGAACCACTCTTCCACGTCTGCCACCGCCCGCATCCAGGCTGCCAGGGATATCGGCCGGCCACTCCTCAGGATCGTCTCGTAGACCTCAAGGTTCAGCCCCTCCCGACACTTCTCCATGAACAGGTCTTCGGACCACCCCTGCACCTTGGCTGCAATACGCCTGAAGCGGTCGGTGTACTCTCTTATGGAGGAACGCCCCTGTACCAGCTTACGTAGCTGATTCCGGGCTTTCTCCTCATCCAAGGGGTCTTCATAATGCTGCTGCAGGGCCCACATAAAATTGTCAACAGTACGTAACTCGGGCCCCGGGGGGTCATGCAGACTTACATACCAGTCGCTTGCGGTGTCTCTCAGCATGGATCCGATGTAGCCCACTCGGTCCTGCTCGGTTGGGTAGAGGTGGCCCCAGGCCGCCAGGAACCTCTTGATCTCTATGATGAAAAACTGGAGCTTTTCCGGGTCGCCATCAAAAGTAGCCGTCAGCAGGTCGTTGGGGGCTTGCCGGATCATACGCTCTGCAGGTACTGGTACCACAAGTGCCGGCTGCGGTGGTCCTCCAGGCGGCGGGATCACGGGGGGAGTGGGTTGCTGTGGCACTCCCTCGGCTGGGCCAGGGACTACCGGCACTCCTCCCCTGTCTTGGGGTTGCCCCAGCATGGGGGCCCTTACAGCAGCGATGGCATCCAACATCTGCTGTTGTACTCCTAGCACGACCTCCTGTAGCTCCACGGTGATGCAGTCGTGCATCTCGCCGAACCTTTGGTCCAGCACTCAGCCCAGATCTTCCCTCATGGGGTCGGGGCCTTGGGGCAGTCTGTGGTCCTCATCCTGGAAGCTTTACCACCAATCGTCCTGGCCTCTCGGGAAGCACCGCTCCTCGTCTAGTAGGCTTGGACGGCCAAACTCTGAGCGGTCTCCGCTGAACCACATGTGAGCTCCCTTCCGGTCGTGTATGCATGACTCGGAAGTGCCAGCCACGAACGTGGCCCACAAGTACCGAGGCGAGACCAGTGGCCAACTTATTCCAACTCCCGGGCACGGGAGCTGGTACAGTTCCTGACTTGTGGTCACCAGTACTCCCTGCTCAATGGGTCCACTCTCGGTGGGCACTGGGGTTTCCCCCAGTGTTACAGGAATGGTCTCATCATCTGACATGGCCAGGTATGAGAAAATCCCAAGTACAGATCTCTAACAATCTGTGAGGCTTCTGTACTATCAGTAAAAGATCAGACCTTTGTAATTAAACAGAGTTCTTTATTCTAATACTGGAACAGGTTCTCAATGTTTGTTAGAGATACATTATAGTAAGCCACAGTGGTTAATATACCCCCCAGTTGCGGTTGAATACAGATATAGGGCGAATCAGAGCCAACCTATGAACACGGGGAAAAGGAAGATGACCGTTGAGGTTCCCACCGTGGAGGTGAGGAAGTTATAAAAATTCCCCTCTTGATCTGGGTGACCCATATGTGTGAAAGTTAGGCGAAACAGTTTGGTCTGCAACAATAAAACAAGTCCCAAGGTTGCAACAACATGATAACATTCCTTGAGCTTCAAAGGCTGAGGGGGAGTGGATTGAAGTGAGAGCCTTTTGTTTATGTGACGTGCAGGAATGCGAGGCGCCATCCTCCCGACTAGAGAATTGTAACATTAAGCAGGGCTGATAATACATTTCAAGGCAAGCAGCAAATAACAATTGGTTACAAGATGAAAAAGAAAGACAGCTATTCTGACAGACAGGCAGACTATTTGTCAGATTCTGACAACTTTAGCTACATTTATTATTTATTTAATTCATTTGTACCCCACCCTTCTCCCCAATGGGGACTCAAAGCAGCTTACCATATTCTCCTCTCCTCCATTATATCCTCACAAAATCCTATATGATGTGGACTGGGACTCAACAACTTTGGGGAAAGGCCTCTCCTACAGCCTACCCTGGCCCGGTCCCCAAAGGAGGGAGGATGGAAGACAGGAAGAGGCAGCCTATCTAACCAACTGTCTGAGTGCCAGTTCCCTCACTTTACGTGGGGCTCAGGTGAGTTGGAGGTGACTTTTTGTACCTCAGGGAGGCCAAGCACTGCTCCCCTGGTTTCTTATGGGGTTCAGATGGGCTTTGAGCTGCCCTGCATGAGGCTTGGGTGGGCCAAGCCATGCACCAGCTCCTCCCTTGCCTCACCTCACCAGGCACACCCTCGGGTGGGGCAGGCTGGGTGCCACCATCTCCCTCACCTCAGGTAGGGTTGAGTGGGCTGGATTGAGTGCCACCACCTCCCTCGTCTCACATGGGACTTGAGTGGGCTGGGCACTGCTGCCTCCCTTGCCATAGGCTCAGCATGTCTCAACTCATGCAGGGTGGGTCAGTGCTGTAGCCTTCACCTCATATGAGGCTTGGGCATGCTGGGTGCCACCATCTCTCTCACCCCACATGTGGCTCAGGTGAGGTGATCCAGGTGCCGTAATTAGGATTCTTGTGTCTACTTGGTTAGGGAAATGATTGCAGTCTCTTCTTGAAAAGGCAGCACTTACATCCCAGTTCAAGAAACCACCCTTATGACCCTATCACAAATAATCTCTCACCACTTATTGCCAGAGCACATGGTATACACCAGCTTCAGACTTTCCTGAATGAGACTTTCTTGATCTCTTTCAGCCTTGCTTTCAGTTAGGGTTGTCTTCATTCCACTTTATGTAATTTCTCCCTGAAATCCAATAATCCATTTCTTTCCCTCTTTTTAGGAATTTGGAGTTTTTAATCCATTTTAATCAGAGAAATTCAAAGAGAGGAGGGGTATGAAGGGAGGCTCTTCAAAATTTCAGAATTTCACTCTAGTGATGCTCAGAGGCAGGCAATGTCTTCTCAATCCTTCCTGTACTCTCATTAGAGCATCACAAAGCAAAGAGAAATGAGAAAGAAAGTCTTTTTAAAAAGATTATTTCTTTGCTTGTTTAAAACATTTATTAGTTGCCTTTCTCCCTTGCAGAACACACATACACAACCTTCATTGGCATAACAAAGAAACAGTTTCTGGGTGGTAAGTGCTACTAAGTCCTTGTTCAATGTCCAACAGGTATAAAAGAAAATATGGAATGGTTTTTCCATTAGGGTCTTTGGAATTATGGTCCCCAGGAAAGAATCTGTGCTCTGGGACTAGAATGACAGCCCCCAGAATGACAATCCCTAGCAATAGAATCTGGGCTCTGGGACTGGAATGTCACAGAGTAGAATGACAGCCCCTGGGAATAGGCTCAGTGTTCTGGGACTTGCACTCACTCCAGGATATGAGTTTGAAGTGAGAAGAAGAAGAAGAGATGAAGAAGAGGAGATTGGATTTATACCCCGCCCTTCACTTGTAGTCTCAGAGCAATTTACAAACTCCTTTCCTTTCCCCTCCCCACAGCAGACACCCTGTGAGGTAGGTGGGGCTGAGAGAGCTCTGAGACAACTGTCCTTGAGAGAACAGCTGGTACAGAGCTATGGCTTGCCCAAGGTCATCCAGCAGGTGCAAGTGGTGGAGTGGGCAATCAATCCCTGTTCTCCCAGATTAGAGTCTGTGCACTTAACCACTACACCAAACTGGCTCTCAAGATTGCTGCTACTCTGACCTCTGTACATTGCTCAGAAATTGAGTACACAGCAACTCTTTAGTATTCTGACTCAGAGACTTCAGCCATGTATTTACCAAATGAAGGCATCTGTGATGCCATAATTTAGTACATTTCAGTACAAAGTCACCCTTACAATTAAGACAGAAACAAGACTCCTCTAAATGAATGTCCAGGAAAACTTTTAAAATGTTCCCCTACAGGTTTTTCTGTGTTGTCTTCCTTACTGTCAAATTTGGGACCATTACTTTGTCTGATGCACATAGTATGTATATTTGCAGATCTATTCTAAAAGTGAATTTAAATAAAGGACACAGCAGGAGACCGCTACCACTATAACCACTGGCGAACTCCCACCTTTTCCTGGGTTTAGTGCAGCCCAGGGGCATTGCTAGGGAGTTCCTAGGCCCCCCTAAATTTTTGGAGAGCCCCTCCCTAAATCCCACATGGCTCTACCTCCATAGATAGTGACAATAGCCTGTGATGTCACTGGTTCCTCCCTATGATGTCACTGGGCCTCGGTTCTTTTAAGGACCTAGCATAGCGACTCTGGCTCAGTCCCAGCCCCCCCCCCCGAAAATTGGAAAGTCTACGCCCTTGCCTGTTAGAGTTAAGTTTCAGCTTCTTTGCTGTTGTTTAAGCCATTGCTGAATCCAAGCATCAGTTCAGAACATCAACAGCATCCTTTGAACTATGTGGAAAAGAAAGATAAAGCTGGTATCATTCACATATTGGTGACACCACAGCCCATATCTCCTGATGAGCTCGCCTAGTGGCTTCATCTAGCTATTAAATAGTATGGTACCCCACAGGCCAATGGCCATGATGCAGAGCAGAAATCCCACAACACTACCTTCTGAGACTGACCCCCCCCCAGATAGGACTCAAACCACTGTAATACAGTGCCTCATAGTCCCAGTGCTGAGAGGCAGCTCAGTAGGCTATTAGGGTCAGTAGTATCACAGGCTGCTGAGAGATCCAGAAGAACTAGCAGGGTCGCAATCCCTCTATCGTCATCAACCAAGGTGACCAAAGCAGTATCTGTTCCAAATCCTGGCCTGAAGCCAGATTGAAGTGGAGCCAGAACATTAGTTTCTTCCAAGAACTCATGGGGCTGAGAAGCAACAATCTGCTCTACCACCTTGCCCAAGAATGGAAGACTGGAGGCTGGCCAGAAATTTTCCAACATAGTAGGGCTCAAGGAGGTTTTTTTTTAAATAGAATAAAAAAGAGAATAAAAAGAGAATAAAATACATCACTATATCTAAAAAGGTGAGTGTCAGGAGAGTTTGGCAGTTTAACTACTGGCCAACTGACAAGCATTGTTGGTTTTTTGGTGGGACAAGGGTTAGGAGGTCTGATGGTTAGGAAGGGAGTCCATTAGGGACTTCAGGTATTTTGAAGATAAGTAGGGTTGCCAGCACCCCTGGTCCAGGCAGGGTTCCCTTGCCTGCAAATGCCCTGAAATGCAGCACAATGACATCATCTGGAAGTGACTTCATTGTGCCGCCAACATAGTGTGATGAGAGACTAGTTTTTGGGCAGAACTCTGTGGTGAAATCAGGCTCAAACCATAGAGTTTTGCCCAAAACCTAGAGTGTTGTTATGTGACGTCATTGGCATGATGACGTCACTTCTGGGTGATGTCATTGCACCATGCATGCTTCATGCATGTGGCAGAAGCTCCAGGAAAGGCCCATTGATCCGCCCACTGGCAGAAAGGTAGGACCTGGCAACCCTAAAAATAAGTAGCATTTTGGTGCTGTTCCTATCAAAACCAGTTAAAAGTTGAAACCTTTCTGTTCCATGAATCAGTCAAACAAGAAACCCTGCTTTATAACTGTTATGCTTTCTCGGGTTCCAGGTCTCCAGTAACTTTTTAATTGTCATACTGAGAGGGCTAGAGAAAAGAGAAACAAACAAACAAAAAATCAAGCCACACACAGGGCTCCGTTTGAGCAGGAGCTTGCCGGAGCACAGCTCCGGGAGTGAAAAGGCCAGGGGGTGGGACCGGCGGGCACATGACCAAGCCCCGCCCCCTGGTCCCAGGAGTCCTCAGTCTCCCGAAGGGGCCTGCAGAGTCTGCAGCCAGTCTGGGGCTCCAGCGCTCCTGCTGCCGCTCCAGGGAGCACTGGGGGGGGAGGCCATGTGGAGCCCTCCCCCCAGTGCCTGTCGCCTTCTTGCCTCGGAGCCCAGCAGGTGAGGGGGGGAGGGTGGGAGGGAGAGGGAGGGGGTGTGGGGATCCCTCCCGCATGAGGGGAGCTGGGGAATGTGTACTGCCCGGCCTTTTGGAGAGCAGCTGGGGAGGGGAATGGCCCATCAGGTGCAGCCAGTGCCAGGGTCCGAGCTGGGCGCGAAGTTCACGGGGGGGGGGGGAGCCTCCTCCTCCTCCTCTTGGTGGCTTCTGCTGGGGGCCCGTGAGAGGGGGCAGAGGTGAGGGGGGGAAGAAGCAGAAGAAGACCCACTTGGCCTGCCTGCCTGCCTGCTTGCCTGTGAGAGAGCAGCTCAGCACGAGAGCAGCCAGGGAAGGGGAGGGGGCCTCTCTCCCCCCCCCAGGGGGTGCCAGCCCCTGGTGCAGCTTCCTCAACTCTCACCTTTGAGACGGGGGGGGGGGAATCTAGGCTTGTCTGCCTTGCCTGAGGAAACGGGGGTGTTTTTCTGGAGGGGCACCCGCTTGTTCTGCCTGAGCAGTTCTCCTCCTGGAGTGTGTGTGCAGGGGGGGGGGGGACAACGACATTCTTCTCTTCTGTGCAGGAGCAGCTGGCACTGATGAAGCTCTCAGTGGTGAGAGCAAAGGTGTGCCTTTAGAGGCAGGGCAGCCCCCCCCCCTCCTCAGGCCTCCCTTCCCCTGCCAGAGAACTTGGCAGCAGAGGCTCTCTCTTTCTGCAGAAATGCCCCCATGTCAGTGAATGGGCGCCGGTACCACTGCAGGTTTCAGCACAGCAATTAATTGTTTCCAGGTTATTCTCTCCAGGATCACCCTCTGTTTTGGGGCACCAAAAGAGGAACGTCCTCTTCGCTTCGGGGCAGAAATGCACTCCAAGGGTTAAAGAGAGAAAGTCTGCACTCCTAGAGGGGAATGGGAGTGGGGAGTTGCTTCCTGCTGCCAGATCCCCCTCCCCCATAGGAAGGTGGCCTGGCTGCGTGGAGCAGCCTCAACACACACACACCCTCCAAGAATTGGTGAGCTGCAAACACGTTTGGGGTGGGAGAATCTGGGGGAGTCCCAGAGCAGCAGCAGCAGAAGGGTGGGGAATGCAAGCTGGCAAAGTGAGATCTAAAAACAAGGGTGGGGGTGGGGATAAGGAGCATTCAGAAGTAAAGCTGGATCCAAAAGCAGGTTGATCCAAGCAAGAAACTCCCATCCTGGGAAGACACCCCCTCCCCCCAATTCAGCCTCAATTTCTTCACTCTCACCCTACTGCCTCCAAAGCAATCATAAAATAAATGAAGATGGGGAGCCATGTTAGTCTGCCTGAACTAGCAGAAAAGAGCAAGAATCCAGTAGCACCTTAAAGGCTAACAAAATTTGTGGCAGGGTTGGAGATTTTGTGAATCACTGTTCACCTCTACAGATACAGTTTGAATGTGAGTCCACCTGTCCCAGTTTGGTGTAGTGGTTAAGTGTACAGACTCTAATTTGGGAGAACTGGGTTTTGATTCCCCAGTCCTGCATATGCAGCTGCTGGGTGACCTTGGGTCAGCCACAGTTCTTGCAGAGCTGTTCTCTTAAGCAGTTCTCGCAGAGCTCTCTCAGCCCCACCTACCTCACAGGGTGTCTGTTGTGTGGAAAGGAAGGGAAGGAGAGTGTAATAAGCTGCTCTGAGACTCCAAGTGAAGAGCAGGGTATAAATCCAAACTCTTCTTCTCCTCTACATAGTGGAAAGTGGAGTGATTTCATATGCCGAATGACATTACCAGGGAAATGACTATAGCAGATGTGAATGGATTAGGTGTGACATGCAGAGCAGTAGTAGGCATGAAGAAATCAGTGTTGGTCATGAGACAGGAAACCCAGGTCAAGATTCAGGCCAGGGGGATGTGTTGTCTTGAGCTTTGTTATCAGTTGCAATTCAGCATTCTCTCTTTCTACTCTCCCTTTGAAATTCCTTTGTAAGAGAGCTGCTATTCTTAGGTCAGCAGCTGAATGTCCTGGGAAGCTAAAATGTTTCCCTCACTGGTTTTTAGATGTTGTTATTCCTAATGTCACACTTATGTCCATTTATTCTTTGTCGAAGGGACTGGCCTGTTTGTCCAATGAAGAGGGTGGAAGGGCATTGCAGACACATGAAGATGGCATAAATCACATTAGAGGATGAGCAGGAGTATGAACCTGAGATGGTGTGGCTGATGTTGCCGGGTTCACTAATGGGTTTTGCTAGGTCTCTCTCTCTCTCTCTCTCTGATGCACATGCATATGAAACCATGCTCAGAGAATGCTTCATTTGTCCTGACTTTGGGTCTACCTACAATTAGGTCCTTCAGAAATTTTCCATGAGAATTTTTTATTTGCCCTTCTCAGAGTTTCACTGCACCCAGAGCCCACTAAGATGGACTGGAGCCTGTGTTTAGTGCCAAGGGCCCTGGTTAGTATTTGGATGGGAGACCACCAAGGAAGTCCAGAGTTGCTACGCAGAGGCAGGGGATGACAAACCACCTCTGAGCATCTCTGCCCTGACTTGGATGGCCCAGGTTAGCCCAGTCTCATCAGCTAAGTGGAGTTGGTCCTGGGTAGTACCTGGATGGGAGACCCCTAAGGAAGTCCAGGGTTGCTATGCAGAGGCAGGCAATGGTAATCCACATCTGTCAGAAGGTTGCCTTGGAAAACCCTGTGGCGCTGTAAGTGAGCGGTACCTTCATGGTACTTTCCACCACCACCAGTTACTTTTCACAGAAAAAATGTAAAAGCACAGAATCCTAGTGTTAGGAGGGTTCTTGTGCCTGCCTAGTATACATGCGTAGCAGAATGACATGACAGAATTGTGTAGTTTGGTAGTTGTACCATTTTCTGCAGGAAGTGAGGAGGCCATATTCTTAATGTAATAATCCCATGCAAATCTCTCTCTCTCTCTGTATGTATCTATATTTCTCTCTCTCTCTGTTTCTATCTCTCCTTCTTTGGAGGTTTTCAAACAGAGACTAGATGGCCATCTGACAGCAATGCTGATTCTGTAAACTTAGGCAGATCATGAGAGGGAGGGCAGGAAGGGTTGCCTCAGTGCTTGGTTCTCGTGGCCCTTTCTTACATGCCCAGGGAAATGCTGATCTCCACTTTGGGGGTCAGGCAGCCATTTTTCTCCAGGCCAGTTTGGCTGGAGATCCTGGAGGTTTTTTTTCATCTTCTGGGCATGGAACAGGGGTCACTGGGTGTGTGTGAGGGAAGGAGGTATTTGTGCATTTCCTGTGAAAGGGGTTGGACTAGATCAGGGGTGGCCAACCTGTGGCTCGGGAGCCACATGCGGCTCTTTCACACATATTGTGCGGCTCCTGGCAGGGCGGCTGGGGAAGCAAAGGGGAGGCATGCTTTTTCTCTCTTTCTCCCTTCCTTCCTTCCTTCCCTCCTCCTTCCCATCTATTTGCTTTCCTAGTTTCTCTCTCTCTCTTTCTTTCCACTTCTTTAATTCTTTCTTTCCATCTCTCTCTTTTTCTCTCTCTCTCTCAATATCATTAGCAAACAAGTAATATCATTATCAATAACAGGTTTTCCTCATTTGTTTTTATTTTTGGCAGTCCCATTTAACGTTAATAAAAAGCAAATTTGCATATTTTTAAAAATAAAAACGTGTGTGTGATATTTGTTCCTGTCTTGCGGCTCTCAGACATCTCTATGTGGCTCTTACGTTTATTCTATGTGGCTCTTACATTAAGCAAGGTTGGCCACCCCTGGACTAGATGACCCTGGAGGTTACTTCCATGATATTCTCTCTCCCCCTCCCCTCCCCTCTCAGCCATATGTGGAGTGGCTGGCAGGAGACTGATGTGAGTGAAGCACTGTCTCCAAAGGGGGGATGTGAAGTGTTTACCCATTTATTCTGGCCATGAGCTGCACAACAAAAAGTTTCACAGCTCCCAGGGGGAGGGAGGTTTATTTTAGTGATAAATGAACCAACGGTTGGCACCCCAGAGGTGACCTCACCCTGCCATCCAGCTCTTCTTCATGTGCATCCAAAGAGAAGTAAGAGCCATGGCACCCTTGCTGTGTCTATACATGTATGGGGACTTCCAAATGGCTTTGGGGGGGGGGGGCAAGTGGCTCTGTCTGCCAACTCCTAGGTTGAAGACCACAACTCTAGATCATTGGGTTTTGTTTAGGCAAAAATTAGCGGATGTGATTTCGTTGTTGTTCTGAATCCAGATTTGTCAACGTTATTTTTTTAAAAATGGATAACCTGCTTTTCCTCTCTGTAAGTGACCTTGTTGTGGCTGACAAAAACAACACTAAATGGCAGTGATATAAAATCCACAGTCAACTGTAACAGAGAGGAAGGCTGCCACTCAAACAGAAAAGGAACACTAAAAGCACCTCAGCCATCAATGCCAAGGAGAATAAAAATATATTGACCTGGTATCCTAGTATCCCCCCTCTTTACCTGACATGGGTGGTTTGTTTGTTTCCCCCCACGTGTGCCATCAGATAGATTTGCCAGCTCTGAGTTGGGAAATACCTTGGAGATTTTTGGGGTGGAGCCTGAGTGGTGGGTGTGGCCTTCTGACACACTTCCGGTGATATCAGGGGGTGCAGACTTCTGATACACTTCCGGTGACGGCAGGGGGTGTGGCATATGCAAATGAGTTATGCTAATGAGCTCCTGCAGCTCTGTTTCTACGAAAGGACCCCTGGCCACATATATGACCAAAATAAACCTGTTTCTTAGTTCTTTTCAAGACTACTGTGCAGTTCCTTCAAGTCTATAATTCTCTCATAATAAAACAAGTGAACGCTGGATGACAACTTGACTCCAGTCATTGCCCTGTTAGGATCAGGAGACTAAGCCATCCTAAAAGCCTCAATGATAACAAATAAACATATTCAAAAACAAGAAGGGTGTGAAATTTAATTCCCTCGTTACTAGATCTGGAGATGGGGCATAATTATACTAAGCAGCCAGGCCTCCCACTGTAGTGGGAAGGCTCCTGCTAACAGTTCTGTTTTCCTGTGACCATTCTAAGTAGTGGCAAAAAAATGAAGGGAAAAAAATTGTGATATCTTCTGCATCACTGTGTCTCTTCCAGGGAAAAACCAAGAGTAATGTAGGGTAGCGCTAGTAGTCACTGGAAACTATATAGTTTCACTGTAAGTTTCCAGTAATTCTTAGAGCACCTCCATCACTTTTAGGTTTTCAACAGAAGTGATGTAGTGGCACAGCCAATGTCATGCTGCCCCATTTCCCCACCCCCACCCCTTCTGCTGGTTGCCAGGCACAATCCGGCAATCCTATACCACACCCTGCTCATAGCAGTACTATTTTCAACCTGATTATAAGGCAGAGATGGCTTTGGTAGTCCTCATCTATGAATTCCTCTAGATCTTTTACACATAATAGATTCACTGTAATGTATGTTCTGCAGCCCGGCATCCAACTTTGTGTTTTGTTAATAATGAACCCTTTAACAGCTGAACTGGAATGCCAGACCTGGACTCCACCACCCTGCAGTCAGCCATAGTGGGAGGGGTGGCACAGCACCAGCTGAAGACAGACTCCAGCCCTGTCTTGGGAAGTTGGGAGGTGCAGCAGCCACAGTGGCACTCCCAGTGACAGCAGAAGCCTGGCCAACATGGTCTCATGAGGCGTACCGAAAGGGAGGGTGGGCTAGTGGGAAGGGGCAAGCTCTAACCCCAGGACAGATAGGCATCTGGAGGCAGGGGGTGGGGTGGGGCCAGGGCCCTGCCCCCACCTGGGGATTGGGTCTAGGGGGATTGGTAGTGTGAGACTTCTGCTCAAAGTAGTCAAGGATCAGATCTTTGTTGATGAAACACAGTTCTTTATTTCCAGTCTCTACATTGGTACAGGTTCTCGGATCATTGTCAGAGATAATGCATATGACAGAAGCAGGTCTATTATACCTTTCAGAACAATTTGAATTGCCCATAGGTAACCAATCCCCAAAGGGGAAAAACGGCGGGCAAAAAGGGTCTCTGGCCGTTTGCTTCCCACAGGAAAGAAAGTGAGGTGTTAAGTTGTAAATTTCCCTTCCCAAACCAGACCCCTTAGATGTAATCATATTCACATAACAATTGCTGGCCTCAAGGCTTTCGCACGTTGATAAGAGATGGGCTCTATCCTCCCTTTACGTCCCAGCCGGGATGAATGGAATGCGGAGGCAGGAGTGTGAGAGGCCCATTGTTCCCATACTTTGAAGTTGTCATTCTCCCGGGCAAGCAGTTACACAGACCAGGCCTGGTCAGAGTCATAAACCTGGGGTCACAGAGTGTACGTTTATACTGGCCAAAGATAGGGTTACATGGTAGGCATAGGGGCACCTAAAAGCAAGAAGCATGGATACATAATGGGTGCAGATACAGGTTACCACAGACAGTACATAGCACAGACAGTACATAAGCAATGGAAATCGTAGCAGAGAGCCCCCAGAAAACCTTGTCTGAATCAGCAGATTCTGACAGGTAGGAGGCGAAGACACTGCTTTAAATGGCAGGTTCCCCGATAACCAGTGAGGAAGTTGACTGGAGGAACCTCCCTTTTGTGGAGGTAGTGTAGTGAGGTTGAGGAGAGAGGACGAGGGTGAACCCAACTCAACACAGTCTGAGACCAGGAAAATCCTCTCAGGGAAGCGCGGCATGACGGCAGAGAACCAGCAGGTGGGGCCCACAAAGGAGGAATCTCACATGGAATTTCCCAGAACAGAACATTAAAATAAACGACCGCAACTTTGATTGTACTTGGAAGTAAACTGAAAGAGCAGTGCAGGTGTTGTGGTTCAGGTCTAGCAAGTTCTGATTAGGAATGTAATAAATACCCATAATTGTGAAGAATTATTCTAAGGTTTTGATGTATCTGTGAAAAAAAGAAGAAAAGGTAATGATTTATTGTGCAAAAATCTGGTGTTTTCATCCGTATAAATGATGTTTTGAATGGGGACCGATGGTGAGCACAAGTCAATCAGAGCTCTTAATGCAGAACTAGATTATTATCATGGTCAAACACTGGAATGGAGTCACGTGCAATTAAGCAATTTCCCCTGATCTGTAACAGCCTCCCCCCATCATGTTTCTTTTTACTAGGGGAAAGATATAAGCACATGCACTACTGGAAGTAAGTTTTATTGTTAAAAGAATGAGAAACAATGTACACCAAGGCTAGTCTGTAAACATGCAGACTATCGAATGGGAACATCTTGTCTGTATAAAAATTGCATAACCACTTTAGATAACAATGTCACTTTTCAATAACACAAAAATATCTGCAAAAATAACAGTGAGGGTTTCTCATTCTCCAACTCTCATGGCTTATTTATCCTCCACTTGTACCTACATTTCACTGTACATGCTTAATCTCAGAGAATGACCAAAGTGATTGGCACAACAACCTGAACATGAATGAAAGAGCACAGAGCATCGGGGCTTATCGAAGAGAACAATAGGGTCTAAGTGTATATATATGTGTGTGTGTGTGTGTGTGTGATTTTTATTATAGAAAGGTAATACTAAGAACTCAGGCAGCTTACTGTCTCACAGCCATGTGGCTTGACAGAGGAGGGAGCTGCTGGCCTGCTCTTTGTGCTATGCTATCACTGCAGATGACTACAAGGTAACTTGGAGATTACCAGCTAAACTGAGATCAGGTGATGCAAGAGAATTTGCTTCTCTCCCAGTACCTCTGTCTGAGCAAGTTGTTGGTCATAAACAGACTAATTATTCAATACTAAACAGAGTTATACCCTTCTAAGCCCCTCAATTTCAATTGACAGAAGAGTGTAACTCTGCTTAGGGTAGCTTTGCTAGAGTCTTGATTTCTGCTATACTTAAGAGAGTTACATTAATGTTTGTGTATACATTCAGTAGAAAGTTACCAATACTGCAGCATTACAATAAGCCCGTTCGCGGGGAAGGTGGGGTAAAAATGTGAATTAATAACAACAACAACAACAACAACATTATTATTATTATTATTATTATTATTATTATTATTGTGCCATTTTTATTATCATGTTTGACACACAAAAGCTTATACTCTGAAACAGGAATAGGATACCTACAAGTGGAGACCCGCAAGAAACTTGCGGGATGGTTATCCCATTCCTCACTCCTTTGCTTCCTCCTTTCTCCCCATACCTCTCTCACAGTCTTTCTCCCTTCTGCCCCCCTTTCTTACTCTCTCTCTCTCTCCTCCATGTATGTTACTTCCTCTCTCTTTCTGACCCGTTATCATTCTCTTTGTTTTTCTGCCTCCCCACCTCATCACTCTTTCTCTCTCTTTTTGCCTCCCACCTCAAATCCCACCCTCCCCAGGCTCCACCTCTCAAATGTCCAGGAATTTCCCAACCTGGAGTTGGCAACCCTATTTCCTTCCCACCCAGCAGTCAACCTACCTTTATCTGTCTTCAGCTTTCCATCTCCACCCCCCTCCCCCACAGCCTCTATCTAGGAAAATTACAGTTTTTCTCCACAGTGGGGACTAAAGTAGCTTACATTATTATTTCCTCCTTGTTGTCTGCACAACAACCCTGTGAGGTTGGTTAGGCTGAAAGTATGTGACTGGTCCAAAATCTCCCAGTCAGTTTCCACCGCAAGAGGGGGATCTGAACTGGGTCTCACAGATCCCAATCTGAAGCTCTAACTGCTACATCCCAATGGCTTTCATAGGGTGGCTGCAAAGCAGCTGGGCCTAATTAAGTCATGCAAATCAGGTGGTATCAAGTCACACAGAGGGTGCTGCCTAGGGATGCCAGCCTCCAGGTGGGACCTGGGGATCCATAGGAGTTACTGCTCATCTCCAGACTACAGAGATGAGTTTCCATGGAGAAAATGGATGCTTTGGAGGGTGGAGTTTATGGCATTGTACCTCATTGAGGTCCCTGTCCTCCGCAGGTTCCACCCCCAAATCTCCAGGAGTTTCCCAGCCTGGATCTGGATCTGCTGCTGGTGGCCAGGGGGAGTACTTGGCAACCCTAGACTGCTGCCAGTAAAAACCCTGCTTTTTCCTGACAGAAACAGTTAGAACCTCCCCGCCTCCCCCGAGCATTCTAATCTCTTCACAGTTGATGCCTGAAGCTGATGCCATTTCAGAAGGTATTGGGGGAAATTCAATGGTCCCTGAAGTTTTTTTTTAACTTTTCTGATTTTTCTGCAGTCGGAGGAAGGGGCCTGACTATGTAGGAAAAGTTGTTGGGAGAGAGTGAGCTTTCTTCTGGCAGATATAAGCATCCACACAGGAAAAAAAAATCTCAGAATTAGAATATAGATGTCCTGTTTTCTGGACATTTCACAATATTTTGTTTATAAAATGTTCTTCTTAAAATCTCACCTTAATACATTTACTACTGAATTATACAACATAATTTAAGGCCAGTAGCACCTTAAAGACCAACACAATTTTCCAGGGTAATAGCTTTTGTGATTCTATTCTATCAATATATCTATTCTATCAATATATCTTAAACCCAATGACTGAGGCCATGAACAGATTGTTCAACAAATTTGAGAAATGTCCCATGTTCAGAAAAATCTGAAAAAAGGATGGAGTCTTAACCCCCCAAATAATAAAAGCAGTGCTTGTAGCTTTAAGAAACTAATATCTCAATGACCATTGCTAATCAACCATAACAGTACTGTCAGCATTTAAGCCTTGGTTTTTGTCAGCTCGATCTGATGTTGGGTGGCCAGTTGGACTCCAGACCGGAAGATCTGGACCAGGCACTACAAGCCATGGCTGGTTGGCTCAGACTGAGCCGGCTGAAACTGAATCTGACAGAGGTCCTGTGCTTGAGTCGGAGTGGTTCGGGTGTTGGGAGCCCACTCCCAACCTTCAGTGGGGCACCACTGATGCCAGCACTGGAGGTTAGGAGTTTGGGAGTGCTCTTGGATGCCTCCTTAACAATGGAAGCTCAGGTAGCAGCCACTGCTAGGTCGGCCTTTTATTATCTTCAAGCTGATTAGGATGTTGGTTTCCTTCCTTGACTTCAATGACTTGGCAACAGTGATCAATGGGATGGTCACCTCAAGACTAGACTACTGTAACACGCTCTACATGGGGCTGTGCTTGTAACAAATCCGGAAGCTGCAGCTAGTGCAGAATGCCGTGGCCAGATTCTTGATTGGCCTTCCCAGATGGGAGCACATCCACCCTGTGCTGAAGACACTGCACTGGCTTCTAATAGCATACCGAATCTGCTTCAAGGTGCTGGTACTTACCTTTAAAGCCCTATATGGCCAGGGTCCGACATACCTGAGAGACCGCCTTTCCCCATATATACCCCAGAGAGCACTACGATTGGGGTCTCAAAATTGACTGACCTTCCCAGGCCCCAAGGATGCCAGGCTCGCTTCTACCAGGGCCAGGGCCTTTTCAGTGGCAGCTCCATACTGGTGGAATGAGCTCCTGGAAGAGATCAGGGCCCTGCGGGATCTTTTACAGTTCCACAGGGCCTGCAAGATGGAGCTCTTCCACCAGGCTTTCAATTAAGGAGCCACCCTCACTATGATCACCAACAAATGTAGTATGGATCCTGGCCCTAAGTTTTGACATCTGGCCTGTGCCACCGCAGAATTTTAGGAAGAGTACTGAGCTGAAAAATTGTAAAAACTGTATGCACTATTCAGCACGCCATCTTGAGCATGTACGTAATTAAGGATATACTGCAGCACTTTATGATTTTATGATTTTGTAACTGAATTGTTTAAATGCTTTTATGGGGATTTTAATGGTTTCTATGTCATAACTAAGGTAAGCCACCCTGAGCTTGTTTGTGGGGAGGGTGGGGTATAAATCAAATCAAATAAATACATCAGTAAAAGGCAAGGGGAATGGGTAGGTGACGTTGTCATTGAAACTTCCATGACTCACTGAGGCCCTGCTGCTTACTACTAGTCAATAGCAGCTACAACACAAACATCAGTAAGGTGTAGTGGTTAGATAATTTAGGAGACTCAGGTTTGAATCCCCAGTCTGCCGTGGAACCTCAGCGGGTGATGCTGGGTCAGCCACACATTCTCAGTCTAATTTTCTTAACAGGGTTGTTGTGAGGATAAAATGGAGGGGAGGAAAATAATATAAACTGCTTTGGATCCCCATTGTGGAGAAAGGTGGGTTGTAAATGAATACTATAGCTGAAGATGAGGGGCATATAATAGCTAGGTTGGTGGATGGATGGGAAGGAGAGAAGGATGCAAGGGAAGGGGTGATGATACAGGACTTTCAGGGAAGAGAAAGAAGAGAAGAAGAAGAAGAGATTGGATTTATGCCCCACCATTCACTTGGAGTTTCAGAGCGGCTTACAAACTCCTTTCCCTTCCCTTCCCCACAACAGACACCCTGTGAGGTAGGTGGGGCTGAGAGAGCTCTTTCCAGAGCTGTCCTTGAGAGAACAGCTGTGACAGAACTACGGCTTTCCCAAGGTCATCCAGCAGCTGCGCGTGGAGGCGTGGGGAATCAAACCCGGTTCTCCCAGATTAGAGTCCACGCACTTAACCACTACACCAAATTGGAGAAAGAGGAAATAGTGGGAGAGGGAGAAAGGCAGTGGTCTCCCCTAGTCCTTGCAAGTCTCCTGCTTGTTCTGTTCTATTCTGTTACTACAGACTAACACAGCTACCTACCTGAATCTATTGATTTATGTGTCATTCTTATAAAATTAAATGTTATTTCAGTTATGGCTTGTCCCTGTTTGCCTCTTAAGGGTAAACAATAACATTTGGGGGACGGGACTGTATATACTTTTTGTGTTCAGAGATATAAACCTGAACTTGTCAGATCAAAGTTGTTTCTACAATGCATGTAGAATCATGCAAGTAACACTTACTACAAAATAAACAGCAGCAGCCGTCCTTTCTTTCCCCACTTTCAGTAATGCTTTTGTAGTGTTTTAGATATGGCAGTACTCCGAAGAACATGCCGCATTTTTATAAATATGCATAATAGAATCTGTGCATGCTCTTTTTCCTTCCTCATCATATGTATAAGATGAAGATGTGTTTTTTTGATATTAGAGACCAATGCAGGGATTGCTAATTTTATTTGCAGTGTTTTCAGATATTCTTAAGAGCCCCCATAGCAACATGGATCCAGCTCGCTTGTGTTGCTGTTAACATAGGCGGAGGAGGGGTATATAAATATAATACTCCTTATCATGTCAATCTCTTCTTCCCTATCAGCTCCAGCTGACCAAGCTTGTTTCCAGGTCAGCTGTAGTCTATAAAAAGGAACAGGCTGATAGTATGGGATTGCTGTTTTCACCACCTCATCATCCTATGCTGCTGTGTTCGCAGCAACTCAGGTCAGATGGACCCAGGTTGCTGTGAAGGTTGGCATTGGCAGTAATGTCTCAAAGCATATTGCAATCTGAAATTATTTCAGGCTTGCAAGTCACAATGAAGTCTCCGAAGCTTTCATAACAGATTATGCTTTTATATTCATTTTAGGCTGGAGACTGTATGTGTGTATGGGGGAGGGGCATGCAGGATGAAATTGCTATTCAGCACAAAATAATTTAAATTTCTGTCCTGAATTATTTCTGTGTTGCATATTTTATAGTGGCAGTCTGCACAGCTGGATGATCAATGTCCTGGGAAATGCAAGCAATCAAGTACAGGGTCTATATTAATTTTGAAGTTGTTAATTACTAGGATCATCCACTCATTCCTCTGCTCATGGAGGGGGCTATAAATAGACACTTGTCCCCAGCCCAATAGCAGCAGATCCTGTCCTTCATGTTACATTTACTTTTGTATTCACCTTAGGACTTACTCAATTGCAACCTTCAGTTTAACATTCTGTATATGAATCAAGTAGGATTAGACTTTACTTCTAGCCCCTCTAGGAGGTCACTGAAAATCCATACCAAATAATTTGCAAATGGTTAGCCAAACAGCATTTTGGAAGAAGTTAATGGACCTTGGTGTTGTCGCTCATATTCTTTGCTTCACCTACAACAAGTCTTGTAGTTCAGTTTCAAAGCATCTGTGGGAGTACATGTGATTTCCTATTTTATTTTTAAAAATCATCTACTAACAACACTGAAGGGGATTTACATACTTCATTCCTGAGCATCTCTAATATAGCACTGTCAGTTAAAACCTAATATTATGTGGCTAAATAATTTAATTACACACATGCACACATTAGGATTGCCATCCTCCAGGTGGGGCCTAGAATTCTCCTTGAATTACAGCTGATCTCCAGACTACAAAGATCAGTTGCCCTGGAGTAAATGGCAGCTTTGGAAGACAGTTATGGAATCACATCCGCTCTGAGCTCCCTTCTATCCCCCAAACTCCCCAGACTCCTCTCTCAGATTTCCAGAAATTTCCCAAGCCAGAGTTGGCAACCCTAATGCGCGCGCACACACACACACAGAGATTAGGATTTGAACATGTTACCAACAAGGCTCTCTCTAAACTGTGGTCTTGTGAGCAAAAATTCTACTTTGTGAGCTGCTGGCATTAAAGTTGTGAGCAAGCAATTTGGCTTCTGCATAAATTAGTTTGCTCTGGAGCCATCCTTCCTGAGCTAAGACAAAAATCTGTGAGCTGGAGGCTAAAAAACTGTGAGCTAGCTCACACTAACTCAGCTTAGAGGGAACACTGGTTACCAGGGGTCATTTTGTAAAAAAAGAGGTGCAGGAGCTCATTAGCATAACTCATTAGCATAATTTATTTGCATATGCCACACCCCCTGACATCACTAGAAGTATGTCAGAAGTCAAGAAAGAAAGAAAAGAGAGAGAGAGCTGGCAGAGAGGGGACAGTTATGAATCCAAGCCTCAGAAATACCACTATTTTGGGAGGAGAGCTTCAGTGGTGGCTGAAGCCTTCAGAAGGCTGGTCGGAGGAACAAGGACCTTTCCAGGGGATGGGGTCATTTTGCTGCAGCCATGACACAAGCAGGCATTCCGCATGGGGCTGGCACCAACTCCCGGAGCTGAGCTCCCCCGAGCTCCTGCTCAAAATGACCCCTGCTGGTTACCAATACTTTACACCTCTCTGCTTTGGTACTTCATTGTAGCACTGGCTCAACTACAGCATAAGGTCGTGGTCCTGAATACCATACAAACAAAATTTAAAACGGGATGTTTCTGCCTTGGAGCCCCTATTGTGGTCCTGTTTGGTTTTGTTGGGTTTTTCCACTATTTGAGCCATGATTTTTTTTAAATTTTGAGGGACAGAAAATTGACTAATCACATTATCCATTTTTTCCTGTACAGCTTGATTGAACTTAGAGAAGTTTTCTGTGCATCCCTAGGGCTGAATTTTCTATGACACAGTTGAGCAAGCTAGGTAGTGTCATGCTGTTGTCATAAAGAGTAGTTTGGGGTTTATTGTAATCAGAGGGAGGAAGAGAAAGTGTGATTTGGAAGACTCCTCCTTCTAGTTTCGAGCTCCCTTAAGAAGTAGCTATAAGCCTGTCCTTAGACCAGAATAATTGTTGACTAATGGATCTCAGTGAAGTTGAATGATCTTAAAGTCTTCTGAAGCTGCAATCACACACACTAAATAATCCACTTTCAATGCACTTTCAAACTGGGTTTTACTGTGTGAACTGACAAAATCCAGGTTAAAAGTGGATTATTTAGTTTTCATGATTGCAGCCTAAGTTACTAGTGACATTTGAATCATGGACCTTATACATGAAAATCATGTACTTTTCCACAGAACATTAGTGTCCCGACGACGGGACTCCCAGGGAGCCAGGAGGACTGGCAACCCCCTCCCTCGTCATTCCCCCACCAACAAACATCCTCTCCCCGCTCACCCAGCCAGCGTGGAGTGTGGAGGGGCCGGCAGGGAAAAGCCGAGGGGAAACAGCAGAGAGACAGCAGCAGCTGGGAGGGAGAGCCCGCAGCTTGCTCCGTGCTCCGTGGCTAGGCTGGCCAGAGGGGAAGGAAGGGGGAGGAGCACTGAGACAGGATGCTGGGGCCTCTCCAGAGGCTCGGCGTCTTGAGTTAAGAAGGGGGGAGGAGTCTAGAAGGGAGGAGGGGTCAGGAAGGGGATGTTGGGAGGGGGGAGGGATAAAAGAGGGCAGCCAGAAGGGGCCAAGGAGGATGCCCTGATGTGAGACTGATTGATGGTTCCAGAGAGAGAGTGAAACCCAAGTCTGCGCAGGAGGGACTAGGAGAGGGTGTGGTGACGTAACCCCCCTCCCTTGTCCTTGCAACTGAGGCCCTGGCTGCCCTACGGGGTTCGAATTGACAGTGGCAGAAGGCGGCGCCACTCTGGACTCGAGCGACAGCGAGGCGGGGTCTAGCGTCTCAGTTGACAATTAGTCTCTCATTCCTTCAAGGGGATCAGCTGGAAGCATGAGATAGAGCTGAGTGTCATTCCCAAACTGGTGACAATGCAGTCCAAATCTCTGGATGACTTTACCCAGCAGTTTCGTGTAGATGTTAAAGAGCATAGGGGACAAGATGGAGCTTTACAGGACCCCACAGGCCAAGGAGCTGAGGAGCAATCTCCCAGCACCATCTCCTGAAAATTACCCTCCTGGTAGGAATACTATGCCTCCTAATCCCAGCCCAGAATGGCAGTCCAGAGGATACCATGATCAGTGGTAACAATGCTCTCTGAGAGGTCCAGGAGAATCAACAGAGTTGCACTTCCTCTGTCTGTCTCCCATCACAAGTCATCCATCAGGGTAACTAAGGCTGTTTCAGTCACATAATCAGGCCTAAAATCAAATCAGAAAAGATCCAAACAATTCATTTTATCCAAGAAGGTGTGATGTTGTCAAGCCACCACCCATTCAAACACCTTACTCATGAATGGAACACTTGGGACTGGTCAATAGTTATTGAGATTTCTTGGGTTCAGAGTAGGCTTCTTTATAAGTGCATACACCACAGCATTTTTCAAGGGTAGGGTGACCACCTAGGGTTGCCAAGTCTTACTTACTTTTTAGCGGGGAGAGTCCTGGTCCTCTTTGAGAGTCTTCTGGCCTGTGTGCAAAGCACATGCACTGCGATGATGTGTGAGAGTCTAAGAGATTTCAAACTGTCAAACAAAGTTCTTAACCATAAAGTTCTTTATTCCAGTGGATCAAATAGTCGTCTACACGTTCTTGAGTCAGTAATGAAAGAAAGGGGTTGAGGGGTTACAGTTATAGTGCATTCAAACTGAGTATGCAGGGGGCCCCTCCAATCCTGGAGCAGAAAGAATACATTCAGATATGCTAGACTAAAGCATATCTCAGGCTAAAAGCAGGGAAAAGTTACAATAAACACCTGCAAATGCAAAGCAGCTAAGCTGTTGAGAAAGTTCCCCGTCTCCAAGGTTAGGGAGGCACGATAGATAAAACTCAGGCTGTGAGAAGCGAGATACATTCCAAAGGTGGGGGTGAGGGGCCGTGACGTGAAGGCATGTGGGAATCCACCTCCTGCCCGGGAATGGCAGCATTTAGCTGACATGATGTCACCCGGAAGTGACATCATTGCATCGGGCACATTGGGGGTGGGACCCCTATAATTCAAGGGGAAACCATAGGGTTTTCCCTTGAATTATAGAGCGCGCCCCCCAAACATGCCCGACACAATGACATCATCACACCTGGCACTACTCTGCAGCCCAGTAATTTGGGGGTGGGGTTCCCCCCGGTGGCCCAATCTGGGCTGGTGGGGAGCAGGCCAATTGAATGGGGGTTCCCCCCCAGGGGACTTGGCAACCCTATGACCACCCCCTCTCTAAAAGAGGCATTCACTACCTCTCAGACCAAGTCAGTCACCACTTCCCATGGCAGATCTAAGTAGCCAAGAATAGCAAGGGTTATACAAGTAGGTGGTAGGCCTCAAACTTCCAAGGATCTTGCCCACATCCTCAAACTGAATAAACTGAAAAGTATCTCGAACAGCTAGTTTTCAGCATCCTGACACCTTCTGATGCTATCCCTCCTAATGTAGAGTCCAAGTAGGAATTGGATGTAAGAGATTTTATCTACAAAGTGTTGAGCCAAAAGGGTCACAGTGGACCACTGAGCAGTCCACTTCCTCCTCCACTGGTCTGCATTGTACAGATGTAATGGTGGTGGGAAAGTGTTGGTTTTTCACTGCAACCCTTGCCACGGAATATGCTTAAAAAATTTTTTCAGCCATGTCTGATTTTTGTCCTGAGTTGTTTTCCATTATTGCTCTAGCTTTCTCATCTTTATTGCCCACAGCCCCTCTGTAAACCAAGTGCTACCTCAGCTCTAACACTTCAGATAGAGTGCCTTGGAACAACTGTGTCAGCCACCTGGATCGTTTTCTCATTCCAGAGTTCAGCCAGGGCATTGACAGAAGTACCCATATCAACAGGAAAATCCCACAGAGCCATCAGAAAGCCCCATCTATCTCTGTTGAGCAGATCATTTTAATAGATCCCCCATCTGTGTACTGTCTTGGTATCCCTGTAAGTCCAAACACAAGCAAATAGCGATCTACCATGATAAATGAACTGTCATCAAATCCTTCACCCTCTGACCACATTCTGGCACAGAACAAAATACCAAATCAAGAATGTTGTTAGCCTGGCTGCTCTTTTTATTAGTAATATTTGGGGGAATATTAGCTCTTAACAATTTGCAGCAGGCATTGCGGATCTCCACCTGTGTCTACAGAGGCTGCGCCTCACCGAGGCTTCCCAAGAACTGACACATGACTCGAGTTAAGAGTTATAAAGAAAATTGTTTACTATAAAAAGGACAAAAGATCCATAGGCAATATTACACAATCATACACACAGTTACACAGATCTAAGAAATTAGGTAGCATTACAGAGACGTTTGCATGAGCAGGAGAATTGATGGTGTCCATCAAGGGTGATATTTACCTCTATAGGAATCTAGCAAAGTCCGTCTGGAAAGGAGGGGAGGGGAAGAAGTATCTTCAGACAAAGGAGAAAGGATTGTGGTTCTGGACCAGCAGAGGCCATGTGGCAGATCCAAGTGGTGCACCCAAGGATCCGTGAGGGAGAGAGGAAGAACAAGCAGTCTGACTTGTGACTCTTGGGGAGCAGTATTTATTGGGGGGTGTTCCCAGGAGGTTGGCAAGGTCTGAGACCTTCCCAGGAATGCCTATAGATGGTCCATTCTCTGTCCCTAGCCACTAATAGGGTCCTATGGGAGTGGTCAATATTTAGAACTACCTGATGGTCAGGACAGGATGTTGACGTCAGCTGCATCTGGCATGGTCTTCTAGATGAAAGCGGGCCCCGGGCGGCAGAACTGGTTCATCAGGAAGCATCCCGCTGTTTTTGCACCCTCATGTGAAGTCCTTTGATGTGCCAAATGGAGGGGGACTTGTAGGAGGGGGTTCAAACCTGTGTACGTGTATGGAGTTCATACCTTCATGAAGTTAGTGGTATGTGTCTCTAGCCATAAAGCCTCACATGGCTTTGTGTGTGTCTTTGTGCTTTGTGACAACCTCCAGTCTGGAGCTGGTAACCTCAGAAAATGGCATTTTAAACCTTCGTTGGAAGCATCTGCTATCATTTTCCCACTGGTCACCTTGTGCACTATTTCAACTCACATAACTGGCAGCATAGTCCATTCACTACTCTCATAGATCACCAGAAAAGTCCAAAAGAACGTTGCTCTGGCTTACAGTGTGACCAGCGCAATATGCAGGACCAGTTATTTTGTATGTTGCTAGTATGACATCGTTATGGATTCATTATGGATGAGAGGCAGATAGCCAGATGGAGCTTGACAGTTATGAAGACAGACTAGTGAGATGAAGCCCCAAATCCTGGCAAAGCCTGAGAACATCTCACTGGATAGAATTGGTCTTGCAACCCAGAAAGAAAACATGGCATCTTTTTGATGTGCTAACATCTCTCTATTGGAGAAAACTGGTTCTAGTGGGCTTCGGCTCCAAAAGCTGGTATCCAGACTGGTTAGTGCCCTCTGAGCACACACGTGGGGTGTGTGTGAAAACGAGGTGTCTCTTTGTTTGCAGATCATGTGACTGAAAAAGGAGGGGGAGTCATGTTCACCTGCTAGAGAAGGTGGAGTATGGAATGTGAAAGGCAGAATGTTCCTATATTGGTGCATGCGTGTGTGCCATGCACCCAACAGCTAGCTTCCAGCTGAGGCTGGGTCAGATACTCAGGAACCATGTCACACTTAGCTAGCAACCTTTTCCATGTTCTGTCAATTTTGTAGCCTGCATGTTAGTACTGTCTTAGTACTGTATATTACTCTTTGAGCTGTGCTTCACCATAGTAATAAAGCTGTTTAGTCAAGAAGCCTTGACTGGATTCCTAACACTACTGAGTACACCCCTGAGCAGCTGTACTTCTGGGCAGTTGCTGGATAGCGGAGGTGAGCCTCCAGCAAGTGAGGTGAACTAACGGCGGTTGGTGGCAGCCATACCTAAGGAGAATTCTAAAATCTAGCCTAATGGGAGTTAGAGGGAAGGAAAGGGTAGCTTTCTGTCCCTCCCTTCTCATAGGTCTGTGTGCGGGTGAGGGGATCTGGCTGGGAGGACTGATCTGACTTGGGGGGATTGTGCCAATCATGTAGTCTCAGACTAGCCTGCTTCACAGGGTTGCTCTAAGGATAAAAGGTGGGAACTCTATAAGTATCTGTGCAAGTCACACAGATGATAAAAAGTTCTGTACCTGAATTTTTGTGGGATTTGTACTGAAGTGGGGGATGTGGAGGAAAAGGGGGTTTGGAAAGAGAGAAGCTTAACACTTTTCTTTCCAGCCCCCCCCCCCCCCCCCCAATGTCAGTTTAAATCCAATTGTACTTAAATCTTATTGACATCAATCAGGAATGCGAGGCAGGAAAGCCTGGCCCTATCTACCAGCCAGAGGAACAACAGTGTCTGGCAACTTGCCCCTTTCTCTCTCAGAGAAAGTCCCTTTATAACTGCCAACTGCTACCTGGATTTCTGCCAAAGGGTACTGGCTATTTTTGGACCAATTGTTGAATGTTTGGGAAATATCCATTATTTCTTTCAACCTTTTCACTTATTTTATACCAGTATTTTCAGTTTAAAATAAGGGTGTGTGAATGGGTACAGGATTGCAGCTTTAGCTAATTCATTCTATAAGCACTATTGGAAAGCAATCATTTTATGCCACGGCACCACCATATTTTGTAGCAGTTACTGACTTCATAAAAAGAATACCCCTTAGTGTGTGACAAAAACTAGTTTGCCCTGGAGAGCTGTATATTAATGAGTTTTTAAAATGTGTTTCCAATTAAATATGTAACTATAATCATATTGAATTTATATATTTTTAAACGGGAAAAATTACTGAAAATTGTAGTCTTATAATTTACCTTGCCAGTTAAAACTTGAACTAAACCTATTCTATGAATAATTGGATTTTAGAACACAAAAATCATCAATGCAAGAGTCACTGTCACACAGAAATTTTAAGAAACTGCCTTTTTAAAAGATACAATACAAAAGATACAAATACAGTGTCTGTATTTTAAAGCAACCTGCTCATTAGCATTTCATTGAGCTAGCTTTCAGGAAGGCACAATAATTTTTTTTTATGGAAAAAGATGCTCATGAACATCTATGCCTTGTTACTATTTAAATTATGCAGATTCTTGATGCTGTGAAAATTTGTGCTGATGACGCCAAAGCAGCTGCACGTTGTTAGCATTGTAGGCTGTCAGATGATCATGTGGGATTCTTGCAGCATGCAACACTCGCCAGGACTGAAAAAGGGCTTTTGATGCAAGGCATAGCTTCTGAATATATTTGTGCCTTTTAGCTACATAACACAGCAAACAGATCTAACTTTAAAATCTTAAAATGCTGCCTCATTTTTCTTCTGGTTGGTTTCATTTTGGATTCACTAGAAGATGCATCTGGTATATCCACGATTGAGGAGTTTATTCATGCTACTGTCATTCAGTTCACTTTCTTTTCTTCTTAGACTACTAGCTAGCACACAGATGACATGATCACACGTTTATTCAGCTACCACCATGCATGGTTTCTCCCTCTGCTTTCTCTGCATTATTCCCTCTGTTAAGTTGCACTGTCATGTTCTCCCTTGCCATTAAGCCTTGTCTTTGTCTTCTTCCTCCTTCTGTTTTTTGCTGTTATATTTTTCCGATGTTTGGTTACTACAATATTATTTGATTAACTGGCTGTGATGATGATGAACCTGCACACTGGAGGAGCAGCTACAGCAGTGGTGATGAAGGGATGTAATAATGGTCGCTATCCTCGGAATTCTCTCTACAGTGACTGCATTATAGAAGAAAAGGCAGTGGTCCTGCAGAAAAAAGACAATGAAGGATTTGGGTTTGTGCTCAGAGGGGCCAAAGGTATGTGGATTTTATATGTCTATGTGATTGGGTGAATATCTGTGTAAAAACGGTATGCATTCTGAAAATAAACAGGCATTATTCTTGATGCATTTGGTTGCTAGACAACAGTGTTCTTTCTGTGCAGCAGTACTGACATGGATATTACTGGTTTCTGACTGAGCAGTTTTGAGGGGGGGGTGTTATTTCTATGTGTATATATATTTTAATATTGAAAAATAGAACAGATGTGTACAGTAATTCTAAAGGGTAGTGACTCAATTTAACCGAACTGTAAGCAACCTGGCTGAAAAATCACAAAATTGTTGCATTTGAAGTATTAATCTATTAAAATCAATTGCCAAGAGACAAGACATGAAACAGGTTTGTGTCTTGTTAACTGAAAGTGCTGCAGTTTTAGTATGAAAACTGATTGTTTTTATACCTTCAGAAGCTGCATGTATGTCCAATGGCCTTCAGTATGTGTTCTGTTTGAGGGGCTGCTTTGTTTCATGTGTTAAAATGTACCAAGTTTTTTCTTATGTCAAAACCTATTTCAGTAGATCTTTCTTAAAGATAAGGTATATATTTAAAGTTTGGAATGTTATTCTTCATGTGTTTCATTTTAAAAAGTAGTGATATGTCCCAATTTGTGCCATAACACCCCTCTGTTGCTGATGGGCTTTCCCTTATACTGCCTGTCTTCAAGGAAGGGCTAGCCCATATATGCTCATGGAGGATTCTCCACACCCTGCCTCCCAAATACCATTTTTATTGTTTCTCACTAGAATGGTGAATACCTATTTGGCTTTCCATAGTTATACAATGGTGTCAGATTAACCCTCCTGGCTAAATGCATGTTTGGTGGGGTCTTCTGGAAGCCCAGTGACTTCATCACTGTGTCAGTCAGCTGGCGCTGAGCTATCTATGCAGCAATCAGAAGACAGACAGTCCCTTTTTATATATGTTACTTTCACAAGGACCTCTTCAGCTCTTCAGATGGAATAACCAGCTGTTATTTCTAACCATGTACTAATCTTTTATTGTAATAGGAGTTAGATGCCTTTTCAGAATGCATATCTGTAAACTGTATATATGTAAGATCATACACTACCATACAAATAAATACTCTACCATACAAATAAAATAGTTTCATGCCATTTCAGGTTATAACTACATATAGTCAGATGCAACAGGGACTGAAAATATAAATACATAATTTTTTCCATGCACTATCTTAAGAAGTAAGGATAGGATTTCTAACATCAGTTTCTTTTCCACTGAATTGTTCATTTTATTATTGTTGCTGTTGTTGCTTATGGAGCAGTTAAAAGGTTAAGCTTCAGTCATTTGCTGATCAGGTATTAATTCCACAAGATTATTCATATGCAAGGAAAAAAATAATGGGAAATAGAACATAGAATGTATTTCTTATTTCTCAGTGTATTTTTGTCTTACATTAATCATTTCATGAAATTATTTTTCGCACTGTGCTAATTTGCCTTTATTAATAATGTGGGCCTTGTTATTTCCAAAGCCGATACACCAATTGAAGAATTTACCCCAACTCCAGCCTTTCCTGCTTTGCAGTATCTGGAATCAGTGGATGAAGGCGGGGTAGCATGGCAAGCTGGCTTGAGAACTGGAGACTTTTTGATCGAGGTAGGAGAATTTTGAGTATGTTTTTTTTTTTTAATAATTCTTTCTGT
Source organism: Lepidodactylus listeri (assembly GCA_029233225.1). Lineage (NCBI taxonomy): Eukaryota > Metazoa > Chordata > Lepidosauria > Squamata > Gekkonidae > Lepidodactylus > Lepidodactylus listeri. The sequence goes on from JARCFY010000011.1 coordinate 3,262,542, forward strand.
CTTGGAAAATGCTGTGGTCCAGTCAATTTGCCAAAGTTTCACTGAGGGGTTAAACTGGTGCTTTTGACTACTGGTAGTCAGCAGTTAGATACATCTCAAGCATGCATATTATTTCATGGTTTCATTTTAAGTTTATTGACACAGGTTGTGTTAATATAAATGGGTGCTGGATGAGGCTGCAATTTGTTATGTGTGAGAATGGTACATAAGGGAGACTCTTTGTAGGTTTTCGTCCTGTAAAGTTTTAATTTGAGGATACTTGGATGGACGTTAGTTGCCTTAAATAACATGCAAGTAGTCACATACCATGACTAGGACTGACAGTGTATTGGACATGCAGCAACAGGTGTGTATGGTGTGTATGGTGAAATACACAATGACAACCTAGGCTCTGTTGTTTCCTGGCCCCACTACTGTGCCCTTGTGCAATGCAGCTTTTCGTACATATAGTGGATAAAACCCTAGATTGTTGTTTATCGCAAAATAATTAACAGTGAGAAATGTGTTAAGTGATTAGGCATAAGAGAGGAAAATATTAGTGAGAAAGAGATATACATGCATTTCATAAAGTAGATTGTCTAAGGGTCTGGTGCAAATAATTGAAAATTGTTAATTTTGTTTATTTATTAGCCTTTGTCACAATTTGCTTAATAAGGTTATTGGAGGTACTGTATTTTCTGGCGTATAAGACTACTTTTTAACCCAGGAAATCTTCTCAAAAGTCGGGGGTCGTCTTATACGCCGGTTGTCGTCTTATAGGGCGGGTGATGAAACTTCCAAGCCGGACTGGAGAATCTGCGGCTACCCCATCCCTACCACATCCACAGCTCGGCCGACAGAGGGGAACGAGGGGGCAACCAAAGGGAAGGGCACTGTGCAGACCTCCAGCCAAAGGGCGCCTTCCGAAAGATGGTGCGCGGGGCTTAGTGAGGTGGGACTAGGCAGGGCCCCCCCTGGGAAATGAAGCGGCTGCTACTCGCGCCGGTGGCGGCTGCGGGAAGAGAGGCCTCGGGCCACTTGCACTGCCGCGGGGAGGGAAACCTCGCATCGCTCGTGGCAGCCACGGCGAGGTCTTGTGCTGCTCGTGCCATTGCCGGCCATGGGGAAGGAAGCCTTGCACTGCTTGCGGTGGTGAGGCCCTGCGCCACTTGCACCGGCTGCGGCGAGGCCCCACGGCCAGGGGTGACACAAGCGGCACGAGGCCTCCCTTACCAAGGCCAGCGGCGGCGCAAGCAGCAGCCATTTCATTTCTCAGGGGGGCTCGCACCGCTGCCGGCCATGGGGAAGGAAGCCCCCACGCCGCTCACGGGGAGACCCCGCACCACTCACAGCGGCTGCAGGTAGGTGTTGTGCTGGCGCACAACCCCCCCCCCCCCCCGGAATTTAAAAAGATGATGCCCCTGGTGTGAGCTAGCTTACAGTTTCTTAGCCTCCGGCGTCCACAGAGTCGCTTGAGAGAGAAGGACTAACTGAAGGTCTGGCGCTGTATCTGGTGTGCATTGGAAGAGGGGTAGTCTTATACGGCGAGTACATCCCAAACTCTATATTTTGACTGGAAAAGTTGGGGGTCGTCTTATACGCCCAGTCGTCTTATATGCCGGAAAATACGGGTATTTTGCTGGTGAAAAGTCTTCCTTGAAAGGTGTTCCCTTTAGTTTCAAAGAGGTCATCACACATCAGTACAATGTTGTGTTTCTAAACTTGATTTTTTGAGTGTACATCTGATCTATAAAAAATTCATGCTCTGTGAATGATATTTTGATGTCTGTTCATCTTTTAAGCAATGGTAATGTTCTTAACAGTATTCATAATTATAAGATTGGCATTTCTTGAATTTTGGCTGGCGAAGAAGAGTGTAGTTTGGAACATATGACATCAAAGTGTGGTGTTCATTTACCTTAAGTTGTTAAGTTATTAACATAATTTCTTTCATAATTACGTTGGAATACTGTTCATCTCTCCATTCTTAATAGCAAACCTCTGAAATAGCGTTAATGGTCTTTCTTATCTCTTAGTTTTCATATTGTTTGTTAACCTTATGCATTAACTTAAAAGTCTGACTACTTCCACGTGTAGCTAGTTTTTAGCAGGTACTTATTAGAAATAGTTTAGTACAAAATAAAATGTATTATAAATATTTCTTACAGGATGTAGGATAATTGCTTTAAAAGTTTTGTTTGATGGTGACTTTTACATTAGCAGATTACTAGCTATTTAGAAGGCTTCCTTGAGGTTATTGTATGGAATTTAAAGTTTTAATTTTAGGTATTAGGCTAAAAACAAGTCACAAGCCTTTGATCCTTTTAAGTATTGAGCAGGAGGCGATGAATCCAAACAAACAGGCTTTTATTCAGTGACATTGTTCAGCTCAAAAGACAGCTCTATGAGAGCAGCACTTTCACTTTTCATATACTGTTCCAACACATAACTTTCAACAATGTAACTATATACAAGCAATACTATTGGACCCAAGCAGGGCTCAGCGACTGGGTATCTAGATTGGCTTCAGGACCAATGGGAGTCTTTATTAATCAGCCAATAGGAATTGGAGCTTTAGGATACCAAAGCCCTTTCCAAGCTATTACTGCTTCATATTCTAAACACAAACACAACAGATCCTGATACCTACAGAACCAGCAAATGCTTATACCAGTTGGTTTACCAATAGGATAGCTGTGATCTAGACGGCTGTTTGATGTATGTGACTAGCATGACCGGTTGGAATTGCTTGATGTTAGTTTTTGACTTAGAACAGCAACCCTCCCTGCCAAATCACAAAATTTCTCATGTGACATGTGTGAGCTTCTGTTGAAGAATCACAAACTCAAAGTTTTCCTGTGTGTATAGAGCTACTTGCATGGTTCTTTGGATTGGGTATATACCACTACAGTAATGTTTTCCCAGTGTTGCTAAAAGATGTGTAACAAAAGTATTTTGTATTGGAGAGAATGACATATTAGGAGTCAAATGTATTTAGGAGGCTTTGAATAGGTGTCCCTAACTGCAACTAAGGTCTTTTGACATAAACAGCTGTTTGTATACACATGCTAAGTAGGTTGGATTGACTTAAATCAAGCTTCCCATTTTCAAATTCATAATTTCCTGAGCAAGCATGCATACTAAGTGGTTGCTATAACAATTAAAACATACTGCTTTGCCACCGAATGGAATCCAAAATCTTTTTTATACATTCCACGTGTGTTTGACACTGCAGAATTATATCTGCTTGGAGACAAGGGATTCATTTAACACTGTCTGTACATGTGCAGCTAAAATTAAAGCTATGTCTCCAGGCCTGCACACTTGTTGGTAAGTAAATACTTCTGAATAGAACTGTTTTATTTCCAAATAAATATACAGGGAATGGGCTGTGTCCAGAATTTTTCAGTTACAAGGGATAGTAGTAACAGTGTAGATAAGTAATTCTTCTTGAGATTGAAAGTGAATGTCCATGCTGTTTGAGAGAGTCATAAATAGGGTTATTGATTCTGGGTTTGGAAATATGTGAAGGTTTTGGGGGAGGACTCTGGGGAGGAATGGGTGTGGGGAGGGGCGGGACCTCATTGGGTGTAATGCCATAGAGCCCATCCCCAAAGCAGCCATTTTCTCCAGGAGAACTGACCTCTGTCATCTGGAGATTAGTTCTAATTCTGGGAGATCTCCGGGCCCCATTTGGAGGTTGGCAACCCAAGTCATAAATAGTCATCAGTTGGGAACTGAATACACTGCAGAACTTGAGTAGCTGGACATAAAATGTGGCCGCAAAATCATACAAGTGAGCTCCATGAATTATCCTATTTGTAAGTTGCGTTGAGCAGGATACTGATGAGGAGGCAGCAAAATCTCTTTAAAACAGCAAACAAATAAATCCTGCATAGTCACGCCTCTGACATGTTGGACCCTGAACCATTACAAAGCCCACAGCAATAAATTCAGCACACCGGCTTGCATTTGAAGCCTTCTTTCCACTGGCACCCTTCTTTGTCCATTTTAGAGGCAGTTTTCTGCTGCTGACCAGGTTTCTCTAGTACTAGGTAGTTTTCAACTCACTGAAAGACATTGGTCTTGCATGAGTGGAAGTGCCTCACACCAAAGAATGTGTTCCACAGCAGAGGGCTGCTTCTGCAACAGAAAAGGGCACTGTGCAGGAGAAACAGCGTTTAGAAGCCATTAAGTCATTGTATGATACTTAAAATTATGGATCTCTTACTTTCACTTATAAACCTCTGTCTCTTTTTTTTTAAAGGCAGACAGCCTGGAAGTCAGTTTGATGCAGTTTGTAAAGATAAATCCTGCTCATAAACATGTTAGTTGGAAATTCAGGTTTTCTGATAAACCAGGATATTTTAAAAGAGAAACTTTCTATAACTGAATTTTTAAAGTCTTTTGGAAAACCAATAATATTTATCCACCATAAAGCTCTATTAGCTACTTCAGCCATCTTTTAAAAAGGAATGTACATCATAACTAGCTTCAAGACTTTGTTTGTGAAATTAAAAAAACCACACCTGCAATATTTTATCCCCCTGAGGATAATGCAGCCCCTCCCCCCCATCATTGATGTTAAGCTTTACTGGCAGTTGTAATGCAATGGTTAGAGGGGTTGTGCTTTTGAAAAGTTATATTCATGGTATATCCTAGAAAGAGCTATTTTTGGAGTAACAATTAAGATTTGTGTGTACTTTTCTTTGCTGCAACACCTGATTATGATATTGGATGCAGTTGGCCTTATCTCTTGTTGCCAAGTGATAGAAAATCTTCAGTGACTCAAACGTTACATTATTACATGCTTTCAGATCAACCATTTGCTTTATGCATATGGCTGGGGTGGCATTTTTAAAAAGAGCAGTGGATTCTTCAATAATTTCAAATAGTGTTCTTTTGTGACAGATGCATTGATTTTTATTTTTAATCCCTTATAAAGAAGATTAACTTCAAGTTGCTATGATTTCATAATTTTCAGTACAGAAATATATTTCATGCCTGTGAATTAATTTTTTAAAAAATTATGCAAGGATCAGATAGGTGCATAGAAATAAACATGAAACATGAAATTATCATATGTGTGTTCCTTATCTCTTGCTGATAGTCTTAGGTTGAGGGCACATATAGGCATTCAAAGGCTTCTCTGAACTAGACTAGGAATAAGGCCCGTTGTGGTAATAAATACAATGGGCTCTAGAAAGAGGCTCTGGAAGAGTGCCAAGACCTTGGGCACTCAGTGTCAATTTGCTGTGGCAACCTCAGCACGGTATAATGACACAATGCACCAGTTTCTCCAGGAAAAGATCTCTGCCATCTGAAGTGCAGTTGTAGTTCAGTGTGATCACCATCCCTCCCCTGGAGATTGGCAACAATGGTTCCCCATGAGGGACTGGTTGGCTTGGAGGGTGGAGTCTATGGCATTGAACCTGTCTGAGGTCCCCCCCTCCTCCAACGTCACCATCTCCAGGCTCCATCCCTCAAATTTCCAGGAATTTTCCACCTGGAGTTGGCAACCCTATGTGCTTCCCAGCCAATCATCAACTTCAACTTTCCATCTCCCCCCTCCCCCAGCCTCCACCGTGCTCTAAAGCCCTGGAGCTCTTAGAATTCTGAGTGATCTCCAGCCCTTCCCTGGAGATTGGCAACTCTTCTCCACCCACTGCCAGGTGGGTCTAACTGTCCCTTCAGTGGCCTGCTTCTGTCAGTAAAAAGACCATGGACTTTCAGCATAATCCCCTCCCCCGCCCACTGCCAGCTTGGCAAACAAGCTTGCTCTGATTAGGGAGGGGGGGGGGGTGGATCCTGTGGAGGGCAGCATTTTTTTGGGGGGGGGATGGAAGCACTCAGCAGGGTATAATGCCATAGGGTCTACCCTCCAAAGCAGTCATTTTCTCCAGGGGAACTGATCTCTGTCATCTGGAGATCAAATGTAACAGCAAGAAATCTACAGGTCCCACCTGGAGATTGGCAACCCTAGGGAGAAAGTCAGCCGCACAGCAGGGGGTTGAAGGGAATGGTTTGATGGTCACTGGCCCACCTCATTAGCCAGCCAGCCATGGTGGAGCTAAGCTGGGCTGCGGTCAGACGTGCATTTTAATCCACTGTTGCCCCGCCTCTAATTGATCCAGAGTATTTTATTACAGAGAATACTGATCAGACTCACCCCTTTTAGCACTCTTCAAAGCGTTTTTGTACCATTCTTGAGCGATCAGATGCATATCAGACCCTGCAGCCAAGAAATGTTGCTGCCAGTCATTTTTAAAAATAATTTTTCCCTCGAGCATGCCCAGAAGCACTGCTATGCCTTCTGGGATATGTAGTTCATGGGGCTGTCGGCCATTTAAAAAAAGTTTACTCTCTAGGTACCCCTTTCCCAAATCACAGGAAAAAGCTGAAGTACAGAGGTGTTTTTATTTGAAAGTTTCTATGCAGAAAACAATGTTTAGAGCAGCCCCTGTGGGTGTGGGGGAGAGAAAGAGTGGTGTGAATAAGCAGTTGTGTGCACTTCGCTAACGACTGAAAAAAATGGTGGCAGAAAAAAAAGAGCCCTGTCAGAGCTGCTTGATTGACTGGGTGATCAGACAACAGGAAATCCAGTTTGAAACCAGCTCAGGCCAAAAAGACCGGACCTTAACAGGTATCAAATAAACACGCAGTAAGGGGGGGGGGGAATGGGACACAGACAACTGGGACTCGACAGACAGATATTGCTGTCTGATCATGCACTTTAAATCCATCAGGGAACAGCAATGGCAATGGATCAAACTGAACTTCTGATCACAGCCCGGGAGAAAGAGCCATTTCTTAGGGTTGCCATCCTCCAGGTGGGGCCTGGGGATATCCCGCTTTTACAACTGATCTCCAGCTGACAGAGATCAGCTCCCCTGGAGAAAATGGCTGCTTTGAAGGGTGGACTCTATGGCATTGTACTATGCTGAGACCCCTCCCCTCCCCTCCCCAAACCCCACCCTCTCCTGGATCCACCCCCAAAGTCTCCAGGGATTTTCCAACCCAGACCTGGCAACCCTATGATGGAAATACCTGAAGATTTGGGGGGTGGATCCTGTGGAGGGCAGGATTTTGGGGGGGGGGGGGGTGGAAGGAATCAGCGTGGTAAAATGCCATAGGGTCTACCCTCCAAAGCAGCCATTTTCTCTAGGGGAACTGATCTCTGTCATCTGGAGATCTATTGTAACAGCGGGAGATTGGCAACCCTAAGGGGAAAGATAGCCACACAACAAGGGGTTGAAGAGAATGGTTTGATGGTTGCTGGCCCACCTCATTAGCCAGCCAGCCATGGTGGAGCTAAGGAGGAGAGAGGGCCTGAGGAATTTCACACAGCCAATATGTTCCATTTTAGGAACTTTTAAGTAACGGTTTTTGTCAGGCATTTCATACAGAACCGTATTAGCATTTCGTAGAAAAAGAGGTGCAGGAGCTCATTAGCATAACTCATTTGCATAACTCATTTGCATATACCACACCCCCTAACATACCGGAAGTGTGTCAGAAGGCAACACCCACCCCTCAGGCTCCCCTCCACAGGTGAGTGAAACTGACCTGCTCTTCCTCCATTCCCTTCCCCATCCAATACTTTGTGCAATAAAAATAAGCGTAAAGAACACACCCTCATTCTCTTCCTGCTCCCTTGAAACCACCAGGTTTCAAGTAGACTTGAGATACCCAGGACATGTGCACCACCCATCCCTTTCCCTTCCCCTCCCCACAACAAGACACCCTGTGAGGTAGGTGGGGCTGAGAGAGGTCTTTTGAAAACTGCTCATGAGAGAACAGCTCTGAGAGAACTTGTGACTGGCCCAAGGTCACACCAGCAGCTGCATGTGGAGGAGTGGGGAATCAAACCCGGTTCTCCCAGATTAGAGTCCAACTCCTGACCACTACATCAAACTGATGGGGTGGAAGCTGCTGAAGGGTTGGTGAAATTTCTCCAGTACTTATGTGCCATGTGCCCAGATAAAAAATGGTATACTTAGAAAATTTATATGCCACCTTGAGCAAGTCTCTGGAAAAGCAGCACACAGTAATAAAAGGAACAATGATAAAATTATCAATATTAAAACAAAACATTAAAAACAATAAAGACCCTAGCAGGGCTTTCCCCGGGGCACTGCGCCTCCGCACTGCTTGGGGAAGCCGAGGAGGGGGCGGGGCTTGGTCATGTGCCCACCCCCTGGGCTCCTCACTCCCGGAGCTGCGCTCCTGTGTGCTCCTGCTCCAACGGACCCCTGCATATTAGTACTGGTTCCGCAATGGAACATATTGGCCCTTTCACACAGAAACGTGCCTCTCCCGTTGGGAAAGCGTTCCTGAGCCGGTTTACCTTGAAAGCTCCTCCCAAGCGTTCTTCAGTTCTTGTATCGGTCCTGAAGCACTACTGGATGCTGTGTGAAATGGCCCCCTGTTTCACAGTTTATTCTGACAGTTTATCCTGGGCACACTGGCAGTGTGTGGGGGAGGGGGGTTATGCTGATAGTCCGTTGTCTTTTCACTGACAGAAGCAGGCCACTGAGGGGACAGTTAGACCCACCTGGCAGTGTGCGGAGGAGAAGAGTGGACCCAGCTCCCAGCCGGTCCTTCCCCTTCGCTGGCTCCCTCCAGACTGAGGCCGAAATGCTGGCCAGTGGCTCTGTGGGCGGGACTGAGGCAAAGCAGGGAGAGAATGCAGCCAGTGGCCAGGGACCTCCTTTTGAGTGGCAGTCCATCCATCCTACTGATTTTGGCACCCCATGGAATCTTGCCACTTGAAAACGTCTTTATTATATAGGAAAGATGATTAGATGGTGTTTTGTCTGGGTGAGTCTGGCAAGGCAGTAAAACCCCTGAAAGTAAAGCTACCATTCTGGACAGCCCTTTCCCCCTTTGCCCTGAAGCAGAGCAAAGAAGAAAAATACTTCTAGAAACCATCCCCATGACCTGCAGGATCAGAAGGAAAAAAGATAATAAGAGCATCTTAGGATGTGGAAGGTCTCATCTGGTAGCATAGTGCTGGGTCTTTCCTCATACTGACACTTGCATCCTTGACTGATGTCACGTGGTAATTGTTTTTGCCATGGGTACTCTGATCTTAAACTTGTGTTTCCTGCAGAAAAGACACATGTGACTAATAGATGCTAATCATGTGAAACTGTCATGGAGTCACAGCTCAAAAAAGGCTCCCCAAGTGCACATACATTAATGTTTATGTATAATTGTTCCATACCATGTAATGTGGGTTTTAGTTGCATTCTAAAATGCAATGTTGAACTGAGAGGTACAGATTTTAGACAGTTTACTATATTGTAGCAGATGGATTTTTTAAAAAAAATGTAGTGAAAACTGGCTTGAGATGTATATACCAATTTTGCAAGACAAGGGAGTGAAAACATGTATTCTCAGTTACTACTTGTGTTTTAAACTGGATTTTTTTCAGGTTTAACAACTCAGTATGTGTGTGTGAGAGAGAGGGAGAGGGAGGCATGGAGTTTGTGCATGTGTGAAATGTAGTTGTTTCCTGGATAGCTTTGAGGCTTATTATTTCGTATGTGTTCTATATGTTAGTCCTTTGCAGCAGACACTACACCTAGGGTTACCAGGTCTGGACTGGAAAATACCTGGAGACTTTGGGGGTGGAGCCAGGAGAGGGTGGGGTTTGGAGAGGGGAGGGACCTCAGCATAATACGATGCCATAGTCCACCCTTCAAAGCAGCCATTTTCTCCAGGGGAGCTGATCTCTGTCAGCTGGAGAGCCATTGTAAAAGCGGGAGATCTTCAGGCCCCACCTGGAGGCTGGCAACCCTAACTGCACCTGTTTGAATAATCAAGGTCAGAAAGATCACTTGACATATGTTTCCATGTTTCTAACACTTGTTGGACTTCCCTACAGCCTTCAAGGACTATTGTAGAGAGTTACAAATACCGTGGTTAAGTTTTTCTAGACGATATTAATGCTTGATATACATCTTCTTGTTTTTCAGTATAAAAATATTAAATGAAGTATCAGTTCTCTTCTTCATTTATCAAATCATACATTTGTAAAGAGCTAGCAGTTAGCATTCTGAACTAGTTTGGTTGTTCCGGAGGAGAAATATCAATAATCACAAGCATTTATAATGCACTTTTGAATGTACAAAGTGTTTTGCATGTATTGGCTTGGATCTTGCAGAGCACCTCTGTTGACAAAAGAGGTTTCTGAATAGGTCCTCTGTACCCTCCCCTGTGTTCCTTCTGTGGGTTAGGAGACCTCTAAGAACAGCATGAGAGAGAAATCCCAAGTCAGCTGTGAGGAGGGGGAGGGATCAGTAAAAGACACTTTCCTTATATCAGGAAAAATTTTCAACTAGATCCAACCAGGGGCGTAGAGTTTTGTAAATTCGGGGGGGGGGGGGGGCTCTTTAGCGCATGTGCTTTGCACTCGCTGGGGCAATGTTCTACCCCCCCCCCCGGAAATTGCCACGCCTCCCTGGGCCCTTCCGAGGCTCGCCAGCCACTGCTGCCGGTGCCTCTCTCTCCCCCCGCCCTGGCCACTCCTTCCCTCTCCCTCCCTCTTTTCCGGGCGAAATGCCCGGTGTGGTGACATCACCCGGAAGTGACGCCATCATGCTGGGCACGTTGCCAGGGTGAGCCCTCGAGCCCCCCCCCCCCGTAGTCTACATCTATGGATCCAACTCTGTACTTCTGTAATTCTTACAAGAATCCTATAAGACGATTCATTAGTCCTGTTTGCAAATGGGAGGTTTACTATGACAGTAGCTTGTCTAAGGCCTCTACTAAGTTCATGGTTCAGCCAAGGTTTTAACTAGGGACTTCTTGTCAGACACTACTCTAAACCAGATAAAGATAAGTAGCAAGGAAGGAGGTATGAGTGACTTGTGCTTCCTCTCCATATGTCAGGTGGAGGTGAGACTTGGAAACAGCATGAATATGGCCCTGAGCTATTCCTTCTTGTGATTGCTAGAGCGCAATAAAAACGTGGTGGAAATCTGATCATAGATGTTGCAGTGTATAATCCTAAGAGTACCAAAGAGAAAGAAGCAGAAAAGAATGAAGGCAAAGGGATATTTCTATTTTTCAGTATGTTTCCATTCAGTATGTTTCCATTGAGCCCGCTTGCGGGGAGGGCGGGATAAAAATCCCAAAAATAAATAAATAAAATAAATAAATTGTGTATTTATGTCAAATTTTTGTACATGGTTTGTACATAGCTGTCTGTCTTGTAGAACCTTAAAACTTTCCTAGTATTACTTTACTAGATGAGTACAAGCTAGTTCCGTTCAATTCAGAGTAAGAGCCCTTTTCAGATGTTCAGTGTTGGCCCTTCAGTTTTGCATAACAGCACTGTATGCTACACTTAATCCTCCAGATATACCATCACCATTTTGTGTGAATGGGACATATATTTTTCATGCATGTACAGCTTCAGTACTACTTGATTCCCCACTCCTCCACTTACACCTGGCTGGATGACCTTGGGCAAGCCATAGCTCTGTACCAGTTGTTCTCTCAAGGACAGCTTGGGAAAGCGCTCTCTCAGCCCCACCTACCTCACAGGGTGTCTGTTGTGGGGAGGGGAAGGGAAAAGGAGTTTGTAAGCCACTCTGAGACTCCAAGTGAGTGAAGGGCAGGGTATAAATCCAATCTCTTCTTCTTTTTCTTCTTCTTCTTCTAATGCTATTCCTGTACTACCATAGTAGAAGAGTCATTGCATATTTGAGGATAGTTTCACATGTTGCAAAAAAGGCAAATTTCTATTGGTACACTATCTGTGTGCAGTAACAATAACGTGAAGGTAAATGCATCCATGTCTCAGCCAATCACAGGTAAATAGTCTTTGATATTGTATGTGGAACATCTCTAACTTAAATAAGCATCAGGAAATAGTTTTTTAACCAGTAAGTAAAAGCATGGATCTTAATCCAGGGTCTTGAGAAAAACTTATAAACTTACAAAAGATGCAATTGTAGGCTTTTGTTGCTTTCATGATCATTATCAACTTTTCTAAATGAGCTCAAATTGTTATATACTGAAGACTTGGTACAAGGGTACAGGTGCAAAAGTTTAGAATTCTATATAATTCATATGAATCTCAAGCAGAGATTTCCCTTTTTTCATTAGGAAAAAAACTACTTTGGTTTAATAATTAGTTAATCTGACTATTTTACACAAATATGTTTCAATCAAAAGGTAGATTTCTGGGGGTGTTCATGAGTTTGGTGAAAGCACATGTGAATGATGCCTTAATCATATCTAAATACTCTTTCTGCAAGTACAGCTACTTCAGCAGAGACTTAATAATATGATTTTGTTTATTCTCTGTTGTTAAATGAAGCATTGAAACTTACATTATTGCTCCTTAGGTAAACAGGGGGAGAGACATATATGTTATTACCATATTACTACTTACAGTAAGTTAGAATTTTCAGTTAGGTGACCAGTGAAATAGTGTTTTATTTTCACAATGGAGAAAACTAAATTTAAGATTTAGTTTGATTGCTGGGCAGTGTTTCATGGGTTATATTATCAGCTATATCCCCTCCCCCCTTTTTAGTTTCACTGAATCATTTCTTTTCTACTGCTCCTCATCCCTAATGATCCTTTATTTTATTTATTGAAAACATTTTTACTCCACCTTTCCATCCAATTTAGGATTCTCAAGGCAACAAACAATCAAAACCATTAAAACAAGATCTGGAAATATATATTACAAAAACAATTTAAAAAACAGTTAACAAAAACACATATGCAGATGAACAAAATGTATCAACAGGAAGGAGGATCAGTGAGGGAATACAAAATGGAACAAATTACCTCCAGACTATAGAGATCAGCTCCCCCAGAAGAAATGGCAGCTTTGGAAGTTGACCACTATGCCATCACATCCCTGTTGAGCTCTTCTCCCTTCCAGCTCTGCCCTCTCCAGGCACCATCCCTAAATCTCCAGGAATTTCCCAAGCCAGAATTGGCAACCCTATACAAAATCAAGAAGTTACCACCCACTGGTGGAAGACAGTGATCGAGGGGGATAGACAATCTGCCTGGGGACAGAATTCCATAATTTTGGTGCTACAACCAAGAAGGCCCTGTCTCGGTTGCCACCCATCTAAGTGCAACCTGGCTGCTTTTAAATGCAGATGACTGGATTTTCAGCTAACTTGTTTCCTTTGTGACAATTTGTGTATCTGCTTAGAAAAGATGGGGGGGATTCAGCTCCAGTTGTCTGCTTTTTGCTCACAACAGCTCGAGGGTGGGGAGGAGCAATTGTAAAACCAAATCCAGATAAGGCAATGAGACACCATAGTGACCTTGGAGTCACCACTAAATGGCAATAAAATTATGCAGACAGCCAGTGCTGAGATGAAACAATAGGAGAGTGGATGTGGCATGAAATGCAGACAGAAATTTGTGAGACTATGGCTGAGGACAGATTGGCCGTCTCGGCCGCTCTGCCTCCGCTTCAGAAGCGGAGGCAGAGCGGCTGTTCAGATGGCCGCATCTGCCCCCAGGAGGCGGCCCGGACGCATCGCGTCCGGCGCCGCGCTCCTTGCGCACCAGCCGAGCACCACTTTAAAGTGGTGCTCGGCTGGTGCAGTGCGCCCCGCGTGCGTGTTCCACCTGCCGAAGCAGGTGTGACCACGCGCGGGCAGGGGCGGCCACGCGGCGTTTACCCGCCGCTCCAGGAAGCCGCCTGCAGTCTAAACGCTGCGGGCGGCTTCCTTCCAGTGGCATGGGAATGCCGCAGGGTGGGGGAAATTCCCCTGCCCCATTCTGCCGCGCCGGGGAGGCGCGGCAGAAAACAAGTCTGTCTTCAGCCTATGTGAGATTGTTGGCACAATGGTGCGAAATACCAATGCAGATTGGACCTCTGAAGAGCTAAAGAAGGCACTCACTGTTGATGGTTTGGAAGATTTGTAAAATGAAGCTGTTCTGAGGACGTGGATTTGAGGTCATCTGTCAGGGTAGAGGAATGGAGGCAATTGTCATTTAGGAGGATGGTAGTTTTACATTTCTCTGTACTGGCTGTTCTGTTGAAATGTTGTTTTAGACGTTCTTAGCTCTCTCTATTGATGATGTGTTTTGTTTTGTTTTGTGGTATCTGCCTTGTGACACGTTTTTGGGAAGAAAGTCTGGTTTCTATTCTAAATGACTAAGTAATTTTAGTATCCTTGGTTAGGAACTGGCTGGAGCAAAATAAATGTATGGCATGGTTGTGAATTTTTCTACATACTTCTTGTTGAGGCCTGCCAGATATCTTGCCATGATTAACAAATGACAATTGAAAAAGTAAGAAAAAGATGGTGAGGTGTTCCTGTACTGTCTATCTTGATACCAAAGAAAGGTTCAGAGCTGGCATGTTAATATGCACATTTAATCAACATGCTAAAGAATTTATGTTGCTGCCAATTTGGCTACCCTGCTTTTTAAAAAAGAAAGTTCCCAATGAATTGTATAAAATACTGGCCAAACTTTTTCTATTGATTAATCCTGGACAGCATATTTTATGGCTCAACAAAACTGAAGACAATTTCAGGTACTGTTTTCTAAGGTCACATACTATACACATTCCTTAAATTGTACAGATATCACTTAGCAAACTATCAGTATCACAAAACTATGTATCACATATGTCCAAGGCTGCGTTCAGATGTCATGATGAACCACAATTAAGTTAAATGCCAGGTTACCATGGTGTCAGAATGCAGGCTTCAGAACAAACTTGGGTTTGGGGTAGGTGCTAAACTGGGAAACCAAACAACAGTTTGTACCAGGCTTGTTAACTATGGTATTTACTAACTGTGGTTCAACATTATGTTTGACTGCAGAAAGCATCACAAATGGTATATTCTTCCAACCAGCTTCTGGTTTTTGCTGTGAAATAGAGATGGGATGGCCGGCAGAAAAACTGGACATTTTGGAAACCTCTGGGGAAATTTTTTTATAAAATATTTTCTGTTTTGAAATGAATGAAATGCAAGGCAAGGTGTTATTCAATCAATATGTATAGTAGATGTGACAATCTTCAGCCATAAATAATGGTATTTCCTTTGTATACTACATACATATCGTTCCTATTATATAAAGCCGTTTTCAAGATTCCATGGGGCAAGATTCCATGGGGTGCCAAAATCTGTAGGCTGGATGGACTGCCACTCAAAAGGGGGTCTGATAAGTATTGGAGTCGGGAGTCCATGGAACAGTGAAACAGCTAGATCTTTATTGCTGGTCCGGGTGAAGCATCCACCCCAGGGCTCAGAGCCCTCCTTTTATGCTGGCCTAGGATAATCCCCTGACCTCACCCAACTGGCCTGATAGGCTATTATCAGTCTATTTACATCTCATAGGTTCCCTGAGAGAAACCTAGGTACATGATTGGTGGCCGGTTAGAATCCACCTAGCCTTTGTTCTACCTGGCTGAAGCTCAGGTAGTTTCTTGGCCATGTGCTCTGGCCACATGGCGGTCGCCATTACTGGAGCACATGGTGACCGCATGGTAAATACATAACAGGGTCCCTGGCCATTGGCTGCATTCTCTCCCTGCTTTGCCTCAGTCCCACCCACAGAGCCACCGGCCAGCATCTCGGCCTCAGTCTGGAGGGAGCTAGCGAAGGGGAAGGACCGACTGGGTGCTGGGTCCACGCTTCTCCTCCGCCCACTGCCAGGTGGGTCTAACTGTCCCCTCAGTGGCCTGCTTCTGTCAGTGAAAAGACAACGGACTATCAGCATAACCCCCCTCCCCCACACACTGCCAGCATACCCAGAATAAACTGTTAGAACAAACTGAGAAATGGGGCCATTTCACACAGCACCCAGTAGCGCTTCAGGACCGATACGAGAACTGAAGAATGCTTGGGAGGAGGTTTCAAGGTAAACCGGCTCAGGAACGCTTCCCCAACGGGAGAGGCACGTTTCTGTGTGAAAGGGCCAATATGTTCCGTTAGGAAACCGGTACTAATCCAGTTCTGCATGAAATGCCTGACAGAAACCGTTACTGAAGAGTTCCTGAAATGGAACATATTGGCTGTGTGAAATTCCTCAGGCCCTCTCTCCTGCTTAGCTCCACCATGGCTGGCTGACTAATGAGGTGGGCCAGCAACCATCAAACCATTCTCTTCAACCCCTTGCTGTGTGGCTGACTTTCCCCCTAGGGTTGCCAATCTCCAGGTGGGGCCTGGAGATCTCCCACTGTTACAATAGCTCTCCAGATGACAGAGATCAGTTCCCCTAGAGAAAATGCCATGAGTATTTCTACGTGCTATAACCTAAAAGAAAATTGTTTTAAAATGTTGTATAGATGGTATATGACGCCAAAATTTTTTGCAAATATTAATCAAAATATGTCAAACAAATGTTGGAAATGTAAAAAAAAAAGAAGGTTCTTTTTATCATATGTGGTGGACTTGTGATAAAGCAGAGACCTACTGGTCTATGATACATACAGAAATGGAAAATTTTTTGAAATGTACATTTAAGAAATTGCCGGAATTGTTACTGCTTGGACTTGAACCACACCTCCGCACTGAGGGCTCCCTATGGAGTTTGCGATGATACACATACTGCGAAGGGGGGGGGGGAAACGACACGGAGTCAGGATTGCCTGATCAGACCATCCCAACACTATGAGAGCATGCTGGAGTGATCAGACATGGGAAAGGCCATCCGTGGCCTGTCACAACCTGTTTACTACCAGTTTTTCCCTGGTGTCTTTTAACTCTGCTTCTGAGGTGGAGCAAAATGGGATGCCAATGGCTGTGGGGCGCTTCCCAGATGTTGTTGTCTGATCACTCCCTTTAAATTCACCCGGCTTTCATGCCTACGTCAGGTCCAATTGTGCATATGATCGCAGCCTTAGAAAGGTAGACTCTTCAAATTGAGAAGGCAGAACAAATTTGGGGGAAAGCTTTTTTGTGATTTACTTCAGAATTATTTGAAGGTAGAAGAGGACATTGTCCAGATCTTTAGAGTGAATTCAAGAGCTGCATTCAAGAATAAGCTACCTCAAGATATACTGGTTCAATTCACCTAAAAGAAAACATGACACACAATACTAATAAAACAAAGGGAATCACCAGGAAAAGAAGTGCAGATCTTGCAGGATTTACCAACAAGTGTGTTAAAGAAAAGGAAAGAGTTTGACTTTTTGAGGCAGATTTTGCAAAAGAAATAAATAAAATATCGTTGAAAAATACCATTTGCAATAGAGGTATTTTTACCAAAAGAAAGAAAAATAATTGCAACAGAGGAACAAGCTAGGCAACTGGCCAAAGAACTGCAGGCAGAAGGCTAACATAGAGGAACAGAAGGAGAATCTTCAGGTAACTCAAAGCAATTTGCTAGAAGCTCAAAGCAAAGTTCATAGACCAAAAACTCCAAAGAAGAAACAAGCATAGAAAAGGATAAGTTGGATGTGTCAACAACATCGGGGCAAAATGGATACATTATAATAAATTTAAAGTAGTATAGAAGAAGTAAGAGACTCAGATGGAAGATACCTGAATGTAAAAATAGGACTCCCAGAAGGCAAAATATGCATGATAGCAACAATATACACACCAAATGATGCTAAAGGTAATTTTTTTGAGAATTATTTCCAAATTATGCTAGACTTCCAAGATGAGGAAATAATGATTCTTGGAAATATGAATGGAGTACTAGACCAAAAAAAAAAGACAGATCAAGGAATACTAAAGGTGGAAAATTATCTAAAAATATATTTCAATAAATGGGAATGCTGGAATTAGAAGACTTCTGGAGGACCAAACATCTAAAGAACAGAGGCTTTACCTTCTTCTCGAACAGACACTAAGGCCGAGGACAGACTGGCACTGCACTGCATCAAGAAAGCGGGGCAGAGCAAGCTGGGGCAAAGCATCCTGGAGCTTGCCGTTTACACTGCGTGCAGTGCGGTGCAAGCATTCTGGGGAGGAGGCGGCCCGCAGCGTGCACACTGTGAGTAGCTCCTGGCGGCAGTGGCAGCGCACAGCTGTGTGCTTCTGCGTGCATTCACACCCGCTGGAAGAGGGAGGACTGCGCGCCCAGACGGCTGGCCACCAGTACCTCCTGGTGTACAGCTGCCACAGGAGGGAAGCACCACAGGACCAAGTAAGGATGGCATGCCTCCTCCAGGCAGCTGCAGCTGTGTGAATGGGCCCGCCTCATCCTCTTGCACAGCGGACCTGAAGCGGGCCAGAACTCCAGTCTGTCTTCAGCCTAAACATATTCAAGAATAGACACGTTGATATTAAAAAAAATTGATAATGAATTTAGAAAAAGTAGAGATTTAGCTGAAGATATTTGCAGACCACAATCCCATAGAAGTCCTCTTGCAATGGAACAGAATCACATATAAGATGGAGATTAAATGATACTTTTTACTACAAGAAGATGTAGTAAATAAGTGTAAAAAAGATTTGGGAGAGATTTTTGAAGTAAACAACACAGAAAGAATGTCTCCAGCTACAATTTGGGAAGCAAGTAAAGCTTTTATCAGAGTAATTCTACTAGCAGCTGCTGCTTTAAAAAGTGAGAAAGATTAGAACAATCTAAGATAATAATAGAACATAAAAACAGTCATAATAAAAACACCAGCAGAGATTAAACAATTAAAAAACCAATTTACATGTGTTAGAAATAGAAGAGTGTCAGAATCTAGGGTCAGTCCAAGCCAAATTCCAGGGTCAGAGTCAAAGTTCAGTCCAAAGATCAGTTCAGAGTCTTATACAGGAAGCAAGATCCAACAGTCCAAGGTTGTTCACAAGTGCATAAAGTTTCCAGAGTCAGAAGCCAGTCCAAGGGTCACAGGAGCAGATTTCAGAGCTGTGGTCACTAAGTCAAGAGGTCAGTGACTTGTTGCTTTAACATCAAGCAGTCTCCCTTGACTGGCTTTTATAGGCCTCTGATGTAAGGTTTTACTTGCAGCCAACTGCTTGGAGTAAATTTGCAGTTACTCATCATCAGCAAGCAGCTGATGTCAGGCCAGGAGATGTGTTTCTTCTTTCCTGAAGCTCCATTCTAAACCTTTGTGTCTGACACTCAAAGGGTGTGGGTGAAACTGATGGGCTGGTAATGACCACCTGGGTTTCCTCTGTTGGAACGGTATTGGAAGGGCTAATGGCTCTTCATCAGCTGTCAGCTGTGAACTCTGACAAGCCTGCGGTTCTCTTCTTGCTTGCTGGTTTCTGATGGTTCAGAGCTGATTTCCTGAGGCTCTTCTTCTCCTGAGAAGTCCTCTTCTCCTGAGGCGTCCTTGCTGTTGCTGAGTCGTGGCTGACCCTAGACAAAGAGGTACAGAAAAAAATAAACATTCTAAAACAAAGAGATTTTGAACATGCGAATAGATCTGGCAAATATCTGGCATATTCTATCAGGAAGGAGTGAGAAAAAAGTGTAATAATAGGTTGCAAAGGAAGATCAAATTACATATGCAGAAAAATAAATACAGGAACAATTTATCAGTGTTCTCTCAGGATTATACAAAAAAGAAGCTTGTTTCAGAAAAAAGAATAAAAGAATAATTAAGAGACAACCCAATTGCAAAGTTTATGTAACACAGAAAATATTAAATCAAACAATAGCAATTCAAGAAATCTCTGGATGGGTTGACAGCATCGTGTTATAAACACCTTGAAGAAGTATTAATAATACCTTTACAAAAAGTTATGAATGAGATAAAGGAAAAGAAGAGAGTACCCCTGACATGGCAAAAGGCGTATATAATTCTAATACATAAAGAGGGCTGTGATACATTGCTACCACAGCCTTATAGACCTATTTCTCTGCTGAATGTACACTACAAAATTTTTGCCACAATAATGGCAGAAAGATTAAGAAAATGCATACCGAATTTAATACACTCCAACCAAACAGGTTTTGTACCAAAGGAGAACATGAAAGATAATATATGATTCATAACAGATGCAATTCAATTAATGAATAAGAAGGGAAAGAAAGCGGCTTTTCTATTTCTAGATGCAGAGAAAGTGTTTGACAATTTAATATGGCCTTTCTTATTGAATGTTTTATAAAATATGGACTGTGGTCCTGAAGAAGAGGAGGAGGAGGAGATTGGATTTATACTCCACCCTTCACTCAGAGCAGTTTACAATCTCCTTCCCTTCCTCTCCCCACAACAGACACCCTGTGAGGTAGGTGGGGCTGAGAGAGCTCTGAGAGAACTGCTCTTGAGAGAACAGCTCAGAAAGAACTGTGACTGACCCAAGGTCACCCAGCTGGCTGCATGTGGAGGAGTGGGGAATCAAACCCGGTTCTCCAGATTAGAGTCCACCGCTCTTAACCACTACACCAAAGTGTCTGGGTGCATGGGATGTACTCAAACCAACAAGCAAAGATTTTAATTAATGGGAAACTAACAGAAGCAATTTCAAATGAGAAAGGAGCACATCAGTGATGCCCTTTATCCCTTTTATTATTTATACTAGCAATAGAGAATTTATCTATAAAGATTAGACAAGACAGCAGAATTAAAGGAATAAAAGTGGATGATGTAGAGTTCAAAATGAAAAGTTATTCAAATAACGTGGTTCTAAATTGTTGTAATATGTTGTAATTGTTGTAATATGTAATTGAACATATTGAAGAATTTGGATCCCTGTCAGGCTATAAAATTAATAGGGGATGAATTCTTCATACAGACTAAGGGTATAGCTATGGGTTCATCCTTTGCACCTAGCATAGCGAACCTTTATATGGCTGAATGGGAATCTAAGTGCATCTTGGATTTGCGCTACAATCCTTATGCCTCTAATATATTATTCTATAAGAGGTACATTGATGATTTATTCATGATTTATAAGGACAACTCCACTATTGAAGATTTTGTGCAATGGCTTAATGGTGTACATGCTTCTATTAAGTTTTCTTTGAAGTTTGATGCTGAAAAGCTTGCGTTTTTGGACACATTGGTTTTTGTTAGGGAACACAAACTGGCGGTCAGACCTTACCATAAAGACACCTTTCCTACATCATCGTCTTTTCATGTACCACATTTAAAAAAGAATTTGCCATATGGACAGTTCCTTAGAATTAAGAGGAACTCTACTTATGAGGAGCACTATATGGAAGAAGCGAAGAGACTCACTAGCCAGTTTTTGAGTAGGGGATACCCATCCTGGGTAGTCGAGGAGGCTCAAGAAACAGCGGCTAGGAAATCAAGGACAGAATTGTTTGTAGCTGCGAAGCGTGAACCTTTTATGCCTCTTTTGTTTTTGATTATACTCCATTTGCTTTCTCCATTAAGAGAATAATTAATAGGCATTGGCACATTTTGAAAGACATCCCGGGTTGTGCCATAAAATCACATATAGGTTTTAGAAAAACCTCGAGCTTGAGAGATTCACTAACGCATACGGACCTCAGTAGTAACATCCTCCCAGAGAATCCCTTAAAGGGACACTACTGCTGCCATGGCTGTTCGGTCTGTCTGTTAGTATGGGAAACCAAGGTTTTGGATTTCCCAGCTAGTGGTTTTAAGAAAGAAATTAAGACCTTCTCTAATTGTGGATCAAAGAGATTAGTGTACCTCTTGCAGTGTCCCTGTTTAATGCAGTACATTGGGGTCATGACGCATTCATTGAGGGTCTGCATGGCGGAACATAAATCTCGTATTTGTTCAAATAACTTAGAGGCTCATTTGGTTTTACGCTTTTTAGAGAAACAGCATAAACCAGAGGACTTTTAAGTTTTTGGTTTTGGAGACTTTGCATGTGTCTAGGTATAATAAGGTGGATATTAGGAAGAAACTACTGCAAAGGGAAACATATTGGGTATATAGATTCAAAACTTATCACCCTTTTGGTTTAAATATGTCCTTGGATTTTTCTTGTTTTGTTTAATGACTTCTCCAAGTAGTTCCATTTGTGTTTGCCTTTAAGAGATGGGGCAGATATCTTGTCTTGGTTCTCCTTCTTAATGAATGCTTGATGCACATTGTATCACATTGTAAAACTTGCCTAGCTATGTATAACTTTGTATGAATACTCTGTGTATGATCCCAGGATGGTGAGTTCATAACTTATGTTTAGTAGAGTTTTTGCAAGCCATTTTTAAAGCATGTTGTATTGCAATTAATTAATGGTACTTTTCTTTAGAAAAATTGATATTGTTGGGCTGGTCTGATGGTAAAGGATTGTTTTCTTGGATGTTGTTCTACTAGTCATTCGTGAAGGTGTTGTAAGCTCATTAATCCTTTGTTATTCATTTGTATTTGTATTGTTATAAGACTTTTGTAGCCTTGTATATTGCATTTTTAATAGTTATATGATGGTCCTCACCTGATGAAGACTGCCAGAAACGAATTTATTTACCGGATGCTTCGTTGATTCTTGGACCTCTGTTTATTGTATTTAATTGATATTTTTGCATTGCTTTTCATATGATTTATTGATTTAGTGTATATTTCAGCTATAAGTTTCTCTTGCTTTTGACTCATTACATAGCTGTTGTTCTGCTTATTGCTTGATTTAAAAATGATGAATAAGCTTCAAAATATTACAAGAATGAGAAAAAAGAGAGGCCGTTTCGCAGTTCCTAATAGAAATTTATATTACCAATCAGCAGGTCTGGTCTGAATTGTGGACTGGTCTAAAAACCCAAGACAAAGAATAGTAACATTAGAATTAGCAGTTCTTGATAAAAGCCCATACAATTATTTATGGATTAAGAAATGGATTAAAAAGATCATATAACACAAGAAATGTCATGTAATCAGATATGGACTTTTGAGAATATGGTTTATACACCAGGATTTATTGAGCCCCTCAAACGCTTTGCTTATGTCCCCAGTAGAAGCTCACTATGATAAGAACTCAAGAAATAAAAATTATTTTTTAACATATGGCATCATAATAAAAATCTGTTTCCAGTCACAATTTAAGGTACTATTGCTGACACTTAAGGCCCTATATGACTTGGGACCAGCAAGTCTGAAGGACCCCCTTGTTCCTTTTCAAAGCTACCCAACTGTAGGGTTGCCAGCCTCCAGGTGCGGCCTGGGGATCTCCCTTTTTTTACAACTGATCTCCAGGTGACAGAGATCAGTTCCCCTGGAGAAAATGGCTGCTTTAAAGGGTGGCATTGTATCATGCTGAGGCACCATCCCTCCCCAAACCCAGCCCTTTCCCAGATCCACCCCCAAAATCTCCTTGTATTTTCCAACTCAGACCTGGCACCCAATGCTATAGTCATCTGCGACCCTGGCTCAGGTGCCCCCACTTTCTGAGAGTGGGTGGGCAAAAACCTGAGAGATGGCCTTCTTGGTCAACTGAAGACTTTTTTGTTTTGTCTGGTGTTAACCTCAGTGATCCTTCTTTCCTGCCCTGCATTTTTTTTACATGTGTTTAGTTTATTGTACTGTATGTGTACTATATGCTTTATTGATGCATTGTGTTTCATTTTTAATACAGGCTGAGCTGAATATTTTACTTTGACTTCGTCATTTTGAGACAAAATAGGTTTCAAGATATTCCAAAGAAGTAAAAAGCTAAAAGCAAAAAAAAAGGGGGGGGAAGTTTTACTTTCCCTTTGAGGATGTAAAAGCCAGCAGTTGATCAGATGTCTCCCCAGCTCTAACCATCACAGACAAGTCTCTTGAAAGGCAGGGAGAAGAAAAAAGATGATCCATATTAACTAAACTGTAGATTAATTTTAGGGGATGTACTAGATGAAGATTCAGAGTAACATTACCTACTAACTGGAGGGTAAGCAACCCACATAAGCAAAATACTCAAAAGGCTACATGGTTAAGAATCTCTTGCTGTTAGCTAAATCCCATTGCATGGCTTCCTTGAATTAATTAAGGACATATTTACTTATCTCCAGAGCTCCGTTGGGGTTGGGGCGTGCCGGGGCGCTGCTCCAAGAGAGAGGAGGCCGGGGGCGGGCACATAACCAAGCCCTGCCCCCCAACTCACTTTCCCCAGCCTGCGCTTTGGTGCAGAGCTGGAGGAAAGCCTCCCCCCGCAGCTTGCTCTCCCTGGCCCACGCTTCAGCGTGGAGCTGGAGGAAAACCTCCCCCCCACTCACCCTTCCTGGGCCGCGGCAGGCTGCTGGCCCGGGGAGATGCCCCATCCCTCCCCTCTCTCACTTAGCCTCATCCCTCCCCCCTCTCGCTCACCCCCCATCCCTCCCCCCTCTTGCTCTTCCCGGGCCGTGGCAGGCTGCCAGCCCGGGGAGGCCCCCATCCCTCCCCCCTCTTGCTCAGCCCCCATCCCTCCCCCTCTTTTTTTCCCAGGCCGCAGCAGGCTGCCAGCCGGGGGAGAGAAGCCCCCATCCCTCCCCCCTCTCGCTCAGCCCCCATCCCTCCCCCTCTCGCTCTTCCCGGGCCGTGGCAGGCTGCCGGCCTGAGGAGAAGCCCCCATCCCTCCCCCCTCTCGCTCTTGCCGGGCCGTGGCAGGCTGCCGGCCTGAGGAGAAGCCCCCATCCCTCCCCCCTCTCGCTCAGCCCCCATCCCTCCCCCTCTTGCTCTTCCCAGGCTGTGGCAGGCTGCCGGCCCGGGTAGAAGCCCCCATCCCTCCCCCCTCTCGCTCAGCCCCCATCCCTCCCCCCTCTCATTCTTTCCAGGCCGCGGCAGGCTGCCGGACCAGGGAGAAGCCCCCATCCCTCCCTGCTCACCATTCCCAGGCGGGAGGGGAGCAGGAGGGAGGGAGGGAGAAGCTGGGCCCCAGTGCCCAAGCATGAGGGGGGGAAGGGAGGGAAACACCGGGCCAAGTGGCTGACAGCCACTGGGCTCGAGGGGGGGGGGGAAGAAGCGCTTTGTCTGTCTGTCTGTCTGTCTCTTTCTTTCTTTCTTTCTTTCTCTTTCTTCTCTCTCTCCCCCCACCCACCTCCCTACCTTCCTTCCTTCCTTCCCCCCTCCCTCCCTCCCTTCCTTCCTTCCTTTCTTTCTTTCTCTTTTTCTCTCTCTCTCTCTCCCCCACCTACCTACCTACCTTCCTGTTCCTTCCTTCCTTCCTTCCTTCCTTCCTTCCTTCCTTCCTTCCCTCCTTCCTTCCTTTCTTTCTTTCTTTCTTTCTTTCTTTCTTTCTTTCTTTCTTTCTTTCTTTCTTTCTTTCTTTCTTTCTTCTCTCTCTCCCCCCTTCTTACCTACCTTCCTTCCTTCCTATTCCTTTTCTTCCTTCCCCCCTCCCTCCCTCTCTTCCTTCCTTCCTTCCTTTCTTTCTTCTGACACACTTCCGGTGACGTCAGGGGTGTGTGGCCTTCTGACACTTCCGGTGACGTCAGGGGGTGTGGCATATGCAAATAAGTTATGCTAATGAGCTCCTGCACCTGCTTATCTCCTATACTTGAAAGACAGCAGTGTGTTTACTACATCACTTAACATCTGTTTAGCCACGCTGCTGATATATTATCACCCAATTAACAATAAGCAGGCATTCTTGCTGCCAATCTTGAAGATTTTCTTAAAGATCTAGTGGGTCTTTTATTTGCTTTCTCCTGCATCTCTGTCAGTTAACTTCTGAGTAGTGCTTTGGGCCTTCTACCACAAACAAGATATTTCCTTGAAGATCAGTATTGCTATCTAGAACATGATGTAGGTGTGTAGTATGAACAATTGTATGTATAAACCAGGCAAGGAAAAGAGGGAAGGGTGTTGAGAAACAGGAAAGCTTGACGCCCTTCCAGCCTGCGACTCATCCCGATGGTTGTTGGCAGCGGGGCTAGGAGTAACCCCTCTCCGTCATTGGTGTTGTGGAACGCCAGGTCAATAAACAACAAGGCCGTGGTACTCCAGGATTTCCTGGTAGACCAGAGGGCCGACCTGGCATGCGTGACTGAAACCTGGGTGCGGAAGGGGGAGACTGTAGCTCTTTCCCAAATGCCCCCCCCCCAGATTTGCGGTCCTGCACCAATCACGGACAAGGGGACGGGTGGTGGTGGCAATCTTCATATGGGAGGCTTACTCCTTCAGGGTGCTCCCGTTGGTAGAGATCACGGGCATGGAATGTGTCGGCCTGTTGTGGGAGGCTGAAGAGAGTTTGGCTGTGCAGCTGGTGTACTGACCACCTAATGCACCAGCCAGCAGCCTGTCATCCCTGGTGGAGGCTGTATCAGGCTGGGCGCTAACCTAACCTTGTGGTTTTGGGTGACTTCAATGTCCATGCCGATGACGCAGCTTCCAGCCAGGGGGTGGATCTAGTGTCATCCTTGGCAGCACTGGGACTCTCTCAGTACATCTCGGCCCCTACACACTAGGCTGGGCACATGCTCGATTTGGTCTTTGCCATGGGGGTAATAGTGGACCGAATCACTGCTTCGGCTGTGCCATGGTCTACGCCCTGGGGGCCCGTTTGAATTTCCCTCCCCGGCCCCTAGGTGGTGAGCCTATTTTGGCTCGCCCGCAGAGCCAAATGGACCCAGTGCGGTTCCAGATGGCTCTGTGGGAACCAATGTCCCCTGGTGGCTCATTGGATGAGCTGGTTGAAGACTGGCATAGCTGGCTCGCCACAGCCATCGACGAGATCGCTCCCAGGCGCCCTCTTCGCCCCCGCAATAGGCTGGCACCCTGGTATTCCCAGGAGTTGCACCAGTTGAAGCAAGAGCTAAGACGGCTAGAGAGATGGTGGCAGCGTGCTCGCAACGAGGCGTCAAGAACATCTTATAGGACATTTATGAAAGCCTATGAGATGGCAACCAAGGCAGCAAAGAGGGAATTCTATGCTGCCGAGATTGCATTTGCTAGCTCATGCCCAGCCCAATTGTTTAGAACAATTCGATCTCTAACAACTCTGCCTACTGGAAGACCAAACTTCCAAACCCCTAAGCGAAATACGGTAGCCTAGAAAGTCAATTTCTTGTTTGTGGAACTCGCACTTGGAGAGCTTAGCAAACAGCTTGTGTGCTTTTAAGGTGGACAGGACTTCCCTCACCAACTTTTTTTTTGTAATAAATTTTATTGTTTTCTAATACTCTTACATATTTTTCTTATACAAACCCTTTTTCAATATTGTATCCATTTTTGTTCTATTGTATAATCTTGTTATCATCTTATAATGGTGGTTTCCCACCACATCTGAAGCATTTAACATTTTCAACTTTAACCATTCTTTATATGCATATATATATTTTTACTCTCCTGGTAACGACATATAAAACCTTACAAAACTATCCATCATATAAATTCTTATTTTCTTATACAATTCTAAAAATATCCTTATCTTCTAACTGCCATTTATACATTCAAATATATCTTTTTAGTATTATGTCCAAGTATAAATGTAATTTTTCATATCCCAATATTGTTCAACATATTCTTTCAAATCTTTCCAATCTTCTAAAAAAGTCTCTGGGTACAGATTATTCAATTTTCTCGTCCATTTGTCCATTTCAGCCATATACAACAATTTTTTCAACCACTCCCACACCTCCGGTATTTTTTCACCTTTCCAGTTCTGCGCATAGACCATTCTTGCCGTTGTAATCATATACCATATTAGTGTCCTTTTTTTAACATTTATCTCTTCTACTTTAAGTCCAAGCAGTAACAATTCCGGCAATTTCTTAAATGTACATTTCAAAAATTTTTCCATTTCTGTATGTATCATAGACCAGTAGGTCTCTGCTTTATCACAAGTCCACCACATATGATAAAAAGAACCTTCTTTTTTTTTTACATTTCCAACATTTGTTTGACATATTTTGATTAATATTTGCAAAAAATTTTGGCGTCATATCTATGTCTATACAACATTTTATGTCATATCTATGTCTATACAACATTTTAAAACAATTTTCTTTTAGGTTATAGCACGTAGAAATACTCATGGCATTTTTCCATAGAAATTCCCAAGATGACATTTCAATATCTTTGTTAAAATTTATCACCCATTTTACCATTTGTTCTTTAACCATTTCATCTGCATTAAAACATTTTAGCAAAATTTTATACATTTTGGAAATCATCTTTTTCCCTCCTTCTTCCCAAATTTGCTCAATTTCGTTATTTTTTCTCTCTAAAACCAGTTTTTTTATCATTCTTATAGAGATCATACAATTGTCTATACCTCAACCAACCATAATCAAAGTCTATCAAATGTTCTTTCAATACAAGTTCTTTGCCTTGTCTTATTAATAAGTCTTTATATTTCAGCCAGTCCTGTCCTTTAAAATACGATGATGGGTTTAACACTTCTGCTGGTACTATCCACAAAGGTATTTCTTCTAGGAAAAAGTTCTTATATCTTGTCCATGTATCCATTAATGTTCGTCTCAGATAATGGTGTTTAAACATATTGTCCATTTTTGCTTTGCCATAGTATAGATAAGCATGCCAACCAAACCTGCAATCATGACCCTCTAGGGCTAATAGTTTTCTGTCTTGTAGCGTAGCCCATGTCCCTATCCAGGTCAAACATACCGCATCATGATATAACCTTAAGTTTGGCAACTGAAAACCCCCTCTTTCTTTGGCATCACACATTATTTTCATCTTAATCCTTGGCTATTTCCCTCCCCATACAAACTTGGAAAGTTCTTTCTGCCAATACTTAAATGCTTTTACATCTTTCACAATCGGAATAGTCTGAAATAAAAACATTAATCGTGGTAATACATTCATTTTAACCGTAGCAATCCTCCCCAACAATGACAAATTTAATACATTCCATTTTTTGATATCTTGCATAATTTGCAGCCTTAGCTTTTCGTAGTTATTTTTATAAAGATCAATATTTTTCATTGCTAATTCAACACCTAAATATTTTGTCTTTTTACCATCTCACATTTTATAAGTTCCTGTAGTTCAACCTGTTTTTTATTTGACATATTTTTACACATCACTTTAGATTTGTTCTTATTTATATAAAAACCAGCCAAGTCACCAAACTCTTTCACTCTTTGCAACAAATATGGTAATGTAGTCGTAGGTTCCTCTACTATAAACATCACGTCATCAACAAAGGCTCTATATTTAAAGGAAAAACCTTTTGATGTCAGGCCTTTAATTTTTTTGTCTTCTTTTAAGTTTAATAGTAAATCTTCTAGTATCCAAATGAATAACAATGGTGAGAGCGGGCATCCTTGTCTTGTTCCTTTTTCAATCTTGAAACAATCCGTTTTTTCAGTATTGATTATAAGAGAAGATTTCTGTTCTTTATAAATTGACTTAATCAGGTTTAACATATAGTCTCCAATCTGGAGTTGTTCAAGTACTTCAAACATAAAATCCCAATTTAAATTATCAAATGCCTTCTCCGCATCTAAGAAAAAAAAGCCCACTTCCCTCTCTGGATGTTTGTCATAGTATTCTATCGCATCAACCACTGCTCTTAGGTTGTCTCTTATTTGACGGTTAGGTAAAAACCCTGCTTGTTCTATTTGTATAGTCTCCATAAGGTGTTCTTTTAATCTTTCTGCTATAATCTTAGCAAAAATTTTGTAGTCATTATTTAGCAGAGAGATTGGTCTATAGTTCTTTACATTTGTTAAATCCTGACCTTCTTTTGGGATAAGAGAAATAGTTGCTTCTTTCCAAGTTTCTGGGACCTCACCTGTAACTCCAATATCATTCATTAATAATAACATTACTGGTGAGATCGACTCTTGCAATGATTTATAAAACTTCACCGTAAATCCATCTGGACCCGGAGCTTTACCTAATTTTGCTTCTTCTATTGCCTTTTTAATTTCTTGTATTGATATAGGGTTATTCAACAGTTCTTTAATTTTTTCTGTTGGTTTTGGAAGCTTTAATGTTTGTAAATATTCTTTAATCTCTCTTCGGTCTTTTTTCTCCTTCTGAAAAAGTTTTGCTTAGTATTTAAAAATTCTCTCATTATTCCTTTGTTGTCTATTATCTCTGTATTATCTCATATCACTTTTGTGATAAAGTTATTTTCACGTCTTTTCTTTAACTGCCATGCCAAATATTTTCCAGGTTTATTTGCGCCTTCAAATGACTTTTGTTGAAGTTTTTTTAAGTTCCAATAAATCTCTTGGTTCAAAATAACTTTTATTTGATCTTGTAACATCCAAATCTCCCTTTGAAGTTTCTTTTTCCCTGGTCTTTTCTTCAATTCATTTTTCTTTATTTTAATGGCTTGCATAATATTATCATATTGTTCTCTTTTCTTTTTATTTTCCTTGTTATTTAACGATATCAGTAGTCCTCTCATCACTGCTTTGTATGCATCCCATACAATTTGAAGTTTAGTCCCCTTTTGCATATTTGCTTGAAAATATAAATTGGTCTCTTCTTGCAGCTTTTTTATTATCTCTTGATTGTCCAGCAAGTCCTCATTTAGTCTCCATCTCCCCTGTCTTCTTGAATGTCCAGAGGTCCATATGCTGGGATTGTGATCCGAAATCCATATGCTGGGATTGTGATCCGAAATTATTTTAGGAAGAATTTCTATTCTTTTTGTCATCAATGCTAGATTAGTTGTCATCCAAATCATGTCAATTCTTGAATGTGAGTCATGCCTATTAGAATAAAAAGTAAAGTCTTTTTCTTGTGGATTTAATTTCCTCCAAACATCTTCTAACTGTTCTTGTTTTATCAACTTGAAAAAAAATTTCTTTCGCTCCATTAGGTGCATAAATGTTTACAATTAAAATTTTCCTTCCTTGTACAGAAATTTCAATAGCCAAATATCTTCCTTCTTTATCTTTAAATATTTCTTTAGGTTCCAGTTCTTTTTTCACATATGTTACAACACCATTTTTTTTGTTACCTGCCAATGAAAAAAATTCTTCCCCCAATTTTTTCCTAATTATATATTTATGGTCTTGCTTCTTAAGATGTGCCTCTTGTATACAAATCACGTTACATTTTTGTTTTTCCAGCCAATGTCCTACCATTCTACGTTTCTGGGGTGAATTAAGTCCATTTACATTCCATGAAAGTAATTTGTAATCCATCATGATATAACAGTAAATATCTCCAAACTCTTCCTTATGTTCTGCAATAAATGCATACATCTCTCCTGAAGTCTTGATCACCACTCTGGTACTATCATAGTTAAAACTTAGTCCTTGAGGTATTTCCCAACAGAATCTCATTTTTTTCTCCTTCAGTTTGTCAATCAAGCGCTTAAATTTTTTTCTGTCTTGGAGTATAGCTCTAGAAAGCTCTTTCATCACAATTATTTTTTCCATCCATTTCAAAAGCATCTGTGAAACATTTCTTGTAGATTTGTTCTTTAATTCTCTTCATTGTAAATTGGACTACTACGTCTCTTGGTAGATTTTGTCCCTTGCGTATGCTGAATTAACTCTATAAACAAGGTCCATATGGTCTTTAATGGTCTCCTTCTTGTAGAAATTCCGCTAGTGCCTCCTACATTCTTGTAAAAATATCCTCACTTAGACTTTCATCAATCCCTCTGAATCTCAGGTAATTTTGCATATCTTTGTAATGCATCATTTTTTCCACTCTATCATTGTCCTTTGTCACTTTCTGAATATTTTCTTCCAGCTCTTTTACTTTGTTCTCCATTTCTTGTGTTCTTGTTGTTAAACTTTGCAGTTCTGTTTTTATATCTGCAAAATTCTTGTCCACTTGTGCAGCCATGCCATTTATTTTAATGTTCACTTCTCCAATTGCACCTAACATTTTGGTATTCACCTCTCCAATTGCATCTAACATTTTCTTTTCCATTGTCTCCATAACAGCCATTAATTCTTTTTTTTTGCAGCCATTGTAGGAGAGGACCATGTAGCTGCTCTTGATCTCAGTCCGTCTTGCCGCTTTAAAAAAGATCAATTTTTCCTTGTTCTTCAAATTAAACAACAATTATTGCATTCACAAGTGCTGGTCATGCCAAGTCAAACAACGTTAGTTTCGCCATTCTACGTTATGTAGTTTTTAAGATATTAATGTTTAAAGTTTTTATTAATTCAAAATGGCAGGTGCAACTTCTCTATGGTTTAGGTCAAAGGTTACTGTCTTTTCAACTTTGCTTCTGGCTTGCCGTAGTCCTCCTCTGTCCCGTCTTCTTTTTTCCGCTTGTCTGCTCTCCAAAACATCACTTCCTGTTGTAGTCCGTCCAGCCTAGTCTCACTGCTATGATTCTCAGCCTCCTCTGTCCCTTCTTCTTTTTTCCACTTGTCTGCTCTCCAAATCGTCACTTCCTGATATAATCCACACAGCCTGGTCTCGCGATGATTAGACTCCCTCCTCCCAACTTTTCTTAACCACAGGAATGTTAAACAACGTTGTTTTTAAGCGATTTAAGTCAAAATCCGGCTTTTTAGTGCTCCAAAACTGCACTCAGCCAACTCTCCAGTACTTTACAGCTTCACCCGTTTGACTTCCCAGTTTTAAAAACGCAGCGATGCTAAGCCAAAAGTTTTTTTCGTTACTTTTTGTTGATACTTCACTTCAGATGTGGTCTCACAGTTTAAACTTTGTCTTCTTTGCTAAGAAATCGGGGGGATGGTGATTTTAAGCTGAATGAATCAGCCCAGCTCGGCTCCTTAGAGATGCTTGCAGAAATCTTCTTCGGGAGAGGGGTTCAAGGTGTTGGAAAAGTCTCCTCTGAGACTCCTCCTTCACCAATCTCACTCTCACCTGGATTATAATGCTTGCCAGTCCTCACACTGCCTGTGTGAGGTTGCGTCGGGTGTTTTTATCACCCGAGCTGTCGATAAGAGCCGCCGTTCGCCTTGCCAAGTCGCAAAGCGTGTCAGACCGCCATTCCTCCAACCGGAAACCTTCCCTCAACAACTTAACATGAGAGGCTAAGTCTTGGGAATAAAGAATGTTATCATCAAGGTAACAAAGGGCCCCTTTGAATAAGTGCTTGTGCAACACTTCATTAATTAGACTCAAATATGCCTGGAGCTCCAGCCAAGCCAAAGGGCATGACTAGATATTCAAACTGTCCCAAGGGGGTATTAAAAGCTGTTTTGTATTCATCCCCCTCCTTAATGCGGACTTGGAAATAGGCATCACGTAAATCCAATTTGGTAAAAATCTTCCCCTTCGCTGCCTCGGCCAACAAGTCTTTGATCAATGGGAGGGGGTAGGCATTGGAAGTAGACACAGCCTTCAGACCCCTATAGTCAGTACACAGTCTTAGACCCCCGTCCTTCTTTTTCCAGGAAAGAACGGGAACAGTGAAAGGAGAGGTAGCAGGGCGGATGAAACCTCTAGCCAAGTTTTTATCCAAAAAGTTGTGGAGCTCACTCCACTCAGCTGGCCCCATAGAATAAAGTTTTCCTTTAGGGAGTTTTTCACCCGGCAACAGTTCAGTAGCACAGTCAGTAGCTCTATGGGGGGGCAGTTCATCTGCCTCAATCTCACTAAACACCTCAGCCAGATCCTGGTACACAGAGGGTATTTTCTCCAATTCCTCCTGGATCAGACACGCTTGAGGAGCTACCGGGGGCCCAGAACCCCATTGGTCTACCCATTTGTGTTGCACATATTTAGGGTCGACCCAGGAGATTTTCCCCTCACTCCACTTGATATACAGGTCATACAATCCTAGCCAGAGGCTGCCCAGCACCATGGGGAACTGAGTGTGTGGGGTAATTACAAAAGCTTGCTTCTCCCAGTGATCCCCCGACCCCACTATCAAAGGTTCAGTCTCGGCCATACACGGCTCCTTCATTTCTGAGCCGTCCATTTGTGTGAAACAGTGGCTCCCCTAACAGGACTACCTTGGGCCCCAATCCTTCCACTACTAGTAGGCTTATTAAGTCTCATGTGCACCCAGAGTCTATTAGTGCACACACACGGACATGAGTGCACCTTCCAGGGGCTATTACAGTCACAATCATATAAAGTAGAGGTCCAGGGGTGCTCAACACTGGCGGCGCAGCTGGCGAGGGGACCTGCAGCTGTGTGCCTCCTACTGCAGGTCCTTGAAGTTTCACAACAGCTGTTCAGCCACAGTCTCCAAGGCATGGGTCTCAGTTGTTGCCCCTTCCAGCTGCAATGCCTGGGGTTTATAAGTTCCTTTTGGAGGTTTCGGGGTCCCTGTCGTGCTGTCGTGGTGGGTCTTCGGGGCAGCCGCAGGGCAGTTAGAGGTGTAGTGCCTGGCTTCCCCACATCTCATGCAGAGCTCGTTTCATCCGTGCATCACGCAGCTCTTGCACCACTGACTTCAGCTTAGACTTAGTTGGGGCTTTAGGTGCAGAATGGGAGGGATGGGGCCCCAGCTTAATCAATGTAAAATGCTCCTCCACATCAGCCGCCGCCCGCATCCAAGCTACAAGGGAACCAGGCCGGTTATTTTGTAACACAGTCTCATAAATCTCCGGATTGAGGCCCTCCCTGAATTTCTCAATGAATAGATCTTCAGACCACCCATGCACTTTGGCAGCCGCTCTCCAGAACTGGGCAATATATTCCCTCACAGAGTTATGACCCTGCACCAACTTGCGCAGCTGGTTCCGGACCTTCTCCTCCCCCAAGGGATCTTCATAATGCTGCCTCAGCGCCCACATAAACTCGTTCACCGACCTGAGTTCAGGGCCCGGGGGGTTGTGTAGGCTTACATACCAGTCACTCACAGTGTCTCGTAACTTGGAGCTGATGTAGCCGACCCTCTCGCGCTCCGTGGGGTAAAGATGTCCCCATGAGTCCAGGAACCTTTCGATCTCGATGAGGAAAAACCATAGCCGGTCAGGGTTCCCGTCGAACGTTGCCACCAGAGGATCTGCCAGCAGTTGACAAAAAATCTTCTCTCCAGCCTGGGGAACCAATAGTCCAGGAGCCACTGGGGGAAGGGGTGCCCCGACAGGTGGGAGAGGCTGGTTACTAGCACCTGCGGGTGCGAGTTGAATGGGAGGTGCGGACACCCCACTGACAGCTCCTGCTGCCCCGGCCCCGCCATCCGCACCTTGCACAGGAGCCCTCCTTTGGAACCCCTGTATCTCAGCCAGAGCCTCTCTCAGCTCCAAAGCAAAATGATCTTGCATTTCTTCGAACCTCCGATCCATCTGCTGCCACAATTCTTTAGGAACGGCAGCCGGAAGTCTGGATGGGGTCATTGGACCAGGCTGACCACTCAGCCTCCAGTTGCCATGGCGTTCGTCCTCGAACTGTACTCCAGAGCCCCATCTGTCATGGGTCCAAGACTCCTCTGTAGTGGTTCCGAATGCTGACCAGGAATACTTCGGTTTCACCGACCTCTCAAAGGTGATCCCCCTTGTAGGGAAGGGGGGTAATAAATCCAGCTCTGTGGTCATTGGCACCAACGAGGGCAAAGTGGTCACTGGGATCTCAGGGGTAGAGACTGGAACGAGGGTCCCATCATCCTTCAAGGTCGGGTATGGGGTGCTCTCCTTCCATTAGTGAAAGATCACTAACACTGTGAGAACCTTGTTAGATCCAATAAGCCAGGCCTTGTATTGAATAAAGTCCTTTTATTTCTTAATGGTGTATTCAGTAAGCACTTTCGGTGTTAGTGATGACAGTTACAGGGCAAAGGGTGAATTATACCAGCTTCAAACATCAGGATAAGAATATGGCACCAATCAGGGTAATTGCAAAAATGCGCAAAAACAGTCAGTTCAGACTTGGCAGCCTTTCCCCTCCTCCCACTAAGCTCCCCCGGTGATTCCCATACTACCAACCACCTGGAGTCAGTGCCATTAGGAAAACACTTCAAGGTTACAGGCGCTTCTCAGAGAAACAGAAACAGAGGCCTGAGAGCAAACGGGGAGGGGAGGAGGTAGAAAGCTCAATGACGTGGCGAGTACAGGGCACCCAACTCCCGCCCAGGAAGATGACAGGGAACCTGACATTTAGGTTCTGATCCCATGTTTTGAGATCATGATCAAGTGGCTAATGCAGAACAAGATGACATTAAATCCAGGCAAGATGGAAGTGTTGTTGGTCAGTAAGACTGATGCTCAGGAGGGTCTGTATCCACTTGTTTTGGATGGAGTGGAGTTTCACTTACAGAGCAGGTTAAGAGCTTAAGAGTGCTCATGGTCTTGCTGTTTGAAAAGCAGATTGGTACCAGTGTTCCTCTAAGCTGAATTAATGTGAGCTAATTCACAGGTTTTTTTAGCCTCCAGCTCACACATTTTTGTCTTAGCTCAGAAAGTGTCAGATTCTATTCTATATGCACACTTGTTTCTTTCAATTGTTACTAAATGTTTCTTTCTTTCATTGAATCTGACAATGATGTATGTTGCTGAAGATTGCTCTGGTTGTTACTTTCAATTTCTTTGTAGTTGCTATCACCCATATGGTTTATTGCCTCCCTTGATGTAAATTGCCTGTCTGCTTAATGTTACTTCTTCAGACGGGAGAATGGGTTCCTACATACCAACGCGTCACATAAACAAAAGCTATCTTGTTCCTGTTTCCTCCCCCTCTCACTCCAGTCTCTCAGGGCACTATCTGGCTGGTTATAGCCTTGAAGGTTATTTTATTGTCATTGCTTGAATGTTTTGCCTAGGACTTAGCGCATCTGGGTCACACAGGCCAAGAGGGGAATGTTTATGACTTTTCTCACCTACGGTGGGAACAAACAGTCGCCATGTTTTCCCGCATTTTAGTTGTATGCTGATTGGTAGGACATGTTTAAGCACTCATGCTTGTAAGTATATTAACCCCAAGCCTTCTTTGTTCTGTGTCTCTAACAAACATCGAGACCTGTTCCAGTATCTGAATAAAGGACTATGTTATAACAACAAAGGCCTGATCATTTGCTGATAGCACAGAAGCCTCACAGAAAGAATGGCTCCAGAGCAAACTAATTTATGCAGCAGCCAAA
Source organism: Lepidodactylus listeri (assembly GCA_029233225.1). Lineage (NCBI taxonomy): Eukaryota > Metazoa > Chordata > Lepidosauria > Squamata > Gekkonidae > Lepidodactylus > Lepidodactylus listeri. The sequence continues at coordinate 3,299,204 of JARCFY010000011.1, forward strand.
TCACTTGCTCACAACTTTAATGCCAGTTGCTCACAAAGTGGAATTTTTGCTCACAAGACTCCATGGCTTACTGGGAGCATTGGTTGTCACTGTGGCCAAGAGTTCACCAATCCTTCCCTTTCTTAGACTCAGCTGATCTGGCCATGCTGATCCATACCTCATAGATGGGCTCCTATAACACACATTACATGAGACTGTCCTTGAAGACAATCTGGGAACTGCAGATGATTTAAAATGCAGAAGACCCTGACAGTCGGGGGCTAACCAATGGAAACATGGCTATCTTAAAAGAGCTACATTGACTGCCACTGTTTCTGAGTTCAATTCTGGTTGTTAGACTTATAAACTGTAAAGCCCTTCATGGCCTAGGAACTGCATTTTTGAAAGCGCATCTCTCCCATGCAGCAGTTAAAGATCTTCAGCTGCCACCTTTTGGTTGTCCCCAGGTGGGATGTAGTTCTATATCTTTATAGTAACTGTTGTATATGGTAAACTAGCTGTTGTATGCTGCAGCCCCAAATGTCCCCTGAAGTGCTGTTTCTGGAGACACTCTGGGACAGTCTTTTGGGAGGTGTTTTTGGTAGAAATGAATTTCATAAGTTAATTATGTATCGTGCAAAGAAGTACTTTCTGTCTGCTGTACATTAACTTCAGTGGATGCCCTTGAGTTCTAGTATTGGGGGGGGGGGGGGGAGAGGGACACACACAGAGAGAAGATTGTTTCTATTCACATTCTCCACATCAGGCATACTTTTATAAACCTCTTTCCTCTTTGCCAGTTTTTTATAACATGAGAAGCCCCAAATTCTTTAATCTTTTTCTGTACAGGTCTTCTAAACTCATGATTAGTTCAACTGCATTTTTCTGGACCCTTTCCATGATATTCTTCTTGAAATGGATCAACCAGGACTGTACACCTTATTTCAGATGTGGATCTATACAAGGGCACTGTGATACTAGCCATTTTATTTTCAATAATTTTCTTAATAACTGCCAGCACAATTAACATGAGAAAACGCCTTTGCTCATATTAATAATTCTTGTAGAGATGTAAAATTGAACCAACTTGTCAAATCTGCATGATTATTGGGCAGCCTTTTAAAGCTTTTTCATGGAGCACCATTTTGTGGCAAATCTTGATACATTACACTAGACATAGGGTGGAAATCTTGCTCCTCCTGAAGTTAATAATAAAACTCCTACTGATTTAAATGCTGCAAAATTGCATCCATAAGCTTCAATTACTCCCTGCTAGATTTTTGCTTACCTCCTGAGCAAAACTGCAGACCTAGTTTAAAAGTAGGCTTGCAATAATTGTGTGGTATTTGTGTTAAACTGTATAAAGTCTGTTTCTTAGAAATAATGCTAACACAATAGACTATCTGACACTTTTTATGTTTAGGGCAGGCACATCCTAAGACCTGGTCCAGCACCAGTGCCTCAGTTCATAGGTTGCTAACTTTCAAATGGGGCCTGGAATTTTCCTGGAATTACAGATGATCTCTATACCAGGGGCCTCCTGATACCTTTCCTTGAGGTTGCCAAGTGTTTTTCGAAAGTGGGTGGGGCCAGGTGGTGTTTGCTGAGCAGGTCATCCGATTGCCCATAAGAGCATCTGATTGGCTATGATTATTTTTTTTTAAGTTTCAGTAACAGCTGCCACTACAGTAAGAGTATCTCTCACTTCTCTTTCCCAGTGTATTTTTGAACGTATACGTCTTCTTCTCTGTACTGTGGCTTCCTCTGTGTATGTGTCTTTTTGTGTATGACTCTAGCTCCTGCAGCAGCCCCCACTACCCTGTGAAAGAATTCCAAAGGTGCCCACAGGCTCAAAAAAGGTTCTGGACCCCTGTTCTAGACCACAAAGATCAGTTCCCCTGCAGGAAATGACAGCTTTGGAGAGTGGACTCTATAACATCCTTGCTGAGTGCTCTCCCCTCCCCAAACTCCACCCTCCCTAGGCATGGCCCCCAGATCTCCAGGAATTTCCCAATCCAGAGGAGGCAACCCTAAGACTGTTACCATATATGGAGTGAGAAATGCTAAATTGAGAGCCAGTTTGGGGTAGTGGTTAAGTGCGCGGACTCTAATCTGGGAGAACCGGGTTTGATTCTCCACTCCTCCACTTGCACCTGGCTGGATGACCTTGGGCAAGCCATAGCTCTGTACCAGCTGTTCTCTCACTAGAGGCACTAGAGATCACATTGCAAGTTTACAGTGGTTGTTGGAATATACAAGAGAATTTCAGAAGAAAACCAGCTTGTGTTTCACAGACTACAGCAAAGCTTTTGACTGTGTGGATCAAGAAAAGTTGTGGTTGGTTTTGAAAGAAAAGTGTGTGCCAGAGCATCTGATTGTTTTCGTGTGCAACCTGTTCTCTGGACGAGAGGCTACTGTTAGAACAGAATATGGAGAAACAGAATGGTTTCCAGTTGGCAAAAGGTGTCACATATGGATGTATTTTATCTCCCTATCTGTTCAGTCTGTATGCTGAACACATCATAAGGAAAGCTGGATGAGATTTAGATGAAGGTGGAATGAAAATTGGTGGAAGGAACATTAACAATTTGAGATATGCAGATGACACCACATTACTGGCAGCAAAGAGTGAAGATTCGGAACTATTTCTGGTGAAGGTTAAAGCAGAAAGTGCCAAAGCAGAATTACAGCTGAACATCAAGAAGACAAAAGTAACGGTTGCTAAGGAATTGCACAACTTTAAGGCTGACAAAGAGAAAATTTAAATTGTTACAGATTTTCTATTCCTTGGCTCAATCCAAAGGGAGATTACAACAAAAAAAATCAGGAGATTGAGACTGGGAAGGGCAGCCATGAAGGAGCTAGAAAAGATCCCTAAGAATAAGGATGTGTCACTGGGAACCCAGATCAAGATAATCCATACTGTAGTATTCCCTATTACTATCTAAGAGTGTGAAGATTGGACAGTGGAGAAAGCTGACAGGAAGAAAATTGATTTATTTGAAATGTGGTATTGGAGGAAAGTTTTATGGATATCGTGGACTGCCAAAAAGACAAATAAGTGGTTTCTAAAAGATCAAATGAAGTATGAACTCTCCCTAGAAGCTGAAATGACCAAATAGAGGCTATAATAGTTTGGTCACATTATGAGAAGACAAGGGTCACTGGAAAAGGCAATAATGGTAGGAAAAGTTGAAGGCAGTTGAAAGAGAGGAAGATGCAACATGAGATGGATTGACTCAACAAAGTAGACCATGGCCCTGTTTTCAAGACCTGAGCAAGGTTGTTAACAATAGGACTTTTTGGAGATCGGTAATTCATAGGTTTGCCATAAGTCAGAAGAGACTTGATGGCACTTCACATACTGGTGTAGCACTAGCAGCTTTCACACTGCAGAGAAGAAATATGCAATAGGATTCAGAATATGCAAAAAAGACCCCAGAAAGCATAGCAGTTTAACAGGAGTACATAGCAACCCACCAATCATGAAGAGGCATGCCAAAAATGCCCCTGTGGCATGTACACAGAAGAAGACATGGCCCTCCTAATGTCAGACTACTGTCATCTACACGCACAGTACAAAGAGAGATGGAACACAGCACCCTCTACTGGGAGTACAAACATGATGTGATCAGGAGGTGCCCTAGAGTGAACAGACTGAAATGACTGGGGGTAGAGAAGGTTAGAAAGGTAATTAAGCCCTGTTCCCACCATGATGTCATCAGGTGTGTATACAGTGCTGGAGCTGCACCAGTGTGATCCCAGTGCAATGCTGGTGTGGCTTAATACTGGCTTTACCAATTCGTTATCAGTATACACCAATGTAAGGGGTGGGAGTCGATATTCCAAGCCATTTGCAAGCAATTTAGGGTGGCACCCCTATTTTGATAATTCTTTTAGATCATTTGCTAGATTCCTAATTTAAAAGGAAAGGAACTTGTTGCAATGCAATTTTTTAACATTTGATACTCAAAATGTGACAATTGAAAGTGAATTCTTTGGTACTTTTGTTTCTGTGTAAGTCTCTGAATCTTCCAATTTAGATATCTTCCTTTAGCACTTTGACTCAAATGGTAACCTGAAAAGGTAGCTGACAGTTGTTTAAAGCACTTGTCTCTGCAAGATCTCATGAGAGCTAGTAATAGTGCATTTGCTCCTGAGTAGGTAATAGTTCAGCTCCTTCGTAGGATATACCTAATCTACTTCCCTCTCTGGGGGTTTTTTCCACTTTTTATTGTGTGACACTTTCAGTGTTTTGGTGGATTGCATTAATTGGTGCCCCTTTCCCCTCTATCATCTTATAATGCTTTCTAAGGAAAAAGTGGTTTTAGTTGATGGATATTAGTGAGTGTACGTCTGTTTTGTTGAAGCTGTTGTTTTTTAAAAAATGCTTCATAAAATTAATTTTACAGTTAAATAATTTAGTGTCTGTCTAACAGAAATAATTGAGTTGAAAAGTATTGTTAGGTCTCTGCAACCCATGAGCTTTTACAGTTATGGGTAAAAACAAAATCAAGTTAAAGCTTGATTTCTTTTCAAAGTAATGTCTAGGTTATCACCGCTTTGTTTGAAATCTGTGGGTAATTCTCCTGTAGTAAGCCAGTTTGGTGTAGTGGTTAAGTGCACAGACTCTAATCTGGGAGAACCGGGTTTGATTCTCCACTCCTCCACTTGCACCTGCTGGATGACCTTGGGCAAGCCATAGCTCTGTACCAGCTGTTCTCTCAAGGACAGTTGCCTCAGAGGTCTCTCAGCCCCACCTACCTCACAGGGTGTCTGTTGTGGGGAGGGGAAGAGAAAGGAGTTTGTAAGCCGCTCTGAGACTCCCAAGTGAAGGGCGGGGTATAAATCCAATCTCTTGTTCTTCTTCTTCTTCTTCTGTACCTATCCCCTGGATCCCATGTTTTCAACTATGTCATATTTTTCCATGTCATATTTTTTCTCTATAGTGTATGTATTTTATATAAATAGTGCTGTGTATGTTATATAATCTGCCAACTGAAGGTAACACATTATTTGGCATGTGAAGTGGGTTCTAATCCATGAAAGTTGTTATTAAAGGTATTTTTAAAAGCCAAAAGACTCTTCATTGTTTTTGTTGCAGCAGATTAAAATATGACTCTAACTTCAGTCCTATGCTCACTGATCGGAAGAGTAAACCTCTCTGAATAAACTGAGATTGGCTTCTGAGTAAACAGGAATAGGATTGCACTGTATCTCTTTGGACTTTGTAACTGCTGTGTTAACATTGGCCTATTTACTAAACATGCATATCCAACATACCAATCTTTTAGTGTAAAAAAGAAAGCATGATAGTTTGACTTAACAATATTAATATTGTGATATTGCTGCTGCAGTGAGATAACTAAAAATAAATCACCACCACATTTAAAAAATTTTTTCTAGAAATGCACCCTTGAATCTATCCCTTTGATCTTGCTTTGAATCTCTCTCCTCCCCATGAAGTTGGAGGCAGATACTGCCAATCCAGTCCCAGCACTTATCAGGCAGTAGGTTTGCCAATCTGCAGGTGGTGCCTGGAATTATTCTGGGTTTATAACTGAGCTCCAGGTGAAAGAGATCAGTTTACCTTGAGAAAATGACTGCTTTGGAAGGTAGCCTTTATGGCATTCTATCCCACTGAAGTCCCTTCCCTCTGCAAACACTGCCCTCCTCAGGCTCCACCCCTTCCCCAGTCTCAAGGTATTTCCCAACATGGAGCTGACAACACTATCAGGCAGACATCTCCCCACTATGTAGAATGATTGACTGGTGGGGAGTTCCTCAGAAGCTGCCCGTTTTTCAGGATGAGTTTGGGTTTGCCTACTACCTGAGGGGTCAGCAGTACCAGAAATTTGACCGTGTTTATGTGAATACTAGGAATAAGGCCCATTGTGGAAATAAATATAGTGGGCTCTAGAAAGAGACTCTGGGAGAGTGCCCCAGCCTTGGGCACTCAGCGACAATTTGCTGTGGTGACCTCAGCAGGGTATAATGACACAGAGTCCACCATTTTCTCCAGGGGAACTGATCTCTGCTGTCTGAAGAGCAGTTGTCATTCTGGGTGATCTCCAGCCCTAACCTGGAGATTGGCAACAATGTTCCCCAGGAGGAAATGGATGGTTTGGAGGGTGGAGTCTATGGCCTTGTAGCTGTCTGAGGTCCCACCCCACCCCAAACCCCACCCTCTTCAGGCTGCACCCCTCAAACCTCCAGGAATCTCCCAACCCTATCTCCTTCCCAGCCAACCATCTACCTTTATCTGCCCCTCTGACTTCAGGTTTCCATCTCTTCCCCCCTCCCTGCTGCCTCTACCTAGGAAAAGTGCTAACTGCTATGACACACTGGCTGTCTTGGGGGGCCACCTCAGCAAGGTATAATGACACAGAGTCCACCATTTTCTCCAGAGGATCTCTGCCATCTGGAGAGCAGTTGTAATTCTGAGTGATCTCTAGCCCTCACCTGGAGATTAACAACAATGGAAATGGCTGGTTTGGAGGGTATCTGAGGTCCCACCTCTCCTCAATAGTCTTCACCACAAAATCTCCAGGAATTTCCTAACCTGGAGCTAGCAACCCTAGTCAGGACTGGCCTCAATGTGTTCCACACAAACAGGGCCAGGGTTTTTTGCACACTAGGCAAGGCTACCTTGTGGCGCGCCCCCAGGCAAGGCTGCCTTGTAGTGCCCCCCCCACTGCAACAGCCATCCTCTTTACCACCGGAGCCCCCCCAGCCGCAGCGCCCACCCATCTGCCTGGACTCACGAGTTCTCCAGCCCCACTGGCAGCCACCTCCACTGGCTGGCCGCAGCACCTACAAGTCTATCCTCATTGGCCCAAGGCTAAGTTTGGTTCTTAGCCTAAATGGAAAGCTGCATTCAGACATAATGGTAAATCTGTGAGGCTTCTGCTCGAAGTAGTCAAGGATCAGATCTTTGTTGATGAAACACAGTTCTTTATTTCCAATTACTACATTACTACAGGTCCTCGGATTATTGTCAGGAATAACACATACAATAGAAGCAGGACTAATATACCCTCCAGCACAGTTTGAATTGCCCATAGGTAACCAATCAACAGAAAGGAAAAACCGCGGGCTAAAGGTCCCTTGACCATTTGCTTCCCACAGGAAAAGGTTAGGTGTGAAGCAGTAAATTTCCCTTCTTAAACCAGACCCCTCAGATGTAACCATCTTTCACATAACAAATAGCTTTCTCCAAGGCCTTCACACATTGATAAGAAACTGGTCCTCGTCTCCCCTGGCAGGGAGGAAAGGAATGCGGAGGCGCGAGGGTGAGAGGCCGATTGTTCTCATGCTCTGAAGTCGCCACCCTCCTGGACAAATGGTTACATTAACCAGCCCCAGCCAGGGCCATAAACCCAGTGCCATAAAGAAATGAAAAGGGACAATGCATAGTGGATACAAACAAGTATCAAACATCAAACATGGGTTACATAGTGAATGCAAGGATAGGTTGCAAAGGTTACATAGCTAGCAATAAGCCCAATAAGCCCCAGAAGCCCTTGTTAGAATCCATAGATTCTGACAAAATCATGGTTTGCATAATGCACACTATCTCCTGGTTTGAGTCTCTCTCAGTCTCTCCACCACCCCATTTGCCAGCTGCGCCCCTAGTTGGCCTAGTGATAGAGCCGGCCCTGCACACAAAGGCCAAAGTAGGCCTGGAAAGGGCTTCCTACCCCAACCTTTTTACTGACAGAACCAAGCTTAGTTGACTAGCAATAGCCACTATGGGGAAAGTGAGCCCTGCAGCAAGAGAAAAGAATGGTTTGGCAGCCGGTGGCTCACTTCAGTAGCCAGCCAGCCGCGGAGGATTCAAGCAGGAGAAGCATCTTCATCAGAAGAGACAGCTGTTTGGGCAGTTTATTCTGACAGAGAAGAGTGGCCAGGTCAGCAGTGGACGGGGGACAGGAACAGACTGAACACCCAGCTAATGGCAGGCGAGTACTCTTGAGTGGCAGTTGATGGGCCAGTGGCTGATGGAATGCACAGCACAGTCAATGGGAGAGCTAGAAAGTGCCAATACACTAGGGCTTTTATGTGTATGGGATGCTTGAAAACTACCCATGTATCATCAGCCATGATTTTTTCCCCCCACAAGTATTTCGGATAGTGACAGTCCTGATAAGCCTCCCTCTAACTACCTTTTCTGACTGTGTTGTGTTTTTAGGCCACTTCCTTGTCACAAGCCAGAATGATCTGGCCCTTTACATAAGCTTGCACCTTGTTGAATCCCACAGAATCCCAAGTACAAGGTTTTCTGCACTGCAGTCTCAAAGATGGCTACAGTCACCGTCTTGATGTTCACTTTCTGTTGCAAGTGAAGGCTGCACTGTGAAACAGAGTGCCTCCTATCACTTCACTACATTTATCTAGTTGCTGTGCCACAACTTGAGAATATTGAGTGGGGTGTTGTTGTTGTTGTTTTGTTTTAGCATTCCTCCACAATGACTTGTGTTTGTGAGAACTGATTTTATTGACTATCTTTTCCTTGATACTGGTCAGCCACACATTACTGGCTGATAAATCTGGACTCCCAGGTAGCCTCCGTAACCATTAACGGGGGAAGGAAACAAATAAGATGCATTTCAGTGTCATGTTTGAGGCATACCCTTAGTCTTGTCTTTGTAGAGTTGCCATGTGCTTGCTGGAACTCCACTGGCGATTGGGATACATTATCTTTAAAAGTCGACATCATGATGTAACTTTCAAGAAAATCCAGAAGTGATGTCACACTCTCTTGGAATCACTGAAAACTATAGTTTAGGAAGTGACACCACGCTATCATTGACAGCTGCCCTAGGGTTGCCAACCTCCAGGTGGTGGCTGGAAATCGTGAATTACAACTGATCTCCAGGCAACAGAAATCAGTCCACCTGATGGAAATGACCACTTTGGAAAGTGGACTCTATGGCATTACACCCCATTGAAGTTCCTCCCCAACTCAAACCCCATATGACAGTCCCTATCTGTTTCCTGCCCTCAGAAACAAGATTTTCCCTTTGCTTTTCTCTTTCTGACTGAGCTACCCCAGTAATGTGTTTTCTTCTTTGCTGAAGAACTCTGGCTGTCCCACCCTGTCACAGTATGTTATTTTACTGCTGGCTCAGCCCAGAGACCTGAGAGAAGAGTCAAAAAAACCCTTTTCCTTATATCACTGAAATGGCACTTGAGGCATTTATTCACCTAGGATAGGGTATCATTATCTTAGAAAGGACAAAGTCAATAAACACTGGCTTTATTTTGCCATCTGGTGACTACTGCTACCACTAAGCATAGTGACCAATCCTTGGTAGTCAAGTGTGGCTCAGTGAAATGAAGGCTTTTAGAAGATCAAGACTGTGCTTTGCTAGGACAATTCTAAATTAATGTGTCTGAAAATAACTTAAACTGAAGAAAGAATTTGATTGATCTCCACATTAGTGGTAAATAATTTCCCATATATTGCCATTTGTCAATTTTTAAAAGTTCCTTTACATTTAATCTCATGTTGATGCAAAATAAAGCATGTGTATCACTTAAATAGTAAGATAGCTTTAGATTTACCAGTATTAAAGAAAAAGCTGGAGAGCAATTTATGTTCTGCAGTTCATACTGTGAATCAATTTTGGTACTGAAGCCCATTAATGTGAATACTATTAATTCTAAAGGAATTATTTAAGAGACTGTACACTGATGGAGTAGCACGTATTATATTAAATGGCTTTTTAGCTAATTAAAAGGTAAAGTGACAGGCATTTGATAATTGCAGAAGGTATTTATCACAGAATCTCTTAACTGTAGGACTGGAAGTATCCAGCCAAGAAGGGTATTTTGTCATGATATATTCCTCTCTATGACTAGAGTTCCATAGCTGGCTTGGTTGTGTTTCATTATGAAGCAATTCATGTAATCAGGAAGGCATTTCTTATATCTATACATCTCAGTTAGGCCTGGCTGTTTGCTACTCTTCAACCGCAGCCGCCCTATGAAAGCCAGTGTGGTGCAGCAGTTAGACCTTCTAAGTAAGGCCTGCATGACCCAGGTTCAGGTCCCCATCTTGTAGTGGAAGCTGACTGGGTGGTTTTGGACCAGTCACATACTTTCATCCTAACCAACCTCACAGGGTTGTTGTCTAGATAAAAAGGAGGAAAGCATAATGAAAGCTGCTTGGTCCCCACTGTGGAGAAAGACTGTAATTTCCCTCGGTAGAGGCTGTGGGGGAGGAGGGTAGAGTTGGAAAGCTGAAGACAGAGAGGCAGATAAAGGTAGATTGGCTATTGGGTGGGAAGGAAATATGGTTACCACAACTCCTGGTTGGGAAATTCCTGGACATTTGAAGAGTGTAGCCTGGGAAGGGTGAGATTGGGGGGGGGGGGGCTTCAGATGTGTGTAATGCCATAGACTCCACCCTCCAAACCAGCCATTTCCTTCACTTGAACTACCATTGCCAGCCTCCAGACAAGGGCTGGAGAGCACCCAGAATTACAACTGTTGTCCAGGTGACAGAGATCAGCTCCCCTGGATAAAATGTCTGCTTTGGAGGGTTGAGTCTGTGGCATTATACCCTGCTGAGGCTGCTTGCCTCCCCAAGCCTCACTGTCCCAAGTCTCCACCCCCAAATCTCCAGAAATTTCCCGACCTGGAGCTGACAGCCTTAAGGTGAATTGATCTCTGTAGCTGGGAGATCCATTGTGATTCCCAGAGAACTGTCACTGCTGCTGGGTGGGGAGAGGAAGCAGGTGGGTGACTGAGAGCACCACCACTGCTGCTGCTGCTGTGTGGGGTGGGGGAGGAAGCAGCCAGGATGGGGGAAGAAAGAGTGATGGGGGCAGAAAGAGAGAGGAAGTAACATGCATGGAGGAGAGATAGAGAGTAAGAAAAGCGTGGCAGAAGGGAGAAAGAGTGTGAGAGAGGTAGGGAGAGAAGGGAGAAAGCAAAGGTGTAAGGAATGGGATAATCATCCCACAAGTTTCTTGCGGGTGTCTACTTGTCTATATACTAATAATGACACTGGACAAATCTGAGGATACTTAAATCTGATGACTGGAGCTGTGAACAGGCAAGGCACCATCTTCCTACAAACCTGAAAATGCCCCCAGGTTTGCAGAATTTTTTAAAAATCTAATCTCCCCCAATACAGTGAGTGTTTTAAAAAGGCCCAAATGATAAAAGGAGGGCCTATAGCTTTAAGAAACAACATCCCTCAGTGGCAGTTGACAGGCAACCACAGCTTTCCAGGCTGCATTTCTGTGAGTAAAAAGGCAGGGGGCGAGGGTGGATTGCATTCCAGGACTGTTTTGGCCTTTGGGGGAGGATTCATTGGGGCCAGGCGTGAATTAGGGTTACCAGCTTTAGGTTTGGAAAATCCCTGGAGATTTTGTGGTGGGGTCTGTGGAGGGGAGGGAGCTTAGCAGTATATAATGCCATACAGTCCACCTTCCAAAGCAGTCATTTCCCCCAGGGGAACAGATCTCTGTCATCTGGAGATCAGTTGTAATTCCGGGAGCTCTCCAGGCTTCACCTGGAGGTTGGCAACCTAAGCCTGGCAGCAACCACTGGTTGACTAGGTACCACTTGATTTGCATGACGCAACTAGGCCTGCTTGCCTGCTACTCTTCAGCTGCAGCCACCCTATGAAAACCAGTGTGGTTTAGTGGTTAGAAACTTTAGAGTAGGGTCTGTGAGACCTGGGTTCAAATTGCCATTTTGCCATGGAAGCTCACTGGTTTATTTGGGACCAGTCACATACTTTCAGATTAACTTACCTCCCAGAATTGTTTTGAGGATAAAAAGGAGAAGAGAGTAATGTGCTTTGGTCCCCACAGTGGAGAAAGGTGAAGTATAAATGAAGTAAGTAATAAATGAAGATGGGAGGCAGATAAAGGTAGGCTGGTGAATGGCTGAGAAGGAGGGAATGAGGCAGAGAAAGGGGAGAGTATATGCAGGTTGCCAGGAGGAGAGACAGGGGAAATAATGTGGGGAGGGGAATAAAGGGAAAGTGAAGTGCCTGCCAAAAATCTTTGAGGGCTTCCTACCATGCAAGTTACCCTTGCCCAGTATCTGGCACCATGCAACTGGGCCATAGATTTCCTAGACAGAGGCTGTGAGGGCGGGGGGGAAGAGAAAACTGAAGATGTGGGGCAGATAAAGATAGGTTGGCTGCTAGGTGGAAAGGAGAGAAGGAAGGAGGGGAAGAGAAAGAGGAAATAGTGGGGGGAGGGGAAATAATACATTTTCCCACAAGTCCTCGCAGGTTCCCACTTGTTTAATCTAAATATGATATCTCTCTTTGTTATGTATTGACCATGCGGTCGCCATGTGCTCCAACAATGGTGACCACCATGTGGCCAGAGCACACGGCCAAGAAACTACCTGAGCTTCAGCTAGGTAGAACAAAGGCCAGGTGGATTCGAACCGGCCACCAATCATGTACCTAGGTTTCTCCCAGGGAACCTATGAGATGTAAATAGACTGATAATAGCCTACCAGGCCAGTTGGGTGAGGTCAGGGGATTATCCCTGACCAGCATAAAAGGAGGGCTCTGAGCCCTGGGTTGTATGCTTCATCCGGACCAGCAATAAAGATCTAGCTGTTTCACTGTTCCATGGACTCCCGACTCCAATACTTCTCAGTGGCGACGAAGGTGGGATCCCGATGAGCGACTCTCCAGCCGACCGCAGCAGCACAGCAAGCTCCTTCCCGCCGGCCGCAGGCATCTCCGAGCTCCAGCGCTCCAACACCTTGCCGCAAGCTGCTCTGAGCCCCGATCCTCCGGCACTAGGCAGCGCCGAACCTCAGCGCTCCCCGGCACTGCCGCAAGTCCATGAGGACATCGCTCAACCCGCCGCCACTGCTCCTGCTCCGGTAACTATGGCAAACGCTCCGGGACCAATTACCCCTTTTGATACGTCTCACCCAGAGACGTGGGAGTCCTGGCTCAAGACGCTGGGTTGCGCCTTCAGGGTCCGCGGAATCACAGAGGCGGACCTGAAGAGCGCCTGGCTATTGAGTTCCGGAGGGGTGGAGGTCATGTGGGTGGCCCAGAACCTACTGACCCTGCAAGACCCCACCAAGGTGCCTTAAGACGTGCTCATCAAGGCCCTCAGCGATTACTTCGCCCCAAAGCCATCAAAACTGGCTAGGTGCTGGGAGTTCATACAGCGCCAGCAGCAGCCAGGGGAGTCAGCCGCCACTTTCCTGGCTGAACTCCATCGACTAGCCATGGGCTGCGAATTCCGCCACGTGGAGATGGCCTTCATGGGAGGGATCCGTGAAGCCAAGCTCTGCCGGTGCCTCATCGCAGTGTTGGAGCCAACCTTGGAGAAGATGCTCCAAACAGACAACGCAAAAGGACAAGGCAGCCACCAAAGTCCACCAGGCGGCCCCTCCCGAACCCAACTCGAGCAAAGAAGAGGACGTCCACCGGATGCAACCACGCTCGAAGAAGGGTGAGCCCGGCATCTCCAGGCCCAAGGGGCAGCGCCCAGCATCTGTCTCTGTTCCCTCTTCTGCTTCCTTCAGCAGGCAGGCCCCAACGTGCGCCAGCTGCGGGGACCACCACGACAGACGTACATGCCGCTTCCGTGATGCCGTCTGCCGCGCCTGCGGGAAAGCAGGCCATCTCGCCCTGGCCTGCTGCCTAAGGAACAGCCACCGTGCCCCAGCAGCGAACTTCGAGGAAGTGGACAGCGTCGTTCCCGCGGCCACAGTAATGAACTTGCCCCAGCCCATTCAGGGCGCGATTTCCGTGTCTCTCCGGATAGAGGGAGTTCCCTGTTCCATGGTACTGGACTCAGGGTTCGCATATTCCATTGTGTCCGTAGCTACGTTCAGCTGCCTCTGCCCGAAGGGGGCATGCTGGGTACGGCTGCCAGCTGGGTTGGTCCTCCGGGACTTCCAAAAAAACCCAGTGGCTATTAAGGGGCTAGCCAGGGTCCAGGTCCAGTACCACGCATTTAACAGTCTGCTAGACCTTCTCGTGGTAGAGCGCAATCTAACCAGTCTTCTAGGTCACGCCTGGTTCAAGCCGCTCGGAGTGCAGTGGACCGGAATACACCGCATGGGCTCTACCAACTTCTCGTCCATCTGCGAGGAATTTCCCGCCGTTTTTGATGGCTCATTGGGCTGCTACAGAGGACCCCCGGTTTCCTTCGACCTGGACCCGGCGGTCCAGCTTATCCGCGTGGCCGTCCGCCAGCCACCGCTCGCCTTACAGCCCAAAGTGGAGGCAGAGCTGGAAAAGCTTGTGGCACAAGGGGTGCTCGAGCCGGTCTCCCACGCCAAGTGGGAGACTCCCATTGTGACCCCCCTCAAGGCTAACGGGGAAGTCCGCATCTGCGCGGACTATAAATGCACTATTAATAAGGCGTTACAAGACCACGCGTACCCAGTACCGGTGGTCAGCCACGTTCTGGCCTCCCTCGCGGGAGCCAAAATATTTGGAAAGCTCGACCTGGCCCAGGCCTATCAGCAGCTTCCTGTAGATGATGCAACGGCAGAGGCACAAACAATTGTGACTCATAAGGGAGCGTTCAAAGTGAAACGGCTCCAATTCGGGGTCAGCGTGGCGCCCGGGATCTTTCAACATCTAATGGATTCTCTCCTTAAAGATGTTCCAGGTGTGAAACCATTCTTCGATGATGTCCTCATCGCCGCCCCGGACATTGACACATTTGCAGCATGCCTACGGATGGTGCTGCAACGGTTCCAGGATGCGGGTCTCAAGGTTCGAAAGGATAAGTGTACCCTGGGAGTCTCCTCTGTGAACTTCTTGGGATTCAAAGTGACTGTGGATGGCATTCACCCAACCAAGGAGAAGGTAGCAGCGATTATGGAAGCACCCCGTCCGTCTTCGAAGGCGGAACTACAGGTGTTCTTGGGGCTTTTAAACTTTTATCACGCCTTCCTTCCACACAAAGTGATCGTCGCCGAACCCCTGCATCATCTCCTGGACAAGGGAGCGGCTTGGGCCTGGGGTCCCAAACACGACGCAGCCTTCTGGGCTGTCAAGGACTTATTAGTTTCAAATGCGGTCCTAGCGCATTTCGATGAGAAGCTCCCTGTTATTCTGGCCTGCGATGCATCTCCCTACGGTGTTGGGGCAGTCTTGGGGCACCAGCTACCCAACGGCAAGGAAGTGCCGGTAGCCTACTACTCCAGGACCCTGTCATCGGCGGAACGTAATTACGTCCAAATCGACAAGGAGGCCCTTGTGATTGTAGCCGGCATCAAGAAATTCCATGATTACCTGTATGGGCGATCATTCACCATGGCTACGGATCATAAGCCCCTGCTGGGTCTCCTTGCCCCCCACCGGCAGACCCCTCACATGCTGTCCCCGCGGGTCCTGCGGTGGTCAATTTTTTTGTCTGGCTACTCCTACGACTTGGTGCATCGCCCGGGCAAGCGATGGGACACGCCGACGCCCTCAGCCGTCTTCCTCTCCCATCCTGCGACCCGGATCCTGCTCCAGCCTTCCATCTGGCGCTCCTGGAGGACCTACCGGAGCACCCCGTGCAGGTATCGGATGTGGCCCATCGCACGCAGCGGTGTCTCGGACTGGGTGGGAAGGGGGTGGCCGGAGAAACCGGGGCCGGAGTTCGCCGCTTTCACGGCATGGAGACACGAACTCTTGGCCCACAAGGGGTGCCTTCTATGGGGATATCGAGTGGTGATCCCCGGGCCTCTGCAGCCCCGAGTACTAGAGGCACTACACGAGACCCACCCAGGCATAGTACATATGAAGACCCTGGCCCGTAGTTACGTGTGGTGGCCAGGCCTGGACAAAGATATTGAGGGGCGGGTCCAGAAGTGTACCAAATGCCAAGAGTAGTGGCCAGACCCGCCACACGCTCCCGTCCGATCCTGGGAATCCACTAACAAGCTCTGGTCCCGTCTGCACCTAGACTTCGCGGGACCGGTCCAGGGCCGGTTGTTTCTTATCGTTGTAAACAGTTACAGCAAGTGGCTTGAGGTGGTTCCGGTAGCATCGACCTCCACCAACGCAGCCTTATGAAGTCTCTGGCCAATCTTCGCAACCCATGGGATGCCTGACACTCTCGTGACCGACAACGGGACTGCATTCACCTCCGGCGAGTTCCAACGATTCGTGGAGGCCTGCGGTCTTCGCCACATCCACTCCGCTCCATTTCACCCTGCAACCAACGGCCAGGCCGAGCGCATGGTGAGAACAACGAAGGATGCATTAAAGAGAATGGAGCACGGCGACTGGGAACAGCAGCTGTATAAGTTCCTGCTCAGCCAACGGAACACACCCCACTCAGGGACCGGGCGTCGGCCAGCCGAATTTCTGATGGGAAGACGACTGGGAACCGTCCTGACCGCCTAGATCCCGACCAAGCAATCACCGGAAACCCGACAACAGAGGACCAGCCAGCTGCCCAAGGGTTCGCTCCCGAAGACCCCGTATACGCTAAGAACTACGCGCAGGGTCCGACATGGATCCCCGCGAGGATCATCCGAGTCACCGGGCCTTATTCCTACGAGGTCCTTACAGAAGATGGTGTAGTCTGGAAATGACACATCGACCAGATTCGATGCCACACACAGAGCCGCGATGCTACCCAGGCCCCCGAACTCCCTGCACCAACGGGCCATGACATCAACAAGATTCCAGAAGCAGCGCCAGACCCGGATCCAGAGACTGCGGAGACTCCGCTCGTGCCCTCTGACGCAGCAGCTGCGCCATCCACGCCTGAACGACCACTGAGCAGACCGGCCCCACAAGCAGAACAACTACCCACACTGCAATGTTCCGACACAAGCAACACTTACAACCCCCCGGCGCTCTGGACCAGAGCGCAGATCCCCGGACTATCTCAAAGACTATGTGTGCAGAGGGGTTCAGGACTATGGGGGGAGGGGTGTTATGTATTGACCATGCGGTCGCCATGTGCTCCAGCAATGGTGACCGCCATGTGGCCAGAGAACATGGCCAAGAAACTACCTGAGCTTCAGCCAGGTAGAACAAAGGCCAGGTGGATTCAAACCGGCCACCAATCATGTACCTAGGTTTCTCCCAGGGAACCTATGAGATGTAAATAGACTGATAATAGCCTACCAGGCCAGTTGGGCGAGGTCAGGGGATTATCCCTGACCAGCATAAAAGGAGGGCTCGGAGCCCTGGGTTGTATGCTTCATCCAGACCAGCAATAAAGATCTAGCTGTTTCACTGTTCTATGGACTCCTGACTCCACTACTTCTCACTCTTGCTTACTGGATGCTAGAATGGTATCTGGTCACATCTAGGGGTATACATAACAGATATCCTGAGTTAAAAATATACACAGACATTACTAGGGGTCATTTTGAGCAGGAGCTCAGGGGAGCGCAGCTCTGGGAGTTGGTGCCAAACCCCACCCCTAGGGGAATGCCTGTTTGTGTCATGGCTGTAGCAAAATGACCCAGTCCCCTGGAAAGGTCCTTGTTTCTCTGACCAGCCTTCTGAAGGCTTCAGCCACCACTGAATACCAGAATTGTGGTATTTCTGAGGCTTGGATTAGTAGCTGTCCCCTCTCCGCCAGGTCTTTCTTTCTTTCTTTCTTTCTTTCTTTCTTTCTTTCTTTCTTTCTTTCTTTCTTTCTTTCTTTCTTTCTTTCTTTTTCTCTCTCTCCCTCTCTTTCTTTCTTTCTCTCTCTCTCTCTTTCTTTCTCTCTCTCTCTCCTCTTTCTTTCTTGTCTTCTGACATACTTCCAGTGATGTCAGGTGGTGTAGCATATGCAGATAAGTTATGCTAATGAGTTATGCTAATGAGCTCCTGCACCTCTTTTTTTACGAAATGACCCCTGTAAATTACTATTGCATTATGTTCAATGACTGCTGCCTCAGAGACCCTTGAATTGTCTTTGCGTTGAAAAGAATTGTATCTGCAGTGCCCATGCTCAGAAAATGGTCCTGAAATTCCAGAACATGAAATCACCACTCTGATGTCTAACATGAACTGGTAACACCTTGCCTGAAATGAAGCAATGACAGTAACCCCCCCCCCCCCCCGAATCCTGTTCCAAGAAAAGAAACAAGATTTTTCTCAGCACACACCCCTACTCCCTGTTACAGGGCTTCTAGGTTGAGGGGGTTTGCATGTTTCCAGGGCTTTTTTTGGAGAAAAAGCCCAGCAGGAACTCATTAGCATAATAGGCCACACCCCTGACTGTGCAGCTCCCTCCCATGATTGGCTTCCCCAGGTGCCCCACAGCTTGCAGGTCACATGGGGAACCTGAGGGAAGGAAGGCAGTTTCTGGATTGGCTTCCCCAGCTGCGGGGTGCCCGGGGAACCTGGGGCGGGGGGGGGGGAGGCTGTAAGTGTGGCCAGCTTGGAAGCCAGCCGGAACTCCGTTCCTGTGCGTTCTTGTCACTTTCTATAATCTTAATGTTTATATTCTTCTGTTATATGGAATTCCCTGTTTGAATATGGAAGGGAGGCACTTGATTGAGTGCAAGCTGAAAGTCCTATCAAATCCCTCCTTCTTTCATGAGAAGTAGTATATTGTCAGTAGTATATTGTCATTTTCATATATGTAATTTATTTACATTTATATTCCACCTTTCACATTTACCATATGCTTTGCTATGGCATCCATCTCCACTGAGCTCGTTCTTCTTCCCAAAATACACCCTCTCCAGGCACTTCTCCATGAATCCCAGCGCTATTTTTGGGGCAGGAACACACAGGAACAGAGTTCTGGCTGGCTTCCGAGTTGGCCATGCCTACAGCCATGGGGCACCTGGGGAAGCCAAGCCGATCCAGGGAGGGAAGGCAGTTTAAACTGCTTCAACTCCTCAGGTTCCCCAGGCGCCCCGCAGCTTGTGATCCAGAAACTGCCTTCCTTCCCTCGGGTTCCCCATGCACCCTGCAAGCCACGGGGCACCTGGGGAAGCCGATCCTGGGAGGGAGCTGCGCTGTCAGGGGTGTGGCCTATTATGCTAATGACTTCCTGCTGGGTTTTTTCTACAAAAAAAAGCCCTGATTAATCTCATGCTGAAGCTGGCAACCCTAGCTTTGTTTATTTATTATTATTTATTTATTTATTTATTGGATTTATATCCTGCCCTCCCCTGTTTGAAATAAAGCATTGGATTTGGCTCTTAAAGTAAGTTATATTAAAGGGGAGAGGGTCATAGTGATAGAGATTTTTTCAGTTCTAGACCATATTCATACACCTACAATTCTTTGGGATGACCCACCAGTCAGCTCCTCAATCAGCAATCACTGATGCTTTCCTCTGCCTTTCCTAAACAGGTCTGTATAATTTCCCTTTATACTGTTTTATACACTGTTGTTTTACTGTATATCATTTTTCAGTCATACAGATGATAGATGATAGGTTTGGAGTTGAAGCATGTTTCTTTCACTTTTTAAATGCATCCATCGTTTTGTTCAACAACATTACTTCCTTCCCCTACAAAACACATGCAAATTTATTGAATTTATTGAAAAGAGCCATCACATTTTAAACATGGTGATTTGAAATATTTCTATCATAGTGTAGTCACTTAAAACTCTCATATATCATCTGCTGACAAGGTGTATTTTTCTATCTTGTGCAATCAGTAATATTAACTGGGGCGGAAAGGCCATATAAGAAAATAATTATCAAGCAAATGGATTTATTTTATTTACTTTATTTATACCCTGCTTTTCTCCTCAGTGGGGCCCCAAAGCAATTTACATCAAACTCCTCTCCTCCACTATACTCTCACAACAACCCAGTGAGGTAGGTTGGGCTAAGAGTATGTAACTGGCCCAAGGTCACCCAGCAAGCTTGCACTGTGGAGTGGGAATTTGAACCTGAGTAGTCCTATACTCGATCCACTACACCCATTCACTGAGTGAATCCGGTGTGAGTGACCTAGTATAGAGGATTATCATGAAAAATAATTAATTTCTAAAAAACTGCTCTTGACTGGAGTACTGTGTTTTCCCCAGCTTCAATATGCATAGTCAGATTTTCAGGAATGCTTAGTTGTGGTTTAGCCTACTTCGAAGTTCATGTAATGTGACTATGCATATAAAATCTCCTGAAGTGACAGACGCAGCTGGAAGCAGAACATTAATTTGAAATAATATATGCTGGCACTGATGGAAAAACTGGGGTCTTTTTAAGTGTGTGTATAACTTGCTGTTATACCGAAGCTTGCTATAGCTTGCTGTTACAGAAGCAGATTGACTGTTGGCACAATTAAAAAGCATTGATTTTTGAACATTGTTCTCTTAAAACATGCACTGAATTGTAGGTGTTTTACTCTGATTGTTTATTTTAAAATATTTTTAAGTTAAGTTTCTTTCCAAGTAACTAGGGCCCCAAAATAGATTAAAAACAAACAATATAATCACAGATAAAAAAAAAACTATACAGAAAATGACATAAAAATTTTAAAAGATGCATCAAAAGAGCCAGCAAAGTATAACTGATGTTTTTCTTTTGACTGACCTAAGCCAGGTAAGAATATGAGGAGGAGGAGAGGAGGAAGAAGAAGAGGAGAAGGAGATTGGATTTCTACCCTGCCCTTCACTCACTTGTAGTCTCAGAGTGGCTTACAGACTCCTTTCCCCTCCCCTCCCCACAACAGACTCCCTGTGAGGTAGGTGGGGCTGTTTCCAGAGCTGTCCTGGAGAGAACAGCTGGTACAGAACTATGGTTTGCCCAAGGTCATCCAGCAGCTGCAAGTGAAGGAGTGGGGAATCAAACCCGGTTCTCCCAGATTAGAGTCCGCGCACTTAACCACTACACAAAATTGGCCCTTAGCTCTCACTCAATATTAAAAGTGCAATCCCATGAACAATTCCCTGGGAGTAAGCCCCAGTGAATAGACACAAGCAGGATTCTGAGTTGACCTTCTAGGAGCCAGTTCGGTGTAGTGGTTAATAGCAGCAGATTCTCATCTGGAGAACCAAGTTTGATTCCCCACTCCTCCACACGTAGCCAGCTGGGTGACCTTGGGTCAGTCGCAGTTTTTTCAGAGCTGTTCTCTCAAGGGCAGTTCTCTTAGAGCTCTCTTAGCCCCACCTGCCTCACAAGGTGTCTGTTGTGGGGAGAGGAAGGGAAGGAGGCTGTAAGCCACTCTGAGGCTCCGAGGGAAGGGTGGGGTATAAATTCAATCTCTTCTCATTCTCCTCCTCCTCCAGGATACTCAAAGGCCATCTTTAAGAGCTCAATTTTGCAGCTCTTCTGAAATTCCATCGGGGGGTCCTCCTGAAATCTTTTTTTTCATGTCCCTCCAGTGTCTGTTTTCTTAACCACCAAGTGCCAGACACTGTAGTCTTTCCTCATGAGAAAGGAGCTCCAACCTCTTAATCATCTTAAGGGGATATGGGGAGGGGGCTCCCTTGGTGGTGGGCAGTATTCAGCTGAATCCTAGCTGCTGTATGGCATGGGGGGGGGGATGTTGTTGAGGCCCAGCACAACTCTGCACTGGGAAAATTTAAAAAAACCTTAAATGTTCAAGACCAGCCTATTGATGAACTTGCCCATCAGCTAGGGTTGGCAACTCTGGATTGGGAATTCCTGGAGGTTTGGGATAGAGCCTGAGGAGGGGAGGGTTTGGGGAGGGGAGGGTCCCCAGCAGGGTATAATGCCATGGAGTGTATAGTGCCATCCACAGCAGCCATTTTTGCCAAGATCCAGAGGAGTTAGCCATGTTAGTCTGTTGCTGCAAAATAGTGAAAAGCCCAGTAGCAGACCTTTAAGACTAACAAACTTTATTGTAGTATAAGCTTTCGAGAAACACAGCTCTCTTCGTCAGATGCATCTGACAAAGAGAGTTGTGTTTCTTGAAAGCTTACTCTACAATAAAGGCTGAGGACAGACTGGAAATCTGCTGCGGGAGGAAAGTGGGGCTGAAAGTTGCGGGGGAAAACTGCTCCGGGGCTGGCCGTTCACACTGGCCAGACTCCTGCGTTAGCATACCAGACCAGAGCGTTCAGACTGCTGCGGAGCGGCCCCAGGTGGGCCAGCCTCCACAGCTCGTGGCAGGGCCATTTCACCAATGTGAGTGCATATGCGCATGAGTGCTCATGCGCACATTGCCGAAACAGCACGTTCACACTGCCGCCTCCGCTTGAATCCCGCCTTCTTCCGGTTCACACTGCCGGGAAGCTGGAAACAATCGGCAGACGGCTCCTGGACACCACTTTCTCCCGGTGTCCTTCTGAAGCGGCATGAAAGCGGGTAAGTACGGAAGGGAGCCGGGGAACAGCTGTGGCTGTTTGAATGGGCTCCCTTCCCCCACTTCACAAGCGGAGCTCTCCCACTCCAGATTGCCAGTCTGTCCTCAGCCAAAGTTTGTTAGTCTTAAAGGTACTACTAGGCTTTTCACTATTTTTGCCAAGGGAACTGTTCTCTGTAGTCTGGGAATCAGTTGTAATTCTGGGAGATCTTCAGGCCCCACCTGGAGAATGGCAACTCTAAGTGCACAAGAGGGCCCTCCTGAATTCTTCTGAATAGAATTCTTTAACACAGGGGCAGGTACTGAAAAATCTGTGATCAGGTGTCAGCTGATCACACCTTCATGTGGAGGGGTACCACCAAAGTGTGTTGCTGTTCTGAATGGGCTTGCCATATAGTTTCATACCAGGAGAGATGGTCTTTCAAGTATGTGTCTCCCCATGCCTTGAAGAGCTTACTTATACAAAATAATATATTCTAAAAGGAATTTTCAGAGCAGCATCAGTTAATAACATAAACCATTGATTTTGAATGTGAGAGATAATAAGTGACTTGACAACAAGCAAAACAAAGCACCATAGACTATAACAAATATTCTTGCTATAACAGTGCTATTTTGCATTGCTCGTTTAGTAACTCAGAGCAACAGTCTCCTAGCAATGAGAATTGTACTGTGTCACTAGCTAAGATGTAAGATTTACAGAAGAGGGGGCGAAGGACAGCTGTTGCAGCATTTAATGCTAACCACTGAACTTGCAGATTTATATCTCAGGGTACTTTGAAAATGGACTTGAAAAAGGTGGGCTGCATATGATTAAACATATTAAATCCAGGAATTCACTGACTTGGCCATTTTAAAAATTTTTTATTAATTTATTTATTGAATACAATAACAATTAGAATTACGATAGTTCTCAGGTAAAATAGTTAACCAGAGGTCAAAAGGGATAACAAAGATCGTTTTGTACTATAACAAACAATGGAAACATCATATCAAATGCATTATCTTTGCAACTGACAGAGCAACTGACCAGGCCTTAAATAATCAGCATACCAGGTGGCATCCACACTGTACTCATTTGGAGTGATATTACTGTTTAGCTTATTAAATAAGGTCATGTCTACACTGCAAGCTACATCATTTTCCTGCTGCTGAGTTCAATTGTTTGTTATGCTACATAATATGTGGTCTTTCCTGGTCAACAGATTCTTCCACTGTATCTTATATTTCCAAATGTATAGGTATGGCTTCATTTCTGTTACCCTCCTAAAATCTCTGCAAGGATTTTCAATAGTTTAGAGCAGAATTAAAGGGGGGAAATTGCTTGAGCTTTATGATTTGAAGCAGAACACGAGTGAAACAACAGCCCTCTTCACCTGAAAACAATGATACCTCACTGCACAATTTTAAGTCACATACATTTTTGAAAACAAGATAGACGGAAGTTTTTGCCCCTTGGTCCTCCACAGTTTTTCATAGGGTGGTACTGAGCCAATCTCATCTCCAGGTTTCAAAGTACAGATGGTCACCAGCCATGGCAATAGCAAAAGTGTCCACACTGACCACATTGGTACTCTGGTCTTGGCCAGCTTGATCAAAATAGCATTTCTACACTAACCTTCTTATATGAATTTCATATACATTATATGACTGCTGACAGTCTCTTTGATCTTCTCTTTGATCAACAAACCAGTTTGAGATTTTGTTGTTTTCACTTTCCGCACAGACAGCCCTGACTGCAAGGGATTTTTGTGTGCATAAATTCCATAGAACTGAATGAAAAGTATTCTCTTGCTTTATATAGGAAATGAGAACGCTTAAGATTATTTAAATTTCCCAGTATGGTCTTTTAACCTTCAAAATACTAAACTTTTTTGTACAATTTTATTTTACTAATCTGCTTCAGGCACTTCTATAGCATTCTGTTACCCAGACTTCTGGATGATTTGGTATATTTAAATAAGGCTGCAGGACTTGGGTTCAAATGCCAGTTCATTTAAGGACTCGCTTCATTGCCATACATTAAAGAGAGTAAAAAGTCCTTCATAGAATATCCAAAGTTACTTTAAATTGACTTCTTATGGGCCATCACATAGGAATAATATTTTCCTGCTTCATAGGAAATAGGTTGGGGATTTTTTTTGGTGAAAATTAGTTCAATGAGGGATTAAAAGGTATGAAATATACATGAGACAGGATATAAATATCGCCTTACTGAGGCTGTGGTCACACATGCCAGTTGGAGCGGAGGGGAAACGAGGCTATTTCCTCTGGAGGAATTTGACATGCAGTTGCAGATCACACATCCCTTTGAAGCTGCGGGTTCAGCCCATCACTGTGTGATCAAATGCAACTGTGGGTGAGTCTTTTTTTTGCCGTTTGTTTCCCATGTGCATAAACGAGGAATCGCACCTCTGTACTGAGGGCTCCCTATGGAGTTTGCAGTTTTGCGCATAATGCGAAGGGGGGGAAACAATGGCACAGAGTCAGGATGGAATGATCAGACCATCCCAACAGCATGAAAGCATGCTTGAGTGATCAGACGGGGAAAGTCCATCTGTGACCCGTCACAACCAGTTAGAGCCAGACTTTCCCTGGTGTCTTTTAACTCCGCTTCTGTGGCGGAACAGAACGAGTTGCTGATGACTGCAGGACCTTTCCCAGATGTTGCTGTCGGATCATCTCCTTTCGATCCATCAGGCATTCGCAGCTATGTTGGATCTAAAGGTGTGTGTGATCGCAGCCTGATAGAATAGAATTCACTGCCACAGGAGGTGGTGGCGGCTACAAGCATGGACAGCTTCAAGAGGGAATTAGATAAACATATGGAGCAGAGGTCCATCAGTGGCTATTAGCCACAAAGTATAGATAGGAACTCTCAGTCTGGGGCAAGTGATGCTCTGTATTCTTGGTGCTGGGTGGGGCAACAGTGGGTGGGCTTCTGGTGTCCTGGCCCCACTGCTGGACCTCCTGAACACACCTGGTGTTTTTGGCCACTGTAAGACAGAGTGTTAGACTGGATGGGCCACTGGCCTGATCCAACATCGGCTTCTCTTATGTTCTTATGATGTCTCTGTATTCACAGAGTAAGGAATACCGTGTTTGAAAAAATTAGCCAGTTTGGACAGACCAAAAAAATAGTTATGCATATGCATGTATGTGCTGTCAAGTTGCAGCTGATTTATGGGTACCCAGCAAGGGGCTTTCAAGGTAAGTGAGCAACAGAGGTGGTTTGCCATGGCCTTCCTCTGCAGAGTTTTCCTTGGAGGTCCCTCACACAAGTACTAGCCTTGTTTAGTTTCCCAGGTCTGATGAGATCAGGCTATACAATGCCCCCTTTATTACCCAAAGAGATAGTTACACACAATTAAAAACATGTATTTAGAATATAGTGGAACACTTTTTAAGAAAAATAATTGGTGTGCTGTGTGAGGCATGTTAGGCCATGTTTACTTTCTGTTTAAAATATCTGGGGGTTTCAGCATTTGTTTCCATTTAGGTTGTTAAGTCTGAGAGCTGATTTGGATATTCACTAGAGGCTGGACACAAGCTCTGACATACTATGAGAGTTTTGTTAAACTGCTGGTCAGGTTCAAGAGACCTCAAGAGCAATCTGCCATGTGCCACTGCAGAGGACTGCAGCAAGTTAGGGGGAATAAGACAAATTTGCCAGCCACTCTATTCTTGTGTGAATGGAGCCGGCTCTAAGAACAGAGTGAGGAGTCTGTTTCCTCCATCTTGCAGCAACTCGCCATGCCACATGATTCTCAAGAATCCTGTACCATCACCAGTTTTATGGGTGGGACAGAGGGAAAGGTTGGAAAGACCTGCTTATACAAACTTTCTCCATTTACTAGACCGAAAGTTTTTCCCTCCCCCTATAAATGGGGCTCCCTAAGCAGTCTACTGTTCGTAGTTTTATAATAATTTCAGTGTATGATTCATACATGAAAGTTAGTGTTTATCAAAGCTATCTAGATCCAATTATTCAAGAGTAGTGTATCCATATGGAAAACTACAAGTGCAACATACTTACAGTTTGAGGGAGAAATTGGTCCTTCACAGCACAGCTTGGATGATAAATGGAACAGGTTGAACAAATATCCACACTAAGCCCTTTGATAAACAAAAATTTATTAAAATATTTTTGTTTGTACATTTTGGCTAAATAGCTTTTTGTTACACCATGGGTGAGCATTTATTATTATACACTCTGAGCATTTATTAAATGGTAGTGCGCCTTCAGGACACACAGACACTTGGGGATCTAGTCATTTGTAGTATTAACTCAGCTAGTAAAGAAGATTTTATCACTCCCTGGTTTCTGGTGTGGGTGTGCAGTTAGTCTTGTCAGTTCTTGGGCACACTGTATAGGTTCCCTACATGGCTGTGCACCCATTTTAGTAAGCTATCTGTAGGTAAATGGTTTTCAGAAACTATTCATTCACTGTGAAGCTACCCCAGTTCTTAGTAACTTAGTCAAAACAATCTGATGAAATAATACTGAAGTCTTCTGATGTAACGTGGTTCAAAGACTGCATAGCTTATTGGAGCACTGCAATTAATACAGTGGAGCAGTCCTTGGGCTTGCATGCCCTCCCCCAACTTATGTAGAACTTTTCGTGTGAATCAGAGCTTATATGAATAAAGTCATATACAAGTAGACATTTGTATAGATGGAATCCAACCCACATTCATGATTCTATATATGCTCCACTGAGAAAGGCCCTGAAGACCGAGGGTGCGATCACACGGGCATTTAAACCCGGGTCTCTTTCAAGCGCGATGGCTCAAACGGAAGGTACTTGTTTTGAAAGGTGGTTGGAAAAGCGGGCTCAAATGCGGGCGGGGGGGCGGCTTCGAGACGGGAGACAGATGCAGCCGTCTAGTCAGCCCCTTTAATTGCGATGGGGAACAGCCTCGAGACCCGCAATAAACGTCCGTGTGATCACACCCTAAGAGTTGAGCCTGCATTCTACCACATATTCACTGTGTACATCAGAGGGTATGTGATCCGCCACTTTGTTGTAAAATCTTCAAGGATAGAGCCAATGTGACTTAGCAGTTAGAGTAATAAACTAGGATTTGAAAAACTCAGGTTCAAATTCTCACTTTGCCACAGTGTGTCTCAGGCTGATCTGGGCCAGTAATTCTCTCTCAGTTTAAACTTCCTCACTGAGTGATTGTTAGGATAAAACAGGCACAGGACAATCATATGCGCTGCCCTGAGCTCCTTGGAAGAAGAGTGTGATAAAGGTAGGATAAAAATGTCATAGGTAGACAGACGGACAGTGTTCTTGCTTCAAATAAAGTCATAAGGGTTGCTAATGTTAAAAAAACCTATGCTGGCTAGTCATTTCATCAAGCAGCTCAAAATAACATTAGTTTTTTCCAGACCATTGTTACATTGTCAGGTAATATTTTCCTTTATATTGTCCTAAGAATAAAGAGGGCCATCTCCTCTTTTTCCTTCCTTTGAAGAAGATGAAGTAAACACATGGAGTTTGAGAGTGTGGCCATGAGTTGTCTTGAAACCTGAAATAGGTGTGCAAAAGCACATAATTTTTTTATTTTGTTTTGCTTTATTACAGATGAGTTAGTAGCTTTCACTTGGGGAAAGAACAGGAACAAATTACTGTGCAGTACTAGAGAGGGTTCTTAAAATGTCTAGATGACCATGCAGTACTTTGATTCTTGTTATTGACCCTCCTCTGGTGCCTCTTATAAGATCACTTTTCCTGTATAATGAAGAACTAAGCCATAGGGAAGGGAATACCAATGAACAAGAATAGTTAAGCTGCAGACTAATATGTGCAGTAGAGTTGGATGTCATGAATTCATTGGTGCAGTAGAGTTGGATGTAATGAATTCATAAGTATGATCATATTCATGATATGCCACCTATTCATATGGATTTTGTAGAACTTAAGGGCAGATTTTTGAGTTCTTAAAATGCTTTAATTTCATTCACTGTTCATTTGAAGATCTTATTTGAGAGTTTGACCGATTTTGCACATGCCACTTGCCTCTCATTCTCTCCAGAGTTTCCCTGTCAAAATTGCCCCGGACCATTTTCATCAATTTTGCACTTGAAGCCGCAGCTCCTCATCTCCCCCGCATGTTTCTTTTCTCATTACCGGCTGCTCTGGGGCTGCTGCAAGGCTTCCTGCTGCTGCCCCCTCCTACTCCCCTCCTAGCCCCTCCCTCTTTCCCTCTTTCCCTCCTAGTTTTTTTTTTTTACCCTTTTTTACAATGCATGCACAATTGCATTATTTTGTTATAATGCAAAATGTCGGGCGCATTGCCAGTGGGATCTCAGGCACAAAATGGTGGCCCTTTTTTATTTGCACACATAACAGGTTTTGCTTTGGGGGCAGTGCAGCTTTCAAAGGTGGCTTTCGGATCCCCTTGGCTTGCACACCTAGCCAAAGACCTGTTTGGTGATGGCTGTGAAACCTGTAGAGTGCTGTTTCAATTCACAATACTCGCTTTTCATTCCCCCTTGCTGAGGGAGGGAGGGGGGAAACCAATCAGGACTTCTGTGGTGGTATTACAGCCTAGAAATCCTGCCAGAGCTGCGTCCTCTGTCACTTTTTTGGCATACTGGGCTGGAACTTCAACAAGCGGGAGTGGTGCTGCCTCAGAAGGAGGAGCCGGCTCTCTCTGGCATGCTCCCCCTCTGGCTGCCCCTTTGGGTTGTCATCCCACACCCACTTGGTGAAGGTGGAGGGAGTCCAGCCTCAGGCAGGAAGGAGCCCACCCAGGCAGCGGAGCAAAGGATTCATGCTCCTGGCCCACCCACTCGCCTCTCCCCCACAGGGGCCAGGATGAAAACACCCCCACCTGCTCTGCGGGGGCTGCAGCCGGGGCACCCCGGTCACAGGGTAGCGATCATCTGCAATTTTGATATAACGACCCTTACCCCTCCCCTCTTTCTTTAAGCCACATTGCCCTTCAGGGGGCAAGGAGGGCGAGCAGCAGCTCCTCCACACCACCTGCCAGCTGCTCCAGAGCCAAAAGGGCGGCGAGAAAGCACCGAGCACCGGCCGGTGCCTGCCTGCCTGCCTTGGAGAATGGGATGGCTGCTGGCCGGGGTTTCCAGGTGGGGGACTGCTGTTGGCTCTGCAGCTGCCCGTGAGGCGCAGTGCTCGAGGGGCCCTGGCACGGCAGCGGTGACTCAGGTGGCTGCGAGCATCAATACCGGGAGACTGAAGTGACCTGGGCGCTTGTTTGCCCCGGAACCTGCAGAGGAGGGGGGCCGATAGAGAGGAGAGCGAGAAGCGGGCCCAGGAGAGAGGCAAAAGCCAAAGAAAGCAGCAGCACGTCCTCCTGTGCGCTCTGCTAAAAAAAAGTCCTCCCCCAAAAAATGAATACATTTTTAAATTTCAAGTGAACACATGTGTATTATATGCAGAAAGCAATGGTGAGGACTTGTTTCGCTGCCTCACTATTTTGACAGTACAATATAGTGAAATGAGGGTTGTTGTTGTTGTTTAAAAAGGAAGAAACTCCCACCACAGGTGGGCCAGATGGAAGGCGGGCGAGTGGGCGTGGAAAGGGGAGTGTTAATTTCGGCTTCTCCCTGGAGCAAACAGGAAAATCCTCTAAAAACAGAATTTTTTTTGCCCTGGGGAAAAAGGGGGGGAGGGTGATTCTCCAGGGCAAAACATGAGCCTGGGTCAACTGGTGTGAAATTGACCAGAAGACCCGAGGCAAGCGTGAAGGGAAGCACGGGGCAAATGCTAGTGTGAAATCGGTCTTTGTGTGACTGCTGTATTTGCATTCTTCCTCCATATCCTTTCATCATACGAACCTCAAATTGTAGTTACTTAACGATCTGGCCATTTCCTCTCACTCTTTAAAACCATCTGGAATTCTGCTGGGTGTTAACAAAATGTATGTCTACTAATCATTTTAAATGGAGAAAAGGAGGTGCATTGTGACAAACACAATGTTATAAAATGTCAAGTCATTCTAATGCTAATCGTGCTTCAGACCTTTACGGTGACATGGCAGAAACAGGAGAGTGTTGCTAATATTCCCCATGCAGCAGGTTTGACCTCTGTAGCCTCAGCACTTTCATATCAATCCATTGAGATCTGCAAAGCCAGACATGCTAACCAAATGCATGACGAAGAAATGAGAATGATAGCACTTAAAAAAAAAAACACATTATCCTTTAATACATACCGGCTTATGCTATGTCTCCTAGTCTCAGTTGCTATTGTCTGCTTAGGAACTGGTTGGAAATTGGTCCCTTACCTTCATCCTCTAAGCAGGTCACGGGTGGGTGATCATCCACAATGAAGGAGTATTCTTATGCCTGCTCTGCTATACACTGGCCAGCCTCTGGGTGCGGACTGGAGATCTCCCAGAATTACAGGCAATCTTTAGACTGTGGAAATTGGTTCCCATGCAGAAAATGGCTCCTTTGAAAGGTGAACTCTATGGCATTATATCCCACTGCTCCGCAAACCATGCTCTACCCAGGTTCCACCCCCAAATCTCCAGGAATTTTCCCAATCCAGAGTTGGCAACCCTGTTCTGCTCCCCAAAGTACCCAGCTGCCTAGACTCTCTGGCAATCTCTTTCTCCCTTGTTTCTATGAATCCCACCTATGTTAAGGAACCAAGACTTTCATAATTCTTCAGTTAAGCAAACAGGGCACCCCACAATCTTGTTGTGTAGGCAGAGAATACTGAAGGTACATTTCCTCTTCTTTCACTTTATGGTTGTGATTTTTAGCTGTTCATTCAGTGAATGGAATGGTTGGTTTAGCGAACGTGGATGAGAGACAAAATCAGGGCCCCTTTTGTCTGTCTCAAAAACAGTAATTAAGAGGATAAGTGGTTTGTAATGCCACACTTCTAAGCCCATTGAATTCAATTTACTCTTTTTAGGATAGCATGGTTGGAATTCTGTCTGCCATTTTGATCATTTGGGTCAAGTTTTTCATAATTTTTCTCCCCTTCCCCCAGTTAAAAAGGCATGGACCGAAGAAACAGGATAATGAATCATGTGACTTCACCATGATAAGCCATTCTGTTTGGCATGGGAGACCTTCCTCTCCTCTGTGTTTGAGGCTTGAGCTTGCTCTGTGTACATTGTTTCTCAACATCTTTCATACACAATTTTCTTCTGGACTCTAGCATTACTGCTAATAAGAAATCACTTGGGGTATGTTTGTGTTTCTTCCTCTGTGTGTGTGAAAGAGAGAGAAAAGGGAGGAAGGATGGATGTTCCGCCTCTGTTGTGTGTTTGGTGTTCATGCAAGCAGAAGTCAGAATTTTCTTAGGCAACTCCCTCTTTCATTACTTAGTTCTAAGAGTGGCATGTTTTCTGTAAGGAAGGGATACTGTGCCTTGACTAACAAGCAGAAATACAGCAATCAACACTTTTTACGGCATAAAGATGAAGTCAGGGATACTTAATTTACCCATTGTTTGACTTGCATCCTAATCGCCATTACATACTGCTTTGTCAGAGCTGCCCTCACTGCTCATGTCTTCTGGTAGCTCCAATCTAGAGGTGCATCATTGAAAGAAAAAAAACAGGCAGTTCTTTTGACCAGAATCTTATGACTTTGATGTCTCTGTGAGCCTTATGCTCAGTGTGCTGTATGTGTGCCATATTACTTAGTGCTCATCCATGACTGTCTAGCTGCCTGGATCCAGATCAGTTCATATAAGTGCACTCTTGCACAATCTCATGGGAATTGTTGTGCCCTTCTGCAAAAACGTTGCTTTAAATTTTTTACATGATTAAGTCTTTCAGTGTCTGTTGCTCTTGTAATACAGTATTCTTCTCCTGGCACACAGGACCCACATTAGCAACTAAAAAGAATGGCAACCCAACTGTCACAATCAGAGATACATTTGTGGCAATATATTCAATGTTGATCACTTAAGGATGCAAAGTTAGACAGACTGCTGGTGATCCTATGGTTAAGAAATCAGTCACTCTAATGACTTAGCCATGGCCTTGGGGGACTGTGTGCCTTCTTCTCTGGTGACTGAGATTAAATTTGCAAACAGTACAGACAGAAAAGCAGCCTTCAAGCTACCTATTTACCGAAGCACCTCGAACTGTCTGTAGCACAAGCAGTTACTGCATTTGCAAGGGAACAGATAGCATTTAGCTGGCACTCGTGTTTGAATTCAAGTTTTTAACAACCCTGAATGCAGTGATGGGGAAAGTTTCATCTACTGAATTTCTGCTTCTCACCCACTATTAAGGCCAGCTCTGCCAAAAAAAAAAAAAAACCCTGTAACTATCAATAATTCTAGAATGGCTCTGGATATAGTTTTACAAAATTTCTTTTTCAATTCATTGTTGCAACCATATTATGTTTCAGTAGAGTTGTTTGGGGGTGAGTGATGCTTTGTTTTCTGCTTGTAGAATGTTTGTTGTCAGGATTACTTTGGCTCTGCCAATTTCCCTGTGGGTCCTGGAGATCTCCCAGAAATCACTGTGTTCCCCAGCTACAGTACACCATTTCTCCTACAGAAAATTTCCCAGCTATTACAACTGATCTCCAGATGACCAAGATCAGTTCTCCTGGAGACAATGGCTGCTTTGAGCAGTGGACTCTATGGCACTATACCCTGCTGAAGTCCCTCTGCACCCCAAATCCGGTCCTCCCCAGACTCTACTGCTCAAATCTCCAGGTATTTCCCAACCCAGAGCCAGCAACCCTGTAACTGGCTATGGAACTGCTTTCTAGACCCTTGGAACCCAGAAGACATTATGTAGGAGGAGGTGGTATTCTGCCTTAGCTGCCACTGCATAACCCAAATCAACATAACTCAGGGCCAGGGGTGGATGGAACCATACCTGTTAACATGAGGCTGTCCTCCCATACTACCCACTTGGGGCAGCAAAGTGACTTGAGACAGCCCTGTCTTATAGCTAAGCAGAAGAAAATAAACATGGCTCACCTTCTTCTATTTTCCCCTTCCCTCTGCTGTCCCACCAGCCACAGCCAGGACACTCACCTGGAGCTTCCTTCTAGAGCCCATTATATTTCTTCCGACAACAGGCCTTACTCCTAGTAGGTCATAAAAGTCAAAGCCTTCCCTGATGGTGCCTCCCTGCACTGGTATTCAGAAATTTGCTGCTTTTGTCTATGTAGGCTCTCTTTACTCATCATGGTTAATAACAATTGACAGATTTAATCTCCATTAATCTGTCTAACCTATTTCTGCGTATGCTTGTAATCATCCCTATGTCAACTGGAAGTGAATTCCACAATTTAATTACTCATTAGAAGAATTTGTTTTTTTGTCTGTCCTGAATTTATTACCCATGAACATCATGGGGTACTACCAAGTTCTAGAATTATGGGAGACTAGTTTCATTTTAATGAGCTACTAGATTTCTTTTTGCCTTATTATAGCTAGGAAAATAAAAAAAAGAATTATGGGAGAAGAAGAAAAAAGTTCACTGTATCCACATACATATTTTATAAACCTCTAGAGCCAGTTTGGTGTAGTGGTTAGGAGTGCGGAGTCTAATCTGGGAGAACTGGGTTTGATTCCCCACTCCTCCACATGCAGCTGCTGGTGTGACCTTGGGTCAGTCATAAATTCTTTCAGAGCTGTTCTCTCAAGGGCAGTTCTCAAGAGAGCTCTCTCAACCCCACCTACCTCACAGGATGTATGTTGTGGGGAGGGGAAGGAGATTGTAAGCCACTCTGAGAGTCCTTTGGAGTGAAGGGTGGAGTGTAAATCCAGTCTCTTCTCTTCTTCTCTATCATACCATCCTTCTAAAATTTAGAAATCCCTGACTCTTTAACCTTTTCTCACAGAAAAGATGCTCTAACCACTTAATCAGATTGATTGCCCACTTCTGTACTTGGTTGCTCCCATCTGTATTTTTCCAGCATTGCAATATCATTTTTGAGATATGGTGACCAGAACTGTACACAGTATTCCAAATGAGGCCTCATCATGCGTGACATAATGACATCACACAGAAGTGACATCATCACATCGGTGACATTGCGCAGTGACACTCTGGTATTTGGGGCAAAACTCTATGGTTAACTCTGTGGTAACTGTGTGATGTCATTAAGTCACATTTGGGGGCAGGATTATGTTGCATTTGGGGTGGGAAGAGTCCAGAAAATCAGGGGATCCCCTGCCCCAACTGGGGAATGGCATCTTTACTCCTGCTTGTTTTGAGGCTTACTGGGATAGCCTCTTAAAGAGGCAGTGCACAACAGGGGGCTGAACTTGTTGAGACTGAGGGGAAAAGATCTTGGGACAGCTCAGTGAAAGTGTCAGTCCAGTGTGCTGCAGCAGTGAAAAAGACAAATTCTATGTTAGGGATTATTAGGAACGGGATTAAAAATAAAACAGCTGATATTATAATCCCCCTGTATAGATCTGTGGTGCGGCCTCATTTGCAATACTGTGTACAGTTCTGGTCACCGTATTTCAAAAAGGACATGGCAGAACTGGAAAAAGTACAGAAGAGGGCAACCAAGATGATTAGGGGGCTGGAGCACCTTGCCTTTGAGAAAAGGCTGAAGCGTCTAGGACTTCTCAGTTTAGAAAAGAGATGACTAAGGGGGGACACACACATGATAGAGGTTTATAAAATTACGCATGGGGTGCAGAGAGCTGACAAAGAGAATTTTTTCTCCCTCTCCCAAAATAATGGGACTCAAGGGAATCCAATGAAGCTACTGGGTGGAAGATTCAGAATGGAAAAAAAAGGAAATACTTCTTTACACAGAGAGTGATTAAAATGTGGATTTCGCTGCCAGAGGATGTAGTGATGGCCACAGGGATAAACAGCTTTAAAAGAGGATTAGATAGGATAAGTCTGTCAGTGGCTACTAGGGATGGTGACTGAGGGGAACCTGCACATTCAGAGACACTAAGCCTCTAAACTCCTGAGCCAGAAGGCAACATCAGGGGAAGGTCTCAGCCTCTATGCTGAGCTGGTTGGCCAATGTGTGAGACAGGATGCTAGACTAGATGGACCATTGGTCTGATCCAGCAGGGCTCTTCTTATGTTCTTATGATGGGTTAAGAGTCTATTGCAAAGTTCAAAGAATCTTATTCAGCAGTCTTTTTTATGAAGACCAGGAGATGGTAAGGAGCACAATGGGGTGAAGTATTTAGAAAGAGGTCCCATGATTTCCACAACATCCTGTTTGTTTTCTGCCTGCTCCTTCACTGGCCTCTTGGTTGTGGACCTGGTATGGTAGTGGATGAATGACCATCCAATCGATAACTGAAATGCTGTGCCATATCATGGATTAGAGCTGCATTTCTCAATTCTACATAAATCAACATTTACATAAAAGGTAACAGGAATTGGATAATAATAAGCAGTTGGTATTTGTGTATAGTTGAAGTGTTTACATTAATACCAATTAAGGGAAGAGTCATATGAACAAAAAATGTTAAGAGTTTACTTTTATGTTTTATTACTTTTCTGGTTCACTTCAAATGTTTTACAGTCCTGGGTCAGCCTTCCTTTTCATCCTCATTAGTCTACCCCATGAAGGGACTCTTGCCGAATTTCTCCGTCCATGTACTTGTGTACAGCCACAGGCTTCATCAGCATCCAAACAACTCAGCCTTAGCCTGTGCACCTAATTACACATTTTCTTCTTATATGCAGAGTTGTCATTGGCCACCAGAATTTCTTGGGTGAAATTCATTATCTGCTTCTTTTTTGCAAGAAGAGATATAACAGAATTTGTTACAAACTGCCTTTAGGTTGGATTTGATACAAGAGCAATGGACTCCTTAGAAACCCTAAAATTTCTTTGTGGAGGGGATGGAACACTATTACAGTACTCTATAACTTTACCCATGCTTGAAATTAATAAATAGTGTGATCTTCTATTAGCAAAATACACATAAAGTTATATGAGCTTGCTGTGCATATCTGTTTCAAATAATTGAAAGAATGTTGTATTCTGTTCTAAAATTATAAGTAGCTTTCTCACTTTTTGCCGAGTTTCAAATTTTAAAACTGGTGATTCCATTGTTGTGCTTTCTAAGGCTGAGGGCAGACTGGCAATCTGGCCTGCTCTACCTCCGCTTTAAAAGCAGAGGCAGAGAGGGCGTCCAGATTGCCGCAGCTGCCCAGCGGAGGCAGCCCGGACTTACCCTGTCCAGCAGCACGTTCCTCCCGCAGCAGCCGGGCACCACTTACAATTGGTGTCCCGGCAGCTGCGCGCACGCTCCTCCCGCTTCCGGCGGGTGTGAACGCACGCCGGCGTGCAGAGCCGCACATCATCCTGCTGCTGCCGCCGGAAGCCGCCCACAGTGTGGACGCTGTGGGCGGCCTCCTTGCGCTGGAGTGTGGACGGCGCGCTGCGGGGCAGATTGCCCCAGCTTGTTCCACCGTGTTTCTGTGGCACAGCAGAACTCTAATCTGTCCTCAGCCTAAACTAATGAATATCAACTTGTGATAATTTCAAGTATAGGATATAACAGGTTGTGAAAATCATTTTGAAAGAAATATATGAATTGATGTCATTTTGCCATCTACTAGTTTACAAACATGAACAAAATGGAAAACATAATGAACATGAAATAAAAATAGCTGGTCTTCAGTAATGATACTCGCTTCATTAGATTTGAACAAGCTTCTGGCTACTCCACTAGTCAGAGGCCGAGGACAGACTGGCAATGTAAAGCGGGACAGCCCCGCATCGGAAGTGGAGGAAGGGAGCCTGTTCAGACATGCGCATCTGTCCATCAGCTCCGTTTTGCACTTACCCGTCTCCCAGTCGCTTTCCATCTGCTTTAACAGGACACCGGGAGAAACCGGTGTTCAGGGGCCGTCCTCCGCATGCCTCCCGCTTCCAAACAGTGTGAACCGGAAGAAGCAGGAGGCATCCGGAGGCGGCAGTGTGAACGTGCCGGAACAGAGTTTTGCGCATGTGCGCATGTGCACATATACGAAACACAGATGAAAAAAAGCATTGTCCCCATCTCTTGCCGTTTCGCATATGCGCATATGCGCCACCATCGCAATGGGGCCGTGTGAGCCGCGGAGCCGGCTCCGCAGCAGTCTGAATGCTCCGTATCAGCACCGCTGCGCACTGCTCTGGCCAGTATGAACGGCCAGCCCCGTGGAGCTTTTCCCCCGCACTAGTTCCCTCCGCATTCCTGCCGCTTTACATTGCCAGTCTGTCCTCGGCCAGAGTATATGAAATTAACTGGAAGAATCCATCCTCTTCTTACTTACAATAGTACACTGAGTAGAAGATAACAGCCAAATTAAATTGTTATTGTGAGGCTTTAGTCTTAAAATGAGCATTTATTATTTTTCTATACATTCTAAAAACAGCAATATAAATTATTACAAATGAGTGGATATGGGTATCTGTTCTTCAACCTACATGAATTGCGATTAGCAGTTAGAAAAATATGAATGCTTTAGTTACGTAGGGTGATGTTTCCTTTACTAGGATCTATTATTTTATTGTTTTGTTATACATTATTTATTTACTTGAAATAATCTTGTTCTCTTAAATCATGGACTCCTAAAACGGCTTAAATACAACAATGCAGATATAAAAGTCAAGACCCTTTAAGTCAAGTATTCATTTTCATATCTTCAGAACTATTTAGAAAAACTACATGCACAACTAAGCATGCAGTTCATCTCACATTCATAAGGTAGTTTTAGGCAAAACAGAATTTGCTGAAAAAGGGAATTCAAACCCTGCTAATTTTGTGAAAGCACATTTTTTCAAATAATTCATATGAAATTATGTAGTTAATTTTGTTCTCCAACATAAACCTGAGGGATTCAAACCAGAGGAAGCTAAATGTACTTACGTTTCATTGAAATCAAAGTAAATTATTGCCACAATCTACTTATGGTTGAGTCCAGTGGAGCAAATAAATTTATAATTATTACTTTATTATTTCTTTATTATAAATATTATATTAATATCCCAAGTAATAGAGGACAGTGTGCCATCCAAGCACTGAGCCAGGCTTAGGTTTAACAGTGTAATTCTATCTTGTACCCTTAGACTATATTATTCATAAATTGGTGGCGCATCTACTGCAAATTCCAAGAATAGCAGGAACCCAGATTATGAGATGTCCCAACATCAACTCTAGGTGTGCCTTATTCTTCCTATGCCCATATGTGAGGCTAACTGTTGCCACAGCCTTAACAGGCTTTACATAGGAAGGGCCATATGGTATGCCAGAGAACTGAGCAGCTAGTTCTGCTCACTGTGGCATGTTCTTGATAGGCATGTACCATCTAGCCTCTGTGATTTTTCAAGTGTTCTGGAAAGGAATTTATTATGTAATGTATGATCTGTTCAAGCAACAATATGTCTGATGTTGAGTTATATATAAACTTAGTGCAGTCCTAGCTGCAGTATCATTGCAATATAGGGTTATTGTGAGAGAACTGGAATGGTTTGGATCTGTGCACAATGCCGTTCTAGTTCGTCGCTTAAACAGAAACTTGTTTCCTACCTTCATACAACCTTAAAGCTAAGCATAAGGCTATAGGATTGGGCCACTAGATTTGGTTCTGGCTGTCTTTATCTTCATGGAAAAGAAAATTTTTAGTTATTATTAGCCCTTAAATTTTTATATTTCTAAAATTAATTTTGTGATTTGTCACAGCAAATTTGTAATAGAAGTGAATATACAAACAAATAGGAACTTGTGAGTTGAAATAAAAGAGAAGCTTCTGCATTATAACTGGCTGATCTTCTTGATCCCTGCATGGGAAGTAGTATTCCATTCAAAGCACAAGGCAGAGATGAATTATATGGATTTAGTTACTTGGTTTTCTTTACTAAAGAATGAGATGGTTCATGGTGAGGGAAGAGCTGCATGCAAAGTTGAGAAAAGTAAAAGAATTGGTATTCAGCAATCACAAGTTGATTTTATATAGTTCTTCTAAAACAGTAGGGAAATTAAGTTTGCTGGTTTGACCTTTACTTTTGTTCTTGTAGTCATTAGGGATGGACATGGGCTGGTCCATGTACCTAATTTCATCACGGACTGGGACCTTGTATATGGTCCGTTTGCCTGGTCTGTGCATTTGTGGTTTTTTTTTTTATAAAGATTTTTATTGATTTTTTACTATTTCTACAACTTTACCGCTAATAACTACACTATATTACCCTATACAGAGAATACTGTTTGCAATAATCAAGTTAACTAACTTCTAAAACTGAAAAGCAATATACTTTCATGGTTAAACACTTTAAGTTCATGTTTCTGCTTCTACACATAACAAAGCTGATTAACTGGCACATACAGCAACAAAGAAAATGCCTACTATTCTGTTTACATTTAGACATAGTGTACCATCATTACATATTGTTTATAACATTATTTCTTCTTCGTTCCTCTTCTTGTCTTTTTAGTCTCTTTGCTGAGCTTGGGAGCAGGAGCTCCCTTTTCTGAGTCCGATGCTTCTTCTCCACTTTCTGAGCCATCAAAGCCATACATACTTTCCTGTGACTCTAGTGAGTCATCTGACTCCCTCTCCGCTTTCCTTTCTTGCATTTTTCCAGAAATATTTTGGCTTGTTCTACAGAGTCAATCTTGTAATTCTTGCTTTTATAGCTGAAAGACAGTCCCTCTGGAATATTCCAACGATACGTGATTGACTCAGACTGTAACCATGTAGTTATATTCCTGTAGGCTTTTCTTCTTTTTCGAATTTCAAATGGAATGTCTTTTAGAACCTTGATTTCCTCTTCTTGGATCTTCAGCGTTGTTCTGTTTGTGGTTTTTAACACCACATCCCTTGTTGATCTTTTGGAGAACCTTATCATGATCTCACCTGGCAGGTTTTTCTTTTTCACAAAATCTGGATAGGTCCTGTAGACCAAATCCATGTCGCTTTGTAGTTTCTCCGCTTCAATACCTGCCAGCGGTGCTAATGCCTCACTCAATAGTTTTTTAAGATCCTCCCCTTTTTTCTCAGGAACATTCTGCAGTCTCAGGAAAAAATTTGAACGTTCCATCTGAAGTTTTAAGACGTTGTCGCTTTGAAAAGCCTTTTCTTTCTCAATTTTTTGTAGTCTTGAGTCATGCTTACTTGTTGTTGCTTTTACTTCCATGAGTTCTTGTTGCAGCTTCTCATTTATTTTTCCCGACTCTTTCATTTCCTTCTGCATTGTATCCATCTTGGCATTGAGAGCTGTCATCTGATCCACTAGGGGTCTCAGCATCGATGAGAGCATTGTGCTCATCTCTGTGATGTCGCTCTTTGCAGCCGGAACTCCGCTTCCTGGCTTAGGGGAGGGTTTTTGTCTCCCCGTCATTGTTGCTGTTTCATTTTGTTTATAGTTAGATAAGAAGATCTGAAGAAGAAAGTCTCTTTTTCACACTAATGCCGTTTAAAAGCTCATTTCTTCGTGCATGCGATCGAGCCCTCCAGCATTTCCAAGCTGCTTTCAATGCTGCAGAAACGTCGTGGGAAAGTCTCGGTAAGCTCCATTTGGAGAGAGGGGAGGGGGGGGAAGCATTCCACCCAACCTTTCCCAGCTGCTTTATTATGCAAACTCTGTTTGAGACTCATGAATCACCATTGCATATCAGGAAGTTTCATTGCTTCTCCGATCGGTATTCTCTACTGCTTCACTGTTACGCTTGAGTAGCCCAGAGGCTTCTGCGGTGGGGGGAACCTACGGGGGTGAAGGAGGGTGTCTCGATCCAGCGGTCGCCACCACAAAGAGAGACATCCCTCAAGCCACCCCAGGCAGAGCCCCTTTACTAGGGTCTCTGGGGGCTCGGCACCTGTCCGAAACCCCTTCTACCCCGCCGAGAGCGGATCGCCTCTCCCACAGATGCGGTGAGAGGCGTCCGCCATTAAGCATGTCTCTTCCGGAAGTCTGTGCATTTGTGGTTTAGATGGACTGCCCACGGACCGTGTTATTTTATTTTATTTAGGCGGTCCAGTTGGTCCATGGGGGTGGTCCATGGGCCAGACTTTCTGGCACTCAAGGAGTCCTTTAAAGCCATGCTGCTGCTGTGGTGCACCACTAGTGAGCTCAAGAGGCATCTAAATGCCTCCTGAGTGCATTTCCAGGTCACACTGCTTCACGGACCTCATGAACCACAGACTGGTTCATAAACCTGAAAAGTCTGTGGAAGTTTGTGGTTGTAAAACCTATGAACCTCCATTTTTCTGGCCCCTAATCCTTATGTGATAGAGTAGAATTTACATATTGGGTTTAAGTATTATTAAATCTATATTGATATTTCACATATTTTAAAACAATAGTCTGAATTTGAAGCAATTTGTTTTTATCTGACTAGCATTTATATGTATTGTATGTATGTATATGTGTCTGACTAGCATTGTACATAAACATATATCTATATGTATACCATTTATATGTATTGATCTAACTCATTATTTATTATTAGTAAATAAAATTGAACTTGCCTCCTCCACCCATCTCCATGGTCTTCATGCAAGTTCACCTCTCAGGGTTTTACTATATCAGTTTCCTTAACTTTCTTGCCTGTCCACTGTCTCTCTTCTCTCGTTTCTCCTTTCTTATGGCCAGGGATCTGTTGGGGCCGGAGTGAGGTGGAGCGAAGCTCTGCCAGCTCAGGATTGGCCATTAGGGCAGCCACGGGCTGAATCAGATTCTCTAATCTGATTCAGCCCACTGCCGAATTGCCGCCGAAATTTGTTGGCAACTTTAAAAGCCACTGGAGGGGAGGGGATTTGAGGGAGAGGCTCCAAACTTGCAGGGTAGCTGCTGGGGCTTCTTCTCAAAATACCCACCAAGTTTCAAGAAGATTGGACCAGGGGGTCCAATTCTATGGGCCCCCAAACAGGTTGCCCCCATTCCCTCCATTGTTCTCTATGGGAGGAAAAAAGTTACCATTTTTTCCCACCATAGAGAACAATGGAGGGGATGGGACAACCTGTTTGGGGGCCCATAGAATTGGACCCCCTGGTCCAATCTTCTTGAAACTTGGTGGGTATTTCGAGGAGAGGCCCCAGCAGCTACCCTGCAAGTTTGGAGCCTCTCCCTCAAACCCCTGTTCCTCCAGCCCCTCATATACCCTATGAGTTTTTGCCATTGATTTCAATGGCCCATAGGGTATAATGGGGCTGAAACTGACATTCCCTTTCTGACACACTTCTGGTGATGTCAGGGGACATGGCATATGCTAATGAGGTATGCTAATGAGTTATGCTAATGAGCTCCTGCACCTCTTTTTCTACGAAAGGACCCCTGCTTATGGCTCATAATCTTTTATTCACCCCAAACAACCCAGTTAGCTCTACCAGCCCATCATCCAACCACAGGTAGCCATAGTTACTCTTTGACTCAGGAGTCTACCATAAACAGCCACTTTACTGGACAGAAGTTGAATTTCAGAAGAGTACTGTCCTCTGAAAAAGAACATCTGGCCACCCTACTTACAGTTCTTTCAATATCTATTCCAGATTATCTGTGGTCCACTGCAATCCAGTGCAAACCTTTTGTAAGGCCATTGAATACAGTAAGATTTACTTCAAAGTAAAAATATATATAACTGGATTGCCTGCATCACATTCCAGGTGCTGACGATCTCCCTGTTCATGCAGTCCCAGAAACCTTACTGGGTCCCAAGTAGGGTGCCTTAGACTTGATAGGTCATAGGCTCATTGTAAGTCTTTTTGTCTCAGCCCCTCTGCCCTTTTTTCTGGGTTGTTTTATTTTTTTTTCTGAAAGAGTCTTAATTTTCAAACATTTTATGAGAAGAATAAAACATCCTGTTAATATTATAATTCATTTTGGGAAGATAAATGTAATAGATGTGCAAGAATATAGTGAATAAAGGCTGACAAATATAGATTATTAATGCACTAGTTAGCAGTTACTGTTGAACAAAATTGCAACTGATTTTGAAAATCTAATACCGTATTGGTACAAATATCTCTGCAGTTTTCTCCAGATTAACATTTCAAAAACTATTGAGGCAGACTCAGCATGGGTTCTGTAAGGGAAGATCTTGTCTCACTAGCCTGTTACTAATTTTGAGGGGGTGAACAAACATGTGGACAACAAGGACCCAACAGATGTTGTTTTCCTTGGCTTCCAGAAAGTTTTTGATAAAGTTCCTCATCAAAGGCTCCTAAATAAGCTCAATAGTCATGGTATAAAAGGACAAGCTCTTGTGGATCAAAACCTGGCTAATTAATAGGAAACAGGGAGTGGGTATAAAATGGGCAATTTTCTCAGTGGAGGGTGGTAAGCAGTGGGGTACCGCAGGGATCTGTACTGGATCCAGTGCTTTTTAACTTGTTCATTAATGATTTGGAGTTGGGAGTAAGCAGTGAAGTGGCTAAATTTGCTGATGACGTGAAATTGTTCAAGGTGGTGAAAACCAGGGAGGATTGTGAGGCACTCCAAAGGTATCTGTCAAGGATGGGCGAGTGGGCATCAACATGGCAAATGGGGTTTAGTGTGGCCAACTGCAAAGTGATGCACACTGGGGCCAAGAATCCTAACTATAAATACACGTTGATGGGGTCCGAACTGGCAGAGACTGACCAAAATTGGAGTCGTAGTAGATAACTCACTGAAAATGTCTAGACAGTGTGCGACTGCAATAAAAAAAAGCCAACTCTATGCTTGGGATTATTAGGAAAGTGTCCCTGAACAAAAAGGTGAGAATCTCAAACAACTGTTGAGTGAAGCATTGGCTCCAATGAAAGGTTTACAAACTGGTTTACTTCAAAGCAGTATGGATATGGTTTATAGGACGTATCCTGAATTTTTGAAGAAAAAGAACCTGCCAGAAGACATTATGGTGAGATTCTCCAAGAAGTCTACCAGGGATGTGGTGCTCAAGGCCACTAACAGGACTCCCTTAACGATCAAAGATGATGAGATCAAAGTTTTAAAGGACATTCCATTTGAAATCAGGAAAAAGAGGAAACCTTATAAAAGTTTAACTACATTTCTGCAAGCAAGATCTACCATGTACAGATAGACTTTTAACTATATGGATAAGAAGCAAAAGATTGACTCTGTTGCAAAGGCAAAAAAATTCTTGAAACAACATCTGGAAAGGAGAGAGAAAACATCCACAGAGGAAGAACTGGAACAGCAAGGAAGCATATATGGACTAGAAAGTACTGACTCTTCAGCGAGTAATGAGTATGAGGAAGAAGACTCTGACACAGAAAAAGGATAAAAACCTGGTCTCTGTATAGCTTAGGGGTAGTTTAGTGGTTTTTAGTTTAGCATTCTTTTTGTAGTGTCTTAGAAAATAAAATAAAAAAATTCTAAAAAAAAGGGAAAGGAATTGAAAACAAATTAGCCAGTATCATAATGCCCCTGTATAAATCGATGGTGCAGCCTCATTTGGAATACTGTGTTCAATTCTGGTCACCACACCTTAGAAAAGACATTATAGCATTGGAAAAAGTACAGAAAAAGGCAATTAGAATGATAAAAGTGTTGGAACACTTTAACTATGAAGAAAGATTAAAGTGCTTGGGGCTCTTTAGCTTGGAGAAACAACGCATGGGGGGTGACAAAATCGAGGTTTACAAGATTACATATGGGCTAGAGCAGGGAGAGAAAGAAGTACTTTTCTCCCTTTCTCACGATACAAGAACTTGTGGGCACTCAATGAAATTGCTGAGCAGTTGTGTTAGAACAGACAAAAG
This sequence comes from Lepidodactylus listeri, assembly GCA_029233225.1. NCBI lineage: Eukaryota > Metazoa > Chordata > Lepidosauria > Squamata > Gekkonidae > Lepidodactylus > Lepidodactylus listeri. The sequence continues at coordinate 3,344,015 of JARCFY010000011.1, forward strand.
GAAGTACTTCTTCACCCAAAGAGTGATTTAACACATGGAATTCACTGCCACAGGAGGTGGCGGCGGCTACAAGCATGGACAGCTTTAAGAGGGAACTGGCGAAACATAAGGAGCAGAGGTTCATCAGTGGCTATTAGCCACAAGGTATAGATAGGAACTCTTGGTCAGGGGCAAGTGATGCTCTGTATTCTTCATGCTTGGGGGGGCAACAGTGAGAGGGCTTCTAATGTCTGCCCCACTGGTAGACCTCCTGATGGCACCTGGTATTTTTGGTCTCTATGTGAACAGAGTGTTGGACTGGATGGGCCCTGATCAAACATTGACTTCTCTCATGTTCTTACAGCTCCTTTTCAACTCACCAATTTATCTTAGACTGTAAGGCTGCAGGCAGGGTATGTTCTTTTAAACACAATAATTGTACAACACTCATTTTTCCAGGCAGTTTATAAATAATGGTTTTTTTTTAATATCACTTTTAAATATTTTATTTACCTTATATATTTATGCTGATGACATGGGTATTTTTAACAAATAGCTTGAAATGATTTGGAAGGATTTCTTCATTGAAATAATAGTTAAATGTAAGGGTATGGATAGATGACAAATTTCTATTAGTTAAAGAATGAAGAATTAGTCCCTTTCAGCTCAAGTACTTTGAACGTGCATAATAAGTTGCGCAGGTGGCAATCTATGTGTGGCTTTTTGTAAAGAGCAAGAGGTTTGGAATACTAGAATTTAAAGGAGTAGGAGGATGGAGAGTGGAGGTGGTTGCAGACTGGAAAAATTATAGCTATGGCAACAGTGTTCCCTATCCCCCTTTCCTCTTAAGTCAAGTAAGCTTTGTATATCTTGAGAGAGAGAGCTAAGCCTCTGAAACAAATTAATGGAATTCTTTAATAAATTGCTTATGATAGAAGATACAGTACTGCACTTCCATATTTACACTATTTACAATGATACCCCAATTCAAAGCTTCTAATGCTCATTGTAAGTGAACCACACACAATGGCTGCGGTCAGATGACAGGCTTAGTGTGGTCTGGCTGCGCTTCTAATTTCATCAGGGTTTTTTTTCCACAGAGAGTTTTGTTCAGACATCCCACCCCTAGCCCGCTGCACCATGCACTTACCCCTTGGTTGACCATTCTGATTATTGCTGTGCGGTAACCAGGGAGCGGTCAGTTGGTTTGCATCCTTTTTGTTTGTTTGTTTTTTGCGCATGCACACAAATGCATAGCTGAAACACCAGCTCTTTTTTGATAGCTCCACAATCCCTCCGCCAAGTAGTGTGATCATTGGTTCCAATAAAACTGTATTTCTCTGCCAGAAATCACTCCCTTTCCCTCTGATCTTACTCCCTTTACCATTCATTTCATATAGAAGTTTTCCCTTTTTCTTCCCCTATATAGCTTTCCTGCCAGAGCAATATTCTGAAGTGGCTTGGAGTAAAGTTCCGGGGGTGGAATCCTGGCTGCCGATATGCGAGCCTAAATAGGGACTATTTCCACTGCCATCTCACCCCCCAAAAATGGCAGAGACTTTTTTCTTGAATTTGTCACTCAGAAACAACCCCCAATCCCACCAAAACATTGTGGTGCATAAATGCACAAGCGATGCCTCACGACCCTGTGGCACAGATCTACTTATGCACATATTGCTAATTGGTTTTTTTTAAAGGAACAAAAATGGAAGAGACGGTTCATACTTCCCTCTGGCCTGAGACAGTGATGGAGAGTTCAGACATCCAGAGATGCAGGGCGAAACCAGATAATCCATACACCTCAGACTTTCTCCAGTATCAGAAAGCACCGATTCAGGAATGGGTGATAACAGGAGCTCATCTGGCTACAGCCATAGAATTGTTGCCCCCCCCCCATACCTGGGGCTAATAAACATGGGTATTGTATTTAGGAGATCAACCCTGACTGTCAGAGCCAGTGTGGTGTAGTGGTTAAGAGTGGCCAACTCTAATCTGGAGAATTGAGTTTAATTCCCCACTCCTCCACATGAAGCCACCTGGGTGACCTTGGACCAGTCACAGTTCTCTCAGAGCTCTCTCAGCCCCACCTACCTCACAGGGTGTCTGTTGTGGGGAGAGGAAAGGAAGGTGATTGCGAGCCTCTTTAAGACTCCTTCAGGTAGAGAAAAGCAGGGTATAAAAACCAACTATTACTCCTCTTCCTTCTCCTTCTTCATGCTGTGGAAATGAGTCTGACCTACTAGCCTCCTTCCTCACTATCTGTGAAGAGCTTATAACTAATCCACTAGAAACCACCATGTGTACATATTTTTAAAGAAATTCAGAGTATACATTTTCTGAATAAGAATTAAAATAATTTTGCTCCCAAATGGTGCTGTTAAGTTATAGACAAGCAGCACCTGAACCTAACCAAAAATATTCACATGATCATGGAGATGAGGTTGCTTAAATCAAAGCTAGATAAAATTATCATATTTACTATATTAATTAGCAATACTAATGCATTATTACACACATACACATAATAATATAATACTTACAATGTGGATGCCAGAGAGTCTAACTGTGAGAATGTCCCAATGAATATAGTCCACAACAGGTCTTGTAAATAAAAGTCCTTTACTTGTAGAAAAGATTATTGGAGTCATACACTTCTTCTGTTAGTAACAAATTGCTTTGGGTTACATGCATTGATATACTAAACTCATAAAATGGCTACAGGTGTTCTACCAATCAGACTACAATACTTTAGGCATGCAACCAGAAAGAGTAGCAGTTCCCACATAATACGCGGGAAACCCTTTTCTCAGGGAATAATGATGCTGAACATTCTAAAAACCAGTTTACCGAGACCTGAGATCATAACATCAGAATAGTTTCTCTCCACACCAGAGCCTTTCATGTTCAAGGACAAGACATAAGATAACCAGCCAGAAGGGAAGGTAGCTACCCGTGTGCGCAGGCACTGGGAACAAGCAAAGCAAAGCATAAGCGAAGCTGAAGCAAAAGAAGAAAGGAGGCGGGGGTTGCGGGAGGAGCGCTGGCTGACTCCGCATTCCTAGGGGCTGGGTAGGACTCCCGTTGTGAACTCCCGGGCAGGACCTATGGGGAGGCTAGAAGCAAGGTTAAATGTAGGTAGGCTTAAAACAAGATGAACACACTGGTATGGCATATTAACATATTGGTATGGCATAGACATAAAAGAATGTATGGCAGGCACTGACATTCTGCCCCCTCAGGAATTAGCCCCCCGGGTCTGTAGGTTTTAAGGGATACAACTTGTGAAATGCTTTGATTTTACCAGGGGCATGGACATGAGAGGCTTCAACCCATTCATTATCCTCAGGACCAAAATGAATCCATTTAATCAGATAATATAAATGACCCTGTTTAATTTTAGAGTCTAGGACTTCGTCAATTTCATAGTGGGGCTGGTTATTCTTCATCAGAGGAGGATGAGAGGATGAGGAGGGCCTCCATTCATTCGGACCAGGATCTTTCTTCAGTAAGCTGTAATGAAACACAGGGTGTACAAATTTCAATGATTTGGGCAATTTCAGTTCAAAAGACACTTTGTTAATACACCTAATCACAGGAAAAGGTCCTACATATTTCCAACTCAATTTTCTACTGGGTTGCAGTCCTTTGATATTTTTAGTAGACACGTAGACAGAGTCTCCAGGTGCTAAATTCCATCCAGGATCTCGTTTTTGGTGTGCATACTTTTTATAAGTAGCCTTAGCATCTTCCAAAGTTTTAGCTAGCAATGGCCAAGAGTCTTTCAATGAGTTCCACCAATGGGCAAAGTGTGGAACCTTCAGCAGGCTGCAGTAGGTTCGGGAGGGGAACACCTTCAAACCCCCCAACAGCCATAAAAGGAAAAACTCCAGTAGATGAATGCACAGAGTTGTTATAACTGTATTCAGCAAAAGGCAACAACTCAACCCAATTGTCTTGTTGATAGTTAGTGTAACAACATAGGTATTGTTCCAAAATTTGATTAATTCTTTCGGTTTGGCTATTGGTTTCTGGATGATAGCCACTACTCAATGTGGATTCGGTCCCCATAACCTGCAAAAGCTCCTGCCAGAAGGTGGCAACTAACTGAGGGCCCCGATCCGTAATTACCTTCCTTAGTAAACAATGGAGCCTGAGCACATGGTTCACAAAAGGCTTAGCCAACGTTTTAGCATTAGGGAGAGCTTTAAAGGGGACAAAGTAAGCCTGCTTTGAAAAAGTGTCCACTATTACCCATATCACAGTCTTTCCTTTGGTGGGGGGTAGATCAGTAATAAAGTCCATAGAGATGACCTCCCATGGTCTACTGGGGGGTTCCAGAGGTTGCAGCAGACCAGGGGGCTTTCCCCCTCTGGATTTACTCATTAAACAGGTTTGACAAGAGGACACATAAGTAGGCACATCCCCACGCATTCTCGGCCACCAAAATTGCTGTTGCAATAAGTTAAATGTCTTTAAAAATCCAAAATGTCCAGAGAGCTTAGACTCGTGAGCCACATACATTATTTCTTTGTGGAGATTTATAGGGACCACTAGTTTTTGATCTTTAAACCAACACCCCTCTGGACTCTGTTTTAGGTTCGGAATAGCCCAAAACTCACAGTGATCTTCCTCTGTGTATGCTTGGATGAATTTGAGAACCCACTCCGATACTGAGCTAGGTGGCTGGGATTTAGCTTGGCTTCGGGTTTGCACTCCCCCCCCCCCAATTGTTCCAGGGTGAACATTGTTTCTACTACCTCCGCTCTCTGAGAATCATGTTGAGGTAGATGCGGTAGCGCATCCGCCAGTGAGTTAGCTTTGCCAGGAAAATGACGGAGGGTAAAATTAAACTTAGAAAAAAAATCAGCCCACTGCAACTGTTTGGCATTAAGGGAGCGTTGGGTTCACAGAGCCTCTAGGTTTTTATGGTCCATCCAGATTTCAAATGGCTGCCTGGCCCCCTCCAACCAATGCCTCCATGTGGTGAGGGCTAATCAGATTTATTTATTTATTTATTTATTGCATTTCTATCCCGCCTTTCCAGTGAACTGGCTCAGCCTCTTTGTCCCACACCGCCCAATTTGTCCCACACCGCCCAATTTCTCTCAGTCTCCCCAAACTTCTTAGAGACATAGGCCAATGGATACAACTTCCCATCTGACGCCTCCTGTAGTATGCCCCCCCCATAGCCACATCAGACACATCCACTTGGACAATGAATTTTTTGGTCTCATCTGGGTGAGCCAGGATCGGTTCTGAAGTAAACAGTTTCTTGAGATCACCGAATGCCTGTTGACATTCAGGAGTCCATCTCAATTGGGCCCCAGGCTTAGCAGCTTCAGGACTCTTTCCCTTAGTTTTTAACAAGTCTGTGAGGGGCAAACTATATTGGGCAAAGTTGTTGATGAAGCCACGGTAGAAACTGGCGAATCCGAGAAATGACTGGAGTTGTTTGCGGGTTTTAGGGACCTCCCAACCCTCTACCACCACTACTTTCACTGGGTCCATTTCCAACCCCTGAGGGGAGATCTGGTATCCCAAGAAATCAATCTTAGTCTTATGGAAATCACAATTGGATAGCTTAGCAAACAGCTTATTCTGCTTCAACTTGGCTAACACCTCTCTCACCAACTTAACATGTGAATCTAAATCATCAGAGTACAGTAAGATGTCATCAAGATAACAAAGGACCCCTTTGAACAGGTGCTTGTGTAACACTTCATTAATGAGATTCATAAAGATCCCTGGAGCCCCCTGGAGTCCAAAGGGCATAACGAGGTACTTGAATTGCCCCAGGAGGGTATTGAAAGCAGTCTTGTATTCATCCCCCTCCGATATGCGCACTCTGAAGTAGGCATCCCGGTGATCCAGTTTAGAGAAGATTTTCCCTTTGCTGGCTTCATTCAACAAGTCTTTTATTAAGGGGAGGGGGTAAGCGTTGGACATTGACACTGCATTCAAACCCCTATAGTCAGTACAAAGCCACAGGCCTCCATCCTTTTTTTCCGAAATAGTACAGGAGCAGCAAAGGGGGAGGTGGCAGGTCTAATGAACCCCCACTCCAGATTTTTGTCTATGAACTTATGGAGCTCAATTTTCTCCTGAGGTGACATGGCATACAATTTCCCTTTAGGCAAGTTCTGCCTCGGTAACAGTTCAATAGCACAGTCAGTGTTACGATGGGTGGGTAGTTCATCGGCTTCCATCTCCTCGAATACCTCCAACAAGTCTCTATAAACCAACGGAATAGCTGACAATTCCTCCTTTGCTAGGCAAGCACTCACATGGCCAGGCGCAGGGCCCCAGCTCACCTCCCACTTATGAGTGTGGCAAGCAGGGGAGATCCAGCTTATTTTCCCCGCACTCCAATGGATGTACGGGTCATGGGCTTGTAACCAAGGATTCCCCAACACCAGGGGGAATATGCATTTGGGGTAACTATAAAGTGTCTCTGTTACCAATGCAAACCTGTCCCCAAAGTAACAGGATCAGTCTCAAAGGTGCAGGGTTCTTTTATTTCAGAGCCGTCCATCTGCATAAAATGCAGAGGCTCTTCTAAAGTCCGCACTCCCAACCCCAACCCGTCTACCACGATCGGGCTGATTAAGTCCCAGGCACACCCTGAATCAATCAGGGCTCTTACCTGCATCTGGGTGCCTTGTTGGGGGGTTGATCACAGTCATTAGTAAATACAAGAGGGGCCCAGGGGAGCTCACCATTTGCAGCACCTTGGAAGGAGGGACCTGCTGAGTAGTGCCATTTAGAGCAGGTCCTGGCCATTTCCCTGCACCGGGGTTTCAGTGGCTATCTCAGCAGCTTCGGAATGCTCTGGTTCGATTACCTGCAAGGCCGTCTGTTTTGAAGTGCCCCCCTTTTTGACCTTTTGGGGAGACCGCTGGGCAGGACTGTCCAGTCCCGGAGAGCCCGGGCCGGGAGCTTCCCCCCCCGGCGAGTCCCAGCCACGACTTCCCAGCAGCGGCGAGAGGAACGGCGGAGGAAGAGGACCCAGAGACGCCGGCATCTGGACCCGCGCGACAGCGCCCTGAGCCGGGGTGGCGCTCAGCCCGGGCCCGCCTCGTCCCGTGGGGACCGCGGCCGGCCAGTTCCACCTACCCGAGCGGCGAGGCGGGCATCACGGAAGATCCCGGCAGACCCAGAGGAGAGCGGCGCATCCTGGGGAAGGCGTGGCGTGGCGGCGTGCTCCCTTCCCGAAGGAGGAGTATCCCGGCGGAAGCTCTGAGGCTCGGCATCGTCCAGGATAAAGGGGGGCGGGGCCGGGGCAGCGGGAGAAGGGAGGAGGTCCTACGGGGGAAAAGGGAATAAAAGGAAAGCTCGGGGTCGGGTCGAGGAGGAGGAGCCGAAGGCAGTGCAGGACTGTGGAGACGCCAGTCAGCGAGAGAGAGAGGCTGGAAACAAGTCCTAGGAGGACGCCCCGGGTGGGCCCCTCAATGCACTCCGACTGAGGCCGCGGTGACAGTGAGGGTGCGGTATACCCCTGTCCCCGGTCATTCTGAGACCCTTCAAAGACCCTCTTCCTAACGCCCACACCCCCGCGGGGCCACCCCCCAAGGAGGCGCAGCACAGCCACAGGGGGCAGTAGCGCAGAGGGCAAGGCGGGTCCCCACAAGGTGGTGGAGAATGCGGGCCCTGGCCCCTTGTTAGGGGTCCCGTTACTTCGCCTCCCGGTCCCCCAGGGGTGGAGCAGCGCCCACCGCTAGCTACGGCCGGCACAGCTGCGGCCGCCGACAGAGACAGAGGTCCCCGAAGCCCCCGTGGAGCCTGGGGTCGGCCTTACCAAGGGCCTCGCGGGCATGGATTTTGCCCAATTTGGACAATGGCTGGCCGAGCACCAGGCCCAGCTCCTTCGGGACCTATCACAGCAACAACAGGTGGCACAAGCCTCCCTGGTACGGGATATGCGACAGGCCCTTGCCCCTCCCCAAGGGGGGGGCCGGACAGCTGGGCGCCCCGGCCGTGCTTCCCAGGGCCCCCTGGCCGACTCTCATGAAGATGACTCTGGACGACGACGTGGAGGCGTATCTGGAGGCCTTCGAGCGGGCCGCAGAGGCCGCAGCGTGGCCCAGGGCCCAATGGGCCTACATCCTGGGGCCCTATTTAGCAGGCGAGGCCCAAGCGGCCCTCAAGGCCCTGGATGGGGAGAAGCGGCTGATTACGACAAAGTGAAGGCTGCGGTATTGGACCGCTGTGAAATCACCCTGGAGACTTACCGGCAGCGGTTTCGAGCTATACAGGTGTTGCCCACATCTCGGCCGCGCACCACCATTGCCGCGTTGAAAGATGCTGCCTCCTGCTGGCTCAACCCGACCACCGATGAGGCCAGACGGGTGATGGAGCTGGTGGTGATAGAACAGCTGTTACAGATCCTGCCACCCCGAGTTCGCCACTGGGTGGCCTGCTGGAAGCCGATGCGGCTAGGAGAAGTGGTCGAGCTCTGGGAGAATTACCAGGCGGCGGAGCATCAGGACTTGCCCGGAAGAGGAGATTCCAGCAGGCCGAATAGAGGAGGCACCGGGGGGCAGCAAAGCCTAGGTCCTCCAGGGCCGGACTCTCGGATGGCTAATACCCGACCCGGGTGGGCACAGCCCTTCCCCTCTTGGGGGCCTAGGGTCGAGACCGACTGGCGCTCGCGCCCGCCATCGGGCATGGGAGGACGGGGCCTTTCCCCGGCACCGCAGGACGGGCTGTCGGTTCCCCCAGGGGTAGAGCCCCGACCTCCTCCGTCTCACAACCCCTCCCTGGTGGGTCCTTGCTTCACGTGCGGGCAGTGGGGCCACCTCTGTGAGACTTCTGCTCAAAGTAGTCAAGGATCAGATCTTTGTTGATGAAACACAGTTCTTTATTTCCAATCTCTACATTGGTACAGCTTCTCGGATTATTGTCAGAGATGACACAGATGGCCAAACCAGGTCTATTATACTTTTCTAAGCAGTTTGAATTACCCATAGGTAGCCAATCACTACAAGGGAAAAACGGCGGGCAAAAAGGGGCTCTGGCCGTTTGCTTCCCACAGGAAAGAAAGTGAGGTGTCAAGTTGTAAATTTCCCCTTCCCAACCAGACCCTTCAGATGTTACCAGTTCACATAACAATCCATGGCCTCGAGGCTTTCGCACATTGATAAGAGATGAGACTTGTCCTCCCTTAGAGTCTCAGCCGAGATGAATGGAATGCGGAGGTAGGAGTGTCAGAGGCCCATTGTTCCCATGCTTTGAAGCTGACATCCTCCCGCTTTGACAGTTACACAAACCAGGCCGGTCAGGGTCATAAACCTGGGGTTACACATTCTACATACATGCTAATACATACTGGCCAGAATGAGGGGTACATGACAGGTGTTCATGAAGGCATACATACAGTACTATAGAAAAGCAAAGCAGCAAAAACAAAGTGAAACAGGGCTGTAAGTAGCAAGATACATTGTCTGAATCAGCAGATTCTGACACCTCGCAATGGAGTGCGACTTGGGCTGGGATGATGCCCTACAAACAGCAGCCGTGGGCCTCAGACCGCCCGCCTGGATGCTCCCTGTGATCCTAGGCCCGCAAGAGGTGACGGCCCTTCTGGACAGCGGCAGCTCCCTCTCTATGGTGCGCACCCATCTGCTGCCTGCTTCCCTCCCCGTCGTACGCACCGCGACCGTGGTTTGCTTCCACAGGCATGAGGAGAGGTACCCGGTGGTCATGGTCCCATTGACTTACCTGGGATGCCGCTGGGAGGTTCCCGTGGCTCGGGTCCCTTGTCTTCCTTACCCAGTGCTCTTGGGGCGTGACGCCCCCCGCTTTGCAGCCGCCCTGCAAGAGGCCGAGGCCGTGGTGGAGAGACAGCAGCGGGAGGCCGCCGGGGCGGAGGACATGGCCGCCCCCGCGATGGAAGACCAGCCGGAGGGCGGAGACGGACCGGATCCCGGGGAAGGTTGGGCAGTGAGCCCGGACTTCCACCAGGCACAGGAGCAGGACGCAGCGCTGGAGGATCTTCGACGCCACGTGGCGGTAAGGGACGGGGCGGTGGTGGATCTCCGGCGCAGTCAACGACTACCCCGCATTGTGCAAGAGCAGGGGGGTTGGTTTCGGGAGGTGAAGGGGCGCCTGGGGACCACTCGACAGTTGCTGGTCCCGCATCAGTATATCACCTGGGTGTTGGAAAAGGCCCACGATCATCCATGTGCCAGGCATCAAGGTGCCAAGAATACCCTCACGTGGGTACTGGCCCAGTACTTTTGGCTGGCTGTGGCCCGAGACGCCCAGGCCTATTGCAGGTCATGTGAGGTGTGTCAGCGCCTTAACACGCGGGGCGACCCCCGGGCTCCTTTATCCCCGCTTTCGATCCAGCACATACCCTTTGACCGTATAGCAATGGATTTTGTCGGCCCTTTGCCAAGGACCCCACGAGGGGCCCGTTACCTACTGGTAATAATCGACTACGCCACCCGATTTCCCGAGGCGGTACCATTGGCCAGTTTAAAAAGCACAGGGGTGGCTAGGGCGCTGATGCGGTTCTTTTCGCTGGTGGGACTCCCCAGGGAAATCCTCACTGACCGAGGGTCCCCCTTTACAGCCGCCCTGATGCGACAGGTATGTGAGAAGCTGCAAATTCAACAGCTGTTTGCGTCTGTCCAGCATCCCCAAACAGATGGACTGGCCGAGCGCCTTAATCAAACGATAAAGGCCATGCTAAGGAAGGTGGCCCATGAGAAGCCTCAGACCTGGGATTTATACGTTGACCCCATTCTCTTGGCCCTGCGGGAAACCCCCCAGGCTTCTCTGGGCTTCTCGCCCTTCGAGCTCGTCTTCGGCCGACAGCCCCGGGGGATTCTAGGGTTAGTGGAAGGCCAGCCCTTGGGACCCCGGGAAGTCCCCGAGGGGGACCCCTGCGAGTTCGTCCAGAAGCTGAAGGAATGCTTGGACGAGGTACGGTGACTCTCGCGTGCTAATCTAGAGTGAGCTCAGGCCGCTCAGAAGAAGCGCTATGATCGGGGCACGCGCCCCCAGGCCTTCCAGGTCAGGGAACAGGTCTTGGTGTCCCGGGCTGTACTCGGTGGGACCTCCAAGGATCCCTGGCAAGGCCCCTTCGCTGTCACCCGGGTCTTGGGGCCTCTGTCTTACGAAGTCCGGTGCGGAAGCCGCTCCAGCCACTGCAAGCATCTTCATGTAAACCATCTGAAGGCTTGGCACCCCAGGCCTGTTCCCGTGCAGCAGGGCCTGCTGGCCTCCAGCCCAGGGGAACTCGCTGAAGGAACCCTGCCCTGGTCCCCTGACCCGACAGTAGGGGAAGAACCCGCTCTTGATAATGAACTGTCACCGGGGCGCCGGGAGGATCTATGGCGTATTCTGGCTGCCCATCCGGGTTTCTTCTCAGCGCAGCCGGGACTTACCCACTTGGCCACGCATTGCATCCGCACACCCCCAGGGCGGGTGGCTCGCGCCCCTTGGCGACCCATTCCCCCGAAGCTGCAGGAAAGCATAAAGCGGGAAGTGGAGGACATGTTGAAGATGGATATCATTGAACCGTCCCAAAGCGCTTGGAGGAGCCCCGTGGTGCTGGTCCCCAAGCCAGACGGGTCCACTCGCTTTTGTGTGGATTACAGGGAGGTCAATCGGCTGGCTCAATTCGATGCCTACCCCATGCCCAGGGTGGATTTGTTGATCGATCACCTGGGCGAGGCCCGGTTCTTATCCACCCTGGACTTAACAAAGGGGTATTGGCAGGTCCCGGTTCACCTGGCCGACCGGGAGAAAACCGCCTTTGCGACCCCGGGGGGTTTGTACCAGTTTAAGCGGATGCCCTTCGGGTTACATGGAGCCGCGGCCACGTTCCAACGACTGGTGGACCGGGCCCTGGCCGGCTGCGAGGCCTTTGCCCAAGCGTATCTTGACAATATTATCGTGTGCAGCCTGGACTGGGACTCGCATCTGATCCACCTAGAGCGAGTCCTCCGGGTGCTCGAAAGGGCGGGCCTACGAGCAAATCCCAAGAAGAGCCGGCTTGGTTTCCAAGAACTTAAGTATTTGGGGTTCCTTGTCGGAAAAGGGTGCCTACGGCCCCTACCGGACAAAGCCGAATCCTTGCTGTATCATCCGCAGCCTAAAACAAAAAAACAGCTACGGGGCTTTCTGGGGTTTGTCGGATATTATAGTCGGTTCATTCCGCAGTTCGCAACCTTGGCCAGCCCGTTGACCGACCTGTTGCAGAAAGGTTGCCCCAACCAGCTTCGCTGGACGCCCCGAGAGGAGACAGCATTCCAGCATCTGCGCCACAGCCTGGCCCATGAGCCAGTACTACACAACCCGGATTTCAGTCAACCTTTCACTCTGCACACGGATGCCTCGGGAACAGGCCTGGGCGCCATGCTGGCCCAGGAGACACCCGAGGGTCTACGCCCAGTTTTGTTTATCAGCCACAAGTTACAGGGAGCGGAACGAAATTACGCGACAGTGGAGAAGGAGGCCTTGGCGGTGAAGTGGACGGTGGGGGCCCTACAATACTATCCAATAATCCGTTCCACTTGGTAGTGGACCATGCCCCCCTCCTCTGGTTGTCCCGTATGAAGGACTCAAACCCCCGGATACTGCGATGGTATCTGTCACTCCTTCCCTTTTCCTTCACAGTGCGGCATCAAGCGGGGAAAGACCACTGCGAGGCAGACTACCTGTCTCGCCTCTTCGAAGAGGCTCGCTCCTGAGCGGGGGCAAGGGAGGGGGTATGTCCCTTCCCGGAGAGCCCGGGCCGGGAGCTTCCCCCCCGGCGAGTCCCAGCCACGACTTCCCAGCAGCGGCGAGAGGAACGGCGGAGGAAGAGGACCCAGAGATGCCGGCGTCCGGACCTGCGTGACAGCGCCCCGAGCCAGGGTGGTGCTCAGCCCGGGCCCGCCTCGTCCCACGGGGACCGCGGCCGGCCAGTTCCACCTACCCAAGCGGCAAGGCGGCCGTCACGGAGGATCCCGGCGGACCCAGAGGAGAGCGGCGCGTCCTGGGGAAGGCGGGGCATGGCAGTGCGCTCCCTTCCCGAAGAAGGAGTATCCTGGCGGAAGCTCTGAGGCTCGGCGGCGTCCAGGATAAAAGGGCGGGGCCGGGGCAGCGGGAGAGGGGAGGAGGTCCTACGGGGGAAAAGGGAATAAAAGGAAAGCTCGGGTCAGGTCGAGGAGGAGGAGCCGAAGGCAGTGCAGGACTGTGGAGACGCCAGTCAGCGAGAGAGAGAGGCTGGAAACAAGTCCTAGGAGGACGCCCCGGGTGGGCCCCTCAACGCACTCCGACGGAGGCTGCGGTGACAGTGAGGGTGCGGTATACCCCTGTCCCTGGTCATTCTGAGACCCTTCAAAGACCCTCTTCCTAACCCCCACACCCCCGCGGGGCCACCCCCCAAGGAGGCGCAGCACGGCCACAGGGGGCAGTAGAGCGGAGGGCAAGGCGGGGCCCCACAAGGACGATGCAAAGTGCCCTGCTTCCCCACACTGGGTGCACAGGCCCATCTTCATCTGCTGATCACGGAGGTCTTCAGATGCCGACTTAGGCTTTGGCTTCAGAGGAGCCCCCCCCAGGGAACCCTTCGGGTAATTAGCTCTTTGCCGCATGCGAATCAAAGTGAAGCGGGCCTCAGCGTCTTCGGCCGCCTGGATCCACCCATTAAGGGTAGTTGGGTTGACATTTCTTAGCACAGTCTCGTACAGTTCTGAATTCAACCCTTTGCGGTACTGTTCCATGCACACAATCTCAGGCCACCCTTGGATCTTAGCCTCCAATCTCTTAAAGGCAGCTGTGTACTCCTGCATGGACATCTTCCTTTGCATGAGGTTGCGTACCTGATTCATGGCTTTCTCCTCGCTCATCCGATCTTCATACTGCTGGTGGAGAGCCCACATGAAGTCATCCACACTATCCAACTTGGGGCCAGGGGGGTTGTGGAGGCTCACATACCAGTCGGCCGCTTCCTCGTGTAGTCTCAATCCCAAATATCCAACTCAATCTCCCTCATCTCTAAACAGATGGCCCCAATTCTGCATGCACCTCCCCGCTTCGATTATAAAAAACTGCAGCTTGGCAGGGTTGCCATCGAAGGTAGCCCCCAACAGTTCAGTCGAGACAGGGCAATGGTAAGCAGCCGGAGCGAGTCCTGGGGCAGGTTCTGCCAGTGGCTGTACGGGAGCCAGAAGGGGGGGGGGAATCGGAGGCTGCACGGGCACTTGTGCTGGGCCCAGCAGTGCCCCAGCACCTCCCCCCAGCTCGTCAAGTTGTTCCCGCAGGACCTGACCCACGACATTGGGCAGATCGGTCATCATCGCTGTCATCTCATGTTGGAGTCACCGTTGGATCGTGTCGAACCGATGATCCATCTGCTTCCACATCTCCCCCATCAGATTGGCTTCCGATGGTCCTCGTTCAGCTCCCCGCAAGGTCGAGGCTCCTGATCCCCGGCTCCAGTGTGGGGACCAGGTCTCAGCAGTTCCAGTTCCAAACTGGGCCCAGGATTGGGTCCCTCCCGACCAGCAAAGCCTCATGTTCATTCTGCTGGCATCAGGGAACTGGATCGGTGCCTCCTCCGAGGACACCGGCACTTCAGCATCAGACACAGGGATTTCAGCACCATCATCCATGGTAAGGGAATGGGCTGTTCTCCCAAAGTAATGAGGATTACTAACAGTCTGTGAGAATGTCCCAATGAATATAGTCCACAACAGGTCTTGTAAATAAAAGTCATTTCTGCAAGCAACTATATTCTATATATATGGTGCTGGTCAGTGCAGTGGCAAGGGCCATGGATAAAGTCAGATCCCTATGCTGACACAAGATCATTAGCATTGGCCCTCAATATTAGAATATTGTCTAAATCAACGTCAGCAAGCCAGAATCAACCTAAAGCATATGGTGTACTCCGCTTTCAGTCAGAATAATTCTAGTAGTGTTCCAGGAAGAGCCACACAAGGGTTAAGAGCTTGGTTGTTAAAAAAAATGCTTTTAGAAATTGTTTGCTTGAAGATTATAATGCATCATATATTCTTTTTAAAAATCCCACTTTTAGTTTGTTAAAAAATTACCATCTGATACTGAGCAAGAATACAACAGATTTTAGATACATTGGTAGATTTGATTCCTTTAAATAATGAACACATTTCTTTAAAAAATATGTAGTTTAATTCTTAGTTAAAAGGATTAATCATGATAATTCTTCTCATTCATTCTGTCATTTCTTGCTCTCCATTTTCTCCCTTAGAATATATTTCTAGTTTAGGAACTGTAGTTCATGTATTTCAGAATGAATACACTGTGGCCCAGTAATAACATTTTGCATACCATGTATAACTATAATTTTGTATGTCTCTTAGCCAGGAGGCACCAGTAATTTTGAGCCTGTGGGCACCTTTGAAATTCCGACACAGATGGTGGACACAGCCACAAAATGGTTGCTGCAGGGGGTGGATCTGTCCACAAAATATCAGAGAATGAGGTTATACATAACTCTAATAGTTATGCTTGTCAGCATCCCTTTTAAAATTAATGTATTGTTTTAAAATATTTTCTTGCATACCCACAGCTTTCCTTCAGTCATACAGTACAGATCCCCATACTGTGTTGGCAGCTGTTGCCAAAGCGACATTTTTGAAAAATATGTGTAGCCAATCAGATATCCAATGGCTAGTCAGAAGCAATGTTCCCTTTAAGCTGTCAATTGTTGTGAGCAGAAACCCAACCTTAGAGCCAAAAAATATATGAGTACAAACATACAAACATGAAGAAATGGGAAAAGAGAAAGAGAAAAAAAGGGAAAGAAGGAAACGAAAGGGGGAAAGAGAAAGGAAGGAAGGAAGGAAGGAAGGAAGGAAGGAAGGAAGGAAGGAAGGAAGGAAGGAAGGAAGGAAGGGGGAAAGTGAATGAAGGAAAGAAAGGGATATAAAGGGAAAGAAGGGGAGAAGGGAGGGAAAAGGGAAAGAATGGAAAGAAGGAAAAGAAATTAAAAGAAGGAAAAGAAAGAAAAGGAAAGGGGAAAGAAAGAAATGGAGTGGAAGAAATTGAAAGAAAGAAAGGAAAAGAAAGAAGTGGAAAGAAAGAAAAAGAGAGAAAGAAAGAAAGAAAGAAAGAAAGAGGGAATGGGAGGGAGAGAGAAAGAAAGAAACAAAAAGAAAGGGAGAAAGAAAGAGAAAGAAGGAAAAGAAAAAAAGGGAAAAATTGAAAGAAATGGAAAGGGAGGGAAAGAGGAAGGAAGGTGGGCGAAAGGTAGCCCTGAAAGTGTTTCCCACCATTTAAAGCTTTTAAAGCCAGCAGCCGGTGGCAGGCTGCCATTTCAGGGTTCCCTTTCATTTCCCCCCGCTTCTAAACGGGGGGAAGAGAGAGAGAGGTCTGCAAGGGTTTCTCCCCCTTTAAAGCCAGCCACTGGTGGGTCCAGGGCTCTCTTTCGCTTCCCCCTGCGTCCCCCAGAGGAGACCTTGGTCAATGTGGAGAGGAGAGGCTTGGCTTTTGTGCCTCTCCCCCGCACTTGAGGGAGAGGGGCAGGGGTGAGTTTACTGGCCCTGCACTCAGCTGCAGATCTGTGCACTGGGGGCTGGGAATTTGTGCACCAACGCAGGCTGGTGCAGCTTAAAGGAAACACTGGCCATAAGCCCTACTGGACAAAAGCCCCATCTCGCTCTGCCCACTTGAGCAGGGTGCCAGGAAAGGTATTGGCAGGCCCCATGTTGGGGACCCTGCTTGGTGGATTATAGGGTGGAGGAAGTATTTTCTGGGAAATGTGACATTTGGCTCTATAATCCTATATATATATAAGCCCTAACGTAGTGTTACTTTCCAGCTCTCCCATTGGCTGTGCTCAAGCATACTCGTATGCCATTGGCTGGGGGCTGGGTCCACTCCTCTCTCCCACCTATGGCCGGCTTAGCCACTCTTCCCTGTCAAAATAAACTGCCAAAATGGCTGTCTTTCCTGACAAACACACTTCTCCTGCTGCTTGGTTCCTCCGTGGCTGGCTGGCTACTGAGGTGAGCCTCCAGCCATCAAACCATTGTGTTCTCCTCCTGCTGTGGAGCTCACTTTCCCCTCAGTGGCTATTGCTAGGCAACCAAGCCTGCTTCTGTCAGTAAAAAGGCTGGGGCAGGTGGCCCTTTCCAAGCCTACTTTGGCCTTTGTGGGGAACTCATTGAGGCCAGTCCTGACTAGGGTTGCCAGCTCCAGTTTGGGAAATACCTGGAGATTTTGTGGTGGAGTCTACAGAAGCCAGAATTTGGGGAGGGGAGAGGCCTCAGCTGAATAGAATGTCATAGAGTCCACCCTCCAAAGCAGTTATTTTCTCCGGGGGGGGGGGGAGAGAGATCTGTTGTCTGGAGTTGTGATACCAGGAGAACTTCAGGTTCCACCTGGAGGTTGGCTACCCTAGGCCTGGCAGCACCCTCTGGGTGACTTGATGACACCTGACTGGCATGACTTAACTAGGCATGGCTGCTTCCTCCTGTTCACCAGCAGCAGCCCCCCAGGACAGCCAGTGTGGTGTAGCAGTTAGCACTTCAGAGCAGGGTCTGCCAGACCCAGGTTCTTGCTGTGGAAGCTGAGTTGGTGATTTCAGACTACTCACAGACTTTCAGTCTAACCTACCTCTCAGGGTTGTTGTGCAGATCAAAAGGGAGAGAGAAGAATGATGTAAGCTGCTTTGATCCCCACTGTGGAGAAATACTGTACTTTTCCTAGGTAGTGGCTGCAGGGAGGGGGGGGAGAGGGAAAGCAGAAGTCAGAGTGGCAGATAAAGGTAGGTTGATGGTTGGCTGAGAAGGAAATAGGGTTGTCAACTCCAGGTTGGGAAATTCCTGGAGATTGGAGGGGTGGATCCTGGAGAGGGTTGTGTTTGAGGAGGGGTGGGACCTCAGACAGGTACAATGCCATAGACTCCACCCTCCAAACCAGCTATTTCCTCCTGGGGAACCATTGTTGCCAATCTCCAGGTTAGGGCTGGATATCACTCAGAATTACAACAGCTCTCCAGATGGCAGAGATCAGTTCCCCTGGAGAAAATGGTGGACTCTGTGTCATTATACCCTGCTGAGGTCGCCACAGCAAATTGACACTGAGTGCCCAAGGCTTGGGCACCCACCCAGAGCCTCTTTCTAGAGCCCATTGTATTTATTTCCACAACTGGCCTTATTCCTAGTAATAATAATAATTATCATACAGCAGTGGGTGTAGTATAGCCAAGACTAGATCCAAAGATTGTCTGGCAGCCTGAAACTAGCTCTTTTTTTTATGTGGCAAACTAGGTTAATTTTTTGGGCTGAGAGAACTGTGACTGACTCAAGGTCACCCAGCTGGCTTCAAGAGGAGGAATGGGGAATCAAACCTGGTTCTCCAGATTAGAGTCCACCACTCTTAACCACTACACTACGCTGGCTCTCACTTGGCTCTGTAATACCATATTTATGTAGCTGCATAACATAGTTTGGACCAAATCTATGCCTAGGATAAAAAGATGACATTTTCTGTAAGGTTGGATTTTATGTCTGTTGCAGTGTCTTTTAAAAACATCTGCTTATTTTTACATCTCTTCTTGTAATGGAACTTAGAAATCCAGCTACAAATTGTATGATTTATGTAAAGGGTCTATGAAAATATTTGCTGATGCCTTGCATTTAGGCATGTTGATAAGAAAAAAATGATTATCCACAAATGTCACTGTCAGAAGTGGGTGGTTTCCATTTTTCAGATTTGTATTTCATTTCCCTTTAAATATATTGGAAACCATTGCAGTCTTCTGCTTGACATTTCAGAAAGTCACCTTAAAAGATATATTTTAAAGGTTTTTTGGCTGAATTCTGCTGCTGAGCCACAAGCACAAGTAGCATAGTGAACCAGAGGGAATCAACCTCTCTTCCCCTGCCAGGCTTGCCTCTCTGTGTGCAGTATTACCGCCAGGCCATAGCCCCCTCATGCCTTCCCATGAGCTGCTTCTCTCTCTGCTCTCCACATATACCTCTTTTCTTTTTCTTTTTTACTGTTTTGAAATCGGCTTTCAAATTATTTATGGATGGAATAGTCTGTTGGTATTTGTCGACTGAAAAGGACAGTCTCCAATGAATGCATTTCTGCATGCTTACTGAAGCATTTAAATTTTTCTCAACCCCAATTCCTCACATCGTGTTGGGACCACTCATTCCCCTGTAAAGGTGGAGGATCATGACACAATTGTGAATTGTTTGATGTTTGATATGTTTGACTTAGCTGTTATAATATCAGCAGTTCAAATATGCACAGTGCTATGAGAGATGGATAGATCATGGAATATTAATAATAGTGTTATGTTCTATGCTTGAACTCTAACACTGCCATGTGCTCCAGTAATGGCGACCTCCATGCGGTCCAAGCACATGGCCAGGAAGGCGGCCTGAGCTTGAGGCCAGGAAACAATAGCCCACAAGGATCCTGGATATCCCCCTATCAGAGGCTTAGAATATTCAAATGTACCAACTAGAGAATCTGGCAGGAAAGGTGTCCTATCACGTTGTATGGGCGAGGTCAGGGGCAAAGCTTCTGTGTGCATATAAGCAGACCCCCAGCCTGCAGTCAGTATCCTTGAGCTGACCTGTCTAATAAAAAGAGCTATGCTTGAAATCACTCCACCAGCCTCCCGACTCCAGTACTTTTCAGTGGCGACAAGGATGGGATCCTGATGAGCGACTCTCCGGCTGACTCCAACTCTGCATTGAGCCCCGACGATCTGTCAGCATCCGGCACCACTCAGGCCCAGTGCCAGACAGCACTGCCGACTGCTCCCAAGGATCCCGCTCATCGCGCTGCAGTTCCACGAGTCCAGATGGCTGCCGCTCTGGGACAGCAAACCACACCCTTCGATCCCTCCAGCCCCGAGCTCTGGGAGGCCTGAGCCAACCAACTCGGCTTCTTCTTTGACGTCCAGGAAATCACGGACGCTGGTAAGCGCAAGGCATGGCTGCTGAGCACTTTTGGGGTTGCTACCCTGTGGGTGGTTAGAAAACTCATCTCTCCCCGCACCTTGACAGAGGCATTGTAAGATGAGATAATGGGGGTTCTCAACACATTCTTCACACCCAAATCCTCCAAGCTCACCCAACATGTGATGGTCTGCAGCCATCTCCAGCAGAAGGGTGAGTCTGTGGCCATGTTCATGGCCAATCTCTGCAGGCTAGTAGTAGGCTGTGAATTTGTTGCGGTGGAGGACACCCTCCTCACCACGTTGGTATGTGGGGTCCGCGACCCTAAGCTCCTCAGGAAGCAAGTCACTACTGCGGATGCAACCCTGGAGAAGGTTTTTCAAGTTGCTTGTGCATTTGAGACTTCTCAAAAAGACAGGTCTGGCGGCTCTGCATCCACCCATCACACTGCAACATCATCGGAATCCAAGGCCTCCGACGAGGACAATGCACTCCAGATCTGCCAGCATCCTCCAGGCCCCAACTCCTGTCCATCCACAGAGAGGAGCAGCCCCGCTGACACAAGGTCAGCCACCCAAGCCTCTGCAACCCCCAAGCTGGCACGCCATCTTGCACCAGCTGCGGCAATCCACATGACCGCCGAAGCTGTCGGTTCTGGGATGCAGATTGCTAGTCATGTGGGAAGAAAGGCCACATTGCCTGGGCCTGCCATTCCTGGGCTAACTGCCACACCCTAGCCGCGCATCAGGAATCGATGGAGCTCCACACAACTTCATCATCCCACCACCAGGTAATGAACTTGCCCTAGGACACCCCCAATAAGATTAAGGTCCCTGCCCTCATAGAGAGCTCCCCTTGCCTTATGGAATTGGACATGGGGTCCTCATATTCCATTATTTCAGAGGCCATGCTCCAGAAACTCTGCCCCAAGGGGGGGCCCCTGCTTACGGAAGCCCCCAGGGTGCTGGCCTCCACTCCCTGTTCAGCCTAAGATTGAACTGGAGCTGGATAAATTAGTTGTGCAAGGGGTTTTGGAACCTGCCCCACATGCTCAGTGGGAAACTCCCATTGTAACTCCACTTAAGCCCAACAGGGACATCCGCATCTGCGCGGATTACAAGTGCACGTTAAACACGGCACTTCAGGTTCACACCTACCCAGTACCCGTGACCAGCCATGTGTTAGCTACACTGGCCAGCACTAAAATCTTTGAAAAGCTGGACCTGGCACAGGCCTATCAGCAACTGCCTGTGGATGATGCAACAGCCGAGGCCCAGACAATCATCACCCATAGGGGGCTTTTAAGGTAAAGCGGCTCCAATTTGGGGCCAGTGTGGCCCCGGGGCTATTCCAAGAATTAATGGACCATTTATTGAAAGGATTGCCAGGTTTCCAGCCCTTTTTCGATGATGTTCTGATTGCGGCCCCGGACATCCAGACCATCGCGAAGCGACTCCAAGCCGTCCTCCAGCACTTCCAGGACGCTGGCCTGAAGGTCAAAAGGGAAAAATGTCTTCTCGGCATTTCCTACGTGGAGTTCCTGGGCTTCACCGTGAATGCTCAAAGAATCTACCCCACACCGGACAAGGTAAAAGCCATCACCAAGGCACCAGTCCCTCAATCCAAGGTGGAGCTCCAATCGTTCTTGGGGCTCTTAAACTTTTATCATGCCTTCCTTCCCCACAAGGTGGTGGTGGCGGCGGAGCCTCTGCATCGGCTCCTGGATAAAAATGCAAAATGGGTTTGGGGCCCCTACCATATGGCCACATTCCAGGTCATGAAGGATTTGCTTGTGTCCAATGCCATACTCGCCCATTTTGACGAGTCCCTCCCCGTCATGCTAGCCTGTGACACATCCCCATACAGGATAGGAGCGGTTCTGGGGCATCGTCTACCTGATGACCAGGAGGTCCTGGTCGCCTACTATTCTAGAACGCTGTCCCCTGCGGGGCGCAGTTACGCGCAGATCAACAAGGAGGCACTGGCTATCATGGCAGGGGTCAAAAAATTTCATGACTACTTGTATGACCGGGCGTTCATGGTCACCACCGACCACAAACCTCTCCTGGGCCTCTTCGCTCCAGACCCCCAGACCCCCCAAATGTTGTCTCCCTGAGTCCTGCAGTGGTCGATTTTCCTATCTGGCTACCAATACTCGCTGGTCTACCACCCCGGCAAGCCCATGGGCCATGCTGATGCCCTGAGTCACCTGTCGCTGCCTTCCTGCACCCAGACCCGGCTCCTGCCTACCATGTCGCACTCCTGGAGGACTTTCCGGATAAGCCCGTCCAGATTGTCAACGTCTCACAGCGCATGGCTAGGGATTGCACCCTTTCCCAGGTCTTGGACTGGGTGGGGATGGGGTGGCCCAACAATCCGGGGCCAAAATTTGCCATGTTTTCCACATGCCGCAACAAGCTATCCACCCACAAGGGGTACCTGCTCTGGGGGTCAAGGGTAGTTATCCCAGAGCCACTCCGCACTTGGGTGCTCAGCACCCTTCATGAGCACCACCCAGGCACTGTGTGGATGAAAGCCTTGGTCCACAGTTACATCTGGTTGCCGGGGCTGGACAAGGACATCGAGGACCCGGTCCGCCACTGCAGTCAGTGCTAAGAATCACATCCTGACCCTTCCAATGCTCCAGTCCTCCCCTGAGAGTCAGCACAAAGGCCGTGGTCCTGACTTCACATAGATTTTGCGGGGCCAGTTCAGGGGCAGCTTTTCTTCCTTCTAGTCGACAGCTACAACAAATGGCTAGAAATAGTGCCGGTGCAGATGACTTGGTCCAAAGCCGCAGCCACCGCCCCTGCTGCTATGGGGCAAGGGGAGAAGTAGGGAATCCAAAAGCCACAGCAGTGGGAACCTACGACACCATGGAGCTGAAGATGTAAGCCAGGAGCCTGACACCCCTGCCATGGAGACCCAGGGCAGCCACAAGCCCTGGCATCTCTGCACAAATACAGCAGAAGGGAAAGAGGCCCCCAGAACTTGAGCTGGCCAGAAAAGTGCCTCCAGCAGGCTCCACTAGCTATCCACACCCTCATCAGCAACAGCTGGCTGCCCCAGACCAAAGCGGCAGAGTGATGGTGACCCAGGTGAGGGGTAATTGGATGGGGAGGGCTCAGGGGATGGGGGCCAATGGGGAAGGAGCCTTGGGGAATGGCAAGGAGAGTGGCCAGTGATTACCAAGAGTCCAGAAAGTCCTTGGCTAGAAATTGAAGTAATGGTAGGGGTGGGACCAGCTGGGGAATAAAAGGAGGTCCCGTGAAACAGACTGAAGAGGAAGCAAAGACTGGCAACTCAGGGCTGTGAGGAAGTTACGTCCAGTTGGGAGGAGGAGGAGGAACAAGGTGAGACAACCCCCTTCCCTCTCAAGCTGAGTTCTGGGGAACCTCCCATTGAGTATATCGCAAGAAGGCAGAGAGCCAACCTGCCCAGGGTAAGCAGGCAGGGCCTCATAACTGTGACTGGCTCATGGTCACCCACCGGGTCACCCAGCAGGCTTCCTGTGGAAGATTAGGGAATCAAACCCGGGTCTCCAGATTAAAGTCCTCTGCTTTTAACCACTACACCATGCTGACTCTTAACCACTACACCATGCTTTTAGCCATACACCACTATGCTCTTAACCACTACACCATGCTGGCTCTCAACATGGTGTGAGGAAATTCAATGATGGGAGTGATTAGGAAAGGGATGGGAAATATAACTGCCACTATTAGAATTAGGGTTGGACACAAGCTGGCTCACAAGCCAAAATTTAGCATGAACTTGGGCTGTTTTGGAGCTCAGGAAATGATGTTCAGGGAAGGCACCTTTCCTGAAAATTTACCTGACTTTTGGCCAGTTTCATTCAGCTGTTTAGGACCAGCCATTTAAACCTAACAGCTCAGTGAGTCTGTTGGTCAGCTTTTAGGTTTAAATGGCCAGTTGGCAGCTATTTAAAACTTTCTGGTCTGAAGCCAGGAAATTTTGGGGGGGGGGGGACACCTCAGAGGGGGCATGTGCTACATGACTTCTGACATTACCTGGAAGGTTGGCTTTGGGTTTTGAGAGCACAATCTGCATTCTTTCCAGCCCCAGGTTCCATTTTAATTTGATTCTGACAAGTCCGTTGCTTGATTTTAAAGCCTCCCATTTGCATGGTGTAAAAGTAAAAAGCTCCCCCCCCCCAAAAAAAAAGACCAGGAAGCTCACCTTCTGCCCTGTCTGCCTGCCTCCTCCATGCCAGAACAAGTACGAGACTGTGCTCCCCTCCTCTTACCCCAGGTGCCTCTTGCACACCACAGCCACCCTGCCTTTAAGCCTGCAAAGCAGGCCACCTCGGCTCACTCACCTCCACCTGGCTTGCAGCACTTGTCAGCCTGCTGGTCTGCCAGATGGCTGCTCCCACGCAGGGACTCCGAAGGCAGAGAACTTCTGAAATAGCAGCAGCCACAAGAATTCCTTTGCCTCCCTCCCTGGTCCCTGGGTTCTATGCAAAGAGGGTGTGCAGGTTTTGCGATGGTCAGGATGGAATTTTGCAATGGCTAGGATGGAGGATCACATTCCAGCGCTGCCTGTGCCTTTCTCTCCCTGTCTGCTTGCAGGCTCTCAGGGTCAGGGAGGGACGGGAGGGGAGGCAGCTGGAAGGAGGCAGGGCAAATTCGGGAGGGAGGGTCCCCCAGGAGCCACCTCATTGCTATGGGCCTGTTCCTGGGTGATCCTCACCCCCTTTCTTCCGGTCGCTGCAAGCCATGGCCAGGAGAAAAGGGGAAAGGAAGCCCTTTCCCAGGTAAGCCCCCCTTCTCCTGGCCCCAGCAAGCCATGGCCAGGAGAAAGGGGGAACACCAAACTTGCCACTTCAGTTCAGGCCTATTTAGGTCAATTTGGCGTTCAGTTCATGGGTTCGGTCTTTAAGTTTGTGGCCATCTCTAATTATAATGCCCTTGTATAGATCTGTGGTACTGCTTAATTTGGAGCACTGATTGCAGTTTTGATCACCATGTCTGAAAAAAGGACATTGGAGAGCTAGAAGATGACTGTGATGAGGAATAGAGCAGGGATGACAGTGGACAACTCCAGGAAGATCTCCACAAGTTGGATGAGTGAGCAGCAATGTGGCAAATGAAGTTCAATGTTGGTAAGTGAAAAGTGATGCACAGTGGGACAAAAAAAAACTCCAAGTATAGGCTAATGAGGTCTGAACTTGCTGAGACTGAGAGGGCAAAATATCTTGAGATCATAGTAGATAGTTCAATGAAAGTGTCAACTCAGAGTGCTGCAGCAGTGTAAAAGGCAAACTCTGTTTTGGGGAATATTGGGAAAGGGACTGAAAATAAAACAGCCAATATTATAATGCTCCTGTATAGATTGATTATGGGACCTCATTTGGAATACTGTGTGCAGTTCTGGTTACCAGATCTCACAAAGGACATTGCAGAGCTGGAAAAGGTACAGAAGACGGCAACCGAGATGAGTAGGGAAGGAGCACCTTCCCTATGAGGAAAGGCTGAAGAGTCTGGGACTTTTCAGTTTAGAAAAGAGATGACTAGGTGTACATGATAGAGGTTTATAAAATTATGCATGGGCTGGAGAGGTTTGACAAAGATAAATTTGTTTCCCTCTCCCAATATTCTAGAACTCAAGGGCATCCAATGAAACTGATGGGCAGTAGAGTTAGGACAGACAATAGGAAATACTTATTTACACTGAGCTTGATCAAAATGTGGAATTTGCTGTTGGAGGAGGTAGTGGCAGCCAAAGTCATAAAGGTTTCCCTTACTCGAAAGCCAGTTGAATCTGACCTTGGGAGCGGTGCTCATATCTCTTTCCAAGCCAAAGAGCCAGCGCTGTCCAAAGACGTTTCCATGGTCATGTGGCCGGTATGACTAGATGCTGAGGTGCACTGAATGCTGTTACCTTCCCACCGAAGCGGTACCTATTTATCTACTTGCAATTCTTGTTTTCGAACTGCTAGGTTGGCAGGAGCTAGGACTAGAGATGGGAGCTCACTCGGTCATGCGACACTTGGGTCTCGAACTGCCGATCTTCCAGTCTGCAGTTCAGCGTCTTAACCACTGAGCCACCATGGCCCCAGCCAAAGTCATAGACAGCTTTGAAAGGGGATTAGATAGATTCATGAAGGATAGGAGTATCAGTGGCTACTAGCCATGGTGACTAACAGGAACCTCCATGTTCAGAGGCAGTAAGCCTCTGAATCCCAGTGCTAGGAGGCAACATCAGGAGAAGGCCTTGGCCTTTATGCCTGTTGTTCCTCTAGAGGAGGGGTGGCCAAACTGTGTCTCGGAAGACGCATGCAGCTCTTTCACACATATTGTGTGGCTCCCGGCAGGGCAGCTGGGGAAGCAAAGGGGAGGCATGCCTCCCCGATCGATCTTCCCTTCTCCAGCCAATGTTCCCCTCCTTGGGTAGGCTTGAGGTGGGGGAGCAGAGAATGACAGCAACTTTAAATGTGTTCTCAAAGCCCCCCTCCCACCATCCATTTTGGAGAAGACATTTGTCTTTTTAAATCCCTTCTCCAAACCAAAGCAGTTGGCATGGGGGCATGGGCTTGGAGGACACATTTAAAGTTAAAGTTGGTTGCTTTCTGTCTCTTTAAATCCCTTCTCTAAGCCAAGCTGGCATGGCAGTGGGGGCAGGGGGCTTGGAGAACACATTTAAAGTTAAAAGGCATTCTCCAAGCTCCCATGCTGTGGCCCCACACACCCACCAGCTTGGAGAAGGCATTTGTCTCTTTGAATCCATTCTCCAAGCCAAGCTGGCTGGCATGGGAGGGGGAGGGTTGGAGAACACATTTAAAGTTAAAGTTGCTTTCTTTCCACCTTTTTCTTTCTTTCCACCTTTCTCTCTCTCCCCCCCACCATTCCTCCCTCCCTCCCCCTCCCTCACCTATTTGCTTTTTCTCTCTCTCTCTCTCGCTCTCTCTTCCTCCCTCCCTCCCCTTCCTCCCTCCATCTATTTGCTTTCTTTGTTTCTTTCTCACACCTTCTTTCTTTCCACCTTTCATTCTTTCCACCTTTCTCTTTTTTCCTTCCTTCCTTCCTCCCCATCTATTTGCTTTCTTTCCATCTTTCTTTCTCTTTTTCTCTCCTCCCTTCCTTCCTTTCTCTCTCTGTCTCCCTTCCCCCTCTCCCATCTATTTGCTTTCTTTGTTTTTCATCTCCTTCCTCCCTCCCTCCCTCCCTCCCTCCCTCCCTCCCTCCCTCCTTCCTTCCTTCCTTCCTTCCTTCCTTCCTTCCTTCCTTCCTTCCTTCCTTCCTTTCCACCTCTCTCTCTGACTTTCTCGTAGACAAATAAATATTATTAGCAAACAAATAAATGTCATTGGACAAATAACTATCATTATCAATATCTGGTTTTACCCCTTTTGTTTTTATTTTTGGCAGTTTCATTTAATGTTAATAAAAATCAAGTTTGCATATTTTCAGTAAAAATGTGTGTGTGATATTTGTTCATGTCTTGTGGTTCTCAAACATCTGACGTTTAATCTATGTGGCTCTTAATATTGAGGAGGAGATTGGATTTATACCCTGCCCTTCACTTGTAGTCTCAGAGCGGCTTACAAACTTCTTTCCCTTCCCCTCCCCACAACAGATACCCTGTGAGGTAGGTGGGGCTGAGAGAGCTCTGAGACAACTGTCCTTGAGAGAACAGCTGGTACAGAACTATGGCTTGCCCAAGGTCATCCAGCTGGTGCAAGTGGAGGAGTGGGGAATCAAACCTGGTTCTCCCAGATTAGAGTCTGCACACTTAACCACTATACCAAACCACTACACCAACTGAGCTAGTCTGGCCACCTCACTCTAGAGGAACTGGTTGGCCATAGTATGAGAACGTATGTTAGACTAGATGACCATTGGTCTGATCAAGCAGGGTTCTTATGTTCTTAACCAAGATGGAACATCTTTTCTATGAGGAAAAGCTAAAGAGACTGGGACTTTCAGTTTTTAAAAAAGATGACTGATGTGGGATGTGATAGAGGTTTATAAAATTATGCATGTGTCAGAGAGAGAGAATATAGAGAAATTTTTCTCCCTTTCCCAAAATACTAGGACTTGAGAATACTCAATGAAGTTGATGGGGAATAGATTCATGGTAGACAAAAGGAAGTACATCTTTACTCAGTGAGTAATTAAAATGTGAAATTCACTGCTAGAGGAGATCATGATGGCCACAAGCATAGACAGCTTGGAAAAGGTAAAATAAATTCATGGTGGATAGGACTATCAGTGACTACTAGCCATGGTGATTAACAGGAACCTCCACATTCACAGGCGATAAACTTCTGAATCCCAGTGCTAGGAGGCAACACTTGGTCAAGGCTTTGTCCTCTATAGCCTCTCCAGAATAACTGTATGAGATAAGATGCTGGACTAGATGGACCACTGCTCTGATCCAGCAAGGCTCTTCTTATGCCCTTATTTTCTTAATTGTGTGCACACAGTGACCTGCATAGAAAAGTCTAGTTGTGTTTGAAACAGAACTGTCTCCAGTCGTATGCAAATGTAATTGCTGAGCTTTAGTAAAAGTTCTGAAAATTAAAAGAGTAATGTCAGTGAATTCCAGTTTAGTTACCCATTGTGTGAAGTATTTCCTTTTGTATGTCCTGATTCTGATTTTCATCAGCTTCACTGGGTGCCCCCAAGTTCTAGTATTATGAAGGAGAAAAAAGTCTTTCCAGGGCTCCGTTGGGGCCGAAGCGAAGCGGAGCACCGCTCCGCCAGTGAAGACGCTGGGGGGCGGGCACATTACGAGCCCCGCCCCCAGCAGGGCCGCTGCTGGGTCAGACCCCCTCCCACCCATCCCTGCTCAATGTCCCTGAGCCAGCGGCAGGCCACCGGCCAGGGAAAAAAACCCTTTCCCACCCCGCCCTGCTCAATGTCCCCAAGCCGGCGGCAGGCCACCGGTTGGGGAAAAAAACCCTCTCCCACCCCACCCTGCTCAATGTCCCAGCAGGCCGCCAGCCAGGGGGGGAAATCCTGCCACCCACCCCCACTCAATGTCCCCGACATTGGGGAAAAACCCTCCCCCACCCCCCGTTGAATGTCCCGAGCCGGTGGCAGGCCACCAGCCCAGGAAGGAGCCCCCATCCCCCCCTCACCATTCCTGGGGGGGGTGAGGGAGGGAGGGAGGGAAAAGTTGGGCCCCAGTGCCCAAGCAAGAGGGGGGGGAGAGAAGCGCCTTGTCTGTTTGTCTCTTTCTTTCTTTCTTTCTTTCTTTCTTTCTTTCTTTCTTTCTTTCTTTCTTTCTTTCTTTCTTTCTTTCTTTCTTTCTTTCTTTCTTCTCTTCCCCCCACCTACCTACCTTCCTTCCTGTTCCTTTCGTTCCTTCCCCCCTCCCTTCCTTCCTTTCTTCTAACACACTTCCAGTGATGTCAGGGGTGCATGGCCTTCTGACACTTCCAGTGACATCAGGGGGTGTGGCATATGCAAATAAGTTATGCTAATGAGCTCCTGCACCTCTTTTTTTACGAAAGGACCCCTGAGTCTTTCTATCCACTTTCTCCACTTCCTGCAGAATTTTATAAACCTCTGTTGTGTTCTATTCTTCTTATCTTCTATTCATCTTTTTAAAAAATCTTGAGAACTCCCAGGCTCTTTAGCTTTTCTGTATGAGAATAATTGCCTCACCTACTTAATCATTTTGGTTGCCTCTTTAGTATATTTCCAGCTCTGTTATAGCTTTTCTGAAATACAATAACCAGAATTGTATATGCTATTCCAAATGAGGCTGCACTCTAATAATCCGTCATGGAGTTTGTCTTTTTCACCACTGTGTTGATATTTTCATCAAGGTATGCAATAAAGATCTCTTTCCTTCCCAGTTGCCAACAGTTCATCAGCAGATTTTTAAAATTTAGGATCTTTTGTTCCTGTGTGTATTACCTTGCACTGGCCTACATTGAACTTCTTCTGCAATGATATTACCCATTCACCCAATATGGAAAGATCCTCTTGGAATGCTTTACAATCTGCTTTGGTTTTAACCAATTTGAATACTTTGATCTCATCCACAAACTTTGTCACTGTACTGCTCACCCAGAATTCCATGTCATTTAAGTATGACCATTACCATTCAAGCACAGAACATGACTCTTGTAAATTTCAGGCAAACTTCTTTTGAAAATTTCAGCATTTCAGGTGAACCAGTTTCCATTTTTCCACTCAAAAGTATTTACTTATTCCAAGAACCTTCTGAAACATATTTAACAATGGTTACATTGTCTGAAATGTATACACTGAAATATACAATGACAGTTTTTTAAAAGTTTCCGTACTGGAAATATACAATGACAGTTTTTTAAAAGTTTCCATACTGGAAGTGTGCCTAGTTTCCCAATATATGAAGCGTCGAGTGGTGGCCCTGTGTTGCTGATGGCACAGTTAAATGAAAGCATAGTGGGGCTGGAAATGACACATTTGCATGCAGAGTGGAGAGCATCCTCTTGCCACTATTTGGTTTAAAGATTTGGCAGAGAAACTAATAGCTTGGAAGTGTGAAGCAGGACAAAGAGGACTCAATCCTAAAATGGGTGGTAGCCTTTAGATGAACTTGTAAAAAACAGAAAGCAGACTTGATTACCCACTAGGACTTTGTCTGAGATTTACCCTATGATGTATAAAGACTAATGAGACTTACCTGTAAACAATAGCCAGTGATTAGCTTCTGAAATATGATGACTGAGTGAGATAGGGGTATTGTCCTTGTCCACTCTGAGATTTACTCTTCACTTAGGTAGTTGGGTATGTGAGATGTTCTTCTAGGTACTGATCACACAGGTATTTATTAACTGACTGACGCATGACTTGCTGACATGTTTGTTTTTGCTACCAAGTGAGCACTCTTCAGGAAATGGCAGGAAATCGCACTTGGATTGAATTTGTGGATGTAAATAGTTTGCTTCCCCCCACCTTTATAGTGCTTTCTTCATTTAGTCAATACACATTAAATATTTTGCAGAGTTTACATAATACCATGAGACCATTTCTATTTAGCACACTGAAGAGTACTGGACTCAGGAGACCAGGAACAGTGAAATCATGAAGCCTTTATTGAGTGATTCAGCATGCCCAGTAGATGGTCAGAACAAGCATGCTTCCAGGGCTCCAGGGCCCTCATTACTGGCCAGAGCCACACCTCCGGCCGCACCCAAAAGACCTGATAGGGGCTTAACATATGCACATGTTTGTCATAGGTTCCCTGGAGGAGCCTTTGATTGCATTGGCTCCCCAGGGAGAACCTAGGTCCCACATTGGTGGAGGCTTTCAATCCAGATGTCTATTGTTCCTCCAGATTCAAGCTCCCCTCTCTGCCTGACCATGTGCTCTGGCCATGCGGCGGGCGCCATTACCTGGGAGCACATGGCAGGCTGGTTGCTACACAGAGCATACTACATTACACACACTTTATAAAATCTATTTGGAAGTTAAAATGAAAGCAAATGTTAGATTAGTTTCATGGAAGCCAGAATTATAAAAACACTGAAATCCAGTTCACACAATTCCTTCCAGAGCTTGGTCACCATCTTCTCCCACCACATGACTATTAGGAATGGATTGCATGGTTTTGCCTGCCCTGCCTCTATGATTTCCAGAGGTATCTGGTTGGCAGCTGTGGGCAAAAGGATGCTGAACCAGATGGACTTTTGGACTGATCTGAAGAGCTCTTCTTATGCTCTCAAGTAATGTACAATTGACAGTGATAGCAGCACTATTACAGTGCAGACTGGCTCCTCAAGACATTTATCCTAACTCATTTCAGTCATGTATTTCTCCATGGCATTTACCTTCACCCATCCTTACCTACATTCATTTTATATATCATTAATCTAATTTTAAACATGATCAAAAATGTGGGTTGAGAAATACACAAAATAAGGCCATATTCAAATAGGGCTTGTTTACCAGTCACTTAGCTCCCCAGTAAGCACTCTGTATGAAATGGCACGGTGCTCTTGGATGGGGTGCTGGAGATACCCAGAATGATTGTTCTGAGTGACTTCAACATTCATTCTGAATGTTCATCATCAAGGACATCCCAGGACTTCCGGGGCTACACCCACAGCTGGAGAGACGCTCTTTGCAGAGCTCCAAGGCATTAAGGTCTTTTTCTCTTATCTTTTGGACTTGATTGTTTCACGGAGCTACTCCTTAAGTTAGAATAGTTTAGTAGGGTAGCCCTGTAGCTTTGTAGCTCAGATAGTTTGCTTATAGATAAGAGACTAAGAAGACATAGCAAATGCGGAAGCTGCAGCTGTAAATCATTAAAAGTCTAGTTAGGGAGAGACCTGCAGCTATAACTTTCTACTACTGCTGCTGCTACAATGACCAAGAAAAGAAGTAGAAAAATGACTCGAATTCTGGCTCTCCGGTAACATCTTACAGTAAATCCACAAAGCAGCTTCGCATAGAGGATTTTTTAAATGACGGAGCTCTGTGGGAGGGGATTCCTCCCTTGGAAAACAGATTTAGTGTATTGGAGCCTTCAGGCTTGAATTCCTCTAGTCCTTTGCAATCTCCACTCTTGAATAATGAGGTTGCTGGTGAGATTGCGGGAGAGATTGCTACTTCTCAACAGGAACCTACTTTGAACTCAAGTACCCTAAACTCGCCAGCATTAAGAGAAAGCAGAGAAAACTTAAAAGCAGATTTAGTTAAATTGATTGGTGACCAGTGTCTTCTAACAGCTGAGACAGTTATAGCTATCTTTCAGCAACTAAACATAATTTCAGCTAACCTGGTCAGGCTAGAAAAGCTACTGAAGAGAAATTTGGAAGGAGGCATTCCACAGCTATCAGTGCTGGAACACTTACCCAAAGGAGGGGCGGGTTTCAAGCTACTGCCAAAGAGAGATGTTGATGCTGCTGCTTCACATCTACCTTCAACTCTAAAGGAGGAAGTTACAGACCAGTCCTCCTCCAAGGTTTCTTTGATTTGGAAAAGTTCCCAGGTTGCCCTGGAAATCGCTCAGATTGCAGTAAATGTAGGCCCTGGGACAATAGACAAGAAGTGATTCTCTCATTATGCCGTCTAATGAGGTTGGAGGGTGATGACGTTGATTTGGAACAAATTGAAAGACTTCCAAATCGTCTCTTAAGCAGAAGTAAACGACTGGTTCTTACATTTCGGCAACCCACTATCCCACGGATGCTGCTTAAGATGAGAGGCTTCTTAGGTACATTTGGCATTTGTCCAATTAGAGTATTCCAGGATACAAGGCAGAGTCCTCTCCTCTTGTGTGGCAGTGGCCGTGTTCCATCTGACAGATGTTGGCAAGAAAGACAGAGGCAACAGCCCATGGATAAAGCTACAGTGCCCTCTATGGATAGCAGCGGAAAACCAACTTTATGCCCTAAATCTACAAAGCTGGTTAATAAATTGAAACAAACTCTGAGTGCAACAGTGAAGAGGGCCGAACCCCTGAAGGACTTAATCAACCTTGGGGTATCAATGGCTTCTATCCCAATGGATATCTCATCTCCTCCTCAATGCTGTAATGCTCAGGAAAAGGTTATTCAACAGCCTGAGACCTCTAAACCTTTGAATAACTCTCTCACTATTATGGACCTTTCTTTGTCATCTAAGGTTATCCAACAAGTGCTTGATATGCAGCTGCCTCCAGGGACTTGCAAGAGCTCAGAGGGGGGGGGCTTTTATTGACCTAACCACATTAAATGCAGAAGACATGGCTCCTAGGCTGACTGAGCAGGAATCTCCAGAAACTTTTCAGAGATCAGCTTCTCAAGCATGACGGTGCCAACCCACAAGAGTACAGAAAGAGTCTGCTGCTCTTGAACTTCTTTCTTGGAATGTGGCCGGATGGACACGATGTATTTCTCAGTATCCAGATATTCCGTTTTTCCGCCAGAGCTATGATATTATTCTTGTACAGGAGACCTGGTCAGATGCGGATTTAGTTTTAGATGGTTTTAACTCCTTCAGAGTTAATGCAGTACCAGGATGCGGGCCAGGGCGACTGAAAGGGGGGTTGGGTATTCTAATATCGACATCTTTAAAAGCAAAATGTATAGCAAAACCTCCTTTGGGGCAATTGGCGATGGCTGTAAATTTATCTTGGGGAAAGAATAATCTGATAATCATAAACAGCTATTTGCCTCCCCTAAGCAAAAAATCTGAGTTAGAAGAAACCTGGATGTCCTTAGAAAACTATGTAAGGGCCCTAATGCTGGAGCACCCAGAAGCCATGGTCTTGCTGGGTGGTGACTTGAATGCCCGCTTGGGATCAAATGATGCTCTTCTGGTATCCAAATTCAAGCTGTCAATCAGTGTACCAGGTGAATCTCTGTGAGACTTCTGCTCAAAGTAGTCAAGGATCAGATCTTTGTTGATGAAACACAGTTCTTTATTTCCAATCTCTACATTGGTACAGCTTCTCGGATTATTGTCAGAGATAACACAGATGGCAAAAGCGGGTCTATTATACCTTTCTAAGCAGTTTGAATTACCCATAGGTAGCCAATCACTACAAGGGAAAAACGGCGGGCAAAAAGGGGCTCTGGCCGTTTGCTTCCCACAGGAAAGAAAGTGAGGTGTCAAGTTGTAAATTTCCCCTTCCCAACCAGACCCTTCAGATGTTACCAGTTCACATAACAATCCATGGCCTCGAGGCTTTCGCACATTGATAAGAGATGAGACTTGTCCTCCCTTGGAGTCTCAGCCGAGATGAATGGAATGCGGAGGTAGGAGTGTGAGAGTCCCATTGTTCCCATGCTTTGAAGCTGACATCCTCCCGCTTTGACAGTTACACAAACCAGGCCGGTCAGGGTCATAAACCTGGGGTTACACATTCTACATACATGCTAATACATACTGGCCAGAATGAGGGGTACATGACAGGTGTTCATGAGGGCATACATACAGTACTATGAAAAGCAAAGCAGCAAACACAAAGTGGAACATGGCTGTAAGCAGCAAGATACATTGTCTGAATCAGCAGATTCTGACAATCTCTAGGGTCTCTGATTCAATAGAGAGTGTTTAAAGATCAGAAAGCAAACTATGCAGGGGCCTGCCTTTTTAACTTTGCCTTTAGGTTGGGACTCTTTATTTTAAATGGGTCTACTATCAATGATTCCCCTGGTGAATGTACTTTTATGGCAGGTACTAAAGTGAGCACAATTGATTATATTTTGACTTGCAGATCTCTAGCTTCCCTGATGGAGAAATTTCAAGTACTTCCATACTTGGAGGGTGATCATTTCCCACTATTTTTACGGGTTTCTCTAGATCCTGAAGGCCTCCATCTGACATCCAGATACCCTATCATGGTTCAACCTACTGATGGGGTTGGCGGTAGAGTGAGATGGTCTTATACCTTAGGTCATCGTTTAAAAGAACTTTTAAAATCAGGCAGTATGCTGAACCTATGTCAAGAATTAGGGTATTCGACGGCAGTTCAAGACCCTAAGGAAGTACATGAAAATTTTATACATTTAGATCCTATATCCATTTATGAAAATGTTAGACAAAAGCTAAATTCTTATCTGGTTTATCCATATAATGAAAAGCTCCAGAGATCCTATAACCGCTCCAAGCCTTGGTTTAATCATAGATGCGTAACAGCAAAAAAACTTTTAAAATGGAGATACCAGCAATATCGGACTTCAGAGGTTCAGGCAAAAGGAGAAGCCCTAATAAATTTGCAGTTACAAAAAAAAGACTATAAACTATTGATACAATGCTGTAAGAAAGAATACTACAGAAAACTTTGGGGGAAACTGATTATAGCAGCAAAAGATAAAAACCCTTCCCTTTTCTGGAAATTAATTACATGTAGGCTTTCAGGGCCCAAATTCTCAATATCTTCCTGTATGCCATCAGATAAATGGGTCTCTTTTTTTACAGAATTGTACAAGGATGATACTCAGTCTTGCCCTCAAATAGCATTAGAGAATACTCATAAAATGGCCTCCTGTAACCCCTGAAGAGATAAAATCATACATAGACCAA
The DNA here is from genome assembly GCA_029233225.1 of Lepidodactylus listeri. NCBI lineage: Eukaryota > Metazoa > Chordata > Lepidosauria > Squamata > Gekkonidae > Lepidodactylus > Lepidodactylus listeri. Next base: position 3,379,863 of record JARCFY010000011.1, read on the forward strand.
TTAAAAAATGCTAAAGCCCCTGGTTATGATGGTATTCCATCTGAATTTCTGAAAGAAAATAAGGAGTGGTGGGCCTCTTTTTTGGCTTCCATTTTTACATTTATTAATAAGACAGGCTGTATGCCAAATTCATGGGGAATGGCTATAGTGGTCCTGTTTTACAAAAAAGGTAATCGGGAGGAGCCATCAAATTACAGGCCAATTAGTCTGCTGAATATTATAAGTAAGATATATGCTAAGCATCTCCTGGTCAAACTTTTGGACTGGTTTGTACAAGAAAACATTATAACAGAAGAACAGGCGGGCTTCAGGCTAGGAAGATCTACAATTGATCAATGCTTAATTCTTCAACACCTAATTGAGAAATATTCATCTAAGAGAATAACTTCACTTTATGCAGCCTTTGTTGACTTTAAATCTGCTTTTGACTCTGTATCCAGAAGGCAACTTTGGGACAAATTATTGGATTCATCTATTGATAGAAGACTCCTATACCTTATTCGGGCATTACATGAACAAACTTATTTGAGGGTCAGATGTAGCAGACAAGGACATCTTACTGAACCCATGCAGACCTTCAGAGGTGTCAGGCAGGGTTGTCTGTTAGCACCAGCCTTGTTCATTTTTTATATAAACAGCTTAACTAGCTGGCTTAATACCCCAGAACTCCATCCTCCTAGACTTGCCAATAAATCAGTACCAGTGTTATTATATGCTGACGACACAGTGTTACTCGCCAGAACCCCTGTAGGCTTGAGGAGGGCTCTTGGGAAGCTCTCCGCATTTTGTGAGACAGAGTTCCTTACAATTAACTATCAGAAAACCAAGATAGTTGCTTTTGGGCGTAGTCCTGGTCGATAAATGGCCATCGCATCGAGCAAGTTAATAACTTTAAATATCTTGGGGTAGTCCTGCAGGCCAAGGGTTCTAGGCTTCAACATAGCAAATATGCTGCGGACAAAGGAGAAAGATCTGCAAATAGTATTGCAAAATTTTATCACTCTCAAGGGAGGTCATATGTTCCTGCAGCCCTTAAATTGTACAAAGCCAAGATGCTAGCCCAACTGTTATATGGTTCATTCTTGGGGCCAGCCAGTTCCTGCTTTGCACCCCTTGAAAGAGTTCAGTCTAAGTTTCTAAGAACTATCTTGCAGGTCCCTAGAGGTGTGTCAAATGCGAGGGTAAGACTGGAGACAGGTTGTCTAAAGGTTGAAGCCTGGGTCGGTATTTTATCAATATATATCTGGCTAAAGGGGTATCTCAGCCCACAAGGTTTATTCCCCCTGATACTCTGCGACAATTTTCAATCAAATTGGTTCAAGTCTGTTCAGAGTTATCTATTGAAAATAGGTCTTTCTCCTCAGGTGCTTTTATCTCTGGGAATAGACCAAGCAAAAACTCTAGTCAAGCAGAGAATCGAGGATATAGAACGCCAAAATGATCTTTCCAGCATACAAAACATTACGATGAGGGCAACTATTAAAAATACTGTGGGTCCAGCCAAGTATTTAACATCTCTTGAAGTAAAAGGGTTTAGAAGAGCCTTCACTTTGGCTAGGTGCTCTGTCCTCCCTTCTGCAGTACTTGAAGGAAAATACAAGGATATTCCCTTCACGGAAAGGCTTTGTACTTGCCCATTAAGGGAGGTTGAGACAACAGAGCACATGTTCTTTAGATGTCCGTATTGTAAAGTATCACGTAATAAAATCACTCTGCTGACTGATCAATTGCCGGGTCTTTCCGAAAAAGCTAGACTTGAGTGTCTTTTATCTGATAGAAACTCTAAGATTACCCATCAAGTAGCTAGTTTCTGTATGGAGATAATGAGATTACATAAACTCTAAGGTAGCTAGTTTAGTAATAGTAGCTCGATACTGGAATAAATTCTAATTTCTCTTTAATGCTTTACTGATATGTTTAAAGTTTGGAAATACTGTACGACTGTTCTAAGGACTGGGTAAGCATTAGACAGAAGAGTAGGGTGAATTTTATCAATTTTAACCAGTATAATAGTTCATGTCTATAGTCATAACATGTATCTAATTTTAACATTTACTAGGTCTATGTTTTATTGGCCAAGTTTTATCTTATAAGTTCTCCGTATTGTGTAAACTATGGAATTGTTTTATGTATTTTCTGGTCAAATGATCGTAGCAATAAAGGACTGAACACCCCAGGACTGAATAGCTTGGCTGCCCTGGGCCTCTCATATGGGCCCAACACACGAAAGATGTTACACTTTGGGTGTTATGTACCAATATTGCGGTCACCATGCACTCGTGTAATGGTGACCGCCATGGGGACTGCGCACATGGTCTGAATCTACCTGAGCTTCGAACAGGTAGAACAATAACCAGTCGGATCATAAACGACCACCAATCATGAGCCTAGGCCCCCCCCCAGGGACTTATGAACTGCAACCACCTGTTAAGGTCCTATCAGGACATTTGGGTGAGGTCAGAGGATTATCTCCGACCAGCATAAAAGAGGGCTCTGAGCCTGGGGTTTCTCATGTTCCATCTTGACCCGCAATAAACTACAATGCTGATTTCACTATTACCAGCCTCCCAACTCCAGTACTTTTTATTAACAATGAAGGTGGGATCACGATGAGCGACTCAGCTGACCTGAGCACCACAGCACTAAGCACTGATCTGCCGGCATCAGGCACTGCCAAGCTCCAGCACTCCGAGGCACCGCCACAAGCCCCCAGAGGACACCACTCACCGCCCAGCTCTGGTAATTATGGCTGACACTCTGGGACAAATACCCCCTTTGGACCCATCTTGACCAGAGACATAGGAGGCCTGGATCAAACAGCTGGGCTGCGCATTCATCATACGGGGCATAACAGATGCAGACATGAAGTGAGGCTGGCTCCTGAGCTCATGTGGCATCAACACGATGTGCATTGCCCAGAGCTTATTTGCCCCCCAAGACCCATTAGATGCGACCTATGATGCACTGGTCATGGCCCTTGGAGACTACTTTGCTCCAAAGCCTTCTAAGATGGCCTTATGCCTAGATTTCATATGGCAGCAGCAACAGCCGGGAGTGTCGGCTGCCACATTTATGGCCGACCTCCACCACATGGCTGTGGGCTGCGAGTTTTGCCATGTGGATGACCACATGGAAACTGGGTTCATGGGGGGAGTATGGGAGGCCAAATTGCAGTGGCGGCTTATAGCACTGCCCGAGCTGACCCTCGAAAAGATGCTCCAGACAGTGGTGGCTTTCGAGGCCACCCAGAAAGACAAACTGGCCTCCAACACACATCGCACGGCAACCCCTGAAACTGACACGTCCGAAGACGAGGACGGCTACAGCAACAACAACAGAAGGGTGAGTCCCACGCCTCCGGAGCCCGCTCCAGGCCCCCAGGCCCTGCCATTCCCACTCCTTTCTCTCAACTCAGGCTGCTCCCCACGTGCGCCAGCTGCGGAGACCCTCACGAGCGATGATCCTGCCGATTCTGTGATGCCATCTGCCAATCCTGTGGAAAAACAGGGCACATCGTGAAGGCCTGCTGTGCCCGGACCAGCTGCTGCTCCCCAGCCGCAAACTTTAAAACAACGGACAGTCTATCCGCAACGGTACACAACCAGGTACTCAGCTTGCCCGAGCCCCTTCCTGGAAAGATCTCTGTTAACCTTTGGATCAAGGGGTCCCCCTGTTCCATGGAACTTGACACTGGGTCTGCATACTCTTATCATATTTGCTGTGACCTTCAGGTGGCTCTGCCTGCAGGGGGGCCCTGGCTGCGCAAACCTGCAGGTCTGGTACTCTGGGACTTCCAATGAAACCCAGTTGCGATCACGGGGCTGGGCAAGGTCAGGGTCGAATACGAGGATTTTAGCGGCCTCCTAGACCTCCTGGTGGTGGAGAGAGACCTTGTCAGCCTCTTGGGACTTGCCTGGTTCAAACCCCTGGGCTTGGAGATCAGGGGAGTGCACCGCATCAGCTCCGCAGACTACAAGTCGGTCTGTGCCAAATTCCCCGCCATTTTCGATGGCACATTGGGCTCCTACTGGGGGCCTCCTGCTTCCCTAGACTTAGACCCCACGGTCCACCCCATCCGCATCGCGGTCCAGCGGCCTCCTAAAGTCGAGGCGGAGTTAGACAAGCTCATGGCACAAGGGGTGCTTGAGCTGGTCTCTCACGCAAGGTGGGAGACCCCAACTGTCATCCCATTGAAGGCGAACGGGGAGATCCACATCTGCACGGACTATAAATGTACCTTAAATCATGCCCTGCAGGACCACATGTACCCGGTACCAGGGGTCAGTCATGTCTTGGCTTCCCTTGCAAGGGCCAAGATTTTTGGAAAGCTGGACTTGGCCCAAGCCTACCAGCAGCTTCCCGTGGATGATGCCACGGCAGAGGCACAAACAATTGTGACCCACAAGGGGGTGTTCAAGGTGAAGCGGCTCCAGTTCAGGGTCAGCATCGCCCCTAGGTTGTTTCAACAATTAATGGATTCTGTTTTAAAAGGTCTTCCAGGTGTAAAGCCATTCTTCGACAATGTCCTAATTGCAGCCTCAGATGTCGCCTCCTTCCAGACCCGGTTGTGATCGGTCCTCCAGCGTTTCCAGGATGCTGGCCTAAAGGTGCACAAGGACAAATGCATCTTGGGCGTCCCATCTGTGACCTTCCTGGGCTTCACCATCGATGCCCAGGGCATCCACCCCACCCTGGAGAAGGTAGCGGCCATCACGGAAGCGCCCCTACCCACGTTGAAGGTGGAGCTGCATCTCCCTGTTGAGTTTTCTGTATAATAAAGATCTGTGCTGTTTGACGTTTACAAGTAATGGTGCCTGAAGTCTGTGGTAAAGAGTATACTGGACAGTGGCCCTCAATATATCTAGAACATATATAGAAAACCCCCGAAGAGACAACTTATAAAGCAAACCCCGAAGAGACCACTGAAATAGGGAACTGGTCAGATATAGAAAAGTGGGACTGATCAGTTACCTCACAACACAATAACTGAATCCAGTATAAAGAAATATACAAATAGGCAAGGATGATACAGCTCAGTCACAGCCAATGGCCGGGGAGAGGTTGTTGGTGTTATAGACGTTGTCAGAAAATTTGTACTGAATCTGACAGAGTGAGCTGTAAAGCCCATTAGAAGACCTATGAAGTGGCAGTGATAACAGCAAATATTATTTCTCCGCTACCATTGCATCATCTATCTCGCAGCCACCCCAGTTCTTTAAGGAATCTCAACAACTGTTGACTCCTAAATCTGAGACTCTATTGTCTCAAGATCAAACAATTAGCTGATACCTTTGCAAAAAACTTTGCTGATAAGATAACATGAATATGCTCTTATATGAATTTTACCTGTATTACAGAAATGCCTAATACTAATGCAGAATAAATTCCTAATACATTATCTGGGCTGCTAATGGACTATTTTGTCCCAGGTACCAGGATAAATATTGACAAGTTCCTGGGATCTATAAAAGTAGGGTTGCCAGGTCCCCCTTGGGGGGGGGGGAGTTTGCCCACTCAATAGGCCTCTTACCCACCAGCCCAGATCTGGCCACTGGGAGGAACCCCACCCCCAAAGTGCCAGATCACGGGGACGTGCTTGGTGTGATGACATCACCCGGAGGTGACATCATCGCGCCGGGCACGTTGCAGGGGGACGCTTTATCATTCGAGGGAAAACTCTGTGTTTTCCCTCGGATAACAGTGGGCCCTGCCCCCAATGTGCCCAGTGCAATGTCACTTCTAGGTGATGTCATCACGCACGTGCCGAGGATGTCCCAGAGAGGGGCCAGGATGAAAAGACCTGGCAACCCTATATAAAAGCCACCACTGCTGCGCAGTCTCTAATCTGCCCTTCCTGGGCAAAGTAATTGAGAGGACAGTAGTAGACCAATTCCAGGTCTTCTTGGAATAACTCATGTGCTCTGGACCCTTTTCACTCTGGTTTCATGCTGGGGTACAGGACAGAGACAGCCCTGATGGCTTTAGTTGATGTTCTCCATTTGAATGTAGACAAAGGCTATGCTTCATTGTTTTTGTTCCTAGATCTGTCTGCAGCCTGTGATACAGTAGATCAGGGGTGGCCAAACTGCAGCTCGGAAGCCACATGCGGCTCTTTCACACATATTGTGTGGCTCCCGGTGGGGCAGCTGGGGAAGCAAAGGGGAGCCATGCTTTTCCTCCTTCCCATCTATTTGCTTTTTTTGGTCTCTCTCTCTTTCCACCTCTTTCCTTCTTTCTTTTCACCTCTCTCTCTCTTTCTCTCTCTCTCTCAGACAAATAAATATAATCAGCAAACAAATATCATTGGACAAATAAATATCATTTTCAATATCTGTTTTTGCCCCTTTTGTTTTTATTTTTGGCAGTTTCATTTAATGTTAATAAAAAGCAAATGTGCATTTTTTTTAAAGTGTATAATATTTGTTCATGTCTTGCGGCTCTCAAACATCTGATGTTTATTCTATGTGGCTCTTACACTGAGCCAATTTGGCCACCCCTGCAGTAGATCATGCTGTCCTCTTGAGGCATTTGGAAGCAGAAGCAGGTTTCAGGGGATGTGCCTTGAATTGGTTAAAATTGTTCTTCACACGCTAGACTCAAAGGGTTGCTGCTGGACACCAGCTGTCTTCAGTGCGGGAGCTGGCATTTCATGAGGTACAATCTTATTCTTATGTTATTCAGCCTCTGTGTTAAGCCTTTAGGAGGAATTATTCATAGCTGGATGTCACCAATTTGCTGATGCCACCCAGCTCTATATCTCTCTGTCTAAATCCCATGGTAATGCTGTAGAGTCCTTGAGTGAATTCCTTCTGTGGTTAAATGGCTGAAAGTGAATAAACTGAAGTTTAACTGAGACAAGATGAGAGTAATGACGGTTGGAAAGATAAAGATTTTAAAAGACATTGTTCTTCCCACTTTTGTTGGGGTTCAGCTGACCCTTGCCTAGGGATTATACTGGATCCAACACTGCTGTTGGAGAAATAAGGTGATGCAGCTACAAAAAACACTTTCTTCCATTCAGTCTAGCCTGGAAGGTGACCCCCTACCTTGACATGGCTGATTAGGCCACTTGGATCCATGCCATGTAACACTGAGACTAGTGTACTGCAGTGCATTCTACATATGTCTCCCCTTGAAGTTGACTTGGAGACTCCAGTTGGTGCCGAATGCTGCAGGAGTAAGGCGGAGGTTGCCTATTGCTCCCATTCTGAAGTCACTCCATTGGCTGCCCATCAGTTACCAGGCTCAGTTCAAGGCATTGAGTATCACATATGGCCTTGTGATACTCAAGGCATTGAGTATCACATAAGGCATTGAGTATCACATACCCTTTATGGCCTTGGTCCTTCATATCTGTGGGACTCCCTCTCCCTTTATGCTCTACCACGACAGCTTTGCTCATCGAGCAGGGCCTGCTACAGGTGCCATCCTGCAAATGAGCAAAATCAGCAACTGCCCATGCACATGCGTTCGTTGCTGTGGCCCCCACCTTATGAGATGGCCTGCCTGATGAGGTCAGGAAGGCTGCTACCCACCTGGCTTTCCACAAACTATGCAAAACTGGATTATTCAGGAGGGGTTTCTTACACATATAACTAGCGCTATACTGTAAGAAAATGTTTCAGAAAGATACTTTGGTAAAGGTACAGCAACTGGACTATACCACTGTGTTTAGTGTGTACTGTCTGCTGTTGCATATATGTGATTTCTGCATCATTTAATGCATCATGTTAATGCTTAAGCTTTGTTTTAGATCCATTTTCAGATTTCTGCTTGTATTCAGTTTCCTGGAACCATGGAAGAGAGGCAGCGAAGGAAGTAGGAAATGAGCAAGCTAGGGTGAGAGGAGCAACAGTGATTAAAGGGATAGCAGGAAGGAAAGAGCAGAAGGTGGAGGATCTGGGGGGACCCCAGCAGAAGGGGTCAAAAATAGACAGGAGGAGGAAGTGGACTCCTGCATAGGTAGGAGGGATCCTGCTTGGATATTTATATTTAAAGTGTGGTAGTATTTGTTGAATTAATTGGGAAATCCCTTATAACAGAATTTATTTATTTATTTATTTGTTTATTTATTTGTTTGTTTATTTATTGCATTTCTATCCCGCCTTTCCAGCGAACTGGCTCAAGGCGGCTCACAACATAAACATAAACACCGAAGTGGTTTACAATTTAAAATCATAAATACACAACATTAAAAAACGACTAACATAGCCGTACTGGCGGCATCTACATGCTCCTAGAGAGTAGCGGCAACAGAAGGTTTGGCCAGTGGAACTAGGGCGATGTTGTCCTGCCATCTCCTTTTAGAATAATCAGTATATGCCATCAGCTGCCAGCGGTAGCTCTTGTTCTTTATTTTGGCCAAACTGGAATATTTCCATACAAGAGACTGGCAGCCAGAAGCATATTTATACTTGCATAATGCAAGCTGGATGTTACTCAACAAGGTAAAATACAGAGCAGTGATCTAACTCTAAACTTAATTCAACATCCAAATCTTTAATATTAAATATGACAGTGTCTTGAAAGGATATTTCACAGCTCATTTTGCTTACTTAAGAATTTCTAGATGAACTAGTATAATTTAGATTCACTTGCAATGCGTTGGAAATAGTGTGAAGACCAACTGAGACAGATTACAGGAAAAATGTGTTTTACACTGATTTCTGAATCTGAGGAACAAAAATGTGGCTCATAATGCTGCCTGTTACTTTAAAGCAAATGGCAGACATCATTGGCGTGCTTTGATACTGGAAAACTTGATCTAGAGAGCAAAGAATGGTTATAATTCCATTATTCTGGGAAATAAAGACACATATTTTAAGATGTCGCCTTTCCTGTGTATGAAATGGTTGACTTTGAACAGTCTACTTGGAACCAACACCTGCAAAATGGCAAATCAGTGCTGACTTCTCTGAAAGTTGACAGCTTTGCTGGTCTACGGCAAGTAAGCAAAATGTAGAGTCCTGGCTGGGAAAAGGTCTTGCTAAAAGTTACTATTCTAAATCTATATGATTTTTTAAAAATATATTTCAATGGCATCAAAGGACACAACTCTGCTGAATATGAATCTGCAATCCTACTGTTTCCATCACTGACACTGTGCATGTTTTCATTCAGCAATCAATCAAAACCGAAACTGATACAAAGTATACAGAACAACCTTGAGTCAATTCTATCTTATGAACTGCTAAAGGAAACTTAAAAGAATAGAAATCATTAGTGTTTTTAAGAAAGATTTGAGCACATTTATTGTCAAAACAGTTAAGACAATGATCAGATTGTCCCAGTGCTATTTAAAAAGCATGTTTTGGATGGATGCAAACTCAGTTTGGATCAGGGCTGTGTAGGGAGGGGAGCAGTGGTTTAATCCTTCCATTCACTGCAGTTTGGGGGTGCTTGTGCAATTATACTGTCTAGGAAAGCTGTGCGCCTATCTGAACACTAGGGCTGCCAGCCTCCAGGTGGGCAAAAAGGAAGAAAATGCTAAGGAAAAACATCAACACTATGAAAGTATTCTGTACTAAAATAAAAACAAATTTATTAAGCAATAGTCTGTAGCATATTATTTGATCTGAGAGGAAGATAGATTGAAACGTGGGCATACCTGGGAAATGTGTATGGTTGGACACCTGCTGCATGCAGCTGCAAAGGAAATTTCTGCCTTATATCAGCTACATCATTTTGTATGTTGTCTGAAGGCATAGGGTAATATCCATACACATGTACTGTGTCATGTTCAAGAGCTTGTTGTGAAGTAGTGCCTGGGAGCATACTGACATTACAAGCAGTAACTGTTGGGTTGTGACCACCAACCTCAATACAGAATTAACACAATAGCATGAAATAGAAATACTGTGCAATGGACTATTGCTTAATAAATTTGTTTTTATTTTACTACTGAATGCATTCATATTGTTGATGGTTTTTCCTTAGTGTTTTCTTCCTTTTTGCATATTATACGCTGAGGTTCCCCCTTTATTTTCTCGGTAACTTCCAGGTGGGGCCTGGAGGTCTCCCGCTTTTATGACTGATCTCCAGACAACAGAGATCTGTTCACTTGGAAAAATGGCTGCTTTGGAGGGTGGACTATGGCATTATAGCCTGCTCCACCCCCAGAATCTCCAGGTATTTCCCAACCCAGAGCTGGCAACCCTACTGAACACACCTTTACAAGATATCATAAAATGGACAGCATTTGGTAAGAATGTGTGGCAGCAAGCGGCAGTCCTGTTCTCTGCAATCTAGTGGTTACTGGGGGGGGGACAGGGATGAATGGTTGGAGTTTTTTTAAATCCCAGAGATGACAAGTGAAAAAGGAAGGTTTCCTGAACCTAACAATTTCTATCCTCTGTGGTGACAAAAGGACACAGTTCTCCTGCCTTGTGTGTTGCATAGATTGAACTGGGTTGTGGCTCAGTCTGGGAAACTGGGCATTCTCTCCCTCTGGTATCCTAGGAACCTGACTCCACACAGAGTTAAGAAGAGGTGTTATTCCAGATGGGAGGACTGCCTTCCCTCTGCCCACATCAATATACTACTTTTCCCTATTAGAAGGAAATCCAGAAGGCTGGGCAGGACTGGAAGTAAGGCAGTAAAGAGTACTGTTTAAAAAATGACCAAACTATTCAGCAAAAAAAATAAATCATAAAATAGATTAGGTTTAACCACAGTAAAACCAAACAAAAACAATCATATTTATTGTTTTAATTAAGTATACTTTTATTTTTTCCAGGGAAAATGCTCTGTTCTACCCTCTGTCTAGCCCTCTGCAAATGACATATGATGTGTAGAAATCAATGTTTATAGTGCTGTGGTCCTGCTCACATGCATCTGCTGGCTTGTGAACACAGCATCTTCACATGTACACAGTTATGTGCATAGGCTTCCTCCCTGTAATCAGGAATGCTGCCAAGTAGCGCTGCATGGTATGACTAGAACAAGATGAGCTATATGGCTGATGTGGGAGATAACAGCCCAATTAGTTCAGGCTTTTATTCCAATATTAAAGTGGTATTGGTAGTAGTAGCTTTAGGCATAGATGTCTTACACATGGATCCATTGTGTTACTGAGATAATGGTGGAAATGTGGCAACACAACGGTACTGCAGGAAGAATTAAATTCCCTGCTTTTGCTGCTGTCAGTTCCCGCTTCCTCAGACCCTGATCCTTCCTCAGTCCTTCTACCCAAAGTGCAACTGACACATGTTGCCCAATGTTTTACTTGCTAACTAGGAAATGAATCTCACTGTGTTCCATGGACTTTCTCAAAAGTAAGTATGCATAGAATTAGTTTTGTTTAGGTTTTATCCAGTTGGTCATAGCTCTGAGATATAGAAAAATATTGATTTTCCCCAGAGCAATTAACTGCATAAGAACCTTAGTATACTCTGCTGAATCAGATCCTTGCTTCATCTAGTCCAGCATATTGTATTACATAACAGTCAGTCAGTTGCCCTGGATGGCCAAACGTACAAAACATAGAGGAAGAGGCTATGGCTGCCTCAGCTAACCTATTTGGGGCCTGGGACAGAAAATTTTTGAACACCCCCCTCCTCTGTTTTTTGTGGGGGGGGGGGGTTGCCATCAAGTCGCAGTTGACGTATGGCAAGAGACTTTCAGAGATGGTTTGCCATTGCCTGCCTCCACATGGGCCCTGCTTAACTTCTGAGATTTGATGAGATCAGGCTAGACTGGGGCTCTCCAGGTCAGGTGTCCTCCTCTATACGGCAAAATTATTTACCTTAATAATAATGAAATAAAACAAATAATAACAATGACCAGAACATAGATTCAGGTGGGTAGCTGTATTGGTCTGAAACAGCAGAAAAAAGTTTGGTCTTAAAGGTACCACTGGAGCCAAACTTTATTTCAATGGCCAGAAAAGAAACGCAGACAGTGAAAAATTTCTCTTATTTAACCTCATATATATAAACATGCCAGAAAAAAAAATCAAATTCTAACACACTATTCAATCATGAGAACCACCATGGTGCAGTGCTTTAAAGCTTAAAAAAAGACTAGGAGCTGAGAAATCCAGGTTCTAATACCCACTTATGCCATGGAAACTTGCTGGGTAATCTTGAGCCAGTCACATTACTCTCAGCCTAGCCCTGGCCTGGGTAGCCCCAGGATAGCCTGATCTCACCAGATCTCAGAAGCTAAGTGGGGCCAATGTGGAGGCAGCCAATGGCAAACCACCTCTGAATGTCTCTTACCTTGAAAACCCTACAGGATCGCCATAAGTCAGCTGTGACTTGAAGGCAAAAAAATTATATTCCATCACACCACTCGTGTTCTGAGCAGGCACTTGGGAGAGCTTCTGTTCTCCATTTTGGAGCCCAAGAGTTGACCATCCCAGACATCTGCAAGGCATTTTTGAGAGCTAGGAGTCTGCTTTTGTACTAACTTTTAAACAACACCAGCCAAAGCATCACACAATAGTGATCAGAAGCTTCACCAAACTGAATGTTAAAAACTACACGCCCAAAGAAGGTGCCCCATCCTCCATTGTTTTGAAATAACTAAAGTCAAACCAGAGAATATCTGCAGTGAAAACTGAGGGGGGGGGGGCATTTTTGCAAGCCCAGCAGAACCAGTGCAATATACAGAGTACCCAGCAGTACCAGTGTAATCAGTGATTACACCAAGTGCCCAGCAGAACGCAGTGCCATGGTGGCAATGCCAGCTGATGTCAAGCACACAATCACAGTCCAAGCAAGGGTTGGGGGTTGGAAGCCCAGCAGAACCACTGCAATGTACAGTGCCCATTATTGTACAACATACTGGCTTGGTTGTATGATCTATTAAGAAAGTTTGCTTCAGTCTTGGAGAAATGGAAGTCTGGCTAATCCTAGAGTGCTTTTTGTTATGATCAGACTTCCCTGTGCCCCTAGTGGCTGCAGCCAAAACTGCATTTAAAAAAATGAAAGGAAAGACATTCAGCTTAATGCGGCATGACTCTGGCTTTGAGGGCCCCCTTCAAAGGCCTTCCTCAAGCTGTGCCCAGGGTGGACCACATCCCCACCCCATTCTTAGTATACCGCTGGGCTGTTTCCCAACACTGGCATTCAGAGATTTGCTGCTTCTGTATATGAAGGCTTCCTTCAGTCACCGTGGCTAGTAGCCATTAATGAATCTCTGCTCCATGAATCTGTTTAACTCCCTTTTAAAGCAATCTGTGCTTCTGGCTATCACTACCTCCTCTAGCATAGTGAATTCCAGTTTAATTACTCATTAAGTAAAAAATATTTCCTTTTATTTGTTATGAAACTATTTCCTAGCAATTTTCTAGCAAGTTTTAGTATTATGGGAGAGGGAGAAAAAGCTCTCTTTCTTCACCCTGTATATAATTTTATAAATCTCTATTGTGTCTCCCCTTAGCTGTCTTTTATCTAGAGTGAAAAGTCTCGGATTCCCCAGCCTTTCCTCCTAGGAAGGGTATTTCAACCCCTTAATTATCTTGGTTGCTCAGCTGTGAAGCATACTATGGGTCAAAACTGAAGTGACTGCAACCATGGGTCTGCAAGACAAACTCTTGTAATTTTGTCAAAGCAAGAATCAAATTACCATACTGGTATAATATGTCATCATGGGATTTTGTTCCTCTTTGGCTGTGTCCATTAAATATGATCTTGTTAAAAGAATGCCACAATCAGATTAATGACGCGCACTTCATTAAGTTTGACACTGATTCTGCCCCACAACTTAATACTGGGGCATCATGACCAAATCACTGGACTGTCTCTTTGTATTTCTCTTCCTGCCCACTTCCTCACATGTGTTTTAGCAGCCTTAATCCACTAGTACTGGCATAACACAGTATGGATTTAAACCAGTGCTTCATATATTCAGATTAAACACTCGGTACACTGCACCACGCTAGTAACTGTCAGCTAATGCTGCCATCTTCTGCCCAGGAGGTGGGATGCATGTCCCTGGTGATGTTGGGAGTATGGAATGTTATGTTATACTTCTCATGGCTTGCTTATTGCTCCCTGACCTTGGAAGACTGCTGGTGCCTATGTATCATTTCTTTTGTCTGATTCTGGTTCTTCCCGCTTTTTCCTTGGGAACCTCGGGTCAGTATTTGAGCACCTTTTATATGACTGTATGATTTGTTACAAGTCATTGCCAGACCCCTTTGTGCATTCTGTATAACTATCCTTGGGGGTCTTGCCAGCCATTACTAACACAGGATGTGTAGATGACCATAACAAACCTTTCTCAATAAAGACTTTCTTTATTTAAGGACACTTGTTGCTGATTGACTCTGTAGGACTCTCACAGAGTGTTAGTAATCTACACTTTGGGATCTTGCCCTGCGCCCAGCTATGGATGGCAAGGAGCTGATACCTGTAACTACTGTGCCCTCAGATGGGGCGGTGACTACTCAGGAGGAGATAGTGATACCCACCACCAGTCGGTGTGTCTATGAATGACCACATCGGAGCCAGTACTCCTGGATGCAGTTTTCTACAACACCTCTGGAAACATGGTTGACACCTCAGTGGGGGTCTACCCTGGGTTGGTATGAACTCCCAACGGTCTTGAGTGTAGTGGGCCTGCCCAGGGAAGTGGTGGGGCCTTCCAGTGACCTGTAGGCTCACATGGATCGGAGATTTGAGGTCCTGCAACAGACAGTGCAGAAAGAGCTCACGGAGATGTTTTTGGATCTCCCTAGGGTGATTGCAACCATAATTAAAGGAGAAGGGGAGGAAGAACCTGCAGCCATACCCCGCCTCCCCAGCTGGTACCTCAGTCACAAGGAGCACCTGCTGCACTGGAACCTGGTGAGGCACCACCAAGACCTGTGGTACCGGGGGCAGTAGTGCCCCGATGACCCATGCCCCAAGAACTACTAGATGCCACATTTGATGGGAACCCTGATAAACTCCAGTTCTTCATGATTGAGACTGGGAGGTTCCTCCAGAATTGGGGCCATCTCTTCCCATCCAAAGAAGGAGTTGGCTATATCGGGTCAAGAATGCGAGAGGGTGCAGCAGACTGGTACATGAGCCACCACAATGCACCGGGACCTGAACTCAGGAGCACAGAGGAGTTTATGTGGGCACTGAGGCAACAGTGTGAAGACCCAATGGGGGAGGAGAAAGCTCGCAACTAGATCCACACACTACAGCAAGGGAACAGCTCCATGCATGAGTACTCTGATACTTTCAAGAGATTTGCAGCTAAGATACAGGGGTGGCTGGAAGCCATGTTTATCGAGCAATATCGGCAAGGCCTTAATCATGATATTTATGAGACAGTTCTCAAAAATGTGAACCCCACATCGTTGGTGGCCTAGGTGAGGGCAGCGGAAGATGCGAAGGGTAGACTCCAGATGATCCACATGCATATCACAAAGCCCATTCCAAAAAAACCCAGTAGCTGCCGGGAAACTGGCCAAGCCCAAGATGAAGGAACCCCTTTGAGGCCTCTGGGATCTGCAAATGAAGCACGGGCTCTTCCTGTGGTGTGGAGAAGCCGGCCATTACACTTCATCCTGTCTGGCTGGAACCCCAAAGGGGGAGAGTGTACGTATGCACTGAGGACGCCGTTTGCTTTGTCCGACCTCCCCTTTGAAATATTATCTTAAAAGCTCAAAAAGAAGGTAATTAGTCTGCCTGCAAGGTTAACAAAAAGAAGGAATCAACGTATGAACCTTTGGAGTACACAGAGATCCCTCTTTGAGACTTTAGAGGGTAAGATAGCCTTTATGTATTACTCTGTGTAGGAGGAAACACCCAGGCCAAATTTACAGCCCTTATCTGATAGAGAGCAATGGCTAAAACTATAAAAGAGCTCTCAGAGCAATTATCTGTATTCCAGAATATGATGTTAAAATCTCAGGAACAGATAAAAGCTGAAATTAGGACAGTTAAAGACGCGGTTACAGAAATTGCTACTGAACTTAAAGAAACAAAGCAAATAGCAAAGGCTGCTAATGACTTGGCAACAAATAACAAACAAAAGATAGAACAGTTATCTACCCAGCTCACTGAGCTATCAGACCGGAACAGAAGGGCAAACCTTATTATCTCTGGTATCTCGGAAGATAATTCGGAAAATAATAAATTGCTAGAAGGTTCACTTAAAAAATGGGTAGAAGACAACGGAGTTAAACTGCAGCCTCAAGATATTGAAAGAGCCCATAGACTGCAAAGGAGGAAGGAAGGAGGAGCCCCACGGTACATCATAATTAAATTCACAAGAGAAAAGCTTCAGCAAGAAGTATTTAAGACCTTGAAAAAAGGTCCTTTAGAGGGAAAAGTGTCTGGGTGAGAGAGGATTTTTGCCAAAAAAAACATTAAGAAGAAAAGCCAAATGAGACCCTTTGGGCAAAAACTATTTGATAACAATGTCAAATTCTCATGGGGTATCCAGCTTCAATTATAATATTTAAAGAAGGCAGGAGGTTGATAGCAAGAAACCCCAAGGAAGCAAGAGAACTCTTCAGACAACTCTTCAAACAACTCTTCAGAAGACCTAAGTGTCCAGAGTGAGGAAGAAGCTATGGAGGATGCGGACGACCCGGGAGAAGGGGCTTCAACTAGACAAGACAAAAGGCGGTGGACAGACACCATATAAAGGGAAGTATACAGAAGTATAATGAGCTAACTTTAAGAATAAGAAGGATGGGGAGGTTTGGGGTGCCTACACTCTGGCAGGTGGGAAGACGGGATGATGCCTTCATCCAAACTACAGTCTCAACCACAGGGGAAGGGAGGGTGGGGAGGGTTTTTCTTAACAAATAAAGCAAAGTACCCACAGCCAAGGAGAACTAAGATTCAAAAAAATAAAGAAAATGGATAGACCCTTAAGAGTGCTTTCACTGAATGTAAATGGCTTAACCTCAAATCTTAAGAGATTCAAAGTATCTAAAATGGCTAGGGAACAAAAGATAGATCTGCTGTGCCTACAGGAGACACACAAAAAAAGAAAGACCGAAAGCCACTAATAAATGATCCGAAGTGGCAAGTTTTAGCAGAAGCAAGCGAGAATACCAAAGCCAGGGGTGTGGCAATCCTGATTCATAAGAACCTTAAAGTGGATGATATTGAAAAGCTAGTAAAGGAGGGTAGATACTTATTAGTTAAGTTTAAACTGGAAGGTATACGAGTCACTATAGCGAATATATATGCACCAAATAAAAAGCAAAAGAAATTTCTAACTAAGGTCTTTAAGAAGACCCAACAGTTCTTAGAGGGAGAATTAATTATAGCAGAAGATCTAAATGTTGTCATAACAAAGAACAAAAGCATTAAGCTAGGAGATTGGGGCCTGAAGGTAGCGCATGAGTTTATAAGTACAAAACCTAGACCTACACATATTTCTAGTAGGCATAAAATGGCATCTTGTATAGATTATATAATCCTGGGGAAAAAAATAATATGTCTGTAAAAGAGATCACAACCTTTCCAATCTGGATATCCGACCAAGACCCCATAAGTATTGTACTGGAACTTAAACTACCCAGGATAAACAGACCCTGGAGATACAACAATTTAATAATGGCAAAAGAAGAGGACAGGGAATATATGATGACACAGATAAAACTATACTTTAAAGAAAACAGAGAAACAGTGCCCACTAATATATTATGGGACGCTGCTAAAGCGGTAATAAGGGACCATTGTATAAAGAAAGAAAAGAGCATAAAAAGAGACTGGTATAAAAAAAGACAATCCAAAATCCAGGAACTAGGGAAGTTACTTTGGGAAATAGTGGAAAAGTATAGCCTAACTCTACAGAACAAAATCAAAGAGATACAAAAACAACTGGAAGCATTAGATACAGCAACAATTTGGAAAAAGGAAACAATGGTAAGGAATGACTTCCAGAGGAATAACATTAACACCGCGAAAAGATTGGCAAATTATTTGAAGACTAAAAAAGCAAAACAGACGGTTAGGAGTATGAAATTTAATAATAACACAACACAAAGTCCTAAGGAAATTATTAAGGCCTTTGAGAATTTTTATAAAAATTTATACAAGAAAAAGACCACAACGGAGGCTCAGGAGGCAACTAGTTTACCCTTGGAGAAAGAAGGGAAAGAGGCACTAGAGGGCGAGATTACAATTCAGGAAATAAGGGATGTAATAAAAGAACTTTAAAAAGGCAAATCACCAGGGCTAGATGGCTTTACAAGTGAATTCTATAAAGAAATGATAGAGATTATAACACCCGAACTGCAGGCAGTATTTAATGAAGTTTTGGAAGGGAAGAAGGCCCCCGATACATGGAAGAAAACAGAAATAATATTAATTCTAAAACCTCAGAAGGATCCAGAAGAAGTAGGTTCGTATAGACCTATACGTCTCCTAAACCAAGACTACAAGATCTTTGCTAAAATTTTGGCAAATAGACTAAAGAAAGTCATCCCGACAATTATAAAAGAGGACCAATATGGGTTCATTAAAGGTAGAAATATTGCATACCCCATTAGAAATATTTTAAACGTCCTATACCATGGTCAACAAAAGAAAATAGAATTACTAAAATTGGATGTGTATAAAGCTTTCGATACTCTCTCACATGACTACCTATGGCAAATAATGAAGAAAATAGGGATAGAGAATGGGTTTTTACAAGCAATTCAGGAGATTTACAAAGGAGGGAATGTGAAAGTAAGAGTAAACAGTGAATACTCACAGGTATTTCCCATACAAGGAGGAGTAAGACAAGGCTGCCCACTATCACCACTTATATTCATAATAGCAATAGAACAATTAGCAGAACGGATTAGAAATTCTGGAAGAATAGAAGGATATAAGATAGGCAAGGAAGAAATGAAGCTTAACCTATTTGCTGATGACATCATAGTAATCATGACAAACCCTAAGGAAGGAATCAAAGAGGTTAAGATCATTCTAGAAGACTTTGAAAAGTGTTCAGGGTTAGGAGTTAACATGGCAAAATCAGAAATCTTATACCTTAATGTTAATAGAGAAGAAAGGCAGGAGATAAATAGGACCACGAACATAGGACTGGGTGTTAAGAAACTTAAATATTTAGGTATAGTTCTGAAAAAAAAATATTGATAAAATGATAAAGGACAATTATGGAAAAACATGGAAAAAAATAGAGAGGGATATGAAAAAATGGAAACATAAAACGCTAGGGATATCATCTAGAATAAGAAGTGTTAAAATGTTCTGGGTACCAAAGTTAAGGTACCTATTCCAAACGTTGCCTCTAAGATTGAAGAAAAAACAAACTGCACAATGGAACAGAGTTTTAAAAGAGTGGATATTTAATAGTAAAAAATGTAGGTTCCATAAGAGAATATTATATAGTCACAAATCAGAATTAGGGTGGGGAATCCCGGACTTAAACAACTATTATGAAGCCTTTCAACTAAAATCAACATTAGAAATAGACAAAGAAAAGGCACAGAAATGGGTGGATTTTCAGAACGAAATTAACAGCGGCATAGGTAAATTTGGCATTTTTTCTATGGTAACGACAAAAGATTTAAAACTAACAATAGGCCTTAGAAGAGCATCACTAGAAACTTGGAGGAAATGGCATCCTTATTGGTTAGGGAAAGTCTCAAGATGAGCACCCCTTGAAACTATTAATAAGGATGTACAAGAAATTAAATGGTGGGAATTGCTAAAAAATAAAGGATACTATAGAGTGGGTGATATGTTTAGAGGCAGAAATCTAAAACCCCTACAAGAAATAACAGAAGAGGTAGGTAAACAGTATTGGTTAAAAATAGCAGGGCTATATAAGTCAGTTAAAAAGATCAGCGAAAAGGATGATCTCTGGACAGAAGCACCAATGGAAGAAATATATAAAGAAATGGCCAAGCAAAAAAAGGGACTAGTGGGAAAAATATATAGAAGGATGATAACAAATAAAAACAAAATAATAGAATACTTACAAAAGAGATGGTGCCATGAAGGCCAGATTTCAGAAAGGATGGCAGAAAAAATTATGAAAGAAATAGAAGAGATTAAAGTAACCAGATTTAAAGAACTTGAATATAAATTCCTTACACAATGGTACAAGACACCAGCACAACTAGCTAATATGTTTCCAGGATTGAGCTCCCTGTGCTGGCACTGTAAATATCTCAAGGGTTGGTATGCACACATGTGGTGGGAACGTGTAGAAGTAAAAAAGTTTTGGGGGGAAATTATTGAAAATATTAGAAAAGTATGCAATATAACATTAACTATAGACTTTAACCTAATGTTGTTAAGTACAATGGGTAGCCCATTATTGAACAGGACTAATCAAAATCTAATTAAAGCTATGATACTGGCGGGAAAGGCAGTCATTGCTCTGGGGTGGAAAGACAAAAGTAAATGGACAATAGAAATTTGGCACAACTATCTGTTTGATTTTGTACAGTCAGATATCATGGCATCAATCAATAAGGGAATATCATGGGGAAAAAAATCCACGGAAATCAAGACCAGATGGAAAACCTACCTAGATTGGATACTGACTGAAGGAAGGAAGGACATTCAGTGGAAGATTAAGACTTTGTGCCCTTGGCTGGGGGAAAAAGACTACGAATAAAAGAGAGGGAGAGAGGGAAGGGAGGGATGAAATTGTAAAAATTAATAAATATTCGATGTAACAGATTAAACAAATAATAATAAAATAAAAAATATTGCAAAAAAAAGGAACCCCAAAGGGAGTCATAACTCCACCAGTCACCGCCCTTAATAGTACAAAGGGATCTTACGTCCCGAAACCCCAAGCCCTGCAGCTTGAAGCTCAACCAGAACAGGAACGGGTTGTGGCAGTGGCGACCGCTCAGCTGGCGGTAAACAGACAAGACCTGCTCTAAAGGGCACAGTCCAGCAGGTCTGTGAGCATCTGGTTTTGGGAAGTCCTTGGTTGGGTTCCCATGATTTTTACATTGTGTGGAGCGAAGGAAAGGTGCGTTTTGTAACTACCAGATGTGCTGAACACTGTTGGCTTCCTGAGCTGGGGCCCACACCCGCTTCACCCCCGTCCCTTAATGCTTGCATGGCTATGGAAGAATTTGAAACCATTCCTTTGGAATATCGGGACTTGAGTGAGGTATTCAAGGAAACTGAGGCCAATTAGTTACCTCGTCACAGGAATACTGACTGTTCCATTGAATTGTAGCCTGGTCACAAACTGCCTAAAGGGAAATTGTATTCCATGAGCCCCTCAGAGAAAGGGGAATTGCACAAGGGGGGAATTGACAAGAACTTGGCGCGTGATTTCCTTTGGCCCGCGACTTCCCCTTTGGCAGCCCCGGTTTTGTTCTGGAAAAAGGCTAAGACTGTGCACAGATTATCAAGGCCTGAATGCAGCGTCAGTATCTAATGTGTACCCCCTCTCGTTGATCAAAGACCTCCTGGCAGAAGCGGCCCAAGGGAAAATATTTTCCAAATTAGATCTCTGAGACGCATATTTCTGAGTGCGTATACGGGAGGGGGATGAGTATAAGACTGTGTTTAATACACCCCCGGGCCAGTTTGAATACATTCTGCCTTCAAGGGGCACCTGGAGTCTTTATTAATTTAATAAATGAAGTGTTGCACAAGCACCTGTTTAAGGGGGTCCTCTGCTATCTAGATGATATCCTTTTGTACTCCCCAGATCAGGAGTCCCATGTGAAATTAGTGCATGAAGTTCTTGCCACCCTTCGAGCACATAAACTCTTTGTTAAGCTGTCCAAATGTGAATTTCATAAGTCAGAAATTGACTTCTTGGGGTACCGCATATCTCCCCGGGGTTTGGAAATGGACCCTGCTAAAGTGGCAGCAGTGGTGGATTGGGAGCCCCACAAAACCCACCAGCAGCTTCAGAGTTTTGGGGGGTTCATGAAATTCTACTGCTCCTTCACTGACAATTTTGCCCAATATAGCCTGCCCCTTACAGATTTATTAAAGACAAAGGGGAGGGGGCCAGAGTGCACACGGCTGGGAGCTTGACTTGATTGGACCTCTGACTGCCAAAAGGTGTTTGAGGCTGTTAAGACTATGTTCACCTTGGAGCCTGAGTTAGCACACCCAGGTGAAAATAAATTATTGTACCTGTTGATGCATCGGATGTCGCTATGGGGGGCACGATCCTCCAAGAAGGGGATGACAGAAAACTGCATCCCTTTGCCTATGTGTCTAGAAAGTTTGGGGAGACTGAACGCAACCAGGCAGTTTGGGATAAGGAGGCTGCAGCCATTCGGCTAGCCCTGACTACTTGGCACCACTGGTTGGAAGGGGCGTGCCTCCCATTCGAGGCTTGGACTGACCATAAAAACCTCAAGGCAATCAATCAGACATTAAATGCCAAGCAGCTCCGGTGGGCTGAGTTCTTTTCAAAATTCCAGTTTTTTACTTCACCACTTCCCAGGGAAGTGTCAGTGCCTGCCATATATATTTCAGTGCATACCCTGTATTCTTATGTGCCTCTGCTATACCAGTATATTGCTCAGGCTTTGAGCCTATACACCCTGTATTCTTATGTGCCTATGCTATACCAGTATGTTAATCATGCTTTGGGCCTATTTATATTTCACCTTACTTTTAGCTTCCCCACAGGTCCTGCCCGGGAGTTAACAACGGGCCTCTCACCCAGCCCTCAGGAATGCGGAGTCAGCTACCGCCCGCCACCCCGCCTCTCTTGCTTGCTTGGCTTATGCTTTGCTTGGCAGATTACCTGCGCTTGCGCAGACAGCTAGCTACCTTCTGGCTGCTTATCTCGTGTCTTAGCCTTGAAACATGAAATGGTCTGGTGTGGAGAGAAACTGTTTGCTGTTATGGTCTCAGGTCTCTGTGAACTGATTTTTTAGAATGTTCAACATCATTATTTCCTGAGAAAAAGGTTTCCCGCGTATTCTCTGGGAACTGACCCTCCTTTTTGTTACGCCATCAGCACTATAGTCTGATTGGCAGACTGTCTGTAACCGTTTGTGAGTTTAGTATAACCCTAAGCATCTCATTACCAACAGAAGAAGTGTATGACTCCAATAATCTTTTCTACAAGTAATGGACTTTTATTTACAAGACCTGTTGTGGACTATATTCATTGGGACATTCTCACAGGAAGTCCAATTCTCACGCAGATGCGCTCTCCCACCTCCCGCAACACAATAGCCTCCGTGATGAGGTCATTGACTCGATGTTTACACCAGCCCAGTTGGGAGGGGTGGTTGTCACTAGGAGTAAAAGCCAAGCCATTGACAATCCTTCCCCTAACACCTGCCAAGCAAAATATGCCAAGGCGTATACTGTACTACAATGTAGTACAGGGTCCTGATGCTTGTTGGTACAAAGGTGTGAAACTGGTTGTCCCCCTCTCCCTCTGGAGGGAGTTAATGTACTCTGCTCATGAATCCAAACTATCAGGCCATTTTGGATATTTAAAAACACTCCATTTATTACAACACCAGTTCTGGTGGCCATTCATGCATGGGGATGTGTCATCTTATGTGGCTCTTGCCAAACCTGTTTAATGTGTAAATGCTGGGGAGGGAAAACCCCTGGCCTCCTGAAACTGTTAGAAACCCCCAGTCGACCTTGGGAGGTGATTTCCATGGATTTCATTACAGACTTGTCCCCTAGCAAGGGGGAAATGGTCATCTGGGTGGTGGATTTGTTTACAAAACAGGCCCATTTTATTCCATTCAAGTAAATACCCACCACAAAGGCATTGGCAAAAATGTTTATGAGTAATATCATTAAATTACACTCCATCCCATGCAAGATAATTTCTGACTGCGGATCACAATTCGTTGCTACCTTCTGGCAGGAGCTATTACAAGTGTTAGGGGCGGAGCAAGCACTCAGCAGCGCCTATGACCCAGAGACTGATGGCCAAACCGAAAGAGTCAATCAAGTTGTTGAGCAATTCTTACAATGTTTTTCAAACTATCAACAAGATAATTGGGTTGACTTATTGCCGTTTGCAGAGTACAGTTATAATAATGCCGTTCATTCATCTACAGGTGTCTCTCCCTTTGTGGCTTCATGTGGATACGAGGGGACCCCCCCTTCTGCACTTCAGTCCCATTGACCTGGGGTCGGGGGACTCTCAAGACTGGTGGAAAGCATTACAGGACTCTTGGCCATTAATAGCAAAGACAATGGATAAAGCCAAGATGGATTATAAAAAACAAGCAGTCAAGGGAGGGCACCTGAGTGGGATTTGCAACCCAGGGATCTGGTGTATTTGTTGACCAAAAACATCAAAGGTCTTCAACCCAGTCACAAGTCGGGCTGGAAATATGTGGGGCCGTTTAAATTGCTTTGAAAAATCAATGAGGTGACTGTTGAACTTGAACTGCCCAAGTCATTGAAATCCTTGCATCCTGTTTTCCATTTCAGCTTACTGAAACGGGACTTTGGTCCAAATTTCTGGTGGCCCCAGCAACCGATTCCTTCTCCTCTGATGCTGAATGGTGAACCTCACTATGAAATTGCACAAATTTTGTACTCTTAAGTTTAAACAGGGTCACTTGTTTTATTTAGTGCATTGGAAAGATTTTGGGCCCAAGGATAATGAGTGGGTTGCTGTTGAACATGTTAATGTTCTGTGAGATATTGATAGACTCAATAAGCCAGGCCTTGTGATGAAATCAAACGTCCATTTATTCTTAAAGGTTCTTGCCAATAAGCACGTTCAGTGTTAGTGATGGCTTGGAAAATGGGCAAGGATCAATTATACAGATTTCAAACAGCAAAGTGTGTACTAGGCACCAATCAGAAAATTCCCCCCAGAAGGTGCACTACTCTAACCGTTTGTCTTCCCACCAAAAGCGCGTGGAGAAGCAGAGATTACAATTGGCACCCCCTCCCACCCCCTCCAACGAGACATACAAAGCTATTCCCACACAGTGAACCACCTGGAGCTTCTTCGTTACAATAACAATCCAAGGCCAGGCTTCAAAGGGTCAGATTACATGAGCCACAACCAGGGGAAGGGGAGGAAGCAGGGGGGGGGAGGAATGCTCTGACGTGGAGACTCCCGGGTTGTCATTCTCCAGGTGGGAGGAATGCATACAATACATGACAGGGAACCTGACATCCTGCCCCCCTTAAGACATATTCCCCCCGGGCTTAGCAGGGTACCTGTGATGGAATTCCCAAATAAGGCGAGGAGCATGGACATGTTCAGAACCCACCCACTCATTACATTCATGACCAAAATCTACCCATTGCACCAAGTAATACAAATGGCCCCGTTTAAGCTTAGAATCCAAAATGTGAGAAATTTCAAAATGAGGATGGCCCCCCTTCATCAGAGGAGGTGGAACATGCGGAACTGGTCTCCAGGAAGTCTGCCCAGGGCACTTCTTCAGAAGGCTGTAATGAAACACAGGATGCACAGATTTAAGAGACTTTGGCAACTCAAGTTCAAAAGACACAGAGGAACCTTGCGCAACACTTTAAAAGGTCCTACATATTTCCAACCTAGCTTTCTGCTAGGCTGCAGTCCATGAATGTTCTTAGTGGAGACATATACCGAGTCTCCTGGCTCCAAGTCCCAACCCGGAGCCCTCCCCTTATCAGCATGTTTTTTGTAATCTGCTTTGGCCCGGTCCAATGTTTTAGCAATCAATGGCCATGATTCTTGTAATGAGTTCCACCACGTACCAAAAGGACTAGATGGGGGGTCTCCTGGGGCTGATTTGAGAGTGGGGAGGGGGTCACCCTCAAACCCTCCCACTGCCATGAATGGGGGCACTCCTGTGGAGGAGTGCACAGAGTTATTGTAACTGTATTCCGCAAAAGGGAGCAGCTCAACCCAATTGTCTTGGTGAAAGTTGGAATAGCAATGTAGAAATTGCTCCAAGATTTGATTGACACGCTCGGACTGGCCATCAGTTTCTGGGTGGTAGGTGGAGCTTAGTGCTAGCTCAATGCCCATAACTTGTAAAAGCTCCTGCCAGAAGGTGGCAACGAATTGCGGGCCCCAATCCGAAACTATACGCTTCAGGAACGAATGGAGCCTCACGACCTGAGAGAAGAATGCCTTAGCCAGGCCCTTGGCTGTAGGTAGTTGCTTCAAGGGGACAAAATGTGCTTGCTTGGAAAATAAATCCACCACCACCCAAATGACAGTTTTCCCTTTGCTGGGCGGTAGGTTGGTGATAAAATCCATGGAGATCGCCTCCCAAGGTCTGGAGGGGGTGGGAAGCAGTTGCAGTAGTCCTGGGGGCTTCCCTCCCCATTTTTTACGCATTAGACAAGTTTGGCATGAAACAACATAGTCCGAAACATCCCCCCGCATGCGGGGCCACCAAAATTGTCTCTGGAGTAAGTTTAAAGTCTTTAAATATCCAAAATGACCAGAGAGCTTAGATTCATGACAGGCATGCAAAATATCCCTATGGAGAGATTTAGGCACCATGAGTTTCCCTCCTTTATACCAACACCCATCAGACTCTTGGTGCACGTCTTTTTCAGCTTTAAAAGTGTCCCAGTCTTCTGTGGAATATTCCAGTGTGCATTTTGTAATCCACTCGTTCAGCTTGACAGCTCCCTCCCCCCGCGCTTGACTCCGGGTGACCACCATCCCTCCCAGTTGCCTAGGAGAAAACATGGAATCAAGACCTCCTCCCGTTGCAACTCAAGTTGGGGAGGCGTGAGAGGGCGTCAGCTAGGGAATTTGCAGTTTTAGGAAAATGACGTAAGGTGAAGTTGAACTTAGAGAAAAAATCAGCCCATCTGAGTTGCTTAGCATTTAAAGTCCTCCAGGAACACAAAGCCTCTAGGTTTTTGTGGTAAGTCCAGATCTCAAAAGGCTGTTGCGCCCCTTCCAGCCAGTGCCTCCAAGTAGAGAGGGCTAGCCAGATAGCCGCAGCTTCTTTATCCCACACAGACCAATTCCGCTCAGTCTCGGTGAACTTTTTAGAGATATAAGCTAAGGGATGCAACAAACCATCCTCCCCTTTCTGCAGGATTGCCCCCCCCCCCATGGCCACATCAGAGGCATCTACATGAACAGTGAATTCTCAAGTCTCATCAGGGTAGGCGAGGATGGACTCAGAAGTGAACAGGGATTTTAAAGTCTCAAAAGCATCTTGGCATTCCCCGGACCAAGCCAGACACACTCCCGGCTTGTTCACCTCGGGACCCCGCCCCTTAGTTTTCAGCAAGTCCGTGAGGGGAAGGGTCACCTTTGCAAAGTCTTTGAGGAAGTTTCTATAGAAATTGCAAAGTCCTAAAATGGATTGTAGTTGCTTGCGAGTTCTAGGGGCTTCCCAGGAGACCACAGCCTCTACTTTGGCTGGGTCCATCTCCAGCCCCCGAGGAGAAATGCAGTAGCCCAAGAAATCAATTTCTTTGCAGTGAAACTCACACTTGGACAGCTTAGCATACAGCTTGTGCTCTTTCAGGGTGGCCAGCACCTCCCTCACCAGTTTTACATGAGAGTCCATGTCAGGGGAATAAAGAATCATGTCATCAAGATAACAAAGGGGCCCCCCCTGAATAAATGCTTGTGCAACACCTCATTAATGAGACTCATGAAGACCCCAGGAGCCCCAGCCAAGCCAAACGGCATAACCAGGTATTCGAACTGCCCCAGGGGGGTATTAAAGGCTGTTTTGTACTCATCGCCTTCCTTAATGCGAACACGGAAGTAGGCAACACGTAAATCCAACTTGGAGAAGATCTTTCCCTTTGCCGCCTCTGCTAATAAGTCCTTAATAAGCGGCAGCGGGTAGGCATTCGAGGTGGAGACTGCATTTAAACCCCGGTAATCGGTGCACAACTTCAGCCCCCCATCCTTCTTTTTTCGGAAGAGGACAGGGGCGGCAAACGGAGACTTGGCAGGACGAATGAACCCTCTAGCTAAATTTTTGTCCAGAAACTTTCGGAGCTCCGCTCACTCCGCTGGCCCCATGGAATACAACTTCCCTTTAGGGAGCTTCTCCCCGGGTAACAGTTCAATAGCACAGTCTGTCAGTCTATGGGGGGGGCAGCTCATCCACTTCCATCTCACCGAACACGTCTGCTAAGTCCTGATACTCTCGAGGCACTTTTGCCAGCTCCTCTGACACCAGGCACGCCTGAGGATTTACGGGAGGACCGGGGCCCCATTCTGAATTCCACTTATGTTGAGCGCATTTGGGATCAATCCAAGAATTTTTTCCCTCCACTTTATGTAGGGATCATGCGCAGCTAACCAGGGACTCCCCAACACCATGGGAAATTGCATTTGGGATGATCATGAACACCCGTTTTTCCCAATGGTCTCCCGACCCCAAGATCAACCTCTCAGTCTCTGCCACACACTCCTCTTTCATCTCTGAACCATCCATTTGGGTGAACCGCAAAGGTTCCTCTAACGGGTTTACCTTGGGGCCCAACCTGTCTACTACGAGGGGGCTTATTAGAAGAAGAAGAAGAGAAGAAGAGATTGGATTTATATCCCGCCCTTCACTCATTTAAGAGTCTCAGAGTGGCTACAAACTCCTTTCCCCTCCCCTCCCCACAACAGACACCCTGTGAGGTAGGTGGGGCTGAGAGAGCGCTTTCCCAAGCTGTCCTTGAGGGAACGGCTGGTACAGAGCTATGGCTTGCCCAAGGTCATCCAGCCAGGTGCAAGTGGAGGAGTGGGGAATCAAACCCGGTTCTCCCAGAATAGAGTCCGCGCACTTAACCACTATACCAAACTGGCTCTGGCACACCCCGAGTCTATGAGGGCTCTCACTCGTACATGAATGCCACTCCCGGGTGCTATCACAGTTACAACCATGTAAAGTAAGGGCCCTGGGATGCTCACCATTGGTGGTGCGGCTGAGGGGGGGACCTGCAGCTGTGTGCCTCCTACTGCAGGCCCTGGCCATTTTTCGCTGGCTGGTCAGCCACAGCTTCCATGATCGGCTTCTCACCCATTGCCCCTTCCAGCTGTAATGCCCGGGGTTTGTAGATACCTTTCGTAGGCTTCAGAGTTCCTCCAGGGGTGGGTGCAGGAGTCCTCGCAGTCTTCGATCCTCCCTGAGGACAATTAGACACATAGTGGCCGGCTTCCCCACACCACATGCAGAACCCTTGCTTGAAGCAAGCATCCCATAGCTCTTGGATTGCAGTCTTCAGCTTGGATTTGGCAGGTGCTCAGGGAATAGAGTGCGAAGACTGGGACCCCAATTTCATCAGGGTAAACCTCTCTTCCACATCTGCCGCTGCCCTCATCCAAGCAGCTAGAGATGTGGGGCGATCATTTCATAACACATTCTCATAAATCTCCGGGTTCAGCCCCTCCCGGTATTTCTCAATAAACAAATCTTCCCCCCAGCCATGTACACGTGTTGCCACTCTCCTGAATTGGGCAGTGTACTCCCTTACAGAGGTCCAACTTTGAATCAACTTTTGCAGTTGATTCCGTGCCTTCTCCTCCCCCAAGGGGTCTTTGTAGTGCCTTCTGAGAGCCCACAAAAAGTCATTTACAGTCTGTAGCTCGGGGCCAGGGGGGTTCTGCAGGCTTACATACCAGTTGCTAGCCGTGTCTCTCAGCTTCAAGCCGATGTAGCCAACTTTCTCCCAGTCAGTGGTGTAGAGATACCCCCAAGTGTCCAGGAACTGTTCAACTTCAATGAGGAAGAAATGCAGTTTGTCTGGATCACCATTGTACATCGCCGCCAGGGGATCATTTGGGGGCTGTCGATAGAATTGGGGTACCTTGGGGTACTGGCAGAACAGGGGCCAGTAGCTGTACAGGGGGTCCCGCTGGAACGTGTTGCAAGCCCGCTCCCCCAGCTACCTCCTGAGGGGGAGGGGGTGCTGCTCCAGCTCCATCCCCTCCACCTTGTCTGTTTGCTTGTCATTGTGCCACTGCTCCCTGCAAGGCCAGCTGCATCTCAAGTACGGCCTCCCGGATCTCGATCGCCAGCTGGTCATGCATCTCCTTGAACTGCCAATCCATCCACTGCCATACATCCTCCTGAGTGGGTTCCGTGTAGCGGGAGGGCTCCCCAGCCTCCCCGGACCACTCAGTGTCCAGTCTCCCAGCCTCTCATCTTGGAAATGCACCCTGGAGCCGTGTCTGTCGTGGACCCAGGACTCCTCGGTGCTCATTCCGAAAGTGGACCAGGAATATTTGGGGCTCACCGACCCTTCAGCCATTGAACCCCTAGTTGGTACTGGGGCAAACAAGTTATAGTCGGTAGCCACCAGCACCACCGCCTCCCCGGTGGTTACCAGAACCTCTGTGGTTGGAACAAGGGTCGCATCATCCGACATGGTCAGGTTTGGGGTGCGCTCTTTCCATTAGTGAAAAGATCACTAACACTCTGTGAGATATTGATAGACTCAATAAGCCAGGCCTTGTGATGAAATCAAAAGTCTATTTATTCTTAAAGGTTCTTGCCAATAAGCATGTTCAGTGTTAGTGATGGTTTGGAAAATGGGCAAGGATCAATTATACAGATTTCAAACAGCAAAGTGTGTACTTGGCACCAATCAGAAAATTCCCCCCCAGAAGGTGCACTACTCTAATTGTTTGTCTTCCCACCAAAAGCGCATGGAGAAGCAGAGATTATAACTGGCAAGCAAGCACCCCCTCCCATGAGACATACAAAGTTATTCCCACACAGTGAACCACCTGGAGCTTCTTCATTACAATAACAATCCAAGGCCAGGCTTCAAATTACATGAGCCACAACCAGGGGAAGGGGAGGAAGCGGGGGGGGGGGAGGAACGCTCTGATGTGGAGACTCCCGGGTTGTCATTCTCCAGGTGGGAGGAACGCATACAATTCATGACAGGGATCCTAACATGTTCCTGCATTGCTTTGTGCCTTCCACAAATTGTACCCGCTAAAGCCTGGTGGGTGTGAGGCTTCTGCACTAACAGCAAATGATCAGACCTTTGTAGTTAAACAGAGTTCTTTATTTCAAATACTGGAACAGGTTCTCGATGTTTGTTTGAGATACAGAACAAAGAGGGTTAGGGACTAATATACCTGCAGGCACAATTGCATAAACAAACTCTAACAATCAGCATACAGCTAAAATGCGGGAAAAGAAATGGCGACCGTTTGTTCCCACCAAAAGTGAGAAAGTTATAAAAATTCCCTTCTTGCCCTGAGTGACCCAGATGTGCTAAGTCCTAGGCAAAACATTTGGTCAGTGACAATAAAATAACTTTCAAGGCTATACCCATCCTGATAGCACCCTGAGAACCTGAGACGAAAGGGAGGAAGCTATGGCAAGATAGCCATTGTTTATGTGACACGTTGGAATGTGTGAACTCATCCTCCCGGGAAAAGAGTAACATTAAGCAGAGGAGCAATTCCTACTTCAAGGCAAGCCATAAACTATGTAATGTGATAGAGAGTACAAAGAAACAGAAAGTAAGTTTTAGAATAGCATGGAACAAGCAACCTATTGTCAGATTCTTATTCAAATAGCAACTTACAGGATAACATGAAGCAATTCATACTTATGAGAATCTGACATTCTGCCCCCTTCAAGATAGGCTCCCCCCGGGTTTCCCAGGGAACTGCTTATGAAAGGAGCAGACTAACTTAGGAGCATGAACGTTATCAGCAAGGACCCACTCATTAAGCTCGGGGCCAAAATCTACCCATTTCACCAGATAGTAGACCCAACCCCTGCGTAACTTCGAGTCTAGAATTTCAGAGATTTCAAAGTGTGGTTCCCCCTCCTTCATCAGAGGAGGAGGAGTCAGTGGATCCGGGCGCCATGCATTCTGCCCAGGATTCTTCTTCAGGAGGTTGTAATGAAAAACAGGATGCCCAGAGCTCAGTGATTTAGGCAGTTCAAGTTCAAATGACACCTCAGAAATTTTCCTGAGCACTTTATAAGGTCCAACATATTTCCACCCCAGTTTCCTACTGGGTTGTAAGCCATGAATATTCTTGGTAGAAAGGTACACTGAGTCCCCAGGTTTTAAGTCCCAACCTTCAGCCCTTCCCCTGTCAGCATACTTCTTGTAGTCCACTTTAGCCTTTTCCAGAGTCTTTGCAATGAGAGGCCAAGATTCCTGCAGCCTCGACCACCATTGAGAAAAGTCAGAGTCAGTGTTAGTGTCACCAACAGATATAGAGGGTAGTGGCTGCCCTTCAAACCCCCACACAGCCATGAAGGGGGAAACGCTTGTACAGGAGTGCACTGCGTTGTTATAGCTATACTCTGCAAAGGGGAGTAAATCCACCCAATTGTCTTGATGATAGTTTGTGTAGCACCTAAGGAACTGCTCCAAAATCTGATTAACTCGTTCAGATTGTCCATCGGTCTCTGGATGATAACCCGAACTTAAGGCGGGTTCAATGTCCATAACCTTCAAAAGCTCCCGCCAGAAGTTGGCAACGAACTGGCCCGCTCTGTCAGAAATTATGTGCTTAGGAAAAGTGTGCAATTTGATCACGTGGTTGAAAAACGCTTTGGCCAGACTTCTTGCAGTGGGTAGCTGCTTAAACGGAACAAAGTGGGCTTGTTTTAAAAACATGTCCACCACCACCCAAATCACAGTTTTCCCTTTTGATGGAGGGAGACTTGTAATAAAGTCCATTGATATATTTTCCCAGGGCCGAGAGGGGGTGGGGAGAGGTTGTAGGAGACCCGGGACTTCCCCCTCTTCATTTGCACATTAAACACACTTGGCATGAAGTAACATAATCTGAGACGTCTTTACGCATACGTGGCCACCAGAATTGTCTCTGGATTAGATTCAGTGTTTTTAGGAACCCAAAGTGTCCTGACAACTTTGACTCATGGCATGACAGCAAAATGTCTTTTCGCAACGAGGTGGGCACAATTAGTTTGGACCCATGGTACCAACAACCATCAATTGCCTTAGTGTTCTCACAGTCCTTAGCCCACTCCTCAACCTCCTCCTCCGTATATGCTTCTCCACACTTTATAGTCCAGGAGGGGGTTCGGGGGGGGGTTCTTTTGGCTGCGAGTTATTACCGCCCCCCCCAGTTGCATTGGCGAAAACATAGAATCAAACACCTCTTCCCTCTGAGACTCATGTTGGGGTAACCGGGACAATGCGTCTGCTAGGGAGTTTGCCTTTCCGGGGAAATGCCTAAGCACAAAATTGAATTTGGAAAAGAAATCAGCCCACCAGAGTTGCTTGGCGTTGAGGGAACGTTGTGTGTGCAGAGCCTCTAGGTTTTTGTGATCAGTCCAAATCTCAAACGGCTTCTGCGCTTCCTCCAGCCAGTGCCTCCAGGTAGAAAGAGCTAGCTTGATGGCTTCGGCTTCTTTGTCCCACACTGACCAGTGCCGCTCAGTCTAATTAAATGTCTTAGAAATGTAGGCTAGGGGGTGTAACACTCCATCAGAGTCCTTTTGTAGAATCGCCCCCCCCCCCATAGCCACATCCGAGGCATCCACATGGATTACAAACTCTTTGGTCTCGTCTGGGTGAGCAAGAATAGGCTTGGAGGTAAATAGCCGTTTTAACTCATCGAACGCACCCTGGCATTGAGGGGTCCAGCACAGTCTCTCCCCAGGCTTCCCCGCCTCGAGGCCCCTCCCCTTTGTTTTCAACAGCTCTGTGAGTGGCAGGGTGATTGTGGCAAAGTCTTTTAAAAATGTCCGGTAAAAGTTTCAAAATCCCAACAGGCTTTGGAACTGTCACCTGGTTCGGGGGGCCTCCCATTGGATCACTGCCTCTACTTTGGCCAGATCCATTTCTAATCCCCACTGGGAAATGCGGTAGCCCAAGAAATCGACCTCCTGTTTGTGGAACTCACACTTAGATAGCTTTGCGTATAGTTGGTGCTCTAGCAAAGTTCTCAACACCTCCCTCACCAAAGTCACGTGCGATGCCTTATCAGTAGAATATATCAAGATATCATCAAGATAACAGAGCACCCCCTTGAATAAATGCTTGTGCAACACTTCATTGATTAAACTCATAAAAATGCCGGGTGCGCCACTTAAGCCAAACGGCATCACTAGGTACTCAAACTGTCCTAGGGGGGTGTTGAAAGCCGTTTTATATTCGTCCCCCTCTCTGATGCGCACTCGAAAGTACGCATCCCTGAGATCCAACTTGGTGAATAGTTGGATCCTCCGCCAACTAGTCTTTTATTAAAGGGAGGTGATAAGCGTTGGAAGCAGACACTGCATTCAGCCCCCGGTAGTCTGTACAAAGTCTTAAGCACAACACGGGGGCTGCGAAGGGGGACTTGGCTTGGCGGATAAATCCCCATTCTAAATTTTTGTCCAAAAACTTTCTCAGCTCCTCCCTCTCGGAAGGGCTCATGGAATATAGTTTCCCCTTGGGCAACTTCTCCCCCGGAAGCAGCTCAATAGCACAGTCAGTAAGTCGGTGGGGGGGAAGCTCATCTGCTTCGATTTCACTGAACACCTCTCCCAGGTCCCTATACTCCTGAGGGATAGTGAAAGGTGCCAATGCCAAAGCTGCCGGTGCGAGGGGAACGGGGGGCTCCTTTCCCCAACGAGACTCCCATTTATGGCTGAAACATTTGGGATTGATCCAAGATATTTTCCCATCGCTCCACTTAATGTAAGGGTTGTGGGAGCTCAGCCAGGGGCTGCCCAATACCATGAGGAACTGGGTGTTAGGTGTAATTACAAAAGCCCTTTCTTCCCAATGGGTCCCCGTCCCCACCACCAAGAGTTCAGTCTCTGCCATACACGCTTCCTTCATCTCCGAACCGTCCATTTGGGTGAACCGCAAGGGCTCCCCCAAGGGTGTCACCTTGGGCCCCAGCCCCTCGACCACTAAAGGGCTAATTAAGTCTCGGGCACACCCTGAGTCTATGAGGGCATGGACTCGCATGTGAGTCCCAGTGCTGGGCACCACTACAGTCACCACCATGTAAAGCAAAGGGCCAGGGATGCTCACCAGCGATGGCGCATTGGGGAACCGGACCTGCAGCTTTGCACCGCCTACTGCAGGTCGCTGGAGTTTCCCGACAGCTGGTCCTCAGTCAGCTCCAGCTTGCCCTGCTCGCTCGTTGCCCCTTTCAGCTGTAATGCCCAGGGTTTAAACGGTGTCTTCACGGGTCGTGGAGTCCCCCCCCGACCGGGGTGGATGTCTGGTGGCTTTGCACCCCCACGGGGACAGGCCGAGGCGAAGTGCCCGCTCTCCCCACACTTCATGCACAGGCCTTGCTTGAAATGCACGTCGCGTAGCTTCTGGAACACTGACTTCCCCTCGGGTTTCAGGGCCGCCTTAGGTGGGTGAGATGCTGACGCTCCCAGCTTGATCAGGGTGAAGCACTCCTCGACATCTGCAGCGGCCCGCATCCAAGCGACCAGCGAGAAAGGGCGACTGTTCCTCAGGATTGTTTCGTAGATCTCGGGGTTCAGCCCCTCCCGGTACTTCTCCACGAATAGGTCTTTGGACCATCCTTGGACTTTCGCCACGGTGCACCGGAAACTATCGGTGTAGTCCCTCACGGAGCCGCGCCCCTGGGTCAGCCTGCATAACTGATTCCGAGTCTTCTCCTCGCCCAAGGGATCTTCATAATGTTGCCTCAGGGCCCACATAAAATTGTCCACAGATCACAACTCAGGCCCCGGGGGGTTGTGCAGGCTCACATACCAGTCACTCGCGGTGTCCCGCAGCTTTGATCCGATGTAGCCCACTCGATCCTGTTCAGTAGGGTAGAGGTGGCCACATGCTGCCAGGAATCTCTCAATGTCGATGATGAAGAATCGAAGCTTTTCCGGTTCGCCATCGAATGTAGCTGTCAGGGGGTCGCTGGGCGCTTGACGAACCAAACCTTCGACCGGCACGTTGACCCCTGGGATGGGTGGAGGGGGTCCCCCAGCCGGAGGCTCGGCTGGCCCCGCAGGTGGAGCCGGAGCTCCCCCGCGGGTTGCGCCAGTGGCACCCTGGCCGGGGCCCCACCGGGCTGGGGCGGGCCGGGGAGTGGGATTGCCCCTGCTGCAATGGCTCCCATCAGCTGCTGTTGCATTTCCAGCACGGCCACTCGTAGCTCTGCAGCTATGCGGTTGTGCATCTCGTCCAGTCTCCGGTCCAGGACATGATCCAGGTCCTCTCCGGCAGGATCGGGCCCCCTGGGCAATGGGTGCTCTTCATCTTGGAAACTGAAACCCCAAGCTTCCAAGCCTCGCTGAGGATACCGCTCCTCCTCCAGCACGCTCGGGCGGCCGAACTCCGATTGGTCGCTGCTGAAGCGTACCCTGGCTCCCCTCCGATTGTGGATCCACGTCTCGGAGGTGCCTCCCCTGATGGCAGCCCACGAGCATCGTGGGGAGGCCGGCGGCCAAGTCAGCCTAGCCCCAGTGCGCGGGGGTTGGCATGGCTCCTCCCCCGTGGTTACCGACACCAGCTGCTCCGCAGGAACGATGGGAGCCGTGGTAACCAGGGTCTCCAGGGGAGGGTTGTGGTTATTCCCGTCATCTGACATGGCCAGGTACGGGAGGACCAAAAGGCTCTCAAACAATCTGTGAGGCTTCTGCACTAACAGCAAATGATCAGACCTTTGTAGTTAAACAGAGTTCTTTATTTCAAATACTGGAACAGGTTCTCGATGTTTGTTTGAGATACAGAACAAAGAGGGTTAGGGACTAATATACCTGCAGGCACAATTGCATAAACAAACTCTAACAATCAGCATACAGCTAAAATGCGGGAAAAGAAATGGCGACCGTTTGTTCCCACCAAAGGTGAGAAAGTTATAAAAATTCCCTTCTTGCCCTGAGTGACCCAGATGTGCTAAGTCCTAGGCAAAACATTTGGTCAGTGACAATAAAATAACTTTCAAGGCTATACCCATCCTGATAGCACCCTGAGAGCCTGAGACGAAAGGGAGGAAGCTATGGCAAAATAGCCATTGTTTATGTGACACGTTGGAATGTGTGAACCCATCCTCCCGGGGAAAGAGTAACATTAAGCAGAGGAGCAATTTCTACTTCAAGGCAAGCCATAAACTATGTAATGTGATAGAGAGTACAAAGAAACAGAAAGTAAGTTTTAGAATAGCATGGAACAAGCAACCTATTGTCAGATTCTTATTCAAATAGCAACTTACAGGATAACATGAAGCAATTCATACTTATGAGAATCTGACAGGGGGGCAGGGGAGCTTTTGGGGGGCAGAATGTCAGCTAATGCTGCCATCTCCTGCCCAGGAGGTGGGATGCATGCCCCTGGTGATGTTGGGAGTGTGGAATGTTATATTATGCTTCTCATGGCTTGCTTATCATTCCCTGACCTTGGAAGACAGCTGGTGCCTGCCTATGTATCATTTCTTTTGCCTGATTCTGGTTCTTCCCGCTTTTTCCTTGGGAACCTCGGGTCAGTATTTGAGCACCTTTTATATGACTGTATGATTGGTTATAAGTCATCACCAGACCCCTTTGTGCATTCTGTATAACTATCCTTCTTGGGGGTCTTGCCAGCCATTACTAACACAGGACGTGTAGATGACCACAACAGACCTTTCTCAATAAAGACTTCCTTTATTTAAGGACACTTGTTGCTGATTGACTCTGTAGGACTTTCACAGTAACCAAGACAGAGCTTTTTCTGTAGTGGTGCCCCCATTATGGAATACCCTCTATACAGATATCCAAATATGCTAAGTTTCCAGTACCAGCTACTAAATAGGATGGGTTTTTAAGAACTCCTTTTAATATTTCATTGCTTTAACATTCCTTTTAATGTGTAGTCTGTCTTCTGGCAAAGACTTTGATTTTAATGGTACAGAATCTTGAACAAAGTATGCCTGAGTTTTGCTTTTTAGTTTTCAAATTCTAAGCACATATTGGCCTTACTGTTTTATTGTTGCTCTCATTGTCCCAGCCTTGAGAAAGATAGCTTATGAATAAATGGCTTTAAGCCCAGAATAAATATTAGAACAACCAGAACACAGTTTGAAACAAATATTCTTTGTGGAAGTGTCATTCCATGTTCATAGAATTCTTATGGCACACCTACAGAGGAAACAAATTAGTTGGTTTAATAAAGTCATGTGAGGTTCACGTAATTGGGCCTACATAAGGTAGATACATCCTAATACTGTTGTATGCAAGGATCTGGAGGCTGACATATATATCCAAAACTGGAATTTACAAAATGGAATAGAGCATCTCAGGCTCCTTCCTAAACCTAATCTTGGTATTAAGAAGAAAGTGTTCCTAGTTCCACTTCTCTGGAACTTTGCACACCTTCCAATTGCCCAATTTGGATTATAATAGCAGAATTCTAAACTGTGTTCCAACAACAATAAAACATACTAAAAATAGAGCAACCATAAAGGAACAGAAGCCCCATAAAACTGATAATTCATATAGCGTTAGCAATCCATTTACAAAAGCACTCAATTGATGGTAGTAAAAATGTCATTTATACGTCTAATCCTGAACCTTCACTCTTGTGAGAACCAAAAAAGTCCACATGTTGGGTGGCCCAAGGATAGGGGGGATTTTTCTACAAACCTGAGGGGAACCTCCAGGTTTTCAGGGGGGAAATGACAATAAAAATGAGGGACTTTAAAAAATACTGGTAAGTATGTCTGTGTTCTCTATTAAAAAAAAATCTCTATGGAAGAATTTGGGGGTGGGAAAATTGGGGTGGGAGATGGTACAATAAAGGTAAAGGTTTCCCTTGCTTGAAAGCCAGTTGAATCTGACTGTAGGGGGCGGTGCTTATCTCCATTTCCAAGCCGAAGAGCCAGCGCTGTCTGAAGACATTTCCGTGATCACATGGCTGGCATGACTAGATGCCAAGGCGCACAGAACACTGTTACCTTCCCACCGAAGTGGTACCTATTTATTTACTTGCAATTTCTTGCTTTTGAACTGCTAGGCTGGCAGGAGCTGGGGCCATCCAGGTCAGGGCATGCAACATAGATTGCGCCAATTATGACTGGTAGTGGTACTAAGCCTCTGAAAAAAACCTAACCCAGAAGATTCAATTACAATTCAGATACCAATTCAATACTTTTTTTTATTCAGCTTTTGACTGAATTTGTTTTGGTACCCATGGAAGAGCTTGGTTCGCTTTGTTTCTGGCTGGGTTTTTGCTATCTTGGTATAATTATTAGTTTTCCTCCTTTTATATGCTGTTGTGATGATTTAGCTATGCTGCTGCCACAGTCTGTGCTCTTATTTGGCATAAATAGCTTTATTTAAATTTTTATTATTTAATTTGTGAGTTGCTTTGTGTATTATTTGAAACAAGAATACAAATAATTACAATAAAATAAACAAGATTTCCTGGACTGGTGGAGGGGAGAGTGTGACCGATTTCCCACAAGCAACTGTTCCGGGCTGGCTCTTCCCTTTCCCCCGATTGCACATGTCAATTTCCCACAATGTGCTGTGTGGCCGCATTTTGACCCGCAGCTTTGCCCAATCTCCGCGTCTTCTAGATCCTCAAAAAACAGGATCATGAAGACACAGGGAAAATCCGGTGAAGCTGCAGGTCAAAATGTGGCCACACAGCACATAGTGGGAAATTGATGTGTGCAATCGGGGGGAAAGGGAATAGTGGGGCGGAGCAGCAGCTTGTGTGAAATCGGTCTGTGTCTTCTCTTATTCTAGGATGGTGTAAGTTGTTAAGGGCTCAAGTAGCCCAATTTTTCCTGCCACCCTCTTCCCCCTCCCCATAACTGATACTCAGCAGAAAACTTCAGCAGCTCATGAAAATTCTTAGAAATAAATCAGTTTTGCAGGCCTTTATAAATTCTGATTACGGCAGGGCTTTGTTAACATCTTCTGGTAGAGTTTTGAAAAAAGAGGGGCAGTATACAAAATTTCTTTGTATAATGATCCAGCCTAGAAGTTAGGACAGACAGCAGTAACTTTTGTTGTGATCTCAGCTGGTATGAGGAGAGGCAGGGCCTTCCAATATGCGCATAGGGTTACCAGCTCTGGATTGGGAAATACCTGGAAATTTGGGGGATGGAGCCTAAGGAGAGTTGGGTTTGGGGATGGGAGGGACCTCAGCAAGATACAGTGCCATAGAGACTACCCTCCAAAGCAATCATTTTCTCCAGCAGAACTGGTCTCCATTGTCTGGAAATCAGTTGTAATAGCAGAAGATTTCCAGGCCCCACTTGGAGGTGGGCAACCCCATATGTGTGTCCCAGGTCAGGAGGGATTTAAAGCTAAAAACAAGCACTTCAGTTGAAGCCACAAGCAAATTGACAGTCATTGAATATGAAAATTATGCGCTCCTGTCATTGGGTACCAACCTGGCAGAAGAAAAGCTGCTGCCTTTTACACTAGCTGAGGGCTCTGAGTTCTCTTCTAGGGCAGCCCTATGTAAAATTTTGCATGTATTTCCAGTAACTGCTGGCAACAGCATCCTGTGTCCTATATTTGTACAGAGATCCTTGCATTCTTAAACAAAGAAATTAAAAGTGTATACAATTGGATCTGAACATTGCCATTACTTTACTGTATAAGAAAATCAAGTCTTCCATCCTTAAACTAAAGCAGTTAGCCAGCTGGCAAAATGTAGGTAGTCAGTAGTTTAAAATATAGGTCGTAAGACCCAAACAAGGGTTCTCAGTGATCAGGTTTTGTTCCCTAGCCTGGCATTTTTCATCCAGTTTTTTAAATCTTCCCAAGATTTTAGTGGAATTTGGGATACCCAAGAAACTGGGAATATCTCTAAAAGTTGGACTTGTGATAGTAACTTTGCTAAAGCATTTACAAAGGTATGATGTCAATACATTATTCAGGAACAAGATGGGGGATGGAATCCAGCGTCGCCTCTTTTCATAGCTGCCCCTGCTTGCCCATCTTGCCCACCAGAGCCAGTCTGGTGTAGTGGTTAAGTGCGAGGACTCTAATCTGGGAGAACCGGGTTTGATTCCCCACTCCTCCACTTGCACCTGGCTGGATGACCTTGGGCAAGCCATAGCTCTGTTCCAGCTGTTCCCTCAAGGACAGCTTGGGAAACAGTTCTCTCAGCCCCACCTACCTCACAGGGTGTCTGTTGTGGGGAGGGGAGGGGAAAGGAGTTTGTAAGCCGCTCTGAGACTCTTAAGTGAGTGAAGGGCGGGATATAAATCCAATCTCTTCTTCTTCTTCTTCATCTTCTTTGTCTGGCAGAGCTGGGACAGCAAGTGAGGATATACTGATAATTGTTCCTATCATGGTGAAGTAGTAGTCCAGTCATCCTTTTCTTTCTTTGCTATTCTACTATAGAAATAGCTTTCAGCTTTCTTCACAGTCAAAAGGTTGGAAGGATAGTCCACTGTAACACTGAGGGACAAGCATGCATTCTTAAATCACTTGTTATGCAGGAATGCAGGCTCCTCCTTCGGTGTTGAATAACACTTGCTATCATAGATCTGTTGGAAACCTGAAATCCTAATGACAGGCACGGTATCATTTGAAGATATCATGTTCTAGTGCTGAATAGTTCTTTTTCATTTGCATAGTTTTTTCAAGTACCTGTAGAACTTAATCAAGTGGGCACATGTAAGTTCCGTAGCAATTGCTGTAAATAACCTGCTAATGGAAATTTGGTACTCAACATTCTTAGTTGGGATGGGTAATGCTTATTTTCTATTAGGATTGCTGTGCTTAATTTCTGGAACAAGAGATGCTGGGACTCAGGTCTACCTGGAGGCCAAGTACTGGACTGCTCTTCATGTGGGTGTGGCTTTGCTGTTTGTGATGAGATAGACATATTCAGTGCTTTCTCAGACTTCCTAC
Source organism: Lepidodactylus listeri (assembly GCA_029233225.1). Taxonomy (NCBI): domain Eukaryota; kingdom Metazoa; phylum Chordata; class Lepidosauria; order Squamata; family Gekkonidae; genus Lepidodactylus; species Lepidodactylus listeri. The sequence continues at coordinate 3,421,453 of JARCFY010000011.1, forward strand.
TTTTTTATTTCTCTTGAATGCTGGTACACTTTGGCTCAGATCATGCCTTTGGTGATGAGTTCTTTTTTTATTATTAATATTTTTATTAAGCATACATATATCCAGATATTTTATACATATCTTACCATTTCATTTTCATTAAGTTCTACTCTTACAAGAAATCATATTAAACATTAAAAGCATATAGATAATCTCCATCCTCGTTATCATATTCCCTTTCTTTACCCGCTTAACCTGTACAACTTCCTCTAATTCATGATCTAAACATTAAATTCTTCCTTAATTTATCTCAAACTCCTTCTCTTCTTTAAGTGGACTCCCTCCATATACACTTATTTTATACTTATAATACATCTTCTTCCAAACCTAAAAAAGAAAGTTCAACAGGGTTGCCTCCGAAAACTGGGTGTTGCAGAGAAATCTCTGCAACAGAACGGTACCCTCCTCCCTCTAATTAGAGGTCTTAGGGGGGGCACACCCTTCCCCTCCTTACTATACTGTTCGTTTGACAATTCCAATCCTATTATCCACTTATCCTATCTATTGGCTCTAACTTACTCTATATTCTAACATACTAATATACTAACTCTATCTTACTTTATGAATTACTTTCCACCACTCAGCTACCAAACATGATATCACAGTTCAGGCACTTCCATTCCTTAATTTGGTTACTGCTTCTATTAAGTTTTTTCCTGTAATCTCATCAAACGCTGTAAACATTTTATTTTCCATAGTAACAACTAACTGTCCCAAAGGTAGCCATCTATAAAGAATTCCTTTATCTCTGAGGATTTTTGCTGTTTCCCTGAGATGTCTTCTTGCTTTTATTACCTCTGCTGGAATGTCAGGGAACAGATATGCAATAGTATCCTCCAAACTCAGTCCTTGCTTGTCTCTTGCAATTGCAAAAAGTTTATTTCTCATCTGTAGTTGTTTAAACTCAACAATAATGTCTAGTGAGGCATTATCAGGAGCATTTTTGGGGATGTTTAACCAAAAAACAGAGCTGATGATCCCTTCAGGAGACACTGCTTCTCCTGCTGCAAGAAGGATTTGGGTCAGCCATTTATTTAAAGCTGCAGCGAGATTTTCTTTTTCATCAAAGTTTACTGATACTCCACATGTTTTGGCTTTCTTTTCTCTCAGTTTTGTTTCCTGGAGTATAATCTTATTCTTAGCCCATATTTCAAAATTCATAAGTTCTTTGACATCTTCTGCAGTCTTTTTTGCCAAATGCTGCACTAATTCAGCTTTTCTCTCTGTCGTTTTCAAAGCTGCGGTAAGCTCGTTTAATTTCTTATTTATTGGCTCCAATGTCTGTTTAAGCAATCCAAATTCCTTCTTTAATTGCCCAACCTCTCCACTCAGTAGCTTCATATCAGTCTTAATTTCATTCCTTATCTCTGTTAGGGCATGCAATATTACAGTTTGTTCGCTTTAGTTAGGGTTCCCACCCGTCGCCATTTCCTGTATCAGAGAAGCCTCCAAGTCTGAGTCATCCAAGAGTTTGCTATCAATATTGCTCTTTTTAGGAGGTCTGTAAGGAGGGGTTTTGGCACCTTTCCTTGTCCTAGTTATTCCCATACCTGGCATTGATATTTATTCCAGTCAAGGCTATTTTCGGTAAGCAGAGCTCTAATTTCTCATGGGGATAGCAGGAGCTGGAAAGGATGCAGCCAGCTGGATGGTCAGCTGCTGCCACCCCCACCCCCCCAGTGATGAGTTCTAATGTGTGCCCCAGTCAATTGTGAGTGGTTTGTTTTTTCCTAACTCAAGCGAAACATAGATTAATTCTCAAATTAAATTCTGGGTATTTGTCAATTATCCACTCACTCGGAAACATGCTCTACAATGCCTATCTGCTTTCAACTCTTTTTTTAAAAAGCATCTCCACTAGTAAAATCTTTGTCAAATTAATGTTTATGAAAAAATTCATAAAGCTTCATATTGTGCTTCATACTGTGTTGTAATATCCAAGATGAGATTGCAGTTAGGCCCTAATAATATTGGCAATAACGGAATATAACACTGGAGCAGAAAAATCATGCAATATATTATTTGTATTATTTCATTTTTTTTCTTTTTCTTTTTCTTTTTTTATTATTTAATTTTGCCTAATTATATTATCAGCCTAATTTTGACACCCTGATGCCAGTGAGATGCTGGCACTGCTAGTTGGTATTCTATGGTCATTTAGCAGAGGAAATACTCTCTGTGTGTCATATGGGATCTTCAAAGCTACACCGGGTTTCTAGCTGGCTTGATTTTGTGATGGCAGTGGGGCATGAACAGGAGCGGTAAAGGCTTGGGATGCCAGCTAAACCCCACTTATCCCACAGCATACCCTGTCAGCAGCCAGTTCTGTGCCAGAGTTTTACTGGTGCAGCCAGGTGCTGGTGTATCTGCACTGTCTTTGAAATATACTGGTATATGGCTTGCACACAATCCTAAACCTTTCAGAGGTAAGGTTTAGGATTGTGTCCTGAATGTATCACATTTCTTGAAAAATGTTCTCTAGGTTTTGTAGTTACCATATTTAATTGAAAGGAAGATAACCCTGAATATAAGATTACCTCCCTAACAAGAGAAGTTTATACATAAAAGCAGATGACCCTGAATTTAAAATTACCCTCCTTTTTTTTGAAAAGGTAGCAGTACATACAAAGTGTGGTCTAAAATTCTGAGCCAGTAAGTACTAGTTCAGGAGCAAATCCACCCACAAAGTTCCTATTGCTTCTTCACATTCACTAGACAAAGAGCTGCCTCCTCCTCCTCCTTTGTCCCCTCGAAACTCAAAGTGCCAGAGGTTGTGTCACTTTCTGTGCAACACCTCTTTGCTGGTGCATAAGTCTGCATGCTTTGTCTGACACTCTGGCTGCGATCGCACACACTAAATAATCCACTTTCAATTAGGGCTGCCAAGTCCAACTTGGGAAATATCTGGGGACTTTGGGGGTGGAGCCAGGAGACTTTGGGGGTGGAGCCAGGAGACTTTGGGGGTGGAGCCAGGAGAAAGGAAGTGACATCATTTTGTGATGTCACATCCTGTGATGTTGCTTCCACATGCTGACACATGAACTCATGAAGTTTCCTAATACTGAATCAGGCCATTGGTCCATCAAGGTCAGTACTGACTACTCAGACTGGTAGTGGCTCTCCAGGGTCTCAGGCTGAGATCTTTAATGTCACCTATTCCCTGATCCTTTTTTAGTTGAAGAAGCTGATACCTCCTGCATGTCAAGCAGATGCTCTATCACTGAGCAACAGCCCTACTGAATCCTTCCTCATCTCAGCAGAATATGAAGCACTAAGTGCTACACAAGTGCTAAATATGATTTTCATATCATAAGAACAGGAGAGAAGCCACAGTGGATCGGCCCATCCAGTACAGCCCATCCAGTACAACACTCTGTGTCACAACAGTGGCCAAAAATACCAGGTGCCCTCAGGAGGTCCAGCAGCGGGGCCAGAACTCCAGAAGCCCTCCCACTGTTGCCCCCCAAGCACCAAGAATTCAGAGCATCACTGCCCCAGACAAAGTGTTCCATTTAGACCTTGTGGCTATAATAGCCACTGATAGACCTCTGCTGGATGGGGACAGAGAGAGAGAGACAGACAGACAGACAGACAGAAAAAAGAAAGAGGGAGAGAGAAGGAAAGGAGCTGGAAGAGAAACTTACCTTGCCAGCCACATGCAAAAGCAGCTCCTTCAGTCCCTCCTTAATCTCTGGGCGGACCTCTCTTGCTGTGGAAGCTCTCTTGCTGACTTCTTAAAGGGGAAATGTCTGGTGAGGCTTTTTACTGCAGGGCAGGCTCTCTGCAGACATTTCCCTTTTAAGGTAGCCATTTTGTCCCCCCCGGTGGCCAACTTGGAAAAAGCGGGGGAAAGCACTAAAAATCGGTGTTTCCCCCACCCTACCGGGGGACTTGGCAGCCCTACTTTCAGTGCACTTTCCAACTGGATTTTACTGTGTGAACTGGCAAAATCCAATTTGAGAGTGCATTGAAAGTGGATTGAAAGTGGATTAGTGAGTGTATGGCCGAGGACAGACTGGTAGTCTGCCGCGCCTCCATGGCGTGGCAGACTAAGGCGGGGGGAATTTCCCCCACGGTGCGGCGTTCGCACACCGCCAGAAGGAAGCCGCTCGCAGCATTCAGACTGCGGGCAGCTTCCTACGGCGGCATGCGGACGCCGCGCGGCTCCCCCTCCCGGCGCACATTCACACCCGCTCCAGTGGGTGGAACGTGCGCCACAGCAGCCGGAGCACCACTGTGAAGTGGTGCTTGGCTGCTGCAGGAGGAGCGTGGCGCCGGACGCAATGCGTCCGGGCCACCTCCTCGGGGCCGATGCGGCTGTCTGAATGGCTGCTCTTCCTCCGCTTTTGAAGCGGAGGCAGAGCAGCCGAGACTGCCAGTCTGTCCTCAGCCTATGTGATCACAGCCTCTGTGGCTGTGCAGTGAATCACCTTTCACATCAGCTTCTCACTGTCTCTGCAAAGCAACACTCAGCAGAGACCCGCGTGAAAGACAACCCTACCTATTTTAGAAAACCCCAAAAGGTAAAAACTGTCATCTTCCTTCTAAGTAAAGACAGTAGGCTTTTCAATAATACTACTTTTGCTGCTGCTTTCACTCTATGGAAGTTCCATTATATTGTTTGATTCTAATCTTCCATTTCATCTGTCCGTTAATTCTGTTTCAAAGGTTGCTGGGTTACTTTTAATTGTAATTAGAAAGATTCATCTAATTTTTCCTTTGAAGTTTCTATAGTTTTAGTTCAACTTTTGGCTATTTCCTATCCTGGCTCTAATCATATTATTCTTCAATGCTAATCTTTCCCCTCTAGTTTCACTTCTCATCTCTGTTGCTCAACTTGCCTTCTTGTCTCATCATTTTGATATGTATCATCTCACAGTTTCTTTCTTCACTGCTACCTTTGCCTGCCCACATCCATTATAAATCTTTTCTTCAAGTTTTCCACAACTTTGTTTAGCTATTTTTTCCCTCCAAACTGAATTCTAAAGTTTGGAAACCTTTGCCATCACAACCCCCCTTAACTGGTTGTGGAGCAGAGGCAGCAGAATCATGAAAGAGGGGCCTCTGTGTGTGCGTGTCCCACTTTTTACCCCAACACACAGAGGCACCAGAATGCCTGAGGTTAGATTCTTTATGTCTGGAACCCTGACAGGGAGAGAGGGGTTCATATCACTGCTGCAAGTAGCTGCAGACAGCAACAGTCTGGTAAGTGGGGTGGAGGAGAAGGGATGGAAAGAGTGGTCTTGTCCAGCTTGGATTACACTCCTAGTCAGAGAAGAATATTTATATTCTAAATTTAGGGTATTACAAACTTGGCAGTATTGCTAATCTTGCCTTTTCCTAACTCTTTTCTTTCATTTTTCCTTAGGAACCCTCTCATCCCTTATAGGCCCATTCTGTATTTAGCATTCACTCCCTTGTTTTACCAGGCCCACACTGGAACAGAAAAAGATGGGGCTCAAAACCACATTCAGATAATCAAGTACCCAGGACCAATGCCATAATGACTGCAGAGTCACCCCTGAACGGCCATAAAACATCCATAAATCTATGCAGACAGCTACCATAAAACCGAGAGATCAAAGAAAGCAAAAGCAGCATGCAATATGGAGGCTACCATAAAATCTGACAATCAAAGAAAGTGAAAGTGGCATGCAATGTAGAGGGGAATTTTTGTTCCAACCTGAATTTTGGTGAAACAGTGAAGCAAATGCTAGATGCAGAATGGGCCATAGTGTGGTCCATCTAATCCTCTCAGTATGCCTCTGTCATTTGCTCTGGCCTTTCACTATACATGGATCTTTGCCTCTTAATATCATCTTCCCTAACTTCTCTTTTAAAGCAATGGTTTTAAAAGCCTACTTGTTCAGTCCTGTGTTGGTTCTAGAAATAAATTTTGTAGTATATGGTTGAAGTTCATTAGTTTATTTCTTTTTGCTTCCTTCCTTTCCATTCTTTCCCTGCTTTGTTCTGTATTGTTCCTATTTGATCATTTAATTTTAGACTATGGATCTGCAGACAGGGCATCGTCTTTGATGCGGAGGAGGAGGCCACAATAAATGCGTGCACATAAAACCCAAACAGAATTGCCCACTAGTTTAAGTGTCTTTGAAAGGGCATTAGACATATTTTATATATCTGAGCCTCTGGCTGAAAGGCAGGGAATAATAATAATAATAATAATAATAATAATAATAATAATTTGGACTTATTGATCGCCCTATCCTTACTTGTGCTGGGCTCTGGGCAATGTATAATATGGCATAAGCCTTAGGAACAGTACACAAACTTTAAATCTAATAAAATTAATTCATTTCTGAAAAGATAGATCTATTATTAACCCTAATGGTTAAATGCAATCACCATTTTCTGGGACAGTATACCAATGAATACCAGTTTCTGGGGGAAACAGTGAGGAGCAAATACTACAGTTATGTCCTGCTGTTGGACTTTCCAGAGACATCTGACTCACACTGTAGGAAACCAGATACTGGACTGGATCAGCAACCTCCATTGTGGGGCTTGTGGACACTATGGACTCCTGCGGATACATTTTCTGGTGCTCACTTGCTCCCTAAAGCAGTCTTGGCTTTCTTCTACTTTACTGGAGTAGGAAGTGCTTCAGCAGAACCTAGGAGATACTACTTCTGTGTCTGCAGGGAACACCCATTTAGATGCAGCTTTCTTCAGTTTGGAGACCCAGTTTGGTATAGTGGTTAAGTGCGCAGACTCTAATCTGGGAGAACTGGGTTTGATTCCCCACTCCTCCACTTGCACCTGCTGGATGACCTTGGGCAAGTCATAGTTCTGATAAGAGCTGTCCTTGAAAAAAAGCAGTTTCTGTCAGAGTTCTCTCAGCCCCACCTACCTCACAGGGTGTCTGTTTTGGGGAGGGGAAGGAAAAGGAGTTTGTAAGCAGCTCTGAGACTCCCTTGGGTAGTGAAGGGCGGGGTATAAATCCAATCTCTTCTCTTCTTCTTCTCTTCTTCATCACAAGAGATGCTTGGCTGGATACCTCTTAACATTTTCTTGAATCTCCAAATGTTTTGTTGACTGTGACCTCTGTGGCAGCCATTTTGTGATTGATCCCTCCCATTCATGGAAGCCATTTTTTATGCCACCAACTTCTCGAAATTTCAAAAGTGCCCACAGGTTTGAAAAGGCTGGGGGTCCCTAGACTAGATAGAACTTTGATATGAGCCAGCTGGGAAAATCTGGTGTTTGAAATAAATGACAATATATACACAACCTGACTGCTCCAAGCATGCTGATGGGGTGGCAAGTCAGTGTGCTGCAGTGTTTAAGTGCGCAGACTCTAATCTGGGAGAACCAGGTTTGGTTTCCCACTCCTCCACATGCAGCTGCTGGATGACCTTGGGCAAGCCATAATTCTGTCAGAGGTGTTCTTGAAAGAGCAGTTCTCTCAGAGCTCCAGGGGTCATTTCGAGCAGGAACACACAGGAACGCTGTTCCGGGAGTAACAAGCCCAGGTGTGGGCACTTGTGGTGATGCACTGTGGAAAAAAGCAAAAGCATACTAACCTGATCTGTATTTTCATGCTTGTTGTAGGGTAGCTTCCCTGCAAGAGCAAAGGAAACCTAAAGTGTCTTCTGTCAAAGTGTAAAGCTGGCTCATCAGCTTTGAGTTGGGAAATACCTAGAGATTTTTGGGGTGGAAACTGAGCAGTGGGTGTTGCCTTCTGACACACTCCCGGTGATGTCCAGGGGTGTGGCATATGCAAACAAGTTATGCTAATGAGTTATGCTAATGAGCTCCTGCACCTCTTTTTCTACTAAATGACCCCTGTGAGAGCTCTCTCAGCCCCACCTACCTCACAGGATGTCTGTTCTGGGGAGGGGAAGGGAAAGTAGTTTGTAAGCCACTCTGAGACTCCAAGTGAAGGGCGGAGTATAAATCCAATCTCTTCTCTTCTTCTTCTCCTGTCTTACATAGAAGTCCCTCCTAAGTATGCCATATGATCATATTACATTATACTTTTAAGGAAGTACACATATGTACTGTGCCAAATTTTTGCATTTGATAATTGTAAGGATGAAAGCAAAGGCTTGGGGAAAAGCTTCACAATGTCCACATTGCATGGTGCATTTTTTGATTTTTGTTTTTGTTTTGCATTCACTGATTTTGCAGCTGCTTCTTTACCATATCAGCAGCGTCATTTTTTTGGTCTAAAATGGGTTTCTCCCTGAGGCAATCCCAGTCAACCAAGGACACATAGGCATCAGACATCAAGTATTCACAATGCTAAATCAAAATAAAGACAGGCAACATTATGTTTATTCCAACTAGGGCTTCCTGATGACACCACACAGTCAGATTTGGCTACAATCTAATGTCACAAAGCCAAATCAGGAAATGCTTCCTGTGCTATCTTTGAATGGGTGAACCCTTTTCACAGTGTGCATCCTGGAATAACAATGAAATTGTTCGGTTTTCTTGAAAAATGCCTCTTTAACTCATCCCTGGTATATGTAGAGACATAGGGTACATTGTTTGTTTGTTCTACGTTATATACTGCTAGCATGTAAGTATATACGTGGATGGGGGGTGCCATCAAGTCACTTCCGACTTATGGCGAACCTATGAATTAACATTCTCCAAAATGTCCTGCCATTAACAGCCTTGCTCAGGTCTTGCAAACTGAGGGTTGCAGACTCCTTGATGGAGTCAATCCATTTCATGTTGGGTCTTCCTCTTTTCCTGCTGCCTTCACATTTTCCTCACATTTTTGTCTTTTACAGTGAAACTTGTGTTATTATAATGGGACAAAAGTACAATAAGCGTCAGTTTAGCAATTTTAGCTTCTAGGGAGAGTTCAACCTTGATTTGTCTAGAACCCACTTTTTTGTCTTTTTGGTAATCTATGGTATCCGTAAAACTCTCCTCCAACACCACAATTCAAAGGAATCTACTTTCTTCCCATCAGCTTTGCCACCCCAGCCAAAATAACGAGACAGACAACGATTGGAATTAAACAAGGGCCACTTTATTAACTATTTAACAGAACATTGCAGCAACGGGCAAAACTAAGCAAGCACAGGAACAGGCAAGGCAGGCATCAATCCACGACACAGCCTCCTTGCTTTCTGATATGGGTGGGTCACCTGACTCCAATATTGAGCCAGCCCCAAGTCTGGCTCTTAACCGGCAGCCCAGCATACTGGTTGCCCCGCAGGAGCGCCTACCCCTGAGACCGTATGGACTTTCAGGGAGGAGCCTAGCCAGAGAGGTTCCCAGAGGCAGCCACCATTCTCCACCCCGAACCACACAGCCCTGGAGCAGTATCCTGATGACCTCCTGTTCCCAAACGGGATATGCCGTAAGGCGCTCACCAGTTCCTTTCTAGCTTGCACAAACCTGCCAAGTGACCAAACTATTAAATTCTCGTCCACCATCTATGCCCTTAACAACTGCCACAGTGTAAGGTAGGCAAAAACACCTCCACCATACAGCCAATTCAGGTAGAGGCGAAAAATTCCTACCCGGCCCCAAATGGCAACCAGTTGAAAAACCTACACTGCAAACAGGGCGGGCGGGTGGGCGAGCACGCAGAGCCAAAGATGCATGCGGGAACGGGGCACTGCCTTATATAGGCAGCCCCGCCCGCTGACTCCAGGATCATGCAAGAGCGCAACAATCGCCACTGCCTCACACTCGGGCGAGGCGGCAAAGCGGCCCCGCGGCGTGACGAGTGTGCCGGGACCCAAGTTGCCACCCCAGCCCAAATAACGAGACAGACAACAATTGGAATTAAACAAGGGCCACTTTATTAACTATTTAACAGAACATTACAGCAACGGGCAAAACTAAGCAAGCACAGGAACAGGCAAGGCAGGTGTCAATCCACGACACAGCCTCCTTGCCTTCTGATATGGGCGGGACACCTGACTCTGGTATTGAGCCAGCCCCAAGTCTGGCTCTTAACCGGCAGCCCAGCATACTGGTTGCCCCGCAGGAGCGCCTACCCCTGAGACCGTAAGGACCTTCAGGGAGGAGCCTAGCCGGAGAGGTTCCCAGAGGCAGCCACCATTCTCCACCCCGAACCACAGCGCCCTGGAGCAGTATCCTGATGACCACCTGTTCCCAAACAGGATATGCCGTAAGGCGCTCACCAGTTCCTTTCTAGCTTGCACAAACCTGCCACAGCCAAGGCCAAGCCTCTGCTTTGACCTTTGCGACCCCACTCAACAACTGAGGGCCATCTGTATCCCATGCTGCAAGTCCACCAAAAATATCCCATTGCCCTTGTCGGAAAGATGCACCCCATCAGACCTATAAAGGTCAGAGAACTGGTACTTAATGTTGGGGTGCGGCAAAAACCAACCCAAGCCTGACTCCATGGCCTTCCTCATGTGAGCATTGGTTTTGCACCTAGCCCAATCCATACATTTAGGATCTTCCACGTGCCGCGAAATTCGGCGGGGGAGCATGGCTGACCAGATGAACTGAACCCCAGGCCACCTTGCTTTTATCATCTTGAGGTCAGCCTTGGCTTGCAGGACAAGGGCTATGCCTTTCATCAGGCCCAAGTCATTGCCCCCTAGATGAATGACTAGGATGTGAGGAGGAGGCCCCCGCCTCTCCTCAAACAACAAGGGCAGGAGGGCAGGCCACCTCATGCCCCTCCTACCCAACCACTCAACCGTTGTGACCTCGCTAAGGCCGAGCTGGGAGCCAATGGTAGTCCTTCGGGCCCGATGAGCTGCCCAGAAGACCATGCTGTGGCCGCAGACTATGACCCTTCATCTCGTCTCACGGCCTTCAGCACCTGTAAGAGGAACCTAATTAACAAACAGGCAGCAAAAAACTCTCAACGGAGGTGGTACCTGGAGGGTCTAATATAAGTTTTGTAACAGCTGGATTTCCAGCGCCCAATTCTCTGTATCTCTGGACCTCTGTACCCCATCACGGAGGCAGTCGATGCCACCCAATCCTAAACGAATGAGTCCCTAAGCGGACCCCACCTAGACCCAGCCGTACCAGCGCCCTATGTGTCACGGACCAAAACTGAAACTTGGTCAAGGGAGAGCCATCCAAATGCTGGAACAAGTAACCGGGGCGGTCCCCCCAAAGTGTGATATACCTGCTCAAAGCGGCAACTGGGCACAGTGCAGCCTCAGAGCATCATTCTGAAACGATGACTGTCCCCTTCCCACGTTGGTCAGTTTTCGACCTGCGCAGCACAATCTGAATCCCAGAATTTTGCAGACAAATGTCCCCCCGTTCTAAAGCTCTACCTGAGTTGTCGTTGTGCGATGAGGGCACCAACTCGCTAATCCTAAGTGCCCCGAAAAAGGCGATCAGTGATGCCGCATGGAAAAGCACAGCCTCATAGCTGTTGCTGCAACACGCGACCCACTGAGCGTCAAGTCCTCGCAGTACCGCTGGGGTTAAAGGTTCCCTAGTGTCAATGACCCTACCAGTCTTGCGGGACCAACCCTCAAGCATTTTCCAAATGCGGAAATTGCCCATCGTGTCCTCATGGCCAGAAGCCTTACTGGTGAAGCAGCTTACTACAGCTTACCTCTGATAGTGTGCGCTGAAAGGCCCTCGAGTCTCAGTGTCACACAAAAGTGCATTAAATGGGACACTGGGATAGGCCAAACCTGTTTCAGACCCGCATCCTTACGGAAGGCCAGGAACTGCTTACCGGCCTTCACGTAAGCTCTCCGGGTGGAAGGGGCAAGGGCCAAGCTCATCGCCCTGTCGGCCTCAGACCTCCAATCTCCCACACCTCTTCTGGCAGTCTGGCTGGTAGATGGTAGGCCTCTGGTGCCAGCTGACAGAATCTCTCCATCAGTTTGCGAGAGAGTGCATCAGCGACCCCGTTGTTCACCCCTGGAACATGCCGGGCTCTGAACAAGATGTTGCAACGCAAGCATTGTAGCGTAAAGGCACGCACCAGAGCCATAACCCTGGGGGACCGTGATGAAAGGGAGTCGATGACATGCACGGTGGCCAGATTGTCACACCAGAAATGGACCGACTGATTCGCTAGCTCATCGGCCCAAATCCAAACCACTGCAACAATCGGAAAAAATTCCAGAAAGGTAAGGACCCTGACCCACCCATGCTGAAACCACTCGGCAGGCCAGTCTCCCATACACCAATGCCCCCTAAAGTATACCCCAAAACCTAAGGAGCCTGCAGCATCTGAAGAGATCTGCAACTCCGCCTCTAACAATAGTTCTTCATGCCAAAGTGATGCCCCATTGAATGACCGCAAAAATTGCCGCCAAACAAGGAGATCCTCCCTGACGCCCTTGGTAACCCTAGTCTTGTGATGTGGGAGATGGAGGCCCCGCATAGACTCACATAACCTGCGCACAAAGGCCCTGCCGGGCGCCACAACCCAGCATGCAAAATTGAGGTACCAGCAAGCTGCTGTATCTCCAGCAGAGTAATCTTGGACTGCCCCAAAGTGGTGTCAACACGGGCTAGCAAGGCAGAGAGTTTATCACATGGCAGCCTACAGCACTGGTTGTCCGAATCAATCTCAATACCCAAAAATGTTAGAACCGTGGCAGGGCCCTCAGTTTTTTCCTGGGCGAGGGGAACACCTAGCTCCTTGACAAGGCCTATAAAACTTGATAACAAGAACGCGCACTATCCGGTCCCCTGAGGCCCCACCAGAAGAAAATCATCAAGATAGTGGGCAGTGCTGCTGAGCCCTGTCCTGAATCTCAAGGCCCATTCCAAAAAGGAACTGAACATCTCGAAAGCAGAACAGGACACAGAGCACCCCATGGGGAGGGCACGGTCCATATAGAAGTTGCCTTCAAAGGCAAATCCCAGCAACTTAAAGTCGTCAGGATGGACCGGAAGGAGACGAAAGGCAGACTTGATGTCACACTTCACCAACTCAGCCCCGCTGCCGCAGAGGCGAACCACCCACATGGCCTGGTCAAAGGTGGTGTACCGGACAGAGCACAGCTCTGCTGGTATGGTGTCATTCACTGACCCCCACATGGGTAGGACAGGTGATGAATGAGGCGGAAATCACCCAGTGCCTTCTTGGACACAACTCCCAAAGGGGAAACCTTAAGGTTAGGAACAGGGGGGACCTAGGACCCTCCCCTCCCCACATTCCTTAGCTATTTTTTCCCTTACAATTCGCTCCATGCCTATAACAGACTTCAGATTGGAAGTGAAATAAGGAGCCCTAATACCTAGAAAAGGAATTCTAAAACCAAACTTAAAACCTTGCCACAAATAAATACTATCCTGGCGATTGGGGTAGCAACCCAGCCATCGCCGTAGGGCGTCCAGTTTAACTGGGCTGGGGCCCTTTGTCAGCAGGGGGATTTGGAGCCCCCCCACCTCCAAAACGTTTTCCTCCTCTCCCCATGCCCCCTCCTTTCAGCCTGGGGCAGCTGGATAAGGCGTGAGGCCCAGTGCACAAGGGGCACTCATGCCGAAAGGAACAGTTCTTGCGCCCACAAGTACCAAGGGAAGTAAATTCCCAACAAAGCGGACGTCTTGAAGGAGCCTGCCCAGACTGACCACGGGAAACCACCTGCGAGGGGCCCCTCTTTACCGAGTGGCCACTGTGAGTCCTCTCACTACCTGAAGTCCTACCGTGTGACATGATCTGCAGCCACAAATCCGGATGGATTTTATCCCACCGCATGGCAGGGTTCATGGCCGCCCGCATCCTGAATTCTTCGTCATACAGAGACCAGGCAGGGCTTGGAAAATTGGAATAGGCTTTGTAAATGATGTCCAAGTATTGGAGCATCACAGAAGCCCTCCATGTCTGATGCCGCACAATTACTGCGGCATAGATAAGGAAACCGGGAAACCAGTTCGCCCAGGTCCTGTCAACGACATGGCGCTTAAGGCGCTCTTTTTCCCTATCATCGAGGTTATCCTTATCCTTCTTCTCCAACTCCCGGTAAAGAAGGCTAAAGACATCCACATACTCCCCTCTGAGAATTTTCTCTTTGGTAGCGATAGATAAATGATCACCCAAAGGCAAATCCGTGGCACCGCTAGGCAAAGCCCCTGGGAAAACCATATCATAAGATGTAGATCCTGAACTTGGAAATGTGACGCTGTAATGGGGGCACCCCCAAGCTGGCCATTGTGCCGGAGTTAACATTTTTTCCCACCATAGAGAACAATGGAGGGGATGAGACAACCTGTTTGGGGGCCCATAGAATTGGACCCCTGGTCCAATCTTCTTGAAACTTGGTGGGTATTTCGAGGAGAGGCCCCAGTAGCTACCCTGCAAGTTTGGAGCCTCTCCCTCAAACCCCCTTTTTTCCAGCCCCTCATATACCCTATGAGTTTTTGCCATTGATTTCAATGGCTCATAGGGTATAATGGGGCTGAAACTGACATTCCCTTTCTGACACACTTCTGGTGATGTCAGAAGATGTGGCATATGCTAATGAGTTATGCTAATGAGCTCCTGCACCTCTTTTTCTACGAAAGGACCCCTGGTGAAGTCTATGAGATATTCTGTACTGATGCAAAATGGGGTTGGATGTGATGATTCATCAGCAGAAGGTGCTGATGGCCACTGGTCTTCTTTGCTTTCACTTTTACCCAGCAGCCACTTCCAGGCCTGAGAAAGTTTATTCCTAGGTCTCATGAACCATGAAGGAATAGCTACATGGTTTGGGAGACTGCACTGGGAGTGGATTGAGGGTAAAATCACTCCCCTCCTGCTTCTTCCATGAGTGTAGCTCCACCACTGGAACATGGGGGGATTTTGCCCCCTCCCAGCTTCAGACCCCTGACATACATTAGTCCCATGACCCCAGGAATAAATTTTCCCAAGGTGGAAAATGGTTGCTAGAAGACAGGGAAAGTTTTGTGATCACTGTGATGTTCTCACAGGGTCCTTGCACTGCTTACTTAAAATAATTTTACATAAGTGTAGACTTATCCTGTCAGAGATAGCATTAACACTGAAATCCCAGTCATTCTTGCTTGTCCATGCCCAAGAATGCTCTATGAGCAAGTTCAGAATAAAAGTCCTTCTGTTACTTGGTTCAAATATAAATAAATATATTTCATTTGGAATTATGGGGCACAGTGTCCTTATTCAGCAGTGCTAGGTTTCCACATACTATAGTGCAGCAGGCACCCAGTTGATCCCAAACAAAAACACCCTGGCAGCTTCTCCCACACATGTTCCCTGTAACGGTGCCATTTGTGTGTTTCACATTTAACTGAAGACACCCCCCTCTTGAAATCCATTTATGTAGCCTATCAGCTATATCTAAATGTTTGTCCTTTAAGTATTTGCTAACTTTATATTCTATTCTCCTTCTGAAGAACAAAGGCTATTACTTTATTTAATTGTTCCCTTTTTAGTGCATTTTTATATATTCACTTGCACTGAGTAATGCGTGGTATGATAAAATCCATTTGATGTACCAGGCTCTGCAGTCCAGCTGTCTTCAGTCAGTCCAGTGCCCTGTACAGCAGGCTTCTTACCTGCTCTTTTAAAGGCCTCAACTAAGGGAAAAGGAGGGGTTCGAGATTCACCCCATCCTCCTTTTGCCCACTGCCGGCTCATCTGCTGCCTGGTCTGGTCCTCCTTGGCCTCTACTTGACTTTTAAAGGCCAGCCTAAAGAGGAACTATGTCCGCCCACAACTTTCTGGCTCTCAGAGGAGGGGGGGCCTTCCCCCAAGAGCTGGAGTGCTGGTTGGACATTAGCTCCAGCCTTGTACTTTTACTCTTTTAACCCCTTACTTCCTTGTTTTAACCCTGTAATTGCCCAGCTGATCCCTCTCCTTCCACTGGGTCAGTTCTGTGATGCTTGATCGTGGTCAAGTAGCCAGTGGGGTTTCACACCATGGCTGGGACACTGCCACCTAGTAGGGTGACCAGCTGGCCCTCAATGGTTCTACTTTGCCTCTAGTGGGAGGAAAGGGAATGTCCAACTAACTACCAACACAAAGTTAAGGCCTTTTCTGTTCACTCTTTTTGCTACATAATTGGTAGTATAAAGGGGGGTTTTGCAAGTAGAGTGCCCTTTCTTTTCCGGAATGCAGCTTTCTATTTATGACATAAGCTTCTTTAAGGGACAATTGTTGGATCTCCCTTACCCCACCCACATCTTTAGATTGTGCCATGCTTCTGTCAGGCAATTACAAATTCCTCCAAATTCCTGAAGATTCTCCATCTTGACACTGCAATTGCATTTGACACCATAAGGCAAGGCAGGAATCACAGGATAGATGACTAAGCCTTTCGATATTTTAATTTAGGAGCTCTTCATACTCTCCCCAGCTGCGGATGAGTGGATTGAAAATATAGATATTAGTATTTAGGGGGATTGCCCAATCTGTCTGTTTCCCTGTTGTACTTACTTGGTTATGTATTTTATATTATTATATGCTTCCTGTGTGTAACTCTGCCATATGATAAATGAATAAATAATAACTTCTGATAAAGGAGGCTGAGAGTCTCGCTGACTGAAAAAAAGAAAAGTGAACAAAAGAAGTCCCCCATTTCTTTAAAGTGAACTAAAAATAGTCTATTTTTTCTGCAGTGAACTCTACCTCATTAAGATCAGTATCCTGCATGATTTTCAGCCTGCTGTGCTGGTTTGATAATTTTATTTTTACCCAAGTTGTGTTTTCATTGATGATAGAAAGAGGCTGTTCCTTTTAATGCTTATAAATACAATAGGTGTGTTATCTGTGTTATCTGATGCAGCGACAAGTTTCCTTTTTAATGAGAATTGCATTGCATGCCCTTAAGCTTATTCAAGCCAAACAGCCTAGCTTAAGCTGCTTAATGCCATTTAAAAAAAAAATGTGTTAAAATCAGTTTTTCAGCAAATTAGGCTGCTAAGAAAATACCTGTATTGCTGTAGCAGCTTCCTCTTCCTTTCAAGCAGTATTTAAAGTGCATGTGGTATTTTAGAAGATCTGCATGAACTATCACCCATCTGTTTAAGAGTCTGTCTCTCATCCTGTACCCTCTCATATTGCCAAAGATCAATTGGAAGGCTCCATATGGCATTCTTCGGTCTCGGCTATCAAGGAATTAGATTTTTTTTTCTGAGTGGAAAGAAAGAAAAAATGCTGGACTTAAAGAACTGTGACAACACACACTCCTATTAAAGCATATGCATCAAAAATTTCAAAAACATACAACAATATTGCAAAATATGATTAATTTAATATAATAGGTAATGGGGGTCCAAAGTCATCAACAACGAAACATCCAGTAGGTACATTCGTTTCCAAAACTCTTCATCAGGTATGGACCAACAATTAGCTATTAAAAGACAATATACAAAATGCAAGATTACAAGACCAATACAGGTTACAGTTTACAAAAATATATAATATTCATAAAGCTTAAAGAGGACTTACAATATCTTCAAACACAATAAAGGTACTTCTACCATATCTGGCTGATTCAACAATGGCAACTTTCTGCAGACAAACAATTTTTAAAAATTCAAAAACATGGATCAAACAACTTTGATAGTATATTAATACTAGACAAACAGTACAATTCACCAACTCATAACATATCTGGAATACTCCTAAATTGATGCATGTCACTCAAAGACTTTACAGTGTAATGCCTCCTGCATCTAACAGCCATTTTAAAAGGCAATCTCAGGGTATACACCCATCAACTCAAAGATGTAGCATCTAATTACATGGAAAGGGACTTAAATAAAAAGTTCCAAAAGTATATTTGACCCAAAATAATATTGTATTTTTAAACTATGTATACATTTCTCTCAATACAAGTTTCTTCCTGGTCTCTACTCTGTTAAATCTGGGCACATGTAAAGTTGCCAAAACCAGAAGCTTAAAGACTTCAGGCTTATGATATTTTTGCAAGATGTGAGGCCAGGGAAGCCTCAAGATTCAAAAACATCCAACAAGCAACTCCAATAGTATATTACTGTTAGTAGTAGAACTCACCAACTCACAGCATGTCTGGAATACTCCTATGTTAATGCATGTCACTCAAAGGCTTTGCAGTGTAATGCATCCTGCATCTAACAACCATTTAGTAAGCACTCTTAAGGTATCCACCCTTCAACTTAAAGAGGTAGCAACTAATTACATGGAAAGGGACTTGTACAAAACTAGAGAGTTCCAGAAACATATTTACCCTAAAGATGATGTGTTTTTAATCTATGTATACACTTCTCTCAGTGCAAGTTTCTTCCTGGTCTCTACTCTGTTGAATCTGGGCACATGTAAAGTTGCCAAAACCAGAAGCTTAAAATCTTCAGGTTTGTGATATTTTTACAAGATGTGAGACCAGGGAAACCTCAAAATTCAAAAGCATACAAACAACTTCAATAGAACAACAACTCACCAACTCACAGCATATCTGGAACACTCCTAAGTTAATGCATCTTGCTCAAAGGTTTTACATTGTAATGCATCATACACCTAACCATCATTTGAAAAGCAATCTCAGGGTATCCACCTTTCAACTTAAAGATGTAGCATCTAATTACATAGAGGGAAATCTATACAAAACTAGAAAATTCCAAAGACATATTTAACCCAAAAGGATGGTATGTTTTTAATCTATGTATCCAGTACATTTCTCTTTGTAAAAGTTTCTTCCTGGTATCTATTCTGTTGAATCTAGGCACATGTAAAGTTTCCAGAACCAGAAACTTAAAATCCTCAGGCTTATGATGTTTTTCTACAAAATGTGAGACCAGGGGAGCCTCAAAATTTTGTGACCGTATACGAGATTTCATTCAGAAGGATAAGTTGGCAGTCAAGCCCTATCATAAAGAGACTGATAGAAATTCATATTTGCATATTTGCATTATCATATTTCCATGCATCACACTTAAAGAAGAATTTGCCTTATGGGCAGTTTCTAAGAGTAAAGAGGAACTCTACCCATGAGGAACATTACATAGAAGAAGCCAATAGGCTTTCTAGACAGTTTCTGAACAGAGGGTATCCACCTTGGCTGGTTAGGGAGGCACGGGAAAGAGCTAATTTAAAACCAAGGGAAGAGGTGTTTAAAACTACTGACCGTGGTTCATCAATGCCACTTATCTTTGTCTTTGACCACACTCCCCTTTCCTTTTCCATTAAGAAAATAATTAACAAACATTGGCATATCTTGAAAGATATCCCGGGCTGTGCCATCAAACTTCGCATAGGCTTTAGAAAGACGTTTAGCCTAAGAGACTCACTTATACACAGTGATCTCTTGAGAGATGTTCCCTTGGAAATTTCTGTAAAGGGACACTATTGTTGTCATGGCTGCTCAATCTGCCCATTAGTTTGGGAAACTAAGTTTTTGGATTTCCCAACTTGTAACTTTAGAAAGGAGATTGAGACATTCACAAACTGTGGCTCAAAAAGACTTATATATCTTTTGCAGTGTTCATGTCTAATGTTATATGTAGGAGCCACAATGCGTTCAGTAAGGGTCCGTATGACTGAACATAAATCTCGTATACGGTCACAAAATGTTGAGGCTCCCCTGGTCTCACATTTGTATATATTGCATTTATTTCTAAGAATTTTGCAGGCTTTTATGGTTTAAAGTATTATTTTAACAAGCAGAGCTTTGGAAAGATTTGATACCTTTGAAGAAAGGGCAGGAATAATTCTCTATACAGAGAACCCATAATTAAACTTTAAAGTGCAAACGAAGTATATTGGTACAGTGTTATAAATGAAATTATAAATTCTACATACACCCCTTCCTACTCTTTCACCTGTCCCGTCCTTCCTTCACAGACAAACTTTTTATTTGTATTAGGAGAGATTTCAAAAGGGAAGAAAAGTTTAAAACACTCACTAGGTTAGATCACACCAGGGGGTTTTTTCTGATGGAATGTGCCAGAACAAAGTTCTGGAACCCCTTTGACAAAATTCTTTTTTAAATGTGTAAACAGTCATGAGTCTTCTGTATACAGATTGAAAACTTCATTTCCCTCTTGAGAGTTCTGGCACCTCTTTTTTTTTTTAAAGGCCCTGGATCACACCACCTTTTTCCAGTAATGAAAAAGGATGAGTCCCCTTTGACTTAAGAAGGCTATGCTGGGGATAAGAGGACCCACATGTATAAAAGCCATGTGGGATGGCAGATATAGGACCAAGACATAGGGTGCCAATACCATCTTGGGAAATTCCTGGAGATTTGAGGGTAGTGTCTGGGGACAATGCCGTTTGGAGAGGGGAAGAAGCTCAGTGAGGATGTGATGCCATGTCCTGTGATCACATCCACAGAAAGTTAGCTCCTCCAACTCCTCCCCTTCCAGTGAGGTCACTTTCTCCCACCAAAATTCAAATTTTAAATTTAAATATCCAGCTAGTATAATTCAGCCTTAAAAAAAAACAACTCAAAATTGTCTTTAGGTTTTTGCAGTGTTAAGAAGAAAAATCCAGTCTGAAGATCTACAAGAGAATGCCAGCTAACAAAAGTCCCATCCCTCTCTTAGTCCCCCACCTGGCCTGTAGCCTTAATTTATTTACATGCTACTATGCATCAGTTTTCCTTTATCTTTATCTATATGATATACTATAGTGTCTCTATTGTATACCACAGGAGAAATGGAAGTCTTACAGTATTCACTTTCTGTAGCCACTCTAGGACTTCCATTTCTCCTAGATTTTATGGTTCCTCCAGGGTAACTGTCCACTATAGTTGTCACGGCAGAGCCCGGGAGCCTGGCTGGGCAGACAGGCTGGCAAGCACGCCCTGGATGTGACTTGGCTTGAGACAGTCAGCAGAGCGTGGCAGCAAGTCCCAATCTCAAGGCAGAGGCATAGTCAGAACGTACCAGAGGTCAGAGTCCATAAATCAAGCCAAGGTCAGTCAGGAGCAGAGCTGAAGCCGGAGTCAAGGAATGCCAAGGGTCAAAAGCCAGGGTCCAGGATCAGGGAGCAGAGAGCAGAAGTCCAAGAAGCAAGCCGGGTCGAAAGCCAGGGAATCAATCAGGATCAGAGGCAAGGTATACAGGAACGAAGGGCCCTGACAACGATGTTGCCAGCACAGAGTGTTATCTGCCATCAGCTTTGTTAAATAGTGTGCTGGCTCATTAACCACTTAGCACTGCTGTGCTAAGTCCTGGCTCCTGTTAGTACTCAGGACTTAATGATCTTCGCCCCTGCCTGCGTGCCTCCTTGCGTCGCCTAGTCAGCTCTTGCCTTCTCCTTTCACGGAGCCTGCTGACAGGTGGAGGCGAGTCTGGTGGAGAATTGTCAGCCCCAGGTGGGTTTGGTTGAGGACTTGGCTGTGGATCCTCTGCAGGACTTACGTCTTCTGCAGTTAACTGAGCCAAGTCCTCCTGTCCATGGCTGTCAGGCACTGGGTCTAAGGCTAAGTCAGGGGCAGGCATGACAATAGTCTGTGGATCAGCTGTAATTCAGGGAGAACTCCAGGCCTCACCTACAGGTTGGTAAACCTAAGAATTGATCAAGATTGAGTGAAAAACCTGGCTGGATACAACCCATTTACTTTGTCACTTCTTTGTTTTGCATCACCCTTTCCTTGAAGTGGCTTTTCAGGGAAAACAAGGCCATTGGTCTCTGTTATGTATGTTTTTCTGTAATGCATTTTAGCCCTGAATTTCTTTTTCCACATGAAACTAGGACAAGGAAATAGGGCAATGTAATTTATCATTTTTGTAATGTCTGATTATTGTTTCTCTTTGGCATGTTTATATGTAAACATTTTAAACTTTATGCTGACCTGGATGCATCCTTTGTCCAATATGGGTTGTCAGCAAGGACTGAATTTCAGCTTTGTAGGGAAGAGTAGCTAAAAAGGGGAGGAAGTTTGCCCTCCATAATATACATAGCAAAATTACAGAGCTTGCTCAGTTTGCTTGGTGTGTAGAGCTGCCAGCCAGCAGTTTGCACCCAACAAGAGATTGCGAGGGCAGGGGCATGGGGTGGGGTTGCCATCACATTGACAGCATGGTATTATTTCTGGACGAAACCTGGAAATGATGTCATGTCAATATAGGATTCAGCAGAAACTCTATGGTTTTACCACAGAGTTTCTGTTGAATCCTAGAGCACTGTGACATCACCTCCAGGTTCAGCCTAGAAATGACATCACGTCATCACTGCAGCAGTATTTTTTCCTTCATTTTTGCTTTGCTGGCCTACCAAGTGGCATGGGGAGGTTGCTGATGGGAGACCTGGCAACCCTAACGATGAGTGTGGCTTCCTGGGGCAGAGAAGGAGCAAGAGACTTTTTGAGGAAGGAGAAGGTAGTAAAAAAGGAATGGATCCAGCCCATAGCATTTGGGAGGATCTGTTTTTCAAAGTAGTAACTTTTCCTTTAAACTGAATCCAATTTAGTTAACATAAAGCTTATGTAAGTGATCTTTTCCTCTTTATTAACCCCCCCCACACACACACATATGTGTGCATGCTGAGACTCCCATGTATATTTCTAAAACCTCTCATCCCTGCCTCCTGTTGGTGTTCAGCTGCCAGGCATGGTGCAACATAGCTGATCCTTGGCAATAACAGTTCTGCCATCCCACACATACTGAATCCATTGGCCAGCTCCACAGCTGGTCAATGTGTGGTTGGGTAACTCTGCTGTAGATATTGGGGGGAAATCAATGGCACCAGAATGTCTGTCTTTCTCCCTTTTGATCTTCCTACCTCTCTCTGTCTAGAATGTTTTTATTCTTCCATAAATTGCTGTTGGGAAAGGAGCCCTGCGTGCACTGTGGCCCCCACCTCACTGGCAAAAAGACCCTTTAAAGGGTCTTTTTGCCAGCGGAACTGTGGCCAGTGTCTCCCTCCCTGTTAAAAGATTTAAAGAGCCCTCTTTTAAATCTTTTAGCAGGAAGGGAGAGGTGTGGCCGGGGGTGTCCATGTCTTGGGGCCAGAGGTTGGGGCATCCCTGCCCACCACCAGAACGCCCCTCAAATCTCCCCATCAGATTGACCAGGGGACCTGGCAACCCTAGATGCAATGGAGGCATTTTTAAGGCAATTTATGGAGCCCATATTATGAAAAGTTGTATGGCAAACCATTGCGCTGATAGAAATTTAGGGAAAGCACTGAATAATCTATGAGCTGTAGCCTCTCAAGCCTTGAATGTATATTTGTCCCCCACCATCATTAATTCTCTTTCAGCTCTGCATCCACCGTATTGCTTTATTAGCATGCAATTTAAATCTTCTTAAGTTTGCATGCTGTCAAATCAATCACCTGTGAAAAGTGCTCCCTTGTAGTAACTGGGGTAATGAAAATGAGGCTGAGAAGCTGGGAGAGCCGGTGGAACAATAAGGAAGAGAAGCTATAGATGATTAGAAGTGTTGTAAAATCATGCTGCTTATTGGAATGTGATTCATGACAATAGTTATAGTCATCTGCGGTGGGTAAATATTGATTTTGGTTTTTCTCACAGAATGTTTGGCTTATGTATTTATTTGGAACTTGAATAATTGATGAAATCACTGCTTTTCTCATTGAAACTCTCTCTATATCCTTTTTCATCTTTAAATATATGAGCTTTGTTCTTCCAAAATAGCACAGGGAAATACCTTCACAGGTACATGTTTCATGAGCAAAACTGTTTCGTTTAAGTGTAACCTTTTAAAAAAGTGTATATATTATGTGTGTTGAACTTGTATTCCAAGTGTTCTTTTGGCTGGACTTTTTGAATTTAATGTTTTAAAAAATTATTTATACATTACTGTTGTTTTATTAAAATATCTAAGGCAATAAACCACAGTCCTTTGATCTAGTAAAGGTAAAGGTTTCCCTTGCTCGAAAGCCAATCAAATCCCACTCTAGGGGGCGGTGCTCATCTCCATTTCCTAGCTGAAGAGCCAGTGCTGTCCGAAGACATTTCCATGGTCATGTGGCTGGCATGACTAAACACTGAGGTGCACGGAACACTGTTACCTTCCCACCAAAGTGGTACCTATTTATCTACTTGCAGTTTCTTGCTTTCGAACTGCTAGGTTGGCAGGAGCTGGGGCCAGAAATGGAAGGTCATTCCGTCACGTGGCACTCGGGTCTCAAACTGCCGAACTACAGACCTTCTGGTCTTAACCTCTGAGTCACTGCCCCCCCCTTATCTACAGCATGCAACTATATACTTCTTGAACCCCAAATTCTCTAGCATAGATATGTAGCAGTAGAAAAGAGCAAGAGACCAGTAGCACCTTAAAGACTAACATTTGTGGCAAGGTATGAGCTTTCCTGAGTCACTGCTTCGTGAGCAGTGACTCAGGAAAGCTCATACCTTGCCACAAATGTTGTTAGTCTTTAAGGTGCTACTGGTCTCTTGCTCTTTTCTACTTCTACAGATAGACTAACACAGCTTCCCATCTTGATAGATATGTAGATATGCCAAAGCTCAGAAAATGCCAGGGTTCTTCTTGTGCCCAATGAAATGATAAGTGCAGTTAGTATTAATTCAATTTGTTCAGTAATACCACCCCAACCACCCAGATACAGAAGCAATATTGCAGAGCAGCAGAAAAATCTAGGTTCTCCAGAGGCGCTTTCTCAATATAATACTCCCTCACTGTACCTGCCTCCAAACCTTTACTCAAATCAAATTTTTGAAAATGTCCTCCTGGAATTAAGGGGATAACAGGACTGTCACAGACTCTGAGCTTAATAATATAGCTTTCTCAACAAAGCAGGCCTGAAAATTTCTGCAAACATCTATTTGCTTTTACTATTTCAGCTTTGCTCTCACTTTTCCAACCATGACAAAGATAATTTAGAAATAAATGACTTTATGTCTAGACTAAATCTTAGAATAACCAGAACACAGTTTGAAACAAGTGTTCTTTGGGAAAAGATATTTAATGCTCGAAGGAGTCTTACATCAACGCTTTCAGAGGAAACAAATTGGATGGTTTAATAAAATCATGTGAGGTTCAAATAATTGCGTATATATTTGGTTTCGCCGTGGATGCCCAGGGCATACACTCAACCGCTGACAAGATTCGCGCCATCATGGAGAGCCCCACACCAACTTCCAAATCAGCGCTACAGGCATTTTTAGGACTCTTAAACTTTTACCATGCCTTCCTTCCTCACAAGGCGGCAATAGAAAAGACCCTCCATCGGCATATATAAGGTAACCACAGTCAAAAACTGCTTGATCTCTCAGAATTGAGTTATGATGAGGCTATTTCATCTTTTCTGAAAATGCTTCAGTCAGAATCTCAACTATTGTGTTGGAAGACGAAGCGGAGCCAAGCCATGAAGGTCTCGACATCTGGTGTGGCGATCAGAATGTCATCAAAAAATGGCTGGATCCCGGGGATACCTTTAAACAAAGTGTCCATTAGTTCCTGAAATATCCCCAGGGCGACGCTGACCCTGAACTGGAGGCACCAGACCTTGAACGCCCCTTGGTGTGTGACGATGGTCTGGGCCTCTGCTGTGGCCTCATCCACCAGGAGCTGCTGGTAGGCCTGTGCCAGATCCAGCTTTCTGAATATCCTTGCGACTGCAAGGGAGGCAAGGACGTGGCTCACCACCGGCACTGGATACACATGGTCCTGGAGTGCCCGGTTGAGGGTACATTTGTAATCTGCACAAATGCGTATGTCCCCGTTTGGCTTCATGGGGTGACTATAGGAGTCTCCCATTTGCCATGCAGGATGGGCTCCAGGACCCCTTGCTCAACTAGCTGGTCGAGCTCTTTGTGTATTTTGGGCCAGACCGCCAGGGAAAGTCGCCTGGCCAGCATCCGTATCGGCCGAATGGCTGGGTCCCGTTCCAGCGTTACTGGTGGGCCCGTGTATTCTCTGAGTTTTCTTTTGAAGACGGCTGGAAAATTGTCGCAGACTGACTGAAAGTCTGCGCTGCAGAGTTGGTTTACGCCTGTCACTCCCAGTCCTAGGGGCCCAAATCATGATAGCCCTAGCAGGCTAGACAGCTTTCCTTCGACCACTAAGAGGTCCAACTGTCCGCAAAAGTCCTTGAATTGGACTCTGAAACTTCCCCACCCCTTGATCGCTACTGGGTTCTTCTGAAAGTCCCGGAGCTTAAGTCCCAGTGGCTTTTGCAGTGCCCCCCCCCCCCCCCCCCCGTGGGCAGAGTCTCTTAAGGGTATCCATGGAAATAATGGAGTACATGGACCCCGTATCCAATTCCATCTGGCAGGGGGACCCCTCTATGACCACGGAAACGAAGATTTTGTTGGGGGTGTCTTGGGGCAAGTTTAGTACCTGAGTAGACGATGTGAAGTGTAGATTGGCCAACTCAAGGTGCACGGCTTGGGAGTGTCAAGAGGCCCAGGAACGGCAAACCCGAGTAATGTGGCCCATCTTGCCACAGGAACGGCATGCTGCGTCATGAAAGTGGCAGGTCTGGTGGTTGTGTGGATTGCTGCAGCTGGCACATGTCGTCCTTGGGGATGCAGAGGTCTTTGGGGTGACCTGCAGTGAGGTGGTGGTGGGTTTTGGGTGTCCCCTCCGGTCTTGCCTTCGGAGCTGCAGGATGTCCTCCTCCTCATCAGACGTTGCGGCGGGGCAGTGCGTTGTGGACCCCTGGTGGTTCTGTTGCACCTTTTCAAATGTGGTTGTGGTATTGCACGCTGTGTCCAGCCGCAGTTCATTGGTGGCCATGAGCTTCTGCCGGAGCTTCGGCTTGCGGATCCCCCAGACAAGCTGGGTTAAAAGCATGTCCTCAACTGAGGGGAATTTGCACCCGATGGCTAGCCGCCAGATGTAGTCGGCAGCTGACTCACCAGTCTTCTGTGTGCGGGAGCAGAAGTCCATCCACAGCACCATCTTAGACGGTTCTGGCACAAAGTAGGTGGTCAGCACCACGATGAGTTCCTCATAGCTGGCATTGTCCAGCATTCTGGGAGTGATTAAGCTCTGGACCAGGCGGACCATGGAGACGCCGCAAGAGCTGATCAGCCAAGACTTCTTCTCGGCAGCATCTGTCTCCTGGACTAGGAAGAAGTACTTCAGGGTTTGCACCCAAGCTTCCCAGAGCTCGGGGCGAGCGAGGTCGAATGCAGAGAGCTGTCCCAGAGCGGCTGCCATCCTCTCAGGAGTAGTGAGCAATGTTTTCTGGGGTGGTCGGCGGTGCGGGGAGGTGCTGGAGCCTAGCAGTGCCGGTTGCCTTCAGATCGGAGCTCGATGCTGCCCTGGAGTTGGCGCTGGTGTTGCTCAAGGGGTTCCCACCTTCGTTGCCAGTGTAAAGTACTCAGTCCAGAGGTGTGTTCAAGTGAAATCAGCTCATGGTTTATTAGGAGGTTCTGGAACACATGCCTGAGCTGGGCTCAGGGGGTCTGCTTATATGCACATCTAAACTGCACCCCCACCCTCGCCCCCGCCCTCGCCTGATAGGATTACACTCTGATAGGATTAAATCTTCCCAGATCATTGGTCCCTATTTGCATCCTGGCTGACTGATAGGTCTAAATCACAATCCAGCCAGTCTATTGTGTTCTGGAGCAAAGCTCTGTCTGTGCCCGGCCATGTGTTTGCCGCATGGCTGGACCACATGGCCGGACTGCATGGCGGTTGCCATTAGAACACAACAATCTGCCTGCCATCTTCAGCTATATTTATTATTTATACCCCAGCTTTCTCCACAGAGGGAAACAAAGCAACTGACATCATTCTCTCCTCCTTTTTTTTCTCACAACTCTGTGAGGCAAGTTTGCCTGCAAGTATGTCACCCCCAATCACCCAGTGAGTTTCCATAGCAAGATGGGGATTTGAATCTGGCTCTTCTAGACCTTAGTCTGAAGCTCTTAACTGCTACACCACACTTGCTTTCACAGGTTGGCTGTTACTGAACAGTAGCAAGCAGCCAGTCCTAGTTGAGTTGTGCAGATTTGGTGGTGTGAAGTCATTCAGTGTTTGCTGCCAGGCTTAGGATTGCCAGCTTCCAGGTGGGATCTGGAGAGCTCTCAGAATTACACCTGATGTCCAGACAACAGAGATCTGTCCCCCTGGAGAAAGCAGCTGTTTTGAAGGTTGGACTCTATAACATTATATCTGGCTGAGGCCCCTCTCTTTCCCAAACCCTGCCCTCCCCAGACTCCACCTCAAAATCTCCAGGAATTTCCCATCCTGGAGCTGGCAACCAAGCCAGGCTTAGCCACATTGAGCCCTCCTTCAAAGACCAGAACAGCCCTGGAAAAGACCCTGCCCCTTCCCCCTGCCTTTTACTCACTGAAACCCAACCCAGAATATTGTGTTTGCCTAGCAACAGCCACTGAGGGAATCTGTTGCTTAAAGCTACAAGTGCTCCATTTATCATGGGGGGGGGGGGGCTAGCCTCCTCAGTGCTTTTTTCTGCAAACCTGGGATGTTTTCCAGGTGTGTAGAAGTATCTGTCTTGCTCATTCACAGCCCCAGTCACTGGATTCTCAGATTTAGCTGTTTTGGCTATTAAAATATACAAGTGTGTTCCCTCTAAGCTATGGAGTCTTGTGAGCAGAAATTCTACTTTGTGAGCTACTGGCATTAAAGTTGTGAGTGAGCGATTTGGCTGCTGCATAAATTAGTTTGCTCTGGAGCCATCCTTCTCGAGCTAAGGCAAAAATCTGTGATCTAGGGGCTAAAAACTGTGAGCTAGCTCACACTAACTCAGCTTAGAGGGAACACTGGTGTGTAGCTGAGATAATTGCAGGGGTTCCATTACAACTCTTAGCCACCAGGCCCAGCATTTCCCCCACATACACACACCACTGAGCGCCTCGCAGATCCCAGCAGCTGGGCCCACTAGGGCTTCTCCCCTCCCATCAAAGTCTGTGCTGGTGAGCCCCACGCAGCTCTCAGCTGCCAGGCCCACTGAGAATCCCTCTCCACTGTGCAGGTGGTGATCCCTGCACAGCTCTGTGCTTCAAAGCATGCCAAGACTTCACCACACACAGCATCAATGATGGCAAACCCCATGTGGCTCCTAGCTGCCAGGCTCACCATTGCTTCTCTCCCCCCCACAACTATCAACAGTGGTGGTGGCAAGCCCTGTACAGCTCCCAGCCACCAGGTCCACTGAGGTTTCTCCTCCTCAGTAATGATGCCAGTGAGCCCTGCATGGCTCCCAGCCCCTGAAGGCTTCTCTCCCTCCCATCAGCAATGACAGCAGCAAGGTTTCTTCCCCTTGTTAATGATGCTGCTGTGCTGCTGCATCCAGCAATGGAGGTAGGAGTACAGTCTGCATATACACAAACAACACTTTTGTTTTGTAGGGGGGATTTAACCCCCCCCCCAATGAATTTTTAAAATCTTATCAGATTTTTCTGCAAATCTGGGGAGTCCCCCAAGTTTTCCAAAAAAAAATTAGCATTGGTGTGGACCCGATCTGCAGATTTAGGTATCCACATCACTATTAGATACATAGACAATGATCATGACCATGGTGATATTTTTGTGATTAAGCTGGAGCTGTTTGTCCTGTTGTTTCCACAGGGACTGTTGGCGTCTTCTGGATCACATTGGTGATGCTAAGACTAGGTCTTTAATCCCATCCTCAGAGCCCACAATAACTAAGGACACACATTCCAAGGCATGGTCATTTACTCAGGGGAAGAGATTGAGAAAGTAGTATAATTGGCTATTGAGTAGTGAGAAGAAGCCTGGCTACTCGATCAGCAAAGAAAGCATTTGGTGGCAAGACAGTGGGGTCTGCCTTTCATTAGATTGATGCAATACTCTAGTGAAAGCAAGGAAAGTTATTACAGGACCTTGTAGGGGATGTGGCTCATGAGAACAAGTGGGATGAGATGATATTGAAGAATATTGTTGTGGAGTTTATAGATCTTCGACGTGGTTTCTGTGCTTCACACCTATGGTTTTACTGCACCTGCACAGGAATCCATCGTGTCATAAGAAACTTTCAACGAATTTTCATGCCCAGCATCCCTGGGCATGCACGGAGGCCCCATCGCACATGCCCAGAGCAGCAGGGTGCGGACATCTTGCCAGTTCTCTTCTGACCGCGCTAGTAGCAGCTCATTACTTCGCTCCGTCGGTTAGTGTTGTGGAAAGCTTTGCTTCTCCAAGCCTTCTGATTTGCTTTGTTTCTTCCTTTTATTTCTTCCATTTCTTTTCAAAAAAAAAAAAGCTGGACTCCCATTTTTGTTATTTTTTCCAGGGTCCTCCAGGCCCTCTGGGCCCCTTCCCCCCTTTTAAATTTCATGCCATCACTGCATGACTAAAAGGTGGGGCTGCTTCAAAAGGTGCTCCTCCTGGCAGTAAACTAGCCACTCCTGATGGCCACTCGCTCTGCCTTATCTGCCTAGGGGAAGGGCACCGGTCTGATTCATGCACCCATTGCGCTAAATTTTCCAATCAGACCAGGAAGAACAGAGCACCCTGCCTCCATGTAGCCCTCCTCGAGTAGGCTTTGCTCCCAACATCTTCTACGGATCCTTCCAGACCCTTGACATTGACAGTCGATGTTGCCCACTCCACGTTGAAAGCGGCCTCCGACATCGTGAGGATGACATTGAAGCGCCCCCCCCCCTCAATCGGCCGCTTCCACACCAGTCAAAAAGAAGAAGAGGGACAAGATGGAGAAACGGCACAAGCTGAAAGACGTTTCTGCTGCCAAACCTCCACTGAAGCCTTCAACACTGGTGGCTGCTCTGGCCCCACCACCCGTGGTTTCTACCATGCCTCAGAACCTCGGGGCAGCAGTACCGGTTCCCTCGGCTATGGAGGAACTACCCATCATTCACCTGCTGGATTCCCCCATCCGCCAGGCAGACACCTTCCCACCAGAGACTATCCTGGAAACCCAGGAATGTCCAGACATCGATTAGGAACACACTCTTATCTCCTCTCCTCGTTGACATCGCCCGCTGTCGAAGTCTCCACCTTCCAACCGCTCAGGGTCTCTGGCCGAACCTGATCTGTACCGACATAGGGAGTGGCTCATCGCTACCGATCCACCGGCCTACTATCCCACGTATGAGAGAGACTGGCATTTGGAATACAGGGAGAGATCGCCTCTGCACCAATACCCTCAATGCAGATCCCCGGCCCATTCCCAGTAGGGTTATCCCCCACACATGACACTACCATGGGACCATCAGCACCAATACCATCATGGAGCTTACTCCTCCATACCATGGTCCTCTCCAGGCCGCCATATGGACTGGGACTGCTATTGCCTGCACAGCCCACGTTCTCTGATGGCCTTTTGCCCTCCTCCTTCGGCCTCATTATCGAGGCTGCTGAACCAGGCCTCTGTAGACCAGAGGCATCATTCTCTGTCTGCACTGTCACGATCCATACCAATGCCTTCTCAGGCTCACATACCGATGCATTCTGAGCCCACTTGGGACCAACAGCTGCTCTCTTCTCCTAGACCGCCGACATCGATGCCTCCACCACCCATCCAGAGGCAGACGGTTCAGCCATCGGTCCCTTCCGATCTTCCTCTTCCCACCTCTGATTCCCCTGACAGAGACTCTGAGGACGACCACTCTGATGTGCCTGGCCCCCTGGACAAGCCGTCTCCCAAGCTAGATGTCGCTGACAATCTACCAATTTCCCCTTCGGAGGATCTCATAAAGCACATGGCATTCTCCCTTGGCCTCTCAGTCGTCCAACCTAAGCCAGTCATCATGGATGCCGTCTTCGACGTAGTCCAGCTGATGTCTCCACATTGATTGCGCTTCTGATGTCCGCCATTCTGCTCCAAGCTGCTAAAACAACTTGGGACAAACCTTCCACCATGCCTGTCTCATCCAGGAGGCTGGACCACATGTATCTGTCAGCTAAATGCTGCCATTCCTGGGTGGGAGGTGAATTCCCACACGCCTTCATGCCATGGCCCCTCACCCCCACCTTTGGAATGTGTCTCGCTTCTCACAGCCTGAGTTTTAGTCAGTTTGGTGTAGTGGTTAAGTGCGCAGACTCTAATCTGGGAGAACCGGGTTTGATTCCCCACTCCTCCACTTGCACCTGGCTGGATGACCTTGGGCAAGCCATAGCTCTGTACCAGGTGTTCCCTCAAGGACAGCTTGGGAAAGAGCTCTCTCAGCCCCACCTACCTCACAGGGTGTCTGTTGTGGGGAGGGGAAGGGAAAAGGAGTTTGTAAGCCGCTCTGAGACTCCCTTGGGGAGTGGAGGGCGGGGTATAAATCCAATCTCTTCTTCTTCTTCTTCTTCTTTATCTATCATGCCTCCCTAACCTTGGAGATGGGGAACTTTCTCAACAGTTTAGCTGCTTTGCATTTGCAGGTGTTTATTGTAACTTTTTCCCGCTTTTAGCCTGAGAACAAAACGTCTAGCATATCTGAATGTATTTTTCTGCTCCAGGATTGGAGGGGCCCCTATGCATACCCAATTTGAATGCCCTATAACTTTACCCCCCAACCCCTATTTTTCATTGCTGACTCAAGAACGTGTTGACGACTATTTGATCCACTGGAATAAAGGACTTTATGGTTAAGAACTTTGTTGACAGTTTGAAATCTCCTAGACTCTCACAGTATTGAGTCCAGGACACCGGAGCGGAATTCTTGCTCAACCATCCCTGCCCAAACTCCATAGTGCTCAACTCATCCTCTAAATCCAAACAGACCCACTCAACCCCATCTGGCAAGGAGGGCAAAAAGCTTGATGCCTTTGGATGAAGGTTTTATTCAGCAGGGGCACTAGGTCTTAAAACCTCTAACTACTTGGCCTGTATGAGCAGGTACCAGTATGCTCTATGGGAACAGCTTTCGCAACATCTTGCTTCCCTGCCAGATGAACACCATCAAGCTGCTCACAAGATCCAAAAGGAAGGCCTGGTTCTTGCGAAGCAACAAATAAATTCATCCAAGCACACTTTGGATACTTTTTCCAAGACAATGTCTTCCATCATTGCTCTTCGCCGTCACTCCTGGCTGCGCTCCACCACACTCCAACCTGACACCAGAGCATATGTGGAGGACCTACCCTTTGACAGCCTTGGTCTCTTTCATGCCACCACCGACTCAGTCCTATAGGAAATGGACAAGAGTATCAAGGTCTCCCATACCTTAGGAGTTTCCTCCACCCCCAGGCAATACAAACCACACATCTGGTCATACCACTGGTCCAGGAGGTCCTCCAGTCGCAACTCCCCGGACCATGCCTGGAGGCCCCACATGTCGCCCTCAACCCAGCTCGGGCCATACACCCAGAAACAAAAATTTGCACCAGCTCAGCATTCAGGTCACACTAAGGCAGCCCGACAGCCCAAACAGGGTCTTTGACTTCCGTCTATCCGACCCTATCTCCACACGTCTCAGCCCCTTTCTTTCCACTTGGAATCTTGTGACCACAGACTCTTGGGTGCTTGCCATCATCACCCACGGGTACCTGATCAAATTCATTCAGCCCCCCTTTTCTCGGGTGGTCCACATGCCATCTTCAGATGCCCTCCTCCAGGAGGTCTCTGTCCTCCACTCCAAGGATGCCATTGAACCCGTACCCGCTCAACAACAACGGACGGGTTTCTATTCCCGCTATTTTGCGGTCCCCAAATGGGACAGAGGCACCAAACCGATCCTGGATCTCCGGTGACTGAATTAGTTCATCTACCGTTGCTTCCGCATGGTCACGCTTTTTTCTATCCTTCCTCTCATCTGCCACGATCAACCTACAAGATGCCTACTTTCATCTTACCAGCTGTCCCTCCCATCAGAAATACCTCTGCTTCACTATAGGTCAAGACCACTACCAATACAAGGCACTTTTCTTTGGCCATTCTACGGCTCCCAGAGTCTTCACCAAGACAGTGGTGGTGGTCGCAGCCTTCCTCCACCTCAAAGGAGTCGTCTTCTTCCCCTATATAGATGACTGGCTTCTGGTGGCAAACTCTTGAGAGGCTCTCCTGAGCAACATCACCCTCACCTGCTCTCTGTTGAAAGAACTTGGCCTCAAGATCAATCAGGAAAAGTCACATCTTTCACCGGCCTAGCAGGTGCAGTATATAGGAACGAACCTCGACTCCATCATGCTTTGAGCCTTTCTCCCGAATGACCGGGTGAGCCCCATCATCAGTCTGGCCCGACAAATCCATTCTCAACTAGCCTCCACCATCCTCTCCATACAATGCCTTCTGGGCTTTATGGCAGCCACTACCGCAGTCTTGATGTTTGCAAAACTCAAAATGTGTCCTCTGCAGCTGTGGTTTGTTCACTCCTTCCACCCGCAGTCTCAACCACAGACTCTCCTCCTCTCCCCACCAACAGATGTCAGAGACTCTTCGCTGTGGTGGACCCGAGACTCAAATCTTCTTCAGGGAGCCCCCTTCCACCTCCCCACTCCTCAGCTCACTCTTACCACCAATGCCTCCAGCTGGGGATGGGGAGCACATCTCCTGGGCTACAATACCAGTGGGAAGTGGGACCCCCACCTCCTGTCCCACCTCATCAATTATCTAGAACTATTGGCCATCTTCTATGCCCTTTGCACCTTCCTGCCTCTGACGTGAGGACATTGCACTGCAATTCTCTCAGACAATACAACCGCCGTCAGTTACATCAACAGATAGGGCAGCATCAGGTCTTGTCACCTATGTTGCCTATCGATCCAGATGTGGAATTGGTGCATAGACAACAACATCTTCATTTGGGCCTCGAACACCCAAGCAGACCTTCTCAGCAGGGGTGCTGCCCAGACACATGACTGGGGACTCACATGGAAATACTTACACCCAGTCTTTCTTTGCTGGGGCTTCCCAAAGGTGGACGTTTTCACCAACAGGACCAACAAGAAGTGCCCCACCTTTTGCTCCCAAGGCGGCCTTGATCCCCTTTCCCTAGGCAATGGACTTCTATACCCTTGGTCCAACGGCCTTCTCTACCTGTTTCCGCCACTACCCCTGTTGACCAGGGTGGTCCACAAGATCATCAGGGACACAGCAGACTGCATTCTCATAGCACCATCATGGCCCAGACAACCCTGGTTTCCTGTCCTACTCTCTCTGGCCAGCAGGAGGTACCTCCACCTTCCGCCTCAACCAAATCTTCTCGAGGTCCCCAACACCCCGCTTCTGTACCTCGACATTCCACACCTCAAACTCACGGCATGGAGAATCACCCATTCATGTTTTCCAACAGAGAGACCAATGTCCTGCTCAACTCACGTAAAGCCTCTACACACAGATCTATGGTTACAAATGGGCTCGCTTCTGCTTCACCCTTCCACAAGGTTCAGCCTCACTGACCTCCACTGGACTGCCCAAAATTTTTGAATTTCTCCTCTCGTAAGTGGACGCAGGGCTCTCGCACTCCCCCTTCAGAGTGTATCTCTCGGCCATTTCTGCATTCCACTATAACGTCGACAGCTTCTCAATCTTTGCTCACCCACTCTCCAAAAGATTCCTCAAAAGGTTACTTCATCTTTATCTTCCTGTCAGGACACCAGCTACACCTTGGGATCTGTCTCTGGTACTTCGGGCTCTCACCAGGAAGCCATTAGAACCCTTGGCGACATGTGAACTGAGACTGCTGGCCTGGAAAATGGCCTTCCTAGTCACCATAACATCAGCAAGGAGGGTCGATGAAATACTCGCCTTTCGGCATTACCCACCATTCCTTTCTTTCCTACCAGACACAGTTAGACTTGTCCCTGACATCTCCTTCCTACCTAAGGTCGTCTCTGAGTTCCATCTCCACTCAGAGGTCCTCCTTCTGGACTTTTATCCCAACTACACATCCGAATCAGAGCGGCTCCTTCACACACTGGATGTCAAACAAGCCTTATTATTTTACTTAGCACGCACTAAGGCAGGCAGACAAACTCCCAGACTCTTTGTCTCCTATGCGCCTCATAGACAGGGCACACCTATTGCAGCCCAAAGACTCTCGAAATGGATTGTGCAACTCATCCATCTCACTTATGACCTGGCCCGTGTCCCAGTTCTGGGCCTTCTGAGGGCCCATTCTACCAGAGCCATAGCTACATCTACGGCCTTCCTCTTGGACATCTGCAAGGTGGCTACTTGGGTCACATCTAACACATTCATCCGGGACTATACCTTAGATGTCAGAGCCACTTGGCGTGCGACTGTGGGTCTGCTCATCCTGTCTACCATTTCTCAATGACAGCCTGCCAGCACCCTCCTCCAGGTACGTCACTGCTTGCTACTCTCCCATAGGTGTGAAACACCGAGACTATGTCGAAGATAAACAGGTTGCTTACCTGTAACTGATGATCTTCAAGTGGTCATCTGTGCATTCACACCACCCGCCCATCCTTCCCCTCTGCTGCCAGGCTGGGTCTTCCTCTCTCCGGTCTGGTTCGCAGCGGTCAGAAGGAACTGGCAGGATGTCTGTTCCCTGCTCCTCTGGGCATGCATGATGGGGCCTCCGCACATGCCTGGGGATGCTGGGCGTGAAAATCCGATGAAAGATTTCTATGACACCGATGGATTCCCGCACAGGTGCAGTAGACCCATAGGTGTGAATGCACAGATGACCACTTGAAGATCATCAGTTACAGGTAAGCAACCTGAGCTTTCCTTCCATAACTGAAGAACTGAAAATTATACCTTTTAGTACGCTCTTGACTGGATTGTGAAATAGCATGTATGGAACCAATCAGGATTAAGAAAAAGCTGCTATCAAATGTACTAGGAGCTTCAAAATGCAGCATATGTGGGGGGGAGATCCATTTTGCCTAGATGCATTAGTGTGGCCCTATCCCTAGTATTCTACAATTAATGGGATTTTAGGTATCTATATACAGGGGTCCTTTGGGGCTGGAGTGAGGCGGAGCAGCGCTCTGCCAGCTCAGGAGTGGGCACTAGGGCAGCCATGGGCCAAATCAGATTCTCTGATCTGATTCGGCCCACTGCCAAATTGCCGCTGAAATTCTGTGGTGGCTTTAAAAGCGGCTGTAGGGGAGGGGGTTTGAGGGAGAGGCTCCAAACTTATAGGGTACCTTCTGGAACCTCTCCCCCAAATACCCACCAAGTTTCAAGAAGATTGGACCAGGCAGTCCAATTCTATAGGCCTCCAAACAGGTTGCCCCCATTCTCTCTATTGTTCTCTATGGTGGGAAAAAGTAATGTTTTTTCCCACCATATAGAACAAAGGAGGGGATGGGGCAACCTGTTTGAGGCCCCATAGAATTGGACCCCATGGTCCAATCTTTTTGAAACTTAGTGGGTATTTTGGGGAGAGGTCCCAGAAAGTACCCTGCAAGTTTGGAGCCTCTCCCTCAAACCCCCTCTCCTACAGCTCCTCATATACCCTAAGAGTTTTTGCCATTGACTTCAATGGCCCATAGGGTATAATAGGGCTGAAACTGACATTTGGCTGGTTATCCTAATGAGTTATGCTAATAGGTATGCTAATGAGCTCCTGCACCTCTTTTTCTACGAAATGACCCATATATATATATAATTTGCTTAGCACGTTGGCCGTTTCCAGTTCTCCCATTGGCTGTGCAGTGCACTCCATCAGACATTGGCCCGTCAGCTGCCACTCAAGAGTACTCGCATGCCATTTGCTGGATGCTGGGTTTGCTCCTCTTCCCCGCCCACTCCCACTTCAGCCACTGTTCCCTGTCAGAATGAGTGGCAAATGGCTGTCTCTCCAGATGAAGACACTTCTCCAGCTTGGCTCCTCTGTGGGACTTTTTCCTCAGTGGCTGTTGGTAGGCAACCGAGCTTGGTTCTGTCAGTAAAAAGACAAAGGAAGGAAGCCCTTTCCAAGCTTTTGTGAAAAACTCATTAGGGCCAGTCCTGACTAGGGTTGCCAGCTCCAGGTAGGGAAATTCCTGGCTATTATATGTCTAAGGAAGCCAAAGTGTGGGGATGGGAGAGGCCTCAGCTGAATAGAATGCCATAGAGGCCACCCTCGAAAGCAGTTATTTTCACCAGGGGGAGAGAGAGATCTGTTGTCTGGAGTTCAGTTGTGATACCCAGCAATCTTCAGGCTCCACCTGGAGATTGGATATCCTAGGTGTAGCAGTTAGGGCTTCAGAGCAGGGCCTGCCAGACCCAGGTTTTTGCTGCAGAAGCTGAGTGGGTGATTTTAGACCAGTCACAGACTTTCAGCGTAACCCCCTCCCCTGCCCACTGCTAGCTTGGCCACTTTCCTGTCAGAATAATAGCTGTCACTCCTGCTTGGCTCTACCATGGCTGGCTGGCTAATGAGGGTGGGCAGTGGTCATCAAACCATTCTCTTCAACCCCCTGCTGTGCAGCTGACTTCCCCATAGGGTTGCCAATCTCCAGGTGGGACCTGGAGATCTCCTGCTGTTACAATTGATCTCCAGATGATAGAGAACAGTTCCCCTGGAGAAAATGGCTGCTTTGGAGGGTAGACCCTATGGCATTATACCCTGCTGCGTCCTTCCGCCCCCCCCCCCCAACACTGCCCTCCACAGAATCTGCCCCAGAAATCTCCAGGTATTTCCCTACTCAGAGCTGCCAACTCTACTTTCCCCTCAGTGCCTGTTGCTAGGCAAGCAAGCTTGGTTCTGTTAATAAAAGGCCCTTTCCACAACTATTTTGGCCTTTGGAAGAAAACTCATTGGAGCCAGTCCTGACTAGGGTTGCCAGCTCCAGGTAGAGAAATCCCTGGAGATGTTATGGTAGAGCCAGGGTTTGGGAAGGGGATGTCATGAGTACCTCTGAGGATCTGCCTCCTGCGGACCTAAGTGAGGTGGAGGATCAGCTCCCAGCTCCAGAGGAGCCTCCACCTGAGCCAGATGAGGCTCAAGCAAGCACCTCCCAGGGTTTCCCCCAGCAGCAGTAGCAGCTGAGCCACAGCTAAGCTCAAGCCAACCTGATTCACCTCCTCGGGTGGAACATCTAAGGTCCCAATGCAGGCAAGACTTAGCTGCAAGAAGGAAAGAGGCACGCATGCGTGGTTGCAGATAACTAAGTTCTGAGTTCTAGAAGGAGCCGGGACCCCTCTTCCAGGAAGGGGCTGGGTATTTAGGCACAGCACAGAGACTACCAACTTGTGCTAGCAACAAGTCTTCTTGGCTAAGCTCTGCACCTGTGCGGCTTGTGATAGCTACCTTGATTCTGGACCCTCTGGCTTGTGATTCTGGCTTTGTTTGACTTCAGCTCTGTTGACTCTCTGGACTGGTCTACTCATGAGTTTCCCTCTTTGACCTTGGTTTGGACTGACTCTGCTTTTGACTTATTGTTTTGGGCTTGGCAAC
This sequence comes from Lepidodactylus listeri, assembly GCA_029233225.1. NCBI lineage: Eukaryota > Metazoa > Chordata > Lepidosauria > Squamata > Gekkonidae > Lepidodactylus > Lepidodactylus listeri. The sequence goes on from JARCFY010000011.1 coordinate 3,460,554, forward strand.
TCATTCCTGATTCGGCTTAACTTCGGACTGTCCCGGACTTCTGCTTGATTCCTGTCCTATTGGCATCCAGCTCGTGACAGGGGAAGCCAGGGTATGGAGAGGGGAGAGGCCTCAGCTGAACAGAATGCCATAGAGCCCATCCTCCAAAGCAGTAATTTTCTCCGGGGGGGGGGGGGATAGATCTGTTGTCTGATGTTCAGTTGTGATACTGGGCAATTTTCCACCTGGAGGTTGGCTACCCTAGTCATAGCAGTCAGCGCCTCAGAACAGTCTGCTAGACCCAGGTTCTTGCTGTGGAAGTTGAGTGGGTGATTTTGGACCAGTCACAGACTTTCAGCCTACCCTACCTCACATTGTTGTTGTGCAGGTCAGAAGGGGGAGAGAAGAATGATGTAAGCTGCTTTGGTCCCCATTGCAGAGAAAGACTACTTTTCCTCCTGGGGAACCATTGTTGCCAATCTCCAGGTGAGGACTGGAGATCACTCAGAATTACAACTACTCTCCAGATGGCTGAGATCAGTTCCCCTGTAGAAAATGGTGGACTCTGTGTCCTTATACCCTGCTGAGATGCCCCCCATGACAACCAATGTGACTTGGCAGTCAGGGCTTTAGAGCACAGTAGAGGCTGCAGGTGTGGGGGGGGATGGAAAGCTGAAGAGTGAGGGGAAATAAAAGTAGACTGATGCTTGGCTGGGAAGGAGATAGGGTTGCCAACTCCAGGTGGGAAATTCCTGGATATTTGAGGGGTGGAGCCTGGAGAGGGTGAGGTTTGAGGAGGGGTGGGATCTCAGATAGGTACAATGCCATAGACTTCACCCTCCAAACAAGCCAATTCCTCCAGGAAACCATTGTTGCCAATCTCCAGGTGAGGGCTGGAGATCACTCAGAATTACAACTGTTCTCCAGGAGAAAGTGGGGAGGAGATGGAAAACTGAAGTCAGGGGGCAGATAACAGTAGGTTGATGGTTTGCTGGGAAGGAAATAGGGTTGCCAACTCCAGGTGGGAATTTCTTGGCAATTTGAGGGGTGGAGCCTGGTGAGGGTGAGGTTTGAGGAGGGGTGGGACCTCAGACAGGTATGATGCCATAGGCTCCACCCTCCAAACCAGCTGTTTCCTCTTGGGTAAACATTGTTGCCAGTCTCCAGATGGGGGCTGGAGATCACTCAGAATTACAACTGCTCTCCAGGAGGGAGGGGGAGGAGATGGAAACCTGAAGTCAGAAGGGCAGATAAAGGTAGGTCGATGCTTGGCTGGGAGGGAGATTGGGTTGCCAACTCCAGGTTGGGAAATTCCTGGAGATTTGAATTATGGAGCCTGAAGGGGGTGAGGTTTGAACTTACTTCCCTCAGGTTCCCCATGTGCTCTGCAAGCTGCGGGGCACCTGGAGAAGCCAATCCTGGGAGGGAGCTGCACTGTCAGGAGTGTGGCCTAATATGCTAATGAGTTTCTGCTGTTGGATGTGGCCTGTTATTCTAATGAGTTCCTGCTGGGCTTTTTCAACAAAAAAAAGCCCTGCTCAGAATTACAACTGCTCTCCAGGAGAGGGGGGGAGGAGATGGAAACCTGAAGTCTGGGGGCAGATAACAGTAGGCTGATGGTTGGCTGGGAAGGAGATAGGGTTGCCAACTCCAGGTGGGACAGGTGGGATTTTCCTGGAGATTTGAGGGGTGGAGCCTGGTGAGGGTGAGGTTTGAGGAGGGCTGGAACCTCAGACAGGTACAATGCCATAGACTCCACCCTCCAAACAAGCTATTTCCTTCTGGGGAACCATTGTTGCCAATCTCCAGGTGAGAGCTGGAGATCACTCAGAATTACAACTGCTGTTTAGGAGGGAGGGGGGAGGAGATGGAAACCTGACGTCAGGGGGCAGATAACAGTAGGTTGGTGGTTGGCTGGGAAGGAGATAGGGTTGCCAACTCCAGGTGGGATTTTCCTGGAGATTGAGGGGTGGAGCCTGGTGAGGGTGAGGTTTGAGGAGGGGTGGGACCTCAGACAGGTATGATGCCATAGGCTCCACCCTCCAAACCAGCCATTTCCTCCTGGGGAACCATTGTTGCCAGACTCCAGGTGGGGATTGGAGATCACTCAGAATTACAACTGCTCTCCAGGAGGGAGAATAGGAATAGTTTACTATTCCTGTCTGTATTCCTTAGCAACTCTAATAGCAGCTGTGGTTTGGGAGGGATTTTGCATGTGCATGATTTCACAAAGCACCATGGAGGTATAGTTTTCTCCCTTGCATCTTTTTTTTTGCATCTTAAAAAATAGAGGGGAAAAAATTTAATAATACAACTGAGCAGTACAATGAGAAGTACTGAAAAAAAATGATTTGAAAGTAAGTGCACACTCATCATGCTAGGCAGCGGTCATTTTGTAGAAAAAGAGGTGCAGGAACTCTTTAGCATACCTATTAGCATAACTCATTAGCATATGACACATCCCCTGACATCACCGGAAGTGTGTTAGAAAGGGAAGCAAAAGGGGGGGATTTTCAAAAGCCTCCCCTTGCCTTCCCCAGCTGGTCTGCCAAGGCGGGGCGGAGGAGTGAAGCGAGAAGGGCCCCATAGAATACAATGGAAAGACCGCTGCCACATGAATCTAAACAGAAGGAGTTTAAACTTTAAACCCCTTCTTGCTTCGCTTCCTCCACAGGCCCACTGGGAGCTGGGGGAGGGGCTTGCCACCACTGCCATTTGTGCCCACTAGGGGTGTGCAAATAAAAAAAAAATGGCCCGATTCAGATTGGGCCAAATCAGGCTACATCTGTTCTGGCTGTCGAATGACTCCCTTCATGTCAGTTTCAGCAATGCAAGCTGATTCGGGAGTCATTCCATGGGCCAAATGTCAGTTTCAGCCCCATTATACCCTATGGGCCATTGAAGTTAATGGCAAAAACTTATAGGGTATATGAGGGACTGGAGGAGAGGGGGTTTGAGGAAGAGGCTCCAAACTTGCAGGGTAGGTGCTGGGGCCTCTCCCCCAAATACCCACCAAGTTTCAAGAAGATTGGACCATGGGGTCCAATTCTACAGGGCCCCAAACAGGTTGCCCCATCCCCTCCATTGTTCTCTATGGTGGGAAAAAATGTTACTTTTTTCCCAACATAGAGAACAATGGAGGGAATGGGGGCAACCTATTTGGGGCCCCTGTAGAATTGGACCCCCTGGTCCAATCTTCTTCAAACTTGGTGGGTATTTGGGGGAGAGACTCCAGCAGCTACCCTGTAAGTTTGGAACCTCTCCTTCAAACCCCCCACCAGCCACTTTTTAAGCCACCACTGAATTTCAGCAGCAATTCGGCAGCGGGCCAAATCAGATCAGAGAATCTGATTCAGCCCGTGGCTGCCCTAGTGCCCACTCCCGGGCTGGCGGCCCCAAATGACCCCTGATGCTAGGCAAAAATATCTGCTGCACCATCTCAATGATGGAGGATGGACTATGCCAAGAAAGCCCTTCCTTGTACTTTTTACTAGGCAACTAATTGGGTCATGAGCAAGGACTACTTTGGCTACTTTCACGTGCTCAAGCAACTAAAAGTACAACTGGTACTCATCCACAAACCTGTTTGTAAGGCATCTGAGCTGTTTGCCAACCCTGATTGCAGCTGCCGAACCAGGACAATTTGACTGTTGAACACATTCACTACAAAAATCACAGCACCCCTGTTTTCAGTTGTTCCTCTAAGATATAGAGTTGTGGTTGCTACCTTCTGTATTAGCCTTTCAGAATAATTTTTATAGCTTGTCTATTCTGAAATATTTTTATTTTTTAATTTTTTGTAGTATATATTTATTTGAGTTTACATATAATCTCCACATTTCATTACAACATATTTTGCTAAATACAGAGAGTGAACTGATATGTATTCATGAGTCATTCATATTGTCCGTTATATTTATGTATTTACTTTCGTACCAATAATAAAAATTTTCCCAAACTGTTTTAAATGTATCTTGTTTGTTTTTTTAACCTTAAACTTAAATTATCTGTTTCCACCATATCAAACATTTTCAGTATTATTTCCTCCTCTCCAGGTATCTTTTCAGTTTTCCAATATTTCGCATATAATATCCTTGCAGCTGTAACAACATGAATGATCAGTCTCTTATCTTTATATTCATATCTCTTCGGAATAATATTAAGTAAGAATAATTCTGGTAGCAGGGGTACCTCACATTGTAATATTTCCTGCAATATATTCCTTATAAATTGACAAAACTTTCCTGTCTTTTTACAGTTCCACCACATATGATAAAAATTGCCTATAGAGTTTTTGCACTTCCCGCATATATTTGAATTTGCCTTGGAAAACCTGGCTAGTTTGTCTGGGGAGAGATACCAAAGATAAAACATTTTATACAAATTTTCTTTGAATGCAGTTGCTTTCGTGAATTTCAGGTTTCTTTTCCACACCTTCTCCCACACATCCATATTTATATTATGACCTATCCAACGAGCCCAAGTTACCACTGTGAGTTTAACCCATTCATCTTGCATTTTGTATTCTATTAACAATTTATAATTTTTTTGAATATTTTTTCCTTCTATGCTTAGCCAATTTTTGTCAAGCTCTGTATTTTCACTATAAAAACCAAGTTTCCTGTCTAAATTATATTTTGATTTCATTTGTAATTGTTCCCACCACGTTAAGTCAATTCCTAGAGTTTTTAACATTTGGGTACTCTTCAAACTTTGATCTTTATTTAATAACATCCCATAATTGGCGGACTGGTTTTTTGTCAAGAGAGTGGGTTTTATAAAAGCCTCCAATGGCGAAACCCATTTGGGTACTTTGTGATAGAATTTGTTCTTGACTTCTAGCCATGTTTTCAAGAGAGGGCCTCTTATAGCATGGTGTTTAAATATTTCATTTTTCTGGTTATACCATAGTATCGCATGCCAGCCGACCAATAGATCATGTCCCTCCAGCTTTAATAGTCTTGAATTCGCCAAATTGGCCCAATTTTTTAGCCACGTCATAGATGCCACCATATAATAAAGATACCAGTCCGGAAGTGCCAACCCTCCTCTTTCTGTTCTTTCCTGCAGATATTTTAATTTTATTCTTGGTCTTCTAGTTTGCCATATATACTTTGTAATACTTTTGTCTAGCTCTTGAAAAAACATTTTGTTTTTCAAGATTGGCAAGGTTTGGAAAAGGAACATCAAACGTGGCAAAACATTCATTTTAAGAAGTGTGATACGTCCCATGAAGGAAATTTGAAGTTTATTCCACATTTCCAGATCTTTTTTTTATTGCTCCCAGCATCTTCAGATAGTTATCTTTATAGAGTGAACTACATCTACTAGTTAAATAAATACCTAAATATTTAATACTTTTAACCACTTCAAAATTAGTCATTTCATGTAGTAATGTTTCTGTTTCTTTTGAGCAATTTTTGGTCAGGATTTTTGTTTTATCTTGATTTACAGCCAAATTCTTCCAGTATATTCAAAAGTTTTCCACATGAATTTAGGGGGTCTTGTAAAATAAAAACCATGTTGTCTGCAAATGCCAGTAACTTAAATTTTTCTTCTCTTATTTTTAAACCTTTAATTGTGTCCTCTTCCCTTACTATGTCACATAATACTTCCAAAACATAAATAAATAGAAGCGGGGAGAGTGGGCATCCCTGTCTAACGCCTTTTTGGATCGGAAAACTTTCAGTGCAGTCACCATTAAACCATACTTTAGCTTCTTGTTCTTGATAGATTGATTTAACCATTGTAAGAAAATTATTCCCACAATCCCATTTTTTAAGTAGAGCCAACATAAATTCCCACTATAATTTTTCGAAGGCCTTCTCCGCGTCTAAAAAGCAAAGAGCCAGATGTTTATCTGAATGGAATTCATGGTATTCTAATACGTCCAAAATAATACGAATATTGTGTCTCAGTTGTCTATGTGGTAGAAAACCAGACTGGTCAAAATTAATTATCTGGGATAAAACCTTTTTGAACCTGTTCGCCAATATAGATGCGTATATTTTGTAATCAACATTTAATAGGGAGATTGGTCGATAGTTCTTAATATCATTCGTTTTTGAGCCTTGTTTTGGTATTAAACTAATTAAAGCTTCTTTCCAAGAATTAGGAATCTCCCCACCCTTGTAAATATATTGCATTGTCTCTTTCAGTCCATTAACTATATTTTCCTCAAATATCTTATAAAATTCTGCTCCTATACCATCTGTACCAGGTGATTTGTTGGTCTTTTGGTTTTTAATAGCTTCTGTTATGTCCATCATTGTAATGGGGGCATTTAAAATTATTTTCTGGTCTTCCGAGGAGTTCTTTTCCACAAACCTACCTAGATATGTTTCTATTTTCTCTAAGGAGCTATCTTCTTGTTTATACAACCGTCTATAAAAATTTCCAATAATATTCTTCATCTCCCCCATTGATGTGTTGTCCTCTCCCTTCTCATTCTTCAATTTTCTTATATATCTATCTATTCTGTCTTTTCTAATTTTATACGCTAACCATCTATTAGGTTTGTTTGCACAATCAAACATATGTTGTTTAGTGTATCTGATTTTTTTTCTAGCTCTACAGTTAATTCACAGTTCAAAATATGTTGCCACATTCTCATTTTATCTCTACATTTATTCAACTCGGGGTTCTTTTTCAAGTTTGCCTCCTCTTCTGCTATTCTTATTATTAGTTCATTGTATTTACTCTTTTGTTTTTTCCGTAGCCAAATTTCCTGTGATATCATTTTTCCCCTAATGTATGCCTTAAAAGCATCCCAGACTATGGGTATCTTGACTTCTGATGAGATATTTCGTGCAAAAAATTTGTCAGTCTTTCTTACAATTATTTACAAAATTTGGGTCTTGCAATAGTTGTACCTTCATTGACCATCTACCACCTCTCGGTACATCCTTAATTACCAACATCATTGGATTATGGTCCGCAAATGTTGCTGGTTTTATCTCAGCTTCAACAATATCTGGTAATATACTAACCAATGTCCACATCATGTCGATGCGTGACCAGGATTTATGAGAATGTGAGAAGTAAGTGTAATCTTTCTGACTCCCATTTTTAACTCTCCAAACATTCTGAGATATTTTTAGATTGCTGCTATGTTGGTTATAGATGATGGGCATGCTAGATTATGCTATTTTTTGCTTTTAAATGAAGTTTTTGACATTTCTGTTAGTGGCATGTATTCAGCTATGTGTGGACTTCACAGAGCATTATTTTCTAACTCCCCCATCCCACAGCAGTTCAAAGTGCAGCCCAAAATTTTGTTTCAGTGGACCTTCTAGAATAGCACTGGGGACAAACTAGGGGTCTATAATGGGAGATAGAATTGGTGGAAATTATAGCCCTCTCTTCCACAAAGAGAAATGTGGTTCCACTGGAGAAACTGCATAGTTTTCCATGTCACTGTATTTTTGTTTTCCAGTTTTAGCATTTACCTGTTCTTACATTTTCTTGAGCTTATTTGTGTTGTCGGTATTATTTCCTATTGTGAGCAGCCTTGGGTGTTTTGAAAAAAGTGGGATATATAATTTCTAAATCAATATAAATAAAATAAGATACTGTAGAAGCAGGGTTCAGCACTAGGAAGAGTATTTGTTGCTGAGAATTAAAAAAAACCCTCACGACAGTTACATTTTTGATGGCTGTGGCACTTAAGACTTTCCTGTGGTTTATAAATTCCCTGGAGAGAATCTGAACTGGGGTGTGGGGATATTTATGGGTTTTCCTTTAGAAAATTTAGCATGGATCCTTTGAAGAGTGCTAACAAGTAGGTAAACAGCAAGAATTTGTGGGAGTCATTTCATTTCCCATGGTATCCTTTTCCCCACCCTAGTTCTTCTTTCTCTCCTCCTGGCAGGCTCCATATCCTCTCCCTTTTCCCTGCTTCCTTCTCTCTTCCACCAGCCAACTTTTCTTTTATCTGCCCCACCATCTTTATTTTTTATTTACCTCTTTTATATACTACTTCTCTCCCCAATGGGGACCCAAAGCAGCTTACATCATACTTCCATTTTATCCCCACAGCAACTCTGTGAGGTCGATTTATTGAGATATTTGGTTTATATAGCAGAGTTTGCCCAGTCATAGAGGCATGATACTGAGTGCAATAAATAAATCTCCCAAGAAGTATATTGCAAAAAAGGTAAACTTACATTTATTCAAATAGATCTGGTTCACATTCAGGCTGCAGTACTTACCCTGTCACAAAAAGCCAACTAATCTAGTATCGTGTGTCTGGGAGTATGAGGTCATTGTATCTACAGGTGGTGCCTGCAGAGACGTGTCTCCATGGAAGGCCATGTGAGAGGACAAAAAGAGAGAGAGGCAGGGTCAGAGGGCAGCTCCCAAGTTAAGACAAAGAGAGGCATCTCATTCAGAGAGATAACACCTATACATACTTAGGCTGCAGTCACATACACAAAATAATCTACTTTCAATCCACTTTTCAGTGCACTTTCCAACTGGATTTTGCCAGTTCACACAGTAAAATTCAGTTGGAAAGTGCACTGAAAGTGGATTATTTAGTGTGTGTGATCACAGCCTTAGAGTGATGTAGCACCCCCCGCCCAATGTCCAAGCATGCTGAGTTGCGCACTCCAATAAAATTAGACTGAGACACAATGACTGGCCCAAGGTCACCTAGCAAGCTTCTGTGACAGAGTGGAGATTTAGACTTGGGTCTCTGAGATCCTACTCCCACATTCTAAACACTATACCACACTGGCTATCAGCTTTCCCTCCTTCCCTCCCCCAGCAGCCTATGCCTGAGAAAAGTCTGGCCAAGTTGCAAAAGTCATGCAGTAGGAAGTTGCTAAGGTGTGTTGTGTGTTGGCCACTGCAAGGCATAGCCAATTAACACAAGTTGTGCACAGGCTTCCAAACTCCTTTCCCTTCCCCTCCCCATAACAGACACCCTGTGAGGTAGGTGGGGCTGAGAGAGCTCTGACAGAAACTGCTGTCTTTCAAGAACAGCTGAGCCAGAGCTATGGCTTGCCTAAGGTCATCCAGCAGGTTCAAGTGGAGGAGTGGGGAATCAAACCAGGTTCTCCCAGATTAGAGTCCATGCACTTAACCACTACACCAAAACACTGATTTCTTAATGCTACTGTTGCTTCAGACCAACATGGCTACCCAACTGACTCTATCTTCATTAACGCTACAGGATAGAGAAACATTTGAAATGATTTTTATGACCAATTTCAAATATGAATGAAAAAGAAATTTTTTTGAAACTCTTGTGCAAAAATGCTGACTAGCATATAAGATACTGAAAAGCACTCTTAGAAAAACTACTTTAGACATACTTATGGAAATGTACTCTCTGATTATGTTTGTATTTTATGTTTGCCTTGAAAAATAAAAAATATACACACACAAGAATTAACACTACAGGCAATGTTTATATTATTGGGGGGTTAACCAATTTTATTATTTTATTCATTTAGATTTTTCTTCAAACCTAGGGCTTTTTTCAGATTTGTAGAAAGATCTGTCTTTTTTATCAATGGCCGTGTTCCCTAGATTTACGTATCTACAGATGGTGCCACATTGAGAATTAGATATACTGATGATGTTTGAATGGTTCATTAGTGGCCTTTCACCCAGCATGTCAGGTGTCTTTGGTGCATTGTTAGCTGACAAAGAGTTCTGAATTTTCCCTACAGATTTACATTGCCATCCTAAGCAGAGGAACAGCCTTCTAAGCCCATTGACTGAGGTGTGGCTCTGTTTTGGATTGCCCCAATACTGGTGCTAAGACCAACCTGATGTTTTATTTACTACAAATTTCTCTTATAGCCTTTCTCTGAGAGCCAGTTTGGTGTAGTTTGATTCCCCACTCCTCCACTTGCAGCTGCTGGATGACCTTGGGCAAGCCATAGTTCTGTCAGAGCTGTTCTCTAAAGGACAGTTCTGAAAAGAGCTCTCTCAGCCTTACCTACTTCACAGGGTGTCTGTTGTGGGGAAGGGAAGGGAAAGGAGTTTGTAAGCCGCTCTGAGACTCCGAGTGAAGGGTGGGGTATAAATCCAATCTCTTCTTCTTCTACTACTACTAGATGGCCAAAGAGCAGTTTACTCAGCAAGACACTTGGATCGAGGTGGATTGACACTGCTGATTCTTCTTGATCTATCGGCAGCGTTTGATATGGTTGACCATGAGGTGTTAACCCACTACCTCACCAGTGCTGGGTATGGGGGCTTGCCTTGCAGTGGCTGACCTCCTTTCTCCAGGGTCAGGGATAGAGGGTGGCATTTGGGAGGGAGTTATCCCAGCAGCACTCACTGGAATGTGGTGTCCCACCGGGAGCGATTCTTTCCCCAATGCTGTTCAATATCTATATGCACCCCCTTGCCCAGATTATCTGGAGGTATGGGCTGAGTTCTCACCAGTATGTGGACAACACCCAGCTCTGGACAACACCCAGCTCTATCTACTGATGGACAGCCGCCCACACACGGCCCCAGGAGATCTGGACAAGGCGTTACAAGCTGTAGCTGGATGGCTACAATAAAGTCAATTGAAGCAAAACCCATCCAAGATGGAAGTCCTGTACCTGAGTCACATAGGATTGGGCCAGGGGATCAGGCTCCAACCTTCGATGGGGCTCCATTGGTGTCTTCGTCAGGGGTGAAGAGTATGGGGGTGTTCCTGAATGCCTCCCTTTCAATGAGACAGAGCAGGCAGTTGGCCCCATACCTAACTCCCCGGGACATAGCTACAGTGACTCATGCAATGGTCACCTCCAGACTGGACTATTGTAACTCTCTCTATGCGGGGCTGCCCCTGACTCTGCTCCAGAAGTTGCAGCTAGTGCAGAATTCGGCAGCACAGGTGTTGACATCAATGCCTGTGTGGGCTCATATCCACCCAGTGCTACGTGAACTGCACTGGCTGCCTATTGAATTCTGGATCTGTTTCAAGATGCTGGTACTTACTTTTAAAGCCCTATACAGACAGGGGCCAGCATACCTTAGAGACCACCTCTCCCCATATGAGCCCTGTAGAGCACTGAGGTCCACAAACCAACATCTCTCGAAGGTCCCCAGCCCCAGGGACATCTGACTACCCTCAACCAGGGCCAGGGCTTTTTCAGCTCCGGACCCCACCGGGTGGAATGAGCTCTTGTATGAGATCAGTGCCCTGCGGGTCTTACTGCAGTTCCTCAGAGCCTCCAAGATGGAGCTCTTCTACCGGGCTTTTGGTTGAGGTGGCAGATGTCCCCTCCAGTCTCCCACCAGTGGCCTGAATCTGAATAGACATCGGGGCACCCACCATTGTATTTTAAACAATCTGAATTGACAACTGATCTGTTTGTTTTTACATGGTATTTATGACTTTATCCTGTTTAAACTGTTATTCTAATATTGTTCTAACTGTATTATACTAATTGATGTAAACCACCCTGAGCCCGTGTACAGGAAGGGCAGTATATAAATCAAATAAATAAATAAAATAAAGTAGTAATTAGTCTCATGTGTAAGTAGAGAATATGGGTGAATCCTCACAGAGATGTTCCTCAGGTCTTCAGAGTATACAGTTCACATTAAATTGGTTGACAAATTTATCCTTGATTCATGCTGATACCATTGAGGGGGGTGGGGGGGTGAGAGTTTTCTATGGCTTTTGGTTGGGAAGAATGAGGATATCCCATTCCAAAAATGTCTGAGGTTGTAGTCACACGGCATGGGATTCCCGGTTAAAATCCCGCTTGGATTTTTACCGGGTTTTTTTCTTCCGGGTTGGGATGTTTACAACATCCGGGTGTTTACATCCCAATCCCAGCAGTGGTGGGGGGCACCCTTCCTGCTTACAGGAGAGTGCTCTACACCCCTTTCCGCTGCTGCCGCCACTGCCAGCCACCACCGCCAGCTGCTGGTGGACCCGTCCTGGCTTCCTGGCTCACCCCGCACTCTGCTCCAGGCTCTGAGCCCTGCCAGTTGCCGCCTACTAATTTTTTGGGTAAGAGATGCAAGGGAGGGCTAGGCGGCGGCCCGCGGGGTTCAGGGCCAGGAGCGGAGCATGGGGCAGATTTTTTTTCTCCTGTTTTTGCAACTGCAAAAATGGGGAGGGAAACAGGGACAGATGATCTGAACAGCCCTCTCTCACAAACATTGTGAGAGAGGGCTGTTCAGATTGGCTCACTCATGCATACTTTCCACTAAGACCCGGAAAATTCTAGTTTTTTCAGGGGTCCTTTAAAATGGGAGAAAAGTGGAAGAGTTGTGCGAGTGAGTGAGCTTCAGAGTGGGATCCGAATGAATGGGCGCATAAAGAGAAAGAGCATACAGTTCTAATTCCTGCTCTTAAGTCCCGTGTGACCGTGGCCTGATACTGTTTTCCAGCCAGGAGATGATGCAAGGCAGGAAGGGTTGCATCAGTGCTTAGTTCTTGTGGCTCTTCTTACATGCCCAGGAAAATGCTGATCACTACTTTGCGGTCAGGAAGCAGGTTTTTTCCAGGCCAATTTGGCTGGAGATCCTGGAGGGTTTTTGTCATTTTCTGGGCAGGAAACAGTGGTCACGGGGGGGTGGGGGGCATTTGTGAATTTCCTGCATTGTGCAAGGAGTTAGACTATATGACCCTGGAGATCCCTTCCAACTCTGATTCTGTGATTCAATCCTAGATATATAATATGTTCTAGAAGAGCAACAGTATGTGGTCTAAACCTTTCACCAACGTTTGAATTGAGTGTTCTTGTTTGCCTATGGTCAGCAGTATGAAAAGAAGAACAGGGTAGCTCAGAGCTGATTCAGTGGCAAGCTGCTTATATCTTTTAATCAGTTATATCTGCTTAAGAAATAAACATAAGCACTGTCTAAAAAATCTATTGTGGACATGTTTCAGCAAGCACTATTGACAAATTATACACATCTGAAACATCATTGGATAACCAATCTAGCTGAAAATTGTACTTTCCTGATGGTAATCATGAGGAGAACTCTGCTGTTATTTAACTAAGGCCCATTATGCACGCACATCTTACTACAGATTTTCAGAGCAGTAAGCCTTTAATCTTGACTTCAGATTCTGTACCCACCTTACACACCATTATTTTCCCTCTGGTGTATTAATTCACTTTTCTAAATCAGGGTGGAATATCATTTGTGACGTGTGAGGGGTGGCATCCAAAGTTCTTTAGTTGCCATTATCGCAGCTATGCAGTAGCATCCAGTAAGCACCTTCCATTTAAATCCTCGTGGTTCAGGTTTTGTGCATGCATTTTAGCTTTAATTGGTTGAATGAAAGGAATCAGAAAGGAATACAGGCAAAGGGGGGGGGGGGGGGACCGATGTTGAAACTGACCAGACATTTTTTTTTTGAAACTGACAAGCAGCAGTGAAACCCCATTTTCCGTACTGCTGAGCACTAGGAGATTCTCTGCTGTGTTATCGACCACTGTGAAAAATGGGGAAGAGTCACAAGATCACATAATATGGGGAAACATGTTGAGTGTATAGAACGGTACAGCACGGTAGAACCCATGGACACTGGCATTGCAAGCTATGATCATTGTCAACATGTATGTGTGTGTCTGTGTGCACGCCTGTGCAAAATCATCTGCAACTCCACCATACTTTGCACAGGGCTGCAATTTGTATAGGGGAGGAATCCTCTGGCAGAAGCTCTAGAGAGCTTTTTAGTCTTGTGCTACTAAATTGAAAAAAGCACTGTGCTTTGTAAAAACAGGTCATCTGAACCAGTGCTTTCAGTATTAATTTTTAACTACCCTTAACATTTCTAGTCTCAGTTTTCCTCTACTAAATGGGCTATCAAAAAGTTATATACAGTGATACATCCAAAGGAATGGCATGCTATTAGAGTTGCCTTGAAATGCACACATATGGAAAGGAACACATGCCACCAAGGGCTGGAGCCTGGCCCAGGGCCTACTCACCCATGTTTCAGTGCCTGACATGAATCCGTTTGGTATGAAGCCTATTTGATCTGTGCCTAATGAGTTACTCTTCCTTTCTGTAAGCCATATGAATTACTATACAAATGCAAAACGAGTCACTATTTATTCGTATAAGTGTTTATCCGTTCCTAATCCCTTTCTATTCTCAGGTCCCCGACCGGGAGTTAGCAACCATTAATCAACCCGCCCCGAAGGAATGCGGAGTCTCCCTCGCTGAGTGCTTCACCTCCCTTTCCCTTCCCCCCCCCCCGCTTGCTTGGCTTTGCTTTGCCTAATGGTTTACGCATGTGCGCACTGAGCGGTGTGCCTTCTGGTGTGTGTTATCTCCTCCCCTGTGTCCTTGGCCAGGGGGAGGAAAGGATCCTCTGTGAACTGGGAATTTGTTGTGTTTGCAGGTTTTGAGAAACTGGTTTTTAGACTCAACAACAACTGAATAACAACTGTAATCCATGAGAATGCTTTTGGAGGTTCCTGGGAACTACCTTTCCCGTGTCTTTCGTGGGAACCAGTAGTACTGGTAGTAGTGCGACAAAATGCTGTGCACTGATTGGCAGCATATCTATAATCATGTAGCAGTTTAGATCAATGGATTTACATCAGTTTACATCAATGTTTACATCAGTTTACATCAGTTTACATCAATGGATGTAACCCATAGCATTTCATTACTAACAGAACAAGTGTATGACTCCAGTGATCTTTCTACAAGTAAAGGACTTTTTTCTCAAAAGACCTGTTGTGGACTATATTCATTGGGACATTCTCACAGACTGTTAGTAATCTCCAATTGGGAGAACAATCCATCACCCCGCCACGGAAGATGATGGCATTGAAATCCCTGTTACTGACAGAGAAGAGCAAGGCCCTTCGGAGGAAGTGCCGATCCAGCTACCCAGCACCAGCGGAGTGAACCTACGACCTCGTGAGTCGAGAGGGGTCCAATCCTGGGCTCAGTTCAGCATGGGAGCTGGAGAATCCTGGTCCCCAAGATGGGAACGGGCCCCTGATCCTCGATCCTCCAGGGAGGTGAGAGAGGATCTTTGGAGCCCACGCAGACCGGTGAATTGTGGAAGCAGATGGATTGTTGGTTCAACATGATCCAGCAATGCCTGCAATGCGAGATGACAGCAATGATGACAGATCTCCTGAATGTGGTGGCGCAAGTACTCCACTAGCAATTGGGAGCTGTGGGGGGGGGGAGCTGGAGCTCCGGCACTGCCAGCACAAGTCCCTGTGGAACCTTTGTTCCCACCCCCTGTGCCGGCCCCAGTCCAGCCGCCTGCTGTGCCAGCCCCGGGACCTGCTTCAGTCAACCGCTGCCCGGTGCCCACCAAACTGCTGGGAGCTACTTTCAACGGCAATCCCGCAAAGCTGCAGTTTTTTTATCATCGAAGCGGGGAGATGTATGCAGAATTGGGGCCACCTGTTTCGAGACAAGGGAGATCGAGTCAGCTACTTGGGATCGCGGCTGCGAGAGGAGGCGACTGATTGGTATGTGAGTCTTCACAACCCCCCTGGCCCCGAGCTGGACAACATTGACGACTTCATGTGGATGCTCCAGCAACAATATGAAGACCAGATGAGTGAGGAGAAAGTCATGAATCAGGTACGCAATCTTGTGCAAGGGAAGGCATCAGTGAAAGAGTACACGGCAGCCTTTAAAAGGTTAGAGGCAAAGATCCAAGGGTGGCCGGAGATAGTGTTTATAGAACAATACCGCCATGGGTTGAATACTGAACTGTACAAGACTGTGATAAGGAATGTCAAACCCCTCCCCACTCTTAACAGGTGGATTCAGGCGGCTGATAATGCGGAGGTTTGTTTTGCGCTGATTCGGATGCAGCAGCGCACAGCCTACCCTAAGGGCCCGCCGGATGGCAGAGCTACTCCAAAGTTTAAAGCAAAGACAGCCCCCCAAGATCTCCAAACCCACTGGATGAAGATGGGTCTCTGCACCCGCTGTGGTGAAGCGAGGCACTTTGCCTCCTCCTGCCCAGCAGCCTCTCCAAAAGGGGGGAGATCCACCCCGGCCACTACACATTCTGCTGTTAAGTGAGGGGGAGTTCCAAAGCAGACAGCTCTACAAGTGCTGGAGCCAGATGATCCCACGGCCACTGAGATGGAAGCTGAAGCCCAGCCACAGGGAAATGGCCAGGACCTGCTCTAGATGGCACAATGCAGCAGGTTCCTCCAGCCAAGGCGCCGCAAACGGTGAGCTCCCCAGGGCCCCTTCTCTATTTATTAATGACTGTTGTCAACCCCACCCAGGGTACCCAGATGCGAGTACGAGCCCTAATTGACTCTGGGTGCGCACGAGATCTCATCAGTCCCATCGTGGTCGATGGGTTGGGGCTGGGAGTTCAAACCTTGGAGGAGCCACTGCATTTCACGCAGATGGATGGCTCTGAGATGAAAGATCCGTGTACTTTCGAGACTGATGCAGTGATTATGGGGACAGGGACCCATTGGGAGCAAAGACATTTTATTGTGACCCCCAATGCGCAATTTCCTCTGGTGTTAGGGAGTCCCTGGCTGCAAGCGCATGATCCACATATTCATTGGAGTGCAGGGAAAATTACATGGGTTTCTCTGGGTCGTCAATCCCACCATTGGAATGCAGAATGGGGCCCCCTGCCTGGAGTCGAAAGGGTATGCCTGGCTAAGGAGGAGGTGGCGGCTATTCCGGCTGTTTACAGAGACTTAATGGATATTTTTGAGGAGAAGGAAGCCGATGAGCTGCCCCCCCATTGGAATACTGACTGTGCTATTGAACTACTACCCGGGCAGAAGCTCCCTAAAAGGAAATTATATGCCATGTCCCCCCAGGAGAAACTTGAGCTCTGTAAGCTCATAGAAAGGGGATTTATTAGGCCAGCTACTTCCCCTTTTGCCACCCCTGTGCTGTTTCAGAAAAAGAAAGGTGGGGGGCTGCAACTGTGTACAGACTACAAGGGTTTGAATGCGGTTTCCACTTCAAATGCTTACCCCCTTCCCCTCATCAAAGACTTATTAAACAAAGCCAGCAAAGGGAAAATCTTTTCTAAACTGGATCTTCGAGATGTGTACTTCAGAGTGCGTATAAGGGAGGGGGTCAAATACAAGACAGCTTTTAATACTCCCCGGGGCAATTTGAGTACCTCATTATGCCCTTTGGCCTCCAGGGGTCTATGAACTTAATTAATGAAGTACTGCATAAGCATTTGTTCAAGGGGGTCCTTTGTTATCTTGATGACATCTTGCTGTATTCAAATGATTTAGAATCCCACATCCAACTAGTGAGAGAGATGCTCACTACTTTGAGAGACAATAAGCTGTTTGCTAAGCTGTCCAAATGTGATTTTCATAAGACTGAAATTGATTTTTTGGGATACCGGATCTCCCCCCGTGGTCTGGAAATGGACCCTGAGAAAATCAAGGCGGTTGTGGGGTGGGAGGTGCCCAAAACTCACAGACAACTTCTGAGTTTTTTAGGCTTTGCCAATTTTTATCACGGCTTCCTCAAAGAACCCACTACAGTTTACCCCTCACAGATCTACTTAAAACAAAAGGGAGGGGTGCAGAAGCCTCTAAGCTGGGGGCTAAGTTAAGGTGGACTCCTGATTGCCAACAAGCCTTTGATACGTTGAAGAAACTGTTTACCTCTGAACCCATTCTAGCTCACCCCGATGAAACCAAAAAATTCATTGTACAAGTAGATGCATCGGATGTGGCTATGGGGGGGCTATCTTGCAAGAGGGGTTGAATTGTTGCCTTTTGTGGAATATAGTTACAATAACTCTGTACATTTGTTAGCCGAATTGCTTTAATTTACGTTCAGCAATTGGCAAAATAACGGGTTCTTGCCAACTATACCAAGGTCCCACCCCTTCCAGGAGTTCTCAGAAAATAGGCACGGAGGCTGAGTGGTTTCATTGACTGATGTTTACTGCAAAATGTTGTTCAAACATACAAGGAATAATAATAAAACCACATACACACAAGGTCTAAGGAAATCAGACAGAAAATAGCACTGTTGCATGAGCAGGAGTATCGTTGAGGGGGAATATGTTACCTGTCTTGGTGATGGGTGGTTCACTTCCACAAGAAGAATGAGGGAAGATGAAGAGGAAAAATATGGGAGACGAGATCTGAACCTGCAGATACACACCTAGTCCTGACTGCTCAAACCAGGGATTAAAGATGGAGGTAAGGTGTTGGGTACAGGAAGCTGGACATGAGAGGTTGGTAAGAAGATAGGGGTCGAAGGTGGCTAGCAGTGTGTTTCTGTTGTGCAAGATCTTTTATCAGGTAGCATTGGGGCGGGCTGCACTGACCACATCCCATTGTCACACCCACTAGTTTGTCCGTCCCTACTAGCCTTACTATTGGTCAGTGTCATAGGGAGGAGGAGGCAGGAAGGAGTGGGCAATATTGCAAATCTAGGTGCTAATCAGGATCTAACACCTGGGCCATCTGGTCGGTCTTCTTGGCGCCAATCCTTGGTCTCATGATGGCTTCGGCCAGGTCACTCAATGGTTGATGATTAGTTGCTGGGCAACCTAATCTCTTACAGGAACTTTGGGGGAAGGTGTGAGGAGGCCAGCGTAAAGGAGAAAAAGGACCCTTTGAAATGGAGTCTTGGTCTCCCTGTTGGTGAAAGGAACTGAGGATCTCTTTGAAATGGAATTCTGGTCTTCATGTAGGTGTGAACTCTGAAGGGAGTCTCCCGCTGTGGGCTGGAGCCTCTCATAGCAATAGAGAGTGCCTTGCCTTAGGCAGAAAGCCAACCCAAAGGTCAAACTTATGATTTTAACAGTTCATAAGAGCATATAGAATGCCTTGCTGGCTTACAATTCCCCCCCTTGGGACTCTGGAGGCATGAGGTGGAAGAGTCCCACAACAGGAACTGGAACAAGGTGCTGGCACTTCTGGAGGTCTGGACACTCTTCTCTCGTCAGGTCTCGTCTGGTCACGTCTGGTCACAGGGGGCCCCAGGTGTCACTACTCTATCAGGGGACGGACATAAAAAAAACTGAACCTATTAAAAATTCCAAATTACTCGTAGAAGGATCCCATCACCATGACAGATAAGGATGACCCATAAACAGTTGCAGCAATATATACATATACTTTCAAACTAATTCATCAAGGCATTAGTAAAAATCATTCGTGTGAAGTAAAAATGTCTTAAAACAGCAGAAATCCATGGGGACTAAAAGGGTTTTCCTAAAAGGGGGCAATTCATATTAACTAAAATGCATAAAAGGAGGCTTAAAAGGTGGAGCAATTTACACTATCCAAAAATTCATAAAACATAGAAATTCATATCTATGTGGATATACATTAATTTATAGGAGAATGGAAAATTCATGGTAAAAGGAAGAAATTCTTATAGGTATAGATATGGTAGTTCATACTAGCTAAAATTCATGACATAAGAACACATGATATTAATTCATGGGAGAGACTAAAATTCAGTATAAAAATAAAGAAATTCATGTGGAGGGTATAGGCAACCACAAATTCATAGGGGGCCACTAATTCATTAAGCTAAGGAGTTCATATAGTTAAAACATCTAAAACTTCATTAAAATCATAGGCAGCAAAAGAATTCATAGGAGCAGAATTTCATACATTCATTAAAAGGAAATTCATCTGAGGTAGGTAAAAACACAATTCATACAAACAGTTCTTCGTCCTTCCCTCCTGCACAACTGGAGCTGTCCCGGGTGCTGGCGTGCGCAGGAATGGATTGGAATAGTTAGGAGGAAGGCGTGCTATACATAGCAGCTAACATCACAACTCATTGATTTTTGGCTTTTGGGGGCAGTTTGCAGGCCTCGATCGCTTCACACAATTGCCTCGGTCCACTTCGGTCCTTTCCGGCTCGACATGAGTCATTTCGGCCAGGAAGGAAGAGACCGGTTTGCATATCGGGGAGTCTCCCCCCCTTGCTCTCAAGAAGCATTGTGGGTGCACTTGTTTGAAGAAAAGAAGAGAGATGGTTAAAGCAAGAAAACACATCTCACACAGTCATAGCAAGCGGGTACAGAATAAACATTTTCTCTATCAGGGGGCAGTATTATAAAACGTGTAAAATTAATCACAGAAACTTCCAAAGTAGTTGAGAGCAGGGTTCTTCCTTGGGTCAATAGGGCCAACCCATCTTCCCTTCGGGGCAGGGCGAGACTTCCAGTCATGCCTGCCGAACCCTGGGGAGTATATGCGAGAGAGACCTTGAGACTCCGTGCAAACAGTGGGTTCAGGAGGTGTGACTGCGTTGGCTCTCGTTCTTTTAACTGGGGCTATTGGGCTCTGTGGGGACATTGTCAAGCGTACCCGTTTTAACTTGGGGGCTCCCTCTGGGAGCTCCCTCCTTATACAGTCAAAAGAATAGATTTTGGTTCCCCCTCTTTCCGGACCCTAATGGTTTCTCCCGTATTTGGCCGGGCCATTCGGGCATTTGGATCTTTGGGTCACTCTGATGATGTCACTAATGGGCCGAAGAGGTTTGGCTAGACTCGGGGACGGGGGTCTACGAGTATGCAAATGAACGTTCAAGGGGAGCATGATGGGGAACAAAGACGTTTTGGAGAACAAAAATTCATTAAAAATGATAGAAAAGGAGGAGAGACCCATGAATTGGGTTGGGTCTCTAGGCTTTAGGACAGCATAGGAAGGAGGGCTTGGCAGATCGCACTGTAGCTTGGAAGGAGGCGAAAACTAAGGGCTTGGTCTGACAGAGCCGGGATTCGCAAGCACTGGGGCCTTTCAGGCAGGGAAGGCTGGCACGCCTGTAAACGCCGTGCAACTTCCGAACCCCCAGTCTGCACAACTTGCACTGGGGATAATCAATTCCCGCATTAGGATTTTTTCAGTTGAGCACGCTGCAGATTGCTGTGGGAGTGCCATGATTGTCACTAGGGTGAAACTCTCTGGTTGCGCTCATGGGCAGAATGAAGTCCCGCATCATCTGGCTGCTCCTGCAGCCGCTGGCTTTTACAGGAATCATTACACCTCTTACATTAGCAAATAGCTCAGCCTCTATACTCC
The DNA here is from genome assembly GCA_029233225.1 of Lepidodactylus listeri. Lineage (NCBI taxonomy): Eukaryota > Metazoa > Chordata > Lepidosauria > Squamata > Gekkonidae > Lepidodactylus > Lepidodactylus listeri. Next base: position 3,481,493 of record JARCFY010000011.1, read on the forward strand.
TCATGGTTCGTCAGGGCCTAGGCCCTCCCAATACTGGTCAAAGAATAGAAGCAAACAAAAAGAAACTTTTCATGGAGAGCTCTCTCTCCATTAAAACAATGAATAAAAATAAGACAAAAATGGGAGTAAAAATAGGCTCATGCGTTTGGAGAAAATTAAAATAGCGTTTGGAGAAAATAAAAATAAACAAACTGAAAAATATTCAATAAGGCACGCATGCGCGTATGCAAATTAGCGCATGGCAAAGCATGATGGTAATAAAAATAAAAATAATTTTAGCGGTGGAAAGAAAAATAATTTTGAAAAATTCCAATGATTGATGGTTGTGCCATCAATTGGGTAACACATGAGATAGGATAAAGCAAAACTGGAAGCGGTCACCATAACTTGCAAGTGTGTCCCAGAGGGTGGCAAGCAGAAACCTCTGAGCTTGGTTCAACCTTTTTGAGAGAGGGCACATTCTGACCAGGTCAGGCTTGCACGTGCACTACCTCTCTTTCCTGGCTCCTCAGAGCTCAGGGCCTGGACCTGTATCCTATCCGGAGAAGGCTCCACTGTTTGTCTTTTGACAATATAGTCTTCTGGGTTCAGTGCACACTGAATCCAGGAGGGCAGTGGATAGATCTTCCGAATATGTGCAGGGTGTGGGAAACGGTCTCAGCGGCCGCCTGCTCCGCATATATTCCCTTGGGTCCGGTCAATCAATGCTGCTACCTCATGGGTCTTATGGGCCTACCCAATTGTGGTCAAAGAGTAAAAACATACACAGCAACAAACAAGGAACTAGAATGAAAGGAAATTCACATATAGAGACGACACAGGAACAGTTTGTACACTAGGGGGCATAGTGGGGTTCAGCAGTCAGAGGCCTTGGATGCAAGATGCATCAGGGCTTGAAAATGTGTGGCTTTGGTGCTGGCTTCAAGTTTCCTAATTTGTTTCCTTACCCAATATACCAATCCAATTAAATCCAAAATGATTTGAAATCCTAAAATTACAACTTTTGGGTGGAGCGCCAGATTTAAATATCCCATCGCAGCCGCCCCTTTCTTAGAGTCCGAGTCTTCTCCATCTTCAATCTCTGAGCTTTCAAATCCATACATACTCTCCTGCTCTACCAGTGAATCATCTGGTTCAGTCTCTGTTTTCTTCCTCTTGTGCTTTTCCAAAAACATTCTTGCTCTTTCAATGGAGTCAATTTTAAATTTCTTATCTTTGTAGCTGAACAACAGTCCCTCTGGAATGTCCCATCTATAAGGAATAGTCTCTGACTGCAACCATAAAGCCAAACTCCTATACGCTTTCCTTCTCTTTCTTATTTCAAATGAAATATCTTTTAGAACTCTAATTTCTTTTTCCTGTATCTTCAGAACAGTTCCATTCGTGGCTTTTAACACCAGATCTCTGGTTGAACTTTTTGAGAATCTCACCACAATTTCACCTGGCAGTTGCTTCTTTTTAACATATTCTGGATATGTCCTATAGGTCATATCCATGTCACTTTGAATTGTCGCTGCTTGCCATCCTGTCAAAGGTGCCAATGCATCACTTAATATTTTCTTCAGATTCTCTCCTTTTGACTCAGGAACGTTCTGAAATCTCAGGAAGTAGTTTGATCAATCCATTTGAAGCTTTAATATGTTGTCACTTTGAAAAGATATTTCTTTTTCAGTTTTCTGCAGTCTTGAGTCATTTTTTTCAACTGTTGTTTTGACATCTAGGAGTTCTTGCTGGAGCCTTTCTTGCTTTCTGTTTGACTCTCTGGTTTCAGTTTGCATCGTCTCCAGTTTAGTGTTGATTGAAGCCAGTTGGTCCAGGGGTCGCAGTGCCGCCGTTAATACCGCATGCAGCTCAGATCCACTTTTTAAAATAGGAAGCGAACTTCCAGGTTTTGGAGAAGCTCTCCCCGCCATTTCTTCCTGCAGTAGCCGATTGTTTACAGATAGATAAGAGATCTCAAAGGGGACATTCTTGATTTGTCACACTGATGCCTTTCTCAAGCTCTTCCTCTGCCCCATGCGATCCAGCTCTCCCACACATTTATAACGCCTCCAAAACAGCAACAAGACCATGGAAAAGTCTCCGAGTAAGTTACGAGGGAGGGGGTGGGGGGATCCAATCCTCCTAGCCCACCCCTTAACACTTCATATCAAAAGATCAGGAGACTCACGATTCAGCCATTGCGTATCTGGTAGACCATCACCTCTCCGCTCTACATTTTCTGCAGCTTCATGGCAGCGCTTCCAGCAGCCCGAGGGCCTCCTCCGGCAGGCGAACCTCTAGGGGTAAAAAGGAGCCTCAATCCCATGATCGCCACCGCAGGGAGAGGCTACCTTCAAGCACCCCAGGCAGGGACCCTTCCCTAGGCTCCCTGGGGGTCCGGTACCAGTCCGGAACCTCTTCAACCTGCCGAGAATGGGTCGCCTCTCCTGCAGTTGCAGAGAGAAGTGCCCGCCATTAAAGTGCCTGAAACCAAAAGTCTCCTGGTAGATAATCTTTAAGGGGGCAGAATGTCAGTGCCTGACATGAATCCATTTGGTATGAAGCCTATTTGATCTGTGCTTAATGAGTTACTCTTCCTTTCTGTAAGCCTGTTTGATCTATGCCTTAATACACAAGTGCCTAATGAGCTCTTTCTTTCTGTAAGCCATATGAATTACTATACAAATGCAAAACGAGTCACTATTTATTCGTATAAGTGTTTATCCGTTCCTAATCCCTTTCTATTCTCAGGTCCCCGACCGGGAGTTAGCAACCATTAATCAACCCGCCCCGAAGGAATGCGGAGTCTCCCTCGCTGAGTGCTTCGCCCCCCTTTCCCTTCCTCCCCCAGCTGGCTTTCTTGGCTTTGCTTTGCCTAATGGTTTACACATGTGCGCACTGAGTGGTGTGCCTTCTGGTGTGTATCTCCTCCCCTGTGTCCTTGGCCAGGGGGAGGAAAGGATCCTCTGTGAACTGGGGATTTATTGTGTTTGCAGGTTTTGAGAAACTGGTTTTTAGACTCAACAACTGAATAACAATTGTAATCCATGAGAATGCTTTTGGAGGTTCCTGGGAACTACCTTTCCCGCGTCTTTCGTGGGAACTGGTAGCACTGGTAGTAGCATGGCAAAATGCCATGCACTGATTGGCAGCATATCTATAATCAGGTAGCAGTTTAGTATATCAATGGATGTAACCCATAGTATTTCATTACTAACAGAACAAGTGTATGACTCCATTGATCTTTCTACAAGTAAAGGACTTTTTTCTCAAAAGACCTGTTGTGGACTATATTCATTGGGACATTCTCACACTATGGGAGGGACCAAGGGATGGCACTTGGTGTGGTCAAGGGGCAGAGCCCATATGCTGTGGTTCAGAGCTAGGGGTCAAAAGGCAGAGCTGGCAGAAAACAATAACTCATAGAATTAATTTGAGTTGCTGAGATAAGAGGAGGGAAAGGGAAGCAGAAAGGGCAGCCAAGGACAGCTGCATCATTTTATTTAGGGAAACTGCTTTGGGAACACAGAAAGCCTCCAATGAAAATGAATGTAAAAACTGGCTCTCAGTTTAGTGCTGTATAAGTCTTAAATGCACAGTACTGCAAATTCTTAAAAGGCACGAGACAGTTAAAAATGAATCTTGCTCCTATTTCTCCCCTTACATGAAAAAACCCCACATATGGCATCTGGCCAGAATGGTGGGGGGAGAGAAATGTTAGTGGAAACCCAGCCATTATACATAAATTATCAATTAATTACAAATGTTATTATAATATAACACATTTCTTTTTTAAACAGTTCAGCAGTTTTTGCTATCATCAGAGGAAGGAAGTGATGATTTTTGGCTTCCCTTATGCTACACTCAGAAATGGCATAAATGCATTTGCTTTGCTGAATACTTAGCTCAAATATGTTGCTATGGAACAAACTTTCCCTAGGGCAAACTGTAACATCCTATTGGTTAAGTGATGCATTAGATGTACAAACAGAAAAATTAAAGAAATAAAAAACCCAAGTATGTTGCAGAATGTTTCATGTTTGACTGCTGCTTCTAAAAATACTTCAGGTCAAATGCTCTCTCATAAACTAAGGTTGCACTGAAGGCAGCCACACTTCATCATGTTTTGTGGTTCATGACATCTGTTTTAAAATAACATTTCACTTTCAAAACAGTTTACAAGTAAAATCAGGCATAACAAAAGATTGGCCTCTGGATGAACCCAGCTATGACGCATATGAAATGTTCAGTTAGCAAAATTCAATGAAAAGTCAGCCCAACATAGACACCTGCGGGGCTAATCTGGTGATATATGTAAGCAGTTATACCTCAGTAGGCCACAGGTACCATTGCAGGTTGGTGTGCTTGAATGCAAACAGTTGTCAAAACAGGTTATTTTATTGATCACCCCCCTTGAACAACTGTTATGCATCTGAAAAATTCAGTTGAGATATGTCTTAAATTTAAACTAATTTAGCTATGGTGACAGTAGCAGTGGGCCAGAACCAATACAATAATTTCAGTTCTTTTTAGTATGAATGCCTGCATTTCTAAAATTCTTCTTCATCTTTAATTAAAAAGTTGTGGTCCAAGCACTGAAAAGCTCTCCAATTTCTGAACTTTAAAGCTACAACACCTTTAGAAGGCATCTAAGCAGACTATGGATGGATGTTTCTGATGAAGGTTCCAAGCCTTAGAAGGAGGAGGAGATTGAATTTATGCCGCGCCCTTCACTACCCGAAGGAGTCTCTGAGTCGCTTACAATCTCCTTTCCCTTCCCCTCCCCACAACAGACACCCTGTGAGGTAGGTGGGGCTGAGAGAACTCTTTCGAGAACTGCTCCTGAGAGAACAGCTCTGAAAGAGCTTGTAACTGACCTAAGGTTACACCAGCAGCTGCCTGTGGAGGAGTGGGGAATCAAACTCAATTCTCCCAGATTAGAGTCTGTATTCTAGCCATTACACCAAACTGAGTGATTTGTGCAGTCTTTGAATAAATCCAACTGAGACAAGAAGATCCATGAGATTGTGGGCTGTTTTTATCATTTTTGTTAGTACAGGTGTTTTTATGCATGAACAAGTTCCCATCTGCTCAGTAGATAGGACAGTCCTATGCATGAAAAGGTTTTTTTGTTTTTTGTTTTGTCTCGAACTTCCATAAATTGCTCAGGGTTTTTGAGAATGATTTAATTGTACTGCCTATGTTACCAGGGACTCAGTGTGAGCAACACACAATATTAATTATGTATCCTTGGAAAATCAACTTAAATCCTTGGAAAATCAACTCAAATTTAAACTGTGTAGAGATTGTTCCAAATACAAAGATGATGGATAAAGTGACACAAAAATAAGTGGCTTGGTACTTGTAGAATTCTATATGGCTGCTTAATTTATGGCAAATAGGCAGTGATCTGAGAAACATTTATATGTTGTTATTGGCTGCAGCTGGGACAAGGCATGTCACATCACATCAAATGATTTGAGCAATAGTTGTTCTGGCAAGATTTTGTTGATTTGTTATTGTCTGATATCCATACTGAGCCAGTTGGGGTTTTGGTGTTTGCTTGTTTCCTAATTTGCTCTTTGGAATCAGAATGTCGTTCTAGATTTGAGCAGAATACAGCATGTATCTCATATGCCAGTAATAGCATGAAAATTGTACATGGAAAGCGGAATTGTTTTTGCAGATCAAGAGACAGATATATCATGAATATTACAGGGAAATTATATTTTTAAACAGAAGCCATGAGGAAAATAGTATCACAAATATTACAGAGAAAAATAGTTTAAATTATGGACAAATAAACTGTGTGAGAACAGTTCACTTCAAAAGCATCAATAATTTACTGCAGCTGACCTTCAAATAAAATATAAGTTGCTGTGCCTCCAGGAATACTCTAAAAACAATAAATTAAATGCCAGTGTTGCTTTCTTTATCATTTATTTTTTAAAGCTTAACAAGATCAAATTGGAGGTTTGACCCTGTAAGGCTCTCCTTCCCCTTAGGTGAATGCAATTTAAAATGTACGGATGACAAAGTTCACTGTAAAATCCTGCAGCCATCCAGGAAGATGCTGATGGTCTTATTCATAATCATATAGTAACTTTATTCACAAGAAAGAATAAAGGAACACAAGGCCTTCCAGAGTCCTCCTTAGCAACTCCTCTAGTCAATTTATCCAGAGCTCTGAGTAAAACCTGGGTTGGAACTGCTCCAGATTTTAGAATCCTGGAACTAATATAAAATATGAAATGGACCACTGAACATTACAGTCACCACTTTCTTAAGTTGGTCAAGAAACACTATTTTCTTGAATCATAATCGAGCATATTCATCCACTGTCACAGTGGGAATGTAGTTTCAACTTGTGCACCTTTTTTCCCTGAGAAAGTAACGGTAGTATTTTGGCGCTTGATTCTTTTTATTCTCATTGGCACCCAAGCCTCTGTTCTTGTTTGAATACAGTATATGAATCCTTTCCCCACTGTATATGGTATCACTAACAATGCAAGTGTTCCAGAAAGACAATTAAGAAATAAAGACTTTGTTTTAACCTACAAGGCCTGACTTATTAGATCTAATCAGAAGTCTCACAGATTGTTCCAATCGGGAAGGAGTGAAACCCAGACCTGCACATGTCGGATGATAGGTCCCTCGTTCTCACTTCTACCCCTGAAACACCGGTCTCCATCACACCTGTGGAGCCGGTGACCATGAACTATGATTCCTATGCTCCCCTCAGTCGGGGGGGAGCCATAGGTGGTGCAGAACCCTTACCAAGGTATTCCTGGTCGACCTTTGGTGGAGGTACTTTGGAGTCCTGGGTCCATGACACATATGGGGAAAGGCGGTCCCTCAAGTAGGCAGGCCCCTAACCATATAGGGCTTTAAAGGTCAACACCAACACCTTGAACCGGGTCTGGTATGCTGTAGGCAGCCAGTGCAGCAGCCGCAGCACAGGCCGGATGTAGCCCCCCATAGGGAGGCCCATCAATAACCTGGCCGCGGCATTCTGCACTAGCTGCAGCCTCCGGATCCGAAACAAGAGTAGCCCCAAGTAGAGAGTGTTACAGTGGTCTAATCTCGAGGTGACCATAGCACGGATCACTGTAGCTAGGTCATCACGTTCGAGGAAGGGAACCAACTGCCTAATCAGCCGAAGATAGTAAAAGGCTGCCTTGGCAGTGGCTGCTACCTGGGCCTCCATTGATAAGGAGGCATCCAGGAGCACTCACAGACTCCTGACCCTCGGCGCCAGCACCAATGGCACCCCCCCCGAAGGACGAGAGTGGGGTCCCTATCCCCAGCCCGCTCCGACTCAAGCACAGGACCTCCGTCTTCGTTGGATTCAGTTTCAGCCGACTCAGTCTGAGCCAGTCCACTACATCTTAAAGGGCCTGCCCCAAGTCATCTGGGGTAGAGCCAGACCGACCGCCCAGCAACAGATACAGCTGGGTGTCATCTGCATATTGATGTCACCCAAGCCCATGCCTCCGGACAATCTGGGCAAGGGAGCACATATAGACGTTAAATAACATTGGGGACAGCACCGCCCCTTGAGGCACTCCACATACCAGTGGGTACCTCTGGGAGGTCTGTTCCCCGATCGCAACCCTCTGTCCCCGATCCTGGAGAAAAGAAGCAAGCCACTGTAAAGCAAGCCCCTGTATCCCCGAGTCGGCCAGGTGGTGGATCAGCAACTGGTGGTCGACCATATCGATTGCAGCCGACAGATCTAACAACACCAGCGCCACTGTACCGTCCTGATCCAGATGTCTTCGGAGGTCATCCGTGAGGGCGACCAGTACCATCTCTGTCCCATGACCTCGCCAGAAGCCAGACTGGAACGGATCCAGCATGGAAGTGTCATCCATAAAGCCCTGCAACTGTAACGCCCTCTCCAATACCTTACCCAAATAGGGAAGGTTGGACACCGGCCAATAGTTGGCCAATACGGCCGGGTCCAGAGATGGTTTTTTCAGCAGGGGGCGGACCATCGCATCCTTGAGTGCTCCTGGGAATAGCCCCTCAGTGAAGGACTTGATGATAATCTCCTGGAGAGCACCTTGTAGCCCCTCACGGCCAGCTTTTATAAGCCAAGAGGGGCATGGATCAAGGTTGCACGTGGTTGGACGCACAGCTGAGAGCAATCTGTCAACTTCCTCCAGGCTGAGAGGACTGAAATGATCCAGAATAGAACCAGAAGACGTGCATGGGGCCTCGAGTTCACTCACTGTCTCAACTGTGGCCGGGAGGTCCTGGCGGAGTAGCAGGATTTTATCTGCAAAATAGCTCGCAAATGCCTCACAGCCAATATCCAATTCCCTAACATTTGGCCTGCCCTGTGGCAGTACAGTTAAAGACCGAATTGTTCTAAATAATTGCGCCAGGCAAGAGCTTGCAGATGCAACCTTGGCCGCGTAGAATTGCCTCCTCGCAGCTTTGACTGCCACCTCATAGGATCTCATAAATGTCCTATAAGATGCTCTTGATACTCTGTCACGGGCTCGCCGCCACCGTCTCTCTAGTCATCTAAGTCCTCGCTTCATCAGCCTCAGCTCTTCGGTAAACCAAGGAGCTAGCTTAGAGCGAGGGCGCAGAGGACGTCGGGGGGTGATCTCGTCGATGGCCGTCGTGAGTCGGACATGCCAGTCCTCGACCAGCTCATCCAACGAGCTGCCAGGGGGCATGGGATCTCGCAGAGCCATCAGGAGCCGCTGGGGGTCCATCAGGCTCTGCAGGCAAACCAAAATACGCTTGCTGCCCAAACAGAGTCGGGGAGCCACCATCAAACGGGCCTTCAGGGCATAGTGGTCAGACCATGGCACCGCCGTAGCAGTGATCTGATCCACTGTAACCCCCGCCGCAAAGATCAGATCAAGCGTGTGCCCGGCCTGGTGTGTAGGAGTTGTTACAAATTGGGTGAGTCCTAGTGCCGCCATGGATGACACCAGGTCCATCACCGGTATAGAGGCCAGATCATCAGCATGGACACTGAAGTCACCCAGGACTATCAGCCTCGGGTGCTCCAATGCCCAGCCAGACACGGCCTCCACCAGCGAAGGCAGGCTGCTGGCTGGTGCGTTGGGTGGCCAGTACACCAGCCAGATAGCCAAACTCTCCCTAGCTTCCCACACCAGACCGGAACACTCAATGCCCGTGAGCTTCAGCGGTGGGAGCTCTCTGAAGGAGAAAGCCTCCCGAATGAACAATGCCACTCCTCCTCCCCGGCCCTCAGTCCGTGATTGGTAAAGGACCACAAACCCGGGTGGAGCTAACTGGGAAAGAGCTACTGTTTCCCCTTCTCGCACCCAGGTCTCGGTCACGCATGCCAGGTCTGTACCTTGCTCCAAAAGAAAATCCCTTAGAGTTTCGGTCTTGTTGTTAATAGACCTGGCATTACACAATACCAATGACGTAGGAGGGTCTTGCCCAGCCCCACTGCCTGTCACTCTCGGGATGGGACGCAGGCTGGAAGGAGGCCGAGCGTCTCTATTTCTCCACCTCCTTCCCTTAATTCCTGGCCTGCTCCCACCACTATACTTCCCCTGCCCCTGGAGCACTGGAATTCCCGGTCTAGCTGTCATCTGCTCTGGCAGCCTTCACACTGCTGACACAGGTCACAGGCCAAGCGAAAGTTTGTCAACTGTTGCCAAAAAGTACCAATCACCAGAGCAACTCCCTCCCTAGAATTAAAATTTAACATTTCCATTCCAACAGCATGGATAAAAGGCTAACATCTAATTTAAAACAGGCAAACTACTAACTAAGCACACTGTCCCCCCCCAACCTCTTTTCTTGTTGGGCCACAACAAGACTACTTACTATCTACACTATTCTACTACAAACTAAATAATATAGGGCAGAGACAATACCTAGCCTAAACCTACCTATCCTAAACTAATCTATAATTAAAATCCCGAGAAAAATGAGGGTGTGCCCAAAGCACTTCCCGACAGTAGTCCAGCTAGTCTTAAGCTGACAATGGTGTCCTAATCGGCTGTGATCACTTAGGGCTGATCTCTCCATCTGCGAGTCCTCGAACCCAGGGGCGAAGAAGGAGGAAAAAGAACCAGTCACTAATGATGGTGATGATGGTAATGATGACCGGGGAGGGATGCAACAAACTGTGCTGGGAGCAGCTGCGGGAGTGGTCCCTCCGGCTGGAGCTGGAGGGGGAGGTGGAGTGCCGGCTCAGCAGCAGGATGGCGGAGCAGGACCTGCGCAACAACCACCAGCGGGTCCCCAGCAGCCGCCAGCAGCACCAGCACAGCTGCCCCCACATCCTGTGGACCGGTTATACTGGCAGCCACCCAACGATCCCTTGACAGCTACGTTTGATGGGGATCCTGATAAACTCTGCTTTTTCATCATCGCAATTGAGCGGTTTTTGGGAACTTGGGGCCACCTTTACCCTACCGAACGTGAAAGGGTTGGCTATATTGGCTCTAAGCTGTGGGACACTGCAAGTGACTGGTAGGTGAGTTTGCACAACCCCCCGGGTCCTGAATTGAGATCAGTAAATGACTTTATGTGGGCCCTCTGGCAGCACTACAAGGATCCCTTGGGGGAGGAGAAAGCCAGGAATCAGCTGCAGAAGCTGGTTCAGAACTGATCCTCTGTAAGGGAGTACACTGCCCAATTCTGTAGAATAGCTGCGAAGGTGCAAGGTTGGGGTCAAGATCTCTTCATCAAGAAGTACCGGGAGGGGTTGAACCATGAGATATAAAGACTGTGTTAAGAAATGATCGACCCGCCTCGCTGGCGGCTTGGATGCGAGCGGCGGCCGACGTGGAGGAGAGGTTCACCCTGATTAAACTGAGTTCACCGGCCTCTCACTCCATTGCTAAGGGCACACCAAAGCCCAAATTTAAAACCGCCATTCAAGAGCTCCATGATGCTCAGTTAAGCAAGGGCTATGCATGTGGTGTGGGGAGAGCAGCCACTTTGCATCTTCCTGTCCCCTGGGAGCTCCGAAAGCACCGAAGACTCCCCAGCCGACTCCTCGAGTAACACCACGACCCACGAAAGGAGGTTTTAAACCCCGGGCATTACAGCTGGAAGGGGCAACAGCAGAGAGTGAGAATGCCACATTGGAAGCTGTGACAGCTCAGCCATCGAGAAACTTCCCAGACCTGTAGTAGGAGGCGCGGAGTTGCAGGTCCCCCCTCCGGCCGCACCGCCAATGGTGAGCAGTCCTGGACCTTTGCTCTATATGGTTGTGACTGTTATTGCCCCTGGAAGTGGCACCCATGTCAGGGTGTGAGCCCTTATTGACTCGGGGTGTGCTAGAGACTTAATTAGTCCATTAGTGGTGGTGGAGGGATTGGGACCCAAAGTTAACACGCTGTCTGAGCCTTTGCGCTTCACTCAGATGGATGGGTCTGAAATGAAAGAGGCTTGCATAGCAGAAACTGAGCCTCTGATTTTGGGGACTGGGGATCACTGGGAGCAGAGAGCCTTTGTCATCACCCCCCATGCCCAGTTCCCTATGGTATTGGGAAGCCCGTGGTTGGGAGCTCATGACCCATATAATAAGTGGAGTGAAGGGAAGATTACATGGGTCAATCCCAAATGCACACAGCACAAATGGAATCCTGGCTGGGGTTCAGGACCTCCCTCCACCCCCTTTGCTTGCTTGGTCTCAGAGGACTTAAACAAAATTCCCCTGGAGTACAGTGACCTGGCTGAGGTGTTCAGTGAAACAGAGGCTGATGAACTTCCCCCCCCCCCCCATAGACTGACTGACTGTGCTATAGAACTGTTACCTGGGGAGAAGTTACCAAAGGGAAAGTTATATTCTATGAGTCCCGCAGAGAGAGAGGAACTGCGAAAGTTTTTGTATAAAAACCTAGAGCGGGGTTTCATTCGACCAGCTAAAATCCCCTTTTGCTGCCCCTGTTCTGTTTCGGAAAAAGAAGGATGGGGCTTACAGCTTTGCACAGACTATAGGGGTTTAAATGCCGTTTCCGCCTCCAACGCTTATTTCTTACCACTGATCAAAGACCTGTTGGCAGAGGCAGCTAAGGGGAAGATTTTTTCCAAACTGGATTTACGGGAAGCCTATTTCCAAATGCGCATTAAAGAGGGAGATGAATATAAGACTGCCTTTAATACTTTAATACAATTTGAATATCAGGTTATGCCATTTGGTTTGACTGGAGGTCCAGGAGTTTTTATGAGCCTGATAAATGAAGTGTTGCACAAGCATTTATTTAAGGGGGTGCTCTGTTATCTTGATGATATCATTGTTTATTCACAAGACAAACCTTCCCATGTTAAATTGATGAGAGAAGTGTTGTCCACCCTCATGAAACATAAACTTTTTGCCAAACTGTCAAAATGCGAGTTCCACTGCACTGAAATTGACTTCCTGGGTTACCGCATTTCCCCAAAGGGTTTGGAGATTGACCCAGCCAAGGTGGAAGCAGTAATCACATGGGAAGCCCCACGCACACGCAAATAGCTCCAAAGCCTATTGGGATTTTGCAACTTTTACAGAACGTTCTTGAAAGACTTTGCAACCGTCACCCTACCCTTAATTGATCTATTGAAAACAAAGGGAAAAGGTCCTGAAGCCAGCAAGCCAGGTGAACGTCTAAACTGGTCACCTGGTTGTCAAGCAGTCTTTGACAAGCTAAAAAAACTTTTCACCTCAGAGCCTATCCTGGCACACCCAGATGAGACTCAAGAGTTCATTGTACATGTTGATGCTTCTGATGTGGCCATGGGGGGCGGGGCGATTCTGCAGAAAGGGAAGGATGGGAAGTTGCACCCTTTGGCATATGTCTCCAAAAAGTTTAATGAAACTGAAAGACACTGGTCAGTGTGGGACAAAGAGGCAGCAGCCATCCGTCTTGCCTTGTCTACCTGGAGGCATTGGTTAGAGGGGGCGCAGACGCCGTTTGAGATTTGGACAGATCATAAAAACCTGGAAGCGCTGCGGACCCGTAGAACTTTAAATGCAAAACAGCTCAGGTGGGCTGATTTCTTTTCCAAGTTCAATTTTAAACTGTGACATTTTCCTGGAACATCTAACTCCTTAGCAGATGCATTGTCCAGGCTTCCCCAGCATGATTCTAAGAGGGAAGAAGTGTTTGATTCCATGTTCTCGCCCGAGCAACTTAGTGGGGCTGTTGTCACTAGGAGCCAAAAGCAGCAAGCCGCCATGGCTCCCTCTTCTGAGTGGATTACAAAATGTGCGATGGAGTATTCTCAGCAGGATCGGGATGAATGGAGTGGGGAGGAGGGTTTGGAACAAAAACCCGATGGTTGCTGGTATAAAGGCTCAAAATTAATAGTGCCTCATTCTCTTAGACTGTCTGTTTTAAATGCTTGCCATGAATCTAAGCTTTCTGGACATTTTGGATATTTAAAAACGTTAAACTTACTTCAGAGGCAATTTTGGTGGCCGCGGATGTGTAAACATGTTTCAGACTATGTAACTTCATGCCAAACCTGTCTAATGTGCAAAAAATGAACAGGAAAGCCTCTGGGTCTTTTACAACCCTTGCCCACTCCCTCCCGGCCGTGGGAGGACATTTCCATGGATTTCATTACTGATCTACCACCCAGCAAAGGAAGGACTGTAATTTGGGTGGTAGTGAATTTATTTTCCAAACAGGCACACTTTGTCCCATTCAAAAAATTGCCTACAGCTAAGGGTTTAGCCAAAGTGTTCTTTAATCACGTGATAAAGCTACATTCTTTTCCTAGATGTATAATTTCTGATAGGGGAAGTCAGTTCGTTGCCACCTTCTGGCGGGAGCTTTTACAAACCATGGGCATTGAGCCAGCTCTCAGTTCTGCTTACCATCCAGAGACTGATGGACAATCCGAACAAACTAATCAAATCCTAGAACAGTTCTTGAGGTGTTATTCAAATTACCACCAGGACAATTGGGTGGATTTGCTCCCTTTTGCTGAATACAGCTACAATAATTCTGTGCATTCATCTACTGGTGTGTCTCCTTTTCTAGCGGTGGGGGGTATGAAGGCAACCCATTGCTGAATATCCTACCCCCCCCCACAGACAGCTCACCCTCTCCTTTTGAATCTTGGTGGGCTAAACTGCAAGACTCCTGGCCCCTTATTACCAAAACACTGGATCGGGCCAAAGCGGATTACAAAAAATACGCGGACCGGAATAGGGCTCCTGGTTGGGAATTGGAGTTTGGAGACTCTGTTTATGTGTCTACTAAAAACATTTGCGGCTTGCAGCTGAGCCGAAAATTAGGGTGGAAATACATCGGTCCTTTTAAAGTCTTGCGTCAGATCTCTCCTGTGTCTTTTGAGCTGGAATTGCCTAAATCACTGAACTCTGTTCATCCTGTTTTCCATTACAGCCTGTTGAAGAAAAATCCTGGGCCGAATTCCTGGCATCTGGAGACTCCAGCTCCTCCTCCTCTGATGAAGGAGGGGGAGCCACATTTTGAAATATCCAGCATTTTAGACTCTAAACTCAAACGCGGATGTTTGTTTTATCTGGTGAATTGGGTGGATTTTGGTCCTGAATGTAATGAGTGGGTGGCGGCTGATCATGTTCATGCTCCTCGTTTAATTTGTGCCTTCCATAAACGTTACCCTTCTAAACCTGGTGGGGCTTGATTTTGGGAGGGGCAGGATGTCAAGTTCCCTGTCATGTTTTGATCCCCTGTGGCTATTCCGGTTGCAGGTCCCGGCGGGAGCTTGGCATCTGTCTCTGCTCTGACGGTTCCTTCCCCTCCCCACTCCTCCCTCCTCTGGGTGAGATTATATGTTTTGCTAGACTTCAGTTATCTATGTTGACTACTCTTGTAAAATTGGGCAACTGGGCTCTGCTTCTCCAGGTGTCTTCTGCAGGGGCCTGCAAGTAGATTACACACAGGGTCGGGGTGGGAATGTAGTTTCAGCTTGCGCACCTTTTTTCCCTGAGAAAGTAACAGTAGTATTTTGGCGCTTAATTCTTTTTATTCTGATTGGCACCCAAGCCTCTGTTCTTGTTTGAATACAGTATATGAATCCTTTCCCCACTGTATATGGTATCACTAACAACACAAGTGTTCCTGAAAGACCATTAAGAAATAAAGACTTTGTTTTAACCTACAAGGCCTGACTTATTGGATCTAATCAGAAGTCTCACAGAATGCCCCTCCCCACACTATTTCCTCTTTCCCTTCTCCTGGCAACCCCCATATCCTCTGTCTTTTCCTTGCCTCATTCTCTCCGTCTCAGACATTCACTAACCTACGTTTTATCTGCATCCCATCTTCAACTATATTTATTATTTATTTACTTCATTTTGGGGACCAAAGCAGCTTACATTATTCTCTTTTCCTCCTTTTTTTCATGACAACAACCATATGAGATAGGTTAGTCTGAAAGAATGTGTCGGGGTCAGTCAGGGCTCAGCGAGGACTCCTCAGGAAAAGGAGAGCCCTGGGTAGCCAGTTCTGAGTCAGCAGAAGCCAACAAAAAGGAAAACAAACTGCAGGTTTGTCAGGATTCACAGCCAATAGCTGGTGCAGAGCCACTGACAATCTCCAACCCTGAATCAACAGGTGAAACTAAGTTAATCATTCCCAGCCCTCCAGTATCACCACACCCTTAGAGCACTGCAGACAAGGGGCTACAAGCAGACCTGCAGACAAGGGGCTACAAGCAGACCTAAAGTGTTCATCTCCTGCTTAAGTAGTTGCAGGATTACTCCCAAGCAGCTGGTTGCAGGCTTGACCCTTAGGCACATGCCTATAAAAACCAACCAAAGGAAGCTGTTAAGCATGGAAGCAACAAGTTGATCTACCTCTGACTTCGAGACCACTACATCCAAATCTGCCTTGTATCTGGACAATGCTTGAACCAGATTCTGTGACTTCTTAGACTGCCTCTAACTATGCCTCTTGGATTGCCCATTAATCTGCTTCATGCTAATACTCTGACCTAGTGCTTGGCCCTTGTACCAGACCCCGACCATGCTCTTCAGCTAACTGTGCACCCCATGCCACTACTTGCCAGCATGCCACATCTGTGACTGACCCAAATCACCCAGTGAGCTTCCACAGTAAGATAGGGATTTGAACCTGGGTCACCCAGACCCTATTCTGAAGCTCTAACTGCTACATCACACTAGCTTTCAAAGGCTGCGGTCACACATGCTAAATCATCCACTTTCAGTGCACTTTCCAACTGGATTTTACTGTCTGAACTAGCAAAATCCAGTTGGAAAGTGCACTGAAAATGGATTATTTAGTGTGTGTAACTGCAGCCATAGGGTGGCTGCTATTGAAGAGTAGCAAGCAGCCTGGTTTAAGTGAGTCCACTCTCCAAAGCAGCCATTTTTTCCAATGGAACTGATATCCAGCATCTGGAGAGCAGTTGTTGTTCTGGGTGATCTCCAGCTCCTGCCTGGAGGTTGGCAAATGTAATTTTACTGGAGGAAATGGCTGTTTTGGATGGTGGAGTCTAAGGCATTGTACCACTCTGAGGCCCCTCCCCTCCTCAAACCTCACCCTCCCCAGGCTCCATCTCCCAAATCTCTTTCCAATCTCCTTACCTCTGGTTGGCAACCCTATCTCCTTTCAACCCAACAGCCTACCTACCTTTATCTGTCCCTCTGTCTTAAGCTTTCCCACCCCCAGCAGCCTCTACCTAGGAAAACTGTGACCCAGTTGTGTGGTGTTGGCCGTTGGCTACTGCAATTAAAAGACACTTGTTCCTTGAGAGGAAAGCTATGGCAAACCTAGACAGCATAATGAAAAATAGAGACATCACCCTGCCAACAAAAGTCTGTATGGTCAAAGCAATGGTATTCCCAGTAGTAATGTATGGCTGTGAGAGTTGGACTATAAGGAAGGCCGAGCACCGAACAATAGATGCTTTCAAATTATGGTGCTGGAGAAGACTCTTGAGAGTCCCTTGGACTCCAAATCAGTCAATCCTAAAAGAAATCAACCCTGACTGTTCCCTGGAAGGCCAGATACTGAAGCTGAAGCTCAAATACTTTGGCCACCAAATGAGAAGGGAGCACTCACTGGAGAAGACCCTGATGCTGGGAAAGATTGAAGGTAAAAGAAGAAGGGGACAGCAAAAGGATGAGATGGTTAGACAGTGTTATCGATGCAACGCACATGAAATTAAGCAAACTCCAAAGGACAGTGTAAGGCAGGAGAGCCTGGCGTGATGTGGTCTATGGGGCTGCAAAGGGTCAGACTCGACTGTGCAACTGAACAACAACATCATAACATGATGGGATGATACATCATCTCTTTTTGCATTTCTTGTTTTCTTCCCCTTATCCCATCCATGTTGCTTATGGATTTTGTTGTATGCTCTGGAACACCTTTGCTTTTAGTTATGAGAAGCCAACATCTGTGCTGCAGAATTGAGTAAGTGTATGTAGACAACCAGTTTTCTTGTTTTCTGTGTACTTGAACTACCACTGGACCTATATGTATTGCTTTGAAAACCTTTTCTTAAGTTCCTTTTATCAAGCTTTCTTTTGCTTTAATGTGTGTGTTGCTGATGAGTCTTCAGAAACTAACCCAGTTTAAAATCAGTGGCACTCCCACAGGGAATCTTTTTCCAGGGTCTCAGCTTGAGGCAGGGTAGCATAGTTCTCAGACCAGGGCAGGTCAGCCCTGACAAGCTGACACTTCACAAATGAGCCATAATTTTCCTGGGTAGAAGCTGCCAGTGGAATGGAAGGAGGGAAAGCTGAAGATGGGGGGGGGGGCAGAGTTCCCATTAAGCTGTGCTAGGGGGTGCTGGTGCACAACATTTCAGAGGCCAGCTCAAAGGATTTCTGTTCAGCTCACAATCAAGCTTCCATAGGAAACAATGGAGGATGGGGGCACCTCCTTCTGGGGCCCCTAGAATTTGACATCCCTGGTCCAATCTTTTTGAACCTTGGGGTGGGGGGTGGTGTTGAGGAGAGCCACTGGCAGCTATGCTGCAAATCTGGTGCCTCTACTACAAAAAACAGCCCCACCAGAGCCCCAGATACCCCCAGTTTGATGTATTGGTTAAGACTGTAATCTGGAGAACCAGGTTTGATTCCCCACTCCTCCACATGCAACTGCTGGAGTGACCTTGGTTCAGTCATAAGTTCTTTCAGAGCTGTTCTCTCAAGGGCAGTTCTCGAGAGAGCTCTCTCAGCCCCACCTACTTCACAGGTTGCCTGTTGTGGGGAGGGGAAGGGAAAGGGATTGTAAACCAATCTGAAATGCCTTTAGGTAGTGAAGGGTGGAGTATAAATCTAATCTCTCCTTCTCTTCAGATTGATTCTCCAATGTAGCCTATGGGGCCCATTGACTATAATGATCCCCATAGGCTATAACTGAGCCAGAAAAAATGATTTTTTGCACACCCCTATTATGCTTTTCAGTATGATTTGTAAGCTGCCTTGAGTCACAGGAAAAAGTAGGATATAAATATCTGAATAAATAAGTAGTTTGGGCAAGTTGATAACATTTAAGCAACTTCCTGCTTGTTTGGTTAGGCAACATTCTGACAGTGATTATTCCACTTCTGTTATACTTAACCTGTAATGCTGTTTGTCATATTTCACTTAATAAAACAAAGTAGACAACAAGAGTCCTCCTTCCTCCCAAGTGCTGATATGTTTTCTAAGGGTCAGTGCAGGGCAACGGTCCAAGGCCAGGTCTACCAATATAGTGGACTGGGGCAGGTAGATCCGTTCTCCAGAGGCCAGGTCTACCAATATACTGGAAAAGGGTGGGTGGACCTGTTCTCTGGATGCCAAGTCTACCAATATAGTGGCCTGGGGTGAGTAGAACTGTTTTCTTGAGGCCAGGTCTACCAATGTAGTGGAAAGGGGTGGTAGACCTGTTCTTCAGAGGCCAGGTCTACCAATATAGTGGAAAGGGGTGGGCAGACCTGTTCTCCAGAGGCCAGGTCTATCAATATAGTGCAGGGGTGGGCAAATTGCGGCCCACGGGCCACATGCGGCCCGCCACAGAGTTTTTTGTGGCCCGCCAAGACAGTCGGAACGTGGTTTCAGTCAGGCCTCTCACTCCTGATTTCAAAAAAATTGTAGAAAAGTGTGATAGGGTACATTTGTCTCATTAAACTGATTCTAAAATTAAATGTGCTTGCAGCTATAGATGAATGAAATTAGAACAATAAATAAATTGAATAAAACTACTACTATTTTATTTAATTTATATTTATTGATTTTTATGATACAATTTATACCTTTTCTGAAATGCAAAAACTAATAAATGCAATCATTTTAAAAGTTGCGGCCCTCCGCTAACCTCCACTCCCACAAAGTGGCCCCTGAGCCAAAATAATTGCCCACCCCTGATATAGTGGAAAGGGGTGGGCAGACCTGTTCTCCAGAGGCCTGGTCTACCCCTGTTGAGGACATTTTGTGTTATGAAATTTGACTTGATTCTGTTTTCTCTTATGTTTAGATTATTCTTAAAATATAGTTTAAATATAGTTTAAAAGAATTCATTCTGAGATTTTACAAGGTTATGGAAATAATCTTCTAAAAATAATTTATGCAATAAATTCATGGCGGAACTGTTAGGACTTTTGTCCAATAATCAAGAATATTCAGGGTAATGGATCTTGCTTTTCTGGAAAGAAGAGATTGCTTCTTTTAGTTTAAAAGAACTTTATTACTAAAGGGAAAAGGGAAATGGGATTAGCTACAAATAAACAAAACATGCTTACTAAGCAGCATTGTGCTGTGTCTGCACACTAAGACATCCTACTACAGAGTGAAAGAGATTGTAATGGAGGATCTCTCCTTCTTCTTGACCCCTGAAAGGAAACACCTGATATCAGTAACCAATTAGCAGAACAGTACACCTTCAGCTTTCCCAGGCTTAGAGTTAATTGGCCGGCTGCCAGGTTTCACTTCCAGGCTAACAAAGGTAAACAAACAAGTTGCATAGGTTAACCCTATAATGACTAAATTTCTCAGGCCTTGTGTTACATACTCATTTCTCCAACACCCCTTCTCAAGACCTGAAATGCAAGTCATTATACATGCATACACAAAACATTATCCAACATTAGCATCAAGCATATTCAACATTTCACGAAGTCTTTCAAACTTGTCTTTGGTTAGTGGCTTAGTCAGGACATCAGCCACCATCTCTTCTGTATGACAATGCTTAATCTCTATCAGCCTTTTCTGGTACAAATCTTTAACTAATGCACATTTAATACCTATAGATCTACTTCTAGCAGTCGTGCTCTCTTCCTTACATATAGTTATACAAGCTTGATTATCCTCTAACGTAAGTATAGGTACAGGTTCAATTATTCCAAAATCTTTCAACATCTCAAAGATCCATTCAAGTCTGTTGCAGGCACTTGCTGCTGAAATGCACTCAGCTTCTGCTGTGGATTGAGCTACAACAGTCTGCTTTCTACTAGTCCAGTCTATCAGTCCATCTCCATAAAAGAATAGGTATCCACTGGTAGACTTGTAGTTGTTCATCTCTTCTCCCCAACTGGCATCCATGTAGCCGACTAGTCTTGGTTGTTCAGTTGGTGAAATTTTTAGTTTTAAGTCCATTGTTCCTCTTAGGTAACGTGCCATCTTCTTTACTGCACTCCAATCATGATGATTTGGCAAACTTACTTTTCTGCTTAGAAATCCAACTGCCGCTGTAATATCTGGACGCGTTGATTTGCTCAGGTACAAGAGCTTTCCGACAGCCTCTCTGTATCCTCCTATGTCCTTTAGTGGTGTGCTGTCCTTCTCCTTCAGATATCCAGGTTCAAGTGGGATTGTTGAAGCTTTGCAGTTCTTCATGCCAACAGATTCAATAAAGTCCATAATCTTTCTTTTCTGGCATAAAAGAAAAGTTCCATCCTCAAGTCTCTCAATTTGCATTCCGAGGCATTGCTGAACATCTCCTAGCTGTTTGACTTCCACTTCCTTATTCAGTCCATCAGCTATTGCTTTGATGTCTCCTCTGTTTTGACAAGCCACAATCAAGTCGTCAACGTAAACAAGAACATACTGGTATTGTCCATTTCTGATTCTAGTGTACAGACAAGGTTCAGCTTTCCCTTGCTTGAAGCCTTGCTTCTTTAAAAGTTCAGTAAGTTTGTCATACCAGGCCTTTGCTCCTTGCTTTAGGCCATAGAGTCCTTTATTGAGTTTGTAGACTAAGTTTTCTTGACCTTTGACTTTGAAACCTTCAGGTTGTTCCATGTAGATTTCCTCTGATAGTTCTCCATTGAGAAAAGCAGTCTTTACATCAAGATGCTCTACTATCATGTTCCTAGATGCTGCAACACTTAGAAGTGTTCTGAATGTTGCTTGGTCAGTAACTGGAGCAAAAGTTTCAAAATAGTCAGTCCCATATTGCTGTGAGTAGCCTTTAGCTACTAGGCGTGCTTTGCATAGCTCCACAGTTCCATCTTCCTTGTGCTTTATTTTGAAGACCCATTTATATCCAACTGTCAGATTCTACTCTGTATACACAATGGTTTCTCTATTACTGAATGTTTCTTTCTCTCTTTGAATCTGACAAAGATATATGTTACTGAAGGATGCTCTGGTTTCTACTTTTGTTTTCTTTGTAGTCGTTATCTACCATATGTTTTATTGCCTCCTTTATGTCAATGGCCTGTCTGCTTAATGTTACTTCTTCAGGCGGGAGGTGGGTTCCTGCATTCCAACACGTCATATAAACACTAGCTATCTTGTTCCTGTTCCCTCCCCCTTTTTGCTCCAGGCTCCCAGGACACTATCTACAGGCTTCTAGCCTTGAAGATTATTTTATTGTTGTGGTTTGAATGTTTTGCCTAGGACTTAGCACATCTGGGTCACACAGGCCAAAAGGGGAATGTTTATGCCTTTCGCACCTACGGTGCCTTCCCGCATTTTTTCTTGTATGCTGATTGGTGGTAAATGTTTAAGCATGCATGTTTGTAGGTATATTAACCCCAAGCCTTCTTTGTATGGCATCTCTAACAAACATCGAGACCTGTTCCAGTATCTGAATAAAGGACTATGTTTTAACCAACAAAGGCCTGATCATTTGCTGATAGCACAGAAGCCTCACACCAACAGGCTTTCTGCCTTGAGGTAGTTGAGTGAGAGTCCAGGCCTCTTTTTCGCTAATGGACAGCAGCTCCTGTTCCATTGCTTCAAGCCATCTGCCTCTTTCACTTGCAGGTAAGTTGCAAACTTCCTTCCAGTTCTTGGGTTCCTTTGCAGGTTGCACAAGTTCACAAAATCCATAATTCATCGCAGGTTTTCCCTTAGTGCTCCTTTCTGATCGCCTCACACCGGGTGTGGGTTCTGCTGTGGGCTCAGACGCTTCCTCTGGTGTGGCCCCTGCTTCCCCTTCTGTTTCAGTAGTTTCCTCAGAAGGTGGACCTGCTGCTTCACTTGCCAGTTCCCCAGCCAGTTCACCAGCAGTCACTACAGGTAGCCAAGCAACGAACTCATCAGGTGCAGTCCCAGGCATCTTTGGATCAGCTGCAGTGGAAACACTAGGCAATACAGTCTCATCAACAAAAACAACATTGCGTTCTTCAACTGTGTGGGTTTGGGGATCATATATCCTGTACCCTTTCCCACCAACAGGATAGCCTACAATAAGTCCAGTTTGAGCTTGGGGATCAAGATTTCCCCCTCTTTTCTTTTGGTATGTGTGCATATCCCTTTGCGCCAAAAGCTTTGATATGCCTTAGACCAGGCTGTTTCCCAAACCAGACCTGAAAAGGAGAGGTTCCAATAATCTTTGAGGGTAATCTGTTGTGTAAGTACACTGCTCTGTTCAGGGCTTCTGCCCATAAACCGTTTGGCAGTCCAGAATGCATTAGCATAGCTCTGCACATCCCTTGCAGTGTTCTATTTAATCTCTCAGAAGCTCCATTTTGCTGGGGTGAATAGGCAATGGATACTTTATGTTGAATTCCTTGCTCTTGTAGAAATTGTTTGAATTCAGCATTACAATATTCACCACCTCCATCTGTGAGTAAGCTTTGAGGTGCTTTGCCAAATTTATTTTTAACAATAGCCACATAATTTTTAAATCTACGCAGTGTTTCATCCTTACTTCTCAGCATATACACATAAGTGTATTTTGTTTTATTCTCTGTGAAAGTCACAAAATATTTGCTCCCACCTAGAGATGCAGGTAAGGGCCCAACAAGATCACTGTATACAGTTTCCAGAAATTCTTGATTGTGCGCTGGGTTTTTCCCAGAATAACTTGGGGCATCTCCCTTTGCTCTGAGACATGTCTCACATCTAGTTTCACTCTTTTCACAATGCACAACAGGCATTCCACATTGCTTTAACAACTGCTCAACAGATTTCAAATTTCTATGTCCCATTTTAATATGCCATGAATACATACATTTTTCATGTTTACATTTAGCATCACTGGTAGTTTGGCAAATCTGTTCCTTATCATCAACAGTCTCAGTTTCCTCATCACAAGCTACAAGGTAATGAAAGCCATTTTTCTCTACCACTTTAAATTCAAGCTCTCCATCCTTGGTAGAGACCTTGCTTCCTTGCTCTGTTTTGAGCAGTACAATATGTCCAGTGTTCATAAGGCTTTTTGTTGAAATTAAGTTCTCAACAGCTTTGGGCACATAAGCTGTATTTCGCAATTCAACATCAATTATTTGATTATCTGTAGTGTACAATTGTAATTTTACAGTTCCAACACCTTGTACATTCAATAATTCCCTGCTAGCGTGGTAAATTCTTGGTTTGTTTTCAACATCTATGTTACTAAACCAGGCTTTTTCTCTACACACATGTGTGCAAGCGCCAGAATCCACCAGAAATATTTTCTTATTATCTTTATTAAAATCATCAGTGATCCTAAAAGCATTGCCTTTGCCCTGCGTCTGTGCTGCAAACTTCTTTCCTCTGTGCTGTGTGTGTGAAACGTGACCTCTACTCCTCCCATAATGGCTTCCCCTTCCACTGGCTGGTTCTTTGTTAGTGGAACCATGTGCTCCTGTGGCTCTTTGTTCTTGGGGCTCATCATTAGGTGCATACTTAGAAGAGCAGTATTTTGAAAGATGATTTTTCCCACATATAAAACACTCTATTTTCCTTTTAAATTTCTGTCCATGCTTTAGACTCAAAACAGACATCTCATCAGACGAACTTTCTTTCAAATTTCTAGAATCATATTCCTCAGTTAGTGCAGACAAAAGACCTTCTAAAGTCAGATCATCTTTCAGTCTAATCATACTGGTTACAGACTTATAGGACCCAGGCAGACCCTTAAGAATTGAAGAAATCATATCTGTATCAGAGGGTGCTTCATTCAGGTCTTTAAGCTGTGTGTAAATGGCCATTAATTTGTCCATCTCTTTGGGAAGGCAGTCTCCCTCCTTCATCCTGAAATCAAAAATCTGTCCCTTGAGGGAATAGATTTTACTCTTGCTGTGCTTATCAAATTTGCCCTTTAGGTGTCTAATCATCGATCTGGATGTGGCTAGCCCTCTTAATCCTGGTACCTCTGTGTAGGGAATACTCCCTAAAATCAGGGCTTTAGCAAAACCATCCATCATAAGGAATTGTGTCTTTTCAGGGTCAGTTTCTGGAGGATTTTCAATTGTTAATACTTGAAGGGCATTGTGAGCCTGCAGACGACTCTTCAAATACTCCTCCCACCACTGATAGTTAGATTTTGTAAGTCTGAGATTTGGCATTTCCTGGGATGGGGCATTAAAAGCCATTTTGTTACTCACATCCCTTTGGATTTGAGGTAGAAGCACAGGTTGAGCAGGGGAAGTCTTTGGTGCTGTGTTGGCCTCTTCGCTGGAATCTGGCTCACTCATCTACTTCTCCAGGAGCTCACAGGGTTAATCTTTCCTCTCTCTGCAGCAGTGCGAATTTCAAAGGCTCCTTAGCCTCACCTCCCTTTGTTCTCCTGGGCAGCTTCTCCGGTGCTCCAAGGCTCAGCTCCACTTACAGCAGGCAAAAATTAATCCAGTCAAAAAAGATTCTTTGCTCCTGGCAAACTGCAATCCAGCATAGGTTTCCCCCTGATCAGCAAGGAAACAGGGTTGGGCCTTTCTGGGTGCAAAATTGCTCTGAGAGCAGGAAGGAAAAAAAGTTGGTTGTTTTAAAATCCAAGCCTCTAGCTCTTATTCCCTATTTCTCTTTCTCAATCAATCCAGAAAGCTTTTAAGAGAAAAACCATCCTCTGCTACCATTTGTTAGGACTTTTGTCCAATAATCAAGAATATTCAGGGTAATGGATCTTGCTTTTCTGGAAAGAAGAGATTGCTTCTTTTAGGTTAAAAGAACTTTATTACTAAAGGGAAAAGGGAAACGGGATTAGCTACAAATAAACAAAACATGCTTACTAAGCAGCATTGTGCTGCGTCTGCACACTAAGACATCCTACTACAGAGTGAGAGAGATTGTAATGGAGGATCTCTCCTTCTTCTTGACCCCTGAAAGGAAACACCTGATATTAGTAACCAATTAGCAGAACAGTACACCTTCAGCTTTCCCGGGCTTAGTGTTAATTGGCCGGCTGCCAGGTATCACTTCCAGGCTAACAAAGGTAAACAAACAAGTTGCATAGGTTAACCCTATAATGACTAAATTTCTCAGGCCTTGTGTTACATACTCATTTCTCCAACAGGAACAACAGGTGGAACTGGCTTGCATGACTGAGGCCTGGGGATGGGAGGGGGAAACAGTAGCCCTTTCTCAACTTACCCCACCAGGGTTTTACTGTCCTGCACCAATCATGGACTAGGGGGTGGGGGAAGGCATGGTGATGCTCATTCGAAAGGCTTACTCCTTCAGGGCACTCCCACCGCTGGAAATCACAGCTTAGAGTGTGTTGGCTTGGTGTTCGAGGCCAGGGAGAGTGTGGCAATCTGGCTGGTGTACCAACCGCCTAATGCACCGGCCGAGAGCCTGCTGACCTTGATGGAGGCCATAACAGGCTGGGCACTGGAACACCGAAGGCTGATAGTCCTGGGTGATTTCAACGTCCATGCTGATGATGCGGTTTCCGTACAAGTGGCAGACCTGATGTCGTCCATGGCGGCGCTGGGACTCTCCCAGTTTGTAATGACCCCCCACTCACCCGGCTGGACACATGCTCAATATGATCTTCACGGTGGGGTTTGCCCTGTGGCAGTACTGTTAATAGACTGAATTGTTCTAAATAATTGTGCCGGGCGTGAGCTAGCGGATGCAATCTTGGCCGCATAGTAATCCTTCTTAGCGGCCTTGACTGCCACCTCACTTGGACCAAACAATCTTGACTGGGCATTGCATGCTGTGGCTGGATGGCTCAGGCTGAGTAGGCTGAAGCTGAACCCAGCGAAGACAGAGGTCCTGTGCCTGGGTCGGGGCGGGCCATAATTGGGTTGCCTGCTCCCAGCCTTCGACAGGGCACTATTGGTGCCTGCACTGGTGGTTAGGAG
Source organism: Lepidodactylus listeri (assembly GCA_029233225.1). Lineage (NCBI taxonomy): Eukaryota > Metazoa > Chordata > Lepidosauria > Squamata > Gekkonidae > Lepidodactylus > Lepidodactylus listeri. The sequence goes on from JARCFY010000011.1 coordinate 3,507,869, forward strand.
TTTGGGAGTGCTCCTGGATCCCTCCTTGACTATGGAGGCCCAGGTATCAGCCACTGCCAAGTCAGCCTTTTACCATCTGAGGCTGGTGCACCAGCTGGTTCCCTTCCTGGACCATGGTGACCTGGCTACATTGATCCATGCAACGGTCACCTCAAGGGTAGACTATTGTAACGCTCTCTACATGGGGCTGCCCTTCTCGCAAATCTGGAGGGTGCAGCTGGTGCAGAATGCCACAGCGAGGCTGCTGATGTGTCTCCCTAGACAGGAGCACATCCGACCGGCACTGGAGGCACTGCACTGGCTGCCTATAGTGTACCGAATTCGCATCAGGGTGCTGGTGCTTTCTTTTAAAGCCCTAAATGGCCTGGGTACGACCTACCTGAGGGACTGCCTTTCCCCATATTTACCCCAGAGAGCACTATGGTCTGGGGCCCAACACCACCTGTTTATACCAGGCCCCAGAGAAGCCAGGTTCACGGCCACTAGGGGGACAGCCTTTTCGGTGGTGGCCCCTTACTAGTGGAACAAGCTCCTGGAGGAGATCAGGGCCCTGTGGGACCCGATGCAGTTCCACAGGGCCTGCAAGACGGAGCTCTTCCACCAGGCTTATGAATAGGGGCCACCACCTTTCTTTCTCTCCCACCCATTCTATGACAACCAATGAGCGGCCTCAGATATTACCATCTGGCTCCAGTGCTATCTGAAACTGGGGCCTGAAAATGTCGGGGTATATGGCACGCCATCTAATTCCACTGAGCACTTTATTCAACTTGTTACTATTTAATTGTGAATGTTTTATAATGTTTTAACTGTTTTAATTGTTACTGTGTTTATGAATCTTGGCTCTGCCAAGTCCTGTAAGCCGCCCTGGGCCTGCAAAAGCGGGGAAAGCGGCCTATAAATCAAATAAATAAATAAATAAAATACTCAACTGTAGATGCACTCACAACTCCTTTTTGCTCACGAGGTAGAATTTCTGCTCACAACACTGTGGAGCTAAGAGGGAACATTGGTGGGGTAGACAAAAATAATTGGCTGATGGGTGGGAAGGAAAGAAGGACGCAAGGAAAGGGGAGAAGTTATAGGGCTTTGGGGGGAGGATAGCCCAGGCTAGCCCAATCTCATCAGATCTTGAAAGCTAAGCAGGGTTGGCCCTGGCTAGAATTTGGGTGGAGACCTCCAAGGAATACCATGGTTATGATGTGGAAGCAGGCAGTGGCAAATCACCTCTGAACATCTCTTGCCCTGAAAACCTTATGGCAGGGGTGGGCAATTGTTTTGGCTCAGGGGCCACTTTGTGGGAGCGGAGGTTAGCAGAGGGCCACACCTTTTAAAATGATTGCATTCATTACTTAACTTTGCATTTCAGAAAAGGTATAAATTGTATCATAAAAATCAATAAATATAAATTAAATAAAATAGTGGTAGTTTTATTCAATTTATTTATTGTGCTAATTTCATATAATCTATAGCTGCAAGCACATTTAATTTTAGAATCAGTTTAATGAGACAAATGTACCCTATCACACTTTTCTACAATTTTTTTGAAATCAGGAGTGAGATTGCTTGTTGAGATTCTCATCACAGCCTGCAAGTTAATGTCTGTCAAAGAGCATCTATATTTACTCTTGTTAATCTTCATGTCTTGGCGGGCCGCGAAAAACTCTGTGGCGGGCGGCATGTGGCCCGCGGGCCGCCATTTGCCCACCCCTGCCTTATGGGGTTGCCATAAGTCAGCTGTGACTTGACAGCACTTTCCACTTTCCAAAGAAGAAGGGGGGGGGGGAATGAGATGCCTTTTGCAAATCTCTAGAAGTGTCCTGCTTGTATATGTGTGTATTACACAATTATGACTCTTGTGGTACCTGTTTTATCAAATGCATTAAGGTTCCTTTTCAGTGGGTGTGAGCTTTTTTCCTGAAATAGTTGAAGGTAAATGCAGGGTTTTGCCTAAACTGAGATATGCAAATTTTGATGCACTTCTGAGGGTGAGACTGCAGTAGTTGTGGCGGTATCGAGAAATCAGTTTGCTACTTAACCAAAACTTCTTCTGAGAATGCCTGATTGTGTAAGTTTCTTCTACCTTTTTCTCATTTGCTGGATGCTGCTCTTGCAATCAGTTATTCAAGATAATTGTGTAGGACGAGTTCTTACAGAGGTTTTTTTTTATAGCTAGTGTGTTCCTTTTGGCCCCTTTCTGAAGGAAGGCTGCTTTTCTAAGCAAATTCAGTTCATTCATCTGTTGTCATTTAATATTTTATATGTTCAAATCTTCTTCTTTTTAAGGTCTTTTCAAAATTGCCTGTATCAAAGGAAAACCTCTGTGAATTGCTACAGGCTGTGTCAGAAAATCCACATCAATAGCAACAGGATATCAATTAAAATCTTTTTTTTTCCCCCATGTGAAGCCTATAGCATTTCCTTTTCTGGCAATTCTTTTGCCATATCTGTATACATATGTAAATGTAGTAGCTGTACTCAGAATCAGGGAGCCAGTCTTGCTGGAGAGGGGGAGAAAGTTAAATGTAACTGTAATAGAAGCTGCTTTATGTGTGGGTTGATGTATTAATGTATTAATCAAAACTCCCCAGCTAGCCTGGAAAATATCCCCACAATCGCATTCACACCTTTCAACCACAATGATTCTCTTGGTACAGTGCCACTTTCTAAGTGTCTGTCTGTACAAGTTTTCTAAATATATCTGCTCTGTATCTAATTACAGCTTCCCGCCCTGCCTCCCAGTTGACAGGCATTAAATGAACTCATTGTAGCAGTTAAATCTCACCCACATCATCTGTTCTAGCAAACCAAATCACCCCACCTGCCCCCATGAAACTAAAGTGACCATTTTTCACATTCTTTTCACCAGGGCTTTTTTTGTAGTAAGAGCCCAGCAGGAACTCATTAGCATAATAGGCCAAACCCAACAGCAGAAACTCAGTAGCATATTAGGCCACACCCCTGACAGCTCAGCTCCCTCCCAGGATCAACCTCCCCAGGTGCAGCTGCGGGGCGCCTGGGGAACCCGAGGAGGGGAGGCAGTTTAAACTGCCTTCCCTCCTTGGATCAGCTTGGCTTCCCCAGGTGCCCCACGGCTTGCGAGGTGCCTGGGGAACCCAAGGGGGGGGAGGCTGTAGGCATAGCCAACTCGGAAGCCAGCCAGAACTCCATTCCTGTGCATTCCTGGCCAAAAATAGCCCTGCTCCTCACTCTGTACACACCATAGAAGAACACACCATTCTTCTTTTGAGTTCATCTGCCTGTGTTGGTGTCTCCTCTCATGGATAGAACACTTGGAAGATTCTCTTGGGAAATCTCTTACTATCATGGGCAGTGTCAGGGAGGTCCCTCAATATACTGCTTGTTAAAAGAAAAAATATTTTGGGTATCATACATGAATCTCCCAGAAACTCATCTAGTTTGGCTGGGAATCATCACTTTTTTAATTTAGAAAACAGTGCAGGTACAGGGGGAAAGGGGGAATTAAAAAAGGGTGTTATACAACATAACTGCATTTGCCGAAGACAATCAGGTAGTACAAAATGCATAGGACAGATAATATTTCCCCTTTCATCCCCTTCATTATAATTTTTAAGGTATTATCTATAAACTACAATAGTTCTTATTTCTGTTGGGCTACAATTGTGTTCATCATTTAAGTTTTAAGTTTCAAACTTCATAACTCATCTATTTTGACTAGAACACTAGTTTCATCATTACTGAATATTCAGTATAACATATTTTCGCCACTTCAACATATGCATTAGAATCTTTAATAGATAAGGAATATATCAAGGAGTAAAAGAAAATCTATTACATATCTCATATCAAGAACTCACTTTTATTCTAAATATTACACTTGGAACAGATTTTACTTCTACTTCAATTTCATTATCATTTATATGTGATATTTTCTCAGTTTAAGTTTGTCTCCTGCTAGCATAATACACCCAATACACACTGAGTCTCTCCTCAAATTTCGTAGTAGATTTGTTTCTCAAATACGTAGTTAATTTTGCCATTACTGCATATTCAGCAAGTTTATTTTCTCATTCTTCTAAACATGGACAGATGTCTAGTTTCCATTTTGCTGCATAGCTAGTTCTAGCCACTGTCACCATGTATTTTAATATGTCTTCTAAATTTTTGGTTATTTGTTAGGCAGAACACCTAATAGCATGCTCTTGGCTTCCATTGGGAATTTAAACTTTAATATGTTCTGCATTTTTCAGTGTATTTCTTTCCAACATCTTTTTGCTTTTTCACAAGTCCACCACATATGAAAGAAGGTTTCATCTAAATCTTGACATTCCCAGCATTTTCCTTTGTAGTTTTTATGCGCTTTCTCAATGTCCTTTGGAGTTATATACTATCTGAAAAACATTTTGTACCAATTTTCTCTTAGTGTCTGGCTGACTGTAAATTTGATATCTTTTCCCCATAGTTATTCCCATTGTTGCACAGATATCTGTTCTTAAAGGTTTTGCATCTAAATCATACATTTTTTTCACTTGTTTCATCTTCTGTTTCTAGCTGGAGTAAAATCTTATATATCCATCATAGTAAATGCTTTTTTTGTTTTATAATAAAATGCTCAAATTCAGTTGCATCTCTTAGAACTCCACCTTCAATACTTATTATCTCCTTTGGTCTTGAGACTAACTGATAATATGTCAAGGTAGGCAGCTGTGTTGGTCTGAAGCAATAGAACAAAGTTAGAGTCCAATGGCACCTTTAAGACCAACAAAGTTTTATTCAAGGTGTGAGCTTTTGTGCGCATGCACACTTCATCAGATGATGACATGGAATTACATATCATAGTTATATATATAGGAGTGGTTTGTTTAATTAGCATACAAAATAGTGAGGACACATTTTTTTAACAGATCAAAAGAATGACAAGCTTAGTTCCTGGTTATCATCTGTTTCGGTTCAACAGCGGGGGGGACACAACATAGGTAATAAATATGTCAGAACTGGAGACTGATGTGCTCTAATTTGTGAGAATCCCATCCTTAGACCCCATCCATCTCCTTTCAAGTATGGAGGTGAATTTTACAGCACCTTGGCTGTGTAGAGTGTTTTCCTTGTCCCTAAAACAAAGAACTGCTTTTAAATCTACCATTCCAAATTACACTACATATTCAATTATATTCTTAATTGCTAAGAGTAATAATAACATTTTGCTTCAATAAAACATGGAGCTAACTGACAATCCTTTACCTGGGGTACACTGTCATGTCAGAGATCAACAAGATATTGCATTGCATTACAATCACTGTTATAATACACTATCTCAAAAAAAGAAAAGAAAAAGATAAAAATATAGGGGATGTATAGCCCTTCTTGGTGAGAATACATACATGAGGATTGAATGAGTTAGCATGCATAATGGGATAAGAAACCAATATCCCTGTTAAGTCCTGGTGGGGTGTTTGTTCCGAGTGCCAATGAAGATGACGCTCCCAACCCAGGACGCTCCCAACCTCTCAGAGGACAAGGATCAGGGCATCGAGACTGCACTTCCCGCATCCCTCCATCATCAGGCCCAACCGGATGAGTCTCCCAAGCACAACTCCCTGCCGCCACATGCCAACATGGACACCCCAGCACCTGCTCCTGTCACACCCACTGAGACCACGGCTCCAGCACCAGCATAGGTCGCGAGGCACTGTCAAGAACAAAGGAGTGGAGCTGGCGGTGGAGCTGATCCACATGTCACCTCCAGATCTGTTTGTCCTCACCAGCAACCTCATATGAGAGAGGACCGGTGATGTGGATGATTCTTCCTGGCAGCCAGGCAGGGCCCCGTGCATAGTTGCGCACATACACGGGATCCTCGGGGAAGAAGCCTCGTGGGGCCCGGGGGATGTTGGGCTCCTTGGTGAGCACAGGTGCCCAGTCTGGGTGGAGCCGGTCGAGCAGGGTCATGAGACGTCAGCCCATGAGGAGCTCGGATGAGCTGCATCCTGTTGAGGAATGTGGAGTTGTACGCTGGCCAAAGAGGAAGGCCATGAGCTTGAACTCCCAGTCCCCTTGGTCCATGCGCTGTAGAGCTTCCTTGGTCATATGGACCATGTGTTCCACTTGGCCGTTGGTTGCCAGGTGGAATGGTGCGGATCTCACGTGCCAGATTCCATGTCATTCCACGAAGCGCTGGAACTCTGCGGAGGTAAATGCTGTGCCGTTGTTGGACACCACTGTATCAGGGAGGCCATGTGTACAAAAGATATGCCACATGACCTGTATGGTGGTCTCCAAGGAGGTGGGCTTTACTGGGACCACCTCCAGCCACTTACTGTAGCTGTCCACCAAGAGGAAGAACAGCTGAACCTGGACCAGTCCTGCGAAATCCAGGTGGAGCTGGGACCATGGCTTCTGCGCTGACTCCCAGGGATGCACTGGAGCATGGTGCGGATCTAGATGGGACTCCTGACATTTTCTGCACCTGCAGATTCGGTCCTTAATGTCCTTGGCCATCCCGGGCCACCACATGTAGCTGGCCAAACAATGCCTGGATGATGCTTGTGCATGGCCATGAGCATTTGCTTGCAGAGTGGGTCAGGGATCACCACTCGCGAGCCCCAAAGCAGACACCCCATGTGGGTGGAGAGCTCGTTGCACCAGGCTGAGTATGCAGCAAACTCCAGCCCCAGGCAATTAGGCCACCCCCTTCCCACCCAGTCCAAGACCCAGGAAAGGGTGCAATCCCAGGCGGTGCACCAGGAGACGTCCGCTACCTGAATGGGGCAGTCAGGAAGGTCCTCCAGGAGTGCGACATGGTAGGCAGGAGCAGGAGATGGGTCGCAGGATGGCAGTGGCAAGCGGCTGAGGGTGTCTGCATGACCCATGGACTTGCCGGGGTGGTGAACCAGTGAGTACTGGTATCCAGCAAGAAAGATGGACCACTGCAGAACCTGTGGGGAGAGCATCTGCAGCATCTGACAGTCCAGAGCAAGGAGGACCAGAAGCGGCTTGTGGTCCATGGCAACCATCAAAGCCCTTCCACAGAGGAATTCATGGAATTTTTTGCCTCCAACCACGATAGCCAGTGCCTCCTTGTCTATTTGCGCATAATTGCGCTTGGCTGGGGACAGAGTTCAGGAATAGTATGTGACTGGGACCTCCCAGCCATCAAGCAGGCGATGCCCTACGACCATTCCCACCTCGTATGGTGATGCGTCACCTGTCAGCACTACCAGCAGGGTTTCGTCAAAGTGGGCAAGAACTGTGTTGGAGGCCAGTAAGTCCTTCACGGCACAAAAAGCCGCTGCGTGGCGGGGGCCCCAAGTCCATTTAGCAGTTTTGTCCGAGAGCTGGTGGAGCGGCTTGGCTACTGCTGCCTTGTGGGGGAGAAAGGCATGGTAGAAATTTAATAGCCCGAGGAAGGATTGGAGCTCCACCTTCGACTTGGGAGCTGGGGCATCTGTGATGGCCTTTACCTTATCCGGTGTGGGGTAGATGCCATCCGCGTCCACGATTAAGCCCAGGAACTCCACAGATGGCACACCGAGAAGTCATTTCTCCTTCTTCACCTTCAGGCCTGCATCTTGGAAGTGGATGCAGGTGAAGAAGGTCAGGACGTCCGGGGCCGCGATCAGGACATCGTCGAAAAAGGGCTGGACTCCTGGCAGGCCTTTTAAGAGATGGTCTATCAGCTCCTGAAATAAACCTGGGGCCACGCTGACCCCAAACTGGAGGCGCTTTACCTTGGACGTCCCCTTGTGAGATACAATTGTCTGAGCCTTGGCTGTGGCATCATCCATGGGCAGCTGCTGGTAGGCCTGCACCAGGTCCAGCTTGCTGAAGACTTTCACGCCTGCCAGGATAGACAGTATGTAGCTAATGATGGGAATGGGATAGGTGTGCACCTGAAGTGCAGTATTGAGTGTGCACTTGTAATCCACGCAGATGCAGATGTCCCCATTGGACTTCAGGGGAGTCACGATGGGGGTTTCCCAGCGGGTGTGGGACATGGGTTCTAAAACCCCTTGGGCCACGAGCCAGTCTAGCTCCTGTTCAATCTTGGGTCGAACAGCAAGCAGGGGCTGGCAGGCCGGAATGCGGACCAGCTGGACAGTGGTGTCGAGGTCCAGGGACAGCAGGGGACCAGTGTAGGAGCCTAGCACTCTGTCAAAAACTGCCAGAAACTCCACACAGACTGCCTCAAAGTCCGTAGCCCGGAGACTGTTGACTCCTAGACCCAAGGGCTGGAACCATGAGAGCCCCAGGAGACTTGTAAGGTTGCCCACCACCACCAGGAGGTCCAGTTTGCCACAAAAGTCCTTGAACTGGACCCTAAACTTGCCCAGCCCCTGAATTGTGATGGGATTTTTCTGGAAATCCCACAACCTTAGTCCCAGAGGCTTCCACAAGCGGGCCCCCCCCCCCCCGAGGGCAGAGTTTCTGGAGTGTGGCCTCTGAAATAATGGAATAGGATGACCCATTTTCCAGTTCCATCGTGCAGGGGGAACCCTCTATGAGGACAGGGACAGAGATTTTGTTGGGGGCCTCAAATTCTCCAAGAAACTACTCAAGCTTCTATTAGGTACATAAGCAAAGAGTTTGAGGGGCTCAATAAATTCCAGCATGTGCAGCTAATCACTTTGTCTAGGGTTAAAGTTTAGAAGAATTTAGGAGCACATCTAAAGCCATTTTAAAAAATGATAAGTGAGCAGATTTGAGTGATTGCTTTATCTAGCAGTGACTGTCCCCTTTCTCATACCTTTGCTTCCCTTCTGTGTTCTTGTGCCACCAACGGGCGCTTCTGCACTGGCTTTTCCCACTGTTGTTTTAGTAAATCTCTGTATTTTAGTGTATTTTTTTCAGAATAGTATATTACAATATGGAATGTAATATAAGGAATATTGGGTTGTCTGCTGACAACATTACATCCAGCTCAAAATATGCTGTTAAGGGCCCTCTACATTGGAGGGGATAATTAAAATTCTGTTACTTCCCACAATTAGAAAAAACTCATTTAGACATTTATCTGATATTTTGACATATTTAGTGCTTTGCAACTGTTGACCTTATAACCTTAATTTGTTGTTTAGTTTTTCACTTTGCATAACTTAAACATCATCTTGTTACATGTTAATTTGCTGTTAAGTCCCTGTCTGTAAGTTTGAACCTCACCTACCATTCCATTGTATTTGAAAAAGTCTGCCTTGCACACGAAAGCTCATACCTTGAACAAACCTTTGTTGATCTTAAAGGTGCTACTGGACTCTAAATTTGTTCCACATTGGGACAGAAATTCCCCTCTGTGTTGCATGCTGCTTTCACTTCCTTTGATCATCAGGTTTTATTGTACCTTCTGCATAGATTTATGGCTGTTTTACGGCTGTTCAGAGGTGACTTTGCAGTCAGTACAGTGTTGGCCCGAGGTATTTGAATGTGGTTTTGAGCTACACCTTTTCCTCAGTGTTGAGCAAACGCCAGATGCAGAACCAGCCAAACTGTACTAATCCATTTTACTTACCACTGTACTTACCACCCTGAGGCTTTTCCTACACCCGCCTGGTCTGCCATCCACAGGCCTTTGAATGGGAAGGAGAAGGGGCTCTGCCAGCCTGTTTCTTTTCCTTCCCAGGACTGGTTCACTTGTGTATTCAGTCCCCCCTTCCTCCCAAGCCACATTTGAGAGCCTCCCTTTTATGAGACCCTGGAGGCCCACCCTTCCTGGGCCTAATCTAGCCTTGGTGCTACCCACCCTGAGGTGGTTAAAGGAGGAAAGCCAGATTCTGGCTTCCCCTAGGGGTATCCCTCCTTCTCCTGCCTTACATGCCAGACTGGGGTTTTAGGTAATGCTCTATTCTCCACCTTCTTCTCTGACAGGCCCATGCTCAGCCCTGGCAAAGACCTGTCACTCTGCTGGTCACCGTTGGGTTTCCTGGGCAACTTGCCTGCCTCCCCAGAGCTGCCACAGTCTCCTACTCCATCAGCTCTTGGCAAGGCGTCTTCCTGGCTAGTGCAGCCTCAAGCGAGTTGTAGCCCGCTGCTGACATCAGCAGCAGCCCTGCTGGAATGTAATGCAGCTTGCTTCTGGTTGCCACTTCCTCATGGCCACAGGTGCCTCTGACCCTCCTGGACTCCTTGCTGCCACTGTCAGAATCTCCCCACTTGGCCCTCACAGGTTACTGTGGTGCAGGCACCTGAGAGGCTTCCTTTTGCCTGGCAGGCATTTGGCGGTGTTGGGCCAGGCCTTGTGCTGGACAATCTCTCTTCCTGCATGGTAGTCTGGAAATGCAAACAAAGGTATTTGAAGTGGGACTGGATGTGCTGCAGTTTGGATCACTATAGACATAATTCCTACCTTCCAAACCATGGCATGGACTATCAGGAACATTCTGCGGGCTGATGTATACACTCCTCATCACAGAGAGGGGGTGTGGATTTTTGGTAGAGCATGTGCTATACATGTAGGAGGCCCCAGGTTTAATCCAGAGTATCTCCAGTTAAAAGAACCAAGTAGTATGTGATATGAAAAATCCCAGAGAGCTGCTTGCCAGTCAGATAGACAATACTGACCTTAGACCAATGTTCTAAGACAACAGAAGGCAGCTTCATGTGTTCCTCTTTTCTTCCATCTCTTCTCATGCTTGGATTGCTTTTCACTTTCACATTTTGTGATGTGCCTCACCTTGTGAGGATAGCAGGGGATTTAGTTATGCATAACTGGGGCTCTGTTAACTTGTTTGTGTTTAACTGTAGTTAGCCCTAAAAACATGTAATATGGAACAACAGTCAACATCCATTCTGGACAAGGAAGTCAGAGCTCACCAATTTATTACAAAGACATGCTCATGGGGGATTGATTGGATATAGTGTATGTCACCCACCCCCATAGTTAGAACATTTGCATGAGGGGGCATTGCCCCTGTGCTTATGTCACTTCCAGAAGTGACATAGGGAAGTGGGGCCCATTTCTGTCACTGTGCCCATTCCATTTAACCTACTTCCTTCACCTCAATCCAACGAGGAATACCCGGAAGTCCCCACATTCTCAGGAGAGCACTTTCCATTGCGTGCAGTTGCCCAGTGTGTTGGTGGGCTGCTCCCAGAACTGAGCACCACACATCCCTTGGCCTCGTTGGTGCCCATGCCACAGCCCAGAGCCTCCCTCCTTTGGCACTCAGACCAAGGCAAAGCTGGCCTTCGGGAGGACCAGTCGGGTCTTGGCGCTCAGGTCAAGACGGACTCAAAGTTGGCCTTCAGGAGAACCAGCTAGGCCACAGCTCCAGGAGCTGCCCCAACATCCCTTATGTGGGGGGTGGGCTGAGTGAGCCCTTCTGCCAGCCGGCAAGGTGGCTATGTTGCAGATCTATGCTGCTCCTGGCTGCTCTCCAGGCTCTCTGCGGGTGGAGGTGGCTGCTCACTCATGCCTGCCCAAAGGGGCAGGAAGAGGACAGGGCAGATTAGGAAGGGAACATCACCCCATGGGCCCCTGGGGGCTATGAGCCTGGTGTATGTGCTTGCATAATAGATTTTGGATTTTCACTGTTTACAAACAGTGTCTTTACTGTTTACAAACAGAATCTTAGCAGTCATGCAATAAGATTGGTCCTCTTGAACTGATAATTGATGTTATGTTTTTATACTTTTATGTGTTTATATTTTATTGAATTGCTTTAATTTTTTAAGGTTGGAAAGGGTTGGAGGTGGGGTGGCTCTGTATGTCAGAGAGGCAGGGGTCCGTTGGAGCAGGAGCGCACAGAAGCGCAGCTCCGGGAGTGAGGAGCCCAGGGGGCAGGCACATGACCAAGCCCCACCCCCTCCTCAGCTTCCCTGAGCAGTGCAGAGGCGCAGAGCCCCGGGGAAAGCCCTGCTAGGGTCTTTATTGTTTTTAATGTTTTGTTTTAATATTGATAATTTTATCATTGTGCCTTTTATGACTGTGTGCTGCTTTTCCAGAGACTTGCTCAAGGTGGCATATAAATTTTCTAAGTATACCATTTTTTATCTGGGCACAGGGCACATAAGTACTGGAGAAATTTCACCAACCCTTCAGCAGCTTCCACCCCATCAGTTTGGTGTAGTGGTCAGGAGTTGGACTCTAATCTGGGAGAACCGGGTTTGATTCCCCACTCCTCCACATGCAGCTGCTGGTGTGACCTTGGGCCAGTCACAAGTTCTCTTAGAGCTGTTCTCTCATGAGCAGTTCTCAAAAGACCTCTCTCAGCCCCACCTACCTCACAGGGTGTCTTGTTGTGGGGAGGGGAAGGGAAAGGGATGGGTGGTGCACATGTCCTGGATATCTCAAGTCTACTTGAAACCTGGTGGTTTCAAGGGAGCAGGGAGAGAATGAGGGTGTGTTCTTTACGCTTATTTTTATTGCACAAAGTATTGGATGGGGAAGGGAATGGAGGAAGAGCAGGTCAGTTTCACTCACCTGTGGAGTGGAGCCTGAGGGGTGGGTGTTGCCTTCTGACACACTTCTGGTATGTTAGGGTGTGTGGCATATGCAAATGAGTTATGCAAATGAGTTATGCTAATGAGCTCCTGCACCTCTTTTTCTACGAAATGACCCCTGCAGAGAGGGTATACACTGCAGTAAGGTTGAGAAGGTAAGAGAATTTGATTCGCTTCTGGAAATGCTATGGGTCGAAATAGTGGGCCCAAAAGGAAGCTTAACACTGGGAGTTTGTTATCACCCACCAGATCAAAAGATAGAGGAGGATTATAAAATGATGAATTAAAGATAGCAGCTAGACAAAATAACTGTGTTGTAACAGGTGACTTTAACTACCCACACATTGATTGGGTCAATATGTGTTCAAGTTGGGAAAAAGAGATTGAATTTCTAGACACTCTCAATGACTGCGCTATGGAGCAGATGGTCACAGAACCTACCAGGGGAGAGGCGATCCTGGGTTTGGCCCTAAGTAACGCCCAAGACCTGGTGAGAGATGTTAAAGTGATTGCTTGGGAACAGGGACCATAATGTTATTGAGTTCAACATTTGTATAAATAGGGAATTGCCCATAAAGATCAACACAACCACTTTTAACTTTAAAAGGGGTAACTTCTCTGAAATGAGGAGACATGTGGACGGAACTGAAAGGAAAAGTAAAAAGGGTCAAAACCATTAGGGAAGTTTGGAGACTGTTTAAAACTATAAACCTAGAAGCTCAGATACAATATATACTGCAGGTTAGGAAAGGCACAAATAAGTATAGAAAACGGCCTGCGTGGTTAACAAAGTAAGTAATGGAAGCTGTAAAAGGTAAGAAGGATTCCTTTAAGTGGTGGAAATCTAGTCTCAGTGAGGTTGATAAAAGGGAGCACAGGCTGTGGCAAATAAAATGCAAGTCTGTGATCAGGGAGGTAAAAAGGGAATATGAGGAGCATATAGCAAAAAACATAAAAGACCAACATAAAAATTTCCTTCAAATACAGTATAAGCAGGAAACCAGCCTGGGAGGAAGTGGGGCTGTGGATGACCAAGGGGGTAAAAGGATTACTGAACGATGATAGGGAAATGGCTGAGAAGCTGAATGCATTTTTTGCATCTGTCTTCACTATGGAAGATGAGAAGTGCTTGCCCACTCCAGAACCGCAGGAACCCGTACTGGGTCTGATGTTTTTTAACTTGTTCATTAATGATTTGGAGTTGGGAGTAAGCAGTGAAGTGGCTAAATTTGCGGATGACACAAAATTCTTCAGGGTGGTAAAAACCAGGGAGGATTGTGAGGCACTCCAAAGGGATCTGTCGAGGATGGGTAAGTGGGCGTCAGCGTGGCAGAGTGGCCAAATGCAAAGTGATGCACATTGGAGCCAAAAATCCTAACTATAAATACACGTTGATGGGGTCCAAACTGGTAGAGAAAGAGATCTTGGAGTCATAGTAGATAACTCACTGAAAATGTTGAGACAGTGTGTGGCTGCAATCAAAGAGGCCAACGCTATGCTACGGATTATTAGGAAGGGAACTGAAAACAAATCAACCAGTATCATAATGCCCCTGTGTAATCGATGGTGTGACCTCATTTAGAATACTGTGTGCAATTCTGGTCACTACACCTCAGAAAGGATATTATAGCATTGGAAAAAGTACAGAAAAGGGCAAGGTTTGCTTGCAGTCCATAGAACAAAGGTTTGCTTGCAGTCCATAGAACAAAGCTGGTGGGCATGGGCATATCCAGAGAGCACGTGTATGTGGGGTAGCATAGGAGCAAGCCGTATAATGTACCATCACTCCATCCCTTCTTCTTTAACACACCCACTTTTCATGTTCATTAAAATGCAGATTTTTCAGATGTTTGGAAAGGAAAAAATGAGGAATTGTATGAATTTGTTCCTACTCCAAATGCTAAATAAATATAATTGCACATAATGATGCCAACAGATGGTGCACTGCATAAACCATTTGTCACTTTATATACTAAAAGGTGCATATGTATGTCTATTAATCTCATATAGAACTGTATTTTTACTAAAAAAATTAGGGATGCACTGTAATAACTAGGTTTTAGTAATGCCAAATATTAAAAAGAAATATGCTGAGTGCGTAGATTTGGTTAGGTACTTTTTAAATTCTGTAACTTAGGAATTCCATAAACGTGATGGCTATCCTACTTCAAAAATTAAGTGATTAACTTATCAAAGGAATAACATTTTTAGATAGGCTGGTGTAAGACTTCTGATTAGATCCAATAAGCCAGGCCTCAGGTTCAAAGCAAAGTCCTTTTATTTTCTTAATGGTCTTTCAGGAACACATTCATTGATAGTACTGTCAGATCAATAGGACTCAGAGCAATTATACAGTTTTCAAATAGCAGATAAATGACAGGCACCAATCAGGGCAATATCAAGAAAGCGTGAAAAGGCCCACAGTTACTTTTCCCAAAGAAAAGGCGCGCAAGCGAAGAGCGACTCATCCCTCCCCCCTGCGAGAACTCCCACATTACATTCCCACACAGTAAGGTATCTGGCGAAGCCCAGCACAGCAACAACTCAAGGTTAACCTCAGAGCAAAACAGATTAACATGAAGAGGGCAAGGGGAAGGAGGGGGAGGGGGGTTTGGGAACGGAGCACAGAGAGGGGAGGGGAACGGAACAAGGTACCACACTCCCACCAGGAGAAAACAGACAGCAGGAATACAAAATGACAAGGAACCTGACGGCTGGTAGATAGTGCTGGGGAGGAGCCAGTGGTTGTGGTACATGTTAGCACCAACAATGTGGGGAAATGCAGTCGTGAGGTCCTGGAGGAAAAATTTAGGCTGCTAGGCAGAAGACTCAAGACCTCAAAGGTAGCCTTCTTGGAAGGGCTACCTGTTCCACGTGCAGGGTCAGAGAGACAGGCACAGATCAGGAATCTCAATGCGTGGATGAGATGATGGTGTAGGGGGGAAGGGTTCAAGTTTGTTAGGCACTGGGATGCTTTTTGGAACAAGAGGGAGCTGTACAAGAGAGATGTCGCCACTTGTCCCAGGAAGGAACCAGGCTGCTGGCACTTAAAATCAAAAAGGTGGCAGAGCAGTTTTTAAACTGAATATTGGGGGAAAGCCGACAGAAGATGAAAAATCTCTGGTCTGAGATGGTTCATCTCAAAGAGATGAAGGGGTAGCTGTTACTTTCCTACAAGGAAATGGATTAAAATTGTTCTCTGAGACTGTGGCAAATGATAGGGACTCCCTGGTAAGGTCTCAAGGCAGCAAGAGGAAGGTTGTGGGCTAAACATGTATGGGAAACTATAGATGTTTATATACTAATGCTAGAAGTGTCTGAGGTAAAATCGGGGAATTGGAATGCTTGGTGTTGGGGAAAAACATAGACATTGTGGGTATTTCAGAAACTTGGTGGGATGAGGAAAATCAGTGGGATATGGTGATTCCTGGTTATAAATTATATCGGAAGGATGGGGGGAGAAAGTTGGAGGTGGGGTGGCTCTTTATGTCAGAGAGGGTATACAGTCCAGTAAGACTGAGAGGGTAGGAGAATTGGATTCACTTCTGGAAATGCTATGGGTTGAATTAGTGGGCCCAAAAGGAAGCTTAACATTGGGAGTTTGTTATCGCCCACCAAATAAAAAGATAGAGGATTATAAAATGATGAATAAATTAAAGATAGCGGCTAGACAAAATAACTGTGTTGTCATAAGTGACTTTAACTACCCACACATTGATTGAGTCAATATGTGTTCAAGTTGGGAAAAAGAGACTGAGTTTCTAGACACTCTCAATGACTGTGCTATGGAGCAGATGGTTACAGAACCTACCAGGGGAGAGGCGATCCTGGATTTTGTCCTAAGTAACACCCAAGACCTGGTGAGAGATGTTAAAATGATTGCTTCACTTGGGAACAGTGACCATAATGTTACTGAATTCAACATTTGTATAAATAGGGAGTTGCCCATAAAGACCAACACAACCACTTTTAACTTTAAAAGGGGTAACTTCTCTGAAATGATGGGATATGTGAGAAGAAACTGAAAGGAAAAGTAGAAAGGGTCAAAACCATTGGGGAAGCTTGGAGACTATTTAAATTTACAATCCTAGAGGCTCAGAGAAAATATATACCATGGGTTAGGAAAGGCACAAATAGGTATAGAAAAAAGCCTGCATGGTTAACAAACAAAGTAATGGAAGCTGTAAAAGGTAAGAAGGATTCCTTTAAGTGGTGGAAAGCTAGTCTCATTGAGACTGATAAAAGGGAACACAGGCTGTGGCAAATAAAATGCCAGTCTGTGATCAGGCAGGCAAAAAGGGAATATGAAGAGCATATCTCAAAAAACATAAAGACCAACAATAAAACTTTCTTTAAATACATTAGAAGTAGGAAACCAGCCAGGGAAGCAGTGGGGTCCTTGGATGACCAAGGGGTAAAATGTGTAGTGAAGGATGATAGGGAAATGGCTGAGAAGCTAAATGCATTTTTTGCCTCTGTCCTCACTGTGGAAGATGAGAAGTGCCTGCCCACTCCAGAACCACTGATTTCAGGAGGGGTGTTGAAAGACCTGAGTCAGATTGAGGTGATGAGAGACGAGGTCCTACGACTGATAGACAACTTAAAAACAAATAAATCCCCGGGCCCAGATGGCATACATCCAAGAGTTCTGAAAGAACTCAAATGTGAATTTGTAGATCTCCTAACAAAAATATGTAATCTTTCCTTAAAATCTGCCTCCATTCCTGAGGACTAGAAGGTAGCAAATGTCACTCCTATCTTTAAAAAGGGTTCCAGAGTGTGAGAGTTCTGCTCAAAGTAGTCAAGGATCAGATCTTGGTTGGTTAACCACAGTTCTTTATTACCTATTCCTACATTCGTACAGCATCTCGGGTTATTGTCAGAGATGAGGCAAATAATACAAGCGGGTCTATTATACCATTCCAAGGAGTTTGAATTACCCATAGATAGCCAATCCCCTTAAGGGAAAATTGGCGGGCTAGAAGGTGGCTTGACCGTTTGGTTCTCACAGGAAAAAAGTGAGGTGTTAAGCAGTAAATTTCCCTTCTCAAACCAGACCCCTCAGATGTAGCGAGTTCACATAACAATTCATGGCTCCAAGGTTCTTTAGCATGAGATAAGAGATGAGAAGCATCCTCCCCTTGAAGTTACTGCTGGGGCAGCTGGAATGCGGAGGCAGAGATGTGAGGCCTCCTTGTTCTGGGAATTAATGGTTGTCACCCTCCCGACCCAGACAGGATTTATACATTACGGTTACATAGGTTCTAATAACCTCTAGATACATATGAAAGGTAAAGACATGCATGCAAGAATACACTGGCTGAATTGACAGATTCTGACACCCTGCCCTCCCCATAATTCTCTTCACCTAGCTTTGTCAGGGAACATTTTATGGAACAGTTTTGTCAGTTTAGGGGCATGAACATGTTCCGAGCGAATCCATTCATTGTGTTCTGGGCCGAAATCCAACCACCTAACTAAGTAATATAAGCGGCCTCTTCGCATCTTGGAGTCAAGGATTTCAGTTATCTCGAAGTGAGGGCTCCCCTCCTTCATCAGTGGAGGAGGAACTGGAGGAACTGGATGCCAAGCATTCGGCCCAGGATCTTTCTTCAACAGGCTGAAATGAAACACAGGGTGCACAGAACTCAGTGACTTAGGCAGTTCCAGTTCAAAAGACACATCAGAGATTTTGCGTAGCACTTTATAAGGTCCAACATATTTCCATCCCAGTTTCCTGCTGGGCTGCAGCCCATGGATATTCTTGGTAGAGAGATAGACAGAGTCCCCGGGCTGAAGATCCCATCCCGGTGCTCGCCCACGATCCGCATATTTTTTATAATCTTCTTTGGCATGGTCCAATGCTTTGCCTATTAATGGCCATGAGTCTTGGAGACTGGACCACCATTTTTTAAAATCCGAGGGGGGGGCTTGAGGGACCTCCTCGATAGTAGGCAATGGCTTCCCCTCGAAACCTCCCACTGCCATGAAAGGGGAAACTCCCGTGGATGAATGCACTGCATTATTGTAACTATATTCTGCAAACGGCAGCAATTCCACCCAGTTGTCCTGGTGATAATTTGTGTAACACCGCAGGAATTGCTCTAAAATTTGATTAGTTCGTTCAGATTGGCCATCGGTCTCTGGGTGGTAACCCGAGCTTAGGGCGGGTTCGATATCCATTAGTTTCAGAAGCTCCCGCCAGAAGGTGGCAACGAACTGACTACCGCGGTCGGAAACCACTCTCTTTGGAAAAGTGTGTAATTTGATCACGTGATTGAAAAAAGCTTTGGCCATCCCTTTGGCAGTGGGCAATTGCTTGAAGGGGGTGAAGTGTGCTTGCTTCGAAAAAGTGTCTACCACCACCCAAATCACGGTTTTTCCCTTAGAGGGGGGCAAATTAGTGATAAAGTCCATGGCTATAGCTTCCCAGGGTCTTGATGCGGTGGGGAGGGGGTGCAATAATCCCGGAACTTTCCCCCCCCGTTTTTTGCACATTAAACAGGTCTGGCATGCCGAGACGAAGTCTGAGACGTCTCGGCGCATGCGCGGCCACCAGAATTGACGCTGGATTAAATTAAGAGTCTTTAGGAACCCGAAGTGCCCAGCTAGCTTTGAGGAGTGGCAATTTAACAAGATTTCCTTGCGCTTGGCCTTAGGCACCACTAGTTTGTCCCCATGTAGCCAACAGTGGTCCTCTCTCCTGGAACATTCCTCCAAAGTTTCCAACTCCTCTATCTCTTCAGGAGCGTAATCCCCCCCCCAATTGCATTTCCCAGTGTCCAACTCGGCCTTCTTGGCTCGGCTCCGGGTGATTACCACCCCTCCTAGTTGTTGGGGGGAGAACATGGAATCAAACACCTCTTCCTTGACACTCTCGTGTTGGGGCAACCTGGACAACGCGTCTGCCAAGGAGTTAGCCTTCCCAGGAAAATGTTTAAGCACAAAGTTAAACTTGGAAAAGAAATCAGCCCATCGCAGCTGCTTAGCGTTGAGGGACCGCTGAGTGCGCAACGCCTCCAAATTCTTATGATCAGTCCATATTTCAAACGGAGTTTGCGCTCCTTCAAGCCAATGGCGCCACGTAGTGAGCGCTAACCTAATAGCTGCGGCTTCCTTGTCCCACACCGACCAATTACTTTCCGTCTCGTTAAATTTTTTTGAAATGTAAGCCAAGGGGTGCAATTTCCCTTCCGGGTCCCTTTGCAAGATGGCCCCCCCCCATGGCTACATCAGAGGCATCAACATGGATTATAAAATCCTTTGTTTCGTCAGGGTGCGCCAGAATGGGCTCTGAAGTGAAAAGAGTCTTTAAAGTCTCAAACGCCCTCTGGCACTCCCCGTTCCAAGCCAACTTTTCTCCTGGCTTCCCGGCCTCGGGCCCCTTCCCCTTTGTTTTTAATAAGTCTGTTAAAGGGAGAGTGACTTTGGCAAAGTCCTTGATGAACGTTCGGTAAAAATTACAAAATCCCAAGAGGCTTTGCAATTGCTTTCTCGTTCGCGGAGCCTCCCATTGCACCACAGCCTCCACCTTCCCCGGGTCCATTTCCAAGCCCTTTTGGGAAATGCGGTAGCCCAGGAAGTCCACAGACTCACGGTGAAACTCACACTTAGACAGTTTCACATATAGCTGGTTTTTGAGTAGGGTTGAGAGGACGTCCCTGACCAAAGTCACATGCGCCTTCTTATCAGTAGAATAGATCAAGATATCATCTATGTAACATAACACGCCCTTAAATAGGTGCTTGTGCAACACTTCATTGATTAAACTCATAAAGACCCCGGGCGCGCCACTTAAGCCGAACGGCATCACTAGATATTCAAATTGCCCCAAGGGGGTATTAAAGGCAGTCTTGGATTCATCCCCTTCCCTGATGCGCACCCTGAAATAGGCATCTCGTAGATCCAACTTGGTAAAAATCCTCCCCTTGGCCGCTTCCGCCAAGAGGTCCTTTATTAACGGGAGGGGGTAAGCGTTAGTGGTGGAGACTGCATTCAAACCCCGGTAGTCAGTGCATAGTCGTAAGCCCCCATCCTTTTTCTTTCGGAACAGCACTGGCGCCGCAAAGGGGGATTTGGCGGGGCGGATGAACCCCCGTGCTAAATTTTTGTCCAAAAACTTTCGCAACTCTTCCCGTTCCAACGGGCTCATGGAGTATAATTTCCCTTTTGGGAGTTTTTCCCCTGGGAGGAGTTCTATGGCACAGTCCGACAGTCGATGGGGGGGCAATTCATCCGCCTCAGTCTCGCTGAACACTTCCAGCAAGTCTCTATACTCTTTAGGGACCATGGTAGGGGCGAGAGCGAGCGCGGGTGCCGGGGGAGGAGGGGTCGGAGGTCCAGGTCCCCATTCTGGGTCCCACTTATGGCTCTGGCAGCGTTCGTCCACCCACGAGATTTTCCCCTCGCTCCATTTTATGTAAGGGTCGTGCGCCCCGAGCCAAGGGCTGCCCAACACCATAGGGAACTGGGCGTTTGGGGTGATGACGAAAGCCCGCTTCTCCCAGTGCTCCCCCGTCCCCAAAATCAAGCTCTCGGTCTCTGCTATGCATTCCTCCTTCATCTCCGACCCATCCATCTGAGTGAACTTCAGGGGTTCCAATAACGGGGTGACTTTGGGTCCCAGCCCTTCCACTACTAGGGGGCTGATCAGGTCTCGCGCACACCCAGAGTCAATTAACGCACGAACCCGCATGTGGGTGCCCGCTCCAGGGGTCACCACCGTCACTACCATATACAACAGGGGGCCGGGGATGCTCACCGGAGATGGCGCTTCTTGGCGGGGGACCTGCAGCTCTGCGCCGCTCACTGCAGGCCGTTGGAGTTTCCCGACATCTGCGTTTCCATCAGCTCCAGCTCCCCCTGGTCACTGGCAACTCCTTCCAGCTGCAACGCCCGGGGTTTCATTGGTGTCTTTCCACGGCTGGGGTGCTCCCTGCTCCGGGGGTGGAGGTCTTCGGGCCTTTCCCCCCTCCTCTTGGGCAAGCGGAGGCGAAATGGCCACTCTCCCCACACTTCATACACAACCCTTGTCGAAACCTCGCGTCTCGGACATCTTGCACACTGGATCGGGGCTTCGCTCTCGGGGCTGCTTTGCTGGCTGCCGTCACTGATGCTCCCATCTTGATCAGGGCGAATCGCTCCTCCATGTCGATGGCGGCTCTCATCCAGGTGGCTAGGGTGCCCGGGCGGCCTCCCAACAGCACGGTCTCGTAGATCTCCGGATTCAGGCCCTCCCAATACTTCTCCATGAATAGCTCCTCCGGCCATCCATGGATCTTGGCCGCGATGCGCCTGAACTTGTCAGTGTAGTCCCTCACTGACGATCTCCCCTGGAACAGCTTTCTTAGTTGATTACGGGCTTTTTCCTCACCCAGGGGGTCCTCGAACTGATGGCGAAGGGCCCACATGAAATTGTTCAGGGAACGCAGTTCAGGTCCGGGGTTGTCGTGCAGGCTCACATACCAGTCGCTGGCAGTGTCTTTCAGCTTGGACCCGATGTAGCCAATCCGTTCTTTCTCGGTGGGATAGAGGTGGCCCCAACTGTCCAGGAATCTCCCTATCTCCAGCATGAAGAAACGTAGCTTCTCCGGGTCCCCATCGAAAGTGGTCGTCAAAGGGTCGGAGGGGGCTGGGCGGGCGGCCGGCGCGACCGGGACCGGGGCAGGCACTGGAACGGGCCCTGGCGCTGGAACCGGGACGACCGGCTGGGCTGGTTGCGCCGGGAGAGCGGGCGCCTGTGGCTGGACCGGGACCCCTCCGGGCGCCGGCGGTTGTAGTGGGGCTCCCACCCCTTGACCGGGGAGAGCTCCTTGTACTGCCCTCATAGCGTCGCGAAATTGGTGCTGGAGATCGAGGGCCAACTCGCGGAGCTCGGCGGTGAGTTGAAGCCGCAGTTCTCCCATCATCTGATCCAAAGGGACCGTCTGCTCCTCGCGATACGGATCGGGCCCATACAGATCCATCCCCTCTCCTTCGAGAGGCGGGCGACGCGGCCTTCCACGATAGATCGGCTCGCGGTCGTCTCCTAGGTAGCTCGGTCGAGATAGATCGGCTCGCGGTCGTCTCCTAGGTAGCTCGGACCACCTCGATCGAGCTGGTCTCCGGTGAGCGAAACTCTCCCCCCTTTCCGGTCGTGCACCCACAAATCCACGGTACGCTGACCGAAATGGCTCCATGCGTACTTGGGGGTCACGCTCTGATGAGGAACCGGGTGGTGCGGGATGTAGTAAGCCCCCTGGCTCGTGGTCACCGGCACTTCGGGACCTCCTCCGCCACCACCACCCCCGTTCCCCGGATCCACCGGGGTAGCGGGAGTCTCTTCTGGAGTAGTAGGCTTGAGGGGGACCGCGTCGTCGTCTGACATGGTCAGGAACGGCTGAGTCCCAATCACAGATCTCTGACAATCTGTGAGAGTTCTGCTCAAAGTAGTCAAGGATCAGATCTTGGTTGGTTAACCACAGTTCTTTATTACCTATTCCTACATTCGTACAGCATCTCGGGTTATTGTCAGAGATGAGGCAAATAATACAAGCGGGTCTATTATACCATTCCAAGGAGTTTGAATTACCCATAGATAGCCAATCCCCTTAAGGGAAAATTGGCGGGCTAGAAGGTGGCTTGACCGTTTGGTTCTCACAGGAAAAAAGTGAGGTGTTAAGCAGTAAATTTCCCTTCTCAAACCAGACCCCTCAGATGTAGCGAGTTCACATAACAATTCATGGCTCCAAGGTTCTTTAGCATGAGATAAGAGATGAGAAGCATCCTCCCCTTGAAGTTACTGCCGGGGCAGCTGGAATGCGGAGGCAGAGATGTGAGGCCTCCTTGTTCTGGGAATTAATGGTTGTCACCCTCCCGACCCAGACAGGATTTATACATTACGGTTACATAGGTTCTAATAACCTCTAGATACATATGAAAGGTAAAGACATGCATGCAAGAATACATTGGCTGAATTGACAGATTCTGACACAGAGGAGATCCGGGAAATTACAGGCCAGTCAGTCTGATATCAATACCGGGTAAGTTGGTGGAAACTTAAGGAAAAAATTAGTAGGCACATTGCTGAACAAAATCTATTGAGGAAGACTCAGCATGGGTTCTGTAAGGGAAGATCTTGTCTCACTAACCTGTTAGTGTTCTTTGAGGGAGTAAACAAACATGTGGACAAGGGGGACCCAATAGATGTTGTTTACCTTGACTCCCAGAAAGCTTTTGATAAAGTTCCTCATCAAAGGCTCCTAAGTAAGCTCAATAGTCATGGGATAAAAGGACAAGTCCTTTAGTGGAACAAAAACTGGCTAATTAAGGCTGAGGACAGACTGGCAATTTGCCCCGGGGTAGGTCTGTATGGGAAGTGGGGGAAGGGAACCTGTTCAGACATGCGCAGCTGTCCCTCAGCTCCCTTCCGCACTTACCCACTTTGAAGCCGGTTTTCTTGCGCTTTAGAAGGACACCAGGAGAAACCGGTGTCTGGAGGCTGTCTTGCGCTTGCCTCCTGCTTCCAGGCAATATGAACCGGAAGAAGGCAGGAGGCAAGCGGAGGCGGCAGTGCGAACGCAGTGTTTTGCCAGTTTGCGCATGAGCACTCATGCGCACATGCACAAATTGCCGAAATAGCCCTATCACGAGCTGCGGAGGCCGGCCCACTTGGGGCCACTCCGCAGCAGTCTGAACGCTCCGTAACGGCATCCTTGCGCAATACCCTGGCCAATGTGGACAGCCAGCCACGGGGGATTTTCCCCCCACAGCTTTTGCCTCCGGATTCATCCCACTTCAGATTGCCAGTCTGTCCTCAGCCTAAAAGGAAACAGAGAGTGAGTATAAATGGGAAATTTTCTCAGTGGAGGGAGGTAAGCAGTGGGGTACCGCAGGGATCGGTACTCGGTCCAATGCCTTTTAACTTGTTTATTAATGATTTGGAATTGGGAGTAAGCAGTGAAGTGGCTAAATTTGCAAATGACACGAAGTTGTTCAGGGGGGTGAGGACCAGGGAGGATTGTGAGGCACTCCAAAGGGATCTGTTGAGGATGGGCGAGTGGGCATCAACGTGGCAAATGGGGTTTAATGTGGCCAAGTGATGCCAAAAATCCTAACTATACACATTGATGGGGTCCGAAGTGGCAGAGACTGACCAAGAGAGAGATCTTGGAGTCATAGTAGATAACTCAATGAAAATGTCAAGATAGTGTGCGACTGCAATGAAAAAGGCCAATGCTATGCTGGGGGTTATTAGGAAGGGGATTGAAAACAAATCAACCAGTATCATAATGCCCCTGTATAAATTGATGCTGCGACCTCATTTGGAGTACTGTGTACTCTATACCTCAAAAAAGATATTATAGCATTGGAAAAACTGCAGAAAAGTACAACTAGAATGATAAAAGGGTTTGAAGACTTTCCCTATGAAAAAAGGTTGAAGCACTTGGGGCTCTTTAGCATGGAGAAACGACGGCTGAGGGGTTACATGATCAAGGTTTATACGATTATGCATGGGATAGAGCAGGTAGAAAAAGAAGTATTTTTCTCCCTTTCTCACAATACAAGAACTTGTGGGCACTCCATGAAATTGCTGAGCAGTTGGGTTAGAACAGATAAAAGGAAGTACTTTTTCACCCAAAGAGTGATTAACACGTGGAATTCACTGCCGCAGGAGGTGGTGGTGGCTACAAGCATGGACAGCTTCAAGAGGGAATTAGATAAACATATGGAGCAGAGGTCCATCAGTGGCTATTAGCCACAAAGTATAGATAGGAACTCTCAGTCTGGGACAAGTGATACTCTGTATTCTTGGTGCTTGACAGGAGGGGGGGCAACAGTGGGAGGGCGTTTGGTGTCTTGCCCCCACTGCTGGACCTTCTGAGGGCACCTGGTGTTTTTGGCCACTGTGTGACAGAGTGTTGGACTGGATGGGCCACTGGCCTGATCCAACATTGGCTTCTCTTATGTTCTTTTATGTTCTTCTTAACAAGCAATGGTCCTTCCTTCCTTCCTTCCTTCCTTCCTTTCCCTTGCCTGCTTGCAAGGAGACTGAAAGCTAAATACCACACAGCAACAAATACTGAAATCAGTATTCAAGAAGTAATTAATATCATACTTTTCTATGAAAGGTTAAAGTTAAACTAACAGCTTTTATGAGAACTTGAAGAATACTCATTTTTCAGAGATCTCAGGTATAACTTGGCAAAAAAAGAAATAAGGTGTGCAGTTTTTCTCTAAGAATTTCAATAGTTTGCTGTTGAATATATTTAAATATATGATAGAAAACATAATGCTGTTAAGAGTTTAACAGGAAAAAAAGCTTTCAGATGTCTATATTATAATTGCCTGGATATTATCAGTGATTTTTGATATTTAAAGATTTTGTCATTACTTGATGCAGTATTGACTAATTTTATACTGTTTACCAAAAAATTTGCCTTGTTTCTTTTAAAATCAGTTATTTTGCATGGGTTGGAGTTAATTGTGCCCTTTTTCTTTTCTCTCCAGGTTAATAATGAAAATGTAGTAAAAGTTGGACACAGACAGGTAGTGAACATGATTCGACAAGGAGGCAATCACTTAGTTCTTAAAGTTGTCACAGTAACCAGGAATCTTGATCCAGATGATACAGCCAGGAAGAAAGGTATATTATTTTCATTGTTGGTACTGTTTCTCATGTTCCCTCAGAGAGAAACAATTTAGCATTATTTAAATTCATGCTGCACAATATGTGCCTCATTCTACTATCTAATATGTTTGATAGCATTATATACCGAAGAAAGGAACTGATTTGCAAGAACACAGACACCTTGTTGAAATACACACAAAGTCACATGGGTGCCATCTTCTTGTGGTATAATCCTGTGGGCTCAGCTGATGAGAAGTGTATGAATATTCCAACCAAATGGGTGGGTCTGTTTATATGAGTGGGAACCAAATGGGGAGAAAAAGCTCAGCTGGCGCCTCCCCTACAAGTAATATATTGATATACACTTTCCAGCTCCATCAGATTGCACCAGTGGATGATGTCCTTATGCTACCTAGTGTGTATTGAGACACTAAAAGCATAGGACATGTACGTATAAAGTTTATTTCTTACAGATCTTTTTGCAGTAACATTTAGAGAATTTCTAGTGAAACATTTCTATGTGTACACTTCTCTAAACTGACATAGTTATCTTAAAGACATGGAAAGGTAATGATATTTTTTCTTAGAAACTTAGATCACTTCTGACACAAATGTTAAGCCTACTATTCGTTGTAAGATGTATATAGGCATCACAGATCTTTTGAGACAGTGTTACAAATTCTCCCAACTGACAAGATTTTGGCACTGTGTGGTACTAGCCAGTGTGGTACAGTGGTTAAGAAGAAGAGTTGGTTTTATACTCCACTCTTTACTACCCGAAGGAGTCTTGGAGCAGCTTACAATCGCCTTCCCTTCCTCTCCCCACAACAGATACCCTGTGAGGTAGGTGGGGCTGAGAGAGTTCTGAGACAACTGTGACTGACCCAGATTCACCCAGCTGGCTTCATGTGGAGGAGTGCGAAATCAAACCCGGTTCTCCAGATTAGAGTCCACCACTCTTAACCACTACACCAAACTGGCTCTCTCTTAAGAGTGTCCAGCTAGTACCTGGGAAACCTGGGTTCAAATCCCCACTCATGTCATGAAAGTTTGCTGGATGATCTTGGCCAGTCACACTCTCTCAGCCTAACCTACCTTACAAGGTTGTTGTGACAATAAAATAGAGGACAGGAGAACAATGTAAGCAGCCTTGGGTCCCCTTTGGGGAGAAAGGTGGGGGTATAACTGAATTAAATAAATCAAATAAGTGTCATGATTGTATTATTTTTATGTTGCTAACTCAGTGGCTTAAGGTTCTGTTTCTTGTGCATTTTAAGTCTTGAGTATATATTTATAATGTAAGAAGCGGTCTTCAGAATAAGCCTAACTTTGATCATAATGAAATCAGTTAGAATTTTGTACTTTGAAAAATTCCATTTAAGTGTTAATAAGAAAATTAATTATAAAATTGTATGAAATATTGGTGAAAAAGCATTAAATTTGAGAGGGTTTAAAGTTAAAGCTACATTCTTTAGAGCAGAATCGTCTTTCTCTATTTTGCCAACTTTAAGCTATCCTAAAAATACAGCATTTGAGCAACTACCATGAACATTTGAAAAAAATCCTTGTTTTTTTTGAGGTAAAGTCTTCACTTTTCACATGTTTTTCTTGGGTCCTTTGAAAGTCTTTTTCAGTGCTAGTGATAGTTGCTAATGGATATTTTTCTTTGAAGTTTGAGAAAATGATGATTGAGGTAACTCAGAAGCCAGTGGCTTTTTAGCAACTGCATCTTGGTTAATGGCTTTAGGCGTTGATTACGTCTTCTGGATTATAGTATACCTGCATATCTGTACCTATATTCCATCTAGACATAGTTTATTATACCATGCATCAGGGCTCTTTTTGGGCCGGAACGTGCCAGAATGACATTCCAGCTGGCGTCTGAGCCCACCCCTCCCCTCCCCTCCCGCTGGCAGGAAAGGGCCCCGCTCTGCAGATCTCCGCATGGAGATCCGGCGTGAGGTCTGGCCTCCTGGCTCTTTGCCCTCAAAGGGAGCGTTCCCTTTAAGGGCAAAGAGCAGCCGGGAAGGGGCCCCGTGCTGCAGATCTCCAGCACGAGGTCCACAGCTCCCGCTCCAGCAGGCTTGTTGCTGTGCATAGGCTCTCCCTGCACCCAGTAAGTGCCCCCCATCTTCTCTCTCTCTCTCTTTCTCCCTCCGCCCTCCCCCTCCCTCTTTCTTCTCTCTCTCTTTTTCCCTTCCTTCCTTCCTTTCTCTTTTCTTCCCTCCCTTCCACCCACCCACCCACCTTTCCTCTCTCCCTCTTTCCCTCCCCCTCCCTCTTTCTTTCTTTCTTTCTTTCTTTCTTTCTTTCTTTCTTTCTCTCTCTCTCTCTCTCTCTCTCTCTCTTTTCTCTCCCCCTTCTCTCTCTCTTTCTTTTTTTCTTCCTTCCTTTCTCTCTCTTTTCTTCACACCCACCCACCCACCCTTCCACTCTCTCTCTCCCTCCCTCCCCCTCTTTCTTTCTTTCTTTCTTTCTTTCTTTCTTTCTTTCTTTCTTTCTTTCTTTCTTTCTCTCTCTCTCTCTCTCTCTCTCTCTCTCTCTCTCTCTCTCTCTCTTTCTCCATCCCCCTTCTTCTCTCTCTCTCTTTCTTTTTTTCTTCCTTCCTTCCTTTCTCTCTCTTTTCTTCCCTCCCTTCCACCTACCCACCCTCCCACCCTTCCTCTCTCTCTCTTTCCTTCCCCCTCCCCCTCTCGCTTTCTTAATTTCTTTGTTTTTCTCTCTCTCTTTCTCCCCACCTTCCTTCTTTCCTTCCTTCCTTCCTTTCTTTCTTCCTTTCTCTCTCTCACCCCACCTACCTACCTACTTACCTACCTTTCTCTCTCTCCCCCCACCTACTTACCTACCTACCTACCTTCCTTCCTTCTTTCCTTCCTTCCTTTTTCTCTCTCTTTCTCTTCATTGTTGTGTATGTTGGCAGAACACTTGACTGTTGCTTGGGGGTCTTTGGGGGACATCTGCAGAGAAACAGAGTTGTAACTAAAAATGAGCATGGTCAGCAGCACTTTGGAGATTGCCTGTTTTGTGAAATTTAAAAAGTGGGCAGAGTTTCTGAAGAAGATGATTGTCCCTCTTCTTCTGCCACTGGGCTGACATCTGCCTTTAATGGGCCAGCAAAGTTGATGTTCTTAAACCTCCTAATAAGAGAGATTTCTGCTTCTGAGGAGTTGACTTCCAACAATTGGTGATCTTGTGATGGTAGTGATACTTTGATGTGGTAAAGCCCACCTGTTCACAGGATCATTTTCCTGTGGGACAGACTCTGCATGGTAACCACCCCACTGGTACATAATTGCTTGTAAAAAATATTATAGTGTAATAATTCAGGTGGGTAGCCATGTTGGTCTGAAGCAGCAGCACAAAACTGGAGTCCAAAGTTTCATCCAAGATATAAACTTTTGTATGCATGCACACTTCTTCAATCTGAAGAAGTGTGGGTGGCACTTGAAATCTTATACCTTGAATAAAATTTTGTACCTTGAATAAAATAGTCCACAAACTACTCCTGTCCAGTGCATCCACAAACCTAGAAGAAGAGATTGGATTTATACCTCACCCTTCACTACCCAAGGGAGTTTCAGAGTGGCTTACAAACTCCTTTCCCTTCCCCTCCCCACAACAGACACCCTGTGAGGTAGATGGGGCTGAGAGAGCTCTGAGACAACAGCTGGTACAGAGCTATGGCTTGCCCAAGGTCATCTAGCAGGTGCAAGGAGGGGGAGTGGGGAATCAAACCCGGTTCTCCCAGATTAGAGTCTGTGCACTTAACCACTACACCAAACTGGCTCCTAGGGTTGTTCTGCCAGTGAACTAGGGTTGCCAACTCTAGGCTGAGGAAATCCCTGGAGATTTGGGAGTGGAGCCTGAGGAGGGTGGATTTGGGGGGAAGGAGGGACCTAAGCAAGGCATAATGCCATGGACTCCACTTTCCAAAGCAGCCATTGACCTGATCTCTGTAGTTTGGAGCTCAGTTGTAATTCCAGGAGATCTCCAGACCCCACCTGTAGTTTGACAACCCTAAAAAATCATATTCAGTGCACTAGTTCTGCAGGAAGGCAACCTGATTTCCATGGGAACCTAACCTTTAGGAATTGATTCCAATCCAGTGTGGGAATAATTGTTGGACATAAGTAATTGGTTCACGCAAGATTTTGTATAGATGGGACAGAAAATAATGTTTTTTTGGTTTTGTCAGAACCATTTTGACAACAAGGTAAACAGAATAAGAAGCAAAAGGTGGATGTGGCTGGATGACCACACTTCTGGTAACATCGGGTGTGGCCTAATATGCTAATGAGTTCTTGCTGGGCTTTTTCTACAAAAAGAGCCTGCCGTGCGTAATAATACTTTTCAAATGGCTGCTAGTTGTGTACAAATGAATTGCAATAACAGAACAAGTGAATATTACTTGAGACACAATGATGTTGGCAGTGTGTAAGGAAACCAGTATACACTTTTGACATGACATAACAATTAACACTTTTCTCTGGTCATAACTTATGAACAATTCAGTGCAGCAAAGTTAACTTTGAACAACTTTTAGGTATATCTGGTTCTGAATCATCATTTTGTGTGAGACTTGGGTATGGATTGAAAATTGTGCTGGATCCTATGAAGTGTGAGCACTAGAAGGTCATAGAATTTTATATTCCACATCGTCGTCTTCCCACAGCAACCCCCAGAAAAATATTTGTATGGACAAAACTCACCCAGCATATTTCAGTGAGGAGAACTGGATGAGGAGAGGTGTGATTTTGCCCAATTTCCCCTTCTCACTGCAGTATATAGTACCTAGTGACTTTTTGTCCATCAGAATCCCCTGTCCCTGAGTCATGCTTTTAGGGAGGTCACAAAGGACTGTTGTGGGAAGGTGGCAGTGGGGGCAGGTATGCTTCCCCAGGGCCTTGCACTCATGGTTCATAAGATCCAAATCCTTGTTTTAAACAAGCTATAGTTAAACATAGTTTGGATCATTTTATAACATAAAAGGGTATTAGACTATGGTTTTTCAGAGTCTTAGAAGCAAAATTATTTCAGAGTAATTGCATTTGGTTCTTTAGTTCAGTTTTTTGTGTCCTACCATGGTCTCTGAACCAGGTAATTTTAAGTCACATAATTTTCAAATACTTTTCTCATGTGGTTTGCTTTCTTTCATAACGTGTTAAAGGGGTTCTACATGAGATGTTGAACTATATCTCAGTTTGTTTTATTGCATTAGCTCAAAGCCATAGCAAAATTTAACTATATAGTTTACAAGCTTCTGTTATATCATATCTCATATTTGCTGATGTATGAGATACGTTAATTTTAACTTCGCTGACTGCACAAAGTGCGAAAATCTCTTAAAACGAAATACATATCATGATGTTGTTGTTATTTTCTTATGCTTAAAAATTAGTATACATAATTTATATATGTTTGTTGTCAGAAACCAGTGATTGTTTTAGATACAGTGAGGCAAACACATTTCTATTTTATTTGTAATGTGTTTTGGGGTTGAATCTGAACCATGCATATGGGAATATACAGTATTATAAATGCATTTACTTACAATGTGTGTCCTTCTGTTTAATGCAAAGCCCCACCACCTCCAAAACGGGCTCCAACCACTGCACTGACCTTGCGGTCTAAGTCAATGACCTCAGAGCTTGAAGAGCTTGGTAAGAAAGTGTTTTTTAATGAGCATGCTGAAATAGTGCAGATGTAAAGACAATGTTAGACTGTTTGAAAGTGAACTGCACCCTGTACAGTATGTGGTATTGAAAAGATTACATGGGAATGTTGCATTTCCGGAGATTTCCAAGTGTGCATGATTAACATGCATGATTTTGTTTTTATTTTTTGTGTTTCCAGCTCTGCAAGAGAATGTATTTCTTCTTTATGTGCATCATTATTTTATATATCAACCAAAAGCTATAGCATATTTTGTTAGTTTGCTTTTTATTTTTAAAATATCAGCTTATCTAATATTGTTTTATTTTAAATTTCTGTGGCCTCTCATTAGTGGACAAAGGTAAGCTGCTAGCCCTCATTATTTAAAAGCTGACAAGAACTAAGCCTTTGTACTTGTAAGCTACCTAGTTCTCATTTGCCCCAGTTCAACAAGAACAATCCATGTATGGAAAAAAGTTTCTGCTCTCAGATCAAAGGGATGCTACACAGGTGAACCCACATCTAGTATCTAGGATGTGTATACAGGCTGAGTCTGTGTGGTACAAGAACACTAATGTGGATCTGTACAATCATCACTGATAGTCCCAATCACCTTTTAAGCAGGGGTCAGAATTGGGATCTAGGCTTATTTCAGGGGCCTTTCCTCACCCAGTAGTTAATACCAGCAGGGCAAGTAATCAGTTATGAAAACATTTAGGAATTCAGCAGCAACACATAGTTCTGTACTGTATTCCTGGTTTCTGGGATCAGGCCCTTCATTCCAATTATTATGTATACACTCATAACTAAACCTTCGATGGAGTTGCAAGAACAATAATATTCTTTAGGTTTGCTTATTTTTAATGCAAATGGATAGTTGTGTAACAAAATTTCTTGTACAATATTCCAATTGACACAATTCTGATATGAAGAATAAATGGGCTTTTCCCCATTCTGGTAACTGAAAAATTGTTGCATGATAACCAAATTTTAAAAATGAGCAGTCACTGACTTAAAATCTGATAGTTTCATTCAGAGATATATTACCCCTCACTGGCCAAGTAACTAATACCATAATAGAAACTTCTCATCTTGAAACCAGCTCTGGTTTCTAATCATGTCAACCTGGTAATACTCTGGTAATACTCATTAAGATTAAAGCCTGTAGGAAGAAACAAAGTCTTCAGGATATTAAATATGTATGTTTAAACAATGATGAACCATTTGATGGTATGAATTGAAGAGGTTCCTCATATGCAGGACTATTTTGCCATGACATTTGTTATTTAAATTTAGATAAGTATGAATTCATTATCAGTATTTTTCTTCAGAAAGATGTTTATTTTCTTTGTGCCATTTATTGCCTTAAAGCAATAATAAAACAGTTGCAATAACTTTTTAGTTCTTTTGTACTTTATTCGTGAAAATATGTTACCATTTCCCCCTGAAATTGTTCTATCTCCAGAATTCCTTTATGACTGAGAATATTATGAAATTATCCTTCTTAACATGTTCCTGTATCATAGCACAGACCTCTTTTTGTTTAATGGAAAACAGGAAGGAGTTTCTCAAGAGCCATTAAAGTAACAGGGGTTTAACTATCTGAACTAACATTTGTGGTGCATTTAAAATTATTTTTTACTGCTGATGGTGAATTTTTCTTCTATCAGGACAACACTAAGCTAATTCTGAGCCTATACCTTGGGCAGATGGGAGTCATTACCAAGTCTGGCCTGTTTTATGTATTGAAATGTGCAGTACTTAATGTAATTAATTCCTTGCATAGCTGCCTTTATAGGTCTTAACATCCTACTCAGGAACTATTTTGAGACTCAGAACATAGTTTTCCTAATGCCACGCTACTCACTTCCATGGAGAACTCATTTTATTCTCAAGAAAACCACACAGAGGCACAGTAATACAATTCTTTTTATTTATTTATTTGTTTAGACTTGCATCCCGCCTAGCCAGCACAGGCCAGAACAGCACAGAACAACATTCTTTTTTAAGCTACAACATTTTTTTTATAAAGACAGCTGTTTCTTGATTATCCATGTTGAACATCAAAGAGAACTCCTTTTAATTTTATAGTGAAAATGAATTATCATGATTTGGGGACTGCATGGTTTTTACAAGGGAGGGATAAAATTCTTTCAGCAAGAAGGTTTAGATGTGGCCCTAGGAAAACAGTTTCCTAACTTTCAAAGTTGTTCCTGTTTAGGTTGAAGACCTATGAAGGTAACTGAGGAACCAGTTATAGTATCATATATTATATCATATATATAAGTTAAACAGGTTGGCACGGTGATTACTGCCCACTGCCCAGATGCAGTTCCTAGTCATCATAAATGGGTTCTCATGAAAACAAAATGTTAATAGGCTTTTAGGACTAGTAGCCACAAATACCCACTGTCTAGGGAGATGGAGGCTAGAACTGAAAGACCTCAAATGAAAGTGCAGGAAACCTAATAGAGCCTTAACATTATTATTCCTGTTGGTGTTTTTATATAAAATAAGATCCTTTGAAATGATGAACTCTTGTCTAGCAGCTTGCTGAGTTCCATTAATGTGCACAGGAAGCTAATTGGGGCTGTCCCTTTCACTTTCATCACATGCTCATTGCAAATAATTTTTCTTGATACAAAGTGACAAGGGCGGCCCCAATCATGCTGGGAAAATCTGCTCATTGAGTGTATCTGCATGCCTGCCAGAGCTGCTAGATATACTAAAGCACAGTCCTACACACAGTTATGTGGGAATAAGTGTGATTGAACTCAGAAGGGTTTACACCTGAGTAAACATGCATAGAATTGGACTGAAAGAGTTATGTAGAATAGGTAAGGTAATATCTTTTGGTAGACCTTCTTCTATTGGTAAGAATATACAAGAATGAACCTTGCACAGGGAGTATAAAATGTCTTCATGTTCATGAAAGGATTTTAAACATTTCAGCACACTGCCAGGAATGGTAGAGGTGGTCTGGCTCTTGTGGTTGATTTGTTGTAGTTCCCAACCAATACAACAGATTTTTGAAACTATTGATTTATAATGATGCTGAGATTAATTTTGGATATTCAAGCTATATTATATTACACAGCAAGTGTAATATAATATACATGAACCAGAAGAGTGTTGTCAACAGTTGTGATAGCTCAGGAAACCAAGATTACTCTTGTTCTGTCTAATAATTAGCTCTTTGTCATTCAGGTATGGTTTGAATACTCTTTAATCAGCAGAGGTTGATCCAACAAAAGATATATCCTTCGTTCCTTTGTATTTTTCATTCTCTTGGATCAGCATGACAGAAACTTTCTTAACCAAATTTAATTTATGAGTTTTTTTCATCAATAACATCTGCTGAAAAATAGCTTCATGAGCAGAATATATTGTGCAAATAAAGATTGTATTCTGTAATTTAAAATTTCTTTGGTTCCTTATTGTGCTATTATAAGAAAGGGTGTAGGAAGCATGCCTCTCCATATTCCTTTTTGTTATCTTTCTTTATGTACATGTCTAATAATTTTTGTTACCTGCATCTATATCCCACTGTTCGATAATCATAGCAGGGATTCAAACAGCTACTTAAACTCAAGGAAATGGCTTATAATGGTCCATTGGAATTGGTGACTTCCTTTGGGGATGGGGAACAATAAAAGCCTGTGCTTAATCATTAAAATGTTTGTAAAGTTCTCTCTCTCTCTTGTGGTATTTTATGGCTGTTCACTGTAACTGTCTACATCTTTTAGAATTTGCGACAAGACTAACAGGCTAATGACCTAGCCAGTGATCACAGTTTGTTCCCAAATTCTGTGTATTTAAAAATTGGAAACATGTTGTTTAATTTTTTGAAACTAGGTGTTTCTTTTATGGATGGACAAATTATCCTTTCTTTTACTATCAGCCTAGTTTGTAAGAGTTTGGGCAATGTTAGAATAGCTAATGCTAAAGATAGTTCAAGAACAGGACACTGAATACACTTAGTACTAGTTCTCCCAAGTTAAGCAGGGATTTAACATTTGAAAAAGAACTTCTCTTCAGATTTGATTTACCATTCATTCCCTTTCTATTTCCAAGCTTCAGTACGGAAGAAGAAGGGTAAGGGGAAGCATTTTGTCTCTTGTTTTAACTTGTTTTTTTCACACCTTCTCATATTAAAGGAGCAACACAGTTGTAAATAGTCCAGTTTGTCAATCATAAAATGATTGCTATGGTTTAGTATTTATATAACGAATTGCAAGCACATTAAAAAAAAACTGATTCCCTCAGAAAGCACATTTGAAGTAACTGACCCCATTTCTTCCTTTTGTCTTTCCCCCCTTCATTCCCACTCCCTTTTCCTATTTCTGTCTAAGATCCTTTCCCAGTCGTTTCCAAATCATTACCTCAGAGTTACTGTGCTAACTGGCAACCACTGAAGGCTGTTTCATATGTGGCATTTTTCCTGTATAAAAGAATCTTCTTGTAGGGGAAAAAATAAGCACTCATGTCACTTGCAAAAGTCTTGTGATTATTTTGCTGTGGTTACATGTATTTGGAACCTTCTGCTGCAGCTTCAGAACATGTGTAATTGAGGCAAAATAGCTACTTTTTTACTATTGTTGTACATGAGTGTATACATCTTCTTCCCACACTGAAATTTCCTTAGTGTAGGGATAATGTCATGTGTGAAGCAACCCTTTCAGAAACAGTGGCAAGTAACGGGAGTCTGGTGTAGTCTTGCCTCACTTATTTCACTTGCGTCCTTAATGGCCCACTATTACTCACAGAACCACACTGCCTCTGTCTCAAATATAGGTGCCTCACACACACACCTTGACTCTTTACCTGGAGAACTGCTGCTCTGCATAATTTCAGGTTTCACATAGCACATTCTACACTGTCCCGTATGCATGGAATGTCCTCCCTAAACTGATCCATAAGGTCACAACTCTCCTCTCCTTTATCTCCTTGAGACCCACCTCTGCTGCAATGCCTCCCAACTTGCAATGACTGATTGCTAAGTGAAAAGACAGATGGGGATTGTTGACATTTTGTAGCAATATTAAATATAAATCTATGTATACATAAGTGGCATGTATTTAGCTGCATCCTTTTTTCTTTACCCTACCCTTTGTATGTCACTTGCTTTCTTCAAGGCAAGGAACCTAGCTTTTTTTTTAAAAAAAAAAAGTGGTTTGCACAGTTATACCATATATCCTTTAGGTGTCACAGAGGTAGAAGAAATTCAGGACAGAAAATATATATGTAACAATTTTGTGCAAAGCATTGAGTACTATATTCTCTTAAAATAATGAAGTGAATTGGCTGAAAAGTACATTTTTCGTAGTGTTTCTTTGACATTTTAATCTTTTCCTAGCTCTCTCTTTCTTTTGTTGATCATGTGGACAAGAGTTCCCATTACAGCTTTTCCTTCAGTGCACTATCACTCAGAAACGGTTCTGCAGAAACCATGGCAGAATAAAATGTCTTAACCAGTTGCAAGCATCAGTAACTGAAGTGTTTTTCATGTAGATGAGTTAGTTAATAAATAGTTTTTGTTTGCTTGGTTTTTCTTTTTTGAAGGAAGAGTAAATGCCCTTGATGTGTTTCTTGACGCAGGAGACCACATATACACACGAAAACCCAGGGCCACTTCATGTGTTACAGTTTTAGCATTTATACGTAGTGTGCACACTCAAACATCATATGCTCAAACATCTATGAGAACCAACACATATTTTTGAAAGATGTATGCTTTGACGTAAAAAAAAATTATTGTACAGAAATGGTGTTGTTAGCCGCCCCGAGCCTGCCAAGTGGGGGGGGACAGCGGTATAGAAATAATAACAACAACAACAATAACTATTATTATTATTACTATTACTATTATTAATGTATACTGGATAATTAGTCCATACCACATGGGTATGGTTTTTAAAGCAAAATTTTCTCCTGTTTAAAGCAACTCTCACCCTATATCAAAATAGTCCTTACATTAAAGCTCTGCTGTGTTTGGAATAGAATTATGCATAGGCGGGAGTGATTCCTTTCAATTTAGTGAGATTGTCCTTGCTGCTGTCAATTATATAGAATACTCTACATCAGGCATCCCCAGTGTGATGCCCATGGGAGCCATGACACCTGCCAACACCTTTCTTGGTGCACACTAGGAGTTTTTAGAAAGTGGATGGGGCTGTTGCCCAGCAGGACTTCTGACTGGCCACGGAAGAGCTGATCACCTAGAAATAACATTGTTTCAGTGGCAGCTGCCACCACAGTGTTTGTTTTATTCCTTCTCACCCTTCTTTCCCAGTGTATTTTTAATTACCCCTCTTCACTTGGGCTTTCTCTGTATATGTGGCTCCACATACTGTGGCAGCCATGTTGTGGTTGGCACTGCTTCTAGGGTTGCCATCCTCCAGGTGGGGCCTGGGGATCTCCCGCTTTTACAACTGATCTCCAGCTGACAGAGATCAGCTCCCCTGGAGAAAATGGCTGCTTTGAAGGGTGGACTCTATGGCATTGTACCATGCTGAGGCCCCTCCCCTCCCCAAACCCCACCTTCTCCTGGCTCCACCCCCAAAGTCCCCAGGTATTTTCCAACCTGGACTTGGCAACCCTAACTGCTTCCTTTGGCAGCCATTTTGTGGTGGTGCCCACTACACTGTGTCAGAATTCTAAAGGTGTCCATGGCTCAAAAAGGTTGGGGAATCCCTGTCCCACATTAAGACAAGTGACTCCATTTCTTGAATTGAATTCCATGTATATAGAGTGGTCTTTAGAAATTAAAATCAGAATGTGGCATTTTGCTTTACTTTAACTTACAACCTCTCAAATCAGTATTTCAAAGAGTAGGACTACTTTTTATGCTGATATTTTTCCTTGAACGTCTTTGCCCAACAAACATGCCATCACTCTTTAAAAGCACAATGGCAGGCTGGAAAGAGGCTTCATTCTTTTGGCTGACAGTATTTTAGGGAATTAAGGCATGCACACATGGCAACCTATAACTTAGTAAGTTGATCTGAGTTACAATAGCATTCTTTTATAGTAACTATAGTTAAGTGAAGTACTGCTCTGCACTGTGCTCCAGAGCAGTATGGGGGGGGGGGGATTGAAGGTCAGGTAAAGAATATAAGTGAAAGGGGAGCCCTTCAGCATAATTCAAGTATAATATTTGTGCATGTTGTGTCTCTCACACAATTTGAAGGGAATAAATTGTATACTGATACATGCCTACATACACCCTATATACCTATACACCCTTCCTGAACTAGGAATTATTTGTAGTCATAGTAGGTCCTCTATATCAGTGATCTTCCACCCATGGCACAGGATCCACAGGCGGACTGTAAAACTCTGCCATCTGGATCACATACTTCTTTAAAGCATGCACTTTTTGTTACTTTTTGGAAAGGCTTGCTCCTAGTATGTATATATACAGAGGTTTCATGCCTCTTACCTCTCTATGCATGCATAGTGAGAAGAACAGCAGGATGGCAAGGCCACTCAGCAGTGAAAAAGTTTCCTTTTTTAGTACAGGCAGAGACCAGAGAAGGTCTCCTTCTCTTGGCACATGACTGGGATGTCATTTGACTTCCTGCCATGTGTTTGCAGCTCACTACAACCTCTGCTGCCATCTGGGGTTAATGGTGGGTCTAAGGTCTACAAAGGTTGAAGTCCACTGGTCTACATGCGTGTAGTTTTCCAATGTACAGATCTTCCTTATTCATTGTCATGGATGAGCTAGTCTGCATTCACAAATAAATGCATATGTGGACAGGATTCTTCCATCAAAATGAATTATTAACTCCATGTGACTTAGGGTTGTTGAGTCCCTCAGACCTACTGGCAGGGTATGGGGGGGTAAACTTACTGGGAGCAGGGAGGAATGCTGAAAATAAACATGCCATGCCTACGTGACCTGGAAGTAACGTAGGCACACTGGGGACTTTGGGGATGATGCTCTGGTTCTGGGGCAAAACTCTATGGTAGAATTAGCTTCTACCATAGAGTTTTGCCCCAAAACCAGAGTGTCGCCCCCCGATGTCACCGACGTGCCCACATCACTTCTGGGTCACATAGGCACATCATGTCTATTGCTGGCTTCTTGCCTGTTGGGGGGGTAATTGGGGGGAGTGGAGAGGAGGGCCTGAAACTGGGGGACCCCCGCCCACATCGGTCTGGCATCCCTAATGTGACTGGAAATGTTTGTTTGTTTGTTTGTTTAAAAAATCAGGGTAGATTTTAATAGAATGTCCACAGTGAATCCAAATGTCCAAAAGTCCAAGAGTCCAAAAAGCTAAACAGGTAGTGATGTAATCATAGTAATGCTGCTAGAATGTTTAATTGGAATAGTTCCAAATCTTGATGGAAAAACACCAAAGCAGGCTAATTTATCTAGAGATTCATGAAATGAATTCCTGGGGCACTGAGTGATTACACTTAATTTCAGTGACTATCTGTTTTCATAATTTATATTTTGATTTCTGTCATCATTATATTGTTATCAAACTGTGTTATAGCAAGCATTTGCTTTATTACACAGTGTCAGGTTTCTTGAAGCCATTATTGACACTTTAAAAATTGATACATCCCTCTAGCTAATGTGAATAGGTATGAAAGTCTGACAGCTAGTATGGTATAGCACTAGACTAGGAGTGAGAAGATCCATGTTCAAATCCTTACTTAAATCATTGTATGTCCATCAGCTGATCACACTCTCTCAGCCTTCTTTATCTCCCAGAATTGTCATGAAGGGCAAGGGAAAACTGGGAGCTTCTTGGCAGAATGGTGGGATAAGAATGTGACACACACACACACACACACGCACACGCACACACACACACGCAATTTTAAGATGATGATGCAACTGTAGCTTAAACAGAGTTCTACTCTTCATTTACCACCACTCCCAAGGCATCTATGTGTAGAGTGAGTAACTAAAGTTGAACATATATTATCATTTTTAAAATCTGGATTAGCTATGGACAAAGATTTTTATGTCTGAAACAGGAATGCTTTTGACTGATTCTGATTAAAACCTTCTCTGTTCATTTTACCATTGGGGATATAACTATTAATTCTGTGAGAATGGTTAAGGTATCACTTATGGATGGAGAAATACTGGATTATGATTCATTTTTATATAAAGAGGTGTGATACACCAAACAGAAGAATGTCTGATAATGCTGTTTTTGGAAGAAACTGGTGGCATTCAAAAGAGATAACATTCACAGTACATACCATTTACAATGCCCATTGTTTCAAGGAAAAAGATTGTGAAATAATTACATTTGGAACAATGAAGACATAAAGTAAATCCAGTACTTGACTTCTAAACATATCTGGGACTAACATGTTACTTCATATTTGAAAAGACTGTACAAAGCAGTTCCTGTTATTTCAACCCTGTGGAATAGATGGCAGAGCTTTCAGAACAGAAATAATGAATACAGCACCCGTTCTATAGAGCTTTCACCATATCTGTGGATAATGTCACAAGGTTTTGCATGGAAGTCTTCAAGTCATCAGATACCTTACAGTGGATGATATGGATAAATACTGAAGCTACTGGTTTGACAAGGAAAATCTGAAGGATATTTGTGTAAGTAAGTGCTGATTGGTGACACAAAATGGTACTTCTAAAATTAAGTTTACACATCTCAGCTTTGCTAGGATAAGAAATATTAAATTTTGATGAAGATGTACAGAGCACATGTGTATTAAAGTGTTACATAGGTCAATATTCTCCTCTCTCTTAGTAATTTATTAAAGGGATTATGAAGCAACGAAGCAAGATGTATATGGGCATAACAAATAAATGTGTCACTATTGTCCAATCAATAAGCTGTCAGCCATGAGAGACCTGTTGTGGGAAGAATTATTTAAATATGTATAATACTATCTGAGAAATTCCAACTCTGCCTCAAAAAGATAAACGTACAGGTACTGAGGGTCTCTAAAATCCAAAATTTTCAGAATTGGATGAGGAAAATCAGGAATGCTGTTAAAATGTTAGCTTTTCGAGCTTCTGTGATGGCATTGTTGCTGCTGTTTATCATGACCCAGATATTCATGTGGTAATAGATAGACCTACATCCCTACATGTAAAGTACTTAGTTGTCTTTCTTCACTACAGAACAGTAATTGAGGATGACTTTGCCATCCAAGTGAAGAAGCCTTGCAGGAGAAAATAAAGCAATGGAATCGTAAGTGTTCAACAGGGTCGTATTTCTCTGGCCATTTTTGAGCAGGAACTCTTGAAATTATTGGCTCAAAAAGTAGTGGCTCAGTCAAATGCATTTTTAAAAATATAATTAATTTATTCAGACTGTAATGGTTACATAAGGAATGAATTTTCAAAGCTTTTAACACCTTTCTCTCTTTCAGGTACCAGGGAGGTGAACAGCATTCTCCCCTGTTCCTACCATTTCATATTATTTTTGTTAGTAATTTCATGTTCATTTCTGATGAAAAATAAATGTATCTCAGTATCTTGTGGGTTGTTTTATTTGCTTGTCCAGTATTGTAAATCATTTAAAATACTGTAGAATTAGCTTCCTTTACTGCTTATTTGTTTCTGGGCCTAGTTTGAAGAACTTGTGTTTAAAACTCTAAATAGTTTGAACCACGATATGTTAGAGACGGCCTCCTGTT
This sequence comes from Lepidodactylus listeri, assembly GCA_029233225.1. Lineage (NCBI taxonomy): Eukaryota > Metazoa > Chordata > Lepidosauria > Squamata > Gekkonidae > Lepidodactylus > Lepidodactylus listeri. The sequence continues at coordinate 3,550,182 of JARCFY010000011.1, forward strand.
GTATGTAACTACTGTATGAACCTAACATCTGAGCCCTTGCTCTGTGTCTCTCTGCTGTCTGGTGTGGCAGGTTGAGATGTGAGGCAGAGCCTTTTTGCTATGTCACCACACCTATGTTATTCCTCCCCTGCAAGGAAGTCCATCCATCCTCCTCACTGCCTTTCAGTGAGCAGTGAAAATGTGGGTATTTTAAAAAGCTTTGGAGACCAATATTTCTTTATTCTTGTCTTATGTTTTGATGGCGACTGGACTATTGGTTAGTGTGACTGATTCACTGTAACTGTAACTGGTTTCTTTTTTGAAATTGTGTTTTTATTAGTTTTAATCATTTTAATTTGTGAGCCACCTTGGAATCTTTTGCAATGAAAAGGCAGGATATACATATCTTAAATAAATTATTATAATTTAATGACACTGTTGGAAAATCTGACACGCCATTTCCAAATGCCACTTCTTCATGTACTCTTTGAAATGTAGCATGTTTTGCTGCCACCTGTGGCTCTCATTTTTCAAAACCGTCTTGTTTCCAAGATGGAAAAATATATTTCCTTATCCTCTCCCATCCTGTTTTCATTTTTTTACTTTTAACATTTTTCTTGAAGCAAGTATTTTGTTTGTAAAATAACTATTCATTATGCTGTGCAAAATATATTTCTTGCATTATAAACCTACATATGTATGGCACATCTGAAGGTACATTCATGCATCACATTATTTTCTGAATATTTTTCACCTCCCTCTGGGAATCTGCATTTTGGGGTAGATAGCACATGGTATGTATAATCTAGCAAGAGAAAACAAGAATAATGATATTTTATCATGAATTTATTTTACTGTTCTCAGATTTTAAAAATGTAATGAACTTATTTGTTGTAAAGTTTGCTTTGGTTCAGAAATCAGAAGAACCATAATAGAAAAAAAACAGCTGAAATCTCAGGACAACATGCTCCTAAAACCCACCAGTAAAGTGGAATCATCAATAGTAAATAATTTCAAACATTCCCATGTTAAATTTGGCCAGCAGAGGATGAAGGAACCACTGGATAGTGTTCAAATTAGTGTCAAGTGATGAAATGTGTGAATCCAACTCAAGAGGCCTTGGTGTAATCTCGAGTCAAAATGTTTTTGTTTTAGTTTTTTAAAGAAAAAATGGATTATCTACCATGCCAAAAAGAATATCTGTCAGTTTCAATCTTTTAATTGCATGATAGTCTACTAATATGTGAATATGCACTGAAGTGAAACTACGTTACTCAGATACATATGGTAATTGCTGGAACCCTTTTTAATTTGCAGCTATACCAAATAATTTTAAGAGTCATGTAGGATTTAAGATAGTAGCATACAGGTCTGGTAAATCTAATGGGCTGGATCCAAAGTTTTTTTCCATTGATAGACACTTTTGCTAGTAAAAGTGGAGCAATACAGAGAACCAGCGGTATAGTGGTTAGAATTTGGGGAGACCTAGATTCAAATCCTCACTAAGCTATGAAGCTTACTGTCTGATTGAGGGCCAGTCACCACTTCTCAGCACAACCTGTATCATAAATTGTGAGGATAAAAAGGAGAAGGGGAGAATCATATATACCACTGGTTACAGGCCACTCATTTATTTATCTCTGACAATCACATAGCATAATATAGCATATGTCAAGAAACACATGCATTTATTTCCAGTTCTTTTAAAAAGAAGACAGGGTTTATAAGTGTTTTAACATTATGCTGTAATTGTCATCTATTTTATGACTGAATAATTTACAATGCATTATGAATTTGAGTGGCGCTACAGTTCAGCTCAATTGTAGACATTGTACCAAACAGCATGTTTTGTCCCAACCCATAGTTCAGAACCTAAACCATGGTTTGAGTTTCCAAGTGTACAGCTAACCAGTAAGTTAAAACTGTTTGCCTGCTTTTGTATACAACCATGGGTTAGCTTTGTCTAAATTACACTTTCATATCTTGTTCCATACTTAGGTGGTTTTCTGCTTGTTCATTGTATTTATATGCCACACAATCATCTTCAAAATGATTTACATAAAAAGGCAAAAGTTTAAAATTTTTTAAAATATATGTTAACATAACGAGGAAATAAGACCACTCTTCCTAATTGGAACTGAAACTAGTCATGATAAAGAGGTGCCTCACTGCTACTTCCCCACATTGTCATGGCCTCAGCAATGGTATTTGGAAGCTTGGGGGGGGGGACCAAATTTAGATCCTTATTCCATAAGTTTGTCTGCCTGAGTATGCTTCTTATCTAAACATTTCTCAGGACTAAAACCCAGATCAGGGGAAGACTAGCCATTTAACATATGGGGAATATTCCCAGTGGGCTGCTGCTCTGGAGGCCCCTGCCAGTCAGGAATAAGCAAAACCACTGGCCAGGTCACAGAAGAGGGGCCACTCAACTTGTCTTCCTCGTGGGCCATTTGAACCTTACAGACAACTCCCGGGCCATAGTCACTACAGATTAAACATGTTTTAACACATTTAAATTTCACATGCATGTTAAAAAAAATGTGGGAACTGTTACTGCTTTATAGAGCATTTTAGACAGAAAACACAGATATGCCTGTTAAAAAATTAGTCAAGTAAGCCACAAACATAAATAGTTTCAGTGGTTATTGCTGAGTAAATGTGATTAACTGCCTGACTCACCATCTACCAAAATAAAACACTTGATTTTAGGCTGATTTAGTCCTTTTTGATTTATCAATGGACCCACAGGGGCTGAAATCCAAGTGCTTGAGTTTTATTGGGTTATGGGTCAGGCTATAAAATGCCTGCTCTGCATTTTAAACTTACAGCTTGATTGAAGTCTTCTGTTTAAGAGCTGCTACACTTGGATTTAAAATTGAACTTGAATATGAAGTCTGCAATCTAAAAACATATTTGGATAATAAATTTGAAACAGAAGCCTATTGGACAGCACACCACCACCTTAATTAAAGGGATTTATATATTCCATCCTTAAGAATTTGGATATATCTGTGTTGCCATGCCTATTAAAACTACCTCAAGTGAATTACATGATAATAAATTGCTTTACTATGCCTAGTTATTTTTAATAGCCAAATGCAAGTAAAGATACCAGCAAAGTGAAAGTCATGCACAGTGTGTAATTAAAAATCATATACACTGTTCTAAACATGAGATGCATTGAACTATTCCTCTTGTTTGGAGTGAGATCTAAAGAACTGCTGAGTTGTTACCATGCATGGTCCAAGATATTTTGTGTTTCCTGTCCCAGCAGCAGCCATTTGCATCCTCTGAAAAGCCTTTTAGGAGATCCAGGTGACCCGCCAGTCAGCATCCAACGCATTGCATAGACCACAGCTGGCAGCAGAAATCAGCATTACCTTGCATGCCTCTGGATGGATTTAGGCACATATACTCTTTGGATCACAGATATAGTCATTTCAGAGTGAAAATATTAGCCAAATGACCCTTTTGGGATCATTTCCATCCTAAACAGAAGTACACCATTCTAAGACCATTGATTTTAGTGGATTTAGGAGATTATAACTCTGTTTAGAATGGCATTATCAATGTATTTGATTAAGAAGTTAGTTCAGTGTTGTGGCAGAGATCTTTATTTTTTCTATTCCTTTACAAGAAATAAGAAAAATATGAGAACCATCATACATCTAAACTGTCATTGAAACATCATGAGTAGAAACCGGAAAAAATAATGTTTCTCTTTGATTTCAATGGGAAAGTTAAGCATATGCTTAAGTCTTCACAGGTGAAATCAAAGAAATTTGAACAAAGCTCACCTTTCTTCATCCTGTACCTAATCCACTCTTCCCTTTCCTCACCATTCACTTCATCCCATTTCTCTGTTGAAAAATGGCTTAATTATTCTGGGATGAAGTGAAATGAATGCTTTTGCATATTGCTTTACCACTGAAATGTCTGTAGAGGAAACTGACAGTGTTTTTTAAAAGTCATAGATAACTGTATATGCACAGAATGTTAGATGCTTTTTAAGTGTATAGTTGTTTTCTTAAATGATGGCACAACTGAGTACTTTGTTAATGGCCATGGGGATTTCTTAAATCATTGCTTATTCCTGACACATAGTAGATACCATAAGATATTTTACGAGTTTATTCATTTTTACTATGATGAATAACTTTACTATGCTAAATTTTTCTGCAGTCTTATGTTGACATATGAGTTCTAGAACCTGAATACTGATTCACACAATTAGTTTACTTCAGAAGACTGATTTTTATGCTTATATGGTAGGATTTGTGTAGAACTTTAAGTTTGGAAGAAGTTATAGGAAACTTTACACTGTGTGTTCAGCAAATCTCAAAGGTCCAGGTTTCTATATGTATAGCTTGTCCTTGGTTGTCTACAGCACACTAAATAGGTGTACTAGGGAAAGAATGTGAAGAATGCACATGCAAATTAGTGAATATAATTCCTTTATGAAGATGATAATCTGGATAAAACTACAATATGAAAGTGCAATGGACATTGCACCCAATTTTGTACAACTTACCGGTTCTGGCACAGTTTCTGTCTGTATCTGTTCTAGGTATTTAGAAACTTTTGTCTGTCTTAAGCAACTTGAACAGTATACCAGCAAAAAGGGGCTGATTGTAAACATGGGCCCAAATGCAGAAGTGCAGTTCCAGGCCCCCAGAAGTTCCTCAAGTGTGCTGCTGCAGCTGTTTTGTTTCTAACAACATTTGTTGTGCCCAAAAGAATAATCTACGTAACTGGCAGCAAGAAGATACCTTCCTCCTACTATTCAGGTGGGAGGGGAAGAGTATATAAAGAAAAGAAAGTGATTCAGTAGTGGAAGTGAAAACTCTGGTGGAATCTCAAAAGGATGAACCTTCTGAGAGCAGCACACCTTGGGGTAGGGATGAGGTTCCAATACAAGTGACAGGTAAGACTCTACATGGGCATAAAACTCAAGTATTCTCAAGTGAATCAAATTAAGTACTTTTCCTTTAGCAACCATTTCTGATTATTATGAAAACAACACTGTAGTCTGTTTCCTTTCCACAACTTTATGAATTCTGCAGCTAAGTATCCCTTGCTGTTCACTGTGGATTTAAAACCCAGAATAAACTGAATATTGTGTCCTGCATTTACTTATAAACTCCAGGCACTATAGCCATGTGAACATAATAATGATTTTCATGATGAAGGAGCCAGCAGCTTTCCAACAACATGATCCTAATCATGCATCTGTGGAGCTGTGTAAGGTCAAATCTACATCTGGCTTCCCTGCTGGAATCATTCTAGTTTTTAAAAAAACCCATCTATACCTGTTTCTAATTTCAAACCATACTTGTTCTAGTTTAAAAATAACTGTTTACATTCATTAATTGCCCTCCTGTGGTCAAGCTAGCATTTTACTGCTTTAAACAGATCCTGTTGCTTAGTACTCTTCAGACCCAGGGAGTGAAATTTGAAACCACTGTGAAATGAGTGTAGGAAAAGACAGCAGTCAAACTACATTAGAGGGGAGGTGTAAATTGGGCCTTATTCTGAGTTTTGACAGTGTTTGATAGACGTCCATCCAGAACAGACAGATTATTCAGCAGAGCAGGGGATGATCAAACTACAGATAATGAACAAACGTACAAAGGATATGTAAAGGCTATCATTCTACTTGCCAGAAGAACTAATTACTTTTAATGCAGACCACCACATCAGAAAAGGTGTGAGGGTGCACCATGCATATGAAGGTGTCAGTACAGCATGTCCAGATGTATACCCAGTTGTTTACTTCATCAGAGAACTAAGGATGCATCTGATCACACAGAGGAGAGGGAATATGAGAATTCTAACACTGCCACTTTGCATATGCCCTTTAACAGTCCACTTGGTTTTTAAATAAAATTACATAATTAGCCTGATTAAAAGAAACCAAAAATCACTGTCTGGATTGTTGTTTTGAATTTTAAAAAATCTGATGGGATGTGTCCTTGGCACAGACCTGTCTTTTCCTTCAAATACATCTTTATAGTTGAGAATTCTGATGATCATGTCAGAATGAATTTAAACTATAAAGTATTGATGAGCCCATATTTTATGAAACCATAAATCCATATTACCTTCAAAGTCAGTGTATGTCCAGAAACATTCTACTGTGTTTATACCCAGTGGAAAAGATATTGATTATTCAAGTGGCAATAAAAAGGGAGATGGGGATCTGAGGCCCAGAGCAGATATAATGTCGCTGTAAGAGACTGAGGGGTGAATTGTAAGCATACGCACACCCTCGACCTCTCTCCTCTCGTCTTTGACATGAATTCTTCCTCCCTCTTTCCATTTTGGCTTTAACTGTATTTTAGTGTTATGTCTATTTTGCTTTCCTTGTTTAGAATGTTATGTTTTAATTTTGCATTGATAATAAAAAAAATATATTGTATGTTACAATTACTTCAGGTTTCCATAAAAGCAACTGCTATAACAACAACAACAATCTCTACTAGCACTGCCCATGATGAAGAGACCAGCAGTGTTATATCTGCACTGAGCATAATTTGTTCCATAATCTCTTCTCATTTGACACCTCATGGCCACAAGTTAGTATTGTAGTGAAACTAAACTTGAATTAACATCTATTTTTATTGACATGGGACACCAGGCTTTTATGCTCCTGATACAAAGCCAGTCAGCCTCTTGGCAAGGATATAAGACTGAGGCAATTAACTCAGGATAGAAATTAACTTGACTATAATAGTTCTGATCACATTGTCCAGTGGGACAAGCCATCCAGTCCTGCTGCTGAGCTGCACAGTGTCTAGACATACCAAATTTTCATTGCCTCCATTCTACCAATTATTCTTTTTTCCACACCACCAACACGGCAGCTGGTGTCATCATCTTAACTGGTTCCAGTCAAGAATTTGATCAGGCCAACTTATAGAAAGTAAGAAAAGGATTCTACAGAGTGATGTCTACCATTGTCCCAATTTGCCCTGGCTACTATGGACTGAATGAAAATCACTTTTAAGGTCATGCCTACTGTATTATTTTTGTTCCTCATGCCCCATGTTAATATTAAATAAAAACTGGACATTGGAGATTGTTGAACTTTTTGTTGTTAATAATGTTACCTCTTGATTTAGCCCCTTTTTGTTAATAGCAGGTCTAACAAATCCATCCCAACATCTTAGAATGTATTCATGATTCATAAGTATTCAATAGTAGTGTTAGAAAATGCTTTTAAGTCCATTAATTTTTTACAAATATACGTTTACGATATTTGTTATCTGTGTCTTTGGCCAACCATGCCAGATGATATTGTTTCTTGACTGTGCTTAAGAAGCTGGACATATTTAACAGGAAAATGTTGCAGCAAACAGTCACTGTTTCTGAACAATAAATCTGTATTTAAAATTTGTGAAACTGGATTCAGAAGCTACTGGCATGTGAACCATAAATACAAATAACAATTACTCCAAAACTTACAATGTACACATAAGGTGTTAGAACTTTTCTCATTTAGCAGTATTTACAAACCATTTAGGAGCAGGTTAGATTTTATTTTGTTTATTTTATCTGTTCTGCTATTTACTATTTTGGGTGAGTTCTATTTTGAATACTCATCTCAGAAAAAGAGAATTTCCATATATTTGGGACACCTCTGCCTTTGTATAATGGCATAACACATTCCCATCTCTAAAATAGGGGTGGCCAGCAGCTGTATTGTGAGGGGCCATTCTCTGGTCACAGATGTTGGGAACAAAAGTTGATTTTGCTGTCCAATGTTATCCTTTCAAAGGAAGTCATACTCTGTAATAATTTCAGTGTGATGTAGCAGTAAGAATGTCACAATTATGGCATACGTGAGCTGGGGCATAACTGGAAGCATTACAATTAAAACCTTGAAAGAGCATTAACATAACAATGTGGAAGATCTCTTGCTCATGTACATCCATTTTAAGATCATTTTTCCTCAAATGTTTTATGACACCCTAATGAAATTTTCTAGACCCACAAGGAAGATGAGACAGGAACTTTCTTGCACTCCTTTGTTTACAAGTGATTAGTTGGCCACCCATACACTGGAAAATTAGGCAAAGTTTTTAAATTGCTATTTACTCATCATAATTAAAATAGATCCCAGATATATAAATATATATGCATGCTAGCAGAGAGTTGTGGAGAATGGATTTCAAGATCTTGCACCATAACTTTTATTTGGAATCACTGGTCACAGTTCTTGCTGTACTGGTGGAGCAAAGGTGTGGATAAAAATTTCAGAGCAGCAGGTATTATACTGAAACTACCTCATTAAGTCCCCTTCAAAATGCCCATGCAGTGGAAGATCAAAGGCTTGCATGCCATTCTGTCCCCACATCCATTTCCATAAGGATCATACATTTTGTACAAATACAGTATCATCCTCACTTTTCATAAACATGCAACTGGACAGTTTATCCCAACACAAACAAAATGAGAATACTTTGAATGTGAATACTTTAATTACTAGATTAAGAGATTGTATCAATGTTCACAGCATAATAATTATTGGGGTTAAATTTTAAGTTATGTTGAATCATGAAATGTACTTTAGGTGGTTTTATGATGATTGGATTTAGAATTTGAAGCAGAGAGGAAACACTTGTCTCTGGGAATCACCTGAAACATTCCTCTCTTGACCCTAAAATATGTGATCTATATCAAGAAGTAATCCATAAAAGTCTTCTTAATCTGACACATACATACACCCATGTCCTTCTGGTGCAAGTACATATCTCCAAATGAAGTTCATAAGAGCAGCATGTGGTGTGTGTCAATGAGCAGGAGTTACACCTAACAAAATACAAATGCCATTTGAATTTCAGTAAAGTAGAAGCAAGTCTCCTAGCATTAACCACACAAACCAACCAGTTCACCAGGGTTGATAAGTAGTATTCATTGTTGTTGAACAGATAGCCTTAATAAAAATACACTGTTCATTCATGTTGTCCTGAGAATGGGATATGTTTTCTTGAGGCAGTGATTATTGTCATCATTCCAGTTGGTATTTCAGATAAATGTAAATGGCTAAATTGTCTCAGAGGCAGAAGACTTCTTTTAATTTTTACATCTTAAGCTTTTTCATATTCCTCAATAGGCTACAGAAATATATAGGGTTGGATCCAGATTAAATTGACCATTTCCATCAAATCCCCCTTCCTGCTGCAGATCCCTCTCATGTCATTCCTCAGGGTCCCCTATTCCTCCAGGAGCAGCATTTCATGGAGATCAGTGGACTGCAGTGTGAGGGGGGAGGCAGGAAAGTTTCACTCTACCATTGGATCCAACCCACTAAGTGCAGAACATGACAATCTAATTAGAAAGTGCATGCATTATATAATTTTCATGTGTTCCAGTGTACAGTTTCTTAAGTCTAGCTGTGTACTTAAATCACATTTGTGGATAAATGCCCTTTTAAATACTTAACCTTTCTTTGTAAACTACATTGTACATAGAGAAGCACATGTTTTATATTTCCCTTAAATGTACTCAGGCAAGAAGTCAGCAGGGGAAGCACAAAGCAAAGATTATCTTCAAACAATAAAAAAGCAGCCTGGTGAACAATGCTCTCCTGTATAATTACTTTCAATTTAGAAATAGCAGAAAGGTGTGTATGGGGGGGTGGAATATAAGAAAGGAAATCAATGTACCAAATAGGACAGACCTCAGAGACATTGTTCACAGGATAAATTTGACTGACTGTCACAAAGATTTTGTGGCAATGATTCTGGAAGGGGTTTAGGGGTGAGATGAAACGCCGGACAAAAGAGAAGATAGCAAGCAGTGCTTCAAGGGCTGCCACACAAGCCAGTGGTGGAGCACCTCTGACACCACAGGAAGCTCAGGTCGCTTGGACAATTGACCCAAAGTTCATCACAGAGATTTCTGACTGTGACATCACTACAATGCATAGGTGAGCTTTTTGATAGGTTCACAGACATTTACTGTCACAATCACAATAAGGTGTATTGAAAGTTATGCCTTGGGATCCAGCACAGTAGTGTGTGTTATGGGCACAGGACTATGTGCATTATATAAAGTGGTTAATAATTTCACCTGCCACCTACCCTATTCAATCTCTAAACTTTGCTCTGCCCTACTCTTTGCCCAAACACAGACACTCTGGTTTCCCAACTGGCTTCTTTCTGTGTGTTGTCCAATGTATGTAGATTCCTCCATCTTCCTGGCCTCAGATACAGTGGTTGTTGCTCCTCTATTTGATTGCCAGATGTCATTGGGGATCACGATGGGGAGGTTCCTGGATCTTCCGGACAACCCAGGCACCAGAGAGGAAGCTCACCATCCACACCTGTAGAAGAGCAAGAATCCTCAGTGCCAGCTTCTGATGAAGACTCACCAGCCAGAACTACAGAGAGTTGGCCATGGCCATTGTCATCATCTGAAACGCACAGCAATGTTGGGGAAGATTTTGAGGGATTTCCAACACCAGAGAGGACTCCACAGTGTACAATGGACATACAATCTCCAGGGGATCAGTGTCTCAGTAGGACTCCCCAGTATGAAAGTGACTCTCCTGAGGAGGGAAATGATGAAATGAACGAAGAGCACCATGGTGTTCAACCTGTCCCTAGGGATCGGGGTTGGAGAGGGCAGACTCAGCTAACAGAGGGGGAGAAGTTATTGATGGAAACCAACAGTAGGATTGTGCAACTGCTGGAAAATATCAAGAGGGAGCATGCCCAGTCTATGGGTCTCATGTCGCAGTCCATGGGCCGGATGGAGTTGCAGTTAGGCATTGTGGCTACATCCACAAGAGCCATCCATAACTACCTGTCTGAGATTTTAGCTTTCCTCAAACAGCCAAGGACTCAAGTCCTTGAAACGCGTATCTCCCAAAGAGCCACCCCTCATGTTGAGTTAACCAGTGCCTCAACATGGACTGGTGAGGATGCAGTGGCAGTGCCCACTGGATACTTACCAGGGGATGAAGGGATTAATGACTCTCGAGAAGCACCACAAGCCACAGTGCCTCGTCGCAGTGGCCGAATGCAGAGAGCCATAACAGAGCGGGCCTCGTTGCCCATGCCCATGCGTCAGGCAAAGGGGGGAGGGAAGAAGAAATAATTTATCACACTAGTGATAGGATTTTAAGGGGTTTTTTTAAATGTGCCTGTCCTTTTAATTCTTAGCCATAAGGCCATGAGTGGCAGAACTTGACCATTTCTACATTTGGCTAACATTGTATTCTGGCTGACTAGATTAGTCTAACATTTTGTAGTTTATATTTGCATTGTTAACAATGTGTGCTGCTGGTATTTGAAGAACATTTGCTTCTGTTCTTTGACTTTAGCTTCATGAGAGCATTTTTTTACACTGTGCCAGACATTCATTGCTTTTCTTACAAATACAAATCATTTCTGGACACAGCTGTTTTTTGAGTTTTCTTTTTTCCATTATCCTCCCCATTCCCTCTGAGCAAGCATTCTGGAGTTCTTGGTAAGTATGTGGGTCTTGGCAATATTCACCTCAGAAAACTGTGTTCAATCAGTCTTTGCCTGGTGTTTCTGGCATGCTGGCCTGAGGTATTGGGGTTAGCCTGTAAGTGCCTTTTTGGATCATGATAATTCTTATCCTCTGTGGGTCTGACCAGATAATCTCTAGCCCATTGTATGGAAGTAACATATCTTGGCTGGGTTGTGTAATATGCAACATGCCTGGACTTATATTTCAGTATTTGTGACCTGTATAATAATGTGCCAGGTGACCTATCTAAGCACATGAGCTACATTTTTAAAAGCACCTTTATTTGTTTGTTGAACTGGCGGTGTGGTTGGTAACATAGTTGTCCTATGAGAGTTTGGAGATTAAGAACTGCAGAAAATAGCAATGTGTTTATTTTATATAATTCATTCTCTGCCATACTGAAGTATTATTCATTGGAGAAACGATCCCTCCTAATATCTCAGACATTAATTATACAAGCCAAAGCTACCACTTTCCTTATAGCCAGACCTCCTGAGAATTTAAGAGTCATGACATGCTGTTGGGTACTGTGCCACAATGTCTGAAAAGCAGCTTTGCATCACAGATGACTTGTGCACTGACAATGGATAAACTTCTCTCCCTTTAGACCACCTCATTGACAGGTGCTGGAGTGGTCAAGGTAGAACCATGGAGAACATAGCACGCAAGGCAGATGGGCAGTGCACTATGGGAAATGATAATTATTACTGTTGTTACTGCCTCTCTGAGATTAAACAAACATTTATATGCATGAAGGGAGCTGACTTCCATGAATGGTATCCCAGATTATTGTTTAGATATCCTGGCCTATATCCAGCCATACGATTAAGAAAACTTAAGTGTCCTATAGTTTTCTCCGGGGGGGGGGGGTGATTTCCGCTGAATCCTCCTCCTACTGCAGCCCACTGATCTTCCTAAAAAAAATTTTTTCCAGAGGTTCAGCAGACTCATCAGGAATACATAGTGATCTGCAGAGGAAAAGAAACACTGGCTGAAATTGCTGCTCCTCTGAAGAAAATTTAAGGGCCTAAATTTTCTTAATGCGGTTGGATACAGGCCCTGTTTTCAGCAACCAAGGAGACAGCGGTTGCAGCCCTGTTTGACTTCCCAGTTCTGCTTCTATAAGCTAACTTTCCTACAAAGTCAGGAAAGCATATTTATCAAACCCACTCCTAATTCTAAGTTTGCAGATATATCTAAACTGTCTCTGAAGCGTCTTTCTTTCTTCTCCCCACCCACTTTGAGATTGAAGTGGTCAAAATAGGAGCAGGAAGCATTTTGCTGCAGTACAAACCAGCGATAATGTGCTCCTCAGTGAAAGATTTGCTTGTGGCTGCTTTTTGCTAAATGACTGAGCTAATAATGAAATGCAGCTGGTGTGGGCTAACCCCTGGTGCAGGCACTTTGCAGGCGCAATTTGTGGTTGAAATATGTGTCCTTAGACAAACTAGAGCTAGATGTACTCTTCCTAAGAACACTTTCCATGGGTGTGCTGTCTTGACCATATCCTCAAATGCACCCTGCCAGGTGTAATCTTTTGCACCTGGGTCCCAGTTGCGCCCCATCTGTGCCTGTTTTATTTTTGTTTGTTTGTTTGTTTAACATGTTACAGATAACTTTTATAAATAAATACATTTCAAATTCAAGCATGTAAGAGTCATTCTCACTGCTGCAAAAAACCACATTTGTACAAAATTACATAGTATTAAAAGCAAGAGGGAAATGTCAACCAGCAAGCCTGACAAACAAGTCCAGTTTGACAACTTTTGTTAAGGTTCCAACACAGTTTTCAAACTCCCACACAGACACAAGTGGCACAGCTCTTTGAAAATTAGCCCTAAATCTTATTTTGTGTATGTTTGAAAAGGGGGAAAAGATAGAATTCAGTAAAAAGGCTAGTGGGCTTTTCAGCCCAGCTCTGCGATATAATGAAAATGTATTTATTTGTATTATATCACTCTAAAAATGGGGTGGAACTGGGGGGCATATTAAGAATTTGGCAAATACTGCAGGACTTAGCAAAATGCTGCTACAATATTTAATTATTCTCCAGTGACTTTATGCATAATATAACAATTACTGGAAATACTGGATTTGTTTTCTAAATTTTGGGGGGAGGGGATTTTAATTCATCCCATTTTATTGCTTCTGTGTGCTGATTTTAAAACCAGTACAAAGCGGCAGGCCTGTAGGTAGGCACTTAGCAATGCGGTCAGAAGTGTTAGAATTTCTCCTCAGGTGAGGTGCCCCTTCATTCTAACATGTGAAGCCTCATTTCCATCTCCCAGTTCCAAACTGATTGGCGGTAATCTATGATCGGAAAGGGACACAATACCTACTGTTTGAATGGGGGAAAGTATAGGGTAAGGAGAAATAAGGAGCTGACAGCAATAAGATAATAAGATCAACAAACTATATTGTTGCCCATAAACAGCTATATGGTATCAATATCATATTTTCTTAGAACAGACTTGCAAACTGATATTGTAGTCAGATCCAGTGCTGGGATCAGACTGTCAGTAGTGTCTTGCAAGATCAGTAGTTGAAGGTATGCATGGTTTTTACCATCTTCTAAGTGAATATGTCCATGCTTTTTCAAGTGTCTGTCAAAGCCTCTTCATTATTTCCCTGTAATTTTCATTGTCTGACTAGGTATATAGTTATGTGTAATTGTTCAGTTATAAAGTGATGAGTTTTTGTGTGGAATTTTATATTATTTACAGACATTGAGTAACAAGTACATCCATGTTCAAAAATCTTTTCACAAATGAACCTAAAAGGTTTTTGTGTGATCATTCACAGGGCTGAAGAGGCTTAAGATGAAATCTTCTGCTGGTAGATGCACCAGCATATCCAAGAGTCAAGTATAAAATCAGTGGGGTTTATGTTTGCTGCACATTAGAAAGTTTGAGTTGTAGTTTGAAAAACAGTTTGGATTATCACTAAACTAAATATAAAAATTTTATGTAACATTTCCCATTTTTAAAAACAAGCTAGCAAAATCATAGAATATGGGAAGCAAATACTGATGTTTAGTAAGCAGCCAGTCTATTATATTGTTTAGTTCAATGGCATCATCAGTTTATCTTTAGCTTTCCCAGTAACAGAGACTGTCTTTCCCATGGCAGTTATGTTTTCAGCTAGAGAAACGTGGTTCCTCTTCTTTAACCATTCCAGTGATCCAGTTATTTTGGGGGGATATAAGGGCTCTGATGCATGCACAGAACTCTACCCAGCCACAAGATCTTCTCCATTCACTTCAGTAGTGGAGGTATGAATATGCCCTATCTGCTAAAATGAACTGGGAAGCTCACACATACAGGAGCTCCTTATGTAATCTGCAGCATGTATGAGGCTCTGGACTGGGATGCATCTCTGCATTTAACTAGATGTGCTACTTAGGAATCCATTTCCCTCTACCCGATCCATTCCAAACCAAACTCTTAGGGACTGAATATCCTGTTCACCAGTGAGGAACTGAGAACAGATCTCTAATTCCGACACTCTGCATGGGTGGAATACCTGTACAAATTGGGACAGCTGTGTGTAGTTGGTAATTAACTAACTAGTTTTTCTTTCTTCCTAAAGCATTTTTGCAATGTGCCTATTTTGTACTTAATTCCAAGAAAATTAATTGGGATTATATGATGTCTTTAAGACTCCAGTTGCTGAATACAAAGAAAAAAAGGATACTGGCAGGCTATGGCATTTTTCCAGATGTTAGACAACTTTTATATATGAGTATGTGCCATGTATGCAAAGCCCTATGGTTAGGAAGAATGTTTTGTTCAATTTTAATATACAGGTGTTTTTAAAGACAGCCACAGTAGTACAGTACAGTAGTCTGATTTCATGGTCTAGAAGTGGAAGTGTGACAAAGACAGAATGAATGACTATTGGAGTTCAGTGCAAAGGATGAATTGATGTGATCTTAAATTAACAGATTGTTTTATTTTGAATATTAATAGAAAGAGAAGTCATGCACACTGTAATCTAGTTACAGCCTAATTGTTTAATCTAGTTACAGTCTAATTCTTTGTTCTGAAAGTCTTCTTGCATTTTAAACAAAGTATCAGTTACACCTATTTTGGTTTGTGATTGCAGTTAGGATGCCCCACAATGTACCTATTGGATCACACTTTCCCTAAACTATAACAGCCATAAATAAAATTTATGTTGCTGGCCTCTATTTTGCCTTGTCATTTAAAACTGAGGGCCTGTTCTCTCCACAGTGTTGACCATGGTGAGCTGTTTTCCTTTCTCCAGCCTACATGAATTTGCCTACTTTTGCCCACAGTGAAGTGGTCATACTCTGACTTTAACCATGATCACAGAATGCAGTTTGGAATCCATTACCAATATAACCTTCGAAGATTTGCTGCACACCATAATACAATGAGAGTCCATGATCAAAGTCTTTTATGACCAATTCCTCCAAGGCTAAATGCAGGGAAACTGTAACTGGCTGAAAGAAAATTGTTCAGTGCTAGCCACATGGCCATGAGAATCAGCCCTGAGATACTAATTACCAGGCATATGAGGGAATTCTATTGGAGAGGTTAATTTTGCCTCCTTAGGCCTAAATAAAATGCAGTTAATATTCAGAAGTCTGTACAAATACTAAATTATGAAGCACTTGTATATTTTAAGCTTCTAAAAAGTGCTATTTTAGCAATGCTAGGTGGTTTTGTCTAATAAGCTGACAGCAGGAGAGAGTTCAAAATAATTAGTAGCATAAAGAGCACTCAGAACCATTCCTGTTGTTGTCTCAAGTATCACTGCTTTGGTGACTGCTGTATGGAACAGTGCTCTGCAGGTATACTGTTTCTAAAGGTCTTCTTTCCATTTCTATATAGATATTTTCCCTTCACATTTTGAAGGTTTGAAGAAGAGGATTGTTTTTCGAGTCACACTAAGTAAACATTAAATGCATGCAGGCTCAAAACTAAAGCATGCATGCTATGCAGTAGCAATAAAAGTGCTCGGCTTGCACGACTTACGATGCTCAAGCACTGCCTTGTTAAAATGCCAAAATCCCCTTTTTCTTTGCATCTTTTTTAAAAAGTTAAATTCTTTATTTAACATTGCAACATTTAGATTTTCAGTTTTGGGAGCAAATTAGATTTATTTTAGCAAATATTTCTCTGTTGCAGATAAAGTGGATGAAATAGTACCAGTTTCCAAGCCATCCAGAATTCCAGACAATGCAGCTATGGATTCAAGAGTGGCAACCATTAAACAGCGACCTTCTAGTAGATGCTTTCCCCCTGCTACAGATATGAATGTGAGTATGATACCTTGTTAATTAAAGAACTCTTCAAATTCTTAATAGCTTTCATATTTGTTCTTCTTCTAGTCTCCCTCTGATTCCCACATGCCCATGAGCACCTTCCATGGTGAGACGCCTTACAGAAAGGAGTTAAAGCTACTATCCCAAAGCTACTTAACGGAACTGAGTCAGACTGCAGACCATGAGAGTTATTTCTGCCTAAATAGGGGTCCAGTGTCTTGTAGAATTAGAGCTTTGTGATATGAAGTGTTTGCACTAAATCTATGGTAACAGTGCCCTTTTTCAAACTGCCTTTGTATTTTGTTGTAGTAACTGGTTGCTAATGAATTTTTTCTGCCATCTCAGACAGACCCATTTTAGTAACCAACTGCTAGCAGAATTTATTTATCTGTTCATACAAACCCGCTTGCGTTGGGTAACAAAGCAGTTGAACTACTTTTGAGGGAAACTGCTTTTTTCCATTTCAGCGCCTCCATTGCGCTTTGATAATTTCACCCTAATCATTATAAATATATATACCTTCTTCCTTAGGAAGTTTAACTTTGTTCCAGCATTGGAAACATTTAGCAACTCTTATGGAAGAACTGGAAGAAAGATTTCCCCTTGCAGAAATAATTTTAGCTGATGACTTTAACGCAAGGGTGTCAACTAGGCTGCCATATAGAAGGTGGGAGTGGGGAGTGTAACATTGGTATGCTAAGTTTCGATTCTCCTGCATCCTTTATCTCTGCTTTGACAAGGCTCGACCTTGGAGATGCTCTCCACTTTCCTGCTGGGAACTAAGGGCTGTTAATTTTCTGTGCGAATGTAACCTGTTGCTATTGGTTGGTATCCATCAGACAACCCAAGTTTGAACCCTGTATAAAATGCCATTCCCACTTTTACCCCAGTAGTCTTAACACAAAATGTGTTTAGAGCAACACAGTATACTGAGTCAATAAACTGATCTGGTTTAAGGAACGTTGTTGATTACTGATAACTGGGGACTCTGATGGGGGATTCTGCCCCCCTAAAGAGGGGCCCCCCAGGCTTCAAAGGGTACAGAGAATGAAAAGCATGCAACAGCCTAGGAGCCTTGATATGGCAGTCTTGGACTGCCTCTTCAGGTCCCAAAATCCCTCCACCTAACTAAATAGAAAAGGCGGCCACGCCGTAGTTTAGAATCCAGGATCTGTGCCACCTCTTGATGCGGCTCTTCATTCAGAATCAGAAGTGGGGGAGCAGGAGGACAAGGTCGCCATGCATTTGGCCCAGGATCTCATTTCAGGAGGCTGAAATTAAAAAATGGATGAATGCCCCAAAGGGATTTAGGCAGGGCCAACTCAACAGTCACCTCATTGATTTTGCGCACCGCAGGGAATGGTCCCACATAATGCCAGCCCAGTTTTCTACCAGGCTGTAGTCCTTTCAAGTTCTTGGTGGATAAATACACTGAATCACCCATCTTAATGTCCCAAGGTTCAGCCCTGTGCTTGTCGGCTTGGGCTTTATAAGCAGCCTTGGCTTTAGTCAGTGCTTTTTGGATCACAGGCCATTGATCTTGCAACCCCTGCCACCAACTCTGTAAGTCTCCCCCCCCCCCATTTGGGAGTGAGCTCAGGCATCATTGGGAGCGGAGCCCCCTCATAACCCATACAAAGCCATAAAAGGGGATACCCGAGTTGAAGAGTGGACTGAGTTGTTGTAACTATACTCAGCGTAGGGTTGGAGATCCACCCAATCGTCCTGCTGATATCCACCCAATTGTCCTGCTGATATAATTATAGAAAACACCTGAGAAACTGCTCCAAGATTTGATTAATTCTTTCTGTCTGGCCATCAGTCTCTGGATGATAAGCACTACTGAGTCCTTGTTCAATTTCTAAAATGTGTAAAAGTCCCTTCCAAAACTTGGCAACAAATTGCATGCCTTTATTGGAGATACCTCCCTTGGGAAGGAATGGAGCTTCACAATGTGGTGCATGAACATTTTAGCTAAAGTTTTAGCTGTGTGCAGTTGCTTGAATAGAATGAAATGGGCTTGCTTCAAGAATAAGTCCACAACCACCTAAATCACAGTATTTCCTTTACTAGGAGGCAAATCAGTAATAAAATCCATTGAGATCACCTCCCAAGGTCTGGAGGGGGTTTCCAAGGGCTTCAGTAGTCCAGGAGATTTCCCACTCCACCTTTTACTCATGAGACAGGTGGGACACGAAGTAACATACTGGGAAATGTCTGCCCGCATATGCGGCCACCAGAACTGGCATTGTAGCAAGTGGAGAGTCTTAAGAAAGTCAAAATGTCCAACCAGTTTGGATTCGTGGCCCCAACACATCACCTCCCCCTGCATAGACTCCGGCACAAAAATTTTTGATCCCTTATACTAACAGCCATTCTCATTTTCCTCCAGTCCCGAAACACTAGCGAGTTCCTCTCGGTCTTTGTCGGACACACCGTCTTTGAATTTAGCAGCCCACGGGTCTCCAGCCTTCTCCCCTGCTGCTTTTGCCTGGCTGCGAGTCATGACCACCCCTCCAAGCTGTGAGGGCATGAACATTGAGTCAATCACCTTCTTCCTCTGGCTCGCGTGTTGGGGTAGGCATGACAGAGCATCAGCCAAGGAGTTTGCCTTCCCAGGGAGATGGTGAAGTGTGAAACGAAATTTAGAGAAAAACTCCGCCCATCTCAGTTGTTTAGCATTGAGGTTCCGGGGGCACACAAAGCCTCTAAATTCTTATGATCAGTCCAAACTTCAAAAGCCACCCACACCCCCTCCAGCCAGTGATGCCACATTGACAAGGCTAACTTGATAGCTGCAACCTTTTTGTCCCACACCACCCAATTGCGCTCAGTGATGTTATAATTTCTTAGAGATGTAGGCAATGGGGTGGAGTCACCCATCCTGCCCCTCCTGCAGGATGGCCCCTCCCATGGCAATGTCCAAGGCATCCACTTGGACAATAAATTTTTTATTCTCATCCAGGTGGGCTAATACAGGCTCCGCGGTGAACAGTTTTTTTGAGTGTCTCAAAGGCTTCCTGACATTCCTCAGACCAGTTTAGTTTAGCCCCAGGTTTCATGCTGTCTGCACCTTTCCTTTTCATTTTTAACAAGTCAGTGAGAGGGAGGGTAACTTGGGCAAAGTTAGAGATGAAATTTCTGTAACAATTCGCAAATCCTAAGAACGATTGGAGCTGCTGCCTAGTCTTGGGCGCCTCCCACCCCACCACTTTTGCCACTTTCTTGGGATCCATCTCCAAACCCCTGCTTGAGATGCAGTAGCCTAGGAAATCTACTTCCTCCTTATGAAACTCGCACTTAGACAGCTTGGCAAACAGTCTATGTTGCAGCAGGGTTTGGAGGACCTCTCGCACCAGTTTGACATGAGATTCCTTATCGGGGGAGTACAGTAAAATGTCATCTAAATACACCAGCACCCCCCAAAAAAAAACAAGTGCTTGTGCAATACTGCAGATTCATAAGAACTCCAGGCGCCCCCTGGAGGCCAAAGGGCATAACAAGGTACTCGAACTGCCCCTGGGGTGTATTGAAAGCCATTTTAGGTTCATCCCCCTCCCGAATGCACACCCAGAAGTACGCAGAAGTAGTTTAGTGAAGATCTTTCCCTTGAAAGCCTCTGCTAACAAGTCTTTGATCAATGGGAGGGGGTATGCATTGGTAGTTGACACAGTGTTGAGCCCGATATTCCATACATAACCAGAGCCCGCCATCCTTCTTTTTGCAGAAAAGGACAGGGGCCACGTAAGGGAGAGAGGTGGGGTAGATAAAACCCTGCGCCAAATTTTTGTCAATAAGAACATAAGAGAAGCCAATGTTGGATCAGATCAATGGCCCATCCAGTCCAACGCTCTGTCACACAGTGGCCAAAAACACCAGGTGCCCTCAGAAGGTCCAGCAGTGGGAGCAGGAAGCCCTCTGCTGCCCCCCCCCAAACACCAAGAATACAGAGCATCAGTTGCCCCAGACTGAGAGTTCCTATCTATACTTTGTGGCTAATAGCCACTGATGGACCTCTGCTCCATATGTTTATCTAATTCCCTCTTGAAACCGTCCATGCTTGTAGCCACCACCACCTCCTGTGGCAGTGAATTCCTTGTGTTAATCACTCTTTGGGTGAAGAAGTACTTCCTTTTATCTGTTCTAACCCAACTGCTCAGCAATTTCATGAAGTGCCCATAAGTTCTTGTATTGTGAGAAAGGGAGAAAAGGACTTCTTTCTCTACCTGCTCTATCCCATGCATAATCTTATAAACCTCAATCATGTCACCCCTTAGCCGTCGTTTCTCCAAGCCCCAAGCACTTCAACCTTTCTTCATAGGAAAGGTGTTCCAACCCTTTTATCATTTTAGTTGCCCTTTTCTACACTTTTTCCAATGCTATAATATCTTTTCTGAGGTGTGGTGACCAGAACTGTACACAGTACTCCAAATGATTTATACAGGGGCATGATACTAGCTGATTTGTTATCTGTTCCCTTCCTAATAACCCCCAGCATAGCATTGGCCTTTTTCATTGCAGTTGCACACTGTCTCGACATTTTCATTGAGTTATCTACTATGACTCCAAGATCTCTGTCTTGGTCAATCTCCGCCAGTTCAGACCCCATCAACATGTATTTTATAGTTAGGATTTTTGGCTCCAATGTGCATCACTTTGTACTTGGCCACATTAAACCCGATTTGCCACGTTGATGCCCACTCGCCCATCCTCGACAGATCCCTTTGGAGTGCCTCACAATCCTCCCTGGTTCTCACCACCCTGAACAACTTCATGTCATCTGCAAATTTAGCCACTTCACTGCTTACTCCCAACTCCAAATCATTAATAAACAAGTTAAAAAGCATCAGACTGTGTACTGATCCCTGCGGTACCCCACTGCTTACCTCTCTCCACTGAAAAAATTTCCCATTTATACTCACTCTCTGTTTCCTTTTAATTAGCCAGTGTTTGATCCACAAAAGGACTTGTCCTTTTATCCCATACTTACTTAGCTTACTTAGGAGCCTTTGATGAGGAACTTTATCAAAAGCTTTCTGGGAGTCAAGGTAAACAACATCTATTGGGTCCCCCTTGTCCACATGTTTGTTTATTCCCTCAAAGAACACTAACAGGTTAGTGAGACAAGATCTTCCCTTACAGAACCCATGCTGAGTCTTCCTCAATAGATTTTGTTCAGCAATGTGCCTACTAATTTTTTCCTGAACAACAGTTTCCACCAACTTACCTGGTATCGACGTCAGACTGACTGCCTGTAATTTCCCGGATCTCCTCTGGAACCCTTTTTAAAGATAGGAGTGACATTCGCTACCTTCCAGTCCTCAGGAATGGAGGCAGATTTTAAGGAAAGATTATATATTTTTGTCAGGAGATCCACAAGTTCACATTTGAGTTCTTTCAGAACTCTCAGATGTATGCCATCAGGGCCCAGTGATTTATTTGTTTTTAAGTTGTCTATCAGACGTAGGACCTCCTCTCTTGTCACCTCAATCTGACTGAGGTAAATGAACTTTCGCAACTCCCCTTTCTCTGCGGGGCTCATGGAGTACAACTTCCCCTTTGGTAGTTTGTGCCCTGGCAACAGTTCAATAGCGCAGTCTGAGCTGCAGTGTGTGGGGGGGGAGTTCGTTTGCTTCCACTTCTCCAAACACCTCCGCTAAGTCCCTATATTTGCGGGGAATCTCACTTAGCCCCTCTTCCACTAGGCAAACGGCCACCGGTTCTGCCGGAGGGGACTCACCCCATTCAGGGGACGAGACATGAGCTTTACACCCTGGGTCCACCACCCTTTTGCTCCATTGAATGTAGGGGTCATGTCCACACAGCCAGGGGCTCCCCAACACCATTGGGAACTGGGCATTGGGATTAATAACGAAGGAGCGGTGTTCCCCAGTGAGCCCCTGCCCCCATGAGTAATGAGACTGTTTGATATTTACACAGCTCTTGCATGTCCATCCATCTGGATGAATACTAAGAGTTCCGATAGCTTCTGGACTGGGGCCCCCAGCCCCGTAACCAGAGACAGGCTGATTAAGTCTTTAGCACATCCTGAGTCAATCAAAGCTCATACTCAGATTTGGGTGCCCATGTCTCTGTTCAACACAGTCACAGTAACAAAATAAGATGGAGTCAGAGCTGCTTACCACAGGTGGCGCCGGCTGCTCCCAGACCTGTTGTTTCATGCCCCTTACAACAGGTCCTGGCCTTTTCCTGCTGGCTTGTGAGTATCCTCCCCACTCGAAGAGGTGCCTTCAGCCCGTGCCCCCAACTGCAAAGAAGAAGAAGAGATTGGATTTATATCCCGCTCTTCACTCACTTGGAGTCTCAGAGCAGCTTACAAACTCCTTCCCCTCCCCACAACAGACACCCTGTGAGGTAGGTGGGCCTGAAAGAGCTCTGAGATAGCTGTCCTTGAGAGAACAGCTGGCACAGGGCTATGGCTTGCCCAAGGTCATCCAGCAGGTGAAAGTGGAGGAGTGGGGAATCAAACCCATTTCTCCCAGATTAGAGTCTGCGCACTTAACCACTACACCAAACTGGCTCTCAAAGCCCTCGGAAACTTTCCCTTCCCACTGCTCAGCCACACTGGAGTTTCCTTGGCTTTCTTCTCATTGGGTTTCAGGGGAGGGGGGGTTGTCATTGTTGGGCAAGCCACTGCGAAATGATCGGCTTCTGCACAGCAGAGGCAGAGCCCAAGGTGCATCCACTGCTCCCTGATGGTGTCTTTTTCTCTGGGCTGGGTCATCTTCTGGGGCACCCCTGGGGTTTTGGGATACTCCCGCTGGGCCGACATCTTGATCATCTGCAGGTGGATCTCGGTGTCATCTGCTTCCAGGCTGCCAGGGTGACTAGCTGCATATTGCGCAGAACCGTGTCAAGGATCTGATGGTTGAGTCCGGTCTGGAACTGTTCAACCAGCATGGGTTCAGGCCATCCCTGGATCTTTGCCACAATCATCTTAAACTCTTCAGCATACTCACGTACTGTCCAGTTGCCTTGCTTCAAGGTGCAGAGGCATGCTCGTGCCTTCTCTCCTGCCAACGGGTCTTCATACTGCCTTCGCAGGGCCCACATGAATGCTTGTACATCTCTCAGTTCGGGTCCCTGGATCTTGTGCAGCCCCACGTACCAGTCCGCTGCACGGTCTCTCAGTCAGCTGCTGATATGGTCAATACAGTGCTCATCATCAGGGAATAAATGGTCCTGATCCCTCAGAAATCTTTGCACTAAGAAAAATGCTAATTTCTCTGGGGTCCCATCAAACATTGCCTCCAGCAACTCTCTGGGTTGTTGTAGTCCCGGGACCCCAAGAGCTGGAGATTGAGCTGGCTGCCCCAGGCCAGCTGGCACTGCCAGTTGCTCAGCAGGCACCCCAGGTTGCCCATTAGGCACTACTGATTGGTCGGCTAGCTGCCCTGTGGGGCCCATATGTTCTCCTGGTTGTGGAGGTGCCTGTTGTCTCAGTTCGTCCCACACCACAGCAGCAATCATCTGAGTAATCCAACCATCAGTTCAAAAACTTCTCGTTGCACTTGGTCCCACAGATGCATTTCCATGCGCTCAACCAGCGCTTCGACCTCGCCACCTCCACCTCACTCCATTGAGTCTGGACGGTGAAGGATCGCCTGATCGTAGCAGCTTGTCACAGTCACCCGAGGAGTTAACATCCACGACTCTCTCAGGACAGTAGAAAGGTGCACCATGAGTACTGGTTTCGTCTTCTGGGCCAAGCACCCCCCACCAGCATTCAATCCAGTGCAGGGGTCTGTGTTCCCGATGTGGGAACCTCTACCCCCGTGGTGACAGGCTTCTCCGCCTCTGTGACTGGCTGGTCTCCACCATTCCCCGCGCTCATGATGAGGTTCGAGGGTTGGAGTTCAGTCCAGGGATCAAAGGAGTCTTAACACTCTGTCAGAATCCCCAGTTATCAGTAATCAACAACGTTCCTTAAACAAGATCAGTTTATTGACTCAGTATACTGCATTGCTCTAAACACATTTTGTGTTAAGACTACTGGGGTAAAAGTGGGAATGGCATTTTATACAGGGTTCAAACTTGGGTCATCTGATGGATACCAACCAATAGCATCAGGTTACATTTGCGTGAAAAATTGACAGCCCTTAGTTCCCAGTGGGGAAATGGAGAGTGTCTCCAAGGTTGAGCCTTGTCAAAGCAGAGATAAAGGATTCAGGAGAATCGAAACTTAGCATACCAGTGTTACACTCCCCACCCCCACCTTCTATATGGCAGCCTAGCTGACAAAGGGTGAGCAATAACCACTGAATATTTTTCAGGGCTCTGGAAGTTGATCAGGATGATACCTATTTTTTCCTTTACAAGATATTCTAAGGATGACCACTTGAATGTGGTAGGCATTTGCCTTGCTAAATTTTGTGTCCAATTTAATAGAACGTGGCCAAATGGGTTAACCAACTTTCCCACCTCTGGTGAATGTACTTTTGTATCAACAAGAGGTTGTAATGTGATTGATTACTTTTTGGTTTCCCTCTCATTGAAGACATGTTTTAGTTTTCATGCTGGGTGATTTTATTATTAGTGGTCATTTCCCCCTCATTCTGGCTCTCAAATGTAGTTTTTTTTCCCCCTGTTTCCCGTTCCCTGTTATGCCTTGACCCAATATGTTGAGCCAGATTTACTGCCTAGGGTTTTTTGGGATGATGTCTCTATACAAAAAACTCAACAATTATTTAAAACTAGCCCTCTTCTTGAACTTAGATCTTCTATAATCAGTGCAGATGAGCCCTCAGTAATTATTAAAGTTTCTAAATGCATTAACATCTCATTTAATAGAGTCATTGAGTTAAAACCTGACAGACTGAACAAAGTTAGTAGGAACTCTGAAAACCCCTGGTTGGAATGCAGAGACGTGAAAATTCTCCAGTGCATTTCAATGGGGCTGCTATAGCACTAAAGTGCTATATCAGTTTACTGCTATAGCACTCAGCTTAATGACCATAGTGCTTCATAGACGACATTAATAGAAGAAGAAGAAGAGATTGGATTTATATCCCGCCCCTCACTCACTTGGAGTCTCAGAGCGGCTTACAAACTCCTTTCCCTTCCCCTCCCCACAACAGACACCCTGTGAGGTAGGTGGGGCTGAGAGAGCTCTGAGACAACTGTCCTTGAGAAAATAGCTGGTACAGAACTATGGTTTGCCCAAGGTCATCTAACAGGTGCAAGTGGAGGAGTGGGGAATCAAACCCGGTTCTCCCAGATTAGAGTCTGCGCACTTAACCACTACACCAAACTGGCTCTCAGAAGGAAATTTGCTGTTTGAAACCCCTATCCCCGTGTCACAATGACAAATAGCGTCCTGGTTAGAATGGTAATCTGAAAAGGACCAGTATTAAGATCCAATTTCTCATAAACACTTGACTTTTGAAGTAAGCTTACTGAAATTAGCAGTATTGAGCCAGTGTGGAGTACTGAACAGAGGGTCAGCCTGAGATATTGAAGGTTTGAATCCTCTGCCGTGGAAGTTTTCTGGGAGACCTTGGACCAGTAACTCAGTCCTTTCCTTTTCCTTTCCTTTTGTGATACAGCTCTTTTGGCCACAGCCTTTAGCCTAATCCCACATAGAAAGGCGGGGAATTTCACTCCAGTCACAGAAGATTTTAAAAATTTTAAACTGGGTTGTTAAAAGGTAAGATGCCAGTGACCTGGTGATATCTCTTGTAGAAGAAAAGCAAGGCTCTGATTAATATCTGTGAGCTCCTTTTTCTAAAGTATCGAGGTAATCCATCTCTGTCTCTCCTCACTGAAACTGGGATATTCAATAACTAGATGATAGCCAAGGTACCTATCTTCCCCATATCGCAGAAACAGCAGCATTCTGAAAAGGAAACTCCAGTTTGGTGTAGTGGTTAAGTGTGCGGACTCTAATCTGGGAGAACCGGGTTTGATTCCACACTCCTCCACTTGCAGCTGCTGGATGACCTTAGGCAAGCCATAGCTCTGTCAGAGCTGTTCTCTCAAGGACAGTTCTGGAAAGAGCTCTCTCAGCCCCACCTACCTCACAGGGTGTCTGTTGTGGGGAGGGGGAAGGGAAAGGAGTTTGCAAGCCGCTCTGAGACTCCGAGTGAAGGGAGGGGTATAAATCCAATCTCTTCTTCTTCTTCATTTCTGGGGTTAATACGGCATTCAATCTAGCAGCCAAAAAAAATCTCAATATCGAGGAACCATCTTGGACTTCAAATATGATGGTAAGGTAGCTGGAGGTTCAAGTCCATTGTAGGCAAGGGAACATAACCCTTCTTGCATGCTGATTTGTACTTCTGAAATCTAGCATCAATAGCCACTTTTTGACCCTTTGGAATGCAGTTTTCTTGCTTCCTGTCGAGAGTAGTAAAGCTGGAGTAAAGCCTAGTTGTTCCCAGTCTCTGATTGACCAGTCTCTTCCATTTACTCTGGAAGGGATCTTCTCCAAGTCTAAAAAGGATCTATAGTTAAAAAGAATCTTGATTCTGAGTCTAAATGTGACCAGCCAAGCTACTGATTCTAATGAAGGAATTGCAAACTCTTGGCAAAAAGCTATACTGGATACACACTTTGGTAACCTGGTTGTTTTTCTCAGGAATTTAATAAGAAGGAATGAATATGCTCAGATATACCTTCTAACCACACTCTGGTGCCATGAAGTATCATTTGATTAATTTTACCCCAAAAAGTCCCTATAGCTGCTGGGTAGTACTTCCTTTCTAATGTGTGAAAAAAATGTCAAGGCATTTAAATATGATGTTATCTTATAAGAGATAGACTGGAACTGATTTTTCCATGATAGGTCTTGGGAAAATATTATTCCTATATAACTAAATGTTGTTACTTGTTCAGTGTTGATATTTGCCGTCCTCCAGTCCTTTTTCTTCAGCTGGCATCCTCTTGCTAAGACAACTACTTTTGATTTCTCAGCATTTATAGTTAAACCTTCATCAGCACAGTAGGAGCTAAAACTAGCCAACCTGTGTTTCAGCCCTATCAGTGCATTAGATAATAATGCAGTATCACCAGCATAAATTAGAATGGAAAGTTCTTTATCATGAAGGGTAGGTGCATGGGGAGTAAGTCCTGAAACTGCTTTGACAATGTAATGTAGTATGCTCTGTGTAGCAACCAGCCTGCCATGTGCTCCCAGGTAATGGCGCCCGCCGCATGGCCAGAGCACATGGTCAGGCAGAGAGGGGAGCTTGAATCTGGAGGAACAATAGACATCCGGATTGAAAGCCTCCACCAATGTGGGACCTAGGTTCTCCCTGGGGAGCCAATGCAATCAAAGGCTCCTCCAGGAAACCTATGACAAACATGCGCATATGTTAAGCCCCTATCAGGTCTTTTGGGTGCGGCCAGAGGTGTGGCTCCGGCCAGCATATAATGAGGGCCCTGGAGCCCTGGAAGCATGCTTGTTCTGACCATCTACTGGTCATGCTGAATCACTCAATAAAGCCTTCTTGATTTCACCGTTCCTGGTCTCCTGAGTCCAGTACACTTCACTGGCGATGAGGATGGAATCCCGATGAGCGACTCCTTGGCCGACACCAGCACCGCATCAAGCCCAGACCAGATCCGTCAGCCACCGGCCCTGTTTGGCTCCAGCGCCACCGCACCGCCATCGGCTCCCAAGGATCTTGCTCAACGCACTGCTGCACATCCCAGAATGGCCACCGCTCCGGAAACCACCCACCCATTCGATCCAGCCTACCCAGAAGACTGGGAAACCTGGACGGACCAGCTCACATCCTACTTTGACGCACAGGACATCATGGATGCCAGGAAGAAGAAGTCCTGGCTCATGGCCTCCTGTGGGGTAAAGACGCTGAAGTTACTCCGCAGCCTGCTTTCCCCTTGTACCCCAGTGGAGGCCACGTACAACGACATCATGGCGCTCCTAAGGAACCACTTCTCGCCAAGACCCTCCAAGAACACGCAGCGGGTGAAGTTCTTCCACCAGCTGCAGCAGAAGGGTGAGTCTGCCTCCAATTACCTGGCGGCCCTTCGCCATCTCCTGGTGGGGTGCGAGTTCATGGCCGTAGAGGACACTCTATATTCTGCGTTCCTGTGTGGGGTCTGTGACCCCAAGCTTCAAAGGAAGCTGATGGCCAACTCCACAGCCACCCTGGACAAGATGCTAACCACGGCTTGTGCCTTTGAGGTCTCTCAGCAGGAGAAGCTAGGCACATCTGCAGCCGCCCACCAGACCGAGGCTGCTGCAGACTCCGACATTTCCGAGGATGATGAGACACTCCAGGTACAACGCCGGCCTCCAGGACAGGGGTCCCACAACTCAGGCGAGAAGGCTTCCCGCTCAGTGACGCCACACTCCAAACATTCCATGTGCGCTAGCTGTGGCGATCAGCATGACTGCCAGACCTGCCGTTTCTGGGAAGCAAAGTGCCGGTCATGTGGCAAGAAGGGCCACATCGCCCGGGCCTGCCGCACCCGCTCCAACCACTGCACCCAAGCCATGCACCAAAAGTCCGTCGAACTCCTCCAAACAGCAGCAACCCACCACCACCACCGCAAGACACAGCAGGTAATGAATTTGCACCCCGACACCCCCAACAAAATTAAGGTCTCAGTTTTGATTGAGGGGACCCTCTGCCAAATGGAAGTAGACACCTGGTTGTCCTACTCCATAATCTCAGAGTCCACCCTCCACAGGCTCTGCCCCATGGGGGGGCCCCAACTTTGGAAAGTCCAGGGCCTAACCCTGCGGGACTTTCAGAAGAACCCGATACCGATAAGGGGGTTGGGCAAGTTCTGGGTCCAATTTAAGAAGTTTACGGGATGCTTGGGCCTCCTGTTGGTGGCGGGCAACCTCACAAGCTTGCTGGGACTCTCTTGGTTCCAGCCCCTAGGGCTGGGCGTCACCGGGGTACACAGCCTGCAGCCCACAGATTTTGCCGACATCTGTGAGGAATTCCCAGCGGTTTTCGACAGGGCACTGGGCTCCTATACGGGGCCACCCATCACCCTGGACCTTGACCCCGCAGTCCGGCCCATGCACATACCGGTCCACTATCCGCCGCTCGCAGTCCGGCCCAAGATCGAGCGGGAGCTTGATAAGTTGGTCACCCAGGGTGTACTAGAACCAGTGTCCCATGCCCGATGGGAGACCTTGATTGTGATGCCAATGAAGGCAAACGGGGACATCCGCATCTGCGCGTACTATAAGTGCACCATCAATAAGGCACTTCAGGCCCATGCCTACCCAGTCCCGGTCATCAGCCACGTGTTGGCCTCCCTGGCTGGGGCGCGAGTATTTGGGCAACTAGACCTGGCCCAGGCCTACCAGCAGCTGCCGGTCGACAATGCCACAGCAGAAGCACAGACCATTGTGACACATAAGGGGGCGTTTAAGGTAAAGCGCCTCCAGTTCGGGGTGAGCGTAGCCCCTGGGATCTTTCAAGAGTTAATGGACCGTTTGTTAAAAGGTCTTCCAGGGGTGCAGCCCTTTTTCAACGACGTCCTGATCATGGCTCCGGACGTCAAGACTTTCTCGGCCCACCTACGCTCTATCCTCCAGCGATTCCAGGGTGCCGGCCTGAAGGTGAAACACAAGAAGTGCCTCCTCGGGGTGCCTGCGGTGGATTTCCTTGGCTTCAAGGTGGATGCCTACAGAATTCACCCCACTAAGGACAAGGTGAAGGCCATCTCCGATGCCCCGGCCCCCAAGTCCAAGGCTGAGCTGCAGTCTTTTCTGGGACTCATCAACTTCTACCATGCCTTCCTTCCCCACAAGGCGGCGGTAACTGAGCCCTTACACAGGCTCCTGGACAAAAGCGCCACCTGGACTTGGGGTCCCCGCCAGGCGGCAGCCTTCCAGGGCATCAAGGACCTCCTAATGTCCAATGCGGTCCTCGCCCACTTCGATGAAGCCCTGCCCGTCATATTGGCCTGTGACGCATCTCCTTATGGGGTGGGGGCAGTTTTGGGTCACAAACTGCCGGCCGGCCGGGAGGTCCCGGTCGCATATTACTCCCGGACCCTAGCCCCGGCCGAAAGGAACTATGCTCAGATAGACAAGGAGGCACTTGCGATCGTGGCTGGGGTCAAAAAGTTCCATACTTACTTGTACGGGCACAAGTTCACGGTCGCCACGGACCACAAACCTCTTCTGGGCCTCCTTGCCCCGGATCGCCGCATGCCACAAATGTCCCTGCAAATCCTCCGATGGTCAATCTTCCTCATGGGGTACGACTATAACTTGGTGCATCGCCCGGGAAAGGCCATGCGGATGCACTCAGCCACCTTCCGCTGCCCTCCTGTGATCCCGACCCAGCTCCGGCTTACCACGTCACTCTGCTCGAGGTCCTGCCGGACCGGCTGCTTCAGGTATGGGACGTGGCCCGGCACACGGCCTGGGACTGTCAACTCTCCCAGGTCTCTGACTGGGTGGGAAGGGGGTGGCCCAAGAATCCGGACCCTGAGTTCGCGGCCTTCTCAATCCGGCGCGCAGAACTCTCCACCCACAAGGGGTGCTTACTCTGGGGCTCGAGGGTAGTGATTCCGGAACCTCTCCGCCCGCGAGTGCTGACCGCTCTGCATCAGCACCACCCTGGGGTAGTACGAATGAAGGCCCTGGCCCAGAGCTACATCTGGTGGCCAGGCCTTGACAAGGAAACAGAGGACTGGGTCCGCCACTGCAAAAAGTGCCAAGAGACCCGTCCGGACCCTCCACATGCTCCCGTCCGCCCCTGGGAGTCCACCCAACGCCCCTGGTCCCAGCTCCATGTGGACTTTGCGGGCCCAGTACAGGGGCAGCTTTTCTTTATTCTAGTCGACAGCTACAGCAAGTGGCTGGAAGTTGTTCCTGTGTGCGCCACCTCCTCTGAAGCCACCTTTCGAGCAATGTGGCGCATCTTTGCCACCCACGGCCTGCCAGACACCATCGTCTCAGACAACGGCACGGCTTTCACCTCTGTGGAATTCCAGCGCTTTGTGGAGCTCCATGGTATCCGGCATGTGAGATCCACCCCTTTTCACCCGGCCACGAACAGCCAAGCAGAGCGAATGGTCCGCACCACTAAGGAGGCACTGAGGCTTATGGACCAGGGGGATCTGGGGTTTAAGTTAACGGCTTTCCTATTCAGCCAGTGCACCACCCCTCACTTGGCTACCGGTCGCAGCCCCGCAGAGCTGCTCATGGGCCGCCGGCTGACAACCCAGCTCGACTGGCTCCACCCCAATTGGGCGCTGGCCACCTCCAAAGAACCCAATGTCCCCAAAGCTCCCAGAGGGTTCGCACCAGAGGACCCGGTCTACATCCGCAACTATGCCCGGGGCCCCCTGTGGTTGCCAGGGCAGATTATCCACATCACCGGTTCCCTCTCCTATGAAGTTGCGGGCGAGGAAGGACAATGGTGGAGGCACCACGTGGACCAACTTTGCCGCCGCCTGCATGCCTTCTCCGCAGACGATCCAGGGCTGGACTTCCCAGATGCGGAACCCGAGGTACCCAAGACAGACGATCCGCCCACCCCATGACCGGCCAAGACTCAGCAGGAGGACCCCACAGAAGCTGGCCACCCAGACATCACCCCAGTCGCCATCCCTGCACTGGTACCAGACCCAGCTCAGCCCGAGGCAGATATCCCCAAATCTCCGCTCCCTACACCGGCGGCTCCGGCAACCCGGCGCCGCTTGACCAGAGAATGGAAACCAAGTCCTGCACACCTCAGAGACTATGTTTGCCAAGGGACAGTTCAGACTATGGGAGGAGGGGTGTAATGTAGTATGCTCTGTGTAGCAACCAGCCTGCCATGTGCTCCCAGGTAATGGCGCCCACCGCATGGCCAAAGCACATGGTCAGGCAGAGAGGGGAGCTTGAATCTGGAAGAACAATAGACATCTGGATTGAAAGCCTCCACCAATGTGGGACCTAGGTTCTCCCTGGGGAGCCAATGCAATCAAAGGCTCCTCCAGGGAACCTATGACAAACATGCGCACAGGGGTCCCTTTGGGGCTGGAGCAAGGCGGAGCAAAGCTCAGAAGTGGGCACTAGGGCAGCCACAGGTCGAATTAGATTTTCTGATCTGATTCAGCCCACCGCCGAATTGCCACCGAAATTCGGCGGCAACTTTAAAAGCCACTGGAGGGGAGGGGGTTTGAGGGAGAGGCTCCAAACTTGCAGGGTAGCTGCTGGGGCCTCTCCTCGAAATACCCACCAAGTTTCAAGAAGATTGGACGAGGGGGTCCAACTCTACGGGCCCCCAAACTGGTTGCCTCCATTCCCTCCATTGTTCTCTATGGTAGGAAAAAAGTAACATTTTTTTCCCACCACAGAGAACAATGGAGGGGATGGGACAACCTGTTTGGAGGCCCATAGAATTGGACCCCATGGTCCAATCTTCTTGAAACTTGGTGGGTATTTCGAGGAGAGGCCCCAGCAGCTACCCTCAAACTCCCTTTCCTCCAGCCCCTCATATACCCTATGACTTTTTGCCATTGATTTCAATGGTCTATAGGGTATAATGGGGCTGAAACTGACATTCCCTTTCTGACACACTTCTGGTGATGTCAGGGGACGTGGAATATGCTAATGAGTTATGCTAATGAGTTATGCTAATGAGCTCCTGCACCTCTTTTTCTACGAAAGGACCCCTGCATGCGCATATGTTAAGCCCCTATCAGGTCTTTTGGGTGCGGCCGGAGGTGTGGCTCCGGCCAGCATATAATGAGGGCCCTGGAGCCCTGGAAGCATGCTTGTTCTGACAATCTACTAGGCATGCTGAATCAGTCAATAAAGGTTTCATGATTTCACCGTTCCTGGTCTCCTGAGTCCAGTACTCTTCAGACAATGTCATTGATATATAGATTAAGTAAGTAGGGGGATAAAAAAGAACCTTGTTGAACATCTTTAAAGGTTGGGATAGAATCTGTAGTTCGGCCTTCAGGGTTACATCTGATTTTCACTTCTGTGCCTTAATATAAGAACATAAGAGAAGCTAATGTTGGATCAGGCCAGTGGCCCATCCAGTCCAACACTCTGTGTCACACAGTGGCCAAAAACACCAGGTGCCACCAGGAGGTCCAGCAGTGGGGGCAGGACACTAGATCCCTCCCACTGTTGCCCCCCCAAGCACCAAGAATACAGAGCATCACTTGCCCCAGATTGATGGACCTCTGCTTCATATGTCTATCTAATTCCCTCTTGAAGCCATCCATGCTTGTAGCCGCCACCACCTCCTGTGGCAGTGAATTCCACATGTTAATCACTCTTTGGGTGAAGAAGTACTTCCTTTTATCTGTTCTAACCGGACTGCTCAACAATTTCATTGAGTGCCCACAAGTTCTTGTCTTGTGAGAAAGGGAGACAAGGACTTCTTTCTCTACCTGCTCTATCCCATGCATAATCTTATAAACCTCAATCATGTCACACCTATGTCATTGTTTCTCCAAGCTAAAGAGCCCCAATCGCTTGAACCTTTCTTAATAGGGAAAGCGTTCCAACCCTTTTATCATTCTAGTTCCCCTTTTCTGCACTTTTTTCAATGCTATAATATCTTTTTTGAGGTGTGGCGACCAGAACTGTACACAGTACTCCAAATGAGGTCACACCATCGATTTATACAGGGGCATTATGATACCGGCTGATTTGTTGGCCTTTTTCATTGCAGCCGCACACTGTCTCAACAATTTCAGTGAGTTATCTACTATGACTCCAAGATCTCTCTCTTGGTCAATCTCTGCCAGTTCGGACCCCATCAACATGTATTTATAGTTAGGATTTTTGGCCCCAATGTGCATCACTTTGGACTTGGCCACTTTGAACCCCATTTGCCACGTTGATATCCACTCACCCATCCTCAACAGATCCCTTTGGAGTGCCTCACAATCCTCCCTGGTTTTCACTACTCTGAAGAATTTCGTGTTATCCGCAAATTTAGCCACTTCACTGCTTACTCCCAACTCCAAATCATTAATGAACAAGTTAAAGCGCATCGGACCCAATACTGATCCCTGAGGTACCCCACTGCTTACCACCCTCCACTGAGAAAAGTGCCCATTTATACTCACTCTCTGTTTCCTATTAATTAACCAGTTTTTGATCCACAAGAGGACTTGTTCTTTTATCCCATGACTATTGAGCTAATTTAGGAGCCTTTGATGAGGAACTTTATCAAAAGCTTTCTGGAAGTCAAGGTAAACAACATCTATTGGGTCCCCCTTGTCCATATGTTTGTTCACCATCTCAAAGAACACTAACAGGTTAGTGAGACAAAATCTTCCCTTACAGAACCCATCCTGAGTCTGCCTCAATAGTTTTTGTTCATCAGTGTGCCTACTAATTCTTTCCTTAATAACAGTTTCCACCAACTTACCCGGTATTGATGTCAAACTGACTGGCCTGTAATTTCCCAGATCTCCTCTGGAACCCTTTTTAAAACCAAAGCAGGCATCTGCTGATTGTCGTTTCCTTTAGATTCTGCAATTGTCTGGTTCTACAGATGCTATCAAATGCTGAGCATAAGTCCATGAAGGCTACATATAGATGATTATTTACTGAAGAAGTATTATTCTCAATCATATGGGCTAAAACCACACAGTGATTAACCAGAGAGCATCCTTGGTGTAACCCACCTTATTCCTCCCAGAACTTCTGACTTCTCTGTCTGTTCTTTCCATCTTATGCTTAAATAAGCTTCACATAGTTTCCCAGTAACTGAGAGAAGGGTAATTGGGTGATAGTTCTATGGGTCCTGGTACCACCAGAGCTATGGGTCCTGGTACCACATCAACTGCTGAAGCACATTTGTTACACAAGAAATGGCATTCTTGCAAGTGGATTATAGAACTAATTTATTGTGGTATCAATGGAGTCCATTTCCTTATTTTTATTCTCTGGTTGATCTGCTCTGTGAGCAAGGTTAAATATGGTGACTTAACTTGTTTGTTTATCTACGGTCAAAGTTAACATAAGATGATAATCCCCAAGGAAGTCCCCCACCTTGAAATTGCACATCATAGTTAACACATCTTCTGGTACCAAACAGTAATCTACTGTGCCAGCAGCCTTATGGGTAAAACAAGTAAGCGCCCCTTCAGGGTCCACCAATTTATTCCCATTGACTGTCACCAGGTTATGAGAAAACACCAGATTTATTAACTGTTTACGAGCTGGATTTACCCCTTGATCCCTTTCTGCTCTGTTCAAGAGGAGGTAACTATATGGGATGTCTTCCTTATCTGGATCAAACATCTCTAAGATTATATTAGATCCGTCTGCACCAATATGAGCATTAAAGTCCCCTGTTATTATTAAGTAATGCCTCAGTAACCCTTTTCTTGCTTCTGAGATACATTCATCTAAATTGTCCCAGTTTCTTACTAACTCTTCTTTCCTTAGGATAGGGGTACGTATGCTGTTATCGATAAAAAGGAGATTGTCAGAAGGGCCAAAAAACCCACAAGTGCTTGAGAGGTTAAAGCCACTGTCCTTACCTCCTTTGTGTTCAGGGAGTTTGCAATTAAGCATGCTAATCTTTCTCAGAAGCATCCCTTTTTGCTGTATCTTTCAGCACTAACTAAGAAGGTAGTATATCCTTCTAGAAAGATTTCTTTTGCAACCCATATTTCCTGGATCAGTGTGAGGCTTCTGTGCTATCAGCAAATGATCAGGCCTTTGTTGTTAAAACATAGTCCTTTATTCAGATACTGGAACAGGTCTCGATGTTTGTTAGAGATACAAAACAAAGAAGGCTTGGGGTTAATATACCTACAAGCATGAATGCTTAAACATTTCCTACCAATCAGCATACAACTAAAATGCGGGAAAACATGGAAACTGTTTGTTCCCACCGTAGGTGAGAAAGGCATAAACATTCCCCTTTTGGCCTGTGTGACCCAGATGTGCTAAGTCCTAGGCAAAACATTCAAGCAATGACAATAAAATAACCTTCAAGGCTATAACCAGCCAGATAGTGCCCTGGGAGCCTGGAGTGAGAGGGGGAGGGAACAGGAACAAGATAGCTTTTGTTTATGTGACGCATTGGTATGCAGGAACCCATCCTCCCGCCTAAAGAAGTAACATTAAGCAGACAGGCAATTGACATCAAGGGAGGCAATAAACCATATGGGTGATAGCAACTACAAAGAAATTGAAAGTAACAACCAGAGCAATCTTCAGCAACATACATCATTGTCAGATTCAGTGAGAGAAAGAAACATTTAGTAACAATTGAAAGAAATCAGTGTGCATATAGAATAGAATCTGACAATCAGCAGGATATGAAATTTCTTAATGTGGGTATAGATTTCAGTCATCTGTGTTTTTGAGGCCCATCCTGAAGTGTTCCATAAGATTTTTAAAGTTAGGTTTTCTTCTAGTCAATTAATCCTTGTTATCTCATGTTCCTTAATAAAACTAGACTTTACAATTACTTTTGGCCAGAGTTTTTTAAGTTCAGGTGTACGTCTTTCTCTGTAGTACCACTAGTTAGAGGAAAGGAGGTAACCT
Source organism: Lepidodactylus listeri (assembly GCA_029233225.1). Lineage (NCBI taxonomy): Eukaryota > Metazoa > Chordata > Lepidosauria > Squamata > Gekkonidae > Lepidodactylus > Lepidodactylus listeri. Next base: position 3,587,432 of record JARCFY010000011.1, read on the forward strand.
TGTTTGGTTCATGGGTCTAATTCCATATTTCTTTCCTCTGGGATTAATGGTCTTTCATCTTCCCTCTCTATCCCCTCCATATTCAGTTGCGTAGAGTGGATCTTATTCTTGGTTTCTCTTAATATACACAGGAGACTTTGTAGTTCTGAAAGAACACTTTCTTGGACTTCTGCTGCTACTGAATTGAAGGAAGCTATTCGCTCAGCCTCCATTAGGAAAGGGACATTCTTGGAGGGGTCTATAAGATGTTGTTCTAGGTTGCTTGACATTAGTTGTTGTATTCTGGGGGGTTTCAAAGGTAAAGTGAGTTGGGGTTTTGTGGCCATATTTCCCATTTCTAGTAAATTTAAACTGGCTCCAGGGAGTTTTCCTCTCTTTTCCATTGTCTCCTTGGGTAATATAAGGGATTCCTTTGTTCTTCTCTTGAATGGTGGGCCATTTGTCAGAGGAGTGATGTGAGGATGAAAGGGAAGAGAGGAGAACAAGGCAAGTTGCTTTGAGTCCCCATGGGGAAGAAAGTGGGGCATGAATGTAGTAAATAAACAGTAAACAAATAAGCACTGAATCCTTGCTCCTCATTTCTTGTAGAGTTAAACTCTCACCATTCATGGAGGATCTGTTCTTTGTATCACTCCTAATAGCAAAACCTGCAATATAGGAAGGCAGGGTTCTGCTGCAAAATTTAAAATTGTAACATGTTAGGGGAGCTTTTCAAGTTCTAGTATAGCACCGCACCCCCCTTTCCAAGTCTATCTGGGAAAGAAAATAGTCACTCCAGGTTTTAGGCTGGCAAAGCACGCAGTTTTATTAGAATGATCACTCTGATGCAAGCTAGTCAGAGCGAACAAACTTCACTAACAAGCTGGCATACTGAGCAAGATTCAAAGTTTTTCTTTAATAAGATAAAACAGACAAAAAGGTCAGGGTCTAGAATTCCAAAAGAAAGTTCACCAATTCTGTTCTCAAACATAATTCACTTTTACCCCCCTTTCAGAGTACACCCATCATTCTTTCTACGGAGAAAAGGAAAATAAACCCTTTATACATTGTTCATGGGAGATTAGGGTAGAACAGATCCTTGACTGAGATAAGGTTGCTTAGAGATTAGCAGGCCAAAGAACAGACTTAGGGTGGGTGATGGGTGGTTAGTAGGGCTGCCAAGTCCAACTTGGGAAATATCTGGGGACTTTGGGGGTGGAGCCAGGAGACTTTGGGGGTGGAGCCAGGAGAAAGGAAGTGACATCATTTTGTGATGTCACATCCTGTGATGTTGCTTCCACATGCTGACACATGAACTCATGAAGTTTCCTAATACTGAATCAGGCCATTGGTCCATCAAGGTCAGTATTGACTACTCAGACTGGTAGTGGCTCTCCAGGGTCTCAGGCTGAGATCTTTAATGTCACCTATGACCTGATCCTTTTTTAGCTGAAGAGGCTGATACCTCCTGCATGTCAAGCAGATGCTCTATCACTGAGCAACGGCCCTACTGAATCCTTCCTCATCTCGGCAGAATATGAAGCACTAAGTGCTACACAAGTGCTAAATATGATTTTCATATCATAAGAACAGGAGAGAAGCCACAGTGGATCAGCCCATCCAGTACAGCCCATCCAATACAACACTCTGTGTCACAACAGTGGCCAAAAATACCAGGTGCCCTCAGGAGGTCCAGCAGCGGGGCCAGAACTCCAGAAGCCCTCCCACTGTTGCCCCCCAAGCACCAAGAATGCAGAGCCTCACTGCCCCAGACAAAGGGTTCCATTTAGACCTTGTGGCTCATAATAGCCACTGATAGACCTCTGCTGGATGGGGACAGAGAGAGAGAGAGAGACAGACAGACAGACAGACAGAAAAAAGAAAGAAAGAGGGAGAGAGAGAGAAGGGGAAAAAACTGGCAGAGGCACTTACTTCCATTTAGACCTTGTGGCTATAATAGCCACTGATAGACCTCTGCTGGATGGGGACAGAGAGAGAGAGAGACAGACAGACAGACAGACAGACAGAAAAAAGAAAGAGGGAGAGAGAATGAAAAGAGCTGGAAGAGAAACTCACCTTGCCAGCCACATGCAAAAGCAGCTCCTTCAGTCCCTCCTTAATCTCTGGGCGGACCTGTCTTGCTGTGGAAGAAGCTCTCTTGCTGACTTCTTAAAGGGGAAATGTCTGGCGAGGCTTTTTACTGCAGGGCAGGCTCTCTGCAGACATTTCCCTTTTAAGGCAGCCATTTTGTCCCCCCGGTGGCCAACTTTGGAAAAGCGGGAGATAAGCACTAAAAATCAGTGTTTCCCCCGCCCCACCGGGGGACTTGGCAGGCCTAGTGGTTAGGGAGGGATATAACATCTTTAAAATGCAGCAAGCCAACATAGGCTCACAATTTAGAAGCTGTTATAAGAATTTCAATCTTACTTGTCAGTGTAACTTTCAAGATACATGTAAAAATATCTTAACATTACAATTGTGATAATGGCATGATTGGAGTAAAAACAGGCTGGAGACTGCATCATGTGATTGGACTGCTGACCACAAATAAGTGAAATCATGATTCACAGATCTACAAATGGTGAGGGTCTAGTGTTCTGAGCAGAATTATGTCTAGATATATGCCATTTCCAAATAAGAATTCATGTTTTGTCAGAGACCTCATGTAAAAGACCTCTTGCTAGATTTGATCCTAATTTATTTATAGGTTGTTTCCCTTCCTTCATCCAAGCAATACTATCAACTTTGCACTGACCAGATAGTTTGACTAAATCTCCAAGGACCTAAAGATAGGTTGAGGACAGACTGGCAGTCTGGCCCGCTCTGCCTCCACTTTAAAAGCAAGCAAGCTTTAAAAGTGGAGGCAGAGCGGGCATCCAGACTGCCACATCTGCCCCGTGGAGGCACCCCGGACTCACCTCGTTCAGCGGTGCACTCCTCCCGCAGCAGCTGGGCACCACTTCCAAGTGGTGTCCCGGCGGCTGTGCGCACGTTCCACCCGCTTACGGCGGGTGCGAACACATGCAGGCGGGCGGAACCGCACGGCGTTCTGCCGCTGCCGCCAGAAGCCGCCCGCAGTGTGAATGCTGCGGGCAGTTTCCTTGCAGCGGCGTCTGAATGCCGCACTGCAGGGCAGTTCGACCTGGCTTGTTCTGCCGCGCTCCTGTAGCGCGGCAGAACTCTAATCTGTCCTCGGCCATAAGGCTTGATTCAGATTAAAATCCTGGCACATGGGAAGATGAAGTTTAAGCCTTCCTGCCCATACCATTTTCACAACCTGAAAAGGCCCTGGGGAGCTTCTATTTGCCCCATTAAGGAAACTTAAAGTATAGGTATTGAACCAGGAAAAGTATATTTTGTGCTTAGGGCCTCATTGTAAGGAAGAAAATGCTCATTCTGCCACCTCTCACTTCTGTGCTAAAAAAGCTGCTGGTTTACACTCTGTTGCACTCATTTCAGTCTGGGAAGTGAAACAACATTTATTATTTTTTAATTTATGCTGCCTTTCTACCTGAATAGGATTTCCAAGGAAGCAAACATCAAAATATTAAAACAGCTTATTATTAAAACAGCATTTAAAGTAATTTTGTAGTTACACATTTCTATTTTTAAAAAATCTAACATTTCTAGCATCATGATTAGATACAACATAACACACAGTTCAGTCCTATGCCATTACTTTCAGTCTAAGCCAAGTTAATAAATGAAATAACTAGAAAGGAGTAATTCTGCGTAGGATTACACCGATAGTCTAGCAAATTGCATTTTATACTGTACAGAATAGACATATTAAGAGACTAAGGCTACCAGGTCCCTCCTGACAACCAGCGGGGGATGCTAGGGGCTCACCAGGAAATGGAGGAAGGCCCAGGAAACATCACTGTCAATGTGGTTACATCATTTCTGGTACATGCCAGAAGTGATGTAGCCACATTGACATCAGGACATTGCAAAGCTCTGGTATTTGAAGAAGAGAAGAGATTGGATTTATATCCTGCCCTTCACTCACTTAGAGTCTCAGAGCAGCTTACAAACTCCTTTCCCTTCCCCTTCCCACAACAGAAACCCTGTGAGGTAGGTGGGGCTGAGAGAGCTCTGAGACAACAGCTGGTACAGAGCTATGGCTTGCCCAAGGTAGGGCTGCCAAGTCCAACTTGGGAAATATCTGGGGACTTTGGGGGTGGAGCCAGGAGACTTTGGGGGTGGAGCCAGGAGAAAGGAAGTGACATCATTTTGTGATGTCACATCCTGTGATGTTGCTTCCACATGCTGACACATGAACTCATGAAGTTTCCTAATACTGAATCAGGCCATTGGTCCATCAACAAAGTTTTATTCTGGCTATAACCTTTCATGTGCACACCCACACACACGTAGCAACGGGGGCATTTGGGGCAATGATCCCCACAGATGAGTGCTGCCCCCCTAAGAAAAAAACATTTTTTTAAAAAAAAATGTAAGTTTGTGTGGGGTTTCCAAAATGACCCCAGGACAATCAGGGAAGCTTCAGTCACATTTTCTTTTTCCCGGCCCAAAAAATAAACAGGTTTTTAAAAATGCAAATAAAATAAAATAAAATTGCAAAATGCAAAAGAGAGAGAGAGTTGGAGCCCCCCTCCCCCCACTTACACAGAAAAAGCAGCCTGGGGAATGGAGTCTCTCCAATCAAAAGGACTAAAGGAGGACTAGAGGTCGCAGCAGAACTGGAGCAGCTTCTTCTGCTACTGCAAGAGGAGCAACAGGTGCAACTGGGACACCCCCTGGATTTCCCCATGCCCCACCAGCCAAACTTTTCTGCCCCACCAGCCAAACAGCTCTGGCCCACGATAGCTGATGTCAGAAAGTCTGCAGAATCGTGTGGCTCCTTAAGAGTACAGCCTCCTTCCCATGTGCCCACGGCTGAGGCTTCCCAGCAGCCAAGCTACCTCCTTCATGACTGTCTGTTTCTCTCGCCCACCCGCAAGTACCCCGCCCCTTCGTCAGCCTCAGAAAGGCGTGGCAAGGGATCCTCCCTCGTGCAGATCACCTGTGCTGAAAGTAACCATTCTAAGCGTTGCTACGACCACAAGCAGAGCTTCTAGGTTTCAGAGCCACAGGCAGCTCTGAACCAGCCGAACGACTACCGCCGCTACCACGCCACCTTTACCACGTGACTGCGATACAAAAAAACAAGAACGGACTCCATCCACGACACCGCCAGCAACGCCTTTTAGTTGGGCTGTCCCTGGCTCCTTGCCGACACATGCACAATCAGCCCCGTCTCCTGAATTTAGTCCTCCCGCCTCTTGCAGATTAGAAGAGCCGGTGAAAAGTGGGCGGCGTCTCGCTTCACTCTGGCTCCGACTTCCTGCTGGCAGCCATTTTGTCCCCCGGTGGCCAACTTTGAAAAAGCGGGGGTAAGCATTAAAAACCGGTGTTTCCCCCGCCCTACTGGGGGACTTGGCAGCCCTAGCCCAAGGTCATCCAGCAGGTGAAAGTGGAGGAGTGGGGAAATCAAACCTAGTTCTCCCAGATTAGAGTCCCCACACTTAACCACTACACCAAACTGGCTCTCTATTTGGGTAAAAACTCTATGGTAAAGAATGACACCCCTAACAGAAGCAGCAGCACTTAGCACAAGAAAGCTCACTAAAAGGAGTCAAATATTTCAAACAACCACACACTGTGCAACATATTCCACGGGGTGGGGGGGAGAGATAAAATGGAAGAGAAAGCAGAGATGGCTATAACAGTTTTTCTGTGTAGTGAGGTAAAAGTCTAATTTCCAAAGCAAATATCAAGCATCTGGGCAGGAAATAATCTGAAGGATAAACAAATCAGGGATTAAGGTTGCCAACTCTGGGCTGGGAAATACCTGGAGATTTTGGGAGTGGAGCCTGGGAAGGGGAGGGGTGGTAAGGGGAGGGACCTCAGCAGGGTATAATGCCATAGAATCCATCCAGCAAAGCAGTAATTTTCTCCAGGAGAATTTATCTCTGCCAGCTGGAGATCAATTGTAATAGCTGGAGATCTCCAGGTGCCAACTGGAGGTTGGCAACCCTGGTAGGGATATATATTTCATGTGCTTTGCAGCTCACAAATCAGGATGGAGCAGTTCAGAACAACATGCTTTGTGTGGATTCTGGTCCTAGTTACAGGACAAGAAACCTGAGTCAAAAGAAAGGGATTGTTTCTTTCCTGTTATGGGGATCTCACCCTCCTCCCTCTCTCGCATGCAGGATTTTCCCCCCGTTTCTTCTTCCTTTCTGACTGAGCAGCCCCTTTTATCTATTTTCTTTTTATCTGAAGGATTATGGCTGTCCCACCCTGTCACATTTTTATATTTTGATGCTGGTTCAGCCCAGGAACTTGAGAGAAGAGACAAGATCACCCTCTTAACTTACACTTCTGAAATAGCACACAAGAGGCTTTATGTGTGGTTGTTTGAAATATTTGACTCCTTTTAGTGAGCTTTCTTGTGCTAAGAGCCAGTCTGGTGTAGTGGTTAAGTGCGCGGACTCTAATCTGGGAGAACCAGGTTTGATTCCCCACTCCTCCACTTGCACCTGGCTGGATGACCTTGGGCAAGCCATAGCTCTGTACCAGCTGTTCCCTCAAGGACAGCTTGGGAAAGTGTTCTCTCAGCCCCACCTACCTCACAGGGTGTCTGTTGTGGGGAGGGGAAGGGAAAAGGAGTTTGTAAGCCGCTCTGAGACTCTTAAGTGAGTGAAGGGCGGGATATAAATCCAATCTCTTCTTCTTCTTCTTCTTCTTCTTTATAACATTCAAAAATAAAATATTTTATTCAATATAGAGGGGGAAAGGTCAGATGAAATCAGGGGTAAAATGTCTGAAATAAATCAATGAGAACTCTGAGGTAATTGTCACGGGCTGAGTCCGAGTAGGTCAGAAGCCAAGCCAAAGTCCGAGCCAGTCCAAGGTCAAGCCAAATCAGGAACGAATTACCAAGTCCAAAACACAAGCCAAATGCAGAGTCAGTCCAAGCCAAGGTCAGAGAGGGAAACTCACGAGCAAACCAGTCCAAGGAGTCAACCAAAAGCCGAAGTCAGACAGAGCCGGAGTCACGAGCCAGAGGGTCCAGGATCAGATTTAGCTGATGTGAGCCAAGCAGGTACAGAGCTTAGCCAGAATGACTTGTTGCTAGCACGAGTTGGTAGTCTCTGTGCTGTGCCTAAATACCCAGCCACTTCCTGTGCTCGTTAGCAGCTGGCAGCGAGGTCCGGCTCCTCCTAAAACTCAGGGCTGAGTGATCTGCGATCACGCATGTGTGCCTCTTTTCTTCTAGCAGCTAAGTCTTGCCTGGATCGTGACCTTGGCTGTTCCACCCGAGGAGGTGAATCAGGTGGGCTTGAGCTTGGCTGTGGCTCAACTGCTGCTGGTTCTGGAGTAATGCCCTGAGAGGTGCTTGCTTGAGCCTCCTCTGGTTCATGTGGAGGCTCCTCTGGAGCTGGGGACTGATCCTCCACCGCACTTAGGTCCGCAGGAGGCAGGTCCTCAGAGCCACTCCTGACAGTAATTTAATATTCTCACAAACTGGTTCATATGTTTCCAGCAATTGAGAATTTTAAACTTTTCACACAGTCTAAGAATCTTTGAGATGAGGTTCTTTCCCCCCAGTGTTTTTAAATGCTCCAATATGCTTTCTTGAATTTGACTGACTCTTCAGGTTTCAGAATGGTCAGATTCAGCATCCAGGGAATATTTCTGAATAAGGAAAGAGAAAGAAGGCATCTTGGTGGAAATGAACTATGGCGGGGGCAGGCTTGGACTGATAAGTAATGTGGCTTTGGCTGGTAATCAAAAGAGTTCTGATTCTGTTACTGAGACAATCAAATCTATTTGTGGGAAATGCAGGTGCAGGTGTCTTTCTTTCTTTGACAAAATGTTAATATGGCAGTATTCTTTGGTGGCTAAAGGCACACTGATTAATCACTGGGGTCTTGGTTAATGATTTGATAGTTGGATACTGACTGAGGCTTCTCCTCTGAGGTTTAATCTCAAACTGACTTGGGAGGATTGTATCTTGCTGCTCCTATAAAACATTTCAGGAGTCTTAATACTGCAATGTTTAGTTGCTTGCAGGAGATATTTACAGAACTGTTCTTGATTAGTTTTGTCTATTCCTAGAAGGCAGGGAGAGGGATCACAACTTTCATTGTGGGATCTGGACAATATTAACATGTCCTCCTCCATTTTTTTTTTCAAAGTGGTTGATATCGCAGTCTTGTACGAAGACTGGAATGATTTGCCAATGACATCCAACTTTACCTGTCAACTCATCTTAACGCCCTGGTCCCTTATTTTTATATGGTTCTTATTCAGCACCTAAATACAGCAAAGGAGTAGATATAGGCACTACAACTAAAACTGAATTTAGGTAAGACTGAAGCCATGGTATTGAAAGGTTTATTTGAGAAGCCCCAGCATCTCATACTCTTTTTTATGATATGATTCAGTCTTAGTCTGTTCTAGTCATTCCTAGAATGTCTTTTATCAGCTCCTGCTGCCAAAAAGTTTACAACTTTGGTCCCCTGTGCCAACCAATCAATACATGTCTAGCAATTCATGCCTTTGTGATTTTCTTATCATAAACTGTTCTTATTTTGTGTTCTTAGAACTGTCCCATAATTATAGCTGTGTGGTACTGGGCTGAGTGCAAGCCACCTTGAGCAGTTCAGCAAACTGGCAAAGCTTAATAGCTTCCCCCAGTAGCTTAAATAGCTTCCCAGATCTCCTTCTGTGGCAGAAAACCTCCCACTGTCTGCCTGCTGTCCCTGCCACCGCTCAGCGGGGTGGCAGGGAAAAAATGAGGGAGAGGGAGAAGTAGGGAGAATGGTGTCACATAATCTGCAAGATGTCACTTCTGGTGCAAACTCAAAAGTGACCTCACCACATTGGTACAACACTCCAGGATTCACCCACCATGGTAAAACACAGAGTTTGGGGAAAATCCTAGAGCATCACACTAACATCACTCTAACATTGCTTCCATGTTCACACCAGAGGAGGCATTGCTGCTGAGTGAATGACATTGTTCCTACCATCCTTGCCCCTTCCCTCTCCCACTGATCCATTCTGGCCCGTTACACTGAAAACATCTTTGTCTCTATACACTTTAGGTATATCAGTGCCAAATGTCACTTGTGTATCAAATCTAAAGGGCAGGGAGATATACAAAAGGAGGGATAAGCAACAGCATCCCACCATATAATTTTGCTTGCCAGGTATTTGCCCAAACAGCCAAGGCACTGGCAGCAGTGCTGTGGTCTGCAGTTCAAGACAGGGTAACAGGTCTGATTTATGACCACCGTCACTTCTCAGACCTGCACAGCTACCAGCTGACTCTGAAACAAATCTCAGAGAAGCTGGCAGCACCAGTGTGTGTTCGGTTGCTCCAAATGTGTCTGGCCAAGTACAACCTTCATCTACTAACTATCTCTGTTTTTGGCTGTCCAGAGGAACTGGCTAGCCACTGTGTGAGACAAGATGCTGAACTAGATGGACCACTGGTCTGATCCAGCAGGGTTCTTCTTATGTTCTTAGCTTCCATTTTGTTTGATGACACACTAAAATCTTCATAGATAGACCTTTTTTAGCACTTGGGCTTCCTCCTGTACAAAACTACTCTTGGTGGATGCCTCACACCATTAAACTCTTTACCCTGGGTAAACTGCCAGAGCCCAGGCTTATTGCAAAAGCCAGTGAGACTGTTCTATTGAGTCTCTTGTTGGAGAGACAGTGGTATTTCATGGAGTTATCTTAATTCATTATTTTTCTGCTTGCATAATGAGAATACAGAGTGTTTTTTTAAAAAAAAACAAAGAAAAGGGAAGAAATTGCAACATTTTTCTCAAATAAATATTCTATTGTACAGCTTTATATAGTGTTTCCTTATGCTGCTCAGTTTCTTCTGATCCTTTCTGAACTTTCTCAGTCAAGGACTGTAGAGGTGCTTGGTTGGATGAGCACAGATATGCTAAATGCTGGCATGAGTTAGTGTCATGAGAGAACACATCCATCCCTGCCCTTCCTCCATTCCATGTTGTTTTTAGCTCTTAGAGACTTATGATACTCTCACTTAGCTCCTGGGCCAGTTCTTTATGGATTGACCCCAAATTTCTGTAAACTACCTTTCCCCCAATAAAATATATATCAATGGAGTAAGGGGAAGAAACAATATAATTCCACTTTTTAAAAAGAAAAAATAGATAGAGCTCACCATGGTTTAACTCTCTCATGGGATGGTGCTGGAGACTACATCTGTTAATTGCTTTATGGTCCTTCCTGGCAGCTTCTGGATAACTACTATATGGTCCTTATTTCTACCTTTAGCCACTATATGGTCCTTATTTCTACCTTTAGCTACTTATAGAAAGTGTACAAAACTGATCTAATGCACATCTTAATGATATAGGGTTGCCAGGTCCTCCCTCCTCCCCAGCAGGGAACTTTAAAGGGTGTACTTGGAGGGGGAGGTGACGTCCCCAACATGATGATGTCATACAGAAGTGATGTCATCACGTTGGGGACATGCTTGAATCCCAAGTGGCGAATTCACTGCTTTGAGTTCAGGCACATGTGCCCCCATTCTCAAAAAGCATTTAAAGGATCCCTTTGAATGCTTTTTTGTGGACCTGAATCCCAAGTGGTGAATTTGCAGCTTGGATTCAGGTGCGTGAGGCCTCTCCTCCTCAAAAAGCATTTAAATTTGCCACTTGGAGTTCAGGTGTGCAGCCAGTGGCTGCCCCTCCCCCTCCCCTCCTACAAGATTAAAAGTTCCACATCCTCCTACCAATCAGCTGGGGGGCCCTTTATATCTTGCAGGAGGGAGGGGGCAGCCACAAAATTAGAGAACTGCAGCCACCAAGACAATGACAAAGACCAAAGGAGGCTGTGCATAAAGTGCTAAATAAACAGAACCAAACTACAAAATATATATGTACTAGCAGTACGCATGTACTCTAGAAAGATGTGATGCATAACGAATGCAGAGAAAGGCACAAATGTGGAAGTAAAGTCTCACATACCTTATTGCAAAAAATATCTTGTGTCCAAGGTTACACAATGTCAGCCAGAAAACACAGCACACAGAGCTCCATATACCCTGGTGGCCCAGGCCGGCTGGCCACGGCTCTCCACTCCCCCCCGATCAAGGCCCAGGCTGGCTAACTGTGGGTCTCCTCTCCTCTCCCCAGATGACGGGCCCGCTGGGCTAGGTTGGCCAGTCATGGCTCTCCACTCGCCCCATGCCTCTCCCCCACCCCTGTGATCAAGGCCTGGCCAGCTGGCTGCAACTCTCTGCCCACCCACCCCCAATCAAGGCCCGGCCAGCCCAGGCTGGCTGCAGCTCTCCACTCCCTCTGGATGGCTCTCCCACACCCCCCAATCAAGGGCCAGGCAGCTCAGGCCAGCCAGTTGTGGCTCTCTGCCCATCCCTCCAATCAAGGCCCAGCTGACCCAGGCCGGCTGGCCGTGGCTCTCTACTCCCCGGGATGGCTCTCCTGCACCCCACCCCCCCGATCAAGGCCTGGGCAGTCAGGCCAGCTGCAGCTCTCTGCCCACACCCCCGATCAAGGCCCAGCTGTGGCTCTCCACTCCTCCCCAATGGCTCCTCCCCCCAATCAAGGCCCCACCAGCCCAGGCTGCAGACACACCAGGAAGCATCCTCTCTCCTGAGGTGAAGTTGTCTTCTGAGGTGAGTTTTGGTGCCTGCTGCTTCTGTGGGTGGGACTGCAGCAATGCAGCCAGTGGCCAGAGACCCCTTTCTGTTCAGGGAGCCAACTGATTTGGGAGTGCATGGAACATTGCCACTCAAAAACAGAATTATATATAAGGAGAGATTGTAATACAATATAAATACAAGAATGTATAAAGTGATAATGTGTACAATAAAGGTTCAAAGTCAAATGGAAACATCTGATGAAATTTCTGGATAGTAGATTTGTTTCGTGAGTCTTCTTCTGAGAAGGACCGATATAGAACTTCGATCTGCAATAACCATTATTTCTACTTGTAGAGGTCTGTATACAGTTAACAAATCATTATTCTTCAGATAGATAGATAGATAGGGTTTTGTAAGGCATACCGAGGATCTATAGACGGGCCATCATATTCAACATAAAGAATTCAGAATGTGGCCTTCCTATTATGATATCAGGAAGGATTTGGAGAGATACCTCTGTGTTCTAAATCATGGCTCCTACTTCTCATCCTTGTTGACAAACTTACTGGTTGTGTGTGGCACCATTTGAAGAGAATAGCTGCTTACTAATAAGTGGTATTCTTCTCCCACGTTGTCTCAGTGGACAAGATTTGAAGTAGGAATGGAATGGGAGATAACCTTTTCATTGCTGCAGGCACCTGATGGGTTAGAGAAGGGCCTTGCAATAGTTCTTGGAACAACTGTCAGAGAGGGATGTTCCAATGGCTCTTGGTGCTGTTCTGAAAGGATTTTCTGCCAAGTAGCCCCATGCTCATGTGTATAAGAGTATGTAGACCACTTTTAAAGAACATCAGTTATAAGAAAGCAGCTCATTTAAAAATTTGTTGGATATGTAGGTAATGGCTTCCTTTTTTTAAATGCAAAAAATAAAAGAAGTTTCTTTGCAAAAAATTATTTATTGTAAGCAACGAATTATCTATGTTAGTGGCCGCCTTAATTTACCAGGTATGTCTCATGTCAAAGTCTCCCTGTATGAAAAAACCAGCAGAAAAACACTTCCAATCTCCCTACAATTTGACTGATAAAATATTTTGAATGTCTTTTTAAATTCAATAGTGTATCGCTTATATTTTTCCTTATTGCTATTAATCATTTGATATGAATATCAAAGTGACTTCCCTTTTTATACATTTTGTGTTGAGTAGCTGCTACTGCCCTCTGCAGGTTCTTTGCCACCCTAGCAACATATGCCTTCTATCCAGGTTATATGTCTTGGACAGATTACATAACTGTCTACCACACTGATGACATCTGGCCCAATGTGAGAACCACTAGCATAGAATTTAATAATATAATCCATCCTAGTTACACGAACAGAATGCCTATTAGTAGCATGCCAAGAGTACAACCAAAGAAATGGTGGTAGCCATGATGCTCCAGAAAACTTGCAAATGAGGTCCATATGTGAATGAGAATGAAGCTGAATTCCAAATAATATACTGTGGACATATATACTATGTTTTGTTTTTATAGTCAATGTATGAAAGACAAGGGATTGCTGTGATGCCACCGACAGTACCTGGGAGCCTTCAAGGCCCATTTCTGGGTGTTCCTCGAGGTACAGTGAGAAGACAAAAATCAATAGGTAAGCTATCATCTTCTACATGTGTTTTCATTAGATGCTGCTTTTATTATTAACTGCTACTTAAAGTATCTTCATAAGCTTTTCTTTAAACACAAATAATCATGATCTTTAAATCAAATTGTCTATAACAAATTGCCATTAACTTAACACAAATGGTCTATTTTAAAACTTGACTAAATACTTTAATTGGAATTCATACTCTGTGTAAAATACAGTTACTTCATTTATTGTTTTATAGTTTCAGAAACAAGCAAATCTAAAAATTGCTCATAGAAGTCTGTGAGTACTACAATTCCAATGGTTCCCTTCAGTTGTGAGGAAGGGAAAGGAGTCTTTCTCCATTGTAAGGCTCCTCACTTAAAGTGAACCATTGGAGTCAATCTTACATTGCTACTATTACATTTTATTCAAAAGAATGTCACTGAATATGTAAGAAAATCAATACATCTATTTCCAGACTTAAGTATAGAGGATATGATCAACAGAGACACAAAATGGAGCTAGAGGCAAAGCTGAAAGAAGTCCCAGGGTTGAAGAAAAATCTGAAATCTTCAAATAAATTGCACCAAAGGAAACTCCCCAAATTAACAGAAATGCTGCTAGCTATAAGAAAGAAAAGAATTCCCACTGAACTCTCAGTGGCTGTTGGGGGTTTCTAGGCAAGCCTTGGTTTCTTTAAAGCAAAGCCTTGTGGAGAGGGCAGGAATGGAATGAGAGGCTTAAACAGCCCTGGGAAAGGTCCCCCTCACTGTCATGTCCCCTGATTAGGGTTGCCAGGTCCCACCTGGCCATCAGTGGGGGATGGGGGGTAGTGTTACCAGATCCCAACTGGGAATCCCATGGAGATTTGGGGATGGAGCCTGTGGAACAGAGGGCCTCAGTGGGGTATAATGCCACACAGTCCACTTTCCAAAGCATCCATTTTCTCCAGGGGAACTGATCTCTGTAGTCTGGATAGGACCTGTAATTCCAGGGGTTCTCTAGATCCCACGTGGAGGCTGGTATCCCTGTTAGGAGTTGCCAGGGACAGGCCCAGCAGTGACTACTGGAAATCCATGTGGATAGTTCAGGACTCCAGGCTAGCCCAATCTTGTTAGATCTCAAAAGCTAAGCAGGGTCGGCCCTGCCTAGTATTTGGATGGGCAACCTCCAAGAATACCAGGAGCATGATGCAGTGGCAGGCAATACCAAACCACCTCTGAAAGGTCTCTTGCCTTAAAAACAAAAATAGCTCACCATCTAGCAATGCATAATGCTAAAAGAGCTAGACCTTCTAGCTACCAAGCAATCTTAGGATCCCCTGGCTACACACATTGCCAGACGATTACAACGACGATGATAACTACTACTACTACTACTACTACTACTAATAATAATAATAATACAGACAATACTTGGTTTGGCCTGATGGCAGCCACTATTTAACTCAATGTGGCCTGGCCCAGCAGCTGCCACTGTGCAAGTGGGTTAGGCTACTATGCGGCCTGGCCCAGCACTTTGCTGACACATGGACCAGACAAGCTTTTCCTGGTAAGAAGCTGTCAGGTGAGGATGGAGGAAAAGCTGAAGACTCAGACAGATAAAAACTGCCTGATGGGCAGGAAAGAGAGAAGGAAGCAGGCCCAACAGCAGCCACTACCTCACTACCTGGAGCAGTGCCAGTGGCCACAACACAACTGGGACTGGCTCATAGCTGGAGCCCATCATGCAGCTATGCAACTCAGCCAGACTTTCACCTGGGAGAGGCTACCAGGGTAGAGAAGGAGGGAAATCTCAAGACTGTGGTCAGATAAAGGTAGATTGGCTGGTGGCAGGAAAAAGAAAAGGAAGCAGAAAAGGGGGGGTAATGGGGATGGGGGTGCCAATCTCCAGGTGGGGCTTGGAGCTGTCCTGGAATTGCAACTCATCTCCAGCCTACAGAGATCAATTCCCCTGGGGAAAATGGCAGCTTTGAAGGTTGGGCTTTATAGAATTACACCCCACTGTGGTCCTCCCCTCCTCAACTCTGCCTTCCCCAGGCTTTCCCCAGGAATTCTCAGACCTGGAGCTGGCAACCCCAGCTATGGAAGGGAAAGAGGAAATAGTGGAGGAGGAATAAAGTGGGATATGATATGCCCCCTTGAGAGTCCCTCCACTTGTATATATTAATTATTTTAGTATTGATCCACTTTATTTTACAAGTATTTGCTCATACAATAATCAAGTTAACTCACAATAAACAGCAAAAATAACTAATTAATTTTCTTGAGGAAAGAGGCTTTTTCTACCAAAAATATGTTCTGAAGAAAATACATTTAATAAAACCTTTTAATTATATTTGGTTGCAGTGCAGAAGCTCAGAAACATGTCATGCCATATTCTGTTATCTTTTAGTACTCCTTGTCTAATGTCCAACATGAAGTTTAGCAAACAGGCACTAAACTTACTCCCATATTCATTATGTTTCTTTGGACAACCATTTCATGGTACCTCTCAAATGATGTTCTTTGTCTATATAAAAATGTTTAGTTTTTAAAAAATATTCTTATCATAAGTGTCCACCAATAGAGTAGTTTTTTCTTCTTTCCCCCCTCTATATAATCCTTAACTACTACCTCACTCTCTTAGACAAACTTCAGAAAACACAACTCTCTATGTACAAAGACAATTCTCAAAGAGCAGCACAGGGCCATTGCAATAGAAATCAAAGTATAAACAAGATACTACTGCAAACGTATTCTGTCATCATATGGTGTAGGCTGCACAGAAACAGTACATGTTGTACCCTGTTTACTATGTCTTCAGTGATAATGGATGTTAACTGAAATAAAGGAGCACCTTAAAACTGTAGCCTGTAATTTTTTTTCAAGGTATAACAGAGGAAGAACGGCAATTTTTGGCTCCTCCCATGCTAAAATTTACTAGAAGTCTATCTATGCCAGACACCTCTGAAGATATCCCTCCACCACCACAGTCTTTACCTCCATCACCACCACCTCCTTCTCCCTCGCTTTACAACTCCCCCAAATCTCCAATGTCTAGAATCTATGGAACAATAAAGCCTGCATTTAATCAGAATTCAGGTTCAAAGATAGCTGTTTTGGGTAGATCTGAAAACATGGGGACGGTGATAAGGGACAAAGGGGTATATTACCGAAGAGAGCTGGACCGTTATTCTCTAGATTCTGAGGACTTATATAGCAGAAATGCCGCAACTCAGGCAAGCCTCAGAAACAAGAGAGGTCAGATGCCAGAAAACCCATACTCTGAAGTTGGAAAAATAGCAGGCAAAGCAATGTATGTCCCAGCCAAACCAGCAAGACGGAAGGGAATGCTAGTAAAACAATCTAATGTTGAGGATAGTCCAGAAAAAACTTGTTCTATTCCAATTCCAACCATCATTGTTAAAGAGCCATCTACCAGTAGTAGTGGGAAAAGTAGCCAAGGGAGCAGCATGGAAATTGACCCACAGTCTTCAGAACAACCAGGACAGCTCAGACCTGAAGATAACCTGACTGTCAGTAGTCCATTTGCAGCAGCTATTGCTGGGGCAGTAAGGGACAGGGAAAAAAGATTAGAAGCCAGACGTAACTCTCCAGCTTTTCTTTCCACGGATCTTGGAGATGAAGATGTTGGGTTAACACCTCCAACACCACGTATGAGACAATCTAAGTTTACTGAAGAGGGAATGTTTGGTAATGAAGACAACTTTAGGCAACCTGTATCACCGTCTCCCATCCCAGCACCGAGAGAGTCTGAAAATAGTTTTAATAGTAATGAACTGAATAATCAAAGTGATACACGGACACCAAACTCTTCAGCCCCAGCAACAGTCTGTTCAGAAAACAATACACTGGCAACTCAGAATTCTGGTGTGTCCAGTTTGGATAATTATGTCCACCCACTTACAGGGAAATTACTGGATCCAAATTCACCTTTAGCCCTTGCCCTTTCTGCCAGAGATAGAGCCATGAAGGAGCAAACCCAGCAAATTCCAGGGAAAGGAGAATCTGGTAAAGCAGACCTTAACAAACCCCTTTATATAGATACAAAGATGCGGTCCAACATTGAAACCACATTTCCAGTGACAGCTACAATTGCTAGGCATAATACACGTGGTCCACTAAGGAAGCAGGAAACAGAAAACAAATATGAGACAGATATAGTTAAGGAGAGGAGGCCTGAAGAAAAGAAGAATATGCTGATAAATATTGTTGATACCTCACAACAGAAGTCAGCTGGCTTGCTCATGGTTCACACAGTAGACACAGCACAACCCAGTGATACCCCTGAATGTGAAGAGGAAAGAGTTGAGATGGATGTGAATACTCAACAGCTTCCGCCAGATGCACAGCCAAGTACAAATACAGCAGAAAGTGATGCTGGCATACCAGAACCACTGGCATCTCCCTGCAAAACTATTGTAGCAGTTGGCTCTGTAGAGGATCCTATCATTTTGCCATTTCGTATCCCTCCACCTCCTTTAGCATCTGTTGATCTTGATGAAGATTTTATCTTTACTGAGCCATTACCACCTCCTTTGGAATTTGCTAACAGTTTTGATATCCCTGATGACCGTTCAGCTCCAGGTTGTGCGCTAACAGACTTGCTCAAACAGAGAGAGAATGGAACTCCATCTGCTTCATTTAACCCACTTCAGTCCTCAAATTCAATAGACAGTAAGAAACTGATGGGTCTTTCAAACTGTTTGCCTGCCTCATTTTTACCACCCCCTGAAAATTTTGATAATGTCACCGACTCTGGGATTGAAGAGGTGGACAGCCGAAGCAGTAGTGATCATCACCTAGAGACAACCAGCACTATCTCAACTGTGTCCAGCATCTCTACCTTGTCCTCTGAAGGTGGCGAGAACTTGGATACTTGTACCGTCTATGCAGATGGGCAAACATTTCTGGTGGACAAACCCCCAGTACCTCCTAAGCCAAAAATGAAGCCCATAATCAACAAAAGCAATGCACTTTACAAGGATGCGCTAATTGAAGAAACTGTAGATAGTTTTGTTATTCCTCCACCCGCTCCACCCCCACCTCCTATCAGCGCACAACCCAACATGGCTAAAATTGTACAGCAAAGGACCTCTAAGCTATGGGGTGATGTAACAGAAGTTAAAAGCCCAGTTCTCTCAGGCCCAAAGGCTAATGTCATTAGTGAATTGAATTCAATACTCCAGCAAATGAACAGAGACAAATCCTCAAAGCCAGGGGAAGGACTGGAGTCACCTACTGGAACAAAACCTGCAAGTCTTAGTACAAGGTAAATGCAGTTAACATTTTCTATAGAGTTTATACTATCTTTAAGTTTCAATTTATTTACCATTTATTAAGTATTAACTACAATAAATATATTAAATGTCTACTATATTTCTGCAAAAAAAATGTTATAGTATTAATGTTTGACATTCCTACAAATCTACTGAAGCTAAATGCATAATGCATTAGTTAACTTTTGTTCCTTCATTTTTCTGTTTATTAAAACATTTTTGATTGATAGAGTGGAAGCCAAAATCCAAAGGCTGTATGTGGTGCTCCATGCAGGTATCAGGACTTTCCTCCTTCCTGTTTTATTCTATGTATGGAGCTCTTTGGATCCCAGTCAAAATAACTTTGGTTTGTTCTGAAATATTTGCTGCAATTTTCCTTGTTTGAAATATCACATCTTTAATTTTGTTTGTATCTGAAAAATAAGGGATGCATTAATTAACCACAGCCTGCTTTTTGTTTAAGAGGGTGTCTAAATATATCCAGTTCAGGTAGTCCAGTAGAATATAATTTTGGGGTCAGAGTTGTTTAGTTTGAATTGTTTGGAAAAGAGAATCAATGGAATCTACCTTTTAACCTTTCCTGGAGTGATCAGAGGCCAATGAAAATGGGGTACTTGTACTCCTAAAAGTTGTACAGAAAATGGAAGTTGGTAGGTGCAGCTCGTCTTGCAGAGCTTAGAAAATTGCACCTACCAAAACTCCTTCTTCTGTACAATTATTAAAGATAGTCTTCCTCATTTACACAAACATGTCCTGGCTAATAATAATGCATCACTTCTTTAAAAATTGTCTGGGTAAATGGAACAAGGATGGAAGAGCGGCTTGTTTTTCTGCAAGGTGGAGCAGATGGTAGTGGGCTCTGTCTTCAATTAATTTGCCCTGCAGAAAATATCTCTAAAAGACTACCTTATTGGAATCCTGAGGAAACTTCTTGTCTGTACTGAGTTATTACCAGGTTGATGATGGCAGGTGACAAAACTTCAATATTAAGATGGTAGCAGCTCAGGACAGAGGGACGTTACTGTTCTATATGAAAGCAAAAAACCCCAACCCTCAGGTTATCATGGGCAGTCGCTTCCCTATGACTTTCCTGTGAGACAGGAGTGATCCAAGAGCCCCTCACCTCTACCTCACCTCTACCTCACCTCTACCACAATCTTAAGTCATCTTTAATTCTTTGGCTCTTCTCCTCAGAACAGGGGTAGGCTACACATATGGGGCACTGAAGTGTACACTTGTGATTGAATCCGATCTCCCATGAAAAAGAAATAAATATCCTCCATTTCCCACCTCAGCCCATCAGGGAGCTGCTGGGGAAGGGGGAAGGCCGGAGAACATCCATATCAGGAAACTCTTTTTATGTGTGAGGATTTGGATAAATCCCATGGAACTCTTAAATACTGTGATTCTCATTACTTCAGTGGAGGAAGGAGACTTGCACACATTAAGTTTGTGTGCATGAATATTCTATTCTGGGTCTTAAATAGACTTCAGGATCAGGATGATTATAATCATTGTAGTCTAGCTAACTTTCTGCTTCTTCTAAAGATGCCAGTAGTTTGCTGCTTTCTTTTTGTGTGCTTTAGGAGAGTTTACAGCTTGTAATATTACAAAGAACTGGTAATATGTAATCAGGTAACTAAATGTGTGGCTTTAAGTAAAGTAAGGCAACAATCCTAACACTACTGTTTAATGAGATTTATATATATACTAGGAATAAGGCCCGTTGTGGAAATAAATACAACAGGGTCTAGAAAGAGGTTCTGGGTGGGTGCCCCAGCCTTGGGCACTCAGTGTTAATTTGCTGTAGTGACCTCAGCAGGTTATAATGACACAGAGTCCACTGTTTTCTCCAGATGGACTGATCTCTGCCATCTGAAGAGCACTTGTAATTCTGAGTGATCTCCAGCCCTCATCTGGAGATTGGCAACAATGGTGCCCAGGAGGAAATGGCTGGTTTGGAGGGTGGAGTCTATGGCATTGTACCTGTCTGAGGTCCCATCTCTCCTCAAACCCCACCCTCTCCAGGCTCCACCCGTCATATCTCCAGGAGTTACACAACCTGGAGGTGGCAATCCTATCTCCTTCCCAGCCAACCATCAACATACCGTTATCTGCCCCTCTGACTTCAACTTTTCATCTCTCCCCCCCCCCCCCTTCAGCCTCTACCTAGGAAAAGTACAGTCGTTCTCTGCAGTGGGGACTAAAGCAGCTCACATCATTCTCCTCTTCTCCTTTTGATCTACACAAAAACCCTGTGAGTCTTCTCCAGTGAGTGCTCCCTTCTCATTTTGTGGCCAAAGTATTTGAGCTTCAGCTTCAGTATCTGGCCTTCCAGGGAACAGTCAGGGTTGATTTCTTTTAGGATTGACTGATTTGATCTCCTTGCAGTCCAAGGGACTCTCAAGAGTCTTCTCCAGCACCATAATTCAAAAAGCATCTATTTTTCAGCATTCAGCCTTCCTTATGGTCCAACTCTCACAGCCATACATTATTACTGGGAATACCATTGCTTTGACCATACAGACTTTTGTTGGCAGGGTGATGTCTCTACTTTTTATTATGCTGTCCAGGTTTGCCATCACTTTCCTCCCAAGGAGCAAGTGTCTTTTAATTTCATGGCTGCAGTCGCTGTCTGCAGTGATCTTGGATCCCAGAAACATGAAGTCTGCCTCTGCTTCCATCACTTCCCCTTCTATTTGCCAAGGACTGATGGGGCCAGATGAAATGATCTTGGTTTTTTTTTATGTTGACTTTCAAGCCAACTTTTGCACTCTCCTCTTTCATCCTTAGCAAGAGGCTCTTTAGGTCTTCTTCACTTTCTGCCATTAGGGTGGTATTGTCTGCATATCTGAGGTTGTTGATGTTTTTCCCAGCAATCTTAATTTTGGCTTGTGACTCGTCCAGCCCGGCATTTCACATGATGTACTCTGCATATAAATTAAATAAGCAGGGTGACAATATACATCCTTGGCATACTCCTTTCCTATGCTAAACCAATCAGTTGTTCCATATCTGGTTCTAGCTGTCGCTTCTTGATCCTTATACAGGTTTCTCAGGAGACATGTGAGGTGGACTGGTACTCCCATCTCGTTAAGGACTTGCCATAGTTTGTTGTGATCCACACAATCAAAGACTTTAGCGTAGTCAATGAAGCAGAAGTTGATGTTTTTCTGGTACTTCTTTGCTTTCTTCATAATCCAGCGAATGTTGGCAATTTGATCTCTAGTTCTAGTTCTAAACCCAGCTTGTACTTCTGGCAGTTCTCTATCCACGTACTGCTGAAGCCTAGCTTGTAGAATCTTTTAGCATGACCTTGTTAGCATGTGAAGTGAGTGCAATTGTGTGATAGTTTGTACATTCCTTGGCACTGCCCTTCTTTGGGATTGGAATGTAAACTGAACTTTTCCAATCCTGTGGCCACTGTTGCGTTTTCCAAAATTGCTGGCATATTGAGTGCAGCACTTTAACAGCATCACCTTTTAAGACTTGGAATAGCTCAGCTGGGATACCATCACCTCTGCTAGCTTTTTTGTTAGTAATGCTTTCTAAAGCTCATTTGACTTCACACTCCAGGATGTCTGGCTCGAGGTCAACAATCACACCATTGTGGTTGTCAAAGACATTGAGGCCCTTCTTGTAGAGTTCTTCTGTGTATTCTTGCCATCTCTTCCTAATCTCTTCTGCTTTTGTTAGGTTCCAACTATTTTTGTCCTTTATCATGGCCACCTTTGCTTGATTTCCCTTGATTTCTCTGATTTTCTTAAAGAGATCTCTAGTCCTTCCCATTCTATTGTTTTCCTCTGTTACTTTGCATTGTTCATTTAGGAAAGCCTCCTTATCTCTCCTTGCTGTTCTCTGGAAATCTGGATTCAGTTAGGCTTGAAGTTTGTGACTGGTCCAAAATTGCCCACTCAGCTTCCTCAGCAAGAACCTGGGTCTGGCAGATCCTGCTCTGAAGCGCTAACTGCTACACCACACTGGCTGTCCTGGGGGGACTGCTTCTGGTGAACTGGAGCAAGCAGCCATGCCTAGTTAAGCCATGCCAGTCAGGTGTCATCAAGTCACCCAGAGGGTGCTGCCAAGCCTAGGGTAGCCAACCTCCAGATGGAGCCTGAAGATCGCCTGTTATCACAACTGAACTCCAGACAACAGATCTCTCTCCCCCTGGAGAAAATAACTGCTTTGGAGGGTAGACTCTGTGGCATTCTGTTCAGCTGATGTCTCTCCCTTCCCCAGACTCTGACTTCCATAGACTCCACCACAAAATCCCCAGGAATTTCCCAATCTGGAGTTGGCAATCCTAGTCAGGACTGGCCCCAATGAGTTCCCCACAAAGGCCAAAGTAGGCCTGGAAAGGGCCTCCTGCCTTTTTACTGACAGAACCAAGCTTGGTTGCCTAGCAACAGCCACTGAAGAGCCAAGCAGAAGCATCTTGTCAAGAGACACAGCCATTTTGGCAGTTTATTCTGACAGGGAAGAGTGGCCAAACCAGCAGTGGACAAGGGAGAGTAGTGGACTCAGCACCCAACCAATGGCACATGAGTACTCTTGAGTGGCAGTTGAGGGGCCAATGGTTGATGGAGTGCACAGGACAGCCAATGGGAGAGCTGTAGTAATTTGTTGTAGATGAAGTTAACAAGTTATAGTTGCTTAGTAAAGTATGTGTGTGTCACACATACGCACACTCAGATGTATATATCATATGAAATTAAGGTTATTTCTTCCTGTGTAGGACACCTATTTGAAATTGTCTCTGTTCAGTTAGCAGTTAAAGCATCAATTGTAAACTGAATTTAAATTCCAAGGTATTTTACAGTGAATCTGCTTTAACAATTTATAGTGCCAATTTATCCGTCTTTTTATCAGCTATTCTTAATGGGACATAAGAAACATGACATAGCTAAAAATGTGTGAATTAATAGAAAGAGATTAAAGATTTGTTTTGAAATGCTATGACATTCCCCATCAGTTTGTCAGTTTTACATGCCTATCCTGATTGTAAAATAGTCAGATTCATTCAAAAACTTTTTACCCTGCACTGCTGGAGTGCCACATAAAATCAGAGCCACATAAGAATTAGAATCCTTTCGCAGTCTGATTTTGTTTAAATGCAGTCTTTTCCTGTTGTTGATGTTTGTTTATTTTTTTGCATTGCCTTTACAGTGTAGATTTCACACCAATATATATAACAAATAGGAAAGAAAAAGTTCACTGGCAAAAAAATCAAATTTTGTTCATTGTGGATATAATGCCAGTTTTATGTTTTAGAATTTTTAGAATCTCCTCCCATCCAGTGATACCTTATGGGTAAAAGGGATCTGATGTAAAAAAAATTCTTCCTTGCTGACAAAGTCTACTGCATGACGTTGAACAAGTGTTTTCGTAGACCTTGTGGTTCCCCTCCCACAACCCTTCCTAATGGCCTTTCCCACAACTTCTTGTACCACTTTGTCAGAGCCACCCACCTATTGTCAGAGCCAACAAATTTCCCCACTTTCTGTGACCTTCTTTTGCCAAGCTGGGTAACTAGTGGGAGGGTTGGGGGCAGGGACATGGTTGAGGAGGAGCAGCATGAATGTGATCACTTTCAGGGAAAACCTGGCTGTGATGGCAATAGCTCTAGGAACCTCTGTTATTCCTAGAGTGACTGTTGTTGCTTCCAGGTTCTCCCTGAAGTGGCATCCTCACACTTGTGTAACTTCTTGATTCCCAAGGGCCAGGTTCAAAGACTAGAGTAATGTTCATAAACTCGAAATGTAAATACAATTTATTTAAATGCAACAGAAAGCAACTGCAGAAACCATTCCCAATGATATCAATACTGTTTCAGTAACCATTGTCCAGGGCAGAGTCCTACTCACAATACACTTTGTAGAAGGCACAGATGGCATTGTGTGTTCTTCCGGCAGCCAAGCCTGGAGCAGAGCCCCAGATGTCAAGAAGGCCTTCTTGCAACAGCAGGACCTCTTCCTGTGAAGATGCTGGATGAGTCTTCAAGCTTGCTTGTTGCCTTAGGAGTAGTTCTCCTTACCTCTTGGCAAAACGAAGTAGGGCAGCTCTGTACTAGGGTGCTGATTTTAGTTCAGTGAATGAAGAGTTCAGCTGTCAGCAACTCTTGCTCTTCAGCTCTTCCGAGCTACTGCAGCTCTTCTCAGGAGGTTTGTTCAGCTTTTCCCAGCTAGCAATTTCAGCTCTGTCTTTTCTGTCCTATTTGGACCCAAAACTTGTAAAACATGCTTTGCCCTTCAGAAAGCACTGCCTTCAGTGCCTCTCAATCCCCTTCTCATCGTTTCAGCTAGCCCAGTCTTGCTTTATGCCACCTCTTGTTGTCACTTGTTGCTTTATACCACCTCGGTGGCTCTTTCAAAAGCATGTCCCATGAGCCTTTGCTAAATATGCAAATTAACACAAACATATGTACACATCAGCTCTCTGCTAGTGTAGCATGAGAAACCAGAGGTTTTTCCCCAAGAAAAATGAGATTCTCAGTTCAACAGGAGGAGAAGGTTTATTGGCGTCGGTTCAGCCCACAGCAAGAGCTAAAAATGGTTGAATCCAGAGCTTTTTAATTGCAAGGCTTTTATACAAAAAGCAAGAACAGCTTAATTTCAGTCATGCAAAACCAACTTATTTTTAGTCAGGGGTCCTTTCGAGCAGGAGCTCGGGGGAGCGCAGCTCCGGGAGTTGATGCCAGCCCCCCCACCCTCGCGGGGGAATGCCTGATTGTGTCATGGCTGCAGCAAAATGACCCCGTCCCCTGGAAAGATCCTTGTTCCTCCGACCAGCCTTCTGAAGGCTTCAGCCATCACTGAAGCTATCCTCCCAGAATAGTGGTATTTCTGAAGCCTGGATTAGTAGCAGTCCCCTCTCTGCCTGCTAGCTTTCTTTCTTTCTTTCTTTCTTTCTTTCTCTCTCTCTCTCTCTCTCTCTCTCTCTCTTTCTCTCTCTCACCTTCTGACATACTTCTGGTGATGTCAGGGGGTGTGGCACATGCAAATAAGTTATGCTAATATGTTATGCTAATTAGCTCCTGCACCTCTTTTTCTATGAAATGACCCCTGTTTTTAGTTATTCAAACACCTGGCTTTCAGCAGTCTTATTTACTGGGTCGTAAGTTCAGGGCAATGTACTCATAACCTGTGTTCCCTCTAAGCTGAGTTAGTGTGAGCTAGCTCACAGTTGTGTAGCCTTAAGCTCACACATTTTTGTCTTAGCTCAGGAAGGATGGCTCCAGAGCTAACTAATTTATGCAGTAGCCAAATTGCTTGCTCACAACTTTCATGCCAGTAGCTCACAAAGTAGAATTTTTGCTCACAAGACTTCACAGCTAAGAGGGAGCATTGCTTATAACACTGAGGGCTTCCCACTTCAGGCAGACTTCCTCAAACCTTGTGGTTTTTACAAAGGAAACAGACTGGGTCTGCTGTTGGGGTCATAAGTTGAGCAAGAAAGCTCCAGTGTTCCCTCTAAGCTGTGGAGTCTTGTGAGTAAAAATTCTACTCTGTGAGCTACTGGCATTCAAGCTGTGAGCGAGCGATTTGGCTCCTGCATACATTAGTCTGCTCTGGAGCCTTCCTTCCTGAGCTAAGACAAAAATGTGCGAGCTGAAGGCTAAAAAACTGTGAGCTAGCTCACACTAACTCAGCTTGGAGGGAACACTGGTCAGCTCTGTTACCAGGGTGCTTACATATGTGGCGAAAATGGTCAGCTAGCTGCTTCATTCCCCCCTTTCAGTCAAGATGGCTATAGTCAGCTATGACCGATTTCCATAGTTTATCCCATTTTCTTGGGCTTCAACCAAAGCCATATAGGCTTCATGCTGCCGCACAGTTTGCATAGAAAGTAGCTTAGAGGCTCCAGTGTGCCCCATGGCAGCCATAACAGCTTTGTTAACCAAGCTTTTAACCACAGGCAGGAGGCAAGGGAGGAGTAGTAAGCCCGACCAAGAACAGGACTCGCTTCCAGTTCCCAAAGAGTGCTCCAAACCACCCCTCGCTGTTTAAGATTACTGACCAGGTTTGGACCGGGACGTGGGCTAAGCTTCGCATGCGGTGGGTTATTTGCTCAATGGCTTTGCCTTGGTCATCGATTTGTAAGCAACAATTTGTGAGATTAAATTGACCACACACCCCACCCTCAGGAGCCAGCAAGAAGTCTAAAGCCAAGCGATTCTGATAAATTGCTGTTTTGAGTTGAGTATTAGTTTTAGCAAGCAGAGATAAGGCAGGATTAATTTCAGTCATGCAAAACCAACTTATTTTTAGTTATTCAAACACCAGGATTTCAGCAGTCCATACCTGGGTTTTAAGTTCAGGGCAATGTACTTATAACACTGGGGGCTTCCCACTTCAGGCAGACTTCCTCAAACCTTGTGGTTTTTACAGAGGAAACAGACTGGGTCTGCTGTTGGGGTCATAAGCTGAGCAAGAAAGGGTGCTTACATATGTGGCGAAACGGTCAGCTAGCTGCTTCACTAGTCTGGTCTGGCCTAAAGTCTATCTAAGTATCTGTGGTCCATTAATCAGTCCTAGGCCCAAACCCTTTTTTCTAGTATAGGCTTACATTTCCCCCATCAAAACTTTAGGTTGCTGTCCCAGCAAACTGTAACTCATTAGAGTAGTATATCAAATTTAAACTGCATCCACCCATGCCCAGACCCGGGTAACAAACGTTTGCAGTGGTTGAACAGGTACATAACTGGGAACACCAGATTCATCATAAGTCAGTATTCTGACAGTGACAGGACATATTTGATCTTCTGACAGGAAGTGAAACCATGACCTCCTCTTTGATTGGCTTTGGGTCAGTGCATGGGACTGATCCCTAGACACAGTCACACTAGCATTGGAACCTTCTGCCACAGTTTCTGAGGAAGCCACAGCCTGTGTGTGAGAATTAATAGTGTCGATCTTGTGGCTTGCGCTGGGTAGATGAGTTATTTCATCAGTAGTCATGGCAGAATCAGCCCCTGAGTCACTCACAGCAGATTCAAGATGATTGGTATCAGCAGAATCATTTGAGGCTGCAGATAACATTGGGGGAATATGTACCCCTGGTAAAAAGGGCCCTGCTTCTGCATTTAGAGGGCAGTGCACACTGTTCCCTTTGGTTGCATCACTTGGGGCACCCTCTCCAACAGACCTACTTGCCTAGGCCATACCTCATTCCCCAAGGCAGGTCCCTGTAACCCATCATCCTCTGATTCAGAGGTATCATCATTCTCTCCAAAAGTGTAAATATGGGCTGGCAGGTTCCTCTACCTTCTCAGTTGCTTGTTAGTATTTATTGTCCTTTCAACCTGATGTTGGGCTCGTGATAATTCCACTTCAGGTATAGCTTGTAGCTGTCCAACTGGAAGCAAGTGATTTCTGTGAAGGGTTTTCACAGGCCCATCCCTATGTTCGGGCTTGAATTTACAGACTGACAATGTTCCCAGATTATCTACTACAACATACAACAGTGCCTTCCATCGATCAGCCAACTTGTGCTTCCCAGAGATGCCTAGGTTTCTGATCAGTACCCAGTCCCCTTGTAGGAGTTCATATGCCAACACATAGCAATGTTTGCTGTGATCGGTGCTTTTCCAGGCAGCCGCTGTGGCTAGCTGATAGGCCTCCTGCAATTGTTGCTTCAACTTTTCCACTTATTGGAGATGAGTCTGCATATAATCTCTATCCCCTGACACCCTGAAGCACAGATCTATTAGGAGTCTAGGCTCTCTTCCAAACATCAGGAAGTATGGTGCAAACCCTAGGGAATCATTGCGAGTTGCAGTGTAATTATGTGTTAGGAAAGCTATACGTTTAACCCACTAGCCTTTTGTTCCGATTGCAGGGTCCCCAACATGTTGAGCAGAGTATGACTGAATCTTTCTGGCTGTGGGTTGCCCTGAGGGTGATAGGGGGTTGTTCTTGATTTTGTAATCCCTGCCAAACTCAATACTTCCTTTAGCAGTCAACTTTCAAAATCAGGGCCCTGATCTGAATGGATGCAAACCAGTAGCCCGTATATAGCAAATAATTTTTCCTACAGTACCTTAGCAACAGTGCTGGCCCTCTGATCTTTGATGGGATATGCCTGGCATAATGCATAAAATGGTCCGTCACCACCAATATATTCCCATAGTTTCTACTATCTGACTTCACAGACCAAAAAAAAAACAAAACCCAATGCACACCAGCTCTATAGGCCCTGTTGTGTTAATATTCTCTAAGAAGACTACTTGAACAAGCAGGGTCTTTTGCTGAACACACTGGGCTCAGGTTGCACATTTCCTGGCAATATCATTAGCCATCGGAGACCAATAAAATCGCCTTCTGAGGAGGACCAGTTTTCTTTCAGCGCCCAGATGTCCTAAATCATTATGTAATGCTCTCATTGCTGCTGGGCTATACCTTTGATCCAAAAAGAGGAACCACAGTCATGAAAACCAAACAGTAAAGAAAATCAATTGTGATATTTGTTGTTTATCCAAAAACAATAATAAAGATTTTTTTTCAAAAACGCAGTTTCTTAATCTTTGCAATTATTGACATATACATGCACAAATTTTTCAAGGTAAACTATCAAATCAATTTTACAAACTGCACAAAGAATTTTTTCAAGGTAAACAGTCCAACAATTGGTCATATCTTATAACAGCCCGCGTGGTGGGTTATAACAGTTATATAAAGTGAAAAATCCAATATTCAATCAATTTTCTTAATATACCACATAGTAGTTTATACAAATCTCTTGTTGCTATTGACTGGAAAACTGAACAGTGGAAACAATCAAAGTTTTTCCACATTATGAAGACATCAAAGCCTTTTCTAAATAAAGCCTTTTCTATGACATGGCTTCCAGAGCACAGCCTTCCTCAAGAATTATAAGAAAACCAAAGGAATCTGCAGAGAATCAAGTTTCATGTCAAAATCTCATTTAAAAAGCATAATACAGTTTCACAGTAGTGAATTACACAGTAGCACGCACACTTTACATAATTGTATGTAACCCACCACGTGGGCTGTTATAAGATATGACCAATTGTTGGACTGTTTACCTTGAAAAATTCTTTCTGTAGTTTGTAAAATTGATGAATTGTTTACTTTTAAAAATTTGTGCATGTATATGTTAGTAATTGTAAAGATTAAGAGACTGAAAAAAAATCTTCAGTATTGTTTTTGGATAAGCAGCAAGCATCCTATATCATAGTTGATTTGCTTTACTGTTTTGCCTATATCTTTGAGGCAGTACCAGTTGTTTACACTGCCCTTTTTATTATTTGATATAACAACCCATTGGTTATCTTTAATTTGTCTCATTCCCACAACAGAAGACCAGCTTCCAAGGAAGGAAATACCATACAAGGCAGGTGTCTATTGTTCCTCTGAAGAAAAGGAAGAACTTTATCTCTGCATCTTGGTGTTGGGTTTCTCTCCAGTCCTTAAGGTGAGGCAAAGGTGTCTGCTGAAGGGAAACTAGGTTCACTGATTTAGATGGCATTGCCTCAGAGGGAAGGCCTAAATTATTGGCAGCACAACCTTCCATGGGTCCAGATTATTCTAGTTCACCCCTGCTAGACCGTGCTCAGCCTCCTTCCTCAGGGACCATGGTCCATTCATCCTATTGAGGTTGCTGAGATAAGGCATCTGCGCCTACATTTATTCATCCAGCACAACAGTGTGTGAGAATGTCCCAATGAATATAGTCCACAACAGGTCTTGTAAATAAAAGTCCTTTACTTGCAGAAAAGATTATTGGAGTCATACACTTCTGTTAGTAATGAATTGCTTTGGGTTACATGCATTGATATACTAAACTCATAAAATGGCTACAGGTGCTCTATCAATCAGAATACAATACTTTAGGCACGCAACCAGAAAGAGAAGCAGTTCCCACAGAATCCGCGGGAAACCCTTTTCTCAGGGAATAATGATGCTGAACATTCTAAAAACCAGTTCACAGAGACCTGAGATCATAACATCAGAATAGTTTCTCTCCAGACCAGAGCCTTTCATGTTCAAGGACAAGACATAAGATAACCAGCCAGAAGGGAAGGTAACTAGGCATCTGCGCAGGCGCTAGGAACAAGCCAAGTGAAGCATAAGCAAAGCTGAAGCAAAACAAGAAAGGAGGCGGGGGTTGCAGGAGGAACGCTGGCTGACTCCGCATTCCTAGGGGCTGGGTAGGAGTCCCGTTGTGAACTCCCGGGCAGGACCTATGGGGAGGCTAGAAGCAAGGTTAAATGTAGGTAGGCTGAAAGCAAGGTCAACATACTAGCATGGCATAGATATAACATAATGTATGTCAGGCACAGAATATATGGCAGATACTGACATTAATGTATGGCAGGCACAGAATATATGGCAAATACTGACATTGTGAAGATTGAAATGATAATCAGAAAGTGCAGCCACCCATCTCTGGCCCATAGCATCTAGCTTTTCAGTGGTAAATATGTAAATTAGGGGATTATTGTCCATCCAAACTTGAAACTTGGCACCATACAGATAATCCCAGAGTTTCTCAGTGACAGCCCACTTTAAGGCTAAAAATTCCAATTTGTGGATATGATACTTAGCCTCAGCCACCCTGAGCCTGTTCATGGGGAGGGCGGGGTATAAATTGAATAAATAAATAAATGTTGGTGAGCCCTCTACTTGCGAAAGCAACTGGTCTTTTTTCCCATCGGTTTCTTGACAGAGCACTGCTTCCAGTCCACTTGTGCTCGCATCTGTGTGTAAGATGAAGGGCTTATTTGGATCTGCAAAGGCCAACACTGGAGCTTCAGTCAGATGCCAGATAATTTCTTTAAAGGCCCTCTCACAGTTTCTATCCCATCTATCACCAAATGGTTCAACTGGGTCATAATACAAGCCCCCGCATCTCCCTTTGGATACCTGTGTCTTTTGTTTCCTTCTAGGGCTCATTTTGCTGGATTGGTATCCTCTAGTTAAGTCATTCAGAGGTTTCACAATAACTGAATATCCACACACAAACTGCCTATAATATCCAGTGAATCCAAAAAAAGTCTTTAAATCTTTGTAATGGTGAGGCTGGAGCCAGTTAAGCAGGGCACTAATTTTGTCTGGATCTGTGGTAATACCATCTTGGGAAACTACATGTCCTACATATTTGCCAGAAGTCTGGAAGAACTGGCATTTATCAAGGGATACTTTCAATCCATGGACTTCCAACCAGTCCAGCACCTTCAAGAGCCTCTCTTTGTGCTCCTCCAGTGTTTTCTCAAATACTATGGAATTATCTAAGTTGACCAATACTTGCAAGAGATTCATGTCTCCTACTACCTTTTACATGAACCTTTGGAAAGTAACTGGGGCTCCATTAATACCTTGGGGTATCCTTTCAAACTGGTAAAACCCCAGTGGGCATATGAAAGCTGTCTTCTCTCTATCTTCGGGTGCTAGAGGTATCTGGTAGTACCCACTGCAAAGGTCCCAAACAGAAAACCACCAGATCCCTACCAGACAATCCAGTACATCTTGCACCTGAGGCATAGTGTACTGATCTGGTTTAGTACTCCTGTTCAGTATATGGTAGTCCACACACATCCTAATCTTTCCATTCTTCTTTCTCACCACCGCTATTGAGGAGGCATGGGGACTACGTGATTCCATGATGATATCATTGGCTTGCAATTCATGCAGATGTTGCCTTACATCCTCTGGCTCAGTGACTGCAATCCTCCGTGGGCACTCACAGAAAGGGGAGGGATCTGTCAAACGGATATAATGTCCTTCACCCTTAGCATCTCCAATATCTCACTCACACAATGAGAATACATTGGGTCTTTGGCACAGTTTCTCTCTTAGACAATTCTTCCAGGCTTCTGGTATCAGAGACTCTCCAAAACTGATTGAAGCTAAGTCTAGTCTGGATTCTGCTTATTCGGGTCTATTTTGTCCCACAAGCTTATCTTCAAACAGGTCAGCCACACTTCGATTTGGTTTCACTATCATGTTATGTTTAGTCACATTAGTAATTCTCACAGTCACTCTATCGTTCCTGCTTGGAGGCAGTTCAGTAAGTCCTGCCTTTACTATCCCCTCGGGGGCAATCCTCGTTCTTGGGGCTGTTCTAGCAAGACAGTTCCTCTGGTTGTATCTGAGACTGAGGCAACCACCTGAATTGCTTCTTCCACACCAGCAGGTATCACAACAGAATTCATAAGTTTCCAACTGGTCCAGCACCTTGAAGTATTGCCATAGTGGCACTGGTTCTGCTGGGCACTCTGTGCGTGCACTGATTCTGTTGGGCATTCTATATATGCACTGGCTATGCTACGCTTGCAAAAAAAAACACCCTTACTTGGATTTGTTGAGCTGGTGTTGCCACAGTGGCTCTGGTCCTGCTGGACACTCTGTACATGCACTAGCTATGCTAGGTTTGTGCAAAAAAAAACCCCTCCTGCTTAGATTTGTTGAGCTGGCATTGCCACAGTGGCACTGGTTCTGCAAAAATGCCTCCACCTTCAATTTCTACTGCAGAGACTCTCTGGTTTGACATCAGTCTCTGCTTTTTTGCTGTTTTTCTCCCTCTGTTGGAAATAATGGAGGATGGGGACACCTTCTTTGGGGGCTCATAGAATGGGACCCCCTGGTTCAATCTTTTTGAAATTTCAGGGATCTTTTGAGTAGAGGCATCAGAAGCTACAGTGAACATTTGGTGCCTCTACCTCAAAAAACAGCCACCCCCAGATACCCCTGGATAGATTTTCTATTATAGACTATAGGGATCATTATAATGGTCCCCGTAGGCTGTAATGGAGCCAAAGGCAGTTAAAGGTGTTACAGTCCCTTTAAATGCATTTGTGAAGCTGCAGCTTCACCCATAACAGTGTTTAAAGGGAATGCACTCTCTTTAAATACCGTTTAACTGCGGCTATCCTGTTTTCCTGGATAATCCTGAATTTTGGGGAGATTATCTGGGATTGGCTATGCTCGATAGCCAAAAATACACCCTGTTCTATATCCAGCTGAAAAATAGCCGATAAAGTATTTTACGACTATTTTTTCAGCTTAGAGAGAGCCGAATGCACATTCCTACTCTGAACTAGATAGTTGCTTGGCAACATAATGATCAAGGATCCAATGAATAATGACAATATCACTAGAATAAAGCAGGCAGCTTTGATGTGAGAGAGAAAGTGTTAGCCGAATTGCTTTAATTTATGTTTAGCAATCAGCAAAATACCGGGTTCTTGCCAACTATACCAGGGTCCCACCCCTCCCGGGAGTTCTACAGGAAACAGGCACGTGAGGCAGATGGCAAATTAAATGCTGTTTACTGAATGATGTTGTTCAACCACACAAAAACAGATTCTCACACACATACACACAGGTCTAGGGAAATAAAGATAGAAAATAGCACTGTTGCAATTTGCAGGAGTTTGTTGGTGGGGAAGCAATACGTTACCTTTCTAAAGAGGAATTGTCCGACCGAAGGAAGAATTGGATGGGGAGAAAAATAGAAAGACACGAGGCTCGATCCTGCGAGACCACATGGTTCTCTCTGATCCGGTATTCAGAGATTTAAAGATGGAGGCAAGGGTATGGGTATAGGAAGCTGGGCATAAGGGGTAGTAAAGCAGATAGGGGACGATGGCTCAAGAGACCGATTGCCTCTGTGCAGGGTCTTTTATTAGGTGGTCTTGGGGGCTGGCTGTGCATACCACATCCCACTAACACACCTACTAGGCGGTCCATTCCTTACTGACCCTACTATAGGTTAAAGGTGGACAAAAGGAGGAGGGCCGGGGGATGGACAATATTGCAAAACTATGATCTCACCAGGAAGTGGACACCTGGGCAGGGTCCGATGACTTACCTGGGCCACATCTATTGTTAGTCAATGGCTCTGGCCGACTGGGTGATGGCCCGAACATTAGTTGCTAGGCAACTGCATTAGCATAACTATGCAGGTATGTTGGAGGGGGCAGGAGTTGACCAGCGGTTTGAAACAGAAAGAAACCTCATGGCAGAAGGAGTCTTTTGTCTCTGTCTCAGATGAACTGTCTAGGGTGTCAGCCTCCTGGCATGGGCTGGAGCTTACTCCTCTAATGAAGAAAGCACATGGTCCTTCCAATATGGGCAACCCAAGTTCAGGCTTATGAATATCAAAAATCCATAAGAGCACTAAAAGTGCCTTGCTGGCCAACAAAAGAAATAAGTTACATGGTTCAGGGGAGAACTAGCATCAGTTTGTCCTGAGGGTTTATCCCTTCATTCTAATCCAGCATGCTGTAAATGTTGTAACAGTGGAGCTAATGAAGTTTAGGAGTACTTACAATGTCACCAACATGAAACTATTATTAGGTATATTATACAAGGTAGATTCTCTTCTGACTGTCATTGGCATATGCTGGGGATTCTTTACCGTATCAGATATCCTCACTCCTTCCCAACCCAAGACCCTTGCTGAACCCATTGGTTCCATTCTCTTTCCCTGATGTACTGAATTGTAAATGCTCAGTGTCACCATAACTGTACCACAATCAGGTAAGTCAAAAGTAAATCAAGATGATATTATAAATTAGGATGTTGTACAACTTTCCGTTTTGAACTTCGTGACCTTACAGAATCATCATAAAACAATTCAGAGATTTTTTTTTAAAAAAAATGATATTGCACTTTATTGTGTTCATTAGTGTCACTTCATCTTGTTCATTGTTTGTCAGCAATTTTTGCAAATGCTTTTGCTTTGTAATTTTAAGGTGTCTCAGTCATTCCATTTTGTCATTTTATTTGCTCTCATGATTGCTGTTAACAGAAGAGGGTCATGCTGAAGTGCCATGAAGTAAGTGTCAAGCAAATGGCATAGGTTATTCTATGTTGTACCTGTTTTTTTTTAAAAAAATCCATGCATTTTATTGCACTTGTTATTTTTTGCTTCCATTTGTAATTCATATTAAGTGTTTAGAACAATATAAGGCTATGTTTCTTACTTTATATTTATATATTTATATTTATTTTCATTTTATACTTCCATTTTATACTCTTATTTTATATTTTATATATTCTACATCTATATAGCACCCTATTTTATTATTTTTATTGTTTTATTAATTTACCAAGCTAGCCCAATAGCATTCAGCTGTATGTTTGGTGTAGTGGTTACGTGCACGGACTCTAATCTGGGAGAACCAGGTTTGATTCCCCACTCCTCCACTTGCACCTGCTGGATGACCTTGGGCAAGCCATAGTTCTGTACCAGCTGATCTCTCAAGGAAAGTTGTCTCAGAGCTCTCTCAGCCCCACCTACTTCACAGGGTGTCTGTTGTGGGGAGGGGAAGGGAAAGGAATTTGTAAGCTGCTCTGAGACTCCAAGTGAGTGAAGGGTGGGATATCAATCCAATCTCTTCTTCTTCTTTCCTCCCCCAATTTCCCCCCTCTCCCTTTATTTTGGCTTTTGTCTTAAAAATCCATCTCCCTAGCTCGGGCGTGGCTGGACAGTAAGAAGACCAAGTTGATTCTTCTACTTTATTTTATTTTACTCTTAAGTGAGGGACTAAATGGATTCCTTTACTTCGTTTTACTTTACTTTTACACTTACCAAGTGTGGTGCTTTGGCTCAGCTCCTTCCAAAGCCGTTGTTTTTTTAATTTTATTTTTCTTCCCTTCCTTTTTCTTTGGAGATTCATTGCCGAGGTCTCCCTCCCCGTCTGGGTGTGATTGGACCACAAGAGTAGCTTAGAGGGTCTTTGGATGAGTTTTGACTGCCAGTTCATTATTATTTAGGCTTTTCATTCCTCCCTTTTATTTCGTTTCTCTCCTAACTGTCAATAAAAGGAAGATAAAAGCTAAATTGCCTTAAAGTTGAGACAGGTGTGGACATTTCTTTTTTCCCTGTCCGGAGGGGGGTGGGAAGCAATCTCAAAAGTGCTGATCTTAATAACTACCTTTAATAACTAAGTACTTAATCTGTTATCCCATAAACTCGTATAGGTGTCTCAGAACACATAGCAGATTCTAACGTAATTAAGACAGGGGTTTACCAGTGCTGGATACAGCAACAGGGATTTGAGAAACGTAAGCTGAAAGAGCAAATTAGGCAGAATATCTCTTAGAGCATAAATTCTGTATATTTAAAGGGTCCCCCCATTAAAGAAGAGCCTATTATGAACCACAAGTGTAATTGCCACTTTGAGGACTTCATGCCTCTCTCTCCTAAGCAAAGCAGTGCAGAAGACCCTCTTAGACTGTACCATAATTCTGAGAACAGTTTTGAGGTTTCACAACTAACAACAGACCTCATCCTTCTATCAAACAATATAAATGTGGATATTGCTTATAATCTCTAGAATTACTCTTCAGTCAAAGAGGCAGCCACAAATTTAGATGATCTGCAGAACATGTCCCAACTGTCTGAGATATCTAAAAAGGGGGACTCAATACTGAACCTGCTGGCATCACAAAATTTTCATATTGCAGACACTTTAAATAAAATTTATGAAATAATAGATCATCTCTCCACTTAAATCCTAAACAGCAATCTAGTGAAGAATTGGGAGAAAGCACACAATATCCCTCCTCTGTTCCTGACCCTTGCAGAATTGTGTTGGATATCTATCATTTTAGAAGAAGAGCCATTAACTGGAGAAACAAATGGCTTATAAGGGAACATTTAACATCCCTTCTAAACCTACATCCTGTTTCAATTAATCTAAAATATCATGATAATCTGTCTAATAACCTATGTTGTTTTAGATTAATGCTTCTATTTTATTCCACAAAACTTCCATCTCTAAGTATGTCAACCAGGGAGTGGTTTAACAGCAATGGCGTTTTCCCCTAATGCCCCCTCAAAACCACTGCAGTTACCCCTCTTCTCCCATTTCTGTTCTCATCTAAACTCCCCCCAAAGTATCTAAATTATATAAATAATATAGCAGGAGACCCTTAATAGCCAGGAGGCAGACACCCCAAAGCTCCAGAGATTCTACTGATAGATTTAACTGAATGGTCAACCCCACAAGAGGCCGGGAAAGTGCTTGAACCACAAAGGGCAAGGAAAAATAAAACTTGTACTCCAATATTCTCAAAGGAAAATGACCTGGATGCTATTGACAAAAGTTTTCTAAAATCTTTTGAGGCCCTCCTCTAGAAGAGCAAACTGATATTGAATTGAACAATTATGACGTTTTTGAACAATTATGAAATTTACTAATAATGACTAGAATAATAATGAGTGCAGGGCTCAGTACATTACAATCATACCAAAACTCTCAACTTAGAGAGAGAAACAACCTGTGAAGAAACCAGAAGGGAACTCCCCCCCCCCCCCCCCCCCGAAGCCATAGGATGTGTGGCAAAAATGGGGCTTATATGGGACCTAGCACAGTACTTTGTTGAATTAAGAGCATGGGTTGCTGCTTTTAAACTAAGGCTGAAGATTTTCTTCTCTACTCCGTAGTCTAGTGTCCTGTTACACCTATTGAAGGAGGATAACTATAGGAATACTTGACTTTGGTTGATAGATAAGAAGTTGGAACTGCTTGGTCTCCTCTTGATACTTAACAATATAACTCAACATGAGGCTTGGAGACTGATTAGATCTAAGGCATTTAATTGGGATAGAGCTAGTACAGCTGCACAAGCCATGCATAGTCACTCTCCTCTCGCTCTAGAGATCCCTCCTTTGCTAACTCTTCCTGCAAATCTAAGCTATCTCACTACTCCTTCTCATAGGTATGCATTTACTCTTGTGAGGTTAAATGCTTTTCCACCTGTGGAGCTAATGTGACGTTTTGCACAAATTTCCTATTCAGACAGGCTTTGTGCTT
This sequence comes from Lepidodactylus listeri, assembly GCA_029233225.1. Lineage (NCBI taxonomy): Eukaryota > Metazoa > Chordata > Lepidosauria > Squamata > Gekkonidae > Lepidodactylus > Lepidodactylus listeri. Next base: position 3,625,764 of record JARCFY010000011.1, read on the forward strand.
GTGCATCTGGTGCAATTGAGACTATGGTGCACCTTCTACTGTTTTGCTCTCAGTGGTCAGCTCTTAGGTCCTATTGGATTCATCCAATTCTGTCTAAATATCATTTTCCGTTGGAATCATGGGTGATTTTTTTTATTGGCGGACACTGTTGCTGAAATAACTATTTCAGTAGCAAAGTATCTAGCAATTATAATTTCCTTGAAATGTAATTTTTTATATATATACTTATACCCTGCCCTCCCCACAAACTGGCTCATGTTGTAATGGAGAGGTCTCATTTCATTGCAAAACTTTGGATTTAAATCTTTTTCAGATTTTAATATTGGATTCTAAATTTAAGGTTTTACTGTTTACTTGTATTTCTTTTAATGTTTTAAACCTAACTTTTATTATCTATTTTATAGTGATAGTTTTGCATTAATTTTAGAAATTTCAATGTTATTATACCTATTGGGTTTATACTTGTAATTTGTGTAATTATGCTTGAGACCTCCAGTTATATAAGCTGAATAAACTGATTGATTGATTGAAAAGCCATGGGAGGAATTATTCTCTTTCTTGTAAAGAAACTCTCGCATGATGTTCCATCGTACAACTCTGCAGTCCCTATCTCTCTTGAACCCAAAATTCAAATACATCCTGTAAATCCAAATGTTGCTCTCTCAGCTGGGCCAATTGAAAATGCCACTCTTGATAGCCAATGATAAAATTCTTCTAGTAACATGAAAATATTAAGTTAGAATGTGGATGGCTGAAAGACCAAACACTTCTTTCCAGAAGTCACCTCCCTTTGATCTATTTTTGATATTATCTTAATACAAGAGACTTTGCTAAGTAATGCTATAACTTTCCCAGGATTTATCACTTTCTCTAAGGAGGCTCAAAAGAGGGAGAAAGGGGGGAGTGAGATTAGCCTGCCTCATATCATCAGCCCTTAATATCTCCAGATTAGAAGTGGTGGTCTTATCTGATCTAAATTTGGCCGTCCTGATACAATTGACTGATTTTTCTTTCATAGTAGTATCAGCCTATATTTCTCCAATTCAAAATCGACACATACTGACTTCTTATTGGTCTTTCTTTCTCGAAACTTATGATAACTTGATTTATCCGTTCTTTAACTACCCAATCCTTATTTCAGGGGAGGTCAATGCTAGAATTGGCCAAGATGATGAGTGTCTGGCTAAAGGATTGTTAGGCTGTGAGCCAGAAGAAATTATTTCCCGGTTTGTATAATAGGTTTTCAAAAGAAGACAATGCAGCAGGTCTCAGATTTTTCAATTTTTCCATGCAAAGAGGGCTGGTCATCTTAAATGGACAAAGAAGAATTGATGGAAAAGGCAACTTTATTTTCTTTGGTCACAAGGGTGGCCATTTTATTGATTATTTTATCATTGCAGCAGAAAAAGTCAGTGTGGAAGAATTCATGGGGGGTGATCACCTCCCAGTCTTCCTTAGTCTCAGCCCTTCTGTGGAATCTGCATCATAAGCACCTGTTACACCCAACTGATAAGCAGGCATTCACACACCACATTTGATGGTCTTTTGCTATTGAGAAGGCAGCAATTAAGCTGCTTGACTCTGGCAAATTTTGGAGAAGGGAGGGAAAACTCCTCTCGAGTAATCTAAAGAACAATTTTATTACTTCCTTATACTCTTTATTCAATATCTTCAAACCTCTATACATTAAGAAGATAAGAGAAGCCAATGTTGGATCAATCCAATGGCCTATCCACCACTCTGTCACACAATGGCCAAAAATACCAGGAGCCATCAGGAGGTCCACCAGTGGGGCCAGGACACTGTTGCCCTCCCCCAAGCACCAAGAATACAGAGCATCACTTGCCCCAGACCAAAAGCTCCTATCTATACCTTGTGGCTAATAGCCACTGATGGACCTCTGCTCCATATGTTTATCCAATTGCCTCTTGAAGCCGCCCATGCTTGTAGTTGCCACCACCTCCTGTGGCAGTGAATTCCATGTGTTAAGCCACATTTCGATATTCAAAAAGTCAAAAGACCTAATACTTGGTTTGATGGTGAGGGCAAACTCCTAAAGAAGGCAATCCACTGTAAACATTGTGAATTTAAAAAGAACAGTACACTGGGAACTCTAAGGGAACTGCTAAACCTTAAAGGCTAATACAGGAAAACATTAAATAGGAAAAAAGATAGGAAGTGCATAGGACATGGGGCCTCCGAATCTCTGCAATTAATAACAAAGATTCCAACCTTTTTTGGTCATTGACCTCTAGAAATTTGGATAGAAGACCATCCCCTCTGTTCTGTATCTCTGCTCTTGAATGGGTTCTATTCTATAAGAAAATATTCTCCTCTGAAAATACCACACCATGTTACTTTACCCTTGTTGATCTTCCCTCCTGGCCCACTATCACTAAGCTGGAAGTTATCTTCATAATTAAGTGTTTACACTTAGGGAAAGCTCCGGGTCTGGAATCCATACCTAACACTTTGTTTAAGGCTAATCCAACTCGAGGAGCTACAATTTTAGCTACAATTTTCCCTGAGATCAACTTTTCAGGGAAGATCCCCCCAGTTTGGAAACACTCTATTATTATTCCAATCTTCAAGAAAGGTTCCAAGTTAGATCCAGCAAACTATCATCCTATCAGTCTTCTTTCATCAGTGGCAAAGCTGTATACCTTATACTTATACCTCAAATTAGAGGAAGAGATAACCTCAAACAATATTTGGGTGGGAACAAATAGGATTCAGGAAGGACTTAGCTCCTCAAGATAACTGTTTGATCTTAGCCCATTTATTTAAAAAATACACTGCCTCATGTAGAGGCAAACTGTATGCCACATTCACTGATCTTAAGAGAGCTTTTGACAACATACCCAAGAGCAGACTGTGGGGAAAACTGGAACGTTCTTGAATCAGTAAGATTGCTTTGGCTAATATAAAATCTTTACTCAAATCTGCTGTGGAGAAAAGGGAGGACTTGCAGAGTGTTTTCGCCTTGATAGAGGAGTGAAGCAAGGTTGCCTCTTAGCAACTTTACTTTTTAATCTATATCTGAATGACCTTGCAACTGTTCTTTTTTCAGCAGAATTCCACCCTCTGTATTTATCCTCAAACTTTGCTCCTCTACATGGATGATGCTATTCTTATATCCCATAGATTAGATTGAGAAGACTCCTAAGCCATCTTTCAAAATACTATAGATATGAAGAACTTAAGATAAATTATTCAAAATCAAAGGTTATGGTCTTCTCTAAAGCCAAGAAAATTACCTCATCGGTCTGGAGAATTGATGGCGTCCAGCTAGAATAAGTCTCCAAATTTCCATTCATGGGTGTGGTTTTTGATCCTCATTTTAACTGACAATCCAATTTTAAATTTGCAATAAACAAAATTAAACCCTCTGTGTCAGCAATTGAATGCTTCTTCTCTAAGGGAGGCAAATATATTCCAAGGGTTTGCATGTGTTAAACATGAAAATCATCCTGCAGCTCCTTTATGGAGCCTCTATATGGATCCGCCAAGTAAATGAGAACCTAGATCATCCTCTTTGCCTTTTTCAGTGACATATTACAGGAACTCAAAGATGTATAGCTGGGATAGCTTTAATACTAGAATTGGGCCAGGGCTCTGTCGAAGCCAAAGCATGGCTGCATGCATCCAAACAGACTAAAGGTCCTTTTCTCCATAAAGAAGGTTGGTCTGCTTCATGAGCTAAATCAAGATCAATTCTATTCTCACTGGACGCAAGAAATAGACAAGAAATTATCTGGTCTTGGCCTAGTAAAGGAGGATATTCTGAGACTTGGGGAAAGTGAATCTCTACTAACTATCAAAAAGTGTATAAAAGACTTGGATTACTTTAATTCAGTTATACGAGCTCAGAGAGTATGCTCCACCCAGTTCTTTATTATCCTTCCACCTTCAACCATCCCAGCCTACATTAAATGACTAACAGTTTCTTGCTATTGTAGAGCATTTATGCTCGCTTGTCTGAATGCTGGCCCTTCAGCAGTCCTATATGGGAGATACTGTAATTTGCTTTATTTGGATAGACTTTGCCAATGTGAGTTGAAAAAGGTTGGCTCCCTGTCCCATATGATATTAGAATGTCCTCATTATAACTTTTATCAAAAATTATGGATTGCCCATATTTTAACCTATTTACCTTCAACTGGTAAATAGGTTAGTCCCTTATTTGTTGGTGGATAGAGATCCAAAGATTGTGCTGGCTGTGGCCAAGTATCTCTCCACCATATTTTCCTTAAAGAAATAAAAACTCCCTATCCACTGCTCAAGATCACTGGATCAAAGGAGCTTGGATGAAAGAAAGGTTTATCAAAGTCAGTACTGTCTACTCGGCCTGGCAGCAGCTCTCCAAGGTCTCAGGCAGAAATTTTTCACATCACCTACTGCCAGATCTTTTACTTGGAAATATTGGGAATTTAACCTGGGGCCTTCTGCATGCCAAGTAGATCTTAACTCTTAAGAGCACAGTGACTTCCAGGAAGCAGTGTGTAAGGGCAGAAAGTCTGGATTTAATGTCTTAATTTACACAAACCAGCCATTCTTTTATTTCCAGTCTAAAATTGAATTGTGGTGATGAAGCCTCTCCTGGCACTAATTGACAGAGCTAAGGCAAACATTCTACCTCTGGAACTTTCCAGTCTGCCTAGGAAACTCTGTCAATGGAATGGTCACAGAGGAATCAAGAAACTGAAGAAAGGAAAGGCTCTGGAGAAATCTCCCAATGTCAAGGGGTCACCAGGGGTTCTCTTTGTGTCTATGGGCCAGTTGATGAAACACTGCATTTAGACTTCTGGTTATATTTCTGTCACTTTTTACTTCTGCTTTGTGTCTATCTTCAGCAATTTTAAAAATTTCATCAGTCATTAGTCATCAGTTTTATCAGTCATCCATTGAGGCTTTTCATTTCTTTTGGCTGCAGGAATAGTTTTTGTGCATTCTTCCTTGATAATATCGCTGGTTTCAACCCAGAACTCTTTTGCTTCATGTTCACTTGAACTTAGTAATGCAAATCTGTTCTTTACAAGGTCATTAAACTTTTCAGGAATGCTATTTAGATTGTATTTTGGTATTATGAATGTTTTGGTGTTTTTCTTCAGCTTTATTCTAATTTTTGATATTAACAATTCATGGTCCATACCACAATCAGCTCCTGGTCTTGTTTTAGCAGAGAGAATAGAGCATCTCCATCCATTCCTTCCAATTATGCAATTTATTTGATTCCTATATTTGTTTCCTACTTTTGTGTTCCACTCAGCTATGATTATCAGCACATCTTGTCTAGGTGTGTGATCAGAGTCTTCCTGGGCATATGTATAAAAGCTTTCAATTTCTTCCTCTTCAGCACCTGTAGTTGGGGTGTAAACTTGAATGTTGGTTATGTTGATAGGCTTTCCATGAAGCCTGATTGATGTTATTCAGTCAGACTTTGTGTAATGGCTTTTTGCACTTTTGATTTTTGAGGGGTTAGAAAGGGAGAGCTCACTTTCCTCTGTTTTTCTTAAAACTGGGTTTCTGCTGCCACCAGAGGCATCCACCTCCCCAGTTCCCTCTCTATCCCTCTAAATCAATAAATCAATAGAGTTTTTATTCCCATTCTGGCAGTAGTGTGACAGACGGGTAAGTACATAGGTGGTTAGAGGGATGATATTGAAGATCCTTTTCTAAAATTAAAGAGATATTTTTGAACTAACTAAAATGAGTGGTGGGGTTTTCCTTTATCTTTCTTGTAATTGTATGAGCCCCACACTCAGAGAGCTGAAAGCACTCTACTATTTTCCACACAAAAATTCTAACTTGTATATTTTGCAACGTTTCCTCAGACTTTCTTCTCAAAACCCTTTCTCACTCCCCCTTTCACAGAACCTCCCTCCACAACCAATCAGTACACACCTTGCTAGCCCCCACCTCTCTTCTTCTTTCCTTTTTTCCCTTACCTCTAGGATTCCAGCTTTAGGGATATAACTAATAATTTATAAAAACACTGAATTATTAATTCATAAACATTTTATACCTTAATAATATTACATAACCTCTGACTACTTGTTCTACATCTCACCTCACTATTAGAGCAAATCTGTTTCATCTGTGTCTGTCATTTCCTGATCAAAGTACTTTGTAATTTTCTGACTGAAAATGTTCTAATCAGTTTCACTTTAGTTCACTCACTCCCAGGATCACAATGTTTAAATATTCCATTTCTCATTTTACCATTTTGAGCTTACCTTGACTCATACTTTTCACATTCCATGTTCCTGTTATATGTGTCGAACAGCTTTGAACTTTCCTTTTGCATTAATTCACATCAACAACTGAACGTCATTTCAGTTTTAATCCAGTTGTGTCATTAAGAATAGTGCTACATGTACTTGTTCTCTGGTCTTCCCCAGTGGCTGACTGAGTGCTATCTGACCTCGGGGTCCTACCTTCCAGAGCTATATCTTTTATTTTTTTTTTGCTTTGGATTGTCTGATCATTGGGTTTTCAAGGTATGAGATGATCAGAAGTGGTTTACCATTGCCTCCTTCTGCGCAGTACTAATCAGGGTTAACTGAAGTGGCACTGCCATTGTCTGCAAAAGATCCTCCATCAGTGTCACCTTCCCTTACTGCTGCTGCCCAGTAGCTTCCCTTCAAGAATTCCTCCACCTTTGTCACCATTGGAACTGTCCGTTCTCTTCTGTTCAAGTGGCTGTTGATTCCTGAAGGGGGTGGATGCATCTTAGTCTGGTGTCTCAGCTGTGACCATTCCTCACTGAGTGACTTTGTCAGGAGCTTAATCTCGTGACAGAGTCTAAAGTCCTTGCATTTTGTTCTCAGATTGCTGACACACACATTCCCTTATCACGTTAAGGTGTGAATCCAAGAGGGGGTACTAGAATTAGGATTCCTGAAAGCTGAATGAGCAAAGCATATGAGGCATGATACAAACTGTTGATATAATGAGGAAAACTGGGAAAAAACCCCAATGAAACTGTAGCGGGGTAATACAAGCGGCAAACTGATAACACATCCTATACACAGTGGCATAATCTACAGCCCTTTTCCATTTATCAAGACACTTCCTGAACTATACTGTTATAGTATAGCCCCATTATGTTTCTAAAAAGCACAGCAGTGTAGCCCCTGCTGGAGGACTGGGGCAGAAAACTGCATGAAAACCTGCCATGTGGAAGCCCTAGTCCCTCTGCACTTTATCAGCAGCCACAGGGAGACCACACAAGCCCATCTCTGTGTGGAAACCCATGAAACAGCTCTGAAAATCTAGTCCCATCTGTCTTTTCAGTGGCATTCCATTGGAGACGTTATCATTATAGACATGCAATTTGATGCATGGTGGAGCCAGAAATTACTGTTGCATAAATAAGGGAATAATGGCTTTTATGTGCAATGTATATGTCTGAATCTGACCTTAGACTTTTTGTACTCTGAGGGAATGCTTTTTTGTTGTTGTTGTTCAGTCACACAGTTGAGTTCGACTCTTCAAAACCCCACAGACCACATCACACCAGGCCCTCCTGTCTTCTGTCATGTTCCTGAGGGAATGCTTACCATAGAATAAATAAAAATTTAGACCAAATGCGAATATACTAGTATCCTGTATTTTTATTTAAATTTTAGTTTTCTTTTATCTATCATAAATTAAATTTGCACAAAAACCAAAACTTATATGAGACATCCTTTTGTGGGTTAACAAATATCATTTTACTTTCATTAAAAAACCAATGGAATTTGTAGTACCTTAAAGCTAACAAATTTATTGTGGTATAAGCTTTTGTGAGCCAAAGCCTTATATGTCAGATGAAGTGTTCCAAAGGTTGCAACTTCTTTATTGAAGTGGCATTAATTTTGGTCAGACCCTTGCTCACAGTTCTATTACATTTAACTGAGCAGACAGCCATGTGTGTTATGATATTTAAAACCAGGTTGCTTTTAAATATTCCCATTAAAAAAATAACAAATCTCCTTACTTAAATTATTTTTCCAGTTTCCATATCCTCACCTTGTCATTTCATTCTGATTGCAGAACTCTATGTTGACCTAGAAACTGCTGCAGAAGTTTTCATGATTTCTCTAAAGCTCTTTTTCAAGGGGCATCCCAATACCAGTATGGTATTCAAATTCGGTGGATATTCAGAACATCCAAAAAAAAAATTGGCTCCATTATAACCTATGGGGAATATTATAGTCAATGATCCCCATAGGCAATAATAGAGAATTGATCTGGGACTCTGGAGGGCTGTTTTTTGAGGTAGATACACTAAATTTGCAACATAGCTGCTGTTGCCTTACCTAAAAAAAAAACCCCAAGTTTAAAAAAGATTCAGCCAGGGGGTCCAATTCTCTGGGCCTCAGAAGAATGTGCCCCATCCTCCATTTCCAATGGAGGAGGAAAAGGCATTTAAAAGGAACATGGTCTCTAAATGTTTTTGCAAGCCACAGCTAAACTCCAAAGGCATTTAAAGGGCTCACAGTCCTTTTAAATGCCTTCTCCAAGTGGCACGTTTACCCAGAAGGTGTTTAAAGGGACTGTGAGCCTTTTAAATGCCTTCTGGGTGAACTCACCACAGTTAGAAAACAAGCACTGCACTCAAATGCAAACAAATCAAATATATAGATATAACTACTGGTATATTTTAACAATTCAATAAACCATAATCACAACTCATGTCATTATCACTCTATTTTACAGACATCAATGAAACTTATTAACAGCAGCTATTAAAGCCAAAAGAATGAATAACACAGCTGAATCCAGCTGAATCCAGCGAAGACTCTGGATTGTATTCTTCGTTTCGATAAATCTTTGTCAGAAGACTTAAAAATGAAATACACCATTAATGATCAATTAAACATTCACAAAAATATATGAGACAAGGACTACAAAAATTACAAAAATTACAAAAATTTACAAACATACCTTATATTAGATTCATTGAGTACTACATGTTAATTTCACCAGTTTCACTGAGATGAGGAAACGCCATGTTTATGTAATAAGCATAACTAATACTGAGCAGAAATTGCTTCATCCTATTTTTTTAAAAGAATGGAACAAAAAACCAAGGAACAGTGGGTCAGAAAGCACTAAATTCATTACAAAGTCATATATACTGCCCAGATACTGAATGCAACATGCTTACCATTAACCAGAAAAAAAGTGTAGATGGGCTACTGATCCTACAATAGAACTACTCTCATGTGGCCAGCATGCCTTAAGGAAAGCCCAAAGGGAGTGGTTAATATAACAGCAACTGAGCCTCACAATTTTAAAGGGGGACAACCCAAAGGCAAAGGAATTGAATATATTTTCTTTATGTGTTTATAAAAAGCAGCTTAAGTCTAATGACTGATTTAGCCCATGTGGCTGGAGAGTGTTTAAACAAAAGATCCAAAAAGCCTCCCTTTGTAAGAGCCTTTTACGGATATCCATGGCAATGTAGGAGCGGCACTTAAGGACTTCCAGGATGACAAACTTAAAATCATTAGGAGCATGATGCTGAGTCAGAAAATGTTGAACCAAAGGTTCAGCCAGGGTGAGGTGATTCTAAGCGAGCATTTCTGATGCAACACCTATGTTCAATAATACGGGTGTGTATAGTTCTGGAGGTATTCCCAACATACAAAAGACCACAACAACACCTTAACAAATACACAACTCGTCGTGTTGAACATGTGGACATAAAGTTCAAATCATATACTAAATTACTATTGGGTATTGTAATCCTGTTGGTTTTCCAAACCAATGGACAAATAACACATCTTCCACAAGGGAAGTGACCATTAGTAACTGGAGCATTTAGCATTTCCCTTGATAAGGCATCTGTATGAACTAAGTCACGAATTGACCTAGTTTTTCTAAAGCCAATAAAAGGTGGAAGTTGGCATCCAGGAATATGTTCTATAAGATGCCAATGCTGTTTAATAATATTATGAATCTGGGAAGACATAGGTGTGAAATCAAAACCACAGGAGAGCCTGTTCTCCGCAGAATGGTGTGCTGTTTCTTTAAAAAGTTCAGAGTGAGGAAGGCTGTCAGCTCTGTGTCTAGCATGCGTAAGGACCCTGTTAGGGTATCCCCGAGTAATGAATTGCTGAGTCAAAGCATCTGCATTCATGTGGTAATGTTCATCCAAAGAAGAATTACGCTTAATCCTTAAATACTGCCCATAGGGGAGATTGTCTCTAATATGTTTATTGTGATGAGATAGGAAATGCAGGAAGGAATTCTTGTCAGAGACTTTAGAAAATGGCTTAACAGCCAAAGTGTAGTCAGGTAGAACGAATACAGTGGTGTCTAGGAAATCAATATGATTGGGACTACTCTTATGGGTAAAATGGATTGTGGGGTGCAGAGAGTTAAGCCAGGAAGTAAAAGCTGAAATATTGATACTGTCACATAAAAAGAATAAATCATCAATAAATCTTTTATAGATACGGATGTTGGCAAAAAAATTACTGTTATTAGGATTATTAATCCATTTATTCTCAAAGTGGGACATGAAAAGGTTAGCTACACTAGGAGCAAAGGCTGATCCCATGGCTACACCCCTAATCTGCTGAAAAAAATCATTCTTAAATCTGAAAAAACTATGATCAAAAATAATATCAATCAGGTCAAGGAGAAAATGAGTGGGGGGGAGAACCTCCCTTTGAGAAAGGGTGTCGGCTAGTATCAATCTAGCCTCATCATGTGGGGTGTTGGAATACAAGGAGGAAACATCCATAGTGACTAGCAAAGTATCAGTAGAAACCTTCAAACCTTCTATCTGGGTAATGAAATGTTTAGTGTCCTTTACATAGGAAGATGTTAAAGGGACAAATGGTTATAGAAAAAAATCAATATACTTAGAGAGCAGTTCAAAAAGGGATTTGGAACCCGAGACTATTGGACGACCGGGAGGGGGAAAACCAGCCTTATGAATTTTAGGGAGCATATAAAAAATGGGGACTCTGGGAAGAAAATCATTAATCAAAAAGGCCATTGTGGTTTGGTCTATATAATCCAGAGCCAAAGCCTCATAAAGAGTAGTTCTAATGATTTTAGCAATGTGATCAGAGGGATCCCCAGGGATAAGCTCATAGAAATCCAAGTCTCCCAATAAAGCATTTGTCATGTTAAGATAATCTGCTGTATCTAAAATCACTATCCCTCCCCCCTTGTCAGCTTCCTTAAAGACAATACTCTTATCAGAGGCCAAATCTTTAAGCAGAGCAGACTGTTCACGTGTTAAATTATAATGATATCTGGGGGGGGGGGGAAGACTCCAATCTCTCTACATCCCTTAACACTACCCGTTCGAAGGTGGAGATATCTGGAACATTTACAGAGGAAACAAGCTGTGATTTCTTCTTGAATAAAGCAACAGGTTTAATAGGAGCATCCTGAAACAAAAACTTAAGTTTTAACATCCTGAACAATTTAAAGAGATCCACCCTAGTTCGGAAGGGATCATATCCAGGGGTGGGGACAAAATTTAAGCCCAGATTCAATAATGACATTTCCTGCTCAGATAGAGCACGGGAAGAAAGGTTTACCACCAAAAAATTAACTACTTTTTCTTCCTGCGGCATTGTGGAAGCTGCTGTAAAAAATTCTGCCTCGCAGCACTCAGTTCAATTCAATTCAAATACCTTTTATTGGCATAAAATGTTAAAAGCAGTTCCCATTAAGATAAAACAGTCCCAAAATTTGTAAAAAAATAGTTAACCCTAAAACCATTACAGAGGTGTATCCGAGGAATCATTAAATTCTAAAAGCCTTAAAATTAAATTTTACAGTTTTATTAAACTGAAAATGATCAGGAAGATTCTTCCGTTTTATAAGACCATGAAGAAACTTAGCAGTCAGTTCAATAATCTCTGGATCTAAAGAAGTAAAGAGGTAATGTAGCTTAATTCCATCTGGTTGTCCTGCTACCTTACTAAGGGGAACTTCTAGAAATTTTGCTCGAATATCATTTAGCAAATTACAATGTAGGAGTGCATGCTCAACCGTTTCTAATTCTTTCTTATTGCATCTGCAGTACCTAAGTGCATAAGGAATTTTCTTATACCTCCCCTCAAGAATAGCAGATGGGAGAACATTGAACCGAGCCAGCAGATAAGCTCTGCATAACTGCGGTGAAGCCAGACAGAAAAAATATTGTGGCAGGGCGCCAGAGAGTGGATAAGCCCATCTTACTGAGGAGCACCTACCAGAGGCAAGAGCTCTGAGCTCTTGTAGTTCTATATCAATAAGTCTCTGCTTAAGCAGAGTGAAAACCTCAGGCTCTGATAAGGTGACAAAATCATTCGAATTAAAACGGATGGAATTAATTTTCTTTTCAATAGCCAAGAGCCAGGCAGAGGGGTGAGAATCTTCCAGCATATAGGCAATAAGGCTATTGTGATTGCACCTAAAATGCAGACGCAGCCAGAATCTAAAGGTAAAGATCCACGCCTTTGTCTCCAACCTTCTCTGATTAAGCTCCACGCAAATGGCAGCGTAGGAGACGCATGAAGGCAACCCCAGAATTTTCCTCAGGAAATTGGATTGAAGTTGTTCAGCTGCTTTATTAAAAGCTGTAATCTAAATAGGGATGCCATAGAGGAGCTTTGCAATAGTTTGATGTACAAACACTTTAATAGCTGCTGGCACGTACTGATTACCCTTAGTGTAGTAAAACCACGTAAGTGCAAGCACACAACAGTTCGCAGCTTTAATTGCCTCTGTTCTGTGTGTTGCCCAGCTAAATTTGTGATGGAAGTTCACCCCCAGATATTTAAAGCTCTTGACCTGTACAATTGTTTTACCCCTTATACTCCAATTCTTAGGTTTCCAGGGTCCCCCGAAGACCATTAACGTTGGATTTTTCAAAATTCACTGAGAGACCATTTTGATCACAATAGTTTAGGAAACACGCCAACAATTTTTTCATCCCTACTTCAGAGCGGGAGAGAATGACAGCATCATCAGCATATAAAAGCAAGGGGACAGCTCGTCCACTCAAAAAAGGACAGTGACTATAGCCCACAGATTCTTCCTAACAACCAGACAAATCATTAAGAAACAGATTAAAAAGAAGTGGAGCTAGGATACAACCCTGTTTAACCCCAATATTACTAATAATTTTGGGGGTTAGGGTACCTTCTCTAGAACCCCTAATTTGACAAGTTGTACCAGTATAGAGATTCCTAATCAAGAATAACAGTCTTAGATCCATCCCCAATTTCAACAGTTTCCTCCATAACAGCTCCCTGGACACAGAGTCAAAAGCACTCTTCAAATCGAGGAAGGTAGCAAAAAGCTTGCTTCCCTTCCCTTTACGGTATTTATTCACTAGGTGGCTTAGGACTATACAATGGTCTAAGGTGGACTTCCCCTGACAGAAACCAGCTTGTTCAATTCCTAATATTCGATGCTCAGTGACCCACGCATTAAGCTTAGTCGCCAGGTGTCTTGCATAGAGTTTCCCGATCGTAGAAAGAAGGCTAATCGGTCTATAGTTACTAGGCAACTCCAAGTTACCTTTTTTAAAAATTGGCACTACTACAGCATTCATCCAAGCTTCAGGTATTTCTCCAGACCTATCTATAGCCGTAAAAAGAGCCGCCAAAAAGGGAGCCCACCATTCTGGAAGTGCTTTAATAGCTTCAGGGGGAATTGCATCCGGGCCTGGGGCCTTCCCCACCTTGATTTGTGCAATTAATGCTTCCATATCCTCAACTTGTACAGGGGGCCATTCCGGGCAATCCTCTAACCTAATCTCAATATCATCACTCTCTATCACACTGGTGGCCGTAAAAACCCTCTGGAAGTGTTCGTATCAATCCTTATTCATAATTGGGGGATTCACAAGACTGTTTCTGCCAAACGCCTCCAAAATCACGACCCAAAATTTCTTCGAGTCCTTGCTAATAATAGCGTGCAACAGAGGCTCCCAACTATTCTGCCAAGCCACTTTTTGCTTTTCTCTGTATAAGTTACACATGGATGCTCTCGCCTCAAAGTATTCTAGGGGTAGTTGGCCTAAACAAAGTTTCCTATATGCCTGATAGATAGAGCGGACTTGGGCCTTTGCTTCATAGCATTCTCTGTCAAACCATGTCCCAAGTCGGCGGGGTTTATTGTAGCCAGATTGTTGGTGATGGGATGATAACAGCTCTACAAGTTGGGTTATAAGGGAATCATAAGCCTGAATCAAATCTGCAGTCCTATTTGGTTCCTTAGCTAAATGTAAGAATTCTTCCAAGCATCGAGGCTCCAGGACCTCAGCCGCCTTTCGGGCCATTTTCTCGGACCAGCAAATCCTAGGAATACTATGAGATAATTCCCTTGATTCATCCCCTTGAATCTCAAGATCTGCAGCAGTGAAGGTTAAATTAAGGGACAAGGCCAATGGGAAGTGATCACTCTCGGGCCGGCCAATCACAGAGAATGCTCTCACCTCTTCCCAAAGCAATGATGAGATCATTATAAAATCAATTACACTACTTTCCCGGGCCAAAGCATAAGTATAATCCCCAGGAGTATCAAAGGGAGGTAAGCCATTTAAAATAACTAGGTTGAATCTCAATGTGAGGTGGGCAAGCTGAATGCCCGCCTCATTAATTTGTGTGTCTTTGGAGCATCTTAGGTTGAAAAAACATCCAGATGGTAGGTCGTCAATATTAATACCTATTTTGTCGGCCAATTCCGCCCCACTATGCCCTAGTCTTGCATTAAAATCTCTCTGGATGGGACTTCCTGTTCTAAACGATCCAAGAACTCATTTAAACACTCCCACTGCTGAAGCAAAGCCTCCTTATTCACTGCCAGAGGCCTCGCAGCACTCTTAGTTCTACACTGTAGGATGGGTCTGTATGACGGACCCTCATCACCAGAAGTGTTAGCAGAGTCTTCTGGTTCAGTAGTATCGTAATCAGCACCTCTATACGAATCTGCCCATTTAACCCTTCTGTCGCGATTGTAGTTAACTGCATTCCATTTATAAACATGATCCATGTTATAGTCCCTTCTGTCCCGTTCATATTTCTTGGTTTTAATTTCCACTGTGTGTTTTTCAAAAGACCTCAAAGTATCCTCAAGCTCTTTAAATTGTTTGTCATAAGTCTCCTTCTCAACACTATTCCTAATAACATCCTCAGTGCCCTTGATCTCTACAGATAACTTCTCAATGTCATTAGTGGCTTGTTCAGTAACCAGTAACATGAGATCCAGGGAACACTTATTCAGTATTGCCTCCCATTTTTTGCAAAAGGAATCATTATCAACAAAAAGAGCAGGTCCCTTTTGGACCCTAAGACCACGGGGAATCAAATTATCATTGCAATAATCACTAAGAAAAGCTGCATGAAGTGCCAAACGTGTCTTGCGTTTATGCATATTTTCCAAAGAAGCCCAGTCGGTCCCCTGATAGTGTGATGAACCCAAACCATGTTTAGGAGCATGTGCTAAAATGCGACTCCTATCTTCTTCAGTAAAAGCGAATCTACTAGATGGATGCGTCATATCAACTACAAACAGTAAATATAAATTCGATAAGCAGCAGTAATAAATACTATTAGAAAACAAGCACTGCACTCAAACGCAAACAAAACAAATATATAGATATAACTACTGGTATATTTTAACAATTCAATAAACCATAATCACAACTCATGTCATTATCACTCTATTTTACAGACATCAATGAAACTTATTAACAGTAGCTATTAAAGCCAAAAGAATGAATAACACAGCTGAATCCAACGAAGACTCCGGATTGTATTCTTCGTTTCGATAAATTTTTGTCAGAAGACTTAAAAATGAAAGACATTGAAAGACATGTCCTTCATTTTTAAGTCTTCTGACAAAGATTTATCGAAACGAAGAATACAATCCGGAGTCTTCGTTGGATTCAGCTGTGTTATTCATTCTTTTGGCTTTAATAGCTACTGTTAATAAGTTTCATTGATGTCTGTAAAATAGAGTGATAATGACATGAGTTGTGATTATGGTTTATTGAATTGTTAAAATATACCAGTAGTTATATCTATATATTTGTTTTGTTTGTGTTTGAGTGCAGTGCTTGTTTTCTAATAGTATTTATTACTGCTGCTTATCGAATTTATATTTACTGAACTCACCACAATGTCATGCAGCTTGGAGAAGGCATTTAAAAAGACTGCAATCCCTTTAAATGCCCCTTAAATTCAGTTATCCAGTGGCCCTGAAAATCCCAAATATTTCCAATATTTTCAGGGCTTGGCCATTTCGGATATCTGAAATGCAGCTCCATTCAGTAACCGGCTTTAAAAATACCTGGAAAATACCAATAAGACATTTTGGGGGTATTTTTTCAGCTTGGTTTAAGCTGAATGCACACCCCTACTTGTTAGTCCATGGATATTGTCTTACTTCAGTGAGTCTGCGTATTGTATACAAAAATAGTACAATGGGTCATGCTGCAGACATAATTAAAGGAAAGGAATGCAGAGTTGGTCCATTTGAGTTTATTTTTAGAGTTTTAAGATGTTGCTTCACAGAAAATAGATTTACAGATATATTTGGTTTAGATTCCAGTCTATGTTAGAGGTATATAACACAGCCATATTTAACTGAGTGTCAAACTAGGCATGGTATTGACAGAGTTATATGTAAAATAGTTATATTTCAGATTGTTTTAAATGCCATGTTAACCAAACTCATACCCATACATGGTCTAAAAGGAATTGTTGGCTTTAAGAGGGAAACTAGACACTACAGGTGAAGAAGCTGAATGTTGGTCATGCTGATTTCCTATAAATTGGGTGGGGCAAGGGTGATTGAAAGAACAGCATGGATTTTCCCTCCCACAGTTTTACTCCCAGAAACTGCCACCCCCAACTCTTAACCTCCCAGTGGTACTCTGTAACCAGAAGTGACTGCTGATCAGAGGCAGATTTGCCCTTTCCGGGAAGGTCCCAGAGAGCTACTGCTTTGAAAGGCTGCTTGAATCTTGTCAGCAGCAAAGACCTCAATGGGTGTGAGTTCACCCCTCATCTCCCCACATTCTGGCACTGGATAGCTCAGATCCATCCAACAGCAGTGTAGGTGAAAACAATGGATAAACCACAGACATTCAGCTCAGCATGCTCTAGGACCATTTTAACAGCCCCGTCTACCCTTATTCCTGTGAGGAGTAAAATAGATAGGAGAAGTGGCTTGTAGAGGGAGTACAAGCATGGATGGCTTCAAGAGGGAATTAGATAAACACAAGTGGAGACCCGGAAGAAACTTGCGGGATGGTTATCCCATTCCTCACACCTTTGCTTTCTCCCTTCTCCGCCTACCTCTCTCACACTCTTTTTCCCTTCTGCCCCCCTTTCTTACTCCCTCTCTCTCCTCCATGTATGTTACTTCCTCTATCTTTCTGACCAGTCATCATTCTCTTTGTTTTTCTGCCTCCCCACTTCATCACTCTTTCTCTCTCTTTCTGCCTCCCACCTCAAATCCCACCCTCCCCAGGCTCCACCTCTCAAATGTCCAGGAATTTTCCAACCTGGAGTTGGCAACCCTATATCTTTCCCACCCAACAGTCAACCTACCTTTATCTGTCTTCAGCTTTCCATCTCCACCCCCCTCCCCCGCATCCTCTACCTAGGAAAATTCAGTCTTTCTCCACAGTGGGGACTAAAGCAGCTTATATTATTATTTCCACCTTGTTGTCTGCACAACAACCCTGTGAGGTTGGTTAGGCTGAAAGTATGTGACTGGTCCAAAATCTCCCAGTCAGCTTCCACCGCACAATGGGGATCTGAACCTGGATCTCACAGATCCCAATCTGAAGCTCTGTTACATCACACTGGCTTTCATAGGGTGGCTGCTGATGAACAGTCATGCAAATCTGGTGGTATCAAGTCACACAGCAGTTGCTGCCTAGGGATGCCAGCCTCCAGGTGGGACCTGAGGATCCCCTGGAGTCACTGATCATCTCCAGACTACAGAGATAACTTTCCATGGAGAAAATGGATGCTTTGGAGGGTGGGGTTTATGGCATTGTACCTCACTGAGGTCCCTGTCCTCCCCAGGTTCCACTCCCAAATCTCCAGGAGTTTCCCAGCCTGGATCTGCTGCTGGTGACCAGGGGTGGTACTTGGCAACCCTAGACTGCTGCCAGTAAAAATCCTGCTTTTTACTGACAGAAACAGTTAGATCCTCCCCCCACCTCCCCCGAACATTCTAATCTCCTCACAGTCTGATGTCTGGAGCTGATGCCATTTCAAAAGGTATTGGGGGGGAATTCAACGGTCCCTGAAGTTTTTTTTTAACTTTTCAGATTTTTCTGCAGACTGAGGAAGGCCCCTGACTATGTAGGAAAAGCTGTTGGGGGAGAGTGAGCTCTCATTTGGCAGATATAAGTATCCACACAGAAAAAAAACTCTCGGAATTAGAATATAGACAAGCATGAGGACCCGCAATACTCGTGGGGGATGGGGTGGGCAGGTGAGCCTCTCCCCCTCCCTCCCCCATCCTCCCTCCCCAAGCCATCCTCCCGGGAAGGAAAAAGACACATTAAGCAGAACATGCAATAAACCCCAAGGCTAGTAATAAATTACTGATAGAGACCCCAGGCCTGAACAATTAATGGCAGAGATTCTAACATCCTGCCCTCCTCAAGATGCCCCCCCCCCCGGGTTTATCAGGAAACTTTTTGTGAAATTCACGAAGCAACTTAGGAGCATGAACATTCTCAACAACAACCCACTCATTCTGTTCAGGCCCAAAATCCACCCACCGTATAAGATAATACAAGTGACCCCGTTTAAATTTACAGTCCAAAATGTCAGAAATTTCGAAATGCTGCTCCCCCCCTTCATCAGAGGAGGAGGAGGAGGAGGATCCGGTCTCCATGCGTTCGGCCCAGGATTCTTCTTCAGCAAGCTGAAATGGAAAACAGGGTGCACAGAACTCAATGATTTGGGCAGATCAAGTTCAAAAGTCACATCAGAGATTTTTTGGAACACTTTGTAGGGTCCTACATACTTCCACCCCAGCTTCCTGCTGGGTTGGAGCCCATGGATGTTTTTTGTTGACAAATACACAGAGTCCCCAGGTTGCAAATCCCATCCCCCAGCTCAACCCCGATCTGCATATTTTTTATAGTCCGCTTTGGCTTTGTCCAAGGTTTTAGCAATCAAAGGCTAAGAGTCCTGTAAATCAATCCACCACTGGGAAAACTCAGACGGTGGGGCTGTCGCAGGTTGAGGCAATGAAGGAAGAGGGTTCCCCTCGAACCCCCCTGTGCCCATGAATGGGGAAACACCCATGGAGGAATGCACTGCATTATTATAGCTATATTCGGCAAAAGGGAGGAGTTCCACCCAATTGTCCTGATGGTAATTAGTGTAACACCTAAGGAATTGTTCCAATACTTGATTCACATGCTCGGATTGTCCATCAGTCTCTGGATGATAACCCGAACCCAAGGCAGGTTCAATGTCCATCACCTGGAGAAGCTCCCACCAGAAGTTGGCAACGAACTGGCTCCCCCTATCGGAGACTATACGCTTCAGGAAAGCGTGTAGTCTGATCACGTGAACGAAGAACACCTTAGCCAATCCTTTAGCCGTGGGCAATTTCTTGAAAGGGACGAAATGTGCTTGCTTAGAAAACATGTCTACCACCACCCAAATGACCGTTTTCCCCTTGCTGGGTGGAAGGTTTGTTATAAAGTCCATAGAAATGTCTTCCCAGGGTCGGGAGGGGGTGGGCAAAGGATGCAAGAGCCCAGGAGGTTTCCCCCCCGCTTTTTGCACAGTAAACACACTTGGCACAAAGTGACATAGTCTGAAGTGTCCTTACGCATGCGTGGCCACCAAAATTGTCTTTGAATCAGATTCAGAGTCTTTAGAAATCCAAAGTGGCCAGACAGTTTAGATTCGTGACAAGCCCTAAGAATTTCTTTACGCAGTGAGCTTGGCACAATAAGTTTAGACCCATGGTACCAGCAGCCGTCTGACTGCCTATGGGTTTCAGGGTCACCATCCCACTCTCTCACTTCTTCGTCTGAATACTCTGCAGCGCACTTAACAGTCCATTGAGACGGCACCGGAGCCTTCTTGCCTTGACTCCGAGTGGTCACTGCCCCTCCCAACTGTTGCGGGGAAAACATGGAATCAAACACCTCTTCCCTACTGGATTCGTGTTGGGGCAATCTGGATAGGGCGTCTGCTAGGGAATTTGCCTTGCCTGGGAAGTGCTTCAGCACAAAATTGAACTTAGAGAAAAAATCAGCCCACCGAAGCTATTTGGTGTTAAGGGACCTTTGGGTGCGCAAAGCCTCTAGGTTTTTGTGGTCAGTCCAAATCTCAAATGGCTTTTGTGCTCCCTCCAGCCAGTGCCTCCAGGTGGAGAGGGCTAACCGAATGGCCACAGCCTCCTTGTCCCACACAGACCAGTGTCTCTCAGTTTCGTTAAATTTCTTTGAAATATAAGCTAAGGGGTGTAGGACGTCATCTGGCCCCTTCTGTAGGATCGCCCCCCCCCCCCATGGCCACATCTGAGGCATCAACATGAATTACAAATTCTTTGGTTTCATCTGGGTGGGCTAGAATGGGCTCAGAAGTAAATGACCGTTTCAACTCATCGAACGCTTTCTGACACTCCGCAGTCCAGCACAACCGTTCCCCAGGCTTCCCAGCCTCCGGCCCCTTCCCCTTGGTTTTTAACAGTTCAGTAAGGGGTAGAGTGATTGTAGCAAAGTCTTTGAGGAAGGTTCTATAGAAGTTGCAAAATCCTAACAGGCTTTGTAACTGTTTACGGGTGCGAGGGGCTTCCCATTGCACCACTGCCTCTACTTTGGCTAGATCCATCTCCAATCCCTGTTGGGAAATTCGATAACCCAGGAAGTCAATCTCAGTGCGGTGAAACTCACATTAGGAGAGCTTAGCATAAAGCCGGTGCTCTAGCAGTGTTGCCAACACCTCCCGCACCAATTTCACATGAGATTGCTTATCAGGGGAATAGATCAAGATATCATCTAAGTAACAAAGCACCCCCTTGAAAAGATGTTTATGTAACACTTAATTGATCAGGCTCATAAAAACTCTGGGTGCGCCAGCCAATCCGAACGGCATCACCAGGTATTCAAACTGGGCAAGTGGAGTGTTAAAGGCAGTCTTATATTCATCCCCTTCCCTTATGCACACCCGAAAATAAGCATCTCGTAGATCCAACTTTGAAAAAATCTTCCCCTTAGCCGCCTCTGCCAGAAGATCCTTAATAAGTGGGAGGGGGTAGGCGTTTGAAGCAGACACGGCATTCAGACTTCTATAGTCCGTACACAGTCTCAGACCCCCCATCCTTCTTTTTCCGAAACAAAACTGGAGCAGCAAACGGGGACTTGGCTGGACGGATAAAACCCCTCTCTAAGTTCTTGTCCAGAAAATGGCGGAGCTCCTCCCGCTCAGCAGGGCTCATGGAATATAACTTCCCTTTAGGCAACTTCTCCCCTGGCAGTAATTCAATAGCACAGTCTGTGAGTCTATGGGGGGGAAGTTCGTCTGCCTCCATCTCACTAAACACATCCGCCAAGTCCCTATACTCCACTGGGATCTTGACAGGGGTTAATGACATCGCTGCCGGGGTAGGGGGAGAGGGTGGCCCCATTCCCCAAGCGCCATCCCATTTGTGCTGGCCACATTTGGGATCAATCCAGGAAATCTTCCCCTCACTCCATTTTATGCAGGGGTCGTGTGAGCTTAACCAGGGACTCCCCAGCACCATGGGGAACTGGGTATTAGGCATGATTACAAAAGCCCTCTTCTCCAAGTGATCTCCCATCCCTACAATTAAGAGTTCAGTCTCTGCCACACACGCCTCCTTCATCTCCGATCCATCCATCTGGGTAAACTGTAAAGGTTCCCCCAGCGAGTTCACTTTGGGCCCCAATCCCTCCACCACTTATCAAGTCTCTGGCACACCCTGAGTCTATGAGAGCATGCACCCGGACATGGGTCCCCCTGCTAGGAACTATCACAGTCACGACCATATAAAGTAAGGGGCCAGGGATGCTCACCAGTGGTGGCACATTGGGTGATGAGACCTGCAGCTCTGCGCCTTTTACTGCAGGTCTTTGAAGTTTCCCGCCGGCTGTGTTGCAGTCAGCTCCAGCTCCGCCTGAGAAGCCGGCTCGCTCATTGCCCCTTCCAGCTGTAATGCCCGGGGTTTAAATGTTGACTTGCCAGGTCTGGGTGTACCTCCCACCAGAGGGATCGAAGTCTTCAGGGTCTTGGGTCCCCCCCCCCGTGGGCACGCCAAGGCGAAATGGCCGCTCTCCATGCATTTCATGCACAGACCTTGCTTGAAGCGGGAGTCACGTAGTTCCTGCAGGGCCATCTTAAACTTTGACTTCAGGGCAGGCTTGGTCGTGTGAGGGGTGGAAGATCCCAGCTTGATCAGAGTGAAGCGCTCTTCCACATCCGCTGCCACCCGCATCCATGCCACGAGGGATCCCGGAAGATCATTCCGGAGAATCGTCTCGTAGATCTCTGGATTCAGCCCCTTCCGGTATTTCTCGATGAATAAGTCTTGCGACCACCCCTGCACTTTGGCAGCAATTCTACAGAATTGATCGGTATACTCCCTCATGGAGGAGCGGCCCTGAACCAGTTTGTGCAGTTGATTCCGAGCCTTCTCCTCTCCCAGAGGGTCTTCATAATGCTGCCTTAGAGCCCACATAAAATTATTTACAGTTCGTAGCTCAGGCCCAGGGGGGTTATGCAGACTTACATACCAGTCGCTGGTGGTATTCCTCAGCTTCGAACCGATGTACCCCACTCTCTCATGCTCGAACAGGTAGAGGTGGCCCCACGCAGCCAGGAACCTCTCGATCTCGATTATGAAGAACCGGAGCTTTTTGGGGTCCCCATCAAACGTTGCGGTCAAGGGGTCATTCAGGGCTTGGTGGAGCATTCGATCCCTGGGGAGAGGGGTCAAAGGACCTGGCTGGGGGGTGCCCGCTGGAGGCACCACTGGGGGCACGGGCACTACAGGAGCCGCATCCGCTCCCCCGGCACCTGTCCAGGAGGTTGCATCCTGGCTCCCCTCGCAGCTTGCACTGGCCCCACACCGGCCCCCACTCCTGCCACTGCTGCTCACATCAACTGCTGTTGCATCTCTAGCACGGCCTCCCTCAGCTCCACTGCTATACAGTCGTGCATCTCACCAAACCTCCAGTCCAGCATCTGGCTGAGGTCTTCCGGGCCCGGCTCCGGGCCCCTAGGCAGGAGTCGCTCCTCTTCCAGGAGACTCAGCCACCAATTATCTGGTCGACGAGGGAAAAACCGCTCCTCGTCTTGCAAACTCAGCCGACCAATTTCCGAATGGTCACCGCTGAATCGTACTCGGGCCCCTTTCCGATCATGGATCCATGACTCAGAGGTGGCAGCTCCAAATGTGGCCCACGAGTACCGCGGGGAGGGTGGCCAACCCCCCCTGCCCCCGGCCGCAGGAACGTGAATAAGTTCTGGCCTGTCGTCCCCAGCACCAACAGCTCGCACGGTTCACTGGGAGCTGTAGTGACCGGGACTTCTTCAGTGGTAACGGGAATTGTCCCATCATCTGACATGGTCAGGTATGAGAGGTCCCGTTAATGGGATCTCTAACAATCTGTGAGGCTTCTGAGTCGAATCAATAAGCCAGGCTTTTGATGAAGCAAAAAGTCCTTTTATTCTTAATGATGGTTCAGGTACTCAATGTTTGTTAGAGATACTTGGTTACAGGCAACAGGGATTAATATACCCAACACAGTCAGGTAAGAGCAAGCGAAGGGCCAATCAGAACAAATACAAAAAAGCACGAAAACCCCCAACCGTTGGTTCTCACAGAAAAGGCACAAAAGCACTAAAAATTCCCCCCATGCCCCTTAGTGACCTCTACTTGTGATTCACAGGCCAGGCACCTGGCTAGAAACAGTTCAACAGTTCTCCAAGGTTACAAAAGCAAGATAAAACATTCTAGGCTCCAGAGAGAAAAAGGGAGGTGATGAGGAGAGATAGCCAGACTGTTTATGTGATGCGGTGGAATGCGGCAAGCCATCCTCCCGGGAAGGAAAAAGACACATTAAGCAGAACATGCAATAAACCCCAAGGCTAGTCATAAATTACTGATAGAGACCCCAGGCCTGAACAATTAATGTCAGAGATTCTGACAGCTAGCCTCTAGATGTGTTGGGGCTGCAGTGACTCAAGTGGTTAAGACACTGAACTGTGGACCGGAAGGTTGGTAGTTCAGCAGTTTGAGACCTGAGTACTGCATGATGGAGTGAGCTCCAATATCTGGTCCCAGCTCCTGCCAACCTAGCAGTTCGAAAACAAGAAATTGCAAGTAGATAGATAGGTACTGCTTTGGTGGGAAGGTAACAGCATTCTGTGTGCCTTGGTGTTTAGTTATGCCAGCCACATGACCACGGAAACATCTTTGGACAGCACTGGCTCTTCAGCTTGGAAATGGAGATGAGCACCCCATCTCTAGAGTCGGATTCGACTGGCTTTCAAGCAAGGGAAACCTTTACCTTTACTAGATGTGTTATCTACAGTGCTTTTCTTGACTTCTGCACTCACAGAAAAAAAGAAGGCAGAATGGTTCAAGTCTTATCTATGTTATCTGCAAAAGATCCAGGTCCTTGTTTAACCCATGAGGAAGCAAAGTATCCATTCTCAAAATCCATTGATCCTCTTTTCTAAGTAGTTCATCACTGTGGCTAGGTAGGTTCTGACTGACACAGAATGACACACCTGTGTGATGATTATAAATTCAGGTGGGTAGCCATGTTTTAAACCCATTTTGGTCTGAAGCAATAGAACAAAATCTGTTTTGGTCTGCAGTAGAACAAAGTTCAAGTCCAGTGACACTGTTAAGACCAACAAAGTGTAATTCTGGGTATAAGCTTTTGTGTGTGCAAACTTTGTTCTATGGTCTATCAAGTGATTAACCAGGGGAGCACCTGCTTTTTTAAGGGAGAGGTTACTTTTATGTTCTGCAATATGATTTTTTTAGCATGTGCTCCTCTGATTAAACAATTTAAATGTTTAGGGTCTTTCTAGTATTCTATCAATAAATGTTCACTTTCCCACTGCATTTATAAGCATTTGTCTTTTCCTTCTTTCCTCTCAGTGTGCATTAGGACATCTGTAATTGGTAATGTGCAGCCTCTTTTAGTCACTCAAGCTTTTAGTTTTGGGATCCTCTTGAATCTGATGATTTATTTGGATGACCAAGACAGAGTAGCTGCCAAATGGGGGGGGGGGGGTTGAGGGGTGTGTGCTCCACCTACCAAGGAGGCTTCAGTTTTTGCTGTTGTTGTTGGGGCTCTATGATGGATCTTGCATACTTTTGTATGAGAGACCATGGTAATATGCTCTATATAGAGCTGCCTTTGGTGACTGTTAAGAAGCTTCAACTGGTGCAAAGCACAGCCTCCTGAAGTTGGCACATTACTGCCAGCATCTCTGCTGAGCACACTTTAGTATTTCAGGCGAGGTATAATATAAAGTACTGGGTCCAGAAATGCGTTGCAGTGAAATCAGCTCATAAGTTTATAGATGGTACAAATCACAACTGGAAAACAGGGCTCAGGGGGTCTGCTTAAATGTCCATCTAAACTGCACCCCTGGCCTCGCCCAATCTCCCTGATAGAGTTAATTAATTGGGGCTGGTGCTGGAGGGATGTCGAGGTGTGTGTCAGCTGATGTGCTTGGCCAGGGAAACTGGTGTGGATGTCTCGCATTCTCCTTCTCTGTCTTGCTTAGGAGTGGGGGTTTCATCCTTGCTCTCCTCTGGTGCATTGGTTGCTGTGGTCTGGAGCTGGTGGTTCAGTTTATTTATTTATTTATTTATTTATTGCATTTCTATCCCACCTTTCCAGCGAACTGACTCAAGGCGGCTCACAACATAAACATAAACACCGAAATGGTTTACAATTTAAAATCATAAATACACAACATTAAAAAACGACTAACATAGCCGTACTGGCGGCATCTACATGCTCCTGGAGAGTAGCAGCAACAAAAGGTTTGGCCTGTGGAACCAGGGCGATGTTGTCCTGCCATCTCCCCGGTGGTGGCTCCTATTCAAAAGCCTGGCGGAAGAGCTCCGTCTTGCAGTCCCTGTGGAACTGTAACAAATCCCGCAGGGCCCTGATGTCGTCTGGGAGCTCATTCCACCAGTATGGGGCCGCCACTGAGAAAGCCCTAGCCCTGGTACAGGCCAGCCGCGCATCCCTCGGACCGGGAATAGTCAAGCGATGCTGGGTGCTTGACCTCAGTGCCCTCTGGGGCACATATGGGGAAAGGCGGTCCCTCAAGTAGGCAGGCCCCTGACCATATAGGGCTTTAGAGGTCAACACCAACACCTTGAACCGGATCCGGTATGCTATAGGCAGCCAGTGCAGCAGCCGCAGCACAGGCCGGATATGGTCACCCATAGGGAGGCCCATCAATAACCTGGCTGCGGCATTCTGCACTAGCTGCAGCCTCCGGATCCGAAACAAGGGTAGCCCCAAGTAGAAAGTGTTACAGTGGTCTAATCTTGAGGTGACCATAGCATGGATCACTGTAGCTAGGTCATCACGTTCGAGGAAGGGAAACAATTGCCTAATCAGCCGAAGATGGTAAAAGGCTGCCTTGGCAGTGGCTGCTACCTGGGCCTCCATTGATAAGGAGGCATCCAGGAGCACTCCCAGACTCCTGACCCTCGGCGCTGGCACCAATGGCACCCCCTCGAAGGACAGGAGTGGGGTCCCTATCCCCGGCCCGCTCTGACTCAAGCACAGGACCTCCGTCTTTGTTGGATTCAGTTTCAGCCGACTCAGTCTGAGCCAGTCCGCTACATCTTGAAGCGTCCGCCCCAAGTTATCTGCGGTAGAGCCGGACCGACCACCCAGCAACAGATACAGCTGAGTGTCATCTGCATATTGATGGCACCCAAGCCCATGCCTCCGGACAATCTGGGCAAGGGAGCGCATATAGATGTTAAATAACATTGGGGACAACACCGCCCCTTGAGGCACTCCACATACCAGTGGGTACCTCTGGGAGGTCTGTTCCCCGAGCGCAACCCTCTGTCCCCGATCCTGGAGAAAAGAAGCAAGCCACTGTAAAGCAAGCCCCTGTATCCCCGAGTCGGCAAGGCGGTCGATCAGCAGCTGGTGGTCGACCATATAGAACGCGGCCGACAGATCTAACAACACCAGCGCCACCATACCGCCCTGATCCAGATGTCTTCGGAGGTCATCCGTGAGGGCGACCAGTACCGTCTCCATCCCATGACCTGGCTGGAAGCCAGACTGAAACGGATCCAGCATGGAAGTGTCATCCATAAAGCCCTGCAACTAACGCCACCGCCCTCTCCCATACCTTACTCAAATAGGGAAGGTTGGACACCGGCCGATAGTTGGCCAATACGGCCGGGTCCAGAGATGGTTTTTTCAGGAGGGGGCAGACCATCGCATCCTTGAGTGCTCCCAGGAATAGCCCCTCAGCGAAGGACTTGTTGATAATCTCCCGGAGAGCACCTCATAGCCCCTCACGGCCAGATTTTATAAGCCAAGAGGGGCACGGATCAAGGTTGCACGTGGTTGGACACACAGCTGAGAGCAATCTGTCAACTTTGTCCAGGCTGAGAGGACTGAAATGATCCAGAATAGAACCAGAAGACGTGCATGGGGCCTCGAGTTCACTCACTGTCTCAACTGTGGCCGGGAGGTCCTGGCGGAGTAGCAGGATTTTATCTGCAAAATAGCTCGCAAATGCCTCACAGCTGATATCCAATTCCCTAACATTTGGTCTGCCCTGTGGCAGTACAGTTAAAGACCGAATTGTTCTAAATAATTGCACCGGGCAAGAGCTTGCAGATGCAACCTCGGCCGCGTAGAATTGCCTCTTCGCGGCTTTGACTGCCACCTCATAGGATCTCATAAACATCCTATAAGATGCTCTTGATGCTCCTTCACGGGCTCGCCGCCTCCGTCTCTCTAGTCGTCTAAGTCCTCGCTTCATCAGCCTCAGCTCCTCGGTAAACCAAGGAGCTAGCTTAGAGCGAGGGCGCAGAGGACGTCGGGGGGCGATCTCGTCGATGGCCTTCGTGAGCCGGACATGCCAGTCCTCGACCAGCTCATCCAACGAGCTGCCAGGGGGCAAGGGATCCCGCAGAGCCGCCAGGAGCCGCTGGGGGTCCATCAGGCTCTGCGGGCGAGCCAAAATACGCTCGCCGCCCAAACAGAGTCGGGGAGCCACCATCAAACGGGCCTTCAGGGCATAGTGGTCAGACCATGGCACCACCGTAGCAGTGATCTGATCCACTGTAACCCCCGCCGCAAAGATCAGATTGAGCGTGTGCCCGGCCTGGTGCGTAGGAGTTGTTACAAGTTGGGTGAGTCCTAGTGCCGCCATGGATGACACCAGGTCCGTCGCCAGTATAGAGGCCAGATCATCAGCATGGACATTGAAGTCACCCAGGACTATCAGCCTCGGGTGCTCCAATGCCCAGCCAGACACGGCCTCCACCAGCGAAGGCAGGCTGCTGGCTGGTGCGTTAGGCAGCTGGTACACCAGCCAGATAGCCAAACTCTCCCTAGCTTCCCACACCAGACCGGAGCATTCAATGCCCGTGAGCTTCAGTGGCGGGAGCTCTCTGAAGGAGAAAGCCTCCCGAATGAGCAGTGCCACTCCTCCTCCCCGGCCCTCAGTCCGTGATTGGTAAAGGACCGCAAACCCGGGTGGAGCTAACTGGGAAAGGGCTACTGTTTCCCCTTCTCGCACCCAGGTCTCGGTCACACATGCCAGGTCTGTACCTTGCTCCAAAAGAAAATCCCTTAGAGTTTCGGTCTTGTTGTTAATAGACCTGGCATTACACAATACCAATGACGTAGGAGGGTCTTGCCCAGCCCCACTGCCTGTCACTCTTGGGATGGGATGCAGGCTGGAAGAAGGCCGAGCTTCTCTATTCTCCACCTCCTTCCCTTAATTCCTGGCCTGCTCCCACCGCTATACTTCCCCCGCCCCCGGAGCACTGGAATTCCCGGTCAAGCTGTTATCTGCTCTGGCGGCCTTCACACTGCTGACATAGGTCACAGGCCAAGCCAAGGTTTATCAACTGTTGCCAAGAAGTACCAATCACCAGAGCAACTCCCTCCCTAGAATTAAAATTTAACATTCCCATTCCAGCAGCATGGATAAAAGGCTAGCATCTAATTTAAAACAAGCAAACTACTAACTAGCACACTGTCCTCCCCCGACCTCTTTTCTTGTTGGGCCACAACAAGACTACTTACTATCTACACTATTCTACTACAAACTAAATAATATAGGGCAGAGACAATACCTAGCCTAAAACTACCTAGCCTAACTAATCTACAATTAAAATCCCCAGAAAAATGAGGAAGTGCCCGAAGCACTTCCCAACTGTAGTCCAGCTAGTCTTAAACTGACAATGGTGTCCTAATCGGCTGTGATCACTTAGGGCTGATCTCTCCATCCACGAGTCCTCGAACCCAGAGGCGAAGAAGGAGGAAACAGAACCAGTCACTAATGAAGGTGATGATGGTAATGATGACCGGGGAGGGAAGGAGAGGGCCACTGTGGTGGTACTGATATTATTCCTGGTGGACAGGTGAACCAGCAGTCCCAACAGCATTAATGCAGTAATCCTCAATGCTATTCCAGTTGGTTCAGTTAGGGGGCAGTTCACAGTTCGATAAAAACCAAGTCCTGCTCCCCTATAGGACAGCCTTAATAAACCCCGCCATTTCCACAGCCACAACAGATGTTCCAGGCTTATCTCAGCCAGGGCTCCTGCAACAGCCTGACTCTCCAGCAGTAATCGGCGACTGTCTCACTCAGTCACTCAACTGCTAAGCTCCCCCGGCCCCTCGCTGCACTTGGCTCACAGCAAACTGTGACCGCAAACAGTGACTGCGATGGGCTTCGACAGCCCCCCTCCGCTGCTTCAAAGGATCTCCGCCGCCTCGAGGGATCTCCACCAGAGCTGCCACAGGCCTCAGCGTTTCCACAATCAGGCCTCAGCATTGCCACGGCTCTCCGTGTCTCCCGGCACTCACTCCTGGCTCTAGGCCTCCACAGGCCTCCGCCGTCCCCCGGTATCTCTCAGCGATGTCTCCCAGCGACTCTCGACTCCCCACGTCGCTGGAGCGTCTTCCTGATTTTACAGCCGGTTTACAGCCGATTTTACAACCACTAGATATTTACAACCACTAAAGCTGGCAAGTCAGGAAGGTGGAAACAAACTCCTCCCGCTACTGCTGGTAACAAAATCCCAATTAATTCTGGCTTTTTTGGAGTAAAAAACACCCATTTTCAGCGGAGCTAAACTTCAGAGCTCTACGCTGGCTGCCATCTTAGCTTAGCAGTTGGTCGATGTGCCTTCTTCCCCCAAGACCTCATAGGATAGGGGCACTGTCACCCACACTATCCAGCCTGGCAGCCAGGCGGGACCCTTTGCAAAGTTCTTTACAAAGACGGGGTCCTCCGGGAAGAACCTCCATGGAGCCTTTTGCTGCTCTGGGGCCGTGCTATGTTTTGGGGTGTGGTCTGGGTGTAGGCAGTCCAACCTGGTTGTGATCCACCTACCCATTAGTAGTTCTGCAGGGCTGCGCCTGGTCATGGTGTGTGGGGTTGTCCTTTGGTTGAACAGGAATGCTGCCAGTTTGTAGTTCCAGTCACCTTTGTCCATGTGACACAGGGCTTTGGCTGTGCACACCATGCATTCAGCCTGGCTGTTTGTGGCTGGGTGGAACAGGGTGGAATGGATGTGCCAGATCCTGTAGTAGACCACAAACTCCCAGAACTCCCCTGATGTGAAGGCCGAGCCGTTGTTTGTCACGAGTGTGTTGGGGATGCCGTGGGAGCTGAATATGTGCCACATGGCACGAATGGCGGCCTGTGATGAAGTGGAGAACACTGACACCACTGTAACTGTCTACTAATATAAAAAACATTTGACCCTAGAATGGTCCCGCAAAGTCCAGGTGGAGCCTGGCCCACAGCTTGTGGGATGACTCCCAGGGTTGTACCGGTGCCTGGGGCGGGTCTGGCCGTGATTCCTGGCACTTCTGGCACCGCCTGACTTGCTCCTCAATCTCCCTCTCTAGCCTGGGCCACCAGACATAGCTTCAGGCCAGGGCTTTCATCCATGATTCTCATGGAATGCGGCGAGCACCCATTTGCATAGTGGTTTGGAGACAACTACCCAACTGCCCCAGAGCACACACCCCTTGTGCACCAATAGTTCACTGCACTGAGTTGTGAAGGCAGCAAAGTCGGACCCTGGGCTACTGGGCCACCCCATTCCCACCCAGTCCAAGACCCAGGACAAGGTGCAATCTCGTGCGGTGTGGTGGATGATGTCCTTCACCTGGATGGGCCGATCCAGTAGCTCTTCGAGCAGGGTGACATGATGGGCTGGCACTGGGTCCGGGTTGCAGGATGGGAGCGGCAGGCAGCTGAGGGCATCCGCATGGCCCATGGCTTTCCCTGGGCAGTGGACCAGCTTGTACTGGTAACTGGCCATAAAGATCAACCAATGGAGCACCCTTGTGGAGAGCATCTGGGGGGTTTGGTGGTTGGGCGCGAGGAGGCCCAGGAGAGGCTTGTGGTCCATTGCAGTCATAAAGGGGTGACTGTCATGGAATTTTTTAATTCCCACCACGATTGCTAGAGCTTCCTTGTCTATCTGTGTGTAGTTGCACTCTACCGCAAACAGGGTGTGGGAGTAGTATGTGATGGGGACCTCCCTCCCATCTGCTAGGTGGTGCCCCAGGACAGCCCCCACCCCATATGGTGAAGTATCGCACGCGATAACTACTGGGAGTGACTCGTCAAAATATGCCAGGACCGCATTTGACATTAAGAGTCCCTTGATGGCCTGGAAAGCTGCTGCTTGGTGGGGACCCCAGGCCCAAGGGGTGTGCTTGTTGAGGAGTCAGTGGAGGGGTTCTGCTGTGGCCACCTTGTGGGGAAGGAAGGCATGATAGAAGTTGAAGAGTCCTAAGAATGCTTGGAGCTCCACCTTAGACGTCAGTGTGGGAGCCTCAGCAATGGCATGGATCTTGTCAGTGGTCGGATGGATTCCCTGCACATCTACGGTGAAACCCAGGAACTCCACAGATGGGACCCCCAGCAAGCATTTCTCCCTCTTTACCTTCAGGCCCGTGTCATTGAAGCACTGTAAGATGGGTTGTAGCCAAGTTGCAAAGATCTTGGTGTCTCGTCAACAGCTGGACCCCGGGGATACCTTTGAGCAAACAATCCATTAGATTCTGGAAAATCCCCAGGATGATGCTGAACCCAAATTGCAAACACCGTACCTTGAATGCCCCTCTGTGTGTTATGATTGTTTGGGCTTCGGTGGTGCCGTCGTCCACTGGGAGCTGCTGGTATGCCTGTGCCAGGTCCAGCTTCCCAAACACCTTGGCCCCTGTCAGTGAAGCAAGGACATGGCTGATCACTGGCACTGGATAAGCATGGTCTTGGAGGGCCTTGTTAATAGTGCACTTATAGTCTGCACAAATTTGAACGTTCCTGTTCGGCTTCATTGAGGTCACAATAGGGGTTTCTCACTGAGCATGACGGACCAGCTCTAGGATGTGAGGCTTCTGTCTATACAGCAAAAGATCAGACCTTTGTTGTTGAAGCAAAATTCTTTATTGTTCAAATACTGCAAACAGGTTCTCGAATGTTTGTTAGAGATGCTTAATGGAATACAGACAGTGCTAATATACTCTCAGGCTTTCAATTGAACCCCGGTCCTAAGCCAATCAGGGCAGGAGGGTAAACGCGGGGAAAAGTATAAGGGACCGTTGAGGTTCCCACAGCAAGGTGAGAAAGTTATAAATTCCCCTCTTGATCTGAGTGACCCACATGTGTGAACCTAGGCACAACATCTCCAGGCACCCGGCCATAAAGAACTCTCAAGGTTTTAACAACAAGATAACATACACTGGCCCGGAAAAAGGGAGGAGGGAATGCAAGGGAGTAACCACCATTTGTTTAGAGATGACACCCAGGAATGTGGGTCGCCATCTCCCGCCTAGACATTGCAACATAAACCAGAGCAACTAATATACTTCAAAGCGACATTTATAGCTGTCAGGAGGGAGGGGGAATAAGACAGATAAGGGGCACAAGCGAGGGTCTGTGAAAACAAAGGAATCGAAAACAAAATACAGAGAAGTACAGAGGCATCATTGTCAGATCCTGACATAGGACCCCTTGGTCAACCAGCTGGTCTAGCTCCCTATCTATCTTGGGATGGACCACCGGGGGGTTCACCTGGCCGTCATGCAGATTGGACGGACTGTGAGGTCTAGGTCTAGGGACACTGGGGGCCCATATATTTGCCCAACATGCCATTGAAAATGGCTGGGAACTCATTGCAGACCAATTGGAAGCCTGTGCTGTGGAGGTGGTTCATCCCTGTTACCCCCAGTCCCAAAGGCCCAAACCAAGACAGTCCCAGTAAGCTGGAAAGCTTGCCCTCCACCACCAGGAGGTCCAATTGTCCATCAAAATCCTTGTATTGGACTCAGAACTTGCCCCACCCCTTGATCGCCACTGGGTTCTTTTGGAAATCCCATAGCTTAAGTCCCATTGGCTTCTGTAACAGCCCCCCCCCCCCGCGGACAGAGTCTATGAAGGGTGTCCACTGAAATTATGGAGAACGCGGACCCCGTGTCCAGTTCCATTTTGCAGGAGGACCGTTCTACCATAATGGGGACAAGGATTTTGTTTGGGGTGTCCCGAGGAAGGATCAGCAGGTTGCCTCTCAGAAATGGCAGCTCCAGCGGTCGTGTGGATCCCTGCAGCTGGCACATGATGTAGGTGCGTTGGTGCACGGGCTGGTTTGCGCTGATGCGGCAGCTGGGCATGGCGGTCCTCGCCCATCCAAGTCTGCAAAGCTGAAGGACTTCTCCTTGTCTGATGTCGCAGGGCTGCTGGTGGTCACCAAGTGGTGCATCGTGGATCCTTGGTGATCCTTTTGCGCTTTCTCAAAGGTGGCTGCTGCTTTGCAAGCAGAATCAAGTTTTAGTTCCTCGATGGCCACGAGCTTTCAGCAGAGCTTCGGCTCATGGACTCCCCAGACGAAGTGGGTCAGGAGGGTGTCCTCGACTGACGGGAACTTGCACCCCACTGCCAGGCGCCGGAGGTCAGCCATGAAGTCTGCTGCAGACTCACTGGTCTTCTGGGATCGAGTGCGGAAGTCCATTCGTAGTGCCATTTTAGATGGTTTGGGCGTGAAATACTTCGTGAGCACGGTGAGCAGCTTATCATAGGATGAGTCGTCCAGCGTCTTGGGTGCAATTAGGCTTTGCACTAGGCGGATCATGGAAATGCCACAGGAGCTGATGAACCAGGCTTTCTTCTTTCCTCCATCGGCTGTGTCATGGACCAGGAAAAAGTACTTTAATTGTTCGACCCAGGCTTCCCATAGCTCAGGGTGAGCGGGATTGAATGTGGTGAGCTGTCCTGAAGTGGCAGCCATAACTCCGGAGAGATGTGGTGAGGGATGTCCTGTGGGGCAGTTGGTGGTGCTGGAGCCTGGCATTGCTCGGGTGCCAGAGGATCGGTGCTCGATGCGATGCTGCAGTCAGAGTCAGTGTCACTGATCAGAATCCCATCCTCATTGCCAGTATAAAGTACTGGGTCCAGAGATGCATTGTGGTGAAATCAGCTCATAAGTTTATTGATGGTACAAATCACGACTGGAGAATGGGGCTCGGGGGGTCTGCTTAAATGTCCGTCTAACCCGCACCCCCTGTCACGGGCTGGTGCCAGTCGGTCAGGAGCCAAGTCGAAGTCCGAGACAATCCAAGGTCAAGCCAAATCAGGAACGAATTACCAAGTCCAAAACACAAGCTGAAAGCACAGTCAGTCCAAGCCAAGGTCAGAGAGGGAAACTCACGAGCAAACCAGTCCATGGCGTCAACCAAAAGCCGGTCAAACAGAGCCAAAGTCACGAGCCAGGGGGTCCAGAATCAAGCCAAAGTCAGACAGAGCTGGAGTCACGAGCCAGAAGGTCCAGAATCAGGTTTAGCTGATGCGAGCCGAGCGGGTGCAGAGCTTAGCCAGAATGACTTGATGCTAGCACAAGTTGTTGGTCTTTGTGCTGTGCCTAAATACCCAGCCACTTCCTGTGCTTGTTAGCAGCTGGCTAACTATGAGGTCCCGGCTCCCTCTAAAACTCAGGGCTGAGTGATCTGCGACTACACATGCGTGCCTCTTTTCTCCTAGCAGCTAAGTCTTGCCTGAATGGTGACCTTAGCCGTTCCACCCGAGGAGGTGAATCAGGTGGGCTTGAGCTTGGCAGTGGCTCAGCTGATGCTGGGGTAATGCCCTGAGAGGTGCTTGCTTGAGCCTCCTCTGGTTCAGGTGGAGGCTCCTCTGGAGCTGGGGACTGATCCTCCACCGCACTTAGGTCCGCAGGAGGCAGGTCTTCAGAGGCACTCTTGACACTATCCCCCCCGAAAGGGCCGGGTTTGGTTGGGTAGTCCGTATGGAACTGGCAGATGAGGTCCGGGGAATGGAGATGGCATACTGGTTCCCAGGACTGATCCTCGGGCCCGTAGCCCTCCCAATCCACCAAATACTGGAGGGTGCCGTGATGGAGATGCGAGTCCAGGATCTGTCGTACCTCGTACTCCTCCTGGTTATCCACGAGTACAGGTGGTGGTGGTGCAGGAGGTGTGGGATGCAGGGGGTCTGGAGGCACGGCGTGGACCAGCAGGGAGCAGTGGAACATGG
Source organism: Lepidodactylus listeri (assembly GCA_029233225.1). NCBI lineage: Eukaryota > Metazoa > Chordata > Lepidosauria > Squamata > Gekkonidae > Lepidodactylus > Lepidodactylus listeri. Next base: position 3,661,535 of record JARCFY010000011.1, read on the forward strand.
GGTGGATCTGCAGGTGCGCCGGTAACTGGAGTCGGAAAGTGACGGGGTTAATCTGGGCTTCAATGGGGTAGGGTCCGATGAATTGGGCATCCAGCTTGGGGGACCGGCCTGATCGCTGCAAATACCGGGTCAACAACCAGACGCGATCTCTGACCCTTAATGGAGGTCCTTCTTGCCATTTTCAATCAGTGGCTTGTTTGTAGGTGTCCTTGGCCTGATGCAGTTGGTCCTTTAGCAGAGCCTGTAGAGTGTGGAGTTCCTGAAGGTGCGCATCAGCAGTGGGGACCTGGGTCGGTGGGCGTACTGCCGAGAAGTAGCGAGGGTGGTACCCATAGATGGTGGCGAGTGGGTGGTTTGTATGGAGGAATGGATGGCATTGTTGTAGGCGAACTCTGCCACTGCCAGCAAGCCCGACCAGTTGTTCTGCTGGTAGCAAGCGTAACACCTTAAGTACTGCTCCAAGGTAGCATTCGTGTGCTCAGTCTGGCCGTCAGTTTGTGGGTGACTGGAGTGCAAGGCTTGCCAGAACCGAGAGAACTGGGGTCAGCGGTCTGAAATCACATGGGCCAGGAGACCGTGTAGCCAGAAGATGTTCTGTATGTACAGGTGGGCGGTCTCTTGGGCAGACGGGAGCTTGGGACAGGGAATGAAATGTGCCATTTTGGTAAACAGGTCTACCACCACCAAGATGCAGGTAAGGCCATGAGACCAGGGAAGTTCGGAGATAAAGTCCATCGAGATGGTATTCCACAGCCCTGCAGGCATGGGTAGCAGGTGTAGCAGCCCAGACGGCTTGGCAGGAACGTCCTTGGCACGTCTGCACACTTCACACGAGGTGACGTACCGGCTTACATCCTAGTGGATCCGTGGCCACCTAAATTCCCTCATGAGTAAGTGCAGGGTCTTGTGGAGTCCAAAGTGCCCAGCGGGTGGGACGTCATGGGACAGATGGAGAACCTGTGACCGCAGAGGCCCCGGTGGCACGTATACACAGTCGCGGTGCAACAGCAGTCCATTGCATGTGGTGAAGTCTGAGGTTAGTCCCTGTTGCAGTTCCTGCAGATGCTGCTGTGCCCAAGGGTCTGATGCCTGACTGTCCCGAAGGTCCTTGGTGAGCGGGGCTGAAACAGTGGTGGCGGCAGCAAACAACAAGGGTGGCAAGATGGACGTAGCACGGGTTTTCTTGGTTGCAGCCAGTGCATATTCCGGTTTGCGTGAGAGAGCGTCCGCTTTTTGGTTCTGGGCGTGGGGGACGTAAGTTATTTTGAAGTTGAACCGGGAGAAGAACAAGGACCAGTGAATTTGTCTCTTGTTCAGATTTTGGATTGTCTGAAGGTGCTCCAGGTTTCGGTGGTCAGTGTGGACTTGTACTGGGTGGCATGCTCCCTCTAGGTGATGTCTCCATACCTCAAAGGCCATTTTGATGGCAAGTAACTCCCTCTCCCAGATGGTGTAGTTTCTCTCAGCTGCGGTTAGTTGGTGGGAGTAATAGGCGCAGAGCTGGAGAAGCTGGGATGGGTCATCGCGCTGGGACAAGACGGCTCCGAGGGCCACACCGGAAGCATCGACTTCCACTGTGAAGGGCAGCTCGGGGTCCAGGTACCGGAGAAGCAGGCTGGTGACAAAACAGGTCTTTAACGTGGCAAAAGCTTGAGCAGCCTCCGGGGTCCAGTGAAATGGTTCCTTGGGTCAGAGGAGCTTAGTGAGCGGCACGGTCAACTCCACATACCCGGAGATGAATTCGCGGTAGTAGTTCACGAAGCCAAGGAGGCATTGAATGTCTTTGCGGTTCTGCGGGGTCTGCCACGTCAGAATGGCCTCTACCCTTTGGGGACATGATGTGCCCAAGGAACTCCACAGAGGACAGGTGGAAGGCACATTTTTGAGCTTAGCATAGAGGCCATGTAGCTAAGGTGTTGTAGGACTTGGCGCACATGTTCAATATGTTGCACCTCATTGTCCGAGTAGATCAACAGATCATCTAAATAAATGATCATGATGCGGTCTAGCAGGTCCCGGAACACATCATTGATGAAGCGTTGGAAGACAGCGGGGGTGTTGGTAAGGCCGAAGGGCATCACTAGGTACTCATATTGTCCGTAGCAGGTCCCAAATGTTGTTTTCCACTCATCGCTTGCCTGAATCTGTACCAGGTTATAGGCTCCTCGGAGGTCGAGTTTGGTATATATCCGAGCCCCCTTGAGCCAGTCCAACAGTTCTGGGATTAGTGGCAAGGGATACCAGTCATGGATGGTGATCTTGTTCAGTGCTCGTAAGTCCTTGCACAGCCTCAGCTCTCCACTTTTCTTCTTGACAAAGAGCACAGGAGCAGAAAGTGGAGAGGTAGAGGGACGAATGAACCCCTGGGCGAGGTTCTTGTCCAAGAAATCCCGGAGAGCTGCCAGTTCTGGTTCTGACATGGGGTACAGACATCCAGCAGGCAGCGTGGCTCCAGGTTCCAAGTTAATGGCGCAATCGTAGGGCCAATGCAGAGGAAGGTTGTCAGCCCCTTTTTCCTCAAACACATCCGAAAACTCGGCGTACGGTTGTGGGAGGCGCAGGGCAGTGGCTGACGCGGCGGCAGCCAGCGTGGTGACTGGGCACAGATGTGGGCAGGGAGAGGGAAATTTGAGTTCTTGCCTTACCCAATCTACCCTGGAGTTGTGAGTCTGTAACCAGGAGAGACCCAGGATAATGGGGAACCGGGGCATCCGGATGATGTCGAAGTTCATCTGCTCCTGGTGTTGGTGAATACGGAGGAGCAGGTCGCAGGTTTCCTCGGTTACTGGACCGGAGCATAGGAGGCGTCTGTCAATGGCCTCCACAAGTGTCGGCGTTTCTTTAGGCCGCACCAGGATCTGGTGCTGCTTCACAAATGCAGCGTTGATGACATAGGTGGCCACCCCAGAGTCCAGCATGGCTAAGATGAAAAGCACTGTTCATCCGGGAGGCCGAGTTTGATGGTCACCAGGAACGGGAACCCAGCTAAGTGCCCCATGTGTGGGGCTGATCTTTTACTGGCAGCGGTAACTGCGCCAGTGGTGCAGGTGGATTTTGCTTGGTGGGACAACCAGAGGAAAAGTGCCCCACCCCACCACAGTAGAGACAGAGGTTGAGGGCATGTCGACGAGCTTTTTCCTCAGGAGTCAGGCAGGGTCGGGCTCCTCCGAGCTGCATCGGCTCACCTTCAGCTGGGCTTGCCTGAGGGTTGCTGGGCATCTGCCGGGACATAGAACGACCAACCAGTGGTCCAGAGTGGGAGGTAGCACAGGCCTGCCATCGCCCTGCCAACCGTACCCATCAATCAGAAGACAAAGGGTTATGAGTGCTTGCAAGGAGCTGGGCCGCTCGACCCGGGCCAACTCATCTAACACTTCGTTCACAAGCCCTTCCACGTACTGGTCCATGCAGGCAGCCTCATTCCCCTTTGGTGTAGTTTGGTGTAGTGGTTAAGTGCGCAGACTCTAATCTGGGAGAACCGGGTTTGATTCCCCACTCCTCCACTTGCACCTGGCTTGATGACCTTGGCAAGCCATAGCTCTGTACCAGCTGTTCCCTCAAGGACAGCTTGGGAAAGAGCTCTCTCAGCCCCACTTACCTCACAGGGTGTTTGTTGTGGGGAGGGGAAGGGGAAAGGAGTTTGTAAGCTGCTCTGAGACTCCCTTGGGGAGTGGAGGACGGGGTATAAATTCAATATCTTCTTCTCTGCTTCTTTAAGTCCTGGGCTATGAGCCGGAACTCGGTGGTGTAGTTAGCAACCGTGCCTCTCCCCTGTTTCAGCACTCTGATCTTACGATTAGCCATCTCCACTTGTAGGTGTGTAGCAAAAGTAGTAGACAAACAGGTGCGAAACCCCCAAAAGTCCGACAGGAGTGGGAATGCTTCCACTAACAGGGGGGTGGCCCACTTGGCTGCTTGGCCCTTTAAGAGGCTGATAACAAAACAAACATTGGTTTTATCATTCGGAAAGTCCCAAGCACACAGTTCCATATACAACTCGCATTGTGCCAAGAAGATCGGGAACTCCTCCACATTTCCACCAAATTTTTCTGGAGGGCTTACCAGGCATTTCGGTGGAATGACGACAGGTGCAGCGGGTGGCTGCGGTGGTTGCTGCTGCTGCTGGAGCTGCATGACCAACTGTGTCAGCTGTTGGACTTGGTGAGCGACATCCATAAGCTGCAGCAGAGCTCTCACTTTGTCCGCATCCATTGAGGTGGAGTGAGTTTGGAGGTGCTAGCAATCTGTCACGGGCTGGGTGCCAGTAGGTCAGAAGCCAAGTCGAAGTCCGAGACAGTCCAAAGTAAAGCCAAATCAGGAATGAATTACCAAGTCCAAAACACAAGCCGAAAGCAGAGTCAGTCCAAGCTGAGGTCAGAGAGGGAAACTCACGAGCAAACCAGTCCACGGAGTCAACCAAAAGCTGAAGTTAAACAGAGCTGAAGTCATGAGCCAGAGGGTCCAGAATCAAGCCGAAGTCAGACAGAGCTGGAGTCATGAGCCAGAAGGTCGAGAATCAGGTTTAGCTGATGCGAGCTGAGCGGGTGCAGAGCTTAGCCAGAATGACTTGTTGCTAGCACAAGTTGTTGGTCTTTGTGCTGTGCCTAAATACCCAGCCACTTCCTGTGCTTGTTAGGTCCCGGCTCCCTCTAAAACTCAGGGCTGAGTGATCTGCGACTACGCATGCGTGCCTCTTTTCTCCTAGTAGCTAAGTCTTGCCTGGATCGTGACCTTAGCCGTTCCACCCGAGGAGGTGAATCAGGTGGGCTTGAGCTTGGCTGTGGCTCAGCTGCTGCTGGTGCTGGGGTAATGCCCTGAGAGGTGCTTGCTTGAGCCTCCTCTGGTTCATGTGGAGGCTCCTCTGGAGCTGGGGACTGATCCTCTACCGCACTTAGGTCTGCAGGAGGCAGGTCTTCAGAGACACTCCTGACACCCCCAGCCTCGCCCAATCTCCCTGATAGGGTTAATTACAGGTGACCCTACAGCATAGGTCCCCTGGTGGATCTTGGGTAGCTTATTGGTCTAATTTACAATCCGAAGCTCCGGTAGCCAGCCCAGCCACGTGCATTTCTCTGACTGCATGTGCGGTCACCATTAGGACATAACATATAAAAACTAATTTTGGCAACCAAAGCCTTTTAAAACTTGAAGTCTGTATCTCTTAGGGTCTACCTCATCTTCTCTAGTTTGGTGTAGTGGTTAAGTGTGCAGACTCTAATCTGGGAGAACCAGGTCTGATTCCCCCACTCCTCCACTTGCACCTGTGGATGACCTTGGGCAAGCCATAGCTCTGGCACAGCTGTTCTTGAAAAAGAGCAATTATGTCAGAGCTCTCTCAGCCCCACCTACCTCACAGGGTGTCTGTTGTGGGGAGGGGAAGGGAAAGGAGTTTGAAAGCCACTCTGAGACTCCTTTGGGTAGTGAAGGGCGGGGTATAAATCCAATCTATTCTTCTTAATTCATTTATACCCTGCCTTTCTCTTCAGTGGGGACCCACAATGGCTTACATCATTCTCTTCTCTTCCATTCTCCTCACAACAACTCATGAGGTAGGTTAGGCTGAGAGAGTGTGACTTGGCCAAAGGTCACTCATAGCAAAAGTGGGGGATTGGCAACTGGGTCTTCCAGATAGTAGTCTGACATTCTTAACAGCTGCACCACACTGGCTATCAGATTAACAAAGAGCCACAACCTCATAAGCATATCATCTGCACAACAAATTTGAATAACAAAGGCACACCAAGATAAATTCTTAGTGATTGCTTCCAGTTTAGGATCTCTCTATTTGGTTGTTGTTGTTTTTTAAGTTGTGTGGTATTCCAAGGATGTATATGACTTTTTAAAGATCGCGTTATAAATTGCATAGATTGCACTGCTGTTTCTGGAGATTCTGAATATTTTGTTTATTTATTATTTCAGGAGCACAGAAGTCATGAGCACTGTCTCAGGTACTCGAAGTTCAACCATCACTTTTACTATCCGACCGGGAACTAGCCAGCCAATCACACTGCAGAGCAGATCTCCAGACTATGATAGTAGGACATCAGGGGCAAGAAATGCTCCAAGCCCGGTAGTTTCACCAACAGAGATAAGTAAAGACATCATGCCAGCTCCTCTGACTGCTGCTGCTCCAGTTGCATCTCCCTCTCCAACTCTTTCTGATGTTTTTAGCCTACCCAGCCAGCCTCCTTCTGGGGATCTCTTTGCTTTGAACACAGGGCGCAGCAGGTCTCCTTCTCCCTCAATATTGCAACAGCCAATTTCAAATAAGCCTTTTACAACTAAGCCTGTCCACCTGTGGACTAAACCAGATGTGGCAGATTGGTTGGAAAGTTTAAACTTAGGTGAACATAAAGAAACCTTTATGGATAATGAAATAGATGGCACTCACTTACCAAACCTTCAGAAGGAAGATTTGATAGACCTTGGAGTGACTAGAGTTGGCCACAGAATGAACATAGAAAGAGCTTTGAAACAGCTGTTGGACAGATAAGATTGACTATTCTTGCCTCACAGACTTTTGTTATAAATAGAGATGGGCTGGTACTGAAACACCCCAATTGCCTTTGCTACCCCACAAGTACCACCAAGTTAAAGCATCTATCTCTATAGCTTCTGGTATTTGGCAGCATAGAGGTTAATGCCCAGGAGAAAATCCAGAATTACATTAATGAGACCATGTACTTCAAGAGGAAGGAAGGAAGAAGGTGGAAGGAGAGAATAAAAACAAAGAAAATACTTCAAACTTAGAACTGCATAAACTCTCACCATATCAAAATTGTTGATAAAATTCCCATTTCTGTCAAGGGGAAGGAAAATATTTATCTTTTTACGTCCATGAACTGTGCCCTTAAGAAATGTCTTTCTGCTGGAGCAGATTCTTTTGCTGTAAAAATCACAGGTGTTTCTCCTTTCTTCAGAAAGTATTATATCCAGCCACCTTTTGTAGCATCTTCCCATCTCAGCGTTCGTAGGATTCTCAGAGCAAAGGCATAAACATTTTCTTTGTCACAGCTTTCTGACCTTGTTATTAAGTTTCTTGTTTGTGAACAATTTTGATCATTCAGCTAGTTTTGGTCATTCAGCATAACTGTGTTCAGTCTGACTTTTAAGTCTTCATTTTTTGTTTATATTTGGTGCCTTTTCAAGTTGCAGGCTTCCTGTATGCTTTCTTTACCCACCTGATGCAGTAGAATATGTGAAAGCTATGTGAGAAATCTGCCTGGCTGCATAACAGGGAATTTGCATTAAAGTGTTTTATAAAATTTCTCTTAATTGGAAAATACCTGTTAACAATTACGGTAAATGGCAATTCTTTTAAACTCGAGAAAATCTATCCAGATCTTTCAGAGCTTTTGTGTATGAGGTTTGGATGATGCCCTGAACAACATGTTTAATGAGACGTTAATTGTCAAATTTTCAGAGTAGTAAACACCATCAAAATCTTCTTTCTTTCTATCTTTAATTCCTCTGCAGCCCAGGGCACTAGGTATGTGAAACAGGAAGCTGCCTTTGCAGTGTGGACAGATTAGAGTCTTATTCGTGGGGCCCAGTACAGAGGTCTTCTCACAGCAGTGGGCGGCCTATACCTACTACATTGAACCAGTGTTAGACACAGACAAGGACACCAAGATTGTATCACTATTGAGGAGGTGATCAGGGATTTCCCCCCATCAGATAGCACGCCTAAGTCCAAATCTGAAAGAGCAATCAATGTGAAAATAAAAACAGTATTTTCATGTGTGTATTTTGCTGGCTCAGAGTAATCTCATTATTAGGACCCCATCACATAAGCATCAGCAGATGCCTTCTGAAAGCACTTAATTGGATCTGGTTCATGATGCTTCAGTTTAAGTCAAAGCTCTTGAGGAGGTTTCTTTTTTAAGTTTAAAGATCCTGCAGTTCAGTTGTTGTCATATGAAATACAATTGGAATTAAGGGATGGTAGTAAAATTGTAGATGATTCCACTCTTTTTCTTTTTCTTTTCTTTCTTCTTTTTCTTCTTCTTCTTCTTTTTTTTTTTGAGGCTGATATGGAGAAAAGCAGGGGTCATTTCGAGCAGGAGCTCGGGGGAGCACAGCTCCGGGAGCTGGTACCAGCCCCCAGCCCCCCTCCGCAGGGGAATGCCTGCTTGTGTCATGGCTGCAGCAAAATGACCCCATCCCCCTGGAAAGGTCCTTGTTCCTCTGACCAGCCTTCTGAAGGCTTCAGCCACCACTGAAGCTATCCTCCCAGAATAGTTGTATTTCTGAGGCATGGATTAGTAGCTGCCCCCTCTCTGCCAGCTCTTTATCTCCCCCCCTTTCTTTCTTTCTTGCCTCCTGACATACTTCCAGTGATGTCAGGGTGTGTGGCATATGCAAATAAGTTATGCTAATGAGTTATGCTAATGAGCTCCTGCACCTTTTTTTCGACAAAATTACCCCTGGAGAAAAGGATAATTAATTTTAAGATATGTGTTCAAAACTGACTGTGTTGTTCAACGAGTATCTTAGAAATACTCTTTTGAGCATTACATATTTTGGATTTGATGGCATTTTTGTAGATTAACATTATTCTCTCAATTTACCTTCTCTACCACTATAAAGAATGCACATTAAAGGTTTTGTGGTTCCCATTTTCTTGAAGCAGTTTAGCCTATACTAGTTAAAGAGCACACAGCTCCTCAAACTATCAAACTTTCAAGAGGCCTCACATTTCAGAAGGCATCTAATTCTTTCCTTAGTATGTGTTCCAGCCTATCTCTAATTATAATTTTATTTTCTCACAACCAAGTGTCTATTTAGGTCTGCAACAGCCCTAGCATTAGAACATGAAGATTAGCAATTTCAGTATTTCTTTACTGCAAGTTTAAATAGTTGTACAGATAGTTTATAAGCACAATATTTTAAGAATACAAGTGGCTGGTCTACTGGGCAGCCTTTGTGCCACTTCAATGCTAGAAATTTAAAAAAAACTTTTGTGGTTTATTACTATTTCTGTGGAATAATTATGAAGTCTTGACCTTTTTAAACTCAACCTCATTTGGATGCATCTGAACCAGCAGAGCTGTGTTATATTTTCTATCTTTGCTAGAACTTCTTCAGAAGATGTTTCTTCAAACATGGTTACAATTAACAATGCAGTGGTTAATTATAAAAACTAATATTCATTTCTTTCCCTTTTCTCCCCCATTTGGCAAAAACTGGTCTTTTGACTTAACATCTGTTATTGTTATTATTCACAGGTTTCTATTTACATTTGAAAGTTCCGAGTAACCTTGTAATTAAATTCTAGCTTAAATACAAAAGTACTCGAATTTCCATAATTACATGGATTTTTATGTATAGGATGACATTGAAATATTCAGTGGCTACAAAAAGCCATCAAATATTTTGGAAAAAATGTAAAAAAAAAAAAAGGAAAAAAAAAAGAATTCAGCCATCATTGTCTTCCATTTGGTGATATTGCAGAATCCAGTGAACAAACCACAAACCACTGCCATGCTCCTTTTTGTTTCTTTGATTGCAGTTGGTGTTACCTCTATAATATGTGCCAGGAAACACACTAGAAAAAATGATAGTGAAAGAAAATAGGGGGGGGGGGGGACTTTTAAGCTGCTGTTAATCCTAACCTTTTACTGTTTAAACTGTATGATGATGTACACAGAAGTTACAGGTGATGGTTAATCCCTTTCTAAAAAGGGGAATCGCCTGCATATGTATCTTTTTCAGGCACTTAAATAGTAGGTACAATACAATTAGCATAAAAGAGATTTGAACATCAAAGAGCTAATTAAATAGTTTATTTTTACATTGTGTCTTATGATCAATCTTAAGAGCAACGAGGCCTGTGAAGAACTGCTTTTATCAATAAAATACACCTTTGCCAAGACGAAGTAGTCTTTAGCGCTGTTTGATGGTTTTGTCACAGAAAGCAATAGAAAAAGATGCAGAGTTGTCTCCTAGCATTTTTGCCCGCTTTGAAATTGTTGGGGGCAGGAATGGCCCATTTAATCTCCTGATACTATGATGGTGCAAACTAAGGTGTTAGAGATAATCTTGTAATGATATTCCAGGTTTTAGGAACAAATTTTGTTTATATACTGTAATTTAAATAAATTGCATTTACATGCCTAGTTTCTGTAATATTTGTGTATACAATACCAAAATCACACAAGATGTAAATTGTGTATAACTGCAGACTCCTTTCATTAGGTGTCTGGGAACATTTAAGTTTTAATTCATATATTATAAAATGACTATATGTGACTGTTGATTTACAAAATTTACATATCACAAAAGCTAATTATTTGTGGTACTTAAGTTAATAAAAACAGTGATTTTTCTGAGTTCCTTTACAAACAAGCATTACCCAGTTGATCTGGCAATGACTCTGTGTATGAGCCTCTAATACTGATAGTTTTCCCATTACATTTTTTCTTTTCTAGATAGAGATGTTTTCCGCTATGGTTTGTGTAACAACTTGTGTTCACGTTATCTATGTTGCTGTAACTTTTGTGCTTTAATTCCTCTTATTTCCAATTGATTTTTAAAAAATCAAGCTCTTGTAACTTGCACTTTCCCTAATCCTTAATACTCTTGTATGGCAACCAAAATTACTGTAAGAAATAAATATAATATTGCACTAAGGTTGTGGTTCTGATTACAAAACAGTATCAACAGTCTCAATTCTTTAATTTTAAAAAGAGTTGCCAAACTTGCTATATAATAGTTTTAAATGCTTTAACTGCACTACCCGGATAAATAGTTTTGTTTCTGACTAGTGGATTCAGAGTTAAAGCACACTGAACTTGTTCTAAATTTTGTATTTTATCATTGTAGGAAATGTAAGATATGTTATGAATACATTGATTTATAGTAGGACGATTTGATTTCTCAGAGCGCTATTTTATTAAGCAGTTTTCCAAGGCTGAGGGTTTCCCTGTAATGAGCTTCCCAAAAGGGTATTAATTGCCATTCTAGACATTAAATGTTTCATCTAATGAACCACTGAAATATTTTTGGAGGAGAAGACACATGACAGAGAATAAACAATAGCCTGTTTAAGAGATGCTTATGTGTATCACCACACTTTATACAAGGATCTCTGGCATGAGATGATGGTTGCCTCTGGCAGTGCTGCTTACTTGTTGAAAAGAAGGGCACTGCCTTCCTATTTGATGAAAGCTGGATAAAGCAGACACTGCAGTGTTTGACAGTGCACATACAGGAGCACGTGCTCCTATCGAGCTGGATGAGGGGCTAGTTTCCCTCTCCTCTCAGTAATCTTCCGTACATTTAGGTCCTTATCCAAATCAGAATCAGTAGACAGAATACTTGTTTCCAGAGACAGATAATGGATCAAGGTGACGGCAAACACCTTTGTCAGTGTTACACTCTTACTTAATACGATTCTGCAATTAGAGATCATTGATACTTACAGAAGGGTTCAATTTTTCTTTCCATTGAGAAAAATATCGTTGAATATTTTAAATTATTAGTTGCTTTATCCAGAATACTTATTCTTCAATGGATCACTTAACAGATTTGTGTTCTGCAATGGATAACTTGATTTGCTTGGGGATTTATTTTTCTTCCATGCACATTTTTGTGTTAAGTCCCTTGTTTATAATATTTAAGATATTCACAGTGTACTTCTATGCAGATTTGTTCCTGTCCATGGCCATTTAATTCTAGGTAGGACTGTATTCTCAGTAACTTTGTTACCTTCAAGTACCTGAATAAAATGTAATATTTTAACAAACAAATACGGATATCTTATAGCTATATTTTGCCATACCTGCAAACATATTAAGAAGAGGTTGATTGTTTTTGTTTTATTAAGGGCAGTGAGCTCTCACCATTCTTCAAAACTGCTATAGCTAGGTGGGATTCAAAAGTAGTAACTTTAACACTATCCAGAATGAACAAGCTTTAACAGAGATATGTTTAAACATATTGTACTGGTGGTTCCTTTTTTTCAACTTCTCAATCTGATGGCAAAAATCAAAGACTGTATCAACAGGTGTAGTACTCAGGAAGAGTACCAGCACTGAACAGTAAGTCTTACAGTGAATTGGCACAGCACAGCACAGTGCATTGGCACAGTAATATACAAGAAGAAAAATATGTGCACTGGATGCATTGAATGAGCCTGATGTATATAAATTATGTTGTAACAAAATAATGTACTTTTTAAATGAAAAAAGTCATTTCAATATCAATGTATTGTAGTTTACAGTGCCTTGTTTTCTGAACCAAGAAGTCCATCAGTGCACAGCTAAGAGAAAGTTTAAATACTAAATGATGAAAAAAATCAATTATTTTGCGGTCCTCTCTCAATAAATCTGTGACTTGGTTAGTCACTTTAGTGAAATAAAGAAATTCAAATAAAATCGTGTTTCAGTTGTTTCCCAAAAATAAATTTATTTGTACAAAATCTGCTCAGTATATAAAGATACAATGTAAGAGTACTGTACTTTCTGGAGACCAATTTAACAATGCATGCTTGCTGACTCCTAGTGGCATTTGGTGGAGAATATTCCACAGCATAGTTTATATTAAAGTATCAAGTATCTTCAAGAATAATACCTTTTTAACCTTATTTGTAAGACTTTGGTACATATTCTTTGACTAAAAAGATAGTTCCATTTGTAAGTTAATGTCTCATTGATTTCTGTGGTAGAATTAAGTCTAGGGTCGATTTACCTCGGCTCCCTTATGGAGAAAGGCAGGATAAAAATGTGTTAAATAAATCCATTAAAACTCTTCAATTGAAATCAGTGACACCGAGCTTAATCTTTGACCAGATTATGCCCTAAATTTTAAAACATGCTATACTATAAACATCTCTTAAGCATCCTTTAAAATGGTGGAACTGTTGACAGTGAGCAACTCCCTCTATCTTTCCCATTTGGCAAAAACTGAACATGCATCATGATTTCTGTTCTGGTCTCAAGAACACTGGCCTATTATTGATCTTGAGTTCAACTGAACTTGCTCTTAAATAAGTATGTGTTATGACTGAAAACCATTGATTTATATATAAGAGCAAGATTCAAGTCCAATCACATCTTAAAGACCAGCAAGATTCCTGGGGTATAAGCCTCAAGATTTCCGGGGTATAAGCTTTCAAGAGTCAGTACTCTCAATGAAGGTACCTGATGAAGGGAGCACTGAATCTTGAAAGCTTAGATCCTGGAAATTTCATTGGTCTTTAAGGTGCTACTGGATTTCTGCCTTATTCTTCTACTGCAAACCCACAGTTACCCATCTAAAACTACCTTTATATAAAAGATACACAGAGGTTATTTGAATGTTTGATAACTTAGTTGTATGAAAATGAGGCTAACAGAAGGAAAAGAAGGCAAGACAAAGAAAGCTTGTTAAATATAAGTCTTGGTGAATTTGGCTGCAACTAATGCACTGGGTTAGAATAAATTTTTAAGTGGCAGGATGGCATTTCCCTGCCTTCTTCCTCCAACAGCACCCCCCTGATGGATACAAAATGCTGCTCCTGGTGGAAAGGGGACCCAGAGGAACATCATGAAGGGATCCTGCAACAGAAAGGATGAATCAGCAGAAATTGCCAATTTAGCCTAGATCTAATTCACTCTATTAAAAGATGCAGATAGATTACTTAAAAACATGCCATCGGGACTCAAAAAATATTCTACAAGAAGATATTTTTCCAAGGCTAAAGTATGTGAAAAATATGTTTTCAAGTTAACCCCAAGAGGACATTCATACTTGGCTAGCATTTGTTTCACATGCCAGAGGACTGGTGCATGTACTCCTAACATGTAAAGAGAAATGTTGTATGCAAAGTTGTGTATGCATGGGATGTACTTTTTTTTGCCAGGGATGGGGGCATGTTATTCCATGACTGGAATGTAGTAGTGGATGGATATCAGTTGTTCAAAAAACCCTGAAAGGGTCAAATAGGAGATGGAGTGGTGCTGTATGTGAGGAGAGGGTTTGCTTGTTAGGAAATACTGGAGGAGGCAGGTGGTAGCCTAGTGGAAAGTATCTGGGTGTGGATAAGGAAAGGAAAGACAAACAGTACTGTGGTTGGAGTCTGCAACACAACCAGGATAAGGAGGTGGATGCTGCCCTCCTTGAACAGCTTGGCAGTGTATCCAAATAACATAATCTTGTAGTTATGGGTGACTTCAACTTCCCTGATGTGTTCTGGGAGACAAACCCTGCCAAGCATCCAGCATCACACAACTTCCTGACCTGGCCTGTCTTTTCCCCACCTGGCCTGAGGCTTCCCACACGCCGGTAGTGGTGCTGCTGCCTGGCTGCACCTCGCTTCACCCGGGCCGGGGGGCAGCTGTTGCCGTGGGGGTGGGCTCCAGCGAGGCTACACTTCCGGCTAAGAGGAGCGGAGACCTTGCCTGAAGCCCTTCTTCAAAGCGGAGAAAACCCCACTACCTTCAAGCAAAATTCCCTCTGCAAAGCAAAAAAACTCAGGCATGGGATTCCCCGCCCAGACTGAAGTTGCTGGCTGTTGTGATTCTGGTGAATGTGGAAGTCCAAAGCCAGCCAAGGGGCAGCGCTGTGGGTGGAAGTAGTTGGCCAAACGGGCAAGTCCCCCGTGCCCACATTGAAGATGGTGTCGGCTTGAGCACCACCTCCCCTGCTACAGCAGTTGGCAGGTTGCCTCACCCTCTGCCAATGCATGGGACAAGAAGTCCTGCGAGCGGCACAATGAACCCCAAGAAGGAATTTGCACCCCACACGCTGGGCATAGTGTGGGCCCTGAATGACAAGTTCTATGAGAAGAGGAAAGTGGCGACACTTGAAACTGAGATGTGAGCCCAGGAGGGTGGGAGGCAGGGGCTCCCCTGATGATGTAATAATCCTGGATAATCAAGTTGCTGGTTCCTAAGTAATATGGGGCTGTCTTTAAGTCCTAGAAATGTGGGAGGATAGTGGAGGTGCAGGGGAAATGTGTTGGCTAGAGTAGGTCGGTTTTAAAGCGCTCATAGCCGCTGCTGCCCCATAAATCCCTGCTGGCCTCGGTGCTGTTCTGAATCCAGGGGACAGGTAAGGGGGAGCCGTGCCCCTTGGCAAGTCCTCTAAAGAGCGTGTGTTGTGGAGTTCCAACCGACTCACAGCGACCTCATGAATTTCCACTTTCAAATGCAAGAGATGAGCAGAGGTGCTCTCCCATTGCCTGCCTGTGCCCAGCAGCCCCTGCCTTCCATGGGGGTCTCCTGTCCGAGGACCGGCCCTGCTTAACTCCCAAACCCTGACAAGATTAGGGTAGTCTGGGCTGTTAGGGCTACAATTTGGGAGCAGAAACTAAGTTGGTCCATTCCCAAAATGATAGCTGTTTAATGACCAAAAATTACAGAATAGCAGCCTTTCCTGTTCCACAGGACACCTTCACTTAGAATGAGATCAAAAGCATGTGTAAGGGAGATGTTTTTGGACAGCCTTACACCTATATATTCATATAGTAAAGGATCACTTTGCAGACATAATCAAATTAAGTGTTGTTGGATACAACAGATTCTAAAATGTGTGAAGCACAACTGGGACAGAATTATAGAGTTGGGAGGGACCTCCAGTGTCATCTAGTCCAACCCCTGCACAATGCAGGAAATTCACAAATACCTCCCCCACACCCCTAGTGACCCTGCTCCATGCCCAGAAAATAGCAAAAAAACCTCCTCTAGGATCTCTTGCCAAACAAGCCAGGAGAAAAGTGCTTCCTGACCCCAAAGTAGTGATCGGCATTTTCCTGGCTGCCTAAGAAAGGGCCACAAGAACTACGTACTGGTGCAACGCTTCCTGCCCTCCCTCTCAGAATGAGCATTGCTGTCAAATGGTCATCTAGCCTCTGTTTAAAAACCTCCAAAGTGGGGGGGGGGGACCCACAAAACTTTCCCTTTGAGATATCTGGCTGATTAACTACTCCCTGAGTAAGGCTGCAGTTGTCTTAATTACTCCGTAGATAGGACTGCACTCCTATATATGTCCATTAGAAAGTAAGGGAGCAAGCCTAAAGAGAGCTACTTAGTAGCTAATCCCACAGAGTTCAATGGGATTACTTCCCCAGTAAGTGTGCAGGGGGGTTTCAACCGAAGTCTCCCTACAGAGACTTAAATTTCAACATCACAATTAACAGGATTTTTCAAAATGCTTTGTTATTTGTCTTTTTCTCTTTGAGAGAGAAAATCAGAGATTGTATTACTTGTTCTCACAATTTAAAAAAAAGAAAATAGCAATTTCAATTTTTGAGGGTTTCATTCTTCCTAAAATGCATTTATGTTTGAAAATTGGTGAGTATACCAGGGTGAGAAGGTAGCCTTGCCTAGTGTGCAAAAAAACCTGGCACCGGCCCTGTAAGAGGGCAGATCTTAATGAACTCGGAGGCATGTTGAGAGTCATTACATGGGCAAGAATGCTGAAAGGGAAAGAATCAAGTGAAGGATGGCCTCTCCTAAAACAAAAGCTCTTGCAAGCTCAAGCTCTAGTCCAGCAAGATGGAAAGATGGTAGAGGATCCAAGAAGCCAGTGTGGAAGAGCAGAGAACTCCATGATGAGTTAAGGAACAAAAAGGAGATGTTCAAGAAATGGAAAGAAGGATATACCTGTCAAGAAGAGTATCCGTGGTGGACTGAGGCTGGCCAGGGAGGTTTGCTACAAGAAAAGCTTCAGATATGTGAGGAGCAAAGGCAAGGTAAAAGAGGCAATGCGCCCCCTGTTGGGTGAAAATGGAGAAACTCTGATAAGACGACAGAGAAAGCAGAAATGCTAAATGCCTATTTTGCCTCAGTTTCCCCCCCTGAAAAAGAGAACAGACCCCTCTAGAGATGGTTGTAGGTAAGGCATGGCATTTGTGCTGCTGGTGGACATTGACAGAGAGGTGGTTGAGAGGCACCTGGCTGCACTGTATAAATACAAATCCTCTGGGGCCAGATGCTGTGCACCCAAGAGTGCTCAAGGAGCTTTCTAGAGAGCTTGCAGAACCTTTGTCCATAATCTTCAAGACCTCTTGGAGGATGGGAGATGTGTCACAGGACTAGAAGAGGGTGAATTTTATCCCAATCTTCAAAAAAAGGAGGAAAGATGACCCAGGAAACTACAGGCCAGTCAGTCTGGCATCTGTTCAAGCATTTGAAGGTGATATGAGGAAGTCAGCACAGATTTGTCCCCAACAGGTCCTGCCAGACCAACTTTGGCTCCTTTTTTGATTGAGTGACAGGCTTACTGGATTGTGGGAAAACCATTAATGCTGTTTACCTGGATTTCAATGAAGATTTTGACAGGATCCCCCATGATGTTCTGATGGGCTCAGTTCTGGGCCCAGTACTTTTCAATATTCTAATAAATGATCTGGACGAGGAGGTGGAGGGACTACTCATTAAATTTGCAGATGACACCAAATTGGGAGTAGTAGCAAACACCCTGGAAGATATAGAATTCAATGAGATCTGAACACACTGGAAAAGTGGGTTGATGTGAATAAGATTGTAAACCATTTTATGGTATGTTATGGTTGGTAGCCGCCTTGAGCCAGCTTGCTGGATAGGCGGGATAAAAATGTAATAAATAAATAAATAAATAAATAAGATGCAATTCAACGAGGATAAGTGCAGATAACATGTGAGTAACAAAAATGAGAAGCATGCATACTGGATGGGGGATACACTTCTGGATGGGGGATACACATACTGGATGGAGGATACACATAATAGGCCACACCTAACAGCAGGAACTCATTAGGATTGGCTACATTAGGGGTATGAGGCCTAACATGCAAATTAATTCCTGCTCCAAAAAAATCCCTGGGTTTTGACAACAAACAAGGTAAACAGAATAAGAAGCAAAAGGTGGGTGTGGCTAGAAGACCACTCTTCTGGTAACATGGGGGTGTGGCCTAATATGCTAATAAGCTGTGCTGTCAGTGGTGTGGCCTAATACGCTAATAAGTTTCTGCTGTTGGGTGTGGCCTATTATGCTAATTAGTTCCTGCTGGGCTTTTTCTACAAAAAAAGCCCTGCTCGCAGGTATGCTAGTCCCAGACTGCTTAAGGCCTTGAAGGCCAGTACTAAAACTTGAACCTGACCCATTACTTCACTGAAAGCCAGTGCAGCTGACGCAGCACAGGTTGAATAAGTGCTGTCCATATCATTTCCATCAGACTCGCGCCACTGCATTCTGGATCAGCTGGAGCTTCTGGATCAGTCTCAAGGGCAGGCCAGTCAAGTGAGTTACAGTAATCCAATCTGGAGGTGACCGTTGCATGGATTACTGTGGCTATATCAGGGCAAGACAGGAAAGGGGCCAGTTGCCACACTTGGCACAAACAGAAAAATGCCAGCTTGGCAAATTCGTGATCTGGG
Organism: Lepidodactylus listeri; assembly: GCA_029233225.1. Classification (NCBI taxonomy): domain Eukaryota; kingdom Metazoa; phylum Chordata; class Lepidosauria; order Squamata; family Gekkonidae; genus Lepidodactylus; species Lepidodactylus listeri. The sequence continues at coordinate 3,679,876 of JARCFY010000011.1, forward strand.
CCTCCACAGATAAGTAGGTATCCAGGACCACGTCTAAACTCCAGACAGTCTGTGGTGGTGACAATGGCATGCTATCAAGGGTGGGAAGTTGGCTGCCCAGCCCTGCCTCCCCCACCCAGCCACAGAACCTCAATCTTAAATTGGATTCAGTCTCGGCCAACTCTTCTTCAACCATCCATGGCCTCTAGACCCTCGGCCAAATTTTTCCAGAAACAACAAGTCTGAAACCGGGTGGTAATTGGAAGGATCCAAAGGATCCAGAGATGGTTTTTTCAAGAGCGGTACCAGGGACACTTTAGACATTGAGCAGGGAAGTGGACTAGATGGCCTGTATGGCCCTTTCCAAATCTATGATTCTATGTGACAAAGAGGGTACAAACACATGAGGCAGAAGAGCATAGATAATTTGGTAGCAAGTTAGTCCAGTCTTGCCAGATGTCTGAAGCCAAGCAGCATTGGCCCTGGTTAGTATTTGGATGGGGGACCACCAAGAAATTCCAGAGTTGCTATGCAGAGGAAGGTAATGGCAAAGCACCTCTTAATGCCTCTTGCCTTGAAAACCCTACTGGTTAACCATAAGTCAGCAGTGACTTGACAGCACTTTACATAAACATGCATGCACACAAGCAACAGGTTTTGGAGAAGGTGTGAAAATGTCAGATTCTGCTTTGCAAAGCCTTCTTTCAAATGCTACTATGTTTCCATGTATGGAATCTGACATTTTTCTCTCATGTACTTTCATTTCCTTCATTATGCTTGTACTGCCAGATGCTTTATTGCCCATTCTTTTGATGCCCACATGCTTGTCTGTTTAGTGTTACATTTCAGGCATTTCAGGCGGGAACACCGGTTCCCACATACCAGAAGGCCATATAGTACAAAGCTATCTCATTCTTCACTCCCTGGCGTGTCCTCCCTCTTCACTCGCATTGCTATCTGTTAGACATAGCCTTGGGAATTGTTTTATTGTCTGCTCTGCTTATTCTGCTGGGGACCTGGCACCACTGGGTCACACAGTTCGGGCTGGGAATTTTTATGTCCTTTCACCCGATGACAAAAGGTGAATTGCTTTCCCGCATTTTTCTCTGACTGCTGATTGGTGATCTATGTTTATACTGTCATCATTTGCAGGTATAATAGTCCCCTGTTCTATGTATGGAGTATCACTAACAAACATCGAGATCTGTACCAGTATTTGAAATAAAGGACTATGTTTTAATCAACAAAAGCCTGATCATTTGCTGATAGCACAGAAGCCTCACAGAAAAGGGGCTGGAATGAATACACTTTTGATATTTGAACTAGTGCTTTTGAAAGTGTCTTCCATTTTGAACCAAGCTTGCCACGTGGCATGGGGGCACTAGGTCTCATTGTTGAAGGACAAATTTAAAGTCCTCTCAAGGACACCAAACTAGCCCTTGCAAATGGTAGCTGTTGTGTAGGGGAAGCACTTATTAAGTTTTTTTCATTTTGGTTTGAGACGCTTATACTGGCCTAATGGAAATACTGGAACAACCCATCACAACCACTTACATGCTCACCATGAAATGTTAGGTATATATATTCAACTCTAAATTTTAAAATAGTTTCAATCTGTGAATATATTTCATTATTACCAGGGCAAATATTTTCCCTGTAAACAAATGTAAAATTGTGCACAATATCTGTACACATAGTGTGTTATTCTGCTAGGGATGCCTACAGTTATCTAGATATGTGACCATGGGTCAGTTGTCTCTCAGCTTACATAGTGGCATTCCAAGGGCACACACTCAGCTTGGTATGAGATTCTTGTTGGGGGGGAGCACATGTACTGTGCTCCTGGACAAAAAAAGATATGAAATTTAAAAAGGCTCCATTTGAAGAGCTGTGTCATGTAGAGGATGGAGTTGTTTTCTGTTAACCCAGAAGGTCAGTCCAGAACAAACGATTTGAAATTAAGTAAATAAAGTTTGGCCTAAACCAGGGGTGGGAAATTGTTTTGGCTTGGGAGCCACTTTGTGGGAGCGGAGGTTAGTGGAGGGCCGCACCTTTTAAAATGATTGCATTCATTAGTTTGCATTTCAGAAAAAGTATAAATTATATCATAAAAATCAATAAATATAAATTAAATTAAATAGAGGTAGTTTTATTCAATTTATTGTGCTAATTTTATATCATCTATAGCTGCAAGTACATTGATTTTAGAATAAGTTTAATGAGACAAATGGCCGACTGTCTTGGCGGGCCGCATGTGGCCTGCAGGCTGCAATTTGCCCACTCCTGGCCTAAACATTAGGAAGAACTTCCTGGCAGAACAGTTTCTCAATGTGTTCCTCACGAGGTGGTTGGCTCTCCTTCTTTGGAGTCTTTTAAGCAGAGGCTAGATAGCCATTTGACAGCTGTGAATGTAGGCAGATTGTGAGAGGGAGGGCAATAAGGGATGAGCCAGTGCTTGATTCTTGTGGCCCTTTCTTATATGCCCAGGATAACCCCAATCGCCACTTTGGGGTCAGGAAGGAATTTTCCTCCAAGCCAGATTGGCCCAGGGACCCTGGAGGGTTTTTGCCTTCCTCTGGGCATAGAGCAAGAGTCACTGGGGTAGTAGGGTGGTGAGACAGCTGTGAATTTCTTGCATTGTGCAGGGGGTTGGACTACATGACCCTTGGGGTTCCTTCCAGCTCTGTGCTCCTAAATCTATACTACCAGCATGCATTCATATTATAGGCATGAATTCTAGGATATAAACATACCGTTTAAACCAATTCCATGTAAAACTGCTTAATTTTTTAAAATCTAGGTCATGCCCCAAGTTTTTCCTGTAATTTATGAAATTCTGAGAATGTTTGGAATCATTGTTTTCAAATAAAACTGCCTATTTCAACAAGAATGCTTTATCTTATAGGAATAATATATGTCTTAAAGACCAAAGCACAACTCACAGACACGCACTCCTACTTGGGACTTTTTAATCCCCTTTTCCCCATGCCGTACAAGCCCCAAGAGCTCCAGTAAACCTCAGGCGTATCTGGGAGTGGAGTAGCTATATAATTATTGCCAGAATTTCCCTGCTCCTGACTGGAGGATTTTATAATTGCACTGTTAAAAAAATTATTAGTAAATGGATCATAAAGGGAAGAAACGCTCAAGATTGGTACTGCCACAGTCATCACTAGAAAACAACCAAATGAGGAGTTATGGTTACAAGCCAAGTTCCTTTGTGTATGCACCTAAGGCAACTGAAATGGACGCTGTACCTAACGCTGCATCGGCTCAGGTTGAATCATAGCTGGCAGTGTCTAATTATATGCGTAGCTAATATCTAGTTAATATGATTGCAATCTGCCATGGAGATTTGAAGGACAAATTGGCAGTAACAAAGCCAAAATATACAGGGATGAGTAATGAGAATTTTATATACAGCAGCATCCTGTTTTCCAGGGATCTCTGGACACCTACGGCCATACTCAGCTGTCTTCATCTATATCTCTAATTCTGAGAGGTTTTTTTTCTGTGTGGATGCTTATATCTGCCAAAAGAGAGCTCACTCTCCCCCCAACATGTAGTCAGGCCCCTTTCTCAATCTGCAGAAAAATCCAAAAAGTTAAAAAAAAACTTCAGGGACCGTTGAATTCCCCCCATACCTTTTGAAATGGCAGCAGCTCCAGGCATCAACTCTGAGGAGATTAGAATGTTTGGGGGAGGTTCTAATTGTTTCTGTCAGTAAAAAGCAGGGTTTTTACTGGCAGCAGTCTAGGGTTGCCAAGTACCCCCCCCCCCCGGCAGCGGATCCAGATCCAGGCCCCAGCTCCTGGAGATTTGGGGGTGGAGCCTGGGGAGGATAGGGACCTCAGTGAGGTACAATGCCATAAACTCCAAAGCATCCATTTTCTCCATGGAAAGTTCTCTCTATAGTTTGGAGATGAGCAGTAACTCCAGGGGATCAGACTGACTGGGGACAGAGAAAGGACTGGGAATAAAGGGGTGTGAAGATAAAGTGGGGAATGTGGTGTGAGAAAAATGAGGGCCAGCATGAGGAGGTAGGATCTTTATCAACCATGAGTCTTGAGCAACAGCAGCTTGTTATTTCTATGAAAACAAAAGCAGTCTGAAGAAAAATTTTGATAGGAAACCATTTCTAGCTTCTCTTCTGATAATTATCATCTAGCATTTCACTTCAGGAAACTGAAATTCCTTTTAAAAAAACACTCAGTGGCTGTTTGCTAGGGAAAGAATGGTCAAGTTATGTGAAGACCTATTAAAGCTGGGTGACATTAAGGCATCAGTTTCTCAGCCACTCATTAACTTGTTCCCAATCTACATTGAATCAACTTAATAGGGTCCTCAATAATTAAACAGTGGGAATTTAGCAGTCTCTCTCTGCCTCGAGGCTTTATACAAAATAAACTGAATGGAAGTGATGATAGAAGTAGTGAGCTTCCCCTCACTGACAGTCTTCAAGCAGTGGATAGATGAACACTTGTCAGGGATGCTTTAGGCTGATCCTCCATTGAGTGGGGGGTGGGTTGGACTAGATGGCCTATATGGCCCCTTCAAACTCTATCCTTCCTTATATATAATTGAGTGTTTGTGTCCCTCTTGCCTCAACATTCTACACACTCCCACAGCCTTTGGGTCCCTGCACTGTCACTCCCACGGTTTGCCATTGCCAATCCAGTGTCTGTGTTGCTGTTCGGGCGGGGAGAGGCCTCAGCTGAATAGAATACCATAGAGTCCACCCTCCAAAGCAGTTATTTTCTCCAGGGGGAGAGAGAGAGCTGTTGTCTGGAGTTCAGTTGTGATACCAGGCGATACCAGAGTCAAAGGGGCAAATAAAGTTAGGTTGATGATTGGCTGGGACAGAGATTTGGAGGGATGGAGCCTGGAGAGGGTGAGGTTTGAGGAGGGGTGGGATCTCAGACAGCTACACCTTCCAAACCAGCCATTTCCTCCTAGGGAACCACTGCTGCCAATCTCCAGGTAAGGGCTGATCACTCAGAATTACAGCTGCTCTTCAGATGGCAGAGATCAGTTCCCCTGGAGAAAATAGTGGACTCCGTTATTATACACAGCTGAGGTCACCACAGCAAATTGACACTGAGTGCCCAAGGCTAGGGCACCCACCCAGAGCCTCTTTCTAGAGCCCATTGTATTTATTTCCACAACGGGCCTTATTCCTAGTATCTATATAATAGCCACATCACTGCCAAATCTGAGGATACTTAAAATCTGGAGATTGAAACTGAATGGCCAAGACTGTACTGCAAATCTGGAAAATGTTAGCAAACAGCGTCACCCAGACTGAGACCTGAATGAGGGAAGGTGAGGCAGATGGCGGCACCCTCCCCAGCACAGCACTGTACAAAGCAAGGCAAGGCAAACACCACCACCAGGCCCAGCCAAGCTCTGTGCAAGGTGAGGCAGCCTAGCCAAGCCATGTATGAGGCAAGACAGTCTAGCTGAGCCCCACATGATGGAAGACAGAGGGCAGTGCCTGGCCCCACACAAGATGAGGCAAAGCAGAAGGTGGTATATGGCAGAGGGGCAGTGAGGCAGGGCACAAGCTGAGGCAGGGTAAAGGGTGGTGTCCTGGACAAGCTGAGCCCCATGTGAAGTGAGGAAGGAAGTGTCTGTCCTGTGTGAGACCTACCTAAAGCAAGGAAAGCAGCACCCAACCTACTGGTTAGGCAGGCTGCCTCTTTCTCCATCCTCCCTTTGAGAGTGAGGGGAATGATCAGACAGACTGCCTCTTCCTATTCTCCCTCCCTTCCTCAGGAGGTGTGTCCAAGGGGGCTGTGGGAGGGGCCTTTCCCCTGGGTTTTTGCTTACAATCCACCCCTGCTCACCAGGTTGTTTTAAGCATAAATGGAGGAGATAATGAAGTAAGGTCCCTTGAGTTCCCATTGTGAAGAAAGGTGGGCTACAAATGAAATAAACATAACTGAAGATGGAGGAGCAGATAAAAGCCTGGTGGGTGGGTGGGAAGGAGAGAAGGGTTGCCAGTAGAAGGGAATATTAAGGGACAGGGGAAAATGTGTGCCTTTCACAAGTCCTTGCAGGTCCCCAACTGTTCAACTGAGCTCAGCCTAGCAACTGACACTGCACAATTAGACTGGTTTTCTTATGTAGAGGGTGCCAGAGGTCAGGTGGAAACTAAAGATGGGAAGAAGATAAAAGATACATTGGCTGGTGGATGGGAAGGAGAGGACAGAAGAGGAGAGGCTATGGGGAAGGGAAAGAGGGAAATTCATCCCGCGAGTCCTTGCAGTTTCCCATCGGTTCTGATAGTAAGATATTCATCATCTGGGTGTGAGCCTCAATTATGTAGAAACCCTTATTGTGTCTGTGGGTGGCTGTGTGTCTTGACACTTTCATCATAATGGAGGCCAATCACTTAACTATTAGACACAACAAACTGGGGCCCCACTAATGCAGCCCCATTTTGCCCCCAGTGCACCTAGGTTAGGATAAAAAGGATAATCTGGAAATCCAAACATAATTCTCCAGTCTTCCATCACTCTCATTTAAATGACCCACACGATTTATTTCTGAAGTGATTTTTCTGCATTAAGTCTCCCAACTGTATGAAGACTTCTACTTTCTCTGTGAATGACTCAGCTGTGCTACTTTTGTTATCCACATAGAGGCCACTATATTCAAATTGAAAACATCAAGCACAATTAACTTGTGCAACAGACCCCAGTATAGTTAAAACACACACGTATATCCTGTGCAAATGGTTCCAAAAGTTTATTTGAATACTTAATTTACAAAAAAAAAGGGAATCATGTATCCTATGAGACATCCTATGCAAGACTGGATAAAACTGCATATAAAACCCAGCAAAACCCAATGTAATGGTAGCTATGAAGGTGAGAGACAGAAAGCAGCCTCTGGGAGAAATAAAGATAAGGTAAAGAGGACATTCATTATTAAAGATTGTCCCAACCCACCAATTCCCGCCACACCCCCCCCCCCCAACAATCAGTCAATCCCTCTCCACTCCCCAGGAGCCTTACTTTTAGTTATACTGTACACTGCCATTTTATACAAATATTTTCTATATCTATTGGGCCTTATTTGTGATTTTTTTTGTGTGGTCAGTTCCTCCCTGAAGTTCTCATTTCAAATAAAAAAGGCCAGGACACACACTGAGCATATGTATTGTATGTACTGTCTTTGGTAGGGATGCTTATGTGGTTAAAAAGTGGTAAATTTACCAAATTTTAACTTAGTCCATTGAAATAGTGGCAAGAATTTCAGCTTAATGTTTGGCAAAAGGTAGACATATTGACTATTTAGTTAATTACTGGCAGTTTCAGCTGAACATACAAAAACATGGTAGTTTTCCATATATAGCTCAGAAATATAGATTACTTCCAAGGTTTCAAGCTATTTGCATACTAACACTGCTTGAACGACACACAGTTGCCTAAGAGACTGAGTGCACAGCAGGCTTCTCACCTCCAACCCAAGTCATACAAATCAATATCTGCAGCCAGAATGAAGTGGTGCACACCCACTGTCTGCAGCAGTTATCTGCAAGCAATGATACAGGCCCAAATGCAAGCAAAAAGCTCTCTGAAAAGACCATCCACCTCCCCAGGTGTCACCAAAAGAAGAGATCTTAAAAGTTGACACAAAAGCCTTAAAATGTTGCTCTGGGCACAAGGGAGAAAATGCAACACAAACTGGAAACTATATGTTAAGATGCTGGGAGTCTCCTGCGGAGAAAAACAAAGGCAGTAAATTCTTACAGCATAACCTGCCAGAAGCTCTCCTGCACAAGAACCACTGGATGTGGAGGGTGAGCTGCACAAGAATGCTTCCTACTAGACTCTGCACTTCGCTCTCAAGAAAACAGAGATCTTTTTACTAGATCCTTAACATAAAAACAAAAGTTTTCCTTTTGAATAACTGCCACTGTTGTGATTTTCAAGTCCTCTTCTTATCTCCTCTGTTCGATGTTGTCCCTGAAATGGAAATGTGACCCCTTAACCTGCACAGCCGAGAGGTCTGGGGCGCCAGTGGGGCTCAGTACGTGAGCAGCTGGACATAATTACTTTGTAATTCAGTGCACATACAGATACAAATGAAATATGCATTAATGTCAGGAACAGCTGAAACTCCTTGGGGGGGGAATTATGACCATCACTGATTTGGCAAAGAAGAAGGAAAAAGCCCCATTGCAGAACACATTAAAAACCTATGATAACATACTGTGGTGGGGAACATAAAAGTTACAATATATTAGCGATTTTTGAGCCGTAAACATTTGTAAAAGCATCAGCGAAGTATTTTAAATATAAAAGGAATATGTATAGACCCCTCCATCCTTTCCCCTTCCCAACAATGCAACATGATTTGTAGTGTAAAAATCAGATGAATGATCACAGCATTAAGGCATAAATGGTAGACATGATTTCCTATTGCCTCAGCTCAACGTAATTTGCTGGGAACAGCCCGTATCTGCCTTTGCACACTCCTCTCCACCAGCCATCATCGATCATTTCAATGTTTGTGATAATGTCATCAGGATCAAAGGAAATCTCATCATCACCAGCTGTGGAGAGAGCAGAAGCAACTCTCAGGTCAGTATCTCAGGTGGAATTCACTTCCCAAACCTAATAAACAATTGAAAGAGAAGAAACAAACGCAGGCTGCAACCCAGGGCTCCTCATTCAAGCAGGGTTCCCTTCTTGCTAGTTGGAAAGGGGGAAAGTCCCTGGCACCATGGAGCTCGGACTACACCTAATGTAGGGCTGATGCAGGGCTCTGGCTGCTTCCAAGCAATTCTACTTACTGTCTGACTCTAAATAGATATAGCCTGGTTTTCTCTCCAGTGTGGGAATCCAACGCAGCTTACACCACCATTCTCCTGTCCTCCCTTTAAACCCCACAACAACCCTGTGAGGTAGGACAGACTGAGAATGTGAGACTAGCCCATGGTCACCTAGTAAGCTTCCACGGCTGAGTGGGGATTTAAACCTACAACAAGCTGGCTGCATAACTCATATGGATTATTATTCAGTGTTTTCCATCAAGAGGGGGCATGACAGGCTGAAGCTAGCAGAAACAGTCTTTATTGGCAGCAAGATTTTTCCTAACACCTGTGGCATTTCAGATGGTCACCACCACCAAGTACCTCCTAGCAGAGGATTTTCAGACTAGGGTCTAGTAGGGTCAACGCCATCTAGGAGAGGGACTGCTGCACAAAAGTGGCCAACTACTTGGTAGCTCTGCCTTACAGTCCCCCTCAATGCATCACACCATTCCTGGTCTAGTGCTATGGCCTTAGTGACATCTGGAGGACAGCTTCTCAAGACACTCCTTTTGCCCTTCAGGCTATATCGGATAGCAATCCTGCAACAAAGTAATTATTGCAAAGAAATATCTTCAAAGGATATTTTAAAAGGAGGATTAGGAACCCAGCAGAGGACATTTGTAGATCAATTGGCAAGGATCCCAAGAGGATTTACTCAGCATCTTGGTGGCCAGCTGCTGCCCTCAATGGATGCCAGAAGGGTTGCAGAAGAAACCAGCATTCAAAATTCTATCCAAGTGTGAGCCAAATAAAAATGCTCACATTGGCAAACATCATCATTCTTTCCCCCCCACCCCAGTTTCTGAGGTTTCACCAGACATTACCCCACATGATTAGAAGCAGCCCAGACTTGAAAGACTAAATATGTTAAGGGAAAGAGAAACACAAAGGATGCAAGGACAAAAATTTGCCCTGGATGCTGAGTTCAGGGTTTGAACTCAGCATTCAGGGCCAATGTTTGCATTCACATGCTTTCTTTGGAACATCTGCAGAAGATTTACAGCCTGGAAATGTTTGGGGTTTTTTCCCCAGAGGAGTCTGCAGATACCTACTGCTTACATTTTAGATGACTCTTCACAGGAACACAGAAACAAGCAGAACTACAGAGCTAAGCAAAACAGAGCTTACCAGCTTGATAATCATAGAGAGCTATAGCTGTGATTCCAAGGTCATTTTCATACTCGTAAGTATTTTCATCTAAAGAAAAATAGGAAGAGAAGCATGATTACAGTTCATTGCACAAAAGAGGAATAAATGTCTTCAACTCGTTCACTTACAATACAGCCTGGCACTTAAAACTGGTCTCCCCAGTAATCAGATTATCCCTGGTGACACATTGGCACAGATTTTAAGCACTTATGCTCATCTTTATAGCATACAGTGAAGAACCGGGAGCTCACAGACAGTGCAGGAAGAGATCTGCCTACCTGCAGCACCACTGAGCCCTGCAAGCCAAGTTAGCTTTAACTAGGGATGGGCATGAACTGGCTCACAAACCTGCTACTCCACCCCCCCCCCCACCCCCCAAAGACAATCCTCACCAAACTTGGGAGGGCAGATAGAGGGGCATCCCAGGAAGTCCACTGTGAGTTTGATGCCCCTAGCTTCTGGGGAGGGTGGGTGGCATTCAACACACTCCTGAACCTGTAGCTGTGATTTCCCCAGAGAATACTTTCCTGGGTGTACCTGCTTTGGGGGGCTGTAAATGGTCCCCCCTAAATTCAATCCTCACCAAACTTGGAGGACAGGTAGAGGAGTCAGCTGGAGACTCGCTGGAAGTTTGGCGTCTCTAGCATGTGGGGGGCAGTTTTACTGCATCACGAGCCTCAAAAAACTAACTGGTTCAGTAAACAGGAAGGCTTGTGGTTCATGCAGCTCCATGAACTGAAATAAACCTCTTCCCAGTTCATGCCCATCCCTACTCCTAACCCCTTCTGCTAAAAGCACTGCTCCAGGGTATTTTCCCTTCCTCCAAGAAGCTGAATGCAACACAGAGATTTCCTCAGTAAGCCTTGCATCCAATTACGGCCAAGCACAGAACTGCTTAGGTTTAGAAGGTAAGGAAACAGCTGCTCATAATGCATAGCTCTTGCCATTTGCTCAGCATACCCAGCAGCTCCAACCACCAGCTCTAAGAGTGCAATTAGTCAAAGCACTGCGAAAGGCTATAACTAAAAGAGGCTTGGACAGAAACAGAAGTTATCAAACCTGCTGGATACTGGCTTTGTGCCCCAGCCACTTCATAAACCGTCTCAGATCCATACTCTGGTTCCCGCTGACTGATTGCTTCTTGGTAGTCAGACTCTTCAGCTTTCCCATTGCTTTCTGACTCATGCACTGCAGAATAGTTCATATCTGAGTTCTTGTGGCTAGACTCAAAGGAAGTAGCATCCTAAGGGAGTGAAAGGTAGCTGTGAACTCAAGTATGTAAATACCCTTGGCCACCATCTTAAACAAAACTTCAAATTTCCAAGCTGGGTGTCACTACTGCCGAGTGGGAGAGTATCCCACGTCTGTGTTCATACCACATAATTCATACCACAATGATGACTTTGGTCCTGCATAAAGGAGGAAAGCATGGCAGACATATTTAAAACAATTGAACCAATCATGACATGCAAGATAACGGGGGGTGGGGAGGGAGGGATGTTGGAAGTGCTACTTCTACCCACCTGCCCACCATCTCATTTATTTATTTCCCATGGGAACAAAAAAAAAATTCTGGATCTATTTCTGACAGTTTGGTAAGCAGCAGTCCATACATATATCTGCAATGCCAAGGTATATATCATGCACTGAAAAAAAAACATTTTGGCACTGCAGACATTACAGAAATGTTAAACCCTTTATGAAAAAAGTGGCTTTCCAAACCTAAATAATTTTTTCAACTGTTTAATAACTGAATCAACATTTAATAACTGAATCAATGTTTAGTAAACCAGTTGAGATACCCTAAATATTTAACATGATCAAAAATGTTTTGACCAATAAACTAACTTAGGTATTTAAAAAATCTACGAATCCTCATATTTCACTCTTTACCATCTCTCCTTTATGTTTACTCTCTAAATTATTCCCTCCTCCCTTTTCTCTTACTTGTAGAGACTGGGGAGAAAAGCTTATGACTTTAAATAGTGAATGTAATATACCGTATTTTTCGCACCATAAGACGCACTTTTTCTCCCCCAAAAAGTGGGGAGAAAAGTGCCGGCGTCTTATGGAGCGAATCCCTCCCCCCAGTCAGGCTCCTGGGGCCGCGGCAAGCGCCGCGGCCCCAGGAGGAAGCCCCCTTCCCTCCCTCCCTCCCTCCCCTGTCAAGCTCCTGGGGCCACGGCAAGCACCGCCGCCCCGGAAGGAAGCCCCTTTCCCTCCCCCCCCCGCACAAACTCCCGGGGCCGCGGCAAGCACCGCCGCCCCGGAAGGAAGCCCCCCCTCCCCCTTCCCGGGCCAGCATGCCACTGGTCCGGGGAGAACCCCCCTCCCTCCCCCGCTTACCTTTCCCACCCCATTCCTCCCCCCTCACCATTCCTGAGCTGCGGGGGGGGGGGAAGGTAGGGAGGGAAGAGCTGGGCCTGAGTGGCATTAAGCCACTTGGGCCCAAGCAAGGGGGGGAGGGAAACACCTTGTCTTTCTGTCTTTCTTTCTCTTTCTGTCTGTCTTCCTTCCTTCTCTCTCTCCTCCCTACCTTCCTGTTCCTTCCTTTCTTTCTGTCTGTCTGTCTTTCTTTCTGTCTTCCTTCCCTCTCCCCCCCACCTACCTACCTTCCTGTTTCTTTCTGTCTTTCTTTCTCTTCCTTCTCTCTCTCTCCCCCTACCTACCTACTTACCTACCTTCCTGTTTCTTCCTTCCTTCCTTTCTTCCTTCCTTCTCTCTCTCTCTCTCCCCCCTACCTACCTACCTTCCTGTTCCTTTCTTTCTGTCTTTCTTTTTCTTCCTTCCTTCTCTCTCTCCCCCCTACCTACCTACCTTCCTGTTTCTTCCTTCCTTCCTTTCTGTCTTCCTTCCTTCCTTCTCTCTCTCTCCCCCCTACCTACCTACCTACCTTCCTTCTCTCTCTCTCACCCCTATCTACCCCCCCTCCCTTCCCCACTCACCTTTCCTGGGCTGCAGGGGTGGGAGGGAGGTAGGGAAGAGCTGGGCCTGAGTGGCGTTAAGCCACTTGGGCCCAAGCAAGGGGGGGGGAGGGAAACACCCTTTCTTTCTTTCTTCCTTTCCTTTCTGTCTGTCTTTCTGTCTGTCGTTCTTCCTTCCTTTTCTCTCTCTCCTCCCTCCCTCCCTGTTCCTTCCTTGCTTTCTCTTCCTTCCTTCTCTCTCTCTCCCCCCTACCTACCTACCTACTTACCTTCTTTCTTTCTTTCTTTCTTCTCTCCCCCCCCCAACTACCTACTATTTGGTTCAGAATATTTTTTCCCCTGTTTTCCTCCTCTATAACTAGGTGCGTCTTATGGAGCAAAAAATACAGTAACTACTGAGGCACGTCATTTGGGAGAAAATCACTACTATTTATAACTATTGTTTTATTAGAAAGTAACAAGAACAGGATGGGGGGGCACTTTGAACTGCTACAAGAGACTGGAAGTGGGGTCTTGGGCTTTTGCAGGCTACAGCACCCACATAAAAGCTAGCCCAGGGTGTCACACCTACAGCCACGTGCTGGAATCAGCCTGCCCAGGGCTTCAATCCAGCCCGCAGTTCTCTTCTCCACCCACCGCCCCCTCCCCTGCCTGCCCTCAGCCTTCCGAGGGAGATCAGAGCTGCCGAACTTCCCAGCTGGCTGGACCTGTTTCTCTGGGCTAAAGGACAAAAAAGTTGCAAAGAAAATGTGGAATGGATTTTCCTTTAAGGTCTTTGCACCCAGATAGACTACTTCAGGACTGGAATGACAGCTCCCAGAGTGGAATGATGGTCCCTGGGAGTAGCAGCTGTGTTCTGGGAATGGAATTCCACTCTGGGAGCCCTCATTCCATTCCCAGAATGCTTCTGCTACTCCCAGGGAGTGTCATTCCACTCGGGGGGGGTGTCATTTCAGTCCCAGAGTAGTCTATCTATCTGGGCCCAGAAACCTTAATGATTTTCTTTGCAACTTTTTTTGAGCTGAAATATATTTCAATGGAGTGGAGCTGTAGTTTCAGTTTCCAGTTTTTGTATGACAGCTGAAGTTGGTGTTGCTTCCTTGCAAATAAAGGGCTGATGTTTTGAGCCAGCTTGTCTCTGTTGAATGGACCTGAGAACAGGTACCTGAGAGAGTACTCTAACCTGGGAACCCACAGCCAAAGGGGAACATTACACTGGAGAGTCATTGCCACTCTGAGTAGACGGGGGGTGGGGGAGCTTGCAATGCCCAGTCCATGTTTCCCTAGGCTCAGAGCATTTTATATTTTTAGTTCCTGCTGTGATCTTTGTGCTTTTTCTTGATGTTTTATTTCAAAAATTGCATTGCCAAATCCCATTACCCTACACCTTTCCATTTTAGGCAGGCATCTTTTAAGGGCAGGGGGGAGGTTTGGGAGGTGTCAATTATTGAAGACTGTTAAATAAACAAAATATTGCAAGAGTGTTACTGTTTTAAGCATGTTTGTATTTTAAGTTTTAAAAAACCTTTAATTATATTTGTCTGTGTCCTTTATAAAGTTATTCTCTCTGCTACTTGGCATTACATTTTATGACACACATGGCCTGGCCTGACAAAGTCCTATTTTTGTCAGATCCAGTCCTCGTAACAAATGCATTTGATACCCCTGAACTAGCCTGTATCCAAACCAAAAAATTCACATGTGGGTTTACATCTTAATGGTTTGACTACCCTATCTGCCTTTTGGAATATACCACTTTTAGCATGAAAAATTTGATTTGTTAATATCAGAGTCTCTAGTAATCAGCACTCAACAATGTTCCTTAAGCAGGATCAGTTTATTTAGTTAGGTTACTGCATTGCTTTAAACACTGTATTAAGACTAAAGAGGAAAAGTGGGAATGGGATTTTATACGGGGTTCAAACTTGGGTCGTCAGATGGCTACAACCAATGAATGCCAGGTTACCCTCACGCAGAAAATAACAGCTCTTTGTTCCCAGCAGGGAAACCAGAGATCTTGTCAAAACAAAGACAAATGCTAGAGGAGAATCGAAAGTTCGCATCCCAGTGTCAACTCCCCCCCACTTCTTTATGGCAGCCAGCCTCTTTCCCCCACCTTTTTATGGCAGCCTAGCTGACAGTTATCCTACTACTGTCAATGTAATGGTTACTTTTATGGTAAAAGTGAGATTTGACTATTCTATTATGTATGTGCAATCTGACTGATTAAACAGATTTGTTACACACAAATAATTATTGGACAGTTCTTTTCTCTAAAAAATGATTAAAAAATTGGGCTTCCGATCGGGGGAAGATGGAGTTTTGAAGCACCCTGTGCTTATTGCAGGGTGGATGGCAGTTCTTTTCGACAGTTTGGGTGTTTTCAACACCCAACGCAACTTTCCTCAGGCAGGGGAAAAGCTAGCAAGCAACAGAGACCCAAGTGAGAGTTGAGATTGGTGTGTGATAAGCCTCGGAGGAGGCTTGTCACCACTTTGATCTCCTCCCCCGAGCGGGCGCTGCAAGCAACTCTAAGGAACTGACCGGGCTGGTGTTATTCAGCTTAAAACCTCCACCCCCCCGATTTCTTGAAAGAAAGAAGAAAAGTTTTAAACTAAGAAGCCTCACCTACACCCAGTAACATCAAAAGGTAATGAAAACTGTTTTGCTTACCGGAACTGTGCTGTTTGAGATTTTGAAAAATAGCCGAATAAGCATAGACTTAACAGAAGAAAAAACTGAGCCTTTTTTCCTTTGAAAAAGAATTGGATTTTAGCAAAAATCCGCCAAAAACGCAATTTGTTTATCATTCCTGTGGTTTGTGAGAAGATTAGAAGAGGACTGGGATCAACGTGAGACTTTCAAAGCAGGAAGTGACGTTTGGAAGTGGAGCAGATAAGAAGGATATAGTGGAGGGGACCATGGTGGATTGCAAGAGGAATAGAGTGTTCCTAGGTAAGAAGGGGACGAAAATAACTGCAGAACAGGATGTTTAACAGGAAGTAAGAGACTTTGACCTATACCATAGAGACTTTGATATTTACCATAGAGAAAAAACGATCACCATTTTCTGGAGAACTAAAACTTTAAATTCAAATTTTGAGAAAAGTAAATGGTCTTTTGTAACAAAGCCACTGCAACCTAACTGGGCATTTTAAGAGTGATAGACTGAGTATAAAAGATAACATTTTGGTGACCATTAAAAATTCGGCAGTTTTTGAGCAGCAAAAATAGATTCAGCACTAAGACGCCGTGCCAGCTCATGGTCATCACCTAAGATGGGACCCAAAAAAGGACAGTGATTTGCAAGGAGTCATAGAAGCAATGGAGAAAAGAATGATGGAGGCATTAACTGACCTAGGTCAGCAAATGGATAAAAGAATGAATGACCTGGCCCAGCAAGTGGATAAAAGTTTTGAAGAAATCAAAAGATGTACAGAGTTTAGCCCAGAAATCATCAGAGATGGAAAACAAAGTGGCTGTTCTAGAGAAAAATGTTCAGAAGGTTACAAAAGAAAATTATAGAATTGAGACAATGATGGATTACAGAGCAATGCAAACCCACCTAAGACTAAGAGGAATTGATGAAAGTGTAAATGAGAATGTGTATACAAGAATTACTGAGGCTTTGAATGAATACTTAAAAGGAGAAGAAGAGGACCTAAAATTCAGTATTGACCTGGTTTACAGAGTAAATTCGATGTTTGCACAGAAGCAGAACTTGCCAAGAGATGTAGTGGTACAATTCACATCAAAGAGAATAAGAGAGCTTGTTTTAAGAAAACACTTTAGGGAGCCACTTGAAAATGATGGAAGTAAGGTAATAGTAATGAAAGAACTCCCAAGATCCATGCTTCAGGATAGAAAGAAGTTTAAACGTCTAACTGACATGTTGAAACAAAAGAACATTAGATTCAGATGGGAGATTCCACAAGGTTTGAGTTTTAATTTTCAAGATACATGTGTTACTATCAAAACTTTGGAGGAGATGACGGTGTTCGTGGCAGAAAATATTAAGGACTTTGGTGTTATTTAGCCTGGAACCACTATGGATTACAAATTTCTTTCATGGAACGTAAACGGACTAAATTCACCTAACAAATGCAAAATTATTAGACACTGGCTAGAGAAACAGAAATGTAACGTGATTTGCCTACAAGAAGTGCATATTAAAAAACAAGATTATAAGTATTTGATCAAGAAAAAACTAGGGGAGGAATTTTTTTCATTGGCAAATAACAAAAAAAAAGGGAGTAGTAACCAACATTAAGAAAGAATTGGATCCCAAAAAAAATTTTAACGACAAAGAAGGAAGATATGTAGCAACGGAAATAATCAAACATGGGAAAAAAACATTGATTGTAAATATATATGCACCAAATGGAGCGAAAGAAAAATTTTTCGGGGATTTAACTGCTGAGCTAGACCAACTTAATTATGAACACCTAATCCTGATGGGCGATTTCAATGGGAAAGTAAATAATAAAATTGACCGACGTACAAAGAGTATTGATGGCACAATTGGAAAACTACCTGAAGCTTTCTTTACAATGGTAAGAAAGGAAAGTGTGGAAGATGTGTGGAGGAAATGGAACCCTCGAACTAAGGATTTTACTTTCTACTCTAACAGACATGACTCTTTTTCCAGGATAAATATGATGTGGATGACTGGAGAATTAGCATTTAAAACCAAAAAGATTGAAATTCTGCCAAAGATAAATTCTAATCACAATCCATTAATGTGGACCTTGAGACAAGGGGAGAAACAGTGGAGATGGAGACTGAATGAAGACCTTTTAGACAAACAGGAAATAATTGATAAGGTACAGGAAGACACAAAAACATATTTCCAAACAAGTTTAAATCAAGAAATAAAACCACAAGTAGTGTGGGATGCATACAAGGCGATAATGAGGGGAATACTAATCTCCATAAATAATAAAGAAAATAAACAAACAAAGGAACAACAAGACTGTATAGTTCAAAAGATTAAATTAAAGGAGAAAGAATTAAAGAAAAGACCTGGAAAAACTTTTAAAAGAGATACAATTGCTACAAGACCAACTGAACGCTATTCTTAATTGGGAAATATATTGGAATTTAAAGAAACTTCAGCAAAAATCCTTTGAAGGAGCAAATAAGCCAGGAAGATATCTTGCATGGCAATTGAAAAAAAGAGAAAACAAAATAATAAGTAAAATTGTGGCAGGGACAAGGAAATAGTAGAAGTTAAGGGAATAAAAAGAGAATTTTTTAAATATTATGCAAAACTTTTTCAAAAAGAGAAGATAGTACAAAGCAAAATTTTGGAATACTTACAAAACTTAAGTCTACCAAAGCCAACGGGAAAGATTAAAGATATGATGAACAACCCTATCACAACCCAGGAGATACAAAAAGCCATTGAGGAATCTAAACTTGGAAAAGCACCTGGCCCTGATGGTTTTTCTGTAAAATTTTATAAAAAATTAAAAGCAGCATTCTTTCCAGCCTTTGAAGTCTTAGTTAACGAAATTAGGACTTCAGGTAAAATTCCAGATACATGGAAAGAAGCAACTATAACACTTATCCCGAAAGAAGCACAAGACTTAACGAATGTGAAAAACTACAGACCAATCTCATTGTTGAATAATGACTATAAAATCTTTGCAAAAATATTAGCGGACAGAGTTAAAGAATACCTGAAAGATACAATTCAAAAAGAACAAGCCGGTTTTTTACTAAATCGCCAAATTAAAGACAATTTGCGGACAGTAATAGATGCAATCGAATACTATGATAAACACCCTGACAAGGAAGTGAGTTTTTTCTTTTTAGATGCAGAAAAAGCATTTGATAATCTGAATTGGGACTTCATGTTTACAGTCTTGGAGAAGATACAAGTCGGTGAACCATTGCCGAATATGATTAAAGTGATACATTCGGAACAAAAGTCGTTAATTCTGATTAACAATGAAAAAACAGACTATTTTAAAGTTCAAAAAGGTACAAGACAAAGTTGTCCACTCTCTCCACTTTTGTTTATTTGGATCTTGGAAGTTCTGTTATTGAACATAAGAGAAGACAAGGAAATCAAGGGACTATCAAATAAAGGTTTTACTTATAAATACAGAGCATTTGCAGATATGTTTAAACATCATATCAGAAGAACACTTATAGATACTTGGTTCAGATATAAAAACTTTTTTCCTGAAGAAAAACCGTTATGGATTGTACCAGAAGAAGTAATAAAACCTCTTTCAAGCTCTAAGGGACAAGATTGGTTGAAATATAGAGACATTTTAAAAATGGAAAAGGGAGAGTTTTTCATGAAAGAAGAGAATCAGTTAGACTTTTGACTACAGTTGGCTGCGCTATAGACAGATTCTTGACCTGTTTAATACAGATAAAAAAAGGGGAGGTTTCAGGAGGAAATATAATGAAATTGAGCAGGTGTGGATGGAAGGGGGGAAGAAAATGATATCTAAGATGTATAAAATTTTGTTGAAATGGTATAATGAAGATGAGTTAGTTAAGGAACAAATGGTAAAATGGGCAATTAATGTGAACAAAGAAATCTCTATGTCATCATGGGAATTTTTATGGAAAAATGCTATGAATATTTGTACTTGTTTTAACCTTAAAGAAAACTGCTATAAGATGATGTATAGATGGTATACGACACTGAAAAAAAATAGCTAATATTGGCCAGCATTTATCTAACAAGTGCTGGAAATGTAAACAAAAAGAAGGTTCTTTTTACCATATGTGGTGGACTTGTGATAAAGCTAAAACCTTCTGGTCTATGATACATGCCGAAATGGAAAAAATTATGAAATGTACTTTTAAAAAATTGCCAGAACTGCTATTGCTCGGTCTTAAATTAGAAGAAGTAAATGTAAATAAAAGGACGTTGATGTGGTATATGGTAACAACCGCAAGAATGGTATATGCCCAAAACTGGAAGAGCGAGAGAATTCCTGAACTTTGGGAGTGGTTAAGAAAATTGCTGTTTATGGCGGAAATGGACAAATGGACAAGAAAATTGAACAATCAAGACTCAGAGAATTTTATGGAGGAATGGAAGGATTTGAAAGATTATTTAGAACAATATTGGGAAATGAAAGATAATATTTTTACACTGTCTAACTATTGAATGATTAATGAATGGTCCGTAAATAATAATAATTTTTTGATATATAAATACAAATATACTAACACTATTAGAAATAAGTGAGTTACCTGTAAGAAGAAAATAATATAGAATTATATTATATTTGGTGGACATATAACGGTGTAGGTGAGGTGGGAAGTCACTGGGAGGGGGAGAAGAAAAGGAAAAAGGGGTCTTTGTAATAGAGTGACAATGTAATGTGTGTAAGTTAAGTTTTGACTCCAATAAAAATTAATGTTAAAAAAAATGATAAAAATTAATTTAGGAAAAATCAAACAAGAAACACCTAATTAGTACTATTCATTCTTTCAAAAATGCATCTCAACACACTTGTTTGCTTGCACAGGAGTAAAGCCTTCTTCCATTTAGACTATTAAACTAACCTCATAGACTGGACTTGAAGGCAGCTTCTCTTCCACTGGCTGTGGGGTGGGAGATGGAGGAGGAGTTTGTTTCTTGGCTTTGGCTTGTTCCTTTGGCAAAAAGAAAAGCAAGCAAACACACATCACAACCAGAACCTCAGCAACAGCAGAGGCGTAGACTTTCCATTCTCCCAAGGTGGGGGCTCTCTCATGCACGTGCAAAACACATGTGCCGCCCGCCGGGACAATGTCCCCACCACCGCCTCTCCCCCCCGGCTCCCACGTACCCCTCAGAGGGAGTGGGTGCGGAGGAGCCAGGCGGGGGGGCTCTTGCGGCGGCCGGGGAGGCTTGCGGTGGCCAGGGAGGCAGTGTCCCCCCCGCCGCTGCCAGAGCCACACTGCTGCCACTGGGACAATGTCTCCGCCACTGCCAGAGCCACCGCTCTCCGGTGGGAAGGTGCAGTGGCGGGCACTCCATTTTGCCAGGGGGGCTCAGTCTCCCCCGGGGAAATTTCAGGGGTGGCTCGAGCCGTCGAGCCCCCCCCCATAGTTTACGCCTATGAGCAACAGCACCAAATACAAGAACAAGAGGAAGATGTAGCCCACTGCTAGTACCTTTACTTATTTTTAATGGAGGTAGGTTATCCCCGCTTCAGAAAATTGGTTGACCCAGTCAGTGTTGCTTGTGGAGTGCAGTACAAATTGAGATAATCCTGATCAAGAAGACTGGTACACCATGGGCTATTCGTGTGCTCTCAAGTCCTCCATGAGGATTAGCCCAGGGAACAACACAACTGTGTGGAACAAGTAACCCCCGTGCTAGCCCACTCAGACAGGGTCACTTCCCAGCAGTGTGCGGTTTTAATGGGGAAGCACTTCTAGAGCTGTTCCATGAAGCAGCATTTGCCCCATGTGACTTCATGGGAACCTCTTGAATAAAAAATTACCATATAGACCAGACCCTCAAAACCACCTCACACAGCGAAATTCATAAACCAGGTTTCATGAGCTATTTTGGTACATGTTCATGGAATAAACAACCGTATAGCCCTGTACACATGACCCCTTCGCATGTTGACTGAATGCACGGAGAGGGAGAGTACCCATGGTCCCCTCTCCTCTCAACTGCATGGTTGCCAGGGCAATTCCATACTCAAGATCCACCAGTCGTGTAGAGGCGAGCTGGGGCCAGTGCATTTCTGGCTGCTCTCTCTCTCTATGCATGTCAGACAACGTGCAGAGGGGTTGGGTTTACAGAGCTTATGTATTCAAAATATCAAGCATATTTGTTAATAGCACTGGGCCAGTTGTGACTACCAGGCATTTTTCTTCACATTATACATCTATATGCTGAGCATTACCTTGATTATGAAATCAATGTTGCGGTAAACGCTTTCTGTAGGAGGGAAAAAATATCAACCTAGTCATCTCTGCTGGAGAACAAGTTTTTAAGTTCTCCCTTGTCTTTTTATCCCACTAACAAGGCCAGACACACTAAAGAGCAGGCAGAGGAGAGAAGAGACAGAACTGATATTCACTGGCAGTCCCCAGGCTGTGGTTTCAGATATTAAATTGTTACTGTGTGTGGTGGAGACAGGCATTATGGTACTGAAGCATTTTGTTTTGCAGAGGCAACATATTTTGTAGCAGACAGACAACTGATGTAAAAATAATGCTGCACATCAGGAATCAAAGTGGGTGGCACCAGATAATCCTACATTGTGGTGCCTGTACCTTCTTCTAGATTACTGTAATGAGTTAAGCGACACAACAGATGTCAAACAGTTATCATCTGTCACTGTAATTCAACAGAAAGACACTGCACCAATGTTGTGCAGTAGTTAAGAGAGTTGAACTGTTCAAATCCCCACTCTGCTGGGTGACCCTGGACCACACTCAGACTAACCTACCTCAAAGGGTTGTCATTAGGATGAAACAAAGGAGAGGAGAATGATGTAACCCACTTTGGGTCCTCATTGGGAAGAAAGGGAAGGTATAAATGAATAAACTGCCACCTTGCTTTTCTTTTTCTTAGATTTAAAGGATATTCACATGAATACCTTGGAATAAAAGTATCTCTAGCGTAAACTTACAGTTCAGTTATGCTTCACTAATGGAGAACACTAAAGTAAATATGATGTGCTCCAAAAACCATCGGTACCAGCTGACTCAGCATATTTTACAGAAGACTTGCCTCTACATCTCACCTAAGTTAAACATTCCAGGGAAGGAACACTGGGGAAGCATTTAGCCCACGGAATATCTTCTCTTCTCTTCTATAGTCTAGTCACGCAGCCCAGTCCTATGACTTTTTTTACAGACCTGTGACTCACAGGATCAAACTTCAGGATCTTAAAGCATGCCTTTCATGCTAGGGCCCAGCTTTAGCACTTGCAATATACTGCAACTCAGACCAGGCCCGTAGCCAGAAAAATTTCAGTCGCTGGGGAGGCATGAGATCACTTCCAGCATCACAAAACAAAACAAAACAAAACAAAATAGATTGAAACAAAGGACTTTCCCAAGACCACCACCGAGCCCTGTATGTCTGACAGCAGGAGCAAAGATGCCTGGGAGGAAGTAGAGGAGGGGTCCTCCTGGAGGACCTGGAGGGTCCTTTGCAGGCTCAGTGTCTTTTCTGTGACAGGTCTGGTTGTCATAGTGATGTCTACTTCTCTGGTCTCAGACTCTGTGCAAGAATTCAGTATACAGGGGAGGGTGATTAACTTACAGGCTGCAAATCAACAAGTGGACTGCAGAATATTAGTGATTAAAGTTGCATCAGAATATCCATCAAAGAGTTCCTTAATAAAGAACCAAATGGCAACTTGATGGGACCCACAACTTTTACCATCTTTAGTTTCGGCTATTCACTACTCAGGCTGATGCAATTTGTACAAGTTTTTTTAAGGAGAGGCTTACAAACATCTTGGTTAGTTAATACTCAGTTCTTCTTATATAAAAAGGAGATCAAACAAGCAGAAAACCAACAAAGAATTAAAGTACTCATTTATGCAACATGGGGAAAAATCAACTCTGCGGTGTGTGTTAAGTGCTGTCAAGTCACTTCCAGCTTACTGCTACCCTAGGAATGAATGTCCTCCAAAAGTCATGTTGTTAACAGCTATTCTCAGGCCTTGCAAACTGAGGGCCATGGCTCTCTTGATTGAGTCAATCCATCTCATGTGTTGTCTTCCTGGTTTCCTGCTGCTTTCTTTTTCTAATATTACTGTCTTTTCCAGTGACTCTTGTCTTCTCATGTGACTAAAGCAGGATAGCCTCAGTTTAGGGTTGAGAGCCAGTTTGGTGTAGTGGTTAAGTGTGTGGACTAATCTGGGAGAACCGGGTTTGATTCCCCACTCCTCCACTTGCACCTAGCTGGATGACCTTGGGCAAGCCATAGCTCTGTACCAGCTGTTCTCTCAAGGACAGCTTGGGAAAGAGCTCTCTCAGCCCCACCCACCTCACAGGGTGTTTGTTGTGGGGAGGGGAAGGGAAAGGAGTTTGTAAGCCGCTCTGAGACTCCAAGTGAGTGAAGGACGTGGTATAAATCCAATCTCCTCTTCTTCTTTTTTAGTTTTCTAGGGTGAGTTCAGGCTTGATTTGATCTAAAACACACTTAATTATCTTTTTAGCACTCAGTATCCATAAAACTTTCCTTCAGCACCACATTTCAAAGGAATCTACTTTCTTCATTGTCCAACTTTCACATCCATACACAGTAATGAGGAATACTATAGCATAAATTAACTTGATCTTGGTTCCCAGCAATACATCCTTACACTTCAGGATTTTTTCTAGCTCCTTCATGGCTGCCCTTCCCATTCTCAACCTCCTTCTGGTTTCTTCGGTGCAGTCTCCTTTTGGTTGATGATGGAGCCAAGGAACTGAGTTCCCAGACGCCCGGCCCCCACCAATAGTACCCAGGTGCTGCTTTACCGTGCCGCGGGAGGGCGGGGCAGCAACAGGAGGGACGCACAGCGTCCTGCAGCCTGCGAGGCGGGGCCAGCCTGTTAAAAGGCCGAGCCCTGCTCTAGCTCATCCTCTTGGTCCACGTGCTCGGTCGGAGCGCTTCGGCAAGCGGACCCTCGGAGGTGGTTTCAGCGGTGGGGAGACTCGACAGCAGCAGACGTCCCTCGGCGGCGTGCAGACTCGAAGGGGAGAGGGCTCAGCGGCAGCGGCTTCAAGGAGCGTGTGGCGGTTTGTCCGGGGTCGTGGGGGCCTTGTTGCTGTGGCGGCCCACTTGCAGGCGCGAGCCTGCCAGCCACGGGGGAGGTTGGGGTACCAGGGGGGTGCTCCGCTTTCTTCTTGCCTCGGGCCCGACGGGGGAGAGCTTCCTTCCCCCTCCCTCTTGCACGTTGGGCCAACGGCGGCCTCTTTGGTGCAGCGGGCCGTCGGGGGGGAGGGTTCTTTCTTCTCTTCTCCTTTGCACGGCGGGGGGGGCCCTTTGGCATCATAGGCCGGCAGTCGCCTATTTGGAGCGGCGGGCCGCCGGGTGGGTGGCTTCCTTCTCCCTCTTGCACGGCAAGGGGGGGCTTTGGCATAATAGGCTGGCGGGTGGTGCTTCCTTCCCCCTCCCTCTTGCACGCTAGGCCGGCAGCGGCCTATTTGGAGCGTGCCCTCCTTGCGCGTGCATTTGCTGGGGGGGGGGGTTCTTCCTGGGGGCCTCTTAGGCCTGCAGTCTGTGGGTGGGTTGTGTGAAGGGGATTATTCCTCCCCCTTGCCCACTTCTAAGAGCCAGTTTGGTATGGGTAAAGTGCGTGAAAGTGCTCTCTCTGCCCCAGCTGCCTCACGGAAGGGAAGGGAGTTTATACGCTGCTCTGAGACTCCAAGGTAGAAGGGTGGGATATAATACAATTTCTTCTTCGCTGCTGCTTCTTCCTCTCTTCGATAGGGCTGGCCAGGCTTTCCAAGGGGTGGTTTAGGTCACGGGGGTACTTTTCCCCCTCCACTTTACCAATCCCATAGTGCCAACAGTGGCCTACTTGGTGGGGCAGCCCATTTTTGGTGGCAGGGGCCCCCTCAGATTAGGCCATTCGTATTCCCTAAGAGTCAGTTTGGTGTAGTGGAATCTGGGAGAACCTGGTTGATTCCCCACTCCTCCACTTGCACCTGGCTGGATAACCTTGGGCAAGCCATAGCTCTGTACCAGCTGTTCTCTCAGGGACAGCTTGGGGAAGAGCTCGCTCGGCACCACCTACCCCACAGGGGTCTGTTGTGGGGAGGGGAGGGGAGTTTGTGAGCCGCTCTGAGACCCCAAGTGAGTGAAGGGTGGGATATAAATCCAATCTCCTCCTCCTCCTCTTCTTCTTATAACAGCCTGGTTCTGTGTGTTTGTTGTTGTTGTTGCTTTGTTTTGTTTTGGTTATTGGTTTGTTGCCACTTCACGTGTCTGGATACCATGGCTTCGAAAAAGGGGCAAGGCAAGCCTACGGGCAAGCAGCCCGCTCCCAAACCTAAGGGAAAACAGCCAGCTCCAAGACGGCCCCCGGCGCGTCCGGCTCCGCCACCACATGTGGAGGAGGATGACCCAGTTAACGTGGCAATTCTCCGTCGCCTGGAGGCCCTGGAAAGGGAAAGGGGTACACCACTGGAGGGGGTTGGTAGTAAAAAGGCTAGGACAGATTCTAATGCTTCTTTTCAAGCGCAGGTGTTAGCCCGCTTGGCGTTCTTGGAGGACGGCGGGGGGCCCGCACCGGTGCAGGACGTGGAGGAGGCACCTTCTGGTTCACACAATCAGGGCTTGAATGACCAACAGGTGGAGGTGTACAAGGGGCCACCGAGGCAGGGAGGTAAGGCAGACAGCTGGGGAAACCCAGGGTCAGGCTGGCCTTGGGGCCCCTACTCTCAGGGTGCTCCTGGGTCACAACCAACACCAGTCAGTGGCCCATCGGGTGCACATGTGGCCCCACCTTCACACCAGGGACCTTGGCCGGGGTGGGGTTCTCCCAGTGCTGCGTCTTATGATTCAGTGCACGCAGGTGCGATACCAAGCGGGGATGCAGCTCTCCCCCTGGGGGATCACTTGTCCACTGCTACTAAGGAGAAGATCCTTAGGGGTGAGTTCGTGGATGTGTTCTCATTACTGTACAGGGAGCTAGAAAAGAAGGACAGGGAGGACCTTGATGAACGCGAAAAGGAGAGTTTAAAAAGGAGGGTAGTGGATAGAAACTGGGCAAACTGGTACCCGGGATTTTAAATATATGCAGCAGTGATAGTTAGGCACCACTCGTGGAGGGCTTCTGCGATGCTCCAGTATATGGACATCATTTATAAGGCATTTACCAATTTCCCAAGCCCGGCATGGTCACAATATGACGAGGAATTTCGCATGCGCGCAGCCATGAATCCAGCGATGAGGTGGGATCAGATCCACCCTCACTTATGGTTGCAAGTAATGTCCCCAGCCAAAACACCGCGGGGGGAGAGAACACATAGCGGCCATTCTATGAGGAGAGCTGCAGTACAGCCAGGTACCCGCGCCCAGGTGGGGCAGGCGGTTCAATGACGCCCGCTTTGCTGGGAGTTCACCTCCCATGGGACCTGTAGCTGCAAGGCATGTTCCTTTAGACATGAGTGTCCGCTGTGCGCAGGCCCACATGCCTTTGCCAGCTGCCCCAAGCCACAGGATAAGGGGAGTGGCAGGGGCGGTAAGCGCAGAGGGGGAGGAGGTGGTCTCAACCCCCCCTTGAAAAAGGGGCCCAGCCCAATTAACTTACTGATTTTGGAAAACTGGTTGCAGAATTACCCTCGCGTCCGCGACCGGGTTTACCTCTTGGAAGGGTTTCGGTATGGCTTCAGGATACCTTACCAGGGTACTAGGGTTTCATATATGGTTCCAAATTTAAAATCAGTTTGCGGAATGGAGCATATAGTGCGGGAAAAGATTGCTAAAGAATGCAGGGAAGGTAGAGTCCTCGGCCCTTTTTCTTCTCCCCCTGTTCAAAATTTGAGGGTTTCCCCATTAGGAGTTGTGCCTAAGAGAACACCTGGTGAGTATCGCCTGATTCACCACTTATCCTACCCACGCGGGGAATCGGTGAACAACGCGATACCAGACAATTTATGTTCCGTTAGGTACACATCCTTCGATCAGGCTTTGCAGGTAGTGCGTCGGTGCGGCAAGGTGGTGGAGCTGGCAAAGTGTGACATCAAATCAGCATTCCGTACACCTGGATGATTTCGAGCTCTTAGGGTTTGCCTTTGAGGGTAAATTCTACATGGATGGCGCCCTTCCCATGGGGTGCTCGGTGTCCTGTGCTGCTTTTGAGCAGTTCATTTTTGGAATGGGCCTTGCGATGCAGGACTTGACTCGGTAGCACAGCCCACTATCTGGATGATTTCTTGTTGGTAGGTAGAGAGGGTACGGGACAGTGTGGGTTTCTCATGTCTAGTTTCATCACTATGGCAGGGGAACTCGGTGTTCCTCTTGCTCAAGAAAAAACGGAGGGACCCACATCCACCTTGACCTACCTAGGAATAGAAATCGATACATTGGGGGAGTGCTGCAGGTTGCCTAGTGACAAATTAGAGGCACTGTGGATTTTGGTGGACACGGCAATGTCACAGTCTAAAATTACATTGCTGGAATTGCAACGACTGGCCGGCCATCTCAATTTTGCATGTAGGGTTGTGGCACCCGGGAGGGCCTTTGTCAGGAGACTCTGTGAGTCAATGGCGGGCCTCTGCCTACTGCACCATAGAGCCAGGGTTACCAGGGGGATACGGGAGGACCTCCTTGTATGGAAACAATTCTTGGAGTCTCCTTCTGGCGCGAAGAACTCCTACTGGAGGCGGAGCTGCAAGTGGCTTCAGATGCTGCTGGTTCTTCAGGGTTTGGTGTATATTTTAGGGGGCATTTGTGCTCAGGTGACTGGCCACAGGAATGGTTCCAGACGAGATGGGTTAAGGACCTGACCTTCCTGGAATTTTTTCCGATAGTTGCAGCAGTGTGGATATGGGCAGCAGAACTTTCCAGTCAGTCAGTCCACTTCTGGTGCGATAACATGTCCACCGTACACGTTATCAACTCCCTGACATCAAGGTCTCCCAGGGTCAAGGCCCTGGTGCGGGCCTTTACGCTGCAGTGTTTGCGTCATAACATCATGTTTAAGGCCAGGCATGTTCCGGGGGTCAGTAACGGGGTCGCTGACGCTCTCTCTCGCAAACAGATGACGCGATTCCGTCAGCTAGCTCCAGAAGCCGATCAGTTCCCAGTGCGGCTGCCAGAGAAGGTATGGCAGATTGGAGGGCTGAGGCTGACAGGGCGATGTATTTGGCCCTCGCCCCTTCCACACGAAGAGCTTACATGAGGGTGGGTGCTACTGGCTGTGAGACAAGACAACATGTCCTAGTTTGCGGCCATAGCATGATCTTTTGGGCGGCTCACCAGACCCGGAGGTCACCCATTGGGTCTCAACTGGGCCTTAGCGAACTGGCAGTTGTCGAGTGGCTGGGGAGGAGAGGCATGGGGTGGCCGGCGCTCCTTCCCCTGCTATTCGATGAAAGAAGAGAGCTTCCACCTCAGGTCTTGGTAATACATTTGGAGGGTAATGACTTGGGGCTGATGAAGGGCAAGGCCCTTGTGGTGCAGGCGGAGGCCGACCTTGTGAGGATAAGAGCAAGGTGGCCTGGCGTGTAGATTGTTTGGTCAGCCATTCTACCTCACAAAGTGTGGAGGAACTTGGGTGACCCCAGGTGTATTGACCGTGCTAGGCGGAAGGTCAACAGGCAAATGCGGAAGGCCATGGAATCCGGGTTGGGTGTCTTTACATGTCGAATTTTCGGACCTGTATAGGCCGGATGGGGTGCATCTGTCAGGCAAGGGCAATGAAATATTTTTACGGGATTTGCAGCACGGGATTCGGTTAGTGCTTGGTCACTGAATGGGGAGCAAAGGCCAAAGCAGAGGCTTGGCCTTGGCTATGGCAGGTTGTGCAAGCAAGTAAACTGAACTGGTGAGCACCTCATGGCATATCCCGTTAGGGAACAGGAGGTCGTCAGGAACTGCCTTCGGGTTTTAAGGTCCAGGGTAGGAAATGATGATCACCTCTGGGAACATCTTAGGTCGGCGCCTCCCTGCAAGTTTTAAGGCTTCAGGGGTAGGCGCTCCTAGGTGGCAACCAGCTTGCCAGGCTGCCGAGCGCGAGCTAGATCGCTGGCTCAAGACCGGAGCTGGGGTGACCCGCCCTACAAGGGCAAGGAGGCAGGTCAGGGAATGACGCCTGCTTGCTTAGGCTTGCTTAGGTTTTGTTTTGTCCCGTTGCTGCAATGTCTTGTAAGTTAATAAAGTGGCCCTTGTTTAATTCCAAGACTGTTGTCTGTCTCGTTATTCCTGCTGGGGTGGCAATAGAATATCTTGAACAATTTCAATTTTTTCATCAACGTTAAAAGTTGTGTAATTCCCCAGTAGGCGTTACTTTTGTCTTCTTGATGTTTAGCTGTAATCCTGCTTTGGCACTTTCTGCTTTAACCTTCATCAGTGGTCATTTCAAGTCTTCATTGTTTTCTGCCAGTAACATGGTATCATCTGCATATCTCGAATTGTTAATGTTCTTTCCATCAATTTTCACTCCACCTTCATCTAAATCTAATACAACTTTCCTTATGACAAGTTCTGCACAGAGATCCAAGACACAGGGAGATAAAATGCATCCCTGTCTGACATCTTCACCAACTGGAAACCATTGTTTCTCCATATTCTGTCCTAAAAGTGGCCTCATGTCCAGAGTATAGGTTGTGCATCAAAACAATCATATGTTGTGGCACACCCATTTCCTTTGAAACCAACGATAGCTTTTTGTGATCCACACAATCAAAAGCTTTGCTGTAATCTATAAAACACAAGCTGATTTTCTTCTGAAATTCTTTCACATGCTCCAGGAACCAATGTAAATTTGCAATATGATCTCTAGTGCCTCTTTTCTGAATCCAGCTTGAACATCTGGCATTTTAATTTATTTATACCCTGCCCTCCCCATCAAAGCAGGCTCAGGGTGGCTTACATAAAAGTCTTAACACAGATAAAACAGCAAGTATAAATATAAAACACAACACAAAGCGCTAGCATGCCATTTGTGTAACATTGGTGCAGCAATAGTTGCAAACCATTACATTGAGGATACAGTCCACATTTGATGTCAATTCATATCAGCGATGCACAGGCTGTTGGTGATGGTGTTAGGGCACAGGGTCTTAAATTTATTAGGTGCAGCTCCTTAGTTGAATTCTTGCTCCATATATGGTAACACTCTTTTAACAATATTTTGAGCATCACTTTACTTGCATGAGAAATTAATGTGATAGTCTGATCATAGCTGCAGTCTTTGACATCTCCTTTTTTAGGAATTAGAATGTAAATTGAAGGTTTCCAGTCTGCAGTCTGTGGCCATTGTCTTATTTTTCCATATTTGCTGGCACAACCTTGTAAAGATTTTGATAGACTCAATTTCTGTGGCTTGGGATGTTAATAAATCAATCTCATTTAAAATAAGTTTCACAAATACAGGAATGAGCACCAATATTGCCTCATAAGTGTAATTCATTTGGCTTTCTTAGTTAAAACAATCTTGAGACCAATTGTTTACACGCTTTGCCAACTATAAACCATTTTCAGCTTCTCAAATCAGAACTGCTTTTGGATTTGGAGATTAAGGTAGAAGTCAAACCTTCCTGGCACCCTCTTTATCCAACTGAACACCCAACTGAACGAGAATAAAGGGAACAACTTACCTGGGGCACAGTGGCCCATAGGCCCATAGACACCCAGCTTAACCACTCCTTTGGCCCACCATCCATTACCCCAAGAAGTGAAGCTAAGAGGCAGGATCTACACAGCTTCCCCCTCCATCGTGCTTGGCCCACTGAGCTGCAGGCACCAGCCAGTGACGAGAAGGTATGGGTGGATGTGCAGCACAATTCTCTTGCTCTGCTGCCCAAAGTGGAATTGGCTGAGCAAAGCAAGTGGGCAAGCTGGTGTAGCATCCCTCCCTCCTTCATGCATGGTGCTGGCCAGCTGTGAGAGGACAGCTGTGCAGTATGGCCCACTCCCCATGGCCATTGCTCCCCCCACACTGGGCAACTGCCCAGCCTTCCCAAGACAACCATTGTATGCACATCAATCTGCAGTTTCCAATTTCTGTGTCCCAACTGTTCTCTCTGAACAGTTCAAATACTTAATGGCAGCCTTGTCCAGCAACCTCAAATCTTCATGGACAATTGCTTGGTCTTATCAGGCTTGATCAGGAAGCAATGGCAAGATTGTTTGTCAGAGCAAAGGAAACTGTCACTTGGCCCTTTGAGCACTCTGCTTGTGCAGAACAGGTTGAGGTTTAGCGAGACAGCAGAATGTGCTCTCGGAAGCAAGAGAGTGCATGAGTTCAAACCATCAGTAACATTTAAGCAAACTATGAAAGTGAAGTAAATCAACATGTCCATCACAGGAAGCAGGATTTCTACTAGGTGATGGGAGAGCACATCTTAAACTACTGTGTGACTGGGGCATGCAGTTATCTTTTATCAGTATGCAGCCCAGGAGTCAACCATAAATAAGAAATCAGGAGGCAGTCAGAGGGAAACAAAGGCTTTTTTGATTGGACTAGGATTTAACACTGTAAATGTATTTACTAAGGGCAGCTATGGGACTGCTTGCACACTGATGGCTCTTTTACTGACCAGTCTGAATGGACTGCACAGTGCACGGATGAAGTGATAGTTATTACTACATGCCTGCATACTGCTTCCCCACCTTCCCCATTCTACACACAGAAGTGCTTTACAAGAGCATCTTGACGAGCTGGTATTTTGCAACAATCAGATGGCATTTTGCAACAATTAAATATTACTATGCTAACAAAACTATTTAAGACAATTTTGCATTAGGATAACAGTGGCTTTTAGAAAGGCATTCTGGAATCTGTCTTCTCAGCCTGCATTCTCTACAATGTCTGGTAGTGGTAAAATAAAACTCAGCAGACCTTAAGCATAAGTATTGTCTCAGAACACAACTAACAACAAGAACAGGAACCTCCACCCAAAATCAGCCACTTTCCAAAATTACAGGGGCTGAAGAGGTCCAAACAACACTAATTAAAAGGCACAATACTCTCTGACATATATAACAATTCCACTAGGGTTTCAGATATAATTCCAGAAGCGATTCTGAAATTACCTAGTTTTATTCAAAAAAATGAGGTCAGAATGCCATAAGGTCTCTAGCACACCACATACTGAGTTAGGTGCTAAAAGTTAAAGGACACATCAGCAATACCTAATCCAGT
Source organism: Lepidodactylus listeri (assembly GCA_029233225.1). Taxonomy (NCBI): domain Eukaryota; kingdom Metazoa; phylum Chordata; class Lepidosauria; order Squamata; family Gekkonidae; genus Lepidodactylus; species Lepidodactylus listeri. The sequence goes on from JARCFY010000011.1 coordinate 3,712,545, forward strand.
CAAGAAACATTTCAGAGTCTGGTAGATGTTCTGAAGAATTCTAGGAAGTCTAGTTTATCTGGGATTCACCCAAAGTGGAACCCAAAATCTTCAGTGATATCCTTAATCAGGGCTTACATGTTCTAAAAAGGTTTTTTTTTTGAAGTCATGGAAGTGGTTGTGGCTCAGTGGCAGAGCATCTGCTTGACATGCAGAAGGTTCCAGGTTCAATTACTGGCATCTCCAGTTAAAAGGATAAGGTATTAGGAGATGCAAACAGACTAGCGGATACTCACCGTGAGGGGTCCTTCTCCTCTGAGATAAGGACATCTTGATGAGTGTTTCCCACCCTATCTGTAGGGAGGCAGGAGCTAATTCTTCACTTCCTGTCCTCTGGTGGGATATGCCCCTTCAAGTCAGTTCGGGGACTCCCAGAAGCAGTAGTGAGCTGTAAACTAAAGGCTAACCGTAACTAGAAAAACATGAACATAATTAGTCTGAACAGTAAACAGATAATGTGGCTTGAACAAGACAGGAAGGAAGATACAGTCAGAATATAGATAAAAGAAGACGATAAATCTCGGGAGAGTGAAGATGTCCTCCTTATCTCAGAGGAGAACATCCTGATGGGACCTCCCACAGCAGTGTCCCTTTAACTGGGTGGGACATCGTCTTCAGGCATGAGAGCATGCTGCAGGACCCTTCGATCGAAGGCTGCATCCGTCAAGTTGTAGAGATCGATCTTATAATGCCTGACAAAGGTGGAAAAGGAAGACCATGCAGCTGCACAGCAAATTATATACTTCACAAATGGTGAAGGCTGCAGAAGTCGCTGCACTTCTGATGGAGTGGGCTGTGATACCCGGAGGAGGGGGTATCTTCAGGGCTCTATAGGCTTCCACTATACAACTTTTGAGAGTGGCACTGATGGATGCTGTGGACATTTTGTCGCCCTTGTTGGGGGGGCGAGACTGAGATGAATAAGGACTCTGTCTTACGGAAGGAGCTGGTGTGATGTAGAAAGACTCTGAGCGAACGCCTGACGTCCAGACAATGCCACATCTTTTCCTTTGAGTGGGTAGGGTTCAGAAAGAAGGATGATAAGCAGATCTCCTGTGAGCGGTGAAATCTTGAGTTGACCTTCAGGCGAAAGGAAGGATCAGTAGCGAGGACTACCCTGACCTTATGGAAGGTGCAGAGAGTTGGTTTGACGGAGAGGGCCCCAAGTTCGGAGACTCTTCTGGCAGAGATAACAGCTACCAGGAACAAGGTTTTCATTCGCAGCCATGTGAGAGGGATCTCTTGGACTGGCTCCAAGGGAGGTTTGGCTAATGCAGAGAGGACCAGATTAAGTTTCCATGTGGGGAACCTGTGGTTAACAGGTGGGTCCTTAAGAGATGCTCCCTTTAGAAAATGGTGGATGTAAGGGTGTCTGGACAGGGTCCAGCCTTCTACTCTGGGAACTACGATTGCCAAGGCAGCTACCTGATGGCAGAGGGTGGACGCCTTCAGGCCCAACTTGTGACTGTCCTGAAGGAAGGACAGGATGTTGGACAAGTGTGGGTATAGAGGGTTGACCTTCTTTCTCCTGGACCAGCGAATGAAGGCCTTCCAGTAGCATTGTAGATCCTCTTGGTGGATGGATGCCAAGAGGCTAGCATGGTGTCTGTCACTGGTCTTGAGTAGCCTAAACTGAGCAGGTTTTGCCGTTCAAACTTCCAGGCGGTCAAACAGAGCTATGCAGGGTCTGGATGCCAGATGGGTCCCTGGTTCAGCATGTCTGGGGATACTGGGAGTGTGAGTGACGGGGCGGTCGCCATGCTCTATAGTTCCAAGAACCAAGGTGGTCTTGGCCAATACGGGGCTATCACTATAATCTCCACTTGTTGTTCTCTGATTTTTCTGAGTAGTTTTGGCAGGACCGGAGTCAGAGGGTAAGCGTACACAAGACCCTTGGGCCATTGGGAGACCAGAGCGTCCGTCTCTTCTGCTGCTTGATGGTAGTATCTGGTGAAGAATCTGGCAACCCTGTGGTTGAGTGGAGATGTGAACAGGTCCACGTCCGAAGTGAGATGTTCTGAAGTTGAATAGATCCTCTTTGAGGGACCATTCCCCTTCTTGTAGCATCTGACGGCTGAGCCAGTCCGCTGTGGTGTTCAGCAAGCCCTGGATATGTTCCGTTCTGATAGAAAGTATGTTGCGTTCTGCCCAGGACAGGAACTTCAGAGCTTTTCGACGGAGTTTTGAGGATTTGGATCCTCCTTGGGCATTGATGTATGCCTTTGCCACTACGTTGTCTGTCCTGATGAGGACATGATGACCAGCGATTTGTTCCCTGAAGTGGAGGAGGGCTAGGCGGATGGCCCAGAGCTCTAGCAGGTTGATGGGTAGGAGTTGTTCTTCCTTGGGCCATAATCCCTGCACAGGGAGGTGGAGGAAGACTGCACCCCATCCCAGGAGGCTGGGATCCATGACAATCTGCTTCCAGTCTTTGACACAGAAGCCATTCCCCTGGGATAGGTTTCGTGGCGTGGTCCACCAGGATAGGCTGGCCTTTACTAAGAGAGGGACTGACACGGGGAGGTCCTGTTTTTGCATTATCCTGGATTGGAAGGGCTGTAGGAGTTGTTGTAGTGGTCTGGTGTAGAGGCGCGCCCAGGGCAGGAGATGAAGAGGTCCAGTAGTTTGGCCAGGGACATCAGGGTGGACTGTCTGGCCATGATTATTTGTCATGTGAAGAGGCAAATCTTGTCTGCTTTGTGTTGAGGTAGGAACATGTGGTTCCGAACCGTGTCTAAGATGACCCCGAGGTGCTCTAGGGACTGTGAGGGGTTCAGGGAGCTCTTCTGGAGGTTTACAAGGAAGCCATGTGCTCTCAGGCAGCAGATGGTTTCCTGAGTGTCTCTGTGTGCTTTGTTTCTGGAGCGAATCAGTAGGTCGTCAAGATATGGATGGATGTGGATGCCTCGTTCCTGAAGGAGGGCAATGGGATGGATGAGGATCTTGGAAAAGACTCTTGGAGCAGTGGAGAGTCTGAATGAAAGCACCCTGAACTGCCAATGTTGGCCTAGGACGAAGAATCGGAGGAACCTCTTGTGACCCGGGAACATGGGGGCATGTAGATACACCTGTGTGAGATCGATTGAGGAAAGGAACTCTCCCGGTTGTAGAGCCTCTGCGATGGATCGCAGGGTCTCCATTCAGAAGTGTCTTCGTTTTATGAATCTGTTGACATATTTTAAGTCCAGTATCGCTCTCCAGCCACCATTCCTTTTGGGAATGGTAAAGAAAATGGAATAAATTCCCTGTCCCATTCCTGGATAGGGACAGGTTCTATGGCTGAGATGGTATACAGGTGTTGGACGGCTTCTTATCGTTCTTTGTAGTTTGGAGGAATCTTTTAGCAGGGGAGAGGGGACGAAGCAGTCTAAAGGTGTTGTCTAGAATTCTATGGAGTAGCCCTTGGACGAAACTTCTTGGGACCAATTGTATGCTTTGGAAAGGGCCCATTGATGTTGAAATAAAAGCAGACATCCCCCGACCGGGACCCGGTTGTAGTCACGCATTGTTGGGCTTGTTGAAGTTGTCCCTTCCTGTTTTACTGTCTTTGAAGGAGAAGGGTCTGCCAGGGAGGCCGTGGAAGGGGTTTCTTCTGAACCCTTGTCTGGCTGATCCCCAGGAGGGCCTGTACATGTCCCTATTAAATCTGGGTAGTGATCTTTGGGAATGAAAAGGGTAATTTCCGAATCCCCTCCTATCAGGTCTGCCCAGGGTACGTGGCATCACCTTTTTCTTGACACTAGTTTTTATTAGGATTTTGTCTAGGGAGTCTCCGAATAGGTGATCTCCTTGGAATGGGTAAGCAGTGACAGTGGATTTGGCACGCAGGTCCTGACCAGGCCCTGAGCCAGAGAGTACGGTGGCGGCCACCGCTGTAGCCAAAGCCCTGGAAGAAAAAATCATGGTGTCGAGGGTAGCATCAGTGGAGAAGGAGAAGGCCTTGAGAAGGTGGTTAGCTCCTTCAGCAAGGCGCTTACTAGAAGGTGGGATAAGTTGTATTAGCTTCCTGGACCAGGCAATGGCTGCGTGGCCCACGACTGTGGCTGTAGCGGATGCTTTAATGGCCATAACAGAGGCTTCGTGCGCCTTCCTGAGTGCCAACTCAGCCTTGCGGTCTAGACTGTCTCTGACTAGGCCAGTGATGGCGAACCTTTTAGAGACCAAGTGCTCAAACGGCAACCTAAAACCCACTTATTTATCACAAAGTGCCAACACGACAATTAAACCTGAATACTGAGGTTTAAGTTTAGGAAAAAGAACTCATACATTAACATCTTTAGTCTTAAAAGAAAAACACAATAACAGAGCTTTCAATGACATAAACAACTTTTTATTGAAAGGTAAAAGTTTGCATTTGGCATGCTTTTGAACAATTAATGTGATTTTTGCTGTTGTATGCATGCTGATAATTTGTCTAACCCTGGCTCATACTTTGTAAGTTTGAGAGCAACACATGCAGCACTCAGATCATCTGTTAATCTGTTTCTGGTGTCAGATTTGATATAATTTAAAGCTGAAAACAGCTGCTCACAAGCATAAAATGATCCAAACAAAGTAAGGAAAGCTATCCCAAGTGCTTTCATTGACTTAAAGCTATTTGGCAGAGAATTCCACACTTTAAGGATTTTATTTTCAGAACTAACTGTGCTGTCCTTTGTCATCCCTTCCATCTTCTCAAGTGTTTCATGCAGATCATAGAATTTATTTTTCCAAATAGAGCTTTCTTGAAATTCTAATAGCTCCATTTCCAGATTTCCTAAATCTAACCAGTGTAAGCTGGAAAGATCAAGTTCTTCACATTTGGCTTTATCTGGAGAAGTAAGAAAACATAGGGCTGTCTCCATCTTATGGAACTGTAAAAATCTGTTACTAAAATTCACCTTTGCATCTGCTTCAATGCTAGAAAATTCCTTGTAGATTTCCTGATGGCTTGTAGGATTGTCTGCAAATGTTGTAGAATTTTCTAAATGCCTTTTTAGATTTGGAAAATATTTCAGCTGCCCACTTTCAAGGACTCTTTCAGAAACCTGCAGTTTTCTCTCAAATCTTTTGATATCACAAAACATCCTTTTGTAAGGATGTTACAAAACCTTATAGTTGTTTGTTCAGTACATTGAAGTGTAGTGTAAAATCTGTAAAAATCATGAGGTTGATAAGTCAGGCCATATCAGTGAGCTGTGAATATTCCTGCCCTTTTTCATTCATAAACAGCCTAATTTCATCCAAGCAGGCTACAAATCTCTCCAGAACTCGTCCTCTGCTCAGCCACCGGACATTATTTTACATAAGTAAACAATTATACTGTACCTGAACCTCCTCAAGAAGTGCTTGAAACTGTCGAAGATTCAGAGCATGGGCCATCATATAATTCACCATTTTTGTGATATCTTTTGATATCACATTTTCATATCAAATTTTTTGCTGCTTTCCCTGGCACAGAAAGCTTTTTGATGTATAATACAATGGAACTGAATGACTCGATGTTTTGTTTCTTTAACGAAGAACTGTATGAAACCAGATGTTGCCCCCACCATAGAAGGTGCCCCATCACTAGTAATTGAAACCACTTTTCCTGGTCTTATGTCTTGTGACAAAAAAGCCTCCATCACAGCATTGTAGATATCTATCCCCTGTGTTCTTTCAGGCAAAGACACCAGTTTCACCAGCTCTTCTCTCATGATGTCACCAACAGCATAATGCAAAATTACTGCTAGCCTTGCATGATTATTTATATCTGTGCTTTCATCTAAGCACATGGAGTAACAGGCTGCCTTTTGTAAGTCCAGTGGTGAGCTGCTGACTAACATCACTTGCCGAATGGTCTGTTAGGCTAAAACATCAGTCAGATTTACTCAGAGTCAGATCCCATTGACATTAAGTCAAAAGTGCTGAGGAGTCTTTGTTATAAGAACATAAAGACATAAGAGAAGCCAATGTTGGATCAGGTCAATGGCCCATCCAGTCCAACACTCTGTCACACAGTGGCCAAAAATACCAGGTGCCATCAGGGTTTTTTTTCTTCTGCCTACTTGTCCTCTTGGCTTGTTTTTCCCCCGCCACCAGCCGTGATGCATCCACCCTCCCCCTTCTAACCTCTGGGCTGCTTGAAAACTCTCCCTCCCCCTACTTTTCACCTTCCCTCCTCCCTCTTCCGCTCTGCCGCCTGCGGCTGAATTAGTTCCCCCCTCCTCTCCGTACGGCTCCTGCTTGCTTCTGGGGGCGGGCAAGGGTTGTGTGTTTTTTTCTTTGCGCGGGCCCCCCCTTTTTTCCTCTGGATTTTGTGGATGCTGCTGGTGTCTGGAGGAATTTCTGTTGCTGTTCTTTTCCTTCCTACCTCGGAGTGTGGAAAGGGGGAGAACTTGCTGAAGGGAGGAGGAGGCGGCGGCCAGGGGTGGGAGGGAAAGGAGAGGAGGCGAAGACCACTGCGAGCTGTTGCTGCTGCAGTGGGAGATGTGGGGCTCTTGGTGCAGCCGCAACACAAGGATACCACCACGGAGTTGGGCTGCAGCTGAGAGGCTCTCCTAGTCACCAGCAGTCAAGGTGAAGACCGGCGGTGGAGTGATTGTTGCTGGTGCTGCCAAGGAGAAATCAGTTCAACTCTTGGATCAAGAAGATCTCTTTGAGCCGGAGGAGGGGAGGATAACTGCTTCTTTCAGGGCACCCCGAGGACTGAGGCCGTTCTGGCGGAAGGGTGTGCAGTGGGGGCAGATCTGGGGTTTAACAATGGTGAGGTTTCTGGTGAGCTCCTGCTGTGCCCTGGCTGTGTCGGTGCTGCTGGAAAAAATGTTCTCCCGCCGTTTTCCCCTCTTTCCCTCCTTTTGCTCCTGTTTCCAGGAGGGAGGGGGAATGAAGGACCTTTCTTCTTTAATAAACTGCAGAAGAGTTGGGAGTGTGTCACCTAGGTTCCATTTCTCCCCGCCGCAAGTCCAAAGTGCCACCCACCAGGGAGAAGAGGGTGGCCCAGCGGGCTCCGTGCGGGGCTCTTTACCAGAGCGTGGACCCATCGGCCTCCGCCTCCCCTAACAAGCTTTTGGCACTGAAGGACATCAGGCAGGTGAAGGAGGAGACCACCCTGGATGAGAAGCTCTTCGACTCAGGCCACTTCCATTCTGGGTGCATTGAGAGCACCCGGCGCCAAGGGACCAGAAAGGGGGGAGCTCCGTCTGGGCCAGCCTGGGGCCCCCGAGCCATGTCACCACTCGCCCTCTGTGAGGTCGCTGGCCGGGCGGGCGGGGTAGGCCCATCCCTCGGGGGTAGAAAGGCAATTGTATTAATAAAGCAAATAAAAAACAAATAATAAAACAGAGCTCTGTGATCCCTGATGCCAGAGATCCATACCCCCTCCCTGCCCAAGGGGGTGGATGTGGCCACTGGTTTTGGTGAGTGCTCTCACCCACCCTTCCTGCCCCAGATTTTTAGCTTAACTGTCACCCATCTAATGCTAGCCTTTCCTGAAGAAGTCTGTGTGCACACCAAAGCTTAGACCAAGAATAAAACTTTGCTGGTCTTAAAATGTGCCCCTGGACTCAGACTTCATCCTGCCACTGTCCCTTCCTTTCCACAAAACCTTTTCCTGCCAAAAGAGACACCCCTGAGCCCGTCTCTTCACCCCCCCCCCAAAGCCCCACAATCCTTAACTCTGGGACCATCCCATGGATGGCTTTAAAATGAGATGAGACAGATTCATGGGGGGGGGGGTCTGTCCATGGTGACTCTTGTGTGTTCAGTTGCTTCTGGCTTCTAGTGACCCTGTGAATTAACGACCTCCAGAACCTCCTGTCATTGACAGCCTGGCTTGAGTCTTGCCTGCCTGCCCGCCGCGCAGCTGTCCTGTGGCCGCCCCTCCGCCCAGCGAGTCAGGCCACTTCCATTCTGGGTGTGTCAAGAGCACTCGGCGCCATGAGACCAGCCCACTAGGTGGGGGAAGGGCATTCCTGCCACGGGGCATGCGTTTGTGGCCTGGGGGAAGTCCGGCAAGATGGAGCACCTCCACCCATGCACCAAGGAGAGCTCCTCCTGGGCTTGCCCTGGTCGGGGATCATGTCGGAAGTGCCTTGTGGCCTCCCCCCGCCCCCTTGCCGTGCCCATTCAGCAATCCGTGTGCAGGGAAGGTGCCCCCCTTGCCAGAGCGGGATGGTGAGGTTGGGCAGCAGCACCTTGATGCACGCCAGGTTGCCCCCAACGGTGCTGAGCAGCGGGTTGGGGGCCGCAGAAGCCATTGCTGTGGGCACACAGAAACCTGCTCATAAGTTCGTCTGCTGGCGTTGAGTCTTCGCTCAGCGGTGTCCAGTGCCAGCAGCTCGCAATTTGGGCAAATCACTGTTCAGAACAGGAGTCCACTGGGTGTGTGTCTGGAGGGGGAGGTATTGGTGGATTCCCTGCATTGTGTGGGGGGTTGGACTAGATGACCCCGAGGGTCCCCGCCCTGTTCCAACTCTATGAGTCTAGCCGCAGTCTCTTCTTTGGGCACATGACACACAAACAGATGTATGTTGAGGTAAGCTGACATGAGACAGACTTCTTTCTTGGCCAGATGCACTAAGTTTTGAGATTTTCCTGCATTGTGTGTGGGGGGGTCTAGATGTCCCCAAGGTTCCCTTCCCCATCCCAACTCTATGAGTCTAGCTGCAGAGTCTTCTTGGGCAACATGAGACACAAATGGATGTATGTTGAAGTAAGCTGACATGCTTGGAGAGACAGAGGCACTTGCCGGAGGCATGAAGAACCACCTTCAGATCTAACAAAAAGTGGGCGTTCATGCCAGCCGTCAAAGTGGGCTACATTCACTTCACGGCAAGGCACGATCTGGGCAAATCATTGTAGGAGAGGCTAGTTCTACATCTTCCAGCTTCCCCAGTTTATGCTGCAGAGATCATCTGAGTTCTGATGAGTCTGGGCACTGACTGGCACGGTGGCACTGTTTCTGGGGGGCAGATTGCACAGGTTCTTCTGTTGCTGGCCTGGCAACTGGCCCCTCTCACCACCTCACTTACTTTCTTGGAAAGATTCTTGGGGAGACACTGTCTGCTGCCTGCCTGCCTTTAGTTTTTCCCATAGGAAACAACGGAGAATGGGGGCACCCCCTTTGGATGCCCCTGGAATTGGACCCCCAGGTCCAATCTTTTCAAAACTTTGAAGGTCCTTTGGGGAGAGGCTTCAGCAGCTACAGTCCAAATTTGGAGCTTCTACCTCAAACCCCCTCCTCCCCAGCCCCCTGGAAACTTTTCAGACTTTTTTGCCATTTATTACAATGGCCCCATAGAGTATAATGGACCCGAATTTTTCGGGAATCCCAAAAATGTTTGGATATTAACCCTATATTAACCCTATTAACCCTATATATATTCAGGTTTTTTCAGGAATCCCGAAAAATTTGGGTTTAGTATACCCGAATCCAAAAAAATGATTTATTTTTTTTGCACACTCCTACCACACACCCCTGATGTAGCCAATCCTCCAAGAGCTTACAGTAGCCCCTGTAAGAAGAGCTCTGTAAGGTCTTGGAGGATTGACTACATTTGGGGGTGTGGCCTATTATGTAAAGGAGTTCCTGCTACAAAATGAGCCCTGCTCCCCCCATTGATTCCTATGAGGCTGCCTCCTTGCACCCCCCACTCTCTAATTCATCAGCTGCAGAGCTCAGCATTCTGAGGTAAAAAAAAAAAGTTACAGGAGACTGCAGAGAGCTAACAGCAGTTGAGGAAATCAAGAATGGCCAACAACCACCTGTGAGGTGCAGTGATGCTGCTGGCCCAGCCTCTCCAATGGCTTCCAACACACTGCCCCTCACCTCCTACACCTAAGAGGCTGCTTAAAGCCATAAGGGAGCCACCCCCAGCAGTAACGCTTTAGTGATCCTGCTGGTCCCACCTCAACAATGGCTTCTAATACTTCTCCCCCTCCCCCACTGGACAGGCAGCTGCCTGTCAGGTGTAGGAGAGGAGGTGGGATGCTTACAGCCGCCAGGGAGGTTTGCTCAGCAGGACTGCCTTAGCTCTGCTGCTGGCCCAGCCTCCTGGATGCCTTTAAACATAATCCCCTACACACCAAACAGGCGGGTGGCAATTTAGGAATTCAGCAAAGACATTTGCACATAGTACTCCTGCGGGCACTGAGCTGTGCAGGCCAAGTACCAGCAAGATTACCCTGAGGCGCTCAGTCTCCATATGAGCAAAACAATCCAGGAATACCAGTAGAATGGCCATCACTTTCGTGGAAGGTGACAGGAGCTGACTTAACAGATGACTGCTTAAATGGACTGTTCTATGTTGCCTGCTCCAGAGTGAGCTCACCCAGCAGCCTGGTGATCCTAGGACCTGAGGGCAGAACCACCAATGTGGTCTACAGAGAGGTCCTTCAGTAGAGAGAGAAAAAACAGTACATATGTCTCACTTCATTTTTTATACTACAGTCTTCTCCATTAGAATTCCTACAACAAATGTTACATTTCAAACTTCACATCAGTATTATAACTGGATTTATGGAACTTAAAAACTCTAACAAAGCACGGGTATCAGGCTAGTTACCACATATACTGGGGAGACAGCCTGGAAGTAAGAATTCTAGGCGCACTACAATCTCAAAACAACCTTTTTCCTCTTACTTAGAGGAATTGCCACTTAGAGAATAATTCTAGCACTAGGTAGAATACAAAGAAGCTAATAAATCTCTCTCAATAGACAAGAGACCTGGTTTTTATAAACTGCACCCAAGCTCTGCAATCTGTCCATAGACACTGTAGTTCAGCCAAAAGTTTTAGGGAGGAAAAAAATGAAATTTTACTAACTTCTAGCTTCTTCCGAGCTTCTTCTTGTTCTTGTTTTTCTCGGGCCATTCTCTGAGCTCTTTCAAGTTCTGCCTTCTTTCTATCTTCCTGTTCCTTTTCTTTAGCTAGATTTTCAAAGTTAGCTCTGATGTTGCTTGCTTTAGAATTCACTGTAACATTAGAAATATTGAAATTTATTTCACATGGCATTCTCGTATACAAATACCAAGGCTGATGTGTAATCAAAATTCCAACTGAGCATCAATTTTTGAGTTCACAGTAATTTGATTCTCTGAGGAGCACTGTTTGTTCACCTTTCTGTATCAGAAACATTACAAGCTAGTGAAAGTTCAAATTTAATTACTGACTTCCTGTTTGCTGTTACAGGAGTAAAGAGCTAGGTATCCTAGGTGTTCTTAAGACTGCTAGGCTGACAGAATGAGAGCCTGGGGAACTTTTGGAGCTCTCGTTTTCCATCACTTTCTCTCCTCCCCTGCCAGGTAGAGCTGAGGCTGAAGATAATCCACATGCTTTAACATTCAAATCAAGTGCTTTAAAGAACTGTGATTGGTTTTGTGCATATAAATCAGGAAAGTAAACCAGGATTGTTGCTAAACTAAGTTGGTTCAAGAGCCCCTTTCCCATGAACAGTTCAAATTGGGATGCTTTAACAAACTGTGGTTCTTTCAAACTAGGAAGCTTTCAATTTCTGTTCCATGTGCAAGAGGGAGAGGGTGCATGCAAGGCCAAGAATAAACTAAGCTGGACATGAACTAATCAGAATCTGAAAAAAACAACAAAAAAGAAAAAAAAAGGCTGAAGGAAAACAGGGCATAGGTAACCCTATTCTTAAAAGATAATGATACATAATACATACCCTTTAATAAGATTTATTTCTTTTTAAGAATAGATTTACTTATACCCATTTTTACTCCACCTTTTATTGGCTTGGGGGGAGACGTTAGTGGGTTGCTGGTCTATTCCCTTCTTCCTTTTAAAACATTCTCTACACCAGAACTTGTTTATGATTTATTAATACAGCCTTGTTGCTTCAAAACACAATCTTACCAGCTTCTACCGGCTTGGTCTTCTGATAAGTTGATGACAATTTCTCAATATCTTCAAAAGATGATGCGTTCTATCAAAAAGCAGCAAGTGGGGTTAGATTAGGGAGGGCATTACGTAAAAAAGGATTTAAGCATTTGACCTGGCAGATATTTTTAAAGCAGTATGATAATTATAACATGAACAGATATTGCTGTCATCCAGACACTCAATACTGGTCAACTGTTACAGGGAATGAATGCAGTTGTAGCAGGCAGCCAATAGGAGTAGCCCTGACTGCCGCAGAGCTAAGGAACAAGCAGCCCTTACCCCACCTTGCCAAGAAAAAACCACAAGGAAGTAAAGAGGTCCATCGTCACCCTTGTAGTAGCATTCCTGGATTCATGGAATATTTGATTGCAATGAAATACTGACTTGTTCTACCCAGTTCATATAACAAACAAAAATCCATTATGGAGTTGGATAAAGTAACAGGTTGGTTTCAGAAATCTGTCAGCGGAAGGTGCTAACTTATCACAGACGTTTCCCCACTTTCCTCACCCCCAGCAGCCTTTCTGACCCTGGAAAATTCAATTCCCAGGATCACAGGACCTACATGGAACAACAGCCACTTGGGTCAGTGGGTTGCCGTAAGGAGGCTTGATTCAAAGATGAGGATCATTTCTAAGAGCAGAACTATATTAACATTTTAAACCCATCACCAGACATCAAATTAAGGTCATACCTTATCCATTCGATCTTTCTGCACTCCATATTTTCCACCAAATCCTTTAGAATAGTCTAAAATTAAGAGAAAAGGTTTATTGTGGGTGGTTATCAACTCTCAGTTTTTATCAAATACAGAGAGTTACTAATAGGAGCTGCATGCATAGAGTTCCTAGTGATTATGGCCAAGGGAAAATGCAAAATAAATCAAGATGCAAAACAAGTGTATATATACATATATTAAGGCATCAAGAGGAACATCAGCAGGTGTGCAAGATATACTGGACCATAGTCATGCTTTCACATTGACTGGTTGAAAGTAAATGGATGTTGTCAGCAACCAAGCAAAGGAAAAGATGATCTCTCCCAGCTCCCACAATCCCCGTAATATACCACTTCTATAGCACAGCCTTGGATTACTCCTCCACTTTGTCATGGACTTTGTAAATCATAACATCATATTCTCAGAGGCACTTAATTTTTAGGGCATCACACGCCACTTCCAGAATTTATCCATTTCAAGAACAACTATCCTAGATACAAAAACACATGGCTGGATCTTACACACTGAAAACAGAGAGTGCTTGCAAAAAGGAACTTTGCTTCCTTCCCACTGCAGCCTCCTGTGCCACCAAAGACACTCTCTAAGGATCAAGGACCCTGGGGAACCACTGAGGATGCAAGAAGGAAGCTATAGTAAGAATAATGAGAATTTCAGCAAGAATGGGAAGGCAACAGATGCCTTCCATAAACTCACTCTGTCCACAGCATGTAGGGCTTACCCCCAAAAGACAGATATATTGGCCAACAACTGCACAATGAATTGCAAGATAGACAAGTTTCTACAAAACACGCACAGAGTGGAAATAAACTTTAAATGTTCCTTCTGACTTCTTTTTTCCTTCGTGGTTACCTTGTCTTTTTTTTTGGGGGGGGGGGGGGAGTCTACATAGAAATGTGGCAAGAAAACAAAAACTGGATCAAGAGATCTTGACCTAAAATTCAAATGGATTTTACCAGCTTCCCCATTTTAATATCAACTGACAGACTGCATGAAGCAGTAACCACTTCATAACTTTTTTTTTTAAGTAGTAGCCTTAAGTGCCACCCCAAGATATATACGCCATCAGAAGCAGCACAGGGGGCCTTACTGGTTATCAACTATTGCAACTGCAAACCTCTCTTTCAAAAGAGGCAAAACAAATGAGACCTTGCAAAAGTCTGTTGCAAAGCAGGTGATCAGCACTGCAAAACATGATGCTGTCTTTATGCAGTTTCAGCATCTATGTTTGAAGAGAGGGTTGGATTAAAGTCGTTCACAAATGGAGCAAGTTTACCACCTTCATTCCCCAATACTAAGGATTCAATATCCTTACAGAATAATATGTCCTGAAGCACTGGGGGGGGGAGGAAACTGTAGCAAGATGGAGAAACAACCTGAAGCCCCCATTGTAGCATTCTTGCAAGAGGGACAGGGAAGGCTGTGAAAAATAGTTCTGTACTCTCATTCCATTTGCAGAAGCTTGGATCAAACCAAATCAAGGTCTTTTTTTTCCTTTTTAAACACTAACAAAACATGTGTAGACCATACCGAACACCTAACATTTTAACTTCTTAAAAATGGCTAAAGAAATCAAAACCTCAGCTCAGCTGCTGAAATCAAGGGTGCCAAGAAGCACTCCCGGATTGGAGCGGCAAAGCCCACTGGCTTGCCTATGGCAGAGACACTGGTGCACAGGAGAGTGATCATTTCATACTATTGATCTGAGGCACGTTCATCAAAAAAGGCTGGCCATCCCTGAAATTACTTGACCTCAATCAAAGATGTCAATGAGAAGAAGGGTTTGCCTTGGGTTTCCTGTGGTGTGTGTTGGCCAAATAACCTTCCAAGGGAAGCAATTTAAGTCTGTGTTAGAAGTGGCTGCACTGAGGAAGAGTTACAACTGGAGACTATGCCTTGTTGAGACTCGTGCTTCGCTAGTTTCTCCTTGTAGTCAAACCCCACAGCAGATGGGTCCTGCCTCTCTGTTTGAATACCGAATTTCCCTCCGAAACCACTCTTATAGTCTGAGAAAGCCAGGGCATAATAAAGAAAGGGGACCAAGAGGAGAGAAGGGAAGGAAAAGAGAGGAACATATTTAGATACAAAATACACACACCAAAAACAAATGCTTTAAACAGCAATATTAAAAATCATTGGGTAGGAAAGAATTTAAATACATACATTTACATCTCATACATAACAAAGGACTTGGATTATGAACCAAACTATACAAAAAACAAATATTTATATGATAAAGCCATGGCCCAAGCATCTTTCTTCTGGGTCCAGTGTAGGCTTATAAGCCACCATCATGACCCCCTCAACCCCCCCCCCCCTCGCAAACAGTCAAGAAACATTCCTATTCTATTTCTTAAATGACATAACAACATAAGAAAAGCCAATGCTGGATCAGGCCAATGGCCCATCCAGTCCAACACTGTCACACAGTGGCCAAAAATACCAGGTGCCCTCAGAAGGTCCAGCAGTGGGGGCAGGAAGCCCTCCCACTGTTGCCCCCCCCCCCCAACACCAAGGTTACAGAGCATCACTTGCCCCAGACTGAGAGTTCCTATCTATACCTTGTGGCTAATAGCCACGGATGGACTTCTGCTCCATATGTTTATCTAATTCCCTCTTGAAGCTGTCCATGCTTGTAGCTGCCACCACCTCCTGTGGCAATGAATTTCACGCGTTAATCACTCTTTGGGTGAAGAAGTACTTCCTTTTATCTGTTCTAACCCGACCGCTCAGCAATTTCATCGAGTGCCCACGAGTTCTTGTATTGTGAGAAAGGACCTGCTCTATCCCATGCATAATCTACCTGCTCTATCCCATGCATAATCTTATAAACCTCGATCATGTCACCCCTCAGCCGTCATTTCTCCAAGCTAAAGAGTCCCAAGCGCTTCAACCTTTCTTCATAGGAAAAGTGTTCCAACCCTTTTATCATTTTAGTTGCCCTTTTCTGCACTTTTTCCAGTGCTATATTATCTTTTTTGAGGTGTGGCGACCAGAACTGGACATAGTACTCCAAATAAGGTCGCACCATCGATTTATACAGAGGCATTATGATACTGGCTGATTTGTTAACTATTCCCTTCCTAATAACCCCCAGCATAATATTGGCCTTTTTCATTGCAGTCGCACACTGTCTCAACATTTTCATTGAGTTATCTACTGTGACTCCAAGATCTATCTCTTGGTCAGTCTCCGCCAGTTCAGACCCCATCAATGTGTATTTATAGTTAGGATTTTTGGCTCCAATGTGCATCACTTTGCACTTGGCCACATTAAACCTCATTTGTCATGTTGATGCCCATTCGCCCATCCTCAACAGATCCTTTTGAAGTGCCTCACAATCCTCCCTGGTTCTCACCACCCTGAACAACTTCATGTCATCTGCAAATTTAGCCACTTCACTGCTTACTCCCAACTCCAAATCATTAATAAACAAGTTAAAAAGCATCGGACCGAGTACTGATCCCTGCGGTACCCCATTGCTTACCTCCCTCCACTGAGAAAATTGCCCATTTATACTCACTCTCTGTTTCCTATTAATTAACCAGTTTTTGATCCACAAGAGGACTTGTCCTTTTATCTCATGACTATTGAGCTTACTTAGGAGCCTTTGATGAGGAACTTTATCAAAAGCTTTCTGGAAGTCAAGGTAAACAACATCTATTGGGTCCCCCTTGTCCACATGTTTGTTTACTCCCTCAAAGAACACTAACAGGTTAGTGAGACAAGATCTTCCCTTACAGAACCCATGCTGAGTCTTCCTCAATAGATTTTGTTCAGCAATCTGCCTACTGATTTTCTCCTTAATAACAATTTCCACCAACTTACCCGGTATCGATGTCAGACTGACTGGCCTGTAATTTCCCGGATCTCCTCTGGAACCCTTTTTAAAGATAGGAGTGACATTCGCCGCCTTCCAGTCCTCAGGAATGGAGGCAAATTTTAAAGAAAGATTACATATTTTTGTCAGGAGATCCACAAGTTCACATTTGAGTTCTTTCAGAACTCTCGGATATATGCCATCCGGGCCCCGTGATGTATTTGTTTTTAAGTTGTCTATTAGATGTAGGACCTCCTCTCTTGTCACCTCAATCTGACTCAGGTCTTTCAACCCCCCTCCCAAAATCAGTGGTTCTGAAGTGGGCAGGCACTTCTCATCTTCCACAGTGAAGACAGAGGCAAAAAATGCATTTAGCTTCTCAGCCATTTCCCTATCATCCTTCACTACACCTTTTACCCCTTGGTCATCCAAGGGCCCCACTACTTCCCTGGCTGGTTTCCTACTTCTGATGTATTTGAAGAAAGTTTTGTTGTTGGTCTTTATGTATTTTGCGATATGTTTCTCATATTCCCTTTTTGCCTGCCTGATCACAGACTGGCATTTTATTTGCCACAGCCTGTGTTCCCTTTTATCAGCCTCACTGAGACTAGCTTTCCACCGCTTAAAGGAATCCTTCTTACCTTTTACAGCTTCCATTACTTTGTTAACCATGCAGGCTTTTTTCTATACCTATTTGTGCCTTTCCTAATCCGCGGTATATATTTTCTCTGAGCCTCAAGGATTGTGATTTTAAATAGTCTCCAAGCTTCCCCAATGGTTTTGACCCCTTCTACTTTTCCTTTCAGTTTTCTCGTCACATATCCCCTCGTTTCAGAGAAGTTACCCCTTTTAAAGTTAAAAGTGGTTGTGTCAGGCTTTTTAGGCAACTCCCTATTTATACAAATGTTGAACTCAATAACATTGTGGTCACTGTTCCCAAGCGATGCAGTCATTTTAACGTCTCTCACCAGGTCTTGGGCGTTACTTAGGACCAAATCCAGGATCGCCTCTCCCCTGGTCGGTTCTGTAACCATTTGCTCCATAGCACAGTCATTGAGAGTGTCTAGAAACTCAATCTCTTTTTTCCGACCTGAACACATATTGACCCAATCAATGTGTGGATAGTTAAAGTCACCTATTACAAAACACTTATTTCATCTAGCCGCTATCTTGAATTTATTCATCATTTTATACTCCTCCTCTATCTTTTGATTTGGTGGGCGATAACAAACTCCCAATGTTAAGCTTCCTTTTGGGCCCACTAATTCAACCCACAGCATTTCCAGAAGCGAATCCAATTCTCCTACCCTCTCAATCTTACTGGACTGTATACCCTCTCTGACATAAAGAGCCACCCCACCTCCAACTTTCTCCCCCCTATCCTTCCGATATAATTTATACCAGGAATCACTGTATCCCACTGATTTTCCTCATCCCACCAAGTTTCTGAAATACCCACAATGTCTATGTTTTCCCCCAACACCAAGCATTCCAACTCCCCAATTTTACCTCTGACACTTTTAGCCTTAGTATATAAAAATCTATAGTTTCCCATACATGTTATACCTTCCTCTTGCTGCCTCGAGACCTTACCAGGCAGTCCCTATCATTTGCCACATTCTCAGAGAACAATTCTAATCCCTTTCCTTGTAGGAAAGTAACAGCTACCCCCTTCATCTCTTTGAGATGAACCATCCCGAACCAGAGATTTTTCATCTCCTGTCAGCTTTCCCCCAATATTCAGTTTAAAAACTGCTCTGCCATCTTTTTGATTTTAAGCGCCAGCAGCTCTCAGGTTCCCTGTCATGTTTTGCTTCCCTTTGTCAGTCCCTGTTGCAGGTCCCGGCGGGAGATCGGCATCACCTTCCATTCTGGCGGTTCCCCCCCTCCTTCCTCAGAACGAGCTCAGATATTTTGCTAGACTCATGTTATCTCTGTTGCTGCACTTGTAACCTTGGGCAACTGGGCCTCCGCTCTTCCAGCTGTCTTTTGCGTGGGAATGCATGTAGATTATACACACAGGGCCGGGGATGGGAAGTTAGCTCCGCTTACGCACCTTTTTCCTGAGAATGTAACGGTGGCACATTTTGGCGCTTGATAATTCTTTTCTCATTGGTACCTGCGTTTTCACCCTTGTTTGAATACAGTATATCAATTCCTCCCATTCTGTATCTCATAATACTAACAACGCAAGTGTTTCCTGAAAGACCATTAAGAATAAAGACTTTGTTGGGGTTTCCGGTCGGAGGAATGGAGGTCTGACATGCTTTGCAAGTGCGCAAGGCGGACAGCGGCTCTTCTTGACAGCTTGGGTGGACAAATCCACCTGACGCAACCTCACACAGGTAGTGTGAGGACCAGCAAGCAATATAATCCAGGTTTGAGCAAGCTCAGTGAAGGAAAAGTCTCGGAGGAGACTTTTACAACACCTTGAGCACTGCAGCCGAAGAAGATTTCTGCAAGTATCTCTAAGGAGCCGAGCTGAGCTGATTAAATCAGCATAAAATCTCCAATTCCCCTGATTCCTTAACAAAGAAGACAAAGTTTAAACGTTGGGACCACATCTGAAGCAAACTAACAACATAAGGTAAAGGAAAAAAAGTTTTTGCCTTACCATTACCGCGTTTTGAAAGACGAAAAGCAGATCTGGTGAAGCAATAGACTGTTGCAGATTGGATGAGTGCAGTTTTGAAATGTTAAAAAGCTGAATTTGAACTTAAAAAGCCAAAAAAACAAGTTGTTTAACATTCCTGCGGTTAAGAAGAGTCGGGAGGGGGAGCCAAGCATCGCGAGACAAAGAGGGGAGGAGGGAACCAAGCATCGCGAGAACAAGCTGTGAGGATTGAGACAGGAAGTGATGGCTTGAGGAGCAGACAAGAAGGGAAACAAAGAAGAACTGGAAGAGAGCAAAGGGGACTGTAAAAACTGCCAGACCAAAAGGACTACAACAGGAAGTGACATGCGGAGAGCAGACAAGTAAGCAAGAGGAAGGGACAAAAGGAAACTACGGCAAGCCAGAAGCAAGGTAAATAGACTGTAACCTTTGACACAAACTATAGAGGAGTTGCGCCCGCCATTTTGGATTTATAAATTTTTTAAACATTAATATTTCAAAAACTACATAACTTAGAAGGCTAAAACCAGTGGAATTTGAACTGGCAAGACATGCTTGTCTGAATACACTAATTGGTGACTGATTTGGAAAACAAGAAAAAAATCGATCTTTTTTAAAGTGACAAGATGGACCGCGGACTGAGATCGAGAGCAGCTACATGGTCCTCCCCTACAATGGCAGCAAAAAAAGAGAGAGAACTGTTAGCTGTTATGGAAGCAATGGAAAAAAAATGCTGGATGCAATAGGGGAGGTAAATGCAAAAATGGCAAGCGCAATTGGAGAAGTAAATATTAAAATAAATGCCATAGCTGCACAAGCAGATAAAAATTTTATAGATTTAAAATCGGAATTACAAAAGTTAACCACTAGAACACAAGACATAGAAACCAAAGTAAAAGAACTGGAAGAAAATACTCAAAAAACAATAAAGGATAATGACAGAATGGAAAAGATGATGCACTATAGAGACATGCAAAACCATCTGAGATTTAGAGGTATAGAGGAAAAATTAGGCGAAGATATTTTTACAAGAATGCAAGAAGCATTAGCAGATTTTTTACAAGAGGAGGAGGAAGCTGTTAAAGAACATATGGATCTTGTTTACAGAGTCAATTCTACATACGCAAGAGACAAAAATATACCAAGGGACGTAGTAGTTCAATTTACAATGAAGAGGACAAAAGAACAAATCTACAAGAAATGTTTTACAGACTCTTTTGAAATAGGTGGAAAGAAAGTTATCGTAATGAAATAACTGCCCAGAGCAATTTTGCAAGACAGGAAAAAATTCAAGCGTCTGACAGACAAACTGAAAGAGAAAAAAATAAGATTTCATTGGGAAATACCACAAGGACTGAGTTTTTATTATGGTAACAACAGAACAATGATTAAAAATTCAGCAGAAATGTACGCCTTTGTTGGTGAGAACAAGGAAGAATTTGGTGATATTTAAGACTACAACAAGATGGATTACAAAGTACTCTCATGGAATGTAAATGGACTTAATTCACCCCAAAAACGTAGAATGGTAGGTCACTGGCTGGAGAAACAAAAATGTAGTATAATTTGTATACAAGAGGCCCATCTTAAGAAACAAGACTACAAATATTTAATAAGAAAAAAGTTGAGAGAAGAATTTTTTTCATTGGCAAGTAATAAAAAGAATGGAGTTGTAACATATGTCAAAAAAGACTTGGAACCTAAACTAATATTTAAAGATAAAGAAGGAAGATACTTAGCTATTGAAATTTTTTAACATGGACAGAAGACTTTGTGAATATTTACGCCCCCAACGGAGCTAAAGAAATTTTTTTTAAGAACTACAAATGGAACTGGACAGTGTAAAGTATGAACAAATCATGATGTTGGGAGACTTTAATGGGACTGTGAATAATAAAATAGATAGGCGCTCAAAGAGAAAAGACGACACACTAGGGAAACTTCCAAAAAACTTTTTTGAACTGATAAAATAGGAAAAGCTGGAGGATATTTGGAGGAAGGTTAACCCACAAGGGAAAGACTACACTTTTTATTCTAATAGACATGATTCACATTCAAGAATTGATATGATCTGGATGTCTACTAATATAACATTTAAGATAAAAAAAGTTGAAATTCTACCTAGAATAATCTCAGACCATAATCCTTGTCTATGGACTTCTGGGCAGACAAAAAGACAAGGGAGATGGAGAATAAATGAGGACTTATTAGACAACCAAGAAATAGTTAAAAAATTACATGAAGAGACAGATTTATATTTCCAAGCGAACATACAAAAAGAAGTAAAAATTCAAACTGTGTGGGATGCGTACAAAGCAATGATGAGAGGATTATTGATATCACTGAATGCTAAAGACAATAAAAAGAAAAGAACAATATGAAAACATTGTACAAGCCATTAAAATAAAAGAAAAGGAACTGAAGAACAGACCAGGAAAAAAGAGACTGCAAAAGGAAATTTGGATGTTACAAGACCAAGCAAAAGCTATTTTGAATCAAGAGACTTACTGGAACCTGAAAAAACTGCAACAAAAAACATTTGAAGGTGCAAATAAACCTGGAAAGTATTTAGCATGGCAATTAAAGAAAAAACGTGAAAATAAATTTATTACTAAAGTGATACGGGACAATATTGAGATAATAGACAATAAGGGAATAAAAAGAGAATTTTTTAAATACTATGCAAAGCTTTTTAAGAAGGAAAATAAAGACAGAAGAAGGATTAAAGAATACCTACAGTCATTAAAATTACCAAAACCAACAGAGAAAATCAAAGAACTACTTAACAGCCCAATATCACTACAAGAGATTAAAAATGCAATAAATGACTCAAAACTAGGGGAAGCACCTGGATCAGATGGATTTACAGCTAAGTTTTATAAATCACTACAGGAATCGATCTCACCAGTGTTATTGCTATTAATGAATGACATAGGAGTGACAGGTGAGGTCCCGGAGACTTGGAAAGAAGCAACCATCTCACTTATTCCGAAAGAAGGTCAAGATTTAACCAATGTTAAAAATTATAGACCAATTTCTTTGTTAAACAATGACTATAAGATTTTTGCCAAGATTATAGCTGATAGGCTTAAGGAACATCTTAAAGAGACTATACAGACAGAACAAGCAGGATTTTTACCTAATCGCCAAATAAGAGACAACTTAAGAGTAGTAGTGGATGCTATAGAGTACTACGATAAACATCCGGAGAAGGAAGTGGGCTTTCTTTTTTTAGATGCGGAGAAAGTGTTTGACAATTTAAATTGGGATTTTATGTTTGAAGTGCTGGAACATCTTGAAATTGGAGACTATATGCTTAATCTTATTAAGTCAATATATAGAGAACAGAAATCCTCTTTAATAATTAATACTGAAAAAACGGATTACTTTAAAGTGGAAAAAGGAACACAACAAGGATGCCCACTTTCGCCGTTGCTATTTATTTGGATTTTGGAAGTCTTGTTACTAAATTTGAAAGAAGATAAAGAAATTAAAGGCTTAACAATAAAAGGTTTTTCTTTTAAATATAGAGCCTTTGCAGACGACGTGATGTTTATAGCCGAAGACCCTATGACTACACTACCATATTTGTTGCAGAGAGTAAGAGAGTTTGGTGATTTGGCTGGGTTTTATGTAAATAAGAACAAATCGAAAGTGATGTGTAAAAATATGTCAAATAATAAGCAAACCGAATTACAAAATCTTATAGAATGTGAAGTGGTGAAAAAGACAAAATATCTAGGTGTAAACCTGTGAGGCTTCTGCTCAAAGTAGTCAAGGATCAGATCTTTGTTGATGAAACACAGTTCTTTATTTCCAAGTTCTACATTGGTACAGGTTCTCGGATTATTGTCAGAGATAACGTATACAATAGAAGCAGGTCTAATATACCCTCCCAAACAATCTGAATTGCCCATAGGTAACTAATCAACAAGGGGGAAAAACCGTGGGCAAAAGGTTCCCTGGCTGTTTGCTTCCCACAGGAAAGAAGGTGAGGTGTGAAGCAGTAAATTTCCCTTCCCAAACCAGACCTATCAGATGTAACCATCTTCACATAACAAACGCTTTCCCCAAGGCTTTCGCACGTTGATAAGAACTGGTCCCTGTCCTCCCAGCAGGGAGGAAAGGAATGCGGAGGCAGGAGGGTGAGAGGCCCATTGTTCTCATGCTTTGAAGTCGCCACTCTCCCGGGCAAACAGTTACATAGACCAGACCTGGTCAGAGCCATAAACCCAGGGTCACAGAATATACACTCACAGTGGTCAAGCTAAATAAGCAATAGGTATGATTACATAGTTAACACAGGAACAGGTTTGCAAAGCATAGCAAAGTCAGGTTACAATATATAGCACGAATTCCCAGAAACCCTTGTTAGAATCTGCAGATTCTGACAAAACCTAACAATGAAAAACATTGATTTGTATAAGAATAATTATGAGAAATTATGGCAGCAAATTATGCAAGATATTAAAAGGTAGAATGTATTAAATTTGTCACTGTTGGGTAGAATTGCAGTGGTTAAAATGAATGTGTTACCAAGAATAATGTTTCTGTTTCAAACTATTCCAATTGTGAAAGATGTAAAAACATTCAAATGCTGGCAGAAGGAATTGACTAAGTTTGTGTGGGGAGGGAAAAAACCAAGAATTAAGATGAAAATAATGTGTGATGCTAAAGAGAGAGGTGGGTTCCAGTTACCAAACTTAAGGCTATATCATGATGCAGTATGTTTGACTTGGGTAGGGACATGGACTATGTTACAAGATAGAAAGTTATTGTCCCTGGAAGGTCATGACTGTAGGTTTGGGTGGCACGCATATCTGTATTATGGTAAAACAAAAATGGACAATATGTTTAAGCATCATTATTTGAGAAGAACATTAATCAATACGTGGACAAGATATAAAAACTTTTTTCCAGAAGAAATACCTATGTGGATTGTACAGAAGTTTTAAATCCATCATCTCACTACAAAGGACAATACTGGTTGAAATATAGAGACCTGTTAACAAGACATGGTAAAGACTTTAAATTGAAGGAGCAGCAGCACATGGACTTTGATTATGGCTGGTTAAGGTACAGACAAATATATGATATGTACAGAAGTGATAAAAAATCTGGTTTTAGAGAAAAAAACAATGAAATAGAACAAATTTGGGAGGAAGATGGGAAAAAAATGATTTCTAAAATGTATAAAGTATTGTTAAAATGGTTTAATGCTGATGAAATGGTAAAGGAACAAATGGTAAAATGGGCGATAAACTTAAAGACATTGAAATGGAATCTTGGGAATTTTTATGGAAAAATGCTATGAGTATTTCTACATGTTATAATTTAAAAGAGAACTGTTTTAAAATGATGTACAGATGGTATATGACACCAAAAAAAATTGCAAATATTAATCAAAATATGTCTAACAAATGTTGGAAATGTAAAAAGAAAGAAGGTTCTTTTTATCATATGTGGTGGACTTGTGATAAAGCGAAGACTTATTGGTCTATAATACATGCAGAAATGGAAAAAAATTTGAAATGTACATTTAAGAAGTTGCCTGAAATGCTTGGACTGAAATGCTGAAATGCTTGGACTTAAACTAGAAGAGATAAATGTAAAGAAAAGGACAATAATATGGTATATGATAACAACAGCAAGAATGGTGTATGCACAAAATTGGAAAAATGAAAAAATACCAGAAGTGTGGGAATGGTTGAAAAAATTGTTATATATGGCTGAAATGGATAAATGGACTAGAAAGTTGAATAATCTGTACTCAGAGACTTTTTTAGAAGATTGGAAGGATTTGAAAGAATATGTTGAAAAATATTGGGACATGAAAAACTACATTTATACATGGTTATAATAGCATAAAGGAATAGAAATTGTGTATATGAATGTACTAAGGATAATTAGATAATGAAGTTGTTTTTTAGAATTATACAAGAATATAGAAAATAAGAATTGGTATATAAGTATTTTAAAGATATATAACCATTACCAGAAATGTAAACATAGATATAAGTATTACTATTTTGGATAAAGTGGAAAATGTGTTATGCTTCAGATGTGGTGGGGAACCACCAATACAAGATAAAAGCAAGACTATACAAATAGAACAAAATGTTATATAATATGGAAAAAAAGGATTTGTATAAGATAAATGTATTAATTTTAATGTTTTGAAAAAATAAAAATTTCTTTACCCAAAAAAAAAAAAAGAATAAAGACTTTGTTTTGAAATACAAGGCCTGACTTATTGGATCTAATCAGAAGTCTCACAGCAGCCTGGTTCCTTCCCGGGACAAGTGGAGACCGTCTCTCTTGTACAGCTCCCTCTTGTTCCAAAAAGCATCCCAGTGCCTAAGAAAGCTGAACCCTTCCCCCCTACACCATCGCCTCATCCACGCATTGAGACTCCTGATCTGTGCCTGTCTCTCCGGCCCTGCGCATGGAACAGGTAGCACTTCCGAGAAGGCTACCTTGGAGGTCCTGGCCTTGAGTCTTCTGCCTAGCAGGCTAAATTTTTCCTCCAGGATCTCACGACTACATTTCCCCACATCGTTGGTGCCAACATGTACCACGACCACTGGCTCCTCCCCAGCACTATCTACCAGCCTATCTAAAACACACGTAATGTCCCCAACCTTTGCACCAGGCAGGCAAGTCACTATATGGTCAATACGCGTTTTTGCCACTCAGCTGTCTACCCGCCTAAGGATCGAATCACCAACTACCAAGAGCCCTCCACCCTCCCTGCCCAGGGATGGTTCCCTGGTACGAAAGGATACCCGTTCACCAGCTGTGGAAGAGGTCCCTTTTGAGGGCACATTCCCCTTATCCACCGCACAGTGCCCTGTTCCCTCTCGACCCTCATGCTCCCTGACAGCAGCAGGGCTGCCAGATACAGAGTGGGACATACCGAACAAGTCCCCAAGAGTCTTCTCCACGAGCCTAACTGACTGTCTCTGCTTCTCCAGGTCAGCCACCTTGGCCTCAAGGGAGCAAACTCGTTCCCTGAGAACCAGGAGCTCATTGCACTGGGCACACACCCAAGACTTCTGCCCAGTGGGCAGATAATCATACATGTAACACACTGTGCAAAACCCTGGATAGCCCCCAACCCCCTGCTGGCATTCTGGCTTCATAATTACTTTAAAAATAATTTAATATAATCCCCCTTTTAAACCCTTTGTATTCTCCTTGTAGAAGTCTATTTACCTTGCTGGGAACCTGAGGAGCCTAGGGCCCTGGCGTTCTGGCTCTTCCTTGGCTTCTCATAAGCCCCTAGTCTAAGAGTCCCTAGGCTAAGAGCCACAGGTCAAGAGCCCCGCCCTTTGGTTTGCACCCTTTGGCTTGTGCCAGAGGCTCATGCCTCTGGCCAGGTGGAGCCTTAAATAGAAGCCTCCCCCAGCATTCAGGGACTCAATTAGCAGTTAAACAATGGCCCTTTCACACCCTTATCTCAAGCAGCCAGCACTCTGCAACAACTCAAAACTCACTCACACACTAAACCTCCTCAGCTGAAAGCAAATAAGAAAAACAAAAACACTCACCCCTACTGCAGTTCTCTCCTGCTGCCTTCCAGAACTCAGCTCAGACCATACCTTAGTAATAGGTCAGGCCACACTGGACACAGTAAAGTTTACTTATTTTCCCTTCCATGCTTGGATTTTAAGTATAGTCCTTCCTGGATCTTAGTACTTCAGACTGCAGCTCGGAGAAGTCACATGTCTGAATCTCCTTCTTCCTTCTCCAAGATCATATGTGTATTCAAAATCATGAGAAGGCTGAGCCAGAACCCTTCATTATCAAACTAGCTGTCCACAAGTGATTTTGACATGGGTAGAATTCACTGAATGTGTATAGTGACTAAGAGTGCAGTCTGATACCCAATGACATTGATGGGCAGTAGGTTCAGGACAGACAAATGAAAACATTTATCTACTCAATGAGTAATTAAAATGAGGAATTTGGTGCCTGAGGATGCAGTGATGGCCACAGCCATACATAGCTTTGAAACTGGATTATTCCAATTCATGGCCGTCAGTGGCTACTGGTCATGGTGACTAAAGGGAACCTCCACATTGCGGCAATAACTAGTGGCAGGAGGCAACATCAGGGAGGAGGGCTTGGGACTATGCCCTGCTGTTGGCTTCTGTGAGACTGGACTCTTATGTTTTAGCTCATGATAACATTACTGTAAAAGCTGCTTTACCACAATATACCACTTGCACAGGAGATAAGTAGAGAATATCCAAGTAGAATTCCTAGCAATAAATACTGAGTGGGGAATACCCACAGTAATGGGAAGAGAACACAGAGTGAACTTGCCTGAAAATTAACTCTTTGGCTGAATTAAGTTAGCAGTGGATAGAACTTATTCAAATGGCAAAGGCAGCAGAAAAAGGCCAGCACTACAAGCCCCTCTTGGTGGCCTCACAAGTTCTGAAGAAGCAACAGGAAGAGAAGTGCAAGTCATCTCTCCTGACTCACTGCCATTTTCAGAAGACTGGGAGGGATGGCATGTTACAAGCCCCAAGGGGCTGCAGCCAGAAGGAGAGGAAAATCAGTGACAACTCCCACTCATGAGGACCTATGAGCCTAAGCCATATGTAGCATGTTAGTTTCACAGTCATCCTATTTATTGGGGATTTGCTTTTTTTTTAATTTACAATTTTTATTGAGTACATCCTATCCATATACATACACACAATTCTTATCTTAATATTATATTCATTTTCAGCCTTTTAACAACATAAACAATAAACGATGAGGTTACTATTTGCCTGACAAGATACAACTTCATCCCATTTGTTCCCTCCTCTTTGTCAAATTCCCTTATCTTACCTGCTTAGCTGCTTACCTGTCAAATTCCCTTATCTTACCTGCTTACCTGTCAAATTCCCTTATCTTACCCCATACAACTTTCCCCACAAATTATAATAATTCTTAATACATTTCTTTTAATGTTCAGTTAGTTTCATACATCTAATACTGATTTCTTCTTTCTTCTGTTCCTGAAAAAGAAGTTGAACGGAGTTGCCTCTGAATATGGGTGCTAAAGAGAAAGTCTCTACAGCAGGAGGCAAGCCTTCTCCCTATTTTCAGAGGTCTTAGGGAGAGCACACCCTTCCCCTCCTTGCTATGCCCCTATTAAACATTTAACCTTCCACAGTAATCTTACTTAATAATAATTACAACATAAAACATCTAATAGTAACACGTCCTACTTATACTTATTTTTAATTGCTCCCAATTTAAGCTATCAATCAATGCCAGGTCATAATTTCCCTTTCAGACGCCTCCTTCTTTTAGTTTAACCACAGCCTCCACTAATTTCTTGCCCGTTGTCTCATTATGTGCCATAAAGGTTTTATTATTTAGATTGACCACCAGGTGGCCGAGTGCTAGCCAACGATACTGGATTCCTTTCTCTCTCAGAGTTGTTGCTGTTTCACATAGCCTTTGTCTTGCGATAAGCAAACAAAAAGACACGTGTATCTTCAAGGCACAGACCCTTGTGTGTACCTCCTTTTCTTGTGTGTACCTCCTTGAACTCCACAATGATGTCAGGAGAAACGCCTTCAGGGGCTCTTTTTGAAATGTTTATTTGGAAGGCGAAGGTGATAATCTCTTCAGGAATCTCTGCCTCTCCTGCTGTAAGAAGGATCTGCTGGAGCCATTTGTTTAAGGCTGCTTTAAGGTTTTCTGTCGCACAAAAGCTTGATGAAACTCCACAAAGTTTTGCCTTTCTTTCTCTTAGCCTGGTCTCTTGAAGAATAATCCTATTCTTGGCCCACTTCTCAAAATCCCTTAATTCCATCAAATCGTCTGCAGCTTTCCTCACAGTTTGATATGCTGTTTCAGCTTTCTTTCCCATCAATTTTAGTGTTGTGGTGAGTTCATCCAGTTTCTTGTTAATTGGGTCAATAGAATGCTTAAGATGAGCAAATTCCTTTCTTAATTTCCCAACATCACCGCTCAGAGTTTTTAGCTTGCTTTTAATTTCCTCCTTTATTTCTGTTAGTGTATGCATAATCATTGTCTGATAGCTTTGCTCAGCATTACTCCCCCCCACAGCCATATCTTCAAACAGAGAATTCTCAAGTTCTGATTCTTCAGAGTCATTAATATCTTTCCTTGGGGGTCTATAAGGTGGGTTTTTGGTTCCCTTCTTCCCTCTAGTCCTTCCCATACCTGGCATTGAAGTTTCTTTCTGAAATACCTTTGTTGTTTGTGAGCAAATCGTTATTCTTCAAAGGAAGTAGCAGGAGTGGGAGAGGGATGCAGCTGGCCAGAAGCTCAGCCCAGAAGCTCTCCCAGGATTTGCTTTTTTAAAGTAAAGGTTTTGACTTACCCAAACAATCATATACCTTGCTTCTAGAATTGATACCAACCACAGCGTTATCACATTCTAACTTATCCGCATTATGTGCCAGTTGACATCAAGCATAAACACATACCTTTCTGAGATTCGTGCAGCTGTACTTTCTCCTGATGATCCCAGCCGAGTGCACACTTGTCTTGTCTGTCTGTTTGTACCCCAAACTTTCCACCAAAACCTCTCGTGTAGTCTGTGTACAAAGAATTCCAAAAGTGGTTACTGAAATTTCATCTTGATCTGAAATTTTTAAGCAGTTAAAGCGGAAGTGTTTCTGGAACCACTTCAGGTCTATAAGAGAAAAAAATACAGCTAGAAATCCATACACCCTTGCAAAATGCAAGAAGACATGTTAGGAGGACTCAACAGAGAAGTAGGAAAATTTTAGTACACCAAGGCTGAAATCTTCAGGACACTTACTAAGTTCCACTGAATTCAGCGGAACAGCTGCCAAGGAAGCAAGGTTTTCTGTTTATTTATTTTGCCATTTCTACCCAGCCACTTGCCTTCATATATCCTTCAATATCATGCTGTATGGATCTCAGTAATTCTCAATGCCCCAATTCATACAAAGCAACAGTTTACAAGAATGGTAGCCGCTAAGCCTGTGAGGCTCATGGTGCTTTTTAAAATCCCATACAATTTGGCTATATTAAACCATGCTATTGCAAGACTATTTGGGGGTGAGTGTTTTTGGAACTGTGCTGTTGAAACCAGTGAGCTCCATGGAAAGGTGCATCACCCAACAGCTCTCCACCTGACTGTATTAGAAGCAGCTATCTAGGAGACCAAGAAAGCCAGATCATTTTAAATAATACATGACCAATGCAGTTCTGGTTTTTGTGGACAGTTGTTTATATTAGACCAAGGGTAGCCAAACTGTGGCTCGGGAGCCACATGCAGCTCTTTCACGCAGATTGTGTGGCTCCCAGCAGGGTAGCTGGGGAAGTGAAGGGGAGGCATGCTCTTCCTTCCTTCCTCCCTCCCCCCTCCCTCCCCCCATCTATTTGCTTTGTTTCTCTGTCTCTCTCTTTCTTTCCACCTCTGTTTCAGACAAATATCATTAGCAAAAAATAAACATCTTTGGACAAATAAATATCATTATCAATATCCATTTTTAACCCTTTTGTGGCAGTCTCATTTAAAGTCAATAAAAAGCAAATCTGCATATTTTTAAAATAAAAACATGTATGTAATATCTGTTCATGTCTTGTGGCTCTCAAACATCTGATGTTTCTATGTAGCTCTTACGTTGAGCAAGTTTGGCCGCCCCTGCAGTAGACAAAAAAAGAGTGGTGACCACTTGCCACAGCAGCAACTCTCAGGTAGGCACCTTTTCTACTGAATGCAAGAAGTCAGTGTCAATATGACAGCTGCACAGGGTAAAGGAGGACATGATGTGCCGGAAGTTAATTTCATAGCCCGATGCTTCAGTAGGGCTCCCTACCGCCACAGAGGCTGTTTCTGAAAGCAAGGAAGATCTTCCAAAACCCAGAGTTTAATGCTTCAGTTATATTGATATATTTTTTTAAAATTACTCAGAGAACTTCACTGATTAAAATTAAAATTAAAAACCTTTCTGCGATTCATGTTTTTCAGTTTTGCCTTGGTACTCAAAGCCAACAGCACTTTTGTCCACTTTGTCCTTGTCAACACCATATTTACCACCAAAACCTTTGGAATAATCTGGAGACAAAAGTAAAAAAAATAATATTCATAATAGTGCAGGGTAAGACATTTGACTATTTCTAGCCAGTAGAAGAGCTGGATCATACAGGCATGTTCAGCACTCTGACTAAAAGCTCAAGTGATGTCTTGCATGTATGAAAGAGCCATCACAGATCAAAGTCACCAAACAAAGTTTTCATCGGGCTGGGAATCACTTATACCACAGTATGTTCAACAGATACAATTAAACATTTAGTGCCAAGTTATAAACAGAAATATTTGAGGCAGGGAGGGGGGAAGTTATATTTGATCCACTGCAATTATTACAATGTTCCAAATGATCACAAAGTATTACATACAAACTTTAAAATTTAAAAAACAACAACTGTGGAGTATGTGTAACTGGGATGAAAACTGGAACAAAGACAACTGTTCTACAATCTGAAAATGAGCACAATGCCAACAAACAACTCTTCTTGAGGACCATGGCTACTGGGGTTCAACGAACTACTATCCTTTGCATGACCAAAAGCAAAGAAAGTAACCCCAATTGAATAGAAGAGCACTTTCAGTGAATTGAGACAAAAGACAGCAAGATCCATTGAGGTTCACAAAGCACACCAGAACAAAGACCCTTCAGTCAAATTATACTGTAAATGGAATTTAGAACTCAAACAGATGCAGGATGACGTCTATACAAGAAGAACTTCGTCTCCCTTAGAAGCAGAAAACAATGTCCTCTCCAAAGCTAATCCATATTGCATTTTTTGTTTGAACTCTACTACAGGATTTGGAATGTGGAAAGTTCTGGAAGCTGGTGGTGCAACAAGTGTGTGTTTAGTGTTCATTCTTTAACACCACGGGCTTAAGCTCTCACCTGATTTTTCAAATGCATTTCTTTCAGCCTAACCAACCTCACAGGGTTGTTGTGCAGATAACAAGGAGAAAATAATAATGTAAAATGCCTTAGTCCCCACTATGGAGAAAGACTGTAATTTTCCTAGGTAGCGGCTGCGGGGGAGGGAGGAGGGGCTGGAAAGCTGAAGACAGATAAAGGTAGGTTGGCTGTTGGGTGGGAAGGAAATAGGGTTGTCAACTCCAGGTTGGGAAATTCCTGAACATTTGAGAGTTGGAGCCTGAGGAGATTGGGATTTGAGGAGGGACTACAGACCAGTATAATGCCATAGACTCCACCCTCCAAGCCAGCCATTTCCTTCACTTGAACTACCATTGCCAGCCTCCAGAGAAGGGCTGGAGAGCACCCAGAATTACAATTGTCCAGGTGACAGAGATCAGTCCCCCTGGATAAAATGTCTGCTTTGGAGGGTTGCTGAGGATGCTTGCCTCCCCAAGCCTCACTGTCCCAAGGATCCACCCCCAAGTCTCCAGGAATTTCCCAACCCGGAGCTGGCAGCCCTAATTGATCTCTGCAGCTGGGAGATCCACTGTGATTCCCAGAGCACTGCCACTGCTGCTGTGGGGGGAGAGGAAGCAGGCAGGAGACTGGGAGTGATGGGGGCAGAAAGAGAGAGTGGTGGGGTGGAGGGGGCAGAAAGAGAGAGAAAGAGTGATGAGGTGGGAAGGCAGAAAAACAAAGAGAATGATGACAGGTCAGAAAGAGAGAGGAGAGAGACAGAGAAAGAAAGGGGGGGCAGAAGGGAGAAAGGGTGTGAGAGAGGTAGGGGGAGAAGGGAGGAAGCAAAGGTGTGAGGAATGGGATAACCATCCTGCAAGTTTCTTGTGGGTCTCTACTTGTACTATATCTAAGGGTCCCCAGACATCTAACAGCATGGGAGGTGGGCAAAGAGGACTGTCACAGGAAAGATTCGTTCTGTGACCAGAGCTCCAATCACGGCTCCTTTGGAGCCACCCTAATGGCATTCATATTTTCTTATAAAACCTACTTGATAGGTCTCTCTAATATACTTGTAATATCAAATTCTCATTTGAAATGTTCTCTATATTAGCTAAAGCATAAAACAAGTTTTACAAAGATGAGAAAGACACATTAATTGATGGATTAACACAAAAATGAATCTTAAGAAGGGAGGGAGGGATATTTTATGAATGTGCTAAATTATCACAGTGTACCAAATCAAAAGGAAAAGATGACAATGTGATGCAACAAACCTTTCTGTGATTCATGCTTCTCAGTTTTTCCTTGGTAATCAAATCCTACTGCACTCTTGTCTACCCTGTCAGCCTGTACTCCATATTTACCACCAAATCCACTTGTGTAGTCTGAGAACAGAAACCAAAGCAAGATAAAATTTATCAGAAATTGCTGTAGCACAGCAGAACAACTGAACAACACATGAAGCTGCATTACACTGAATCAAACCATGGGTCCAGTGGTCTTTGGAAGCTGCAACTTTCCCAGGTCTTTCATACCACCTGCCACATGATCCTTGGAGACCCTGGAGATGGCAAGATTGAACACAGGACCTTCTAATTACCAAGCAGATGCTCTACTCTTCCCTAAAAGTCCCTTGAAATGGGAAGAGAACTGGTAGCCCTTTGTTTGACAACATCTAACTCAGAAGTCAAGTACAGGTACACATCACCACACTTGTATTTAGGTTCAATCAGCTACAGTTTCACACTCAAAGTCCCCAACACAGAATGCTGTCACTTTACAATGCAAACAGTATTTGGAAGAGCAGGAAACATTAATTTCTTTAGCAGTACTGAATATACATCACTGTGTATGAAAAAGTAATCAAACTATGATAAAGGGTAAATATTTGGCACTGTGATAGTACAGCTACAAGAACATTCCTGCAGGATAAAAATAAGCAGTGAGCTGTTAGAAGAGTGTTGCTTTTAACAAGTCAGTGATGAACAAAGCTTAAGATTCTCAGAGTTTCTGGACCGGGCACCTGAGTTTCTGACAGCACAAGCACAAACCAAACTATCATCTCTTAGACCATTTATGTTGTGTGTGATTGGATCTAAAAGGATGGCTTTAAAACTTCTGTTATATGAGTTTCCACGTGGAAACATTGTGCGGGGATCACAACATTTCCCAGGTGTATTGCTGAACATGATCATTTTCTGTTGGAACTTACTTGTGGATACATAATTTGTGCACTGTGCACACTGAATCTCCATGTAACTATTCCCTATGGAGATGTTCACATGATGCTTTAAAAATGTCAATTAGAGCCCTGTGTTATGTAGGAAAAAACCTTAACAATCTCCTTGGTTCCTCCTGACCCCTCCGTTGCTCTCCCTACCTTTATAAGACTAAAGAGATTAAATCGTCAAGGGAACAAATTGATTTTTTCTTCACTTAATGTCAAGGATAAGTTCACCCACATAACTACTCAACCAACTCTATACATGCAGCATGGCTCTGGATTTTGCACACTTCTGTGCCATACAGCAAGCCATCTTTTTAAATGCAGAGGACTTTCAAATGCAGTCTGTGATACAGTCAAAACCCTGCCAGGCCAACAAAAGTCCTTGGAATTGCTTGAGCTTGAGTATTTAACTAACACTAAGGGTGCGATCACACGGGCATTTAAACCCGGGTCTCTTTCAAGCGCGATGGCTCAAACGGAAGGTACTTGTTTTGAAAGGTGGTTGGAAAAGCGGGCTCAAATGTGTGGGGGGGGGGGCGGCTTCGAGACGGGAGACAGATGCGGCCGTCTAGACAGCCCCTTTAATTGCGATGGGGAACAGCCTCGAGGCCCGCAATAAACGTCCGTGTGATCGCACCCCCCCAGTTCCCAATTACTTCACAGTCAGTCTCCATGGATCATGGTATCTTACAACTCCATTTTAAAGTATTTGCCTCAGATAGAATAAGGCAGTGATTTCCGTGGTCTTACTGCGCAGTATGACCAATGCTAACAGTTTTACAAATTCTGATTACCAGTAAATATTTAGGGGTGCTGTTTAGTAATTCGGGAAGGCCTGTCCTTCTCCATTTGCAGGTTATATGTCTTTATTCTTCAGAAGTACTTATCTGTAGCTAGCTTACTGGTGATAACAAGAGGCTGGCCTCTGTACTAACTCCCCTGACCTGGACAGCCCAGGCTAGCCTGACCTCATCATATCTCGGAACTTAGCAGTCTCAGTCTGTATTTGCAAGAGAGACCACCAAGAAGTCCAGGGTTGCTATGTAGGCAATGACAAACCACCACTGAACATCTCTGGCCTTGAAAACCTTGACAGCATTATAAGTATCCCTATCAAAGAATTCTGACTTCCAAAAAGGAGACTGTTTATCCTATATTGACACCATTGCTAAAACTGTTGTAGTGCATTTCAAAAATAATAAATTAAAACAATCTTATTATTACATTGTTGGAATGTAACGTTAAATCCAGGAATGGCCTTGCTGAATTTTGACTCAACCAATAAAATCTGTTCTCCTGCCTCCAAACACTAAAAAAGAAAAAGCACCCCTATAATACCATGTGTGAATTCACCCCCAAGAACAGAGTTTCAAAACATCTGGATCAGATCACCCACTTCTTAATTTTATATTTATATCCTGCTTTTCCAAAATAAAAAACTCAAGGCAACTAACTACAAGTAGATAAAAATAATGGAAATGACCTTATCTCCTGCAGAATAGCTTGTTGTCGATGAAAACAATACCACTTTTGCTACTGCAGACTTGAAGATACTCTACCAAGTAGGTAGTAGGTGGGAGTTGCGAAGGATGTGCACAGAATGTGACAACCTTCTAAGTGGCAGAGAGATGGACTGGAGGAGGGTTGATCGCTAAGCCCTGAACAACAAAATTAGGAAGCATTTTTTGCACAAGAAATCCCCCAGTTAGAGATGTTGTATTATCTACCATATGGGGAGGGGGCTTAGCTTCAGTTATCACAGAGATAAACCACCCACAACAGCTGCTAATCAATATACTAAGTGGCAGACAATTCCATAACGCTCCATGTTAAAACAAAGCTGGAAGATACTCCTGTAGCCACTTGCTGTGCAAAAACTTTTCCACACATTCTTCAAAATGTTTACCTTTCTGAGAAGCATGTTTCTCAGTTTTCCCCTGGTATTCAAACCCTACAGCAGACTGCAGGAAAAAAATAGGGGGAGAATGAATAAGAGCAGAAGGACATTTTTAAACTAAGAATAATCATGACTTTACAGGGTTTACTAGCCACCTTTATTATGATGCATCATTTCTTCATTATACTCAAGATACCACATAATTATTAATATTATCATCAAGAAAATTTTATGCCACCTCTCCAAGAACCGGTATGAGGCAGTTGACAAAAAAAATTAACCACATACGTATATGTTGTGCATTACAAATTTTAGTCAATCAATTTAGCAGAACGTATTTCCCACACACATTATTCTCAAGTTTCAGAGATGTCTAAATGTGTGCCAGTTTTGTCTGGGAGGCTGGGGAGAGGTTGGCTGTCTGGCTGGTGTAACGACCACCCAACACACCAGCAAGCAGCCTGCCATCCCTGCTGGAGGCTGTATCAGGCCGGGCGCTTGAACACCATCTATTATTAGTCTTGGGTGATTTCAACGTCCATGCCAAAGACGTGACCTCCACGCAGGCAATGGACCTGGTGACGTCCATGGCGTCACTGGGGCTCGCCCAGGTTATCTTGGCCCCCACGCACAGAGCCGGTCACACCCTCAACTTGATTTTTGCAGGGGGGGTTACGGTGGACCGGATTACGACCACAGTCGTACCACGGTCGTACCATCATGCCTGAAGGCCCGGGTGAACATGTCACTTCAACCCCATTTGGGTGGCGAGCAGATTTTAGCTCGCCCGCAGAGCCTAATGGATCCAATGCGATTCCAGGCGGCTCTGCGGGATCCGATGCCCCCTGGTGGCTCGTTGGATGAGCTAGTCGAGGACTGGTACAACCGGCTCTCAGCAGCCATCGACGAGACCGCTCCCCGGTGCCCTCATTCACGACTCGCCCCGTGCTATACACGGGAGCTGAGGACGATGAAACAGGAACTCAGACGGCTAGAGAGGCAGTGGCGGCGTGCTCCTGACGAGGCAGCAAGAACATCCTATAGGATGTTTATGAAATCCTATGAGGTGGCGGTCAAGGCTGTGAAGAAAGTATTCCACACGGCCACGATCGTGTCTGTGAATTCCCGCCCAGCCCAATTATTTAGCACAATTTGGTCCCTGACGACAGTTCCGCAATGCAGCCCAAATGAGAGAGAATTGGAGATTGGCTGTGAGGCCTTTGGGAACTATTTCGCAGACAAAATCTTGCTGCTCCGCTGGGACCTCCCTGCCACAGTTGATACGGTAATGGAACTTGAGGCCCCATGCATGTCTTCTAGTCACATTCTGGATTATTTCGATCCACTCTGTCTAGAGGAGGTAAACAAGTTGCTCCTCTCAGTCTGTCCAACCACCTGTAGTCTTGATCCGTGTCCATCGTGGCTGTTGAAAGCCAGTCAGGATGGGCTGCGAGGGGCCCTAATGGATGTCATCAACACATCCCTCATTTAGGGTGTGTTTCCAAGGGCCCTGAAGGAGGCAGTTATATGCCCCCTTCTAAAAAAGACATCATTGGATCCGGCCGAATTGGCTAACTATCGGCCAGTATCCAACTTACCCTGTTTGGGTAAGTTAATCGAGAAGGTGGTGGCCAACTGGTTGCAGGGAGGCATCTGGATCAAGGCAGAACGGTGGTGTTGGTGTTGTTAGACCTGACGGCAGCATTCGACATGGTCGACCACCAACTATTGTCCCACCGCCTCGCTGACATTGGGATCCAGGGGTTGGCCTTACAGTGGCTTTCCTCATTTCTCCAAGATCAGGGACAGAGGGTGGCAATAGGAGAGCAACTGTCCCAAAGGCACCTACTGGTGTGTGGGGTGCCACAGGGTGCAGTGCTCTCCCTGGTGTTGTTTAACATCTACATGCGCCCCCTCGCCCAGATTACTCGGAGGCATGGGCTGGGTTGCCATCAATATGCCAATGACACCCTGCTCTATCTGCTGTTGGGCGGCCAGTCAGACTCTAGTCCGGTAGATCTGGACCTGACGCTGAAGGCTGTGGCTGGATGGCTTAGACAGAGTCGATTGAAATTGAATCCGACGAAGACAGAGGTCCTATGTCTGAGTCAGAGCGGGCCGAGATTAGGGATCCCTCTCCCAACCTTCGATGGGGCACTATTGGTGCCAGTGCCGGAGGTTAGGAGTTTGGGAGTGCTCCTGGACCCCTCGTTAACGATGGAGGCCCAAGTAGCAGCCACTGCAAGGTCAGCCTTTTACCAACTATGGCTGATTAAGCAGTTGGTTCCCTTTCTCGAACGCAATGACCTGGCTATGGTGATCCATGCGTTGGTCACCTCAAGATTGGATTACTGTAATGCTCTCTATATGGGGCTGCCCTTGTGCCAGATCCGGAAGCTTCAGGTAGTGCAGAATGCAGCGGCCAGGCTGATGTTGGAATTCCCTAGGGGGGAACATATTCAGCCTGCCCTAAAGGCACTGCACTGGCTGCCTATAGTGTACTGGATCCGATTCAAGGTGCTGGTGCTTGCCTATAAAGCCCTATATGGCCAGGGGCCTGTTTACCTGAGGGACTGCCTCTCCCCATATGTACCCCAGTGAGCTCTTCGATCAGGTTCTCAAAACCGCCTGGTCCTGCCAGGGCCCAGGGAGGCCTGACTGGCAGCAACAAGGGCCAGGGCTTTTTCGGTGGCAGCCCCATACTGGTGGAATGAGCCCCCAAAGAACATCAGGGCCTTGCAGGACCTATTACAATTCCGCAGGGCCTGCAAGACGGAGCTCTTCTGCCAGGCCTACAAGTAGGGGCCACTGCCATGAGTCTATAGCCCTGGCCCGAATAACGAACATCGCCGTCCAGACCATCGGCACCTGTGGACGCTGTTGGGATGGGGTGAAGTAGTGCCATTCAGTGGGAAGTATACTGCATAGCGTTTTGTATGTTATATGTTTTTTTAAACTGTATTTTATGGTTTTAATGTTTATGACATGTTGTTAGCCGCCCTGAGCCTGCCGAGAGGTGGGGAGGGCGGGATATAAGCCTAATAAATAAATAAATATTTAGGATTAACTTTGTGGCTCTGTGGGGGTTTTTTAAAATAACACAAGAGCGATCCAAAACAATTCCAAGTTTCAAATGATGTTCATTCTAGCCATGTACACTATTCTCAAATCAGTACATACAATTTGTGATTTCCCTCCCTAAAGTCTCTTTTTAAATCAGGCTTGCCTGTCTTTATCTTTATTTTTAAGACTACATAAATAAAGTAGAAGACAATGAGTAGAAAAAATAAAGTTACACATAGCTGCAGAATAATCAGTTACCACACTTGTATTAAAAATCAAAGCCAACTACTGATGGCAATTCTAGAAGTGTAAGAGGTACTCACCTGGTCAACCCTATCAACTTGCACACCAAACTTCCCGCCAAAACCTTTAACCGAGTCCACTTGGGAACAGTGCTTAGAAAGCTTAGACTGATATTCATGACCAACGGCTGACTGAAAACAGACATACAGAGATTAAAGTATGTACATCAGCATCCTTCAAACATGCTGCCCTCTAACTTCTAGAGGTCTGTCTGCACATTACCAGGTCAACTACCTATCAATGGCAACACTGAGATGACCAAACAAACTGTTCCAAGAAACAGCCAAGGAAGACCCTGAACTCACACCCTTCTCCCCTCATGTGCAACCTGTAGACTGAAGACTTCCTAGTTAGCAACAAACAGCAAAGTGTTGTGACATTTGAAGAGGATGCTTTAAAACTTGCACTTGCATTACTTGCCTGAAAGCCAGGACTATAAGACAACATTAAACAGTAGTTTAGAATCCAGGTTTGAAACCAAGAAGCAAACTACAGTTTGGTAAAAGAGCCAATTCTAACACAATGACAAATTGCAGTTAGTTCTGTGCCAGGAAATTTTGGTTTGCTGGAGATATGTGAACACAGCTATTGAGTATGGGAAAAGAATTTATATTGTTGGTCACATTCTTGCACATAACCTGGAGATGCAGTTCAGCAAGAGGAATGGATATCCCTGCACTACCACTATGTACAACCAAAAGGGTCAAAATTTTAATTCCATTTAAAACTAGTAAACAAAAAAAGGGAGCTACTGTAACTAATAATACATTACTTTAGCTACAAGCATCTTCCAGTCACAAGTGCTCACAGCAAATAAATGCCCCTTCCAGGAATATTATATTGCTATCCTACAGGAAACCGCCAGCCACTTCTCCTTCCTCAAAGTCTCTATCAAGTCTTAACAACTTCCTCCACATTTGGTCTGCACATTTTTCGCTGCTGCAGGTCAGAGGAAACAGAATATGCATACAATATCCTTTATCATCTAGGAGCTTTGCTAGTGCCTGCTTTACCATTTCTGGATTTAACTTGTTTAGTCATAGGAAAAAAGAAAGAGAGAATAGATTCCTTTTCCAAACTATAACTGAAATGAAGGAAATCTGCTGGGCCATTCCACAAATGCTCCAGTGTTCCTGAATTATAAAATCTTCATCGCATATTTGTTAAAAGTGTGATGTTAACATGCTAGAGAAAAGCACAGCCAATTTTATCAGCTTCAAAGACTTCTTCAAACAAGCTAGTTTCTTAAATCCTCTGTTCAGAGTTCACTTGGTGTTAATGCAATGGGGAAAACATTTCTAAAACTGTTTATATTCCATACTTTAAAACATACTCGGCTCCTGAGGCCTACAACAAATAAAGTTTAAAAAAACAACATATAATCAGCGCACCCTTAAAAATAGCAAAAAACCTTTAAAATTCCAGGAACACCAGATAATCAATAAATATTATCAGCAGAGCATTCAGAACCAGAATAGCACTAGAAAGACATACAATATAATGTCAACAAACCAACCAAATCTGTTCTTTTTTTTAAAAGGTAAGTTTTAACCCAATGCTACAAACTGAATTTATTAATGTCTGTCTGGAGGGCACGCCTCAATGAAAGCACAACAGAGAAGGCTGTGACCAGTGTTCCCTCTAAGCTGAGTTAGTGTGAGCTAGCTCACAGTTTTTTAGCCTCGAACTCAAACATTTTTTGTCTTAGCTCAGGAAGGACAGCTCCAGAGCAAACTAATTTATGCAATTGCCAAATTGCTTGCTCACAACTTTGATGGCAGTAGCTCACAAAGTAGAATCTTTGCTCACAAGACTCCACAGCTTAGAGGAAGCATTGGCTGTGACCTCCCATCAAAGAGTGGAGGGATGTGGAGCAGGGCCTCAAAAGCTGAGCTTAGATGGAAGGCAGATCCACATGAGCAGGTAGTTCTTTTGGGTACACAGTCTCTAAAGGTACTGAGTAACAACAAGCACTTTGAATTGAGCATGGAAACAAACTGATAGCCCTTGCAGTGCTTTTTAAAATTTGTGAGACATTCTGTGTATTATTAACACCAGTCTGAAATATGGCTTTTCCCCTTCACTAACCCTGTGCTGGAGTAACTACCTGGCTCTTTGGCTGCTGCAGAAGCTCCCATATCCATTAGCACAGTTTTCCTTCATGAATGCTTAAGGGTCTGAGTCCATTTGATTCACACTACAATGCAAAGCAGTTGGTACTGCGCTCAGCCACAGCAACCTACTTAAAACCAGTGGATGTATCAGAAAGAATCCCCGAGGAGCCACCTAGAACATTTCACAATGCTTTCCTGCGATCTTTATTCTACTCCTTTCCCCCATATGATTAATAGTAATGTTGAAAGCCCATCCTCTTCACCAGCAGAGAGCAAAGCCACTTTTACCTGCCCTTTAGGAAAGGGCTCATTACTGGTGGAATGGTGTCACTGTCTAGTTAGAAACAGGAGGTGTCGTAGTAATTCTTTTTTTTTTCCTTTTCTCTTTTTACGTATCTGTCTAGCTCAGCCCCAGTAGAGGAATGCTGAAAGAGAATCAGAGTACAGGAAGTGAAATCTCATAATTTTGCTAAAGTAGTGGAGTCTTTTGACTCCTCACTCCTCATAAGCCTGGCCTCTTATACACTGCAACAGAAGACAGGCATCCCAGCTTTGTTTCTTATGCAGAATTCACAGAATTTGCCTTTCCACAGAATGGTTTCAAGAGACTAAAAACGGTTCACAAACATAGCTTTTAAAGATATGGAGACATGTTTCAGTAACTGAATTTACATCAGGGCTAAACTATGGCCTGGTCTATTCATGCTGGAGGAGGTGGTGGCCTTATTCCAATGGTCAAGGCCATGGCAACTTTGCTATTCTTAAGGAAATGCACTATTGCTGCTTTTAGGGGAAGGCAGTCTTTTAGTATTGGAAATATGATTTTTCCATACATATAGAACCAAGTTCCTGAACTACATAGAAAGATTTTCTCTTAATTTCTGGGAGTATATTCATATGGAAATGCAAGTGATCTTGTTTCATGAACATATGGAAGGGAGCTGTGCGGTCCTTAAGCCTAATCACAAAGAGTGAAGCTCAATGAGACCTCTTAGGTTTGAGCAGCAAGAGCTGTTCAATTCTTAAATGAGCTCTAAAGGGCAAAACCTGGGACGTTCCCACTATGACCCACCAAAAAGTCAGAATTCTGAGAGAATTCCCACCTCTGCAGCATTCTGTAGCAGCTTTAATATGTGTATTGAAAATATCATCACAGTCCTGAGCAAAAACATTGTCCCCTGGGAAGTTTCATATA
The DNA here is from genome assembly GCA_029233225.1 of Lepidodactylus listeri. Lineage (NCBI taxonomy): Eukaryota > Metazoa > Chordata > Lepidosauria > Squamata > Gekkonidae > Lepidodactylus > Lepidodactylus listeri. The sequence continues at coordinate 3,755,315 of JARCFY010000011.1, forward strand.
TTTGCAGCTACTCCAATGTTTGAAGTCTGTTCATAGCACTCTGAGCGCTAAACCTGGGGCATTCATTAGCTTAGCCACCGATATGTAAAAAGGCAGCCTTACATGAAGGACGCTCTACACAGAGATGCTGGTCAACTACTACATCACCCACCAGAAAACCTTTACAAAACAAATACTGAACATTAGATGGCAAAATTTATCATGTTCACATTGCAGTTATTCCACTTGAATCTATTCTTTGCTCTCTCCAGCTGAAATCAATGAAGCTCAGTGTGCTGAGATTTACTGTATCCATAATGGATCACATATTGTAATTTTAAAGAAAACTGCAGACTTAACAATATTATGTTGGTAACTTAGGTTAATGGTAAAGGTGTGAGAGTCTAAGAGATTTCAAAATGCAACGAGAAGTTCTTAACCAGAAGATTCTTTTATTGTCAGTGGATCTTATAGTCATCTACACGTCTTGAGTCAGTAATGGAGGAGTGAGGGTAGAATGGGTACAGTTACAGTGTATTCAAACAGGGTAATGCAAAGTGAAACTTCCAACCACCATACAGATAAAATTACGCTCAAATATACTGGACATTTCTTCCCAGCCTAAAAGCGGGGGAAATTACAGTTAGCACCTGGAAAGGAGGAACAGCTGAGAAGCGGCGAAAAGCAACACACTCAAGGTTAGGGAGGTGCAGCGCGATAAGCAGCTGAGAGTGAGAACAGAAGAGACATTCCAACGGTGGGGGTCAGAGGCCCAGTGGAGGGGTGCGGATGAGCCACCTCCTGCCCGGGAATGGCAGCCATAACTGACAAAAGGTTTCCCTTGCTCGAAAGCCAGTTGAATATGACTCTAGGGATATGGTGCTCATCTCAATTTCCAAGCCGAAGAGCCAGCACTGTCCAAAGACGTCATGTGGCTGGCATGACTAGATGCCAAGGTGCACGGAACACTGTTACCTTCCCACCGAAGTGGTACCTATTTATCTACTTACAATTTCTTGCTTTCGAACTGCTAGGTTGGCAGGAGCTGGGACCAGAGATGGGAGCTCACTCCATCATGCAGCACTCGGGTCTCGAACCGCTGAACTACCGACCACTGCAGCATATTAATTTTGTGTTTAAGGAACTGCTACAGAGCAAAACATTCTCTTGGAGTTTACTGTTCCTGCTTTCAAAAAATCAAAATGGTGCCAGTAGAAATATTTATTTGAAGAATTCCTCATATCGAAAGTATTTAAAATGTCTTCTGTCATGTCTGCAATCTAGGTGTGTTTTTAATTTAGAAAGTGAATGGAAAATGTTAATAACTTTCCCAGCAAAAGGACAAATGAACAGCACATGGTGCAAATGAATATTACTGGCCTATGCTTAGGGAATAAAATGAAAGCAGACTGTTGACTCACCAGATCAAATGTCCAGTTGGCCCACTATCTTTCTTTAACAGTGGCCCTTCAAGAGAACATGCAATAGCACAAGGCACTTGCAGACCATGCAAACAAGTCTGGATCTATGCAAGCCTGATACTGACCCTAATGAATTTAACAACGAAGCCTACACGGGCCAGATTGGCCACACAGTCTTCTCGCTCACCTTGTCCATTCGGTCTTGTTCCACACCAAACTTCCCACCATAGCCATGGGAGGCTTTCGGTCCTGTCTGAAGCTCTTTTTCCTTGAGGGACTGGTGCTCCTGGAACACATTCTCTCTCAACTGATGAATGCTTACAAAGTCAAAAGAGTAAATGAACTTAAGATACATCTCTGTGTTTTTCTCCCTTAAAAATGTTTTTAATTACGCTATGAAACACAAGAGAGGAATTACTAAAAAGCCCACAGGGAACGTATGCAAAATGTTTACATGCTTTTCCTTGCTTGTATAGATTGATTTACTGAATAAAGAAGAAGTATATTCATGAAACATTAACAGCTCAATCCTATGAGTTGCTGTGGAAAGACATACTATTTTCCTTGTGCTGCTAATGATACCAGGCTCCAGTATAACAGACCCCACCAGAGCTCCTCACAGCAGTTCTTCTGTCCTCACGCAGAACATCTCAGATTCATAAGATGCTTGCACAGGTCTCACTGAGGCAAGGAAAGGCAGTCATAAGAGAAAACTAACTAAGAGCATAAGAGAAAAATATCCTGTTACTGGTTGTCTATGTACTGCGTTTCCAAAGTGTCCAGTACAAATTAAAGACAATGAACAATGCTAAAATCTCTTAAAAGTGACAATATACCACAAAATCAGAACTCAGGAATTCAGTTTGTGATATGATGGCCCAAGAGGAGGTGGGGGAGATTGTGATGATCACAAACACTGTTTCCCCCCCAGCAATTTATTCCATGCTTTCTTTAGCCAATTGAACTATTTGCACATCCTATTGTGACTTTTTAGTTCATTTCATTTGTTTCTAATGTCAATGTATCCTCTTGACCATGGGAAATGTAAACAGGGTATTTTCTACATGGGGCCTGAGCAGCCAGTTCTATATATACAAGAGCTTATTTATTCTATTTCCAAAATTTATATCCCACCTTTCTGCCCTTACCAGTTTTCCCTAACTCTACCCAGAAACACCTCACCTTATTCATCCCAACGACTGAATGTGTCCTCTTTGCAGTTGCATTACATCGGTTCCTAGTCATGTTGTGACCAAAAACCCTAAGATCTCCTTCCTCAGGGGACTGAGTCTTAGAGTACAGTATTTGTGTTTTTCTCTAAGTGCCTCACCTTATACTTTGGACTATTCTTGGCAAAACATTTAATGCCAGTGTTTCCACCTGCCCTTAGGAGAAGGTAACTGCCACAAAATTTTCCTATGTTTTCAAGTGTACAATACCAACTAAAGTACAGTAGAAAAACTGGTTCTTCAGCTGTTATGTCTGCTTAGCAATATACTTTCAATTTTTAGCTCTAGTGATGACAATGGCTTTGTAGTCCTGAAACTTTACTAGAGCACTGGTCTCTAGAGCAGGGGTGTTGAACTCATTTGTTATGAGGGCCGGATCTGACATAAATGAGATCTTGTTGGGCCAGACCAAGCGTGTCCTAAAATGTAATGCCAGGTAGTGGAGATATAAACGTTATAAAGGAAACAAACACAAAGGATTTTTTTAAACTTAAAATACAAACATGCTTAAAACATTAGCACTCTTGCAACTTTTTGTTTATTTAACAGTCTCTGATAACTGACACCTCTTGCTCAGAATTATTGCATCAAAACATCTGTGCTGTCGCAATCTTGAGTATGCTGTTACAGATACAGGTGTGTATCTGTAAGCTGCAAACCTGCTTTTGATTTATTGACATTCACCACAGAAATCTCACGCTCAGAGTTCTGAGTCTAGGACCCAGGGGAAAACATGAAATGAGCGACTGAGAGAGTATGGCGAAGCAAGTTATGATGCAGCAGCAGCAACAGAACTGGAAGCAGGAGATGGCCAGTTCCAGTGCGGGCCAGATAGAAACCCTCCGGGGGGCTCATACGGCCCCCGGGCCGCATGTTTGACACCCCTACTTTAGAGGCTGATCTTGAAGACAACTCTGAGTTATTATTCAAGGAAGTCAAATGCCTCAAAACGTTTTGGGCCTGCAATGTTTTCTAGGAATCACAACCTGAGACCCAAGATGAACTTCCAACATAAACTACTATGGAGACCTGTATTAATGTTGCCCTCCTATACCTGAAGAGTTTTCTTTCAATTAGTTAAAGTGTGTTTTCGTTTTCTTTCTTGACAAGAACAAGACATTCACAAAAAGAAAAAAAAGTGAGTACAAACTAGATGTTATCACGCCCCCGAATCCACCATGGAAATGTGGCACCATTTCACTGTTTTTAAACTTTCCAGAACACCACAGGAACTTGATCCTGCTGGGGACTGTGCATGGGGCAAGGAAGGGAACCCATCTCCCCTACCCCCAAATGCCAAAATGGTGGTGGTGGAGAGAGAGGAGCTCCTCACCCACGCACACCACAGTTCCCAACAGGGCCAGGCCCCCACAGCATTTTGAAAAGTTTTTTTAAAAAATCTCTAAAATGGCCTCACATCCCCATGGCAGACTTGGGGATATGGCATTGTCAAGTTTGGCCTCTACTAACCACTAAAAAGCTACCAACACCCATTGGGCTAGTCCACATATAAACAGAGCCAGGACTCATTACCATGACTAACAGACCAGGAGCAGGTGTGGTAGGTAAAATGCTTCCTCCACAGAGTGAGCCTTCCTCCTCCCCTTAACCAAAGTTAAGGGGTGTACTTATGTTAACTGCAGTTGAGGTTAACTAGGTTCCTTGCCTACCCAAACCTGTTTTTCAATCTGGTTACACGCACGGTTAAAGCACACACCTCCTGTAAATCATATCTCTAGAAAAATGATGTACCAAGAACTATCATCATAGATCAACAAAAATTAAAGTTTTAAGACAATTAAAGAAGTAGATTACTTGATGTGTTCTTGATGACCAGATCCTTGCACCGTTTTAGCACCCCAACGCTGTTCTTTTTCACTGACATCATTCTGTAAAGGATACTGATAGATGTTAAACAACAGCCACATGTTAACCACAGAGCAGGGAGAGGAAAGGTCATTAAGGCCCTTAGTAACTGTAAAATACTGATAAAGCATGTCTCCCATATTCATTTGTCTTGAGCTCATAAACCACTGTTTCTCTTCTACCACTGAATTTAACTAATTTCACATTCACATCAACACTATAAGGCAGGTCAAGCTAAAGCTAAAAATGTCCAGCAAATACTAGAATTATTCTCTCTCCCTCCCTCTCACGCACAGAGAGTCTCAAGTTTTGACTGAGCATGGTTTGTATTGCTCCCACTTTAATGCTTCAAGTCAATACTAGTTTTACAAGTCTCTGTAGCAATAACAGTTAAATACAGTAAGTGAAGCATACCACAAAGTCAGGATCTGTCTCCCAGTCATCAGCACCATCATCCTGGCTGACAGAGATGGTGTGGCCTGCAGTTGCTTTCCACATCTGAAACATCAGAAGGAGGCTCAGATCAGACAGAAAGTTGTATCTCACATGTGGATCCAGAGTATTAAAGAACAGCCAAAATTGACCGAGTTCTACAAGAAACATACTGCCAAACTAGGGGAAAATATTTACATTTGATTTTGTGCCGTTCAGCCCAGTGACGACTCTGTCATTGGTTTCACTGAGGTTAGATACTGCTAACAATGGCAGTACTTGTGAGTTTTTAACCTATCCGAAATTATTGCAAGCGGAATGCTCAGACCAATGCGGTCTATTCAAGGTTTGTTTTCCCCCCACAGATCTTCTTGACATTATTCAACAGTTAGAAATAGTTACTGGCATCATTTCAAAGGAAAGGCGGAAGTTCTTTCTGGTAAGATTCAGAATGCACACACTTGGTTCATTTATTTGAAACACATTGTGAGACACAAGAAAGAACGGTTCAAAGAAAGTTTGCCCATTTTGGCCTGCTCACCTTTGCACAATTACTGTTCTTTGTGTGTTTGTGTCTACCAATGAATTATGATTGTGGGAAATGGTCACTAAAAACGGTCTGGCCAGCATATGCTGGTCACTGTAGTTTACATCAAATGGGTTTCAACTGAGACAGAAAGTTGTTACGGCATCAATTAAAACCATATGGACAATCTGCTGCAAGTTCTTGCTTGGCCACATGAAAGTCTGAAAGTCCTCATCTCCAGTGTCACTTCAGCACCATAAACCGTCACATACCCTTCTCTCCAAATCATCGAATAAACCCCAAATTAAACTATTGCAACTGCCGTGCCATAAAGTAGTATTTATCTGGCCTTTATTTAACTGCCATCTGTGGCTGGTCAGGCAGTTGGCCCCCTACCCAGACTGTAACGACTTGGCCACAGTGATCCATGCTATGGTCACCTCGAGACTAGACTACTGTAATGCTCTCTACATGGGGCTGCCCATGTCGCAAATCCAGAAGCTGCAGCTAGTGCAGAATGCTGCGGCCAGGCTGCTGATAGGTCTCCCTAGATGGGAACACATCTGGCTTGTGCTGAGGACACTGCACTGGCTGTCAATAGCATACCAAATCCACTTCAAGGTGCTGGTACTTACCTTTAAAGCCCTATATGGCCAGGGTCCAGCATACCTGAGGGACCACCTTTCCCCACATACACCCCAGAGAGCACTACGGTCTAGGTCTGGCAATCGGTTGACCCTCCCTGGTCTTAAGGACGCGAGACTTGCTGCCACCAGGGCCAGGGCTCCATACTGGTGGAATGAGCTCCTGGAGGAGATCAGGGCCCTGCAGGATCTTCTACAGTTCCGCAGGGCCTGCAAGACGGAGCTCTTCCACCAGGCCTTCGATTAGGAGCCGCCCCCACTGTACCATCACTATCCTGGACAGTCAGGTTGACTGTAGAGGTCAGTGAAACCTCAGACCATCTTTGAAATAAGAACACCAACAGCACTATTATTATTAATATGTTTGAATTTTATGATGTTTACTGGTTTTAAATTGTATTAATTATTTATATATTTTGTAAAGGTGTTTTAAGAATGTGAGCCGCCCTGAGCCTGCTTTGCGGGAAGGGTGGGGTACAAATACAACAATTAAAAAAATAAAAAATGCAACATTTTAGCTTCTTTTCAGACTTGCTCGGAAGAGATACTGCATTTTCTATTCCAGCCATAACCCTTCTAAGTCTCCCCGCCACCCCGGGCGTGGCTAGCAGCAGAGCAGCTTCACATTTTCAGGGCAGTTTGCTGTTCTGGCTGATTTCTTTCAGACTAGGCAGGAGAGGAATATTATCCATGCCATATTCATGAGTCAGACTCACACAGCAATTTCTAAAGAAAGAACTCAAACAAACCGAGACCTCAGGCTACTTTTTTCTACTGATTCAGCAGTAACCACGGATTACATTTTAGCCAACAAACACTCAAGAGGAGAGGATGGTGCGTAGCACGCAGAGCATTTTTCATACAGCCAGCACAAGTTGCAAAGGCAGCTTGCAAGTATTTCACACTAGCCATCCACCGCTCACAGTAATTCCTAAAGGTCTGCGGTAAGGGAGGAAAATGGTTCCCTTCATACAGAAATCCTCCTCCCCACAGGATTCAAGTATAAATTTCATTAACAAGTTAAATTAACCTCTGCCAGTAATCTCTCCTTCGGGGATACATAGAATCTGCTGACCTGTATACCTTTTTGCAAGTTTGCAATGGAACGACCATTGGTACTTATTGTGAGGGGTCCTTCTCCTATGAGGACAGGAGGACATCTCCATGGGTTATTCCCACCATGCCTTTAGGGAGGCAGGAAGTCGTTTTTTCTCCTTCCTCAGTTCTGGGACTCCGAAAGCCGTGCACGTCTATTAACTTACGAACTTCTCCTATATAGGAATATAACTCTACACAAAAAACTCATTAATCCTAACCATAACGTCAATCCAGTAAGGATTGTTAGGGATCAGGAAACATAAAAAACAATCAACAGGGAACCAAGAACAGGAACAAGGAACCAGAAATAAGTAGTCAGGAGAAGACCCAGCACCATTAGCAACCAGTAAGAGCTGGAAGCCCATAGAGCGGAGTGAAACAAGATGACCCTGGGAGGGCCGAGATGTCCTCCTGTCCTCATAGGAGAAGGACCCCTCACGGTAATTACCAATGGTCATTCTCCCTATGAGGCGGAGGACATCTCCATGGGACCTCCCCGAGCAGTGTCCCCTATCTGGGTGGGTTGTCATCTTCTTCTACCGATATGACATGCTGCAAGATTCTTCTCCCGAAAGCCGCCTCTGCAGACGCTATAGTGTTGATTCGGTAGTGTTTGATGAATGTTGAGATGGAGGTCCATGTGGCGGCTCTGCATACTTCTTCCACTGACGCTCTGTGGTTGAACGCAGCGTTGGTGGCTACGCTTCTCAGAGAGTGTGCTGTAATGCCCACGGGAATTGCCTGACCTGAGGCCCTATATGCCTCCGAAATGCATGCCCGGAGTACTGAGCTGACTGCAGCCTTGGACATCTTCTTCCCCCTGCGAGGTGGAGCGATGCAGATGAAGAGCGCTTCTGTTTTTCTCCAGGTCTCTGTTCTCTTAATATAGATTCAGAGTGCCCTCTTCACGTCTAGAGAATGCCACTCCACCTCCCGGGGGTGTTTGGGCTGCGGACAGAAGGTGGGTAAGCAGATCTCTTGTGATCGGTGAAAGGATGACGCTACCTTTGGTAAGAAAGAAGGATCCAGTTGCAAGATCACCTTGTCCTTATGAAAGACACATAAAGACGGCTTGGTGGACAATGCTCCCAGTTCCGACGCCCTACTGGCAGAGGTGATGGCCACTAGGAACAGTTTTCATCCTGAGCCACTTTAACTCTACCTCCCTGAGGGGCTCGAATGGTGCCTTGGTGAGTGCTTTAAGTACTGTGTTGAGCTTCCAAGTTGGAAATCGGTGTACTTGTGGCGGGGATTTTATCGTGGTCCCTTGCAAGAATAGCTGTACGTGTGGATGTCTGTTAATTCTGGTGCCTCCTATCAGAGGGAGCACAGCTGCTAAAGCTGCCACCTGTCTGCATAGAGTGGACGGTCGCAGCCCGGAAGTTAGACCTTCCTGTAAAAATGAGAGTACTGCCATAATCGAAGGTGATAGAGGCTCGATGTTCTTACGTCTACACCATCTCACGAAGGCCTTCCACGAAGCATTGTATATGCGTATTGTGGACGGTCGTCTGGATGCTAGAAGAGTGTCCAGCACCTCTGTCGGGTATCCAAATTCCGCTAGGTTGCGCCGCTCAATCTCCAGGCGGTCAAGCAAAGCCATTCGGGATCCGGGTGCCACACCGGGCCCTGGGACAGCATGTCCGGAGACACTGGGAGAGTCAGTGGTGGCAGAATTGCCATTGCTTGTATCGCCGAGAACCACAGGCGCTGAGCCCACTTTGGTGCTACTAGTATGACCTCGGCTCGAAGCTCCCTTATTCGTCGTATCGTCTTGGAGATCAGTACGAACGGAGGAAAGGCAAACAGCAGTCCCTGAGGCCATGCTGACGTGAGGGCGTCTGTCGCTTCCGCTTCTGGGTGGTAATACCTGCTGAAGAATCTCGGCCTCTTGTGATTTTTTGCTGACGCGAAGAGGTCTACGGACGGCTGCCCGAGGTGTTGAACTATCAACTGGAACATCCTTGGGTGTAGCGCCCATTCTCCCTCTGAGATGGTCTCCCTGCTGAGCCAGTCCGCCTGAACGTTTTCGACCCCCCGAATGTGCTCCGCTCTTATCGAGGGGACGGTCCTCTCCGCCCAATCAAGAATCTTCATTTCTTCGCAGTGTAGTCGGGGTGACTGCGAGCCGCCTTGTTTGTTGATATACGCCTTGGCAGATATGTTGTCCGTTCTTATTAGTACGTGCTGGTTGATCAGTCGTGGTGCAAAATGTGTCAGAGCTAGGCATATCGCTCTCAACTCTAGGAGGTTGATCGGCAGTGTCACTTCGTGGGCCTGCCAGACCCCCTGCACCGGTGCTCCCATTAGAGTTGCTCCCCAGCCCTGTAGGCTTGCGTCCATGAACACTTCCAGGGTGGGGCTTGTGTAGTAATTCTTGCCTTTGGAGAGATTGGTCGGTTCCTTCCACCACAGTAAGCTTTTCCTCACTAATGGTGGTAACTGCAGATTTAGTGTCCGTTTTTCTGCTATGTGTGCCTGATAGGGTCGAAGGAACGCTTGTAATCGCCTGGCGTGGAGCCTGGCCCACTGCACCATGTCTATGCACGCGATCATCAACCCCAAGAGTCTGGCCAGGGTCATGAGCGGTGAACTTCTGCTGCGGTACACCCTTGTAACAAGCTCCTGTATCTTCTGGATCTTGGAGTTGAGGCGGACCAGAGCATTGCGAGTGGTGTCTATCACTGCCCCATGATGCTCGATTTGCTTTGTCGGTGTCAAGGCGCTCTTCTTGAAGTTGATCAAGAATCCGTGTTCCTGGAGGCACTGGATCGTGATCCTGGTGTTCCTGTCGGCTTCTGTCTTGTTGGTCCGAACCAGCAGGTTGTCCAGATACGGATGCACGTGTATGCCCATCCTCCGGAGCCTGACGACTGGATTGACTATAACTTGGAGAATAAGCGGGGTGCTGTAGACAGCCCAAAGGGCAGGGCCCGATACTGGAAGTGTTGATTGTACACGCAGAAACGTAGACAACGCTTGTGTGACGGGTGGATCGGCACATGTAAATATGCCTCTGTGAGATCAATGGAAGTTAGGAACTCGTGTGGAGATAAGGAGTCCGCCACTGCTTTCAATGTTTACATACAAAACCGTCATAGTCAGATGAACTTGTTCAGGAACTTCAAGTCCAGGATCACTCGCCAGTCCCCATTCTTCTTAGGTACCATGAACAAGATGGAGTATACGCCTCTGCCCCTTTCTGCTAAGGGCACCGGTTCTATTGCTCTGATGTCCAACAGATGTTGAATCGCGGAGGAAACAATGGCCATCTTGAGCTTGGATCTGCTTGCTGGGGACTTCAGGAATCTTTCCGGTGGGTGGTGGTGGAATTCTATGGTGTAACCCTGTGTTACAGTTTCCACTGCCCAAGCATCCACGTTGGCTTGGGTTCACGCCTTTGCGAAGCCCACCGGGATTGGCATGACGACATGCTTGTTTGGGCTTGGGGTCTCTGTCCCCCCTGTTGCTACGGTTGAATCCAGACCTGTGGAACCTTGGATTGTAGGAGCCTCGCCTGCTGGGAGTCCTGGAGGGCTCCCACTGCTGTCTCTTGGGATCATGACGAAACCTCGGCAGCGTGTGCTGGGTCCGAAAGGACTGGTTGCTTCATCCCTCCGGTCTCCGCAGCGATCTGGGCATGGCCTTCTTCTTGTCCCGTGTCTCCACCAATATCTCGTCTAGCGCGTCCCCGAAAAGCCGGTCTCCCTGAAATGGATAGTCTGCCACAATAGCCTTGGATCGCGGGTCCGCCTGCCATGCACGTAGCCACAGGAGTCTGCGCACCACCACTGTAGATGCCATGGCCCTGGAGGCGAAGGACAGAATGTCCAATGTGGCGTCCGCCGTGAAGGACCTGGCCTTTAGGATCCGCGAAGCGCCCTCTAGCAGACTGAGGTTGTCTTCTGGCACCAGCTGTGTTAGTTTGCACACCCACACAATGGCCGCTCTTGACGAGATGGACGCTGTGGACGCCGCTCTCACCATCATTGCGATGGCCTTGTGGATCCTCCGGAGAGTTGCCTCCACCTTCTTATCCGTGGGGTCGCGGATGGTACCGTGACCATTCTTAGCCAGCAGACCAGTGGACCGTAGGGCGGCTATGGGTCCGTCCACTGGAGATACCTGCAGAATCTCATTGGCATAACTGGGCAAGGCATACAACTTTTTTGCAAATGAGGGGAATTGCCTGCTGGCCCCAGGCTTCTCCCACTCAGACTTGAGTTGACGCTCAAAAAATTCAGGGAAAGGACAAACCTTTTCAGTGTGGGTCTCTGGGGGAAAGAACTCAGCATTGCCCCCTGATCTGGATTTGAACTTGGCCCTTGCCGCCTTTTGCTCCTCAGATGGGGGCAGGTCACGCAGTTCCAGTGCCTTAAGGGCCTTGTTCAGGAACTGCTGGTAGTCCTCCAGCTTAAAAAAGCGGCTGGATTGTTCTGGGAGGACCATCTCTTCTTCCTCCTTCTCAGAGAGGAACTCCCCCTCCTCTCTCTCTTCCCCTGAGGAAGCATTAGACTCCACCTCCTCCCTCCAATGGTGTCTGCTGGGACCCTCTGGGACCGGCGAAGGTGCCTTGCGTTCTGCCCTGGTAGCCCAGGCAGTTGGGGCTGGCAGGGGGAACCCCTGGTTAGCAAATTCCATGGGGGAGGGGGCTTGGGCTCTGGGCTGCAGCGTGGAGAGTTGCTGCTGGATGGCCTGATTTATCATGGCCATCAACTGTGTTGGGCTAATCAGGGCCCCTCCTTCCAGTTGCTTATCCCGTTCTGGCGTGTTCTCCACAGCTGGACTCGGAGAGCAGGTTGCTTCTGGCCCTCCATGGACCGAAGGGGCTCCCGGGATGGTCAGGGAGACAAATTCCTGACCTCCAAAATGGCCGCCACTGGCCTTCTCCCACGTTGTTGAGGCAGCATGGCTCTCTTCCTCTTCATGCTGCCACCGATGCTTACTGGCGCGGGGCGCCGCCGCCGCATCCAGCGGCTCCGTTGGGGGAACAGAGCATGCCTATCCGGCTGGTCGGTCCCCATGGGCTGCGCTCTTGCCAGCTCCGCGGCGCGCATGCTTGTCTCTTCGTCGGAGGAAAATTCTTCGGGAGCTGCCCGGGCTGCTATAGCGTGTTCCGCGCTTCCGAGGCTCCACCCAGCGCTCCTTTCCTCCCTTTGCTCCATCTGCCGCTTCGCTCCATCTGCCGGAGCCTTGAGTTGGCCCCCCCTTACTCCGCGTGAGGAACGGGGGGGGGGGGGTCGGCAAAACCAAAAGCCCGGAGCTAAAGAGCAAGGGAAGAGCAAACCAAGACAGAGCGGGGGGAGGTAAGAGGTGAAGAGACAGCTAGGAGGAAAATTCCTCACGCAGAGTAGAAAAAAGGAAAAAAGGAGAATCCCTTAAAAAAAGGGGAAATCTGGATCTAAGAAAAGCTAAGCCTAAGTCTTTGCTGCTTCTCCCTGTGAGGCAGGAACAGAACTGAGGAATGGGCTATTCCGAGGCCACCTAAAAAACTACTTCCTGCCTCCCTAAAGGCACGGTGGGAATAACCCATGGAGATACATAGAATCTGCTGACCTGTATACCTTTTTGCAAGTTTGCGATGGAACTACCCCTCCTTCACTGGGGTTTGAACATTCCCAGCGATGCACGTATTAATTGTGGGGCTGCCAGGTTTTTTGTTTGTTTTGTTTTTAAGCCAGCCTGCTTATGTCCCTTTAAGAGAAGCCTGACATGCGGAAGGTATGCCACTGAAGCTTTGCCCGTGCCAGAAAGAGCTTCACTATCTTAATTTCTATGCATCAGGCTGCTATGGAAGGCGGGGTTAGAATCCAATTAAAATTCTGAGCAGCAGCAATTAAACTACTACAGATTATCCTTTTCATTTTAAGGAGACTGATGAAATACTAACTAGCAAGGGGCTGGATCCTACAAACTGCATGCAAAGTGCACTCACAGCCATAATCTTTTCCCCAGCAGTTTCTCAGAGACCTCTGAAAAGCTGATGCTCGTAAACACCAGAGCTCTGTGGGCAAAGTGTCATGGAGCAGGCTATGAAGAGAGGGGAACTGCGTAACACTGCGCACACTTCTCTCATGACAGACCTCTCTTGCATCTTCAGAAAGACAGTGGGACAGTGGAGGAACAGCAGAACTCAGTTCCTCCTCTTCACAGCAACTCTGCGTCCAACTGAATTTTCTCCACAGAGCCCCTGTGACTCTTGAGCATCAGTTCTTTAGAATTCTCAGGATACTGCTGGGAGAAGGGCATTCTGGCACAGATAGCTCATAGGATCCAACTTATGTCCTTTCATCACAAGATGCTCCACTGAAACCATTCTTTGGTAGCTCTTCTCTTGTGAACGTGTACACATACGCAAACCCTTTTTTGTTTTGGAGATGATCAATTAGTACAAATCATAGCTTCCAAACCCACTTTGGATCAGGGTTGCAAGCTCTGATACAGCACTTATCACACTGGTGCAGACACAATGCTAACCAGATTTACCTCCTCAGTTGAAAGGAGAATGGAAGTGCAAAAGGACAGGAGAACAAGTCCACAGGGCACTTCCTTTCATAAAGCATGGCTTGGTAGTTGAATAGCATTGTGTAAAGGTAAAGGTTTCCCTTGCTCGAAAGCCAGTCGAATCCAACTCTAGAGGGTAGTGCTCATCTCCATTTCCAATCCGAAGAGCCAGCACTGTCCGAAGACGTTTCCACAGTCATGTGGCCAGCTTGACTAGACACTGAAGCGCACAGAATGCTGTTACCTTCCCACTGAAGTGGTATTTATTTATCTACTTGCAATTTGTTGCTTTCAAACTGCTAGGTTGGCAGGAGCTGGGGCCAGACAAGAGCTCACTCCGTCACATGGCACTCGGGTCTCAAACTGCCGAACTACCAATCTTCTGGTCTGCAGTTCAGTGTCTTAGCCACTGAGCCACCACAATTATGTTAGCACCAGACTAACGAAGCATTCATTTCGAGGCTCGAAAGTACTGGCGTAGGTGCATGCCAACTGAACCTTTCCCCACAAAATGACCATTAGCAAAGGCTACTTCTTTGGATGCTCCCATCTTCACCTGCATTAGTATTTTCTAATTACCAAATAAAGGCCATTCTATTTTTATCTGCCTTTGCCAAAACATGGCTTTTATGTTCAATTAGGTTTGACTGTTTATGTTGACAAAGCCATCGACTTTAATTTAAATAGAAGCTTAAGTTTTTTATAGTGGTTTTATTTTATTCTGAAAGCTGCATTGGGAAATTGTGTAGAACAGCAGTCCTTTAAAACACACAGCATGCAAGTATATGCCAATAAGGACTCACCTACAGGTAACTGACCTTCAGTATATGGAGCAGATGGAAACAACTACAAGAAGACAGGAAGGGAATGGCTGCAGCGAGCAATTCTGGATCAGCCCACAAGAAATGGGATAAAGAGGTGAATTCAACTTAGTTATACTAGTCATCAGCAGAAAAAGTACAACCGATTTATAAGTAACACTGTATGTATTTTTCTGAATCACAGGAAAAGAAACTCCAGAAATTACAATTCATTTCCAATCAGCATCCACTTCCACACTGAGATCATCACTCCTAGGTGAATTCCAAGGTTGGTCCTCTTCTTATGATGGACCAAGTCTGACACACAACCTCCTTGCATCTACATTCACACAAACAACATAAAGTGCAAGGCAATAGTTTGAAGATTCCTATTTTGGCATTGTCCATGATTTAAAACACTTAAAAAGCATGACTGATACCACTGACATTTCCATAACATAACATTTCCACAGCTCTCCTGATGTGTTCTGTGAATGCAGACAAAGGTGCTATCAACATATGCAAAAAAACCCCACTCTTACAGTATGCGGTGATCATTGAGTTCTAAACCAACTCTTGCTTCACAGATCTCTCACTGCTAATAAGCATTCATTCTTAATTTCAACAGAATTTTCAGCCAAGATCTTGTCATGTCCTCAGTGCACATGGCTAAGAAATGGGGGTTCAGCCATATCACAAAGCCAGCCTCTTAGGGGCCTTTTGACAGCAAACACAGGCAAAGTTCTTATTACGGGCGCAAAAAAACACCCCGAAACAAAACAGACGCACATCGAGGGACATCATATCTAGTCAAGTGTATCAGTAATGAAACTGCCCTGCAACCTCCGCCCCACCCCCGCCCAATACTCTGGTGAACAATCATTTCCCATAAACAGACATCACATTCATACAAACCATTTCTCCCTCTCCAATCAGCAGACTGGCTAGACTTCACGTGTCCCTTCAAGCGCTTGCACCAAACGGCTAGGGATCGGGTCTCTATGCACAGAAAAGCGGGGGGGGGGGGGGGGGGGCAGGCAAAGGGTCAAATCGCCCCCTCCTTCGAAGGGTGTCCCAAGCAGGGAAGGGGAAAAGAACAACTTAACTCCTCCGCTCTACTGCCTCGTCTCCGGGCGAACAAAGAGCAGCCAAGCGAAGGGAGACCAATCCGCCCCGGGGCTGCAGCGTGGCCTTCCATCCCACCCCTGACCGCGTTTCCCGGTGTGTCCGAGGCGCCCATCCCCAGCCGCAAGACCGGCGCGCCTCGCGTCTAAGTGCAGCCCCACCTTCCGCGGCCGACACCCTCCACGGCGAAGCCCCGAGTCAGTGCGCCAGAGGGGCAACTGAAGGAAGAGAAAGCCAAGCCGGGACCCGCTTCCTCCCCGGCCCCGCCACAAAGAGCGACGGGTCTCGCAGCTCCTTAGCCTGCCTCCGTTCGCCGGCAAACAGAGCCCCCCGAGCGACCCGACCTACCCGCCCAGCCCAGCCCAGCCCAGCGCAGCCCGCCAGGGCGAAAGCAGCCCCGCGCCGGCGACTTACTTTGTCCCCTCCCAGCCTGCTTCCTGATGCAGCGTCTGCTCCGGCGGCCGCTTCTGCTGCAATTTCCGCCTTTCCCAAGATCCCGTTTCCTGTTTTTCATCAGCGCGCGTCATCAGGTGGGAGACGGCTTAGGCGGCTGGCGCTCGTGCGCGGGCTCGGCGGCAGCGAGGAGCTTCGCGCAACAAGCCGGCTCGGAGAAACGGCTGGCCGGCCACATCCCGGGAGTCCCGCCGCAAAAACGCCCAGGCCGTTCCTGCGACCTCCTTGGGGACCTTTGCAGTCAACGGGCGGATCCAGATGATACCGTTCGGCTGGAAAGATGCTCCCGCAGCTGGACTTTTTTGCGGTTCACAAAATAAAAGTGCGCTTCTCTGGTGTGTCCAAGAGGGTGCTGTTTAGCATTCAGTTCAATCGTGTTTTACAGCGTTTGACATTCCTGTTCACGCACACCGAGTAGAGCCCTCATGAATGAGCAAAAGGGGCTGGATGAATCCAGTACTTTTGATGGAGCCGAAAGAAAGATTTGGTATCCCTTTTCTGCCTTGGGCTGGGCACCTTTCTACCATAACTGCCTGAGCATCACGTTCTAAACTGTTATGTATTGACCATGCGGTCACCATGTGCTCCAGTAATGGCGACCACCATGTGGCCAGAGCACATGGCCAAGAAACTACCTGAGCTTCAGCCAGGTAGAACAAAGGCCAGGTGGATTCGAACCGGCCACCAATCATGTACCTAGGTTTCTCTCAGGGAACCTATGAGATGTAAATAGACTTCTAATAGCCTATCAGGCCAGTTGGGTGAGGTCAGGGGATTATCACTGACCAGCATAAAAGGAGGGCTCTGAGCCCTGGGTTGTATGATTCAGCTGGACCAGCAATAAAGATCTAGCTGTTTCACTGTTCCATGGACTCCCGACCCCAATACTTCTCATAAACCAACTCTTGCTTGTATCTGAAGTGTGCGTGCACATGAAAGCTTATACCTTGAACAAAACTTTGGTGGGCTTAAAGGTGCCACTGGACTCCAACATCGTTCTGCCTGAAGCCTGATCAAGGTTACACGTTGCCCGACATGCGCCGAAGAAAAAGTTCAAACGAACGCTGTGGGCATTGTGAATCCATGTGTCAAAAATAAAGTGCTGATATCTAACGCTTTAAACAATTGGAAATTCACTTCAGAAATAGGATTGTAAAGGCTAGAAATAGTGTGTACAAGATGGGGCACCCGCGATACTCGCGGGGGTGAGTACTCTAGTCTTCCTGGGCCCCCCTCCCTGGGGCAAGTGGCGGCGAGCCCTGCCGCTCCTCCAGCCACCCCCCCATCGGCGACAGTGAGCCCTGAGCAGCTTACAGTCACTGGACCCACTGAGCCTCCCCCGCTGCTTCCCTCCCGCCCTCCCACCCCGTTCTCATTTGGGCTCAAGTGGCGCTAAGCCACTCAGGCCCAGTGTTTTGGCCCCCCCACCCCAGTGCTTCTCCCTCCCTCCTGGCTCGTTCAGGCCTGAGTGGTGCTAAGCCACTCGGACGCGGCGTCCCCCCCCCCACGCTAACCTCTCTCCCACCCCCTCGGCCCATTCTCATTTGGGCCCGAGTGGCCCGAAGCCACTCAAGCCCGGCGTTTCGGCCCCCCCTGCCCCGGCGCTTCCCTCCCTCCCTCCCTCCTGGCCCACTCTTGTTCCCTCCCCCCAACCCCCTCCCCCGTTCTCCAGACAGCGGCACGGTGGGCCTCGCCGCCTCCCACTCCCACCCCCCGGACCCTGTCCCCCATTCACTCCACGGCGGTGTGGGTGGGCGTCAGGTGAGCCTCTCTCTCTTCCCCCCTGCCCTCCCTGAAAACGGCGGCAGCGAGACCCGCCGCACGCCGAGCGTCTTCCCCTCCCTCCCCCTGCCCTCTTCAACGGCGGCGGCAGCGAGGCCCGCCGTGCGCCAAACCCCCCCCCCCCACAGCTAAAGCGTTTTCTGCATGTGCGCAGAGAACGCTTTAACTTTTCGGGGGATTTAACTATCCCCCGAGAAGTTTTTTTTAAGTTTTGGGATTTTTCTGCAAGCGGGGGGGTTACCCCCCACCTGCAGAACCCCCCCCCTGCCCTCCAAGTGCCCCCCCATGCGGATTTAAGTATCCGCACGTGGGGGGGCACTTGGGAATTAGATATAGAGATTATGTACTGAGATTGAGGCAGCATTACAAACAAGTGATTTCTTTCTTCAGCTCAGAACACAACAACCAACACAGAATGAGCCAACTATATACAGTTTGAACCAGGAAAACCACACCTCCTGGAACAATAATGTCCAATCACAGATCAGTGCTTGGAACCAATGGGAATTGTTCCCACTGAAAGTCACAGTCTTTCCGGATTGGTCTGTTTGCAACAGCGACCAATCTGGTTGTGTATTTTTGGATGCATTGCAGTCTATGGAGCTGTGACTGAAGCTCATGCTTACAAGTTGTACATTCAACCCAATACATAACAGTGTGCAAAGATTTTTTTAATTTGTACTTGGCATTCCTGGGATATAATTATCTAGATCTGTTGTTCATGGAGGTGGGGGAGAGAGATTGATCATGAATACTGTTTCATGGCAGCAAAACCATTAAGCAAGATTCTGAAAAGCAAGTATATTTCATCTCTGGAACAAGTAGTTGTAGAAAATTTTAAACATAGTATGTGCTAAATCATGAATTTCTTGGGGAAATTGTAAATAACAATGGAAAGGAAATACATGATGTGTTAGCAAACCCTGACTGGAAGAGTCCAGCTACTGTTTCTCAGTTAACTAGAGGTCCTTCATCAACTTCAACATCAACCTTTATAAACGGAGATTGATCAAGATGGGAAGCTGAAGCAATAGAAAAGAGTAAGAATCCAGTAGTGAAGGGAGGGGGGGACTCAACCCAAAAAG
This sequence comes from Lepidodactylus listeri, assembly GCA_029233225.1. Lineage (NCBI taxonomy): Eukaryota > Metazoa > Chordata > Lepidosauria > Squamata > Gekkonidae > Lepidodactylus > Lepidodactylus listeri. The sequence goes on from JARCFY010000011.1 coordinate 3,774,259, forward strand.
TAGCTGTGATCTAAGAGGGTCAAGCTAACAAGTAAATTAATATTAAAATTACAAATATTTATTAGGGTGTACTATTACTCTTGATGGAAGTGACGCACATCCTTATGAATGGGACATTTGGTACCCGAATAATTTGGAAAATTTGTGCAGCTATTACTCAGGCTCATTATACAAATTTGTAGCAACTGCATAGCTTTCAAGAAAGCAACACCTGGTCTCACACACACACACGCACACACACACACACATATATATATATATATATATATATATATATATATATATATATATACATATACATATATATATATACAAAATTCTTTGTGCATGTAATTCTGGATGTGTGTCATTGTGAAATAAGGAATATTGACCACTGAGGAAGGCCCATAGGGGCCGAAACACATATGGTCTTTAGGTCAAAAGTTTTATCCATCAATTTGATATGTATAACAATCATTTTTAAATGTAATAAGCTTTTAGAGTCTGAAATTTACAATGCTTCTTTTAACCTCATTATGTTTCATTTATGTGTACACCCTAATAAATATTTGTGTTTTTAATATTAATTTACTTGTTAGCTTGACCCTCTAAGAATCCAATAGCACCTTAAAGACTTAACAAAATGTGTGGCAGGGTGTGAGCTTTCATGAGTCACTGCTCATTTCTTCAGCTACATTTCTTCAGCTACATCTGAAGAACTGAGCAGTGACTCACGAAAGCTCACACCCTGCCACAAATCTTCTTAAGTGTTTAAGGTGGTACTGGACTCTTGCTCTTCTCTACAAAAGGAGAAGGGGTCAAACTATAATCCCCCACAAGTTGTTCTTCTGTGGGTTCCTGGTGCGACCAGCACCTGACCTTGATCATCTGTTTCTTTTGTTGGGTTCCAGGGACAACTCACTCTCTCGGAGAGCCAGTTTGGTGTAGTGGTTAAGTGTGCGGACTCTAATCTGGGAGAACCATGTTTGATTCCCCACTCCTCCACTTGCACCTGGCTGGATGACCTTGGGCAAGCCATAGCTCTGTACCAGCTGTTCCCTCAAGGACAGCTTGGGAAAGAGTTCTCTCAGCCCCACCTACCTCACAGGGTGTCTGTTGTGGGGAGGGGAAGGGAAAAGGAGTTTGTAAGCCGCTCTGAGACTCCAAGTGAGTGAAGGGCGGGGTATAAATCCAATCTCTTCTTCTTCTTCACAGGTAGATCGTGAGACTAGGAGGGAAGAGGAAGGAACAGCATGAGCTAGGGGAGGAGGATCTCGGAATCTCAATTTGGGGTTGTCTCCGCATAATGTGCCAAATGGTTATGACATACAGCCTGTTGCTCAGCAGTGCTATGCATTCATAAATTCTAAATATGAACAACAAAATATAAATGTGTTCAGTGTTAACTGTATGAAGTTACTTTGCAAGTGCATTCTGACAGGTGCAGTGAGTGTAGAAGTAGCCCTCATCTCGGAAAGTTTGAAGACTGCTGCGTTAGGGCTTTCGGCTGATACAACATCTGCTTAACTCACCAGGCAGTGCCCTGGTTAAACTGACAGAGACAATCTCAGACTTGGTGTTGGGAACTCCTGAGCTAATAATAGTGGTGGATATCAATATCTTTGCCAAGCTCCTCTTTCCTGGCCATGCTCAGGTCATCATAGACACCATGAGATTGTCTCAGGTTATGTTGGGTTCTTCAGATGAGAAAATTTTGTAGTAAGCAGGAGTCTGGTTAAGGGGCTGAAACAGAGACATTTCTGTCTGTTGAAGGACCAAGTGGTGCCCTCTATCCCTTTTCACAGAGATGGAGCACACATTAAGATGGCCCACCCTTTGTGAAATGATACTATTGGATTGCCTAATATTCTGGAAATTTGGGGAGTCTAAAAATTCATCTGGTTGAATCCCTGGAATATGGGGATGGCCAGAACAACAGAACTTTCTCCCCTCCTCTCACATATGCTTTGTCCCCTTCTTAAGGAAGTGTGTTGGTCTGAAACAGGTTGGGGAACATTTAGTATGCCATTGGCATACTAGGAGCATGCCATAGAGCCCATTTGAGGTTGGTGGTAAAGGCCACCAAGAAAAGGTGCTTCCTCCTCTAGCCAAAATAATCAACACCTTTTTGATACAAGTTTGCTTATCAAAAGAACTGAAGAAGGTAGTAGTTTAACTGTAGCTGTTAAAAATGTTCCCCAGCCAGGAAGCTCTGGTGAGTAATGGGCCAATGTCCAACTTTTTTTTTAAAGCAACATAACTGAGCAGGCAGTGCCAGAGCAACTCCAGCTAAAACTGAATAAGGGTTCTTCCCTTGGCACTCTTCAACCTTGATTATGGGACAGAGATAGAATCAGTATCTGATTCATGGCGGGAACTGGACAGGGGTAATGTTGCCAACGTTGTTGCTAATGTCCTTATTAATGTTGCTGAGGCACTTATGGCTCTTTCTTGTAATTTTTAGGGTATCATTGTGCATGTTTACTGTTTTCAGTTGTAAGTTGCCTCAAACAAGGTGGGAGCTGGGTATAAATCTTTTTTTTTATAACTTTATTTTTATAAAACTTTTTAACAATATAACATATTAAACTTAACAATAACAACAACATATTTTATCAATAAAAAACAAAATTAACATACTTTTCTGGCAAGGTGGTGTTACAATTTTTAGATTTAGTAATATAATCAAAAAATCTTAACCATTTACTCACAAAACATTCTTTTCTAGTCGGATTTTCCATAAGTAGAATCTGAGAAGCTATCTTGTCATTTACCACAACATCCCAAACCTTTAAAAACCACTGCCTAACAGTAGGCAAATGATTAACCTTCCATTTCTGTGCTATTACGGTCTTAGCTGCAACTAATAATAATGTCAGTAATTCCCTGGTTGTTTCCGACCATTGAACCCCTTCCCAATAATTAAGCAAAACACTTTGAGGCGTTTTGGGAATTGTTATAGCTAACATGTTTTCTAGAATGTCAATAACCTGGGTCCAAAAGGTCAAAACTTTGGGACAGAACCACCAACAATGTGCTATTGAACCAACTTGACCACAACCCTTCCAACATAAAGGGTCTTTCTTTATTTTGGCATGATATAATGTTAACGGTGTTATATACCATCTAGAAAATAATTTATAATTCTGTTATCTAATATTCAATGATGGTGAAGCATATATTTTTAGTGACCAAATTTGTTCCCAATGCTTTTGTGTTAAATCTAAATCACAATCCTTGTTCCATGCTTTTTGCTGCATAGAAAGTTGGGTCCATTGTTTTTCCATCAAAGCTTTATAAAGTTTAGAAATTATTCCTTTCTGTTCTAACATTTCTTTATCTATAAGTACTTCGTAAATTAACAAGGGGCGTTCAAAAGCGTTCATTAAATCGTTACTCACTATCATGTTAGCCAATTGCTGTCTTTGAAACCAATTTGAAGGAATATTGTGCAAATTTAGTAAGTGGTCTGCAGTCCACTTTACACCCTTTTGGAACAAATCTCTAACTCTAAATTTGTTTTGCTCTCTCCAAAGGCTAAAGGACTGAGTTAATTTACCCGGTTGAAACCATGACTGCCCCAAAAAAGGGGCTATGGGGGAGACTCCAGGGGCCAAAACCCCTCTATATTTATCCCAGATCATTAATGTCGCTTTGACAAAAGGATTTCCTGTGAAGTTTATTGCTCTATGCCTAGGTTTTTCCCAGAATTCTTCATGCATTAAACCTGGATTTGCATATGTTTTTTCAATTTGCACCCAAGCTTTTGTAGACCCACTAATAGCATAATGTAAAGCATGTTTAAGTTGTGTTGCTTCATAGTAATATTGCAAATTAGGCAAACCTTGGCCCCCGGATTGTAATGGTCTAGCAAACAGGGCTAGATTGATACGGGGCTTTTTATTATTCCATAAAAATTTTGATAAAGTAGATTGCCACTTCAAAAAACGCTGGCTTTCAATTTCAATTGGAAGGTTTAGAAATAAAAATAAAAATAAAAATTTAGGAAAAAGAATAATCTTAATAAGTTCCAATCTCTCCAGAAAAGAAAGATTTAACTTCGTCCAAGCTTGAATTGTATTTTTAATACCATTAATCATTGGGGTATAATTTTTTTCAAACAAATCTTTCAAATCTAAGGGAATTTGTATTCCCAAGTGTCTCCAAGTTTTCACCACTCTTTTATAAGGAAACCTTTTCCCTATAGTTTCTGATTCAGTTTGAGATAAATAAATAGGATAAATTTCGGTTTTGGTATGGTTTATTGTAAATCTGGAAATCAAGGAAAATTTACTCATAAGTGTTTCCAAATTCTCTAAAGAAATGATAGGGTTGCACAAATATAACACCGTGTCATCTGCAAATAAACTAATGGTATGGTATTCATTTCCTATCTTTATGCCCCGTATGTTCAAAGAAGTTCTTATTGCATGAGCAAAAGGTTCTAATGACATAGCAAATAAAATTGGGGATAAAGGGCATCCTTGTCTTGTGCCCCTAGATAATTTCAAATTTCAAATCTTCTGATCTATATCCATTAATATATAACTGGGCAATAGGGTTCCGGTATAAAGTTGAAATAGCTCTCAGAAAATTTTCTCCAAATCCTAAATGTTCAAGAACAATTTTTAAATAATTTATTTCTAATTTGTCGAAAGCTTTTTCAGCATCAACTGCCAATATTGCTGAGTATCTTATTTGACTTACAAAGGGCGCGATCATACGCACCCATTTACGACGCAAGCAGTGCGATGAAGCGACGGCGCAAACCGACGGGATCAGACGAGCACATCTGCTAAGCGTTGTGCGACCGGCATAACAACGTCACGAGCGCCCGTTGATGCGCTTCAAAAAGAGACCGCTAAAACAGAAGTCTTTTCCGGAAAAGCCGGAAGCAGGCGTGCGTGGGATCGCAGCAGCGCACCGATGCTGCTGTGTGATCGCGCACCGACGTTTGCCGTCCGATTCTGTGACGTACCGTGGGATCACATTAACGCGCCTTTTTATGCAGCGACGCAACGCAGGTACGATTCCTGTCCGCCTTATCGCACTCGTGTGGACGGGCCCAAAATTGAATAAATATTAAGGTTCTTCTAATGTTATCCATAAGAGTGCGACCGGGGATAAATCCTGCCTGGTCTTTATGAATATAAATGGGCATTAATCTATTAAGACGTTGAGCTATAATAGTTGAAAAAATCTTAAAGTCGTGGTTCAAGATTGAGATTGGGCGATACGACTCAGGTTGAGTCCTATCTTTTCCTTCCTTCGGAATCACTATAACCCTAGCCTCTCTCCAAGATGGAGGCATATTACCTGTCATCAAAAGTTTTTACCATATGACTAAGAAGGACTGGTATAAACTTTTTATAAAACTCTATGGGGAGTCCATCTCTCCCTGGGGCCTTACTATTCTTAATCTTTGCCAATGCATCTAGAACCTCCTTTTCTGTTATCAGTTGGTCTAATATGTCTCTATGCTCATCGGATAACTTCACTGTATATTTTACTTGTAAAAATGATCTTATTTGATTTGAATCTGGGTTCTCTGGAGTATATAATTTTTTGTAAAAATAAAAAAAAACCTGTACTATATCTTTGGACTCAACCGCTAAATCCCCCCGAGGGGCTCTCATTGCATGAATATAAGCGGAAGTATGATGGGCCTTTACCTTGTTTTTAATTCTACTAATTGATTTGGGGCTTTTTGTTAAATATTTTTGTTTTAAATACATTAAGTTTTTCTGAACAGTTGAGATTTCCAAAGCATCCAATTTCTTTCTTTCTAAATTCAGTTTTTTCCACGTCTTTTTCCCTCCAAATCTCATGTGTCTTTTTTCAAGCCTGGTAATGTTATTTTTTAACTCTGTAATTAATTTATTTCTCTCTTTTTTCCCTGCAGATGCCAAAGATATTAATTTTCCCCTTATCACCGCCTTAAAAGCATCCCAAACTGTTTCCTGTTGAACTTCACCTTCTTTATTAAATTTAAAATATTCTTCTATATCATTTGAAATTATTTCTAACAAGTATTCTTTGTGTAATAAAAGCTTATTTAAAGTCCAGTTTGTTCCTTTGTTACCTTGTGTTAATTCCTTCATAGTACAAGAGACCCATGCATGGTCTGAAAGTCTAATATTGCCTATATCTGCAGTTCTAATTGAGTTAAAAATAGTTTTTGATACCAACAGATAGTCAATTCTAGAGTATACCTTATGAACACTAGAATAAAAGGTATATTCTTTTTCACTTCCATTTAGTGATCTCCAAACATCAATAAAATTATATGATTCCAAAATGTGCTTTAATTCCGTAAACCTTCTTGTTTCACATCTACTGTATGCGAATTTGTGGGTTTTATCCATAAAGCTATCTATTATGAGGTTAAAATCACCACCAATGATTGTCTCCCCTTTCTGAAAAGTAGTTAAAGCATCCAAGGTTTCCCTAATAAATTGTTCCTGGTTCGTATTGGGTGCATAAATTGAAGCGATAGTTATCTCTTTACCCTCCAGTTTGCCCCTCACAAAAACATACCTCCCCCTGTCATCACTCAGAGTTTCTTCCCACTCAAAAGGAAGGGATCTGGCTATCACTATAGCCACCCCCCGTGATTTAGAGGAAACTGGAGATTGATATGAGTTCTGAAACCATGAAGATTTAAAAACCCTCTGTCTTTCTATTTTAAAGTGGGTCTCTCGAAGACACACTATGTGTGGTTTTTCTTTGGCAAGTAGATTTGAAATTCTGCTCAATTTAATGGGATCATTAAGGCCTTTACAATTCCAAGTTACAATCTTGTACTTATCCATTTAAATTCTATTATACACCTTACCAGTCTTAAATATAATAACACTTATCTATCCAACATCAGTAACTATTAAATCACAAATCTTATTCAATAAAGATTACAACAATAAAAAACTAACAATCAACCTTCTATCAAGGTTTGCTCACCAAAGACTTTGCCTTTAAGGCAAAGCTCAAGAGAGTTTACTACAAACTCCCTATCAGTGGAGTTCTGTGTCCCAAGATAAGTCCCAGGACAAGAATTAAACTTCTTATTACATCCTTACTCCCCTCAGTTACTCCCCCTTCCCCCGGGCTTCACTTATTTAAATATTAAACTTTAACTTTCCTTATATCCATATCACTAATATTTTTGAATTTGTAATATTATTATAGTTTTTCCAAAGCTGATTTCACTTTTTGGCCAAGGACTTATTGCTACTAATTCTCAACCACTTATTTATTTTGTATTGCAAGTAAGACTCAACCTTAAAACTATTCTTTAACTCTATCTCATTATTTCAAAGCTCTACTAGTATACACCCTCATATACTCAACCTAGCATTTATCTAACTCTTACTTTAAGTATCTGTTTTTCCATCACACTTAAAATCCTTAGCCTTAATATCTAACTTCACTCTATCACCTATTTTTAATTTTTTTCCTATAAAATTAAGTTTTCATATCATAATACTATTTTCCTCCTATCATAAACTAAACAAATTACCTAAAATTTCTTTCCTATCATTTTCTATTGCTCTCCCCACATTTTTCCTTATGATAGCTATCTCTTAATAACCTCATATACTCAACCAAGCATTTACCTAACTCGTACTTTAAGTATCTGTTTTTCCATCACACCTAAAGTCCTTAACCTTAATATCTAACTTAACTCTATCACCTATTTTAAATGTTTTCCTATAAAATTAAGTTTTCATATCTTAATACTATTTTTCTCCTATCCTAAACTAAACAAGTTACCTAAAATCTCTTTCCTATCATTTTCTATTGCTCTCCCCATCTTTTCCCTTATAATAACTATCTCTTAATACCCATAGATTGAACAAATTTTAGCTCCAACTATAACCATCTTCTTTAGAGTCCTACTAAACGGAACAAATAGTTATTTGCATTCAACTGTTCTGAGGCTATTCAAGAGAGTTACATCATCAGGTCGGTACTTCCATACACTGATTTGATTTTCCTCAGCCATCTTCCTGATGAGTACTCTTGTAGGCAGGATTATTCTTCGCCTCAGCTTCTTCTTCAGGAGTCAGCTTGATGTTCAAAAGGTCCAAAAGCGATAAACCAGTATTTATATCTGATGCCTGGTACAATGTCCCATCTCTATACACAGTTATATTGGAGGTAGGGCTCCATCGGAATCTTATGTTAGTTGAAAACAATTTTCTGGAGATAAGTTTCAATTGTTTTCTCAAGGATTTCTGAAGGTAAGTCTAGTAGCACAATGATTTTTTTCCCTTTATATTTCAATGCGTGTGCTTGATGTGCTTCTTTTAAAATCCTCTCTTTCGTGCTGGCATAAAGGAACTGGACTAAAATATCTCTGGGCCTATTACGTCTCGCTGCGGCAGGGGGACCAAGACGGTAGGCCTTAGCAATTGCTGGTAAAGAGTGATCGTCTAGTTGCAAGGATTCCACCAACCACTTCGAAATAAATTCTGCTAAATCTGATTTCCCCTCTTCTCCTTCATCAAAACCCTGAAATTTTAAGTTATTTTGCCGCCATTTATTCTCTAAGAAAAGTAGTCTAGACTGCAGGGTTTTATCTGTATTGCGCAGATCTTTTATGTCGGCCTGGAGCACTTCCGCTGTTTCCAGTGCCGATTCTGCCACTTTAAAAGCATTCCCCAGGCCCTCCGATAATTCTTCCAATTAGGGGATGCATTAATTCCCTCATAAAGGCTTGCATACCTTGTTGGATTTCATCGCGAAAGTCCTGCAAGTCCTTTCTTGTAAGTGGAGCTGTTTCTTCCTCGCCTGGGTTTCTCGCAGCGGCCATCTTAGGACTCAGAGGGGAGTTTTCTTTTTGCGATTTTTCTTTTGCAAAATAGGTTTCCACCGTCGTTGGTGTCCTTGCAGTTGATTTAGACTTAGGATCCGATTTTCCCATCATTTAGGAAAGAAAAGGACTTCGAAGGCTTGATTTACCAGCCCGGGGGGGGGGGTATCTCTGGGTATGAATCTTTTAATTTGTACCCAAGTGCCATCAAGTCATAACTGACTTACAGTGACCCCAGCAAGGGGCTTCCAAGGCAACTGAGAAGCAGAGGTGGCTTGCCATTCCCTTTGCCATATAGAGCCATCCTTGGTGGTCTCCCATCCAAGTACTGACTCTCTTAACCTCCAAGGTCTGAAGAGATCAGGCTCTACCATGCAGCCTTCCCTCCCAAATTGGTTCTATGAAAAAAGCTCACAGAAAAAACCACGGTCATAAATGCTCACAGGAAAAAAGCCCACATGGAAGGAAGCCCACACAGAAAGAAGACCACACGGGAAAATACCATGTTAAGCATCATAAATATTTATAATTGTGGATAACCATTCATCTCCATTTATGAGAATGAACAGGTATCACCTATAGTTTATATTGTTAATTTAGGATTAAAATGTGTCACATTCACATGCAACAATTTGTGCTGTGATTTTATCAAGTATAATTAAATAATAATTTTGCTATGTTATTAGTAAATTACTTCATTACTATACAAAAGTGGCCTGTATGAAGAGGGCTTTCATGCTCTTGAGTGTAAAGGCTTGGAAGGGAAAATACAGGAAATAAAAGTGACCATTTTGTTATCAATAAACTTTATTAAAAAGGAAAAACAATAACAACAGAAAGTAAACTCTATATAGACATATTTTTAAATAAAATTAAATACTTTAAATTTATTAATTTACCATTTGTCAACCTTTGTAATGTTGGTATGAAATGGTTTCTAAAGTAAAGACAGAAAGATGTTAAATTATGTATAGACTATCTAGTATGCACACCTTTTGAACAACTATATGGCTTTAAATTCTTCAAATAATTAATATTTACTTATTTTATTATTGAAAATTAAAACCATAAGATAACATGAAAATAAGTGTATTTCCTAGCTCTTGTATTTTAACAAAATTTCCCTTGTATTTTAACAAATACAGTCAGGGGTCCTTTGGAGCTGGAGCGAGGCGGAGCAAAGCTCCGCCAGCTCAGGAATGGCCACTAGGCAGTCATGGGCCAAATCAGATTCTCTGAATTTCGGTGGCAACTTTAAAAGCGACTGGAGGGGAGGGGGTTTGAGGGAGAGGCTCCAAACTTGCAGGGTAGCTGCTGGGGCCTCTCCTCGAAATACCCACCAAGTTTCAAAAGGATTGGACCAGGGGGTCCAATTCTACAGGCCCCCAAACAGGTTGCCCCCTTTCCCTCCATTGTTCTCTATGAATTGGACCCAATGGTCCAATCTTCTTGAAACTTGGTGGGTATTTTGAGTAGAGGCCCCAGCAGCTACCCTGCAAGTTTGGAGCCTCTCTCTCAAACCCCCTTTCCTCCAGCCCCTTATATACCCTATGAGTTTTTGCCATTGATTTCAAAGGCCCATAGGGTATAATGGGGCTGAAACTGACATTCCCTTTCTGACACACTTCCGGTGATGTCAGGGAACGTGGCATATGCTAATGAGTTATGCTAATGAGTTATGCTAATGAGCTTCTGCACCTCTTTTTCTACGAAAGGAACCCTGAATACAGTACACCCATTGAGTATGACAAAAAGACTACCTAACCCTAATACCATACATTTTGACATTCCTGAGAAGTATAGACAACTGATACTTCATGATTTTGGTGTGGAAAAGCCATTTCCATATAGAGTTTAATTTCTGTTGTTATTGTACTTGGCTGGAACATCACTAAGGAAGTCCAGGGTCTCTATGCAGAGGCAGGCAATGGTACCACCTCTCTTGCTGTGAAAATCCTTCGGGTTCACCATGAATCACCTTCAATTTTATGGCACTTTCCACTGACACCACTCCCTCTAGATGTGAGACTTCTGAATATAATCAATAAGCCAGACCATTGATGAAGCAAAGAGTTCTTTTATTCTTAATGATGGTTCAGGTACTTCATGTTTGTTAGAGATACTTGGTTACAGACAGCAAGGATTAATATACCCCCCACCTTCAGGTAACAGCAGGCAGAGGGCCAATCAGGATGATTACAAAAAAGCACAAAATTCTCTAAGCCGTTGGTTCTCACAGAAAAGGCGCAAAAGCACTAAAATCCCCCCCATGCCCCTTAGTGACCTCTAATTGCAGTTTGTGGACCAGACACCTAGCTAGAACAACAGTTCCACAGTTCCCCAAGGTTACAAAAGCAGATAAAACATTCGAGTCTCCGGAGAGAGAAAAGGGAGGTGATGAGACAAGATAGCCAGGCTGTTTATGTGATGCGATGGAATGCAGCAAGCCATCCTCCTGGGGAAAGAATGATACATTAAGCAGGACAGGCAATAAACCTCAAGGCAAACCGTAAATCACAGATAGAGACCCCAGATACCAACAATTAATGGCAGAGACTTTAGGAGACTCTGACATCAGACATGTAGGCAGCATGCTGTCTCTATCATCCTCTCTTGAATGTGTTAGTTCCCAAATAAAATTTCTTTGATCCTTACTCAGTTACTGTGACTGTCACTGCTTACTCACTCTGCCAAGGGTTTTTGTCCCAAATCATCTCATTTCTCAAAACTTAATTCACATGCAGATCTTGTCCCTGGTAGATGTCAATTTTTTTTTGCATATGATGGAAGTCTATTAACTCAACTGACTTTTGGTCTGCAATTGCTCACCTGGCTGACAATAATAGATTGTCTGACCAAAGGACCAGTGATAACTGATTCTGAATTTTGATTTTCCCTAACTCTACCAAAGAATCTTGGTAATAAAGACAAGTACTTTAGTTCAAAGAAATATAGACAGCCTATTTTCTGTAACTACTGCAAGCATTATCACTCCATACTGACGGTAATCCCTTGCCTGTTGTCAGCCCTGGTTGCTTCCCTGTAGCATCTGACTATCTTTAGCATTTGAGCAGCGAAAGAGTGTGTGCTAAGATGATGCACTGTAGTGCTTTTAAGTTCCTTTCAGCCTTTCCCTGACTTTCCTGCAGTCTTTCCTGATCCTGCTTTACTATGATCTTTTTGGAAAGATTGCAACAAAGCTGGGGTGGCTACCATGTGGACAAGAAAGACCAAATCTTTCCTGGTCCTGTCCACATTCGTTCCATTTCCCTTGCCCTCAGTCCCATCTTGAAGGTAGTCCTCTGATTGCACCACTGGGCTTTTGGGAAGAGGGTTAACTGGTGTGCTTAGTTCTCCAGGGGTGGGGAAAGAGGGTGGCGCTTGGGGAGGGGGTTTCTTTGCAACACCCATTGATGTTCAGCGTCCCTTAGGAGGGTGATCCTCTCCCCAATGTTTTTTAACAACTACATGTGCCCTCTCACCCAGCTACTCAGGAGGTTCAGGCCAGGGTGCCACCAATATGCTGATGACACCCAGCTGTATCTGTTAATGGACAACCAGCCAGATACCACCTCAGAAGATCTGGCCAGTTGTTTAGGAGCCGTGGTGGGATGGTTAAAACCTGAATCCATCAAAGATGGAGGTCCTGTGCCTGGATCGGGGGTGGGGGAGGACTGGGATTTCAGCTTCCCACTCTGGATGGGGTACAGCTGGTACCAGCTTCCCCCATCAGGAGTTTGGGTGTGACCCCTGATGCCTCTCTTACTCTAGAGGCACAGGACACAAACACAGCCAAAACGGCATTTTTCCACCTTTGCCAAGCCTGGCAGCTGGTCCCCTACCTGTCCTGTGCCGATCTAGCTACAGTCATCCATGCAACGGTTACCTCTAGACTAGATTTCTGTAACTTCCTCTATGCAGGGTTGCCCTTAAACTTGCTCTGGAGACTTCATCTGGCCCAGAATGCGGCTCAGTGGGTCCTTACAGAAACCCCCTTGAGAGTGCACATACGACCTGTGCTCTATCAGCCGCACTGGTTCCAGATTGAATACTGAATCAAGTTCAAGGTTCTGGTACTTACCAAGGTTCTGGTACTTACCTTCAGAGCCCTAAACAGTCTGGGACCTAAAACAGTCTGTGAGACCAGCTCTTCCTATATGCCTCTTAGAGAGCATTTCACTCAATTGGTACCAACTTGTTGGTAGTTCCCAGGTCCCAAAATGGTCCAGCCTGGTGGAACTCTCTTCTTAGTGAGATCCGGGCCCTGCAGGACTTCGCTCAGTTCTACAGGGCCTGTAAGACTGAGACGTTCCACCAGGCATATGGTTGAGGACAGTGACAGTTGGAGAGATCAGTGGCCTTCCAGGTTTCTTCCCCCTTCCTCTATTCTCTATTTTCTCCTGGTTAAGATCCTCCCCATGGGTGGAATACTCCCATGGGTGGAATATGGATTGTATGTCAACCACCTCAGCTATCTGTGACACCATCTAACAGTAGATCGAATTACTGAATAGTACTGGAGCTTAATTGTATTGTGTGCATTTTATTATGTATTGATATATATTTATTCTATGTATTGTATTTTATGTAATGATATATATATACATGTTTTACACCACCCTGAGTCCTGCTTGCAGGAAATGGAGTGGAATAGGAATTAAATAAATAAATAATTGACAAATCGCTGTAGTGTTATAATCCAGTTTCTCTGAATCCCTAGCTTTCTTTAAGAAAAAAGTTTTGGCCTTAGAACAGGAGTCCCCAACCATTTTCTCTGGGGGAACTGATCTCTGTTGTCTGGAGTTCAGCTGTAACTCTGGGGGATCTCCAGGTCCCACCTGGAGGCTGGCAAAGCTAGGCCTAGCAGCGCCCTCTGGGTAACTTGAGACCACCTGACCTGCATGATTCAACTAGGCCTGGCTGCTTGCTGCTGCTCAACAGCAGCCACTATGAAAGTCATAGTATAATGGTCAGAGCTTCAGAGTAGGGTTTATGAGACCAAGGTCTAGATCCCCATCTTGCTGTGGAAGCTCACTGAGTGATTTTGGACCAGTCACATACTTTCAGCCTAACCTACCTCATTGGGTTGTTGTGTGGATAAAAAGGAGAGACTAATGTAAACTATTTAGGCCCCACTGTGGAGAAGCACCAAGTGTGAGAACCCTTATTGAGCCAAGAAGCCGGGCCTTCTGGAAACAAAAGTCCTTTTTATTTCTTAATGGTTCATAGTAGTCAGCATTTCTTGTGTTAGTGATACAGAGCATAGAGCTGTGGGTAAATTATACATAATTCAAAAGCAAAGAGGGAGGTGGGGCACCAATCAGGTTAATTAAAAATGGCGCAACATACATATCCGTTAAGCTTCCCAGGGAAAGCACACCAAATGTGCAACTGCTCATCAGGCATTCCTTCCCACACCCCATCGAAACCTCCCCAGCAATTCCCAGGCCGCTACCATAAAAGTACCTGGCAGCTGAATAGCCGTTGGAATAAGAAGTCAAATGCATCATCAAAACAGATAACAGTCCCAGCAGCTATAATGAGGTCTGGGGGGAAGCGAGTGACGTAGAGTGGGTGAGGGGAACCTCCTCCCGCCCGGGAAATGTCAGATTATGACACCAAGCTGCAGGAGGAAAGGAGACAGAAAGCTGAAGACAGAGGGGCAGATAAAAGGTAGGTTGGCAGTTGGGTGGGAAGGAGACAGGGATGCCAACTCCATGTTGGGAAATTCCTGGATATTTGAGGGATGGAGCCTGGGGATAGTGGGGATTGAGGCAGGGAGGGACTTCAGACAGATATTATGCCATAGACTCCACCCTCCAAAGCAGTCATTTCCTCCAGGGGAACTAATGTTGCCAACCTCCAGGTGAGGGCTGTAGATCTCCTGGAATTACAACTGATCTCCAGATGACAGAGATCAGTTCCCCCAGAGAAAATGGCTGCTTTGAAGGGTACTTTGAAGGATGGAGTTTATGGTATTACAAGCAGAGGGACCCGCTATACTTGTGGGGGGAAGGATCTCATAGCTGAGGAGGAAGCGGCCACAGGTAAGCTCCCCCCCAGGCACCAACGACGAGGCCTGGACTCCTCCCAGCCACCGGGCCCGCTGCTGATCTCCCCCCGGGCTCTGGTGATGAGGCCTAGATGCCTCCCAGCCACTGGGCCCACCACTGCTCTCTCCCTCTCAGGATCCAGCGGTGAAGCCTGGATGCCTCCCAGCCACCGGGCCTGCCGCCGATCTTCCCCCCAGGCTCTGGCAGCAAGGCCTAGATGCCTCCCAGTTGCCAGGCCTGCTGCTGATCTCCCCCCCTTGGGCTCCAGTGGTGAGGCCTGGATACCTCCCAACCATTGGGCTCACCACAGAGTTCCCAGAGCGCTCTCTGCACATGCGCAGGGAACACTCTTTTACTTTGGGGGGATTTAAATATCCCCTGTATAGTTTTTTTTTACTTTTCTGCACAACTGGGGAGTCCCCCAAGTGTGCAGAAAAATCTCTCTGCCCCCCAAGTGCCCCCGATGTGCGGATTTATTTATCCGCACATACAGGGGCACTTGGCTATTGTGAGAGTCCTACAGAGTCAATCAGCAACCAGAGTTCTTAAACAAGAAACCTTTTATTGAAGATAGATCTGAATGGTCATCCACACGTTTTGTGTTAGTAATAGCGTATAGTCATCAGGTTAGGACAGATATAGACAATTGAAAAAGACTGCTACAAAACAACACCTCCAATCGTAGAGCAGATAAAAAGGCGCAAAAATTACTGGCTAAGTGTTCCCAAAGAATAAAGTGGGAACAAAGTAGTTTTTCACCTGAAAGGAAACAGCAGCTGGAATACAGACAGCCAAGGTCAGCAAAGCAATTCGAGGCGATAAGCGCTCCTGGGAAGGAGTCAGAGACACATTCCACAGACATGAGGTCTACCCAGGCAGGAACCACCTCCCACTCGGGTGATGGCAGCATTAGCTGACAGCTATTAGTATATAGATACCCTGCTGAGGTCACTTCCAATCTCAAACCTCATCCTCTCAAGGCTCCACCCCCAAAACTCCAGGAATTTCCCAACATGGAGCTGGCAACCCTAAGAGTAACTGATCTCTATTTGGGCAATCCATTGTGATTCCTGGAGAGTGGCTGCTGCCACTGCTGCTGTGAGGGGAGGAAGTATGTGGGAGGCCAGGAGAGTGACAGGGGCAAAAAGAGTGATGGGGTGGGGGGCAAAAGGAAGTGACAGGCATGGAGGGGAGAGAGAATAAGAAAAGAGGTAGCAGGAAGAAGAAAAAGTGTGAGAGAAGTAGAAGACAGGGAAAGAAGCAGAGGTGGGAGGGATGGGATAGCCGCTCTCGCAAGTTTTTTGTAGGTCTAGTTACTAATAATGATGTGGGCCCCATCTGTGGATACCTACATTCGCAGATTGGGGCCAAACGGATGCTAAACAGATGTTTCTGCAAACTTAGGGGATTCCCCAAGTTTGCAGAAAAATCTGAAATGTTTACATTTTCCCCAAATTTAATTTTTTTTAAAAATTAACTTTTGTCCATGTAAACACACCTACCTTGCTTCTGCACTGGCGACTGGGAGAGCCCAGCAGCAGCTGCAGTGGAGTCCTGGAGCCTGGCCATGGCAACAGATGCTGGGAGCCACTTGGAGCCTGGCTGCGGTGGCGGCAAGCCCCAGAAGCCACTCTGGGCTCACAGTAGCCTCCCAGACACCGCCACTACAGCCAAGCTCCAAGTTGAGTGGTTGGGCCTGGACTTTCGCCAGCTCAGCAATGGGGGGGGGATTGAATTCCCCCCATGTTTCACCCCCCTTGTAATGCTATAATGATGTGTCAATTTCCAATTTTAAAAAAGAGCATGCCAGTGACATGGGAGAAAAATGGCCATGGTGGGAGACTGAGGCAGAAAGAAATGTGGGGAACCCCACCTGAGGAAGGCCTATTGCTGATGTGCTAAGTTAGCAGCTGGAGTGACACTGAGATAACTGTAGTACTGTCACTGTGTTGAAGTCCCACATCAGTAAAGCAACCATCTAAGTCTCCCTGAACATAATCTTTAGTCAAAACAAACTTTAATAGGCAGCACTCACTTTTAATCTCAGCCCAAAGGCAAAGAGAAGGATCAGAGACTTGTGGACCAACAAGATGCTTTAAAGTTCCACAGACAATTGTAAAAATAGAGCTGCCCCTCCAACCACTGCCACTCAACAATATACAGAACGGCCTCTAAGGCAGTTGGTGCAGAGTTTGGTTTATCTCAGTGGAGAATTTTGCAAGGTACAGAGGGCTGACTAACTGGAGGGACATTTATCTGTTTTGTTTTGTTTTTTAATAATTTTTTTATTGATTTTTCTCTATAACTACAACTATAACGCTACAATCTAAGCTACATATAACTTATACAGAGAGTACTTTATCATTTGCTTAATACTACCTTGTTACATAAAATAATTATGAAGCATTTAAAACCTTGGATAAATTTCAATTACTTGTTACTGCTACTATAAAAGTTATCAAAACTATTTGGCAGGCACGCCCACCTAGAGAAATACGGTTAATTAAACCATTTATAATACATAAGTGCAATGCTTAATAAAACAGTTTAATCACTATTTCTTCTTTTGTCCTCTTCTTGTCTTAACAGTCTCAACTATTTTTGGAGCTGCAGCTCCCTTTTCCGAGTCAGACACTTCTTCTTCACTCTTTGAGCTATCAAATCCATACATGCTTTCTTGCGAGGCCAGTGAACCATCTGAGTCTCTCCCAGTTTTCTGCTCTTTGCTTTTTTCCAGAAATTTTTTCGCTTGTTGAACAGAGTCAATCTTATACTTCTTATCTTTGATGCTGAAGCATAGTCCTTCTGGAGTATTCCATGATAGACTCAGACTGGAGCCAAGATGTCAATTTTCCATAGGCTTTCCTTCTTTTCCTTATTTCAAATGGGATATCCTTCATCACTTTTACTTCTTCTCCCAGGATCTTCAGAGCTGCTTTGTTTGTGGTCCTAAGCACCACGTCTCTTGTAGATTTTTTGGAGAACCTTATCATAATTTCACCAGGCAGGCTTTTCTTTTTAGTGTAATCTGGATAGGTTCTGTAAACCATATCCATATCGCTTTTTATATCCGCTGCTTTCATGCCTGTCACTGGTTCAAGTGCTTCACTTAGCAAATTTTTAAGGTCTTCTCCTCTGTTTTCTGGCACATTCTGAAGTCTTAGGAAAAAATTCGATCTATCCATTTGTAATTTCAAAAGCTGATCGTGGTGGAAGGCCTTTTCCTTCTCTGCCTTTTGTAGTCTTGCGTCTTGGTTTTTTACTGAAGTTTTTACTTCCAGAAGTTCTCGCTGCAGCTTCTCTGTGGATTTATTCGACTCTTTTAGTTCTAGCTGCATTTTGTCCATTTTAACGTTGAGAGCTGTCATTTGGTCCACTAGAGGTCGCAATAACAAGGAGAACTCCGCACTCATCTCCGTGGTATCAACCTTTGAACTCGGAGCTGTACTTCCTAGTTTGGGGGAAGGTTTCGGTTTCCCCGTCATTGTTGAGACTACGCTCTTTGTTTATAGATAGATAAGATGAACGAAAGGAGCAAATTTTCAAACAGCACTTATGTCCTTCTAAAGTTTATATCTCCAAGTGAGCGATGCTGCCATCTAGCAAGGCGGATGGGCTTTTATTCCTGCAGTAACGCCACGTAAAGAGTCTCGTAAGTACGCTAGTCCAGGAGAGGGGGGGGTTTCACTCCTCCCGCCGTCTTCCTGCTGTGTTCTGCTTTTCTTACTTCAGACTCACGTTTTCTCCATGCGTAACTGTCAGTTCCAGCCTCATTGCTTCGCACTCTCTGCTGCTTCTCGGATTTGCGCTTTCAGCCATATGGCTCCCACGGCGGGGGAACCTATGGGGGTGATGAAAAGAGATCTCTATCCCTCGGTCGCCACCATAGGGAGAGATCCCCTTCGGGCCACCCCAGGCAGAGCCCCCTCACTGGGGTCTCTGGGGGCTCGGCACCAGTCCAGAGCCCCTTCTTCCCGCCGGGTACGGATCGCGCTCCCCGCAGATGCGGAGGAGCATGTCCGCCATGCTCGCAAGTCTTGCCGGAAGTCGACATTTATCTGTTTTTATTCAGTGTTATTTGTTTAAATATTCCCCTGTTGCATTTATTTAGCGAAGCATCATTTACAAAGGCCATTTACAGAAACAAAAGAACCCAAGTGCCTTCCTCAATCACACCAAGATCCATCTAGTCCAGTGGTGTCAAACATGCGGCCCGTGGGCTGGATCAGGCCCTCAGAGGGCCCCAATCTGGCCCGCGAGGCCCTGGCTGTTTCCTGCTTCCTTTTCCAGTTATGCTGCTGCTGCCATGTCACAGCTTGCTTTACCAGTCTCTCTCAATCCCCTGAGTCCTAGGCTTAGAACACTGAGCATGAGATTTCATTAATTAATGTCAATAAATCAAAAGTAGGTTTGCAGCTTACAGGTACACACCTGAACACCATATTCAGGATTGCTACAGCACAGACATTTTGATGCAATAATTCAGAGCAAGAGGTGTCAGTTATCAGAGACTGTTAAATAGACAAAATATTGCAAGAGTGCTAGTGTTTTAGGCATGTTGTATTTAGAATTTTAAAAATCGTTAATGGTTTTTGTCTGTGTTCTTTATAAAGTTTATATCTCTGCTACCTGGGATTACATTTTAAGACACACATGGCCCGGCCCAACAAGGTCTCATCTATGTCAGATCTAGCCCTCATAGCAAATGAGTTCGACACCCCAGATCTAGTCCATTACTGTTTTCAACAGTGGCCGCAGGCTAGACGCCCCAGTTCGCTAAAAAATGCAGAAGAGAAGAGAGAGGAGATTAGATTTATATCCCGCCCTTCACTCACTTAGAGTCTCAGAGCGGCTTATAAACTCCTTTCCCTTCCCCTCCCCACAACAGACACCCTGTGAGGTAGGTGGGGCTGAGAGAGCTCTGAGACAACTGTCCTTGAGAGAACAGCTGGTACAGAGCTATGGCTTGCCCAAGGTCATCCAGCAGGTGCAAGTGGAGGAATGGGGAATCAAACCCGGTTCTCCCAGATTAGAGTCTGCACACTTAACCACTACACCAAAGGCAGCAGCTTCTCCCTGTTCTTTGTCCCACAGTGATTAATAGTGTAAAGTAGTTATGACAGCTGAAAATTAGTCTACATGTAAGACGGCCTAGCAAGAGAATTCATAAACAGTAGATGACATAAAAACCAAGAAAGCGCTTACTGACCTTCTAAAAATCAAAAAAAAAAAAATTCCACAAAAGTGGAACTACAGTGGAGAAGACTACTCTTTGCCCTTGAAGAAGGCATTTCTTGTGGCAAGGGAGCTTTGGTTATACAAGCTCATATATAGAATCACATCCTGGGGAAATAAAATATCTAAGGCAGTAACAGTTGTTCAATCTGATCCTGTACTTGCATTTAAGGGTGCAATTGATATCAGAAGAATCAGAGTAACCAAATACACTATTCTGGGGCAAGAACACTGCCACATAACCAAATGCATAGAAGATCTAGACTGATTTCTATTATTATTCAAATAGTTGCTATAGTTACCAGAAACACACTTTCTCCTACAAAGCCCAACATTAGCAGTGATGAAAAAACAAAACACCTTAGACTACATTAAAATGTCTGTCAGAGGTAAACAGTCATTTATAGAGAAAAACGTAGTGCCAGTTCACCTCATTTGAGGTGATCTTCAAAGGATGCTGAGAAATCCATTAACTGAAGTATTTGTTGGGCCGGACTCTTTCTACTAGAAAATCATTAGGTCATTTCTTATCTCTTACATGAACTACTTTCTCAAGAAGGGCTTAAAAATAAATAGTAGCATTAGGCTGCAGTTCTGTACACACTGTACTAAATCAATATGAATTAGGGTTCCAGTTGTGCATGATGCATAAGTCTGTATTCAGTGGCACTTACTACAGATGCAACAGTCTAACAGGTGTGTTATTATGCCCCATGAAATAAAATTGCTTTAGTAAAGTGGAAGCACGCTGTGTGCCAGCCGGCGGAAAAAATCTCAGTGTGGAAATAGCCTGTATAGCATTGTTGCTGAAATGGGCATGAGGATTACAGCTTGACTTTGTATGAGACAAACTACTATGCCTCTTGAGAATCTAAGCACTTATATTAAGTGATGGTGGCAATCACATTTCTCATACAAGAAGGTATCTTAGCAGCACCTGATTATAAAAGACAAATGAGCACTTCCATTCCATATGATACATATGGCTTCTCTCTGTGAAAGAAGCATTTTATTCCACTCCATTTCCTGCAAGCAGGACTCAGGGTGGCGTACAACATACATCGATACATAATGGAATATATATAATGTAGTTAAAATCTAGTGCTATTGAGTAATTTAATCTACTGTTGGGTGTTACCGTATATCTATTCCATAGATGGCTGGGTGGCTAACGTATCTATTCCTCAGACAGCTGAGATAGCTGATATATAATCCATATTCTTGTGAGAACCTTGTTAGATCCAATAAGCCAGGCCTTGTATTGAATAAAGTCCTTTTATTTCTTAATGGTCTATTCAGTAAGCACTTTCAGTGTTAGTGATGACAGTTATGGGGCAGAGGGTGAATTATACCAACTTCAAACATCAGGATAAGAACATCAGGCACCAATCAGGATAATTGTAAAAAGGCGCAAAAAATACTAGCCGTTGCTTTCCCACCGAAAAGGCGTTGAACAGAGTAAGCTCAGACTTGGCAGCCTTTCCCCTCCTCCCACTAAGCTCCCCCGGTGATTCCCATACAACCAGCCACCTGGAGTCAGTGCTGTTAGGAAAACACTTCAAGGTTACAGGCGCTTCTCAGAGAAACAGAAACAGAGGCCTGAGAGCAAACGGGGAGGGGAGGAGGTAGAGAGCTCAAGGACATGGCGAGTACAGGGCACCCAACTCCTACCTGGGAAGATGACAGGGAACCTGACATACTGTCCCCTTTAAGATGGCCCCCCAGGTTTCACCGGATAAGCCATATGGAACTCTCGCAGAAGTTTAGGAGCATGAACATGATCAACAGAAACACATTCATTACATTCAGGACCAAAATCCACCCACTGAACTGGATAGTAAAGGCGACCCCGTTTAAGCTTGGAATCAAAAATGCGAGAAATCTCGAAATGAGGTTCCCCCCTCTTCATCAGAGGAGGAGGAGTGGGAGGAGTCGGTCTCCAGGTGTTCGGCCCAGGGTCTTTCTTCAGCAGGCTGTAATGAAACACAGGATTCACAGCTTTCAGAGATTTAGGCAACTCAAGTTCAAAAGAAACAGACGAAATTTTCCTCAGGACCTTGAAAGGACCGACATATTTCCAACCCAGCTTTCGACTAGGTTGCAGTCCATGAATATTTTTGGTAGACACATACACTGAGTCCCCGGGCTTCAACTCCCATCCCAGAGCCCTCCCTCGATCCGCATATTTCTTATAATCCAACTTGGCATGGTCAAGTGTCTTAGCTATAAGAGGCCAGGAATCATGGAGAGAGTTCCACCACGAGCTGAATGAGTTAGAAGTAGAGGTTGCTGGATGCAGCGTTGGGAGAGGAACCCCCTCAAATCCCCCCACTGCCATAAATGGGGAGACACCAGTAGAAGAGTGAATGGCGTTATTGTAACTGTATTCTGCAAAAGGGAGCAGCTCCACCCAATCGTCTTGATGAAAGTTGGTGTAGCAACATAAAAATTGTTCTAGAACTTGAATTGTGCATTCCGTTTGGCCATCGGTCTCTGGGTGATAAGCAGAACTTAATGTGGGTTCAATCCACAGGATGTCCAAGAGCTCCCACCAGAAGTTGGCAACATATTGCGAGCCCCTGTCAGAAATTATCTTACTCAGAAAACAATGGAGCTTTATGACCTGGGAGAAAAACATCTTGGCTAATCCTTTGGCCGTGGGAAGCCATTTGAAAGGCACAAAGTGAGCTTGCTTAGAAAATAAATCCACCACCACCCAAATCACAGTTTTCCCCTTGCTTGGGGGTAAATTAATGATGAAGTCCATAGAGATCACCTCCCAGAGTCAGGAGGGAGTAGGAAGAGGCTGCAGTAATCCTGGGGGTTCCCCCCCCCCCCGTTTCTTGCACATTAAACACGTTTGGCAAGAAGAAAAATAATCTGATACATCACTGTGCATACGGGGCTACCAAAACTGTCTTTGGAGTAAGTGCAAAGTCTTTAAGTATCCAAAATGACTAGACAGTTTGGACTCATGGCAAGCATGTAAAATGGACAGTCTCAGAGATTTAGGCACCATGAGTTTATCACCCTTGTACCAGCAACCATCAGGATCTTTTCGTGCCCCCTTCTCAGCCTCAAAATCATCTCTATCCTGTTGAGAGTATTCACTAGCACATTTTACAATCCATTGATTGAAAGGAGCTGGCATCGCCCCTCCCAGCTGAGAAGGTGAGAGCATAGAGTCAAACACTTCCTCTCTCCAAGACTCATGCTGAGGAAGATGAGAGAGGGCATCCGCTAGAGAATTAGCTGTCCCCAGAAAATGGTGCAAAGTGAAATTAAACTTTGAAAAAAAATCAATCCAACGCAACTGTTTAGCATTCAAAGCCCATCTCGTGCGCAACGCCTCGAGGTTTTTATGATCAGTCCAAACCTCAAACAGCTTTTGGGCTCCCTCTAACCAGTGCCTCCAAGTAGAAAGAGCCAAGCAGATGGCTGCTGCCTCCTTATCCCACACAGACCAGTTCCTTTCAGTCTTTCTTAGAGATGTAGGCAAGAGGGTGCAGCCACCCATCCCTCCCCCTCTGCAGAATCGCTCCCCCCATGGCAACATCAGATGCGTCTACATGGATGGTGAACTCTTTGGTTTCATCGGGGTGGGCTAGGATGGGTTCCGAGGTGAACAGGGATTTTAAAGTCTCAAACGCTCTCTGGCACTCGCTAGACCAGGACAAGTGCGTGCTCGGCTTGCTCGCCTCGGGTCCTCGCCCCGTCATTTTTAACAAGTCAGTGAGGGGCAGGGTGACTTTGGCAAAGTCTTTGATGAAGGCGCGACAGAAGTTGCAAAATCCGATAAACAATTGTAATTGTTTGCGTGTGCAAGGAGCCTCCCAGGAAATCACCGCCTCTATTTTCGCCGGGTCCATTTCCAAACCCCTAAGCGAAATACGGTAGCCTAGAAAGTCAATTTCTTGTTTGTGGAACTCGCACTTGGAGAGCTTAGCAAACAGCTTGTGTGCTTTTAAGGTGGACAGGACTTCCCTCACCAACTTAACATGAGAGGCTAAGTCTTGGGAATAAAGAATATCATCAAAATAACAAAGGGCCCCTTTGAACAAGTGCTTGTACAATACTTCATTAATTAGACTCATAAATATGCCTGAAGCTCCAGCCAAGCCAAAGTGTATGATTAGATATTCAGACTGTCCCAAGGGGGTATTAAAAGCCATTTTGTATTCATCCCCCTCCTTAATGCGGACTTGGAAATAGGCATCATGTAAATCCAATTTGGTAAAAATCTTCCCCTTCGCTGCCTCAGCCAACAAGTCTTTGATCAGTGGGAGGGGGTAGGCATTGGAAGTACACAGCATTCAGACCCCTATAGTCAGTACACAGTCTTAGACCCCCGTCCTTCTTTTTCCGGAAAAGAATGGGAGCAGCAAAAGGAGAGGTAGCAGGGCGGATGAAACCTCTAGCCAAGTTTTTATCCAAAAAGTTGTGGAGCTCACTCCACTCAGCTGGCCCCATAGAATAAAGTTTTCCTTTAGGGAGTTTTCCCCCTGGCAACAGTTCAATAGCACAGTCAGTAGCTCTATGGGGGGGCAGTTCATCTGCCTCAGGCTCACTAAACACCTCAGCCAGATCCCGGTACACAGAGGGTATTTTCTCCAATTCCTCCTGGACCAGACACACTTGAGGAGCTACCAGGGCCCCCGAACCCCGTTCGTCTACCCATTTGTGTTGCACACATTTAGGGTTGACCCAGGAGATTTCCCCCTCACTCCACTTGATATACGGGTCATGCGATCCTAGCCAAGGGTTGCCCAGCACCGTGGGGAACTGAGTGTGCGGGGTAATTACAAAAGCTCGCTTCTCCCAGTGATCCCCTGACCCCACTATCAAAGGTTCAGTCTTGGCCATACATGGCTCCTTCATTTCTGAGCCATCCATTTGTGTGAAATGCAGTGGCTCCCCCTAACTGGACTACTTTGGGCCCCAACCCTTCCACTACTAGTGGGCTTATTAAATCTAGTGTGCACCCAGAGTCTATTAGTGCACGCACAGACATGAGTGCCACTTCCAAGGGCTATTACAGTCACAATCATATAAAGTAGAGGTCCAGGGGTGCTCACCACTGGTGGCGTGGCCAGTGAGGGGACCTGCAGCTGTGCACCTCCTACTGCAGGTCCTTGAAGTTTCCCAATGGCTGTTCAGCCACAGTCTCCAAGGCATGGGTCTCAGTCGTTACCCCTTCCAGCTGTAATGCCCGGGGTTTATAGGTGCCTTTCAGAGGTTTCAGGGTCCCTGCAGGTGCTGTTGTGGTGGGTCTTGGGGTCTTCGGGGCGGCTGTGGGGCAGTTAGAGGCATAGTGCCTGGCTTCCCCACACCTCATGCAGAGCCCGTTTCATCTGTGCATCACACAGCTCTTCCACCACTGACTTCAGCTTAGACTTGGTCGGGGCTTTAGGTGCAGAATGGGAGGGATGGGGCCCCAGCTTAATCAACGTAAAACGCTCCTCCACATCAGCCACCACCCACATCCAAGCTACGAGGGAACCGGGCCGGTCATTTCATAACACAGTCTCGTAAATCTCCGGATTGAGGCCCTCCCTGAATTTCTCAACAAATAGATCTTCAGACCACCCATGCACTTTGGCAGCTGCTCTCCGGAACTGGGCAGTATATTCCTTTACAGAGTTACAACCCTGCACCGACTTGCGCAGCTGGTTCCGGGCCTTCTCCTCCCCCAAGGGATCTTCATAATGCTTCCACAGCGCCCACATAAACTCGTTCACTGACCTGAGTTCAGGGCCCGGGGGGGTTGTGTAGGCTTACATACCAGTCACTCACAGTGTCCCATAACTTGGAGCCGATGTAGCCAACCCTCTTGTGCTCCATGGGGTAAAGATGTCCCCATGAGTCAGGAACCTTTTGATCTCAGTGAGGAAAAACCGCAGCCGGACAGGGTTTCCGTCGAATGTTGCCACCAGAGGATCCGATGGCAGTTGACGAAAAAACCTCTCTCCAGCCTGGGGAACCAATAGTCCAGGAGCCACCGGGGGTAGGGGTGCCTCGACAGGTGGGAGAGGCTGGTTACCAGCACCTGCGGTTGCGAGTTGAATGGGAGGTGCGGGCGCCCTGCCAACAGCTCCTGCTGCCCTGGCCCCGCCATCCGTGCCTTGCACAGGAGCCCTCCTTTGGAACCCCTGTATCTCGTCCAGAGCTTCTCTCAGCTCCAAAGCAAAACTATCTTGCATTTCTTTGAACCTCCGATCCATCTGCTGCCACAATTCTTCAGGAACGGCAGCCGGAAGTCTGGATGGGGTCATTGGACCAGGCTGACCGCTCAGCCTCTAGTCGCCATGGCATTTGTCCTCGAACCATACCCCAGAGCCTCGTCTGTCATGGGTCCAAGACTCCTCTGTAGTGGTTCCGAATGCCGACCAGGAATACTTCGGTTTCACTGACCTCTCGAAGGGAAGGGGGTTAATAAATCCAGCTCTGTGGTCGTTGGCACCAATAAGGGCGAAGTGGTCACCGGGACCTCAGGGGTAGAGACTGGAACGAGGGTCCCATCATCCGTCATGGTCGGGTATGGGGTGCTCTCCTTCCGTTAGTGAAAGATCACTAACACTCTGTGAGAACCTTGTTAGATCCAATAAGCCAGGCCTTGTATTGAATAAAGTCCTTTTATTTCTTAATGGTCTATTCAGTAAGCACTTTCAGTGTTAGTGATGACAGTTATGGGGCAGAGGGTGAATTATACCAACTTCAAACATCAGGATAAGAACATCAGGCACCAATCAGGATAATTGTAAAAAAGCGCAAAAATACTAGCCATTGCTTTCCCACCGAAAAGGCGCCGAACAGTCAGCTCAGACTTGGCAGCCTTTCCCATCCTCCCACTAAGCTCCCCCGGTGATTCCCCTACTACCAGCCACCTGGAGTCAGTGCTGTTAGGAAAACACTTCAAGGTTACAGGCGCTTCTCAGAGAAACAGAAACAGAGGCCTGAAAGCAAACAGGGAGGAGAGGAGGTAGAGAGCTCAATGACGTGGCGAGTGCAGGGCACCCAACTCCCGCCCGGGAAGATGACAGGGAACCTGACAATTCTACCCATAGGGAGGATCTTAAAACAAAAGAATAAAGGGGGTGGACCCGGGAGGCCAGTGTTCTCTCGAACCGTTGCTGTTCTCAACCAAATGCCCAGAGGAACATCTCAGAACTCAGCCAAATCCCGCTGGGCCTATTTCTCACAGGGGAGAGAGTTCCACCAGGCTGGGGACAGCCGGACAGCTTTGGGACCAGGGACTACCAGCAAGTTGGTATCGGTTGGGCGTAATGCTCTCTGAGGGGCATATAGGAAGAGGTGGTCCCACAGATATGATGGTCCCAGACTGTTTAGGGCAGGGGTGTCTAACTCTAACTCTTTTTTTATGAGAGCCGGAACTGACATAAATGAGACCTTGTTAAGCTGGGCCACATGTAATGCCAGGTAGTGGAAATATAAACTTCATAAAGGACACAAACACAAATATTTTTTTTTACTCAAAAACATGCCTAAAACATTAGCACTCTTGCAATATTTTGATAACTGACTCCTCTTCCTCTGAATAATTGCATTAAAATGTCTGTGCTGTTGCAACCCTGAGTATGCTGTTCAAGTGTGTATCTGTAAGCTGCAACCCTACTTTTGATTTATTGACATTCACCACAGAAATTTCATGCTCAGAGTTCTGAGTCCAGGACCCAGGGAAAAACATGAAATGGCTGGGCGATTGAGATAGTCTGGCGAATCAAGCTATGATGCAGCAGCAGCAACAGAACTGGAAGCAGGAGATGGCCAGTTCCAGGGCAGGCCTGATAGAAGCCCTCTGGGGGCCTGATCCAGCCCCTGGGCTGCATGGCCTGATTTAGGCCTTTTAAAATGCATTATCTGTGTAAGGCTGCTCAACCTAAGGCCTGGTTTACCTATGCAGGAGAATACAGAGTTATCTGGATGACGCTTCGGTTCTTGACCCCTACCAGTCTGGCTTCTGCCCTGGTCATGGGATGGAGACAGCTTTGGTTGCCCTTATTGACGACCTCTAGAGACATCTGGATTGGGGCGGTGTGGCAGTGTTGCTGTTGCTTGACCTGTCGGCTGCGTTTGACACAGTCGATCATCAGCTGCTGACCCGCCGCCTCACCGACATGGGGATACAGGGACGGGCCTTGCAGTGGCTCGTTTCCTTTCTCCAAGATCGGGGATAAAGGGTGGTGCTCGGGGAGCGCCAATCCATGAGGCACCCACTCAAATGTGGAGTGCCTCAGGGGGCGGTGCTTTCTCCGATGTTTAACATCTATATGCGCCCCCTTCCCCAGATTGTCTGGATGTATGGGCTGGGGTGTCACCAGTACACTGATGACACCCAGCTCTATCTGATGTTGGGCAGCTGGTCAGACTCCAACCCACAAGATCTGGACTGGGCATTGCATGCTGTAGCTGGTTGGCTCAGGCAGAGTCGGCTGAAATTGAACCCGGTGAAGACCGAGGTCCTGTGTCTGGGTTGGGGCAGGCCGGGGGGTCCCGCTCCCAAGTTTTGACGGGGTGCCGTTAATGCCTGCGTTGGGGGTGCTCCTGGATCCCTCCCTGACAATAGAGGCCCAGGTAGCAGCCACTGCCAAGTCAGCTTTTTATCATCTGCGGCTGGCATGGCAGTTGGTTCCCTTCCTCGACCGTGATGACCTAGCCACAGTGATCCAAGCGACGGTCACCTCAAGGTTGGACCACTGTAATGCTCTCTACATGGAGCTGCCCTTGGCGCAAATCCGGAAGCTGCAGTTGGTGCAGAATGGGCCAGGCTGTTGATGGGCCTCACTAAGAGGGACTGTATTCAGCCTGTGCTAGCGGCGCTGCACTGGCTGCCCATAGCATACCGGGTTCACTTCAAGGTGATGGTACTTACCTTCAAAGCCCTATATGGCCAGGGTCCAAAATACCTGAGGGACTGCCTCTCCCCATATGTACCCCAGCAGTGTGAGACTTCTGAATAGATCCAAAAAGTCAGGCCTTGTGGTTTAAATCAAAGTCTTTATTTCTTAATGGTCTTTCAGGAACACTTGCTTTGTTTGTGATACCACATACAGTAGGGAGGGGATTCATATACTGTATTCAAACAGGAACAGAAGCATAGGTACCAATCAGAAGGAAAATAATCAAGCGCCAAAAAATCTACCGTTACTTTCTCAGGGAAGAAAAGGCGTGTAAGCTGAAACGAAATTCCCACCCTGACCCTGTGTGAAAGCTACTTGCCGCCCCCACGTAAGACACCTGGAAAAGCAGAGCCCAGTTGCCCAAGGTTACAATAGAAATCAACATAGATAACTGAAGTCTAGCAAAACACATGAGCTCACCCATAGGAGGCTGGAGTGGGAAGGAGGGGGGAGGAGGGGGAACTGAGCCATCAGAGCAGGAACTGATGCCGAGCTCCCTCCGGGATCTGTGACCAGGAAAGTTACAAGGAAGCAGAACATGACAGGAACCTGACAAGCGGGCACTCCGGTTGGGGGCCCAAAATCTGCTCTGTGTGCTGGGCCCCAGGGAAGCCAGGCTTGCTGGACCCAGGGCTAGGGCTTTTTCAGTGGTGGCTCCTGTCTGGTGGAATGAGCTCCCGGAGGAGATCAGGGCCCTGCGGGACC
This sequence comes from Lepidodactylus listeri, assembly GCA_029233225.1. Taxonomy (NCBI): domain Eukaryota; kingdom Metazoa; phylum Chordata; class Lepidosauria; order Squamata; family Gekkonidae; genus Lepidodactylus; species Lepidodactylus listeri. Next base: position 3,803,961 of record JARCFY010000011.1, read on the forward strand.
TTATGCAGTTCCGCAGGGCCTGCAAGACAGAGCTCTTCCACCAGGCCTTCGAATAGGAGCTGCCACCATTGGTACCACATCACGATTGACAGATGACGATGTGAGCCCACCCAGGATGCAGCCCAGGCCTGACAGCCATGGAAGGCCGTACTCCAACCCTGAGGCCATCTGAATTTTATAATTATATAACTGAAAGCACTTTACCATAACTTTTATTGTTAATGTATTTAAATTATGGGATTTTAAACTGGATTTTAAATGTTTATTGTACCGGATATGGCACATTGTGCCCCTGTGAGCCACCCTGAGCCCATTCACAGGGAGGGCAGGGTATAAAACTGAAAAATAAATAAATAAATGCAGTGGCACAGACATGAGATGATAAAATATATTGCTTTGCCTGCAGAGAAAGGATAATGGAAGATCACATTTTGAACTGCTCTGTGTTCAAAACTTCTTGCAAATGAAAGCAAAGGGTGTGACAGAATATTTCTCCCTTCTAGATTTTTTATTGGCAAGGAGTTTTTAGGCAAACACACCTGTATTAGGCTCTACCACCTGTATTCTGAAATGGTGCAGTTCATTTTGCCATCTCAGAGGTCTGTGTTTTTAGTTAATACTTGGCAGAAAAGCAGCCTATTAAATTAATGTAGCTGACACAATGTTAAGTATCAACTGACTCGATTTAAAAATTGGTTTGGCTCTTATGATTTAAGCAGAGGAAGCTCACACAAGAGGATCTTCTCCATCTCCCCCTTTTCTCAGCAGCCCCATGATACCCCGAAACCCTCTGCTGAAAGTTGAGGGATTATCCTTATTGGAATGTGCTGGACAGGGGGACTGTAATAAACAAAAGGAAAGAGACACGCTTGCCATCCACTGCCCCTTTGCCAGGGGAGCAAGCTTACTTCCAAGGCTTGCCCCACTAGCTTGAGAACTAGTGATGATGGCATTGGCCAGTCCTTCTCACATACTATTTTCCAGTTGCAGAATGGAACTTTCTTGCCTTTCCTTTTCCCACTGCAGCCCACTGATTCCCACAAATTACTGCTCTGTTGGGATCGGGGAAACTGAGGAATGTGACGAAATGGAACTTAAAGGGGCAGAGTAGAATGCCTGGAAAGTCACATGACTTGAAAAGGTGGGGGCCCAAGGGCTCGGAACCCACTGTTGATAGACAGATAACTGTCAGAGTGGTCAGTTAGGAACGGACAGTCAGAGAACTGTGAGGTGGAGAGGAAGTCCAGCCTGGGACGTCAGAGAGAGCAGAAGGGCAGTCTGTGTCCCTCGGTGCTCTGTGGGAGCGAACAACGTGTGAAAGCTCAGTGAGAAGAGCTAAGGTGTCTGACTTGCCAGAGTGGGAGCAGACAAGTGAACTTAAGAATACACACAAACGCTATTCAGTACTGTCAACCAAAGGATCCTGACTAAAAGGGAGATTAGGGAGGCTGAGGGGCAGGATGGTCAAGAGCCAACTGGGGCTAGTGTGAGACCGGGGTGCCAAGCCAAGAAACTGTACATCTCCACGCAGCAGGACAGGAGGGTGAAGTCTGAGTGTTTAGCGAGTGTGTGCAAAGTGTATCAAAACATACCATCTGCAACAAAGTAACGACGAGTCTGTAAAACAGTAAAGCTTAATGTGACATCAGAAACAGTAACATCGTGACAATATAAGCAATCTCCGCAATATCCCCCCACTTATACTCAATTGTACCAATAAAGTTGTATTCAGTAAGAGAAAAGCTGTGGTGCCTTTTGAAAAGGGATTTCAGACCAAAGTACACCGGGTCCCAAATATTTACCTCAGATACTAAACGCAGAGACCAAATATCAACAAACCCCGAAGAGACTATATTGTAAAACTGTAGCTACTTTAATTGGAGGAAACTGGTCAGCGGGTTTATTATTAGATAGAGAGAGGCTGATCCAGGTTACCTCAGGGACCCCGTCACCCAAAGTAGGACAGGAGATCCGCTCACTCGCTGTCGGTCAGAGTTAGGGGACTGGTTGGTAAATAGGTGAGGGGTCGACTTTGTTATAATGGCGTTGGCCAGTCCTTCTCACATACTATTTTCCAGTTGCAGAATGGAACTTTCTTGCCTTTGCCTTTCCCACTGCAGCCCACTGATTCCCACAAATTACTGCTCTGTTGGGATCGGGGAAACTGAGGAATGTCATGAGCGGTGTCTGCAGCAGGAAAGGGGAACCAGCAGAAACTGCCCATTTAGTCTAGATCCAAACCCTTATGTTTATGAGGCTCTTTTGTCTCTCAGAGGATTTTGGGGGCATACTGGGGAGGGAACTACCAGGAGAGGCTGACAAAACCCTCTAGCATGAACTCCTTCTGCCCATACAATGATAGGATCCAGCCCCTTACCACTGCTGTTTCTGTCCCTTTTGAACACAAACTAGCAATTGCTAGAGTCCTCTTATATGGCAGCATAATAGGCTCCACAGAAATACAAGGCATTTGAAATCGTAATGCTGTTCATTCCATGGGCTTTAATTACATGCTTTCCATCCTCAAAACAGTTTCTGAAACAGCGTGACAGAGATCTAAGAGATCCAGGCCTTTATTTAAACTGGGGTTTTTTTTAAAAAAAAGCAGCAGAGCTGCTTGTTTTAAAAATATAAGACATATGAACAAGCATCAAGAGGTCATAGAAAGTGTGCATGGAAATGATATAAACAACCTCTCATTTTATGCAAGACGTGTACTATGATTTCTGATACGTAGCTACTAAAATGTACATCCAGTGTATCACTGCATTAGATATACCACTCCACATTCATCTGGACAGCTACCATTAAGATTTTAGGAAGCATATTGATGGCTGTGGAGAGACAGTCTTCCAAGTTTCCATCCACAACTCTTACTCATTTACTTTGTAAATTTACCCAGCCTTTCATCCCAGTGGGAATCAAAGTGGCTTATATAGTTCTCTCCTCCATTTTATTCTCACAACAATCCTGTAAAGTAGATTAGACTGAGAGGGTGTTGTTGACTGGCCCAAAGTCTTCCAGCAAGCTTCCATTGCACACTGGGGATTCAAACCTGGGTCTCCCAAACCCTAGTCTGACAATCACTACACCATACTGACCCTGTCAAACAGTCTCTTTCTTATTTGGCTGTACAATAACCCCCAACCTTACAATATTTAAAACCATTTGAGACTATAACACCAGCTGAAATCATCTGTGAATTTCATTTTACCCACTTCCAACGAACTTCAAACTCACCTAAAGTTAAGGTATAGTATGCTTAAATGCATTTGCTTGCATTCATTCTTGGTTAATTTGGCTTTCCTTTCCCTTTCTTTGTTCTCTTCCCCCCCGCCCAGCCTCCCCCCAGCCCCTTGAAATTTAAACTGTAGCATGTTTGGGGCCAGGAACCAGTCTTTTTCACACTTTACTGTTTAAAGTGTCATAAAATCTATAGCACTCTAGAAATAGTTATATTAGTCATCTGCACGCATGGAATGACCCTTGGACACTTACTGTGAGGGGTCCTTCTCCATCTGAGGAAAGGAGGACATCTTTGGGTGCTTCCCACCATCCAATCAGGGAGGCAGGAACTAACTTTTTCCTCTTCCTGTCTGGTGTGTGGGATGCCCCCTCTCTTCAGTTTGGGGACTCCACACAGCAGTAGAGCATAAACTTTCCTACCAACTATAAATAACTTAGAAACAAGAACATTAGCCAACTTGCAATAACAAGAATAATATACAGATTTAGAGAAACAACAGAAGAAGGTGCAGCAGAGAAGAAGGAGTGTAGGAATTAGGATGTTGGGAGGGCAAGATGTCCTCCTTTCCTAAGATGGAGAAGGACCCCTCATGGTAAGTGTCCAAGGGTCATTCTCCCACTGAGGTGGAGGACATCTTTGGGCACTCTCATAGCAGTGCTTGCAGTTCAGGTGGGTCATCATCTTCATCCTGAAAAATGTGCTGCAACAATCTTCTGCCGAATGCAGCATCGGCTGACACATACAGATTCAATTTACAATGTCATACGAAGGTAGACAATGAAGACCAGGTTGCGGCTTTGCACACCTCTTTACTGAGGGAGGCTGCATTGGTCGCTGAGCTTCGCACGGAGTGTTATGACCACTTCTCATAGACATCCTTATTGCCTCCCCTTTTGCTTTGACCTTGGGAGACTGTGTGTACTAGGCCATATATCTTTTCTCTTGCCTAGCTGCTGTTTCCCGCGTTTTCCTTGGGAACAAAGAGCACCTTTTCAAGCACCTTTTTCTTGATATGTTGATTGGTTACATTTATTTATTTATTTGTTTGTTTGTTTGTTCAATTTATACCCCACCTAGCCAGCGAACCGGCTACATTATACTACCTGACCCCTCTTGAATTCTGTATAACTGTACTGGGTATCATAGTGCCCGCAATTACTAACACAGGACGTGCAGATGACCATTACAGACCTTTCTCAATAAAGTTCACCTGTTTAAGGATGCTTGTTGTAGACTGACCCTGTGGGACTCACATGTGATGCCTTTAGGAGTTTCCAGTCCCTGAACCTTGTATGCCTCCCCTATATATGTTTTGATCGCTGTGCTGATGGCCGTTGTCAACATCTTCTGGCCCAACTTTGGATTGGAAATGTTGACAAACAGTGAATCGGAATGTCTGGTGGATTCAGTGCAAATGAGGTACGACTTGAGTGTCCTACATGCGTCAAGCATGTACCAGGATTTCTCCCTGGGATGAGGTGGAGATGGGCAGAAAGAGGGTAAACAGATTTCCTATGCCCTATAAAATTTGGAAGAAACCTTAGGAAGAAAGGTCAGATCGGTGCGCAAGACAACCTTGTCCCTATGGAAGATGCAGAGTTTAGATTTAATGGACAGAGCGCTAGATTCTGAGATCCTCCTGGTTGAGGTGACTGCCACACGGAAGATGGTTTTCAGGCGTAGCCAGCGAAGCGGGATTTCCTTGATCAGTTCAAAAGGTGACTTGGTCAGGGCTGAAAGCACCGTGTGCAACTGCCATGTAGGGAACTGGTGGACAACAGGTGGACTCTTGAGTGTCATGCCCCTCAGGAAACGTTGCACATCAGGATGTTCGGTCAACTGGAAGCCGTTGATCATTGGGATCACAGTAGTCAATGCCGCCACCTATTTCTTAAGCATGGCCGGCTTGAGCCCCAAATCCAGGCCCTCTTGCAAGAAACCTAAGATGGCTTCCAATGGTGGATGAAGTGTGTCCACTGCTTTTCTCTGGCTCTATCGAACAAAGGGTTTCCATACTGTGTTGTAAATTCTGATTGTCGACTGCTTCCTAGAAGCGAGAATGGTATCCACTACGTCTGGAGAGTAGCCCCTCATGATGGTGTTCTGCTCAATCTCCACAGAGAGTCAGTTTGGTGTAGTGGTTAAGTGCGCGGACTCTAATCTGGGAGAACCGGGTTTGATTCCCCACTCCTCCACTTGCACCTGGCTGGATGACCTTGGGCAAGCCATAGCTCTGTACCAGCTGTTCCCTCAAGGACAGCTTGGGAAAGAGCTCTCTCAGCCCCACCTACCTCACAGGGTGTCTGTTGTGGGGAGGGGAAGGGAAAAGGAGTTTGTAAGCCGCTCTGAGACTCCCTTGGGGAGTGGAGGGCGGGGTATAAATCCAATCTCTTCTTCTTCTTCTTCTTCTTCTTCTTCTTAAGCAGAGCCAGTCTGGATGTGTGTGCCAGATTGACCCCTGCTGTAGCATGTCTGGAGACAATGGCAGAATAAGAGGTGAGGACGATGACATCTGCAGAAGAGTTGAGAACCACAGACATCATGGCCAACATGGAGCTACCAACAGGACATCTGCACTCTGATCTTCCACAGGAGCTTGGGAATGATTGGGATCGGAGGAAAGGTGTACAGTAGGCCCTTTGGCCATGTGGATGTCAGGGCATCCATCTCCTCCACCTGTGGATGGAAGAACCTGGTCATAAACCTCAGTAGTTGATGATTGAGTGGGTTGGCAAAGAGGTCCATGACGGGATTGCCAAATCTAGCTATCAGTCTGAAAAGGTCATTCTTCAGAGACCACTCTCCTTGTTGAATAGTCTCTCTGTTCAGCCAGTCCGCCTGTATGTTGATTGTGCTTTTGATGTGCTCTGCCTGGATCGAGGCCAAATGAGTCTCTGCCCAGGATAGAAGTGTAGTTGCCTCCCTGTGGAGATTGTGGGATTTCAGTCCCCCTTGCTGGTTTATATACGTTTTGGCAGAGACACTGTCCGTCCAGATCAGGAGATGCCATTGTTGCAACTCAGGATCACTAGGCGGATGGCTTTCAACTCCAGAACATTGATGGGTAGCTTTGATTCTTGTTCTGTCCAAAGACCTTGGACCGGGTGGTTGTCCAGGGTCGCCCCCCAGCCCTTGAGGCTGGCATCAGAAAATAACTTTCTGGCATGGTAGTAAGAAGTACTTGCCCTGATGCTATTGTTGTACCTGGTCCACCAGGTTAAACTGTCTTTGATTTTCAGTGGCACGGAAAGGTCAAGGTTTGTCTTGGCTATGATCTGGAACTGGTAAGGACTGAGGAATGCTTGAAGAGGTCTGAGATGAAAACAGCCCCAGCAAAGTGCTTCTGTGTTTGCTACTAGAACTCCCTGTAACTTGGCCAGAGTCATCAGAGCAGAGGAGCAGCCCCTGATCACCTGTTTGGCTAGCCTCTTTGTCTTCTCCATTTTTTCCCTGGTGAGAAACAACAAGCATCGATTTGTGTCGATTATCATGCCAAGATGATCTAGACTTTGTGAGGGACGGAGTGAGCATTTGTCCAGGTTTATGAGAAAATCGTGAGTATGCAGGAAGCAAATTGTGGTCTGGGTGTCCTGTATAGACTTCTCCCAAGAACTGGATCGGATCAGCAGATCGTCCAGCTATGGATGCACATAGACGCCCTGTCTCGGAGCTTCAACACTAGGTTGACCAGAATTTTGGTGAATACTCTTGGTGCCGTTGAGACCAAAGGGCAGGGCACAAAATTGAAGGTGACAGTTTTCTCTGCAAAACTGTAGGTACTGATGGTGAGATGGAAGGATGGGCATGTGCAGGTATGCCTCTGTAAGGTCTATGGACGTCAGAAACTTGTGGGGTTGGATAGCTTCTGAAACGAACCTGAGCGTTTCCATCCTGAAGTGGCGGAGTTTGACAAATTTGTTGATGAATTTGAGGTCCAGTATGGCCCTCCAGTCCCCGTTCTTTTTGGGAACTGTGAAAAATATAGAATTAAAACCCCCCCTGGCCCCGTTGTTGGGGGGGCACGGGTTCCTCAGCATTGATGTCCAGGAGATGTTGTATTGCTTTCCGTGTAATCTGTCTTTTCTGAAGGTTTTTGCGAGAAGGGGAAATCATGAAGCGCTCTGGTGGGTAGGTTTCAAACTCTATGGAGTAGCCTTGATAGATGATGTCCAAGGACCAAGTGTCTGCTTGAATGTCTGTCCATGCTTTGCGAAATAGGAATAGCCATCCTCCCACCAGTGTGTCCATCGTGTCATACCTTTGATGACTTGTCAAAATTGGAGTGATTGGGCCGGAATGCTGAGTTTCGGTTGTTTCTGGGGTTGAAGGAGCCCTTCTTGAATGGTTGTCTCATCTGTCCCCATGCTGGTCTTCTCAGATCTGGTCTGGTTCTGGCCAAGGTGTGCTGAGTACGAAAGGGCTGAGGATTGGTGTATCTTCTGTTGGACCGGCAAAGGGTCTTGGGCATAGTTTTGTTTTTATCCCTGGTCTCAACCAAAATCCTCTCAAGAGCATCTCCAAATAGATTCTCTCCTTGGAATGGATAGACCAACACAATGTTCTTGGAGTGAAGATCTGCCGACCAGGCCATGAGCCAGAATAGACATTTAGCGACAGCTGCCAAAGCTATTGCTCTGGAGGTGAACATAAGCACATCCAGGGAAGAATCAGCTGTGAAGATGTTGGCCTTCAGGACCCTGGTAGCTTCCTAGAGTAAATACAGGTTGCTTACCTGTAATTGGAGATCTTCGAGTGGTCATCTGTGCATTCACACCTCTGGGATTAAGTGTGCCTGCGCCAATCCTGATCGGTAATCTTCAAAGCCTAATGGATTTTCACGCCAGCTCCCCGGTCACGTGCACGTCCCACTGCGCATGACCCGGGGAGAGGTACGAGGATCCCGCCAGTTCCTTCTGACCGCTGCTAACAGCCCCCAAGAAAAAAATGAGGGAGACCGAAAGCAGAGGGGAAGGAGGGCAGGTGGTGTGAATGCACAGATGACCACTCGAAGATCTCCAATTACAGGTAAGCAACCTGTATATCTTCTTCGTGGTCTCTGTGCATCACACCTCTGGGAGAATAGCGAGCAATAAACACACCACGTACCTGGAGGTGGGTGATGGAGTTCTCACACCTGAGCTGCTTGCAGAACTGCATGGTCCACCACAGAACGTTGATGGACACGAACGTCTAGGGCATAGTGCTTCACGAATGTGTGCGGAGATGCCCAAGTAGCAGCATTGCAGATGTCTCCCGGGGAATGCCCTTGAGGAACGCCGTGGAAGCAGCCACGGCTCGAGTGGAGTGTGCCCGGAGGGATGCCGGTAGCGGCCTTTTGGCCAAAAGATAGACAAGTTTTATCGTCTCTACGATCCATTTTGAGAGTCTTTGAGACAACAGTTTCTGTCCCTGTCTGGGCAAGGCTTAAGCGACGAAGAGAGCTGGAGACTTGCGGGACGGTTTCGTCCGATGCAAGTAAAAGGAAAGGGCCCTCTTGACGTCGAGTGAGTGTAAACTGCATTGTGTCGGGTCCTGAGGATCAGGAAAAAAACACTGGCAATGTAATGTCCGCCCCGATGTGAAAGTCAGAGACTACCTTGGGTAGGAAGGCGACATCAGGGGCCAGGGCAATGGCATCATGATGGAATGTGAGGTATGGTGTATCGCAACGAAGCACTGACAGCTCACTCACACGCCGAGTGGAAGTGATGGCTACCAAAAAAACAACTTTCCAAGAAAGGAGTTGAAGACCACAGGAAGCCATAGGTTCAAAGGGTTTGCCCATTAACTTGGTAAGGACCAGGGGTAGGTCCCATGCTGGGACCGGGGCCCATACTGGTGGGTAGAGACGACGCATTCCCTTGAGGAATTGCTTTGTGGTTGGGTGGGAAAACACTGAGTAGCCGTCAACCGTAGGATGGTTGACCGAAATGGCTGACAGGTAAACACGGAGAGATGAGTGGCACAGTCCTCTATCCTTACACAATAAAAGGAACCCAAAAATATCATTGAGGGTAGCAGGGACGGAGGGTCGTCCTACAGAGGCCAAGGATAGAAATTTAGTCCACTTTGCCACATACGAGCGGCGCGTGGAGTTTGCGGGAGTTCAAGAGAACTTGTGCAATACGTGTATCTACTCCTGAGGTTGAATCAACCGAGCTGTCAGTTTCAATCTGGTCATGTTGTGGTGAAGCACCTGGCCCCCGTACATCCACAGCAGGTCTGGGTTTGTCGGGAGGTGGAGATACACTCCGAGAGAGAGACGGAGGAGCGTGGGGAACCAGGGTTGCCGCGGCCACCACGGTGTGATGAGAATCGCCCATGGACGTTCTGATAACAGCTTGTGCACCACTTGTGGGATCAGGGGGATCGGGGGGGAATAAGTACAGATGTCTCCCCGTCCACTGGAGAAGGAGACCGTCCCCAAGGGAGGTTGGATCCATGCCGGCTCTGGAACAGAAGAGAGGGCACTTTCTGTTCTCTCGAGAGGCGAACATGTCCACAGAGGGATGTCCCCAACGATTGAAGACTGGGGTCAGATAGAGGGAGTTTAGTTCCCACTCGTGTAGGGATGCTCCTCCCCTGCTCAGGAAGTCTGCTTGGGCATTGAGCAGGCCGGGAAGGTGAGTTGCTACGAGATGAATACTGAGGGATTGACACTCGTCCCAGAGCTCGATAGCTAAGCAGCAGAGTCCACCAGAGACCATCCCACCCTGACGGTTGATATAATACATGGTGGTCGTGTTGTCTGTGAGAACAGCCACCATCTTTCCCAACAGATTGGCGGAAGGATCTTACCACATAAAGAACTGCCAGGAGTTCCAAGAAATTGATATGGTTGTGGGCCACAGCAGGGTCCCACTTGCCATCCACACCGACACCATCCAGGTGAGCTCCCCAGGCCCATAGGGAGGCATCTGTGGTGATGGTCGCCGAGGGGGGCGAGAGCTGAAAGGGTGCGCCCGACTGTAAGTTCTGGGGCACAAGCCACCATGCCAGGGTTTCCAGGACCGAGTCCGAGAGCCGGAAACGCTTGGAGAGGGGGTGAATACTGGGACAAAAGCGTCTCAGGAACCAAAGTTGCAATGGTCTCATCCGCAACTTGGCAAACAGGATCACCACCGTGGTTGCAGCCATCAGGCCTAGTAGACAGAGTATTTGTCTGGCTGTGGCCTCCTTGTCCTCCCGGATGGATTGGAGGAGGGAGACTATGTCCATTGCCCTGTTGGGGGGCAGAAAGGCCCTGCACCGCAGGGAGTCCAGGATGGCTCCGATAAACTGCACCCGTCTGGATGGAGTGAGCATGGACTTTTTTAGGTTTATTGTCAACCCTAGGGAGTCTAGGGTGTGGAGGGTTACTGAGATGTGGCTCTGTAGAGTTGTCGCTGATGGTGCAACCAGGAGCCAGTCGTCCAGATACGGGTAAAGGTGGACACCCTGAAGCCGGAGATGGGCCGCCACTACTGCCAAGGGCCGCCACTACTGCCAAGAGTTTCGTGAAAACACGAGGTGCCGTAGAGGCCAAAGGAAGTGATGCGGACTGACCGCGAAGCGGAGAATTGGTCTGTGTGAAGGATGAATTGTCACATGAAAATATGTGTCCTTTAAGTCCAGCGTCACCATCCACACATTGGCTTCTAGTAGTGGTAGGATGGTCTGTAGGGTGGTCATACGGAACTTTTTGTAGATGATAAAGGCATTGAGGTTCCGAAGGTCTAGTATGGGACGGAGTCCGCCATCCTTCTTTGGTACCGTGAAATAGCGGGAGTAGAAACCCTGCTGAAGGTGGGCTACGGGTACCAGTTCTATGGCATCCTTGGATAGGAGGGCTTCGACTTCTGATGACAGGGTGTCGGAGGGAGGGGTGACTACGAAATAAGAGTTCTGCGGTATATGGAAGAATTCTATCCGGTAGCCCTCTGCTACTACTGAGAGAACCCATTTGTCTGAGGTTATGAGTTGCCATGCGGGTAGGAAGAGTGACAGACGGGTGGGAGGACCGGAGCGGATGCGGGAGTCAAAGACTCTGTTTGTTTGGCTTAGGGGGTTTCGACTTGGAAGTGGAAGCGGTTGGAAAGCGGGGCTTATTGCCATAAGGTTTCTGCTGATAAGCGGAAGAGGAAGGTCTTTGCCACTGGGGTTCAGTGGAAGACCGCTGTGGCTGTTTCTTAGACCAGGATCTTTGCCAGGTCTTCTGTTTCTGCTGTCTCGGCTGAGAGACGCCCAGGTTACGAGACATTTTCATGCTCTTGTCCAGTTTGTGTAGAACTATATCTGTTGTGGAGCTGAACAGGCCTTCACCCTCAAAGGGAAGGTCTTCCACCAAGGATTTAGTGTCTTGGGGAAGAGAAGTCGACCTCAGCCAGGCGTGACGTCTAAGGGAAACTGCTGAGGTGAGCGTCTTAGCAGTTACGTCTGCAGGATGCTTGGATGCATTGAGCTGATGTTTTGCCAAGACCATGCCCTCCTTCTGGATCTTCCTGGCTAGACGCTGTTTGTCCTCAGGAAGAGGAGAAGAGTGCCCACTGCGGCCCTTGGTGGAGGGGGTCACAATGACTGAGTTAGGTTTGGGGTGCACAAATAAGAACTCGGGCTCCTGGTTCCTGGATCTTGTACATATGATCCAGTCTCTTACTAGAGATGGGAGTCGAAGAGGGGTGCCCCCAGGACTCCTTAGCTGTGTTCATGAGTACCGAGATGAGAGGCAAGGCGACTGCGGTGGAGGTATCCATTTGTACGATGTCGAAGATGGCATCGGTAGCGGTAGTGGTCAGCTGGACCGTTGCTAGGGCCAAAGAGTGAGCCATTCTCTTAATCAGCTCTCCATACGATTTTACATCTTCGGAAGGAGAGATCGGCAGGTCGTCAGCGACATGGGGGGTTGGAGACAGGTGAGTGGGCGATTCGTCACCCGAAACGGAAGATGCAGAAGAGTTCAGTATCGACTGTTTGGAAGGCTCGGATGGTGACATTGGGGTCAGGCTCAACGGGTCTTGCGGTGTATGGAAGGGAGGGAGATCGACATCGGGTGGGGTTTGTGTCAGCATCGACATCGGTGTCGGCATCGGTGTCGGAGTTGGTCTCGGAGCCGGAGGGTCACGGCATCAGGAGACTCTGGATGACGTCGATTGACGGTCCCATTCGGGTGGATACCACTGCGGTGGTGGAGGGTAGGAGCCGTAAAGGTACCTCCATTGTCGAACATCCCACGGCACCGAAGAGGACAGAAGATGCCAGTCCTGATCACTTCTCGGTGTCGGTAACGGATCGGGCCCGACCTCGGGGCTGCTTCGAGGGACCTGAGTAAGGTCGATGTCGGGATCCGAGTCCGTCAGTTGGATGGGTCGTGGCATCGGGGAGGTGGAACTACCCTGGGATCGCTCACAACCATAAGGGTCAAGCTGTGGAGACCCGAGCTGGGTCACGTCAGGCGCAGGGTGCGTTGACGGAGCACTAGGAGCCTTTCTGTGCTTCAGCTTGCCCTTCTCTTCCTTGCCCTCTCTGCGTTTCTTTGCAGGAGTGTGTGGCAGAGGGAGTGGTCGCTTCGGTGCCGATTTCTCGGTACCGGTGGTGCTCCTTACCGGAGACGATGCCGGAGCCGTCGGAGCCGATGGCGATGCTCCCGAAGTGTCGGCAGAAGACATCTTCGGGGATAGCGCTGCTTCTAAGAGGGCCACTCTCAGTCTAGCCGCTCGGTTTTTGCATGTCTGTTTAGAGAAGGCAGCGCAGCTGGAACAAGAGTCCACACGGTGAGACTCGCCCAAGCACAGTAAGCAAAGAGAGTGCTTGTCCGGAGGCGCTATCTTGCTACCACAGTTAAGACAGCGTTTAAAGAAGCCCCACTGCTGGGCCATAGGCCGAGCGGGGAGAAAACGAGGAAATTCCAAAAAGCGAGTCCAAAATACAGTCCGTAGGTCGGAAAGGGAAGAAATCAGTTCGAAAGGCTTTTCCAGTTGGAAAACGAAAGTAAACTACCAACCGAAGTGGAGAGAGATCCTCACGACGCGGCGGTCAGAAGAGAACTGGCGGGATCCTCGTGCCTCTCCCCGGGTCATGCGCACGTGACCGGGGGGCTGGCGTGAAAATCCATTAGGCTTTGAAGATTACCGATCGGGATCGGCGCAGGCTCACTTAATCCCAGAGGTATGATGCAGAGAGACCACGAAGAAGATCCGTTTGTTGTTTTCAGGGAGTAACTGAATCATTTTGCACATCCAAATGATGGACACCCTGGAGATGATGGAGGAAATAGCAGAAGCCCTCATGGCTAGGGCTAAAGCCTCGTGGACTTTATGCAGCACAGCTTTGCCTTTTTTGTCAAAGTTGTCTCTGACAGTGCCTTGACCGTCCTCTGACAGAAGTCCTGGGGACTGAAGAGCTGCCACTAGGGTGTCCACTGCTGGCACCTGTAACATCTCATGAACAAAAAGAGACATAGTATATAATCTCTTAACCATTTGAGGGAATTGTTTGTTGGCTGTTGGTTTAGACCATTCAGCCCTCATTTGTCTCTCAAAGTATTCCAGCATAGAGTAAACATTTTGTGAATCAGCATACTTTGGGAAAAGTTCATCCATCCCGTGTCGTAGACTTAGTGGACCTAGGCTTGGGCTCTTCTTCCCCAGCAGAAGTATTGTGGAATTGTAAGGCTGCTATGGTTTTAGACAACAGATAGTGATAGTCTTCTGTCTTGAAGAGGCAGGTGGATGGCTCAGGCACGAACACCTCCTCCTCCTCCTCCTCATCAGACAAGAATTCCCTGTCCTCCTTGCCTTTGGAGTCAGAGTCAGGGAATAAGCCACCAGCCCAATGACTCTCTCTGACACCATTTCCCTCTAGAGGCTGTTTTTGGGCAGCCTTAGTGACCCATGGTCTGCCCTGCAAGTCTCTATTGGGTACCCTTCTAAGAGTGGGTGGAGGGGAAGAGGAATTTGAGCTGGACCCTATGGTGTGAGCGCCAGAGGGGTGGCATATATTAATTACCTCTTCCCCCACTGCCTGTTTTACTATGGAAATGAGATCAAGGGGTGTATCAGGGGGACCCTGTATGTTACCCAGTTGCAGAGTGCTGTTCAGCGTCAGCAGGGCTGGATTCTGGATAGAAAGAGCCACACCGGAACCTCCCGCAGGGAAGTTGGCAATGATGTGGTGAGGGCCCACTTTGGAGCTGAGGAGACTCCAGGCCTGTCTTCCTGCCAAAATCTCTGAACCTGAGGGTGTAGTGCCTCTGGTCTCCCCATAGGGGGCCGAGCCTTCGATGCAGGGCCTCTTGCTGGTTTTCTGCAGCGCTAAAATGGCCAACGCATCGCTGGCAGTGCACACAAGCTGAGGTGGCATGTCGGCGCCGGATCCCTCTTTGGATGACTGGAGCAGTGCGGTGGGCGCCGTGAGGTCCGCCACGCCCAAGAAGTTGTCTTGGGAGCTATGCTCCATGGTCTGCTTCTCTCTCGTCGGGTCACTGTTTAAAGGAACATGGAGCCGCTGCCACGGCTCGCCTAGCCTTTGAGGTAATACCCTTCAATAGCGAAGAAGAGAGGATAGTGAGAAACTAAGAGGAAAGACTCAGAAAAAGCACAGATAGGAAGAAGAAATTAGCTTAAGTAAACTGCTAGAGTAGTAATAGCAGGCTAAGCCTAACTAAAGAACCGCTCTCCCTCTGAGGCAGGAACAGAACTGAACAGAACTGTCTCACACACCAGACAGGAAGAGGAAAAAGTTAGTTCCTGCCTCCCTAATTGGATGGTGGGAAGCAACCAAAAATGTCCTCCGCCTCAGTGGGAGAATAACTGTACTGTAGCAACTGACTAAAGTAAACCAACCCCTATGGCCCTGACAATGACAAGGCACCATCTCTGCATATACAAGTAATTCCAAAAAGATTTCAACTATATATCTTAGAAGGAAAGCCCATACAACACCCATTTTTGCCTACTAATCCACCATTTTGTTTACATTTAGCTTTGTTATTCTAAAAAGAAATGTGAACAAAGCCTGACATAACATCACAATTTTAATAAATTTGTTCCATTTCACCACATTTTTTTCTGTTTCATACCTGAAAACATGTAACTATTTGTCTGAAGAAGTATGCTTTGCATATGAAAGCTTACACTTTGAATTAAACTTCGTTGGTCTTAAAGGTGCCACTGGACTCAAACTTTGTTCTGCTGCTTCAGACCAACACGGCTACCCTTCCTGAATGTAAAGGGACTGTTATTGCAAATTAAACAACTGTGCATAGCAGTATCATGAACTGTATGGTAGCAGTTTACCTAGCACCTGTAGCATATTGAAGAATTCCCCTCCACTTGATATCTCACTTACTGTTCACTAGTCTTCCACTAATGATTGCTAATCAAAGGCTGTTGAACGTCTTGAGCCATTTGATTTTCAAATGGGCTTGGCATTTAGGAGACATAAGTTCCAAATTGTTGTGAATGTTTCTCCTTTTGCCATATTTTTATCTTTAGGATGTAATAGGATTTTTGTAATCAATTATGTGCAATCACAAGGGCTACATTTTAAATTAATGCAGACAGCAAATTGTGTTTCTTGGCTTAAAACAAGGAAACCAGGAATAGGTATTTCATAAGAAATCTATGGTAATGCATTAATTACTGAAATCTCAACTTTAAAAGCATTCAAAGCTTATTACAAGATAAACCATACTTTACTGGCAGTGGAAAAATGCTTCAGTACTTTATTGAAAGAAAGCAATAAATAATACTGTGGTAAAAATAGCTCAGAAGTATTTAGACTGTACATAATTTGTTACATAATCAGAAATACACATAAAAGGTTAATAGAAAAAACAGAACAGTAACACAAATTTCAGTTGTACAATTAAAAAGAGCCAAAACAAAACCGAGAGACATATGCTGTATATATTATTGCAAATAAATAATGTTCCACGATCTGAACTTATTCCTTGCTGGCTTCTTAATGTGCTATTTAAAAAAGAATGACGCATTTTCTACTTATATTGACTGATGTAGCTAAAATTAACAACTAAAGTGTGTCCAGAATTTAAAACAAATTTATAAATATATGCAAAAGATGACATAAAAGTAAGGCCTTTTAAAAGTTGCATTACTTCATGCTTCAGACATATTGTGCTTATCAGCATCTCTGTCGTGAAACTGCAGTGCATCGTGATTGGTCCGCTTAGAAGAATTGCATCAGTATCTTTCAGCAAATATTTTCACACCGAAATACAGGAGAGCACTTCTTGTTGCTTGCTACCTATTACGAGCTATTCTTGGATAATAGAAAATATTTTCATTTATGGCTTATGCTCAGTCAATGAACACAGACTGTACAAATACAGCAGAGAAAAGCAGTTACAAAGGAGCTCACTGGGGGCGCATCTGTGTTCTGTTCCATAGTTCCTAATGATTTCCACATTTTAAAACTGTATGAAAAACAAGCTACATTGAATAAAAGACTTAAATAAATCCACACTAAAATTGTACACTATGTGTAAAAGATACAGTATATGAATAGAAACAGAATTGGGTACCATGTCTATTTTAACAAACATATGCTTATCTGGGGGGAAAAGTGAATTTTAGAGCTAGCTAGCTAGCATTTTCCAAGTGGCAAAATATATATACTGCTTGGTTTCATGATACCTTTACAAAGATAGTAAAATCCTTTTCACTTTCATGTTTATTATTAAAAACCATTATTGATAATTACAATAGCTGCATAATTTACAAAAACCCTATACTTCTTATAGGGACATATACATACAAGTATACAGTACATTCAGTTGAAAAGACTAAAATTAACAAATCAGCAATAATTTGATTTATAGACTGAATGCTAACAAAGTTAAGTAATTATGAGACTCACATACGCTTACATAAATATAAGGAAACATTTAATTCTAAAATATTTTTTCTATAGAACTCACAAATTCATCTGCTAATTAAAAACTCTGTAATAAAATATTTCAAACTGTTGATTTAACAATTATTAACAGATTAAAGATTTCATGTTTCCAAAATATGGTCTTTGAGGAGTTCAAAACATTTCAGTTCATCTGTAGAAATAGTGAGGATAAACTGAAAAGGAAAAGGAAATTATTAGTTCATAACTAAGCCACACCAGATCTCTACCCAGAAAACTACAAGCAAGACAGAGGTGAATGCATGCTGCTACATTCAGTCTAAGCTTCAAACCAAACCAAGGCCACCAACAACCTGTCACAGAACCTACTGGTAGGGAAGGGGGGGGGGCAGCCAATAGTCCAGATTCCCTTTTCCCAGTCTACCTAACAAGTGATGGCAAATTTGAAAGAGTGTGTGGGTTTCACAGCATTGATATGCAACTGGGATGTGTCAAGTCTTCCCATATGGGCCCTCAAAGCCCCTGTATCAAATACAAAAAACTGATTGCAGAGCTCCTTCTTACAACCTGCTTTTGTACAACCATCACTCCTGATACAAAAGAGAATCAACTGCTGGTGTACCATTCAAGTAAAACTCCTAGGACTCCTGTGATGTAGTCTGTGGAAGTGAAAATAGCTGTAGAGGCTAATTTAGTAAGATGGCCCTTTTTCCTCAAGAAAAGTAAGTTTCTGCTTTGTATGGGTGTGAAGATAGGCACCTTAAAACTTTGGTACCAGTGAATCCTACTGTTGCTCTTACTTACCAATGAAAGGCTTTAACATGAATAAGTCCTTACTGTAGAAGAATCCAGTCTTTGTGTTGCTGATACATTGCCTATGTCAACAATCAGGAAGACATGCAGAATAGAGCATGCATTTAGTTAGAATCAGGTCAGTACACACATCAAAGTTAGCCACACAGAACTCAAATAAGTGGCTTTATATTGACTACGCTCACACACTCTCGCTTTAGAGAAAATGGTGAACCCGCAACAAGACACACCTTCCCCATGAGATATAGCAGCACGAAATTTCCATTCTCAGTAGGCCAAAAAAATCCCGATACAAGAACAACTTCATCTCCAGAGGAGCACTCGTTTGGGCCCTTGGAATCTTGAGTTCATGGAGCACTTTTTTGCTTGGGGGTGGGTGGGTGTCTCTTACCAAGTAAATGCGGAGCCAGTTGCTGCCTATGTCCCATAAGGAACAAAGATCTGAACAAAATCCAGAGAGAAGTAGAGGATATTTTAATAGACAAATTTGTCAAAAGACAAATATGGGAACCTGCAAGTAGCTTTGGCAGATGCAAAAGTTTCGGTAGAAGTCTGTCAGTGTGGACAGACTAATGACACATGATTGTAGGTGATCAAGCAGAGAGCTGGAGTATAAGTAGTAGAGTCGGTAGGTGTAAATAAGTGTTTAGCAAGTTGTACATGAATGAAGGATGATATGATTGCAGCCAGGAGAGGGAACATTTAAAGTGGAGGTTTGTTAAAGACAAGATATGATAGCATTTTAAAAACACAGGGGATGGAGCCTCGAGGCATAGAGAAGAAAAAGGAGTGCAGCAGAGAGCTGAAGATGATAGAAGGGTAAAGGAATCGGAGGTGTGAAGGGGTAATTAAGATCTGCATAGCCAAAGAGCAGACAGGCTCTACCAGTTACTGCTACCGAATAACCTCTGTCCAGCAGACTAGAGGAGTTTCCCATATACATTCCACTGAAAATGGATTATATACAGCAGCAGTCCTTTCTGGATTGGTACTGTACGTAAATACTATGGGTTGGATCCAGTGACTGCCTTCTACCAAGTCTTCCTACAGCAGAGAAAGACCTCCTTCAACAAAGACAGACCAAGATATTATTATAAGTCATGCACAGAAGAAGTCCTCTGACACACAAGGAAGGCAGATGCTTTAGCTAGTTCATTTATAACCTCAGGCATCCATACCCATCATGCTTTTAAAAAAATTAAGCAATATTTTACCATCAATTTGCATTTTCTTTGGCTGCATAGAAGGTGAAGACATTGAGGAGGTAACTCTGAAGTTTGCGGGGAGAGTCTCTGCTGATCCAGCAGCTAAACCTTTTACATCCTTTGGTCTAAACTTCTTTCTCCATGAAGGTGCTCGTCTAAAGCTTTTATCATCTTCCTGCCAAATTAACAAGCATAACAAATCAATACATACTTTTAAATCTTAACAATGCATTTTAAGATAAAATATACAACAGGAGCAGAATATTCAAGAGGGATCTGAGCATTGCAGTAAGTACAGATTTTTAGGCATTATACAGGTTCCATGCTATCAGCCATTCAACTGATGATGTGCCTATCATTGTGCATAAGGTCTTTTATAAAACTGGTCTCACACACCCCTTCCTCAAAGAAAATCAAATTCCTAACAAAGGATTAAACTCTGTTCTCATAATTTAAAAGCAGCTTGAAACAAATGAGGTACCAGTCATTCTGGAAATTAGCAATGCTTTTGCTCGGCTGTCATGAGATGTAATAAGCACTTTTAGCAACCGATCAACAAGTATAGCACCACAGTATCCTGAATTGGAATATGAGTAAGAGGCCACGGCTCTTAACAGTGCTTTGAAGGCCCTAATTTTTGTGCATAAAAGAAACACTGTGTAGCCAGCACCCATTGGTATGTAGATGCCGGCTTCCAAAGAGGGAAATTAATTTCAAGAATATTGTGGCGGTGTTACTGTAATCTTTGTTCTCTCTCATCCCAACCAGGGGACAAAATGAGACCACTTTACAACAGCTTCCAATATTTCTGGCTGATGTGGCATGCATAATGCAGGGTCATACTTTAAATTTCAAGAATAAAAAGCAGTTTGAAATGAAGCTTTTCAATCATAAAGAGAATTATAACCAGTACATATGGAAAAAAGGTTATGTAATGGAAGATTCTCAGAGAAATAGAGATGTTCTATTCACATTATTGAGGATCTAATTATGCTGAATTCTTCCTTACAAATTAAGATACAGAAACTATTAAAGAAACAGATACAAATATCTTTGATACCTTTGACCTCAGTGAGTCAATCATGTCTGCAAAAAGGACTCTGTTTTAATCCTATGTGCTTCAGTACAGCAAAATAATGGAAGAGATGAGACACATAGCAAGCCCACTGCTGTATCTTTCTGCACTGTGTTATGTGGGAAGGGAAGGTCTTATATGCTGTCCACCTTTAAAAGCTTTGCATAATCAAAGCCAAGATATGCTTTAGGATATCATTAACTTATTATGATCTATGCAAATAGCTTTTAATGACTGGGGAGGACTGTAGCTCAACCTCATGAAAACAAACAAAAATAAAACTCACTTCATCAAACCTTCTGTCTGTGCCCATAACAAGAAGGTTGTTGAATTCCCTTTCTAACACAGCACGAGCCTAAATGAAAAAAAGAATTAATCAACAAAAGACAAAATAGTTGGGATACCATTTGAAAATTATATTTATCACTTAAGTTTCAACACGGCCATACATTTAGGCTGTAGAAAAACACTACAGCATTATCCCCATTTATCTGCTTTGTTCTCTGAAAATTTCAGTAGAGTTTTAAAAAAGGATTTCATGCCTCTGTTCTTTATAAAATGGACAGAATTTACCTATGTCAAGCTTAACCAGTGATGTGCAAGTGAAAGCACTTCCACTTCCACCCTCACAAAGGCAAAATGATTGATTTTCACCAATCTCCCCCCCCCCGCCCCCTGCAGACACCACACTAAAACTTGTGCTGTTCCCAAAGGGGCCACAGAGCCTGTCTCCAGTAGTTCCATTACAGGGAGCCCAGCAGGCTGTGGTGGATGGAGGGAGGTGCGAAAGATCTGTTCTGTGAATACAGTTCTGTTTGTGGTCCCTGGTATCCAACCCAGTTTTTGGAAGCTTTCTGTAGCCAAGAAGATACACTCGGATAAAAGTTAGCCATTGTGCATCTTAAACATTAAATTTCATGGAGAAAAGTTAACCTAAATAGATGTGTCAGAATAAGTGATATTTTAGAAAATGTGAAGTTTCCCAGAGATATGAAAGTTCTGGACACCAAAAGAATCTTTCAAAATGGACAATCTATAAAAGCTTATTTGTTGCCCCTAAATTAGATCTACATCCGCAATTGATTTAACATTACCTGTGTATTCTGAGTGGGTATTTGTAATGAAAGAGCTAATGCACTGTGATCAAAAGTTTCATCTAAGGCCACAAGTGCACCATGAACTCCACTTTCTATAAGGTTATTTGCATATTCTTTTAGACCAATTGATACCACCCAATGAATCATTCTCTCATTGCTCCAGACAAGGACATCTAAAGAGAGAAAAGTAAATGTTCAGAAGTCACAAAATAACCAATAATTTGTAAAAGTAGAAGACAAAGTTATGATGTACTTTCAGTTATTAAAAGCAACAGGGGAATTCTTTTTCCCTTATACTGCAAAAAGACTGCTGAGCACCAGGGCTTGATGAGCCATTTATGTGACTGTAAATAATCTTTGCCTCTTTAGGCTGTATGGGAGAGTTTGGTAAGGGGTTAGTAGACCTAGAGGCAGTTCATCTCATGGCTAGGAATCTACTCAGATCTGTAGCTCCCCAATTTCAGCCCAAATGTCCCTTTTCATTTTTCCTCGACTTTTTAATTCTGCGAAATCAAACTAGCGAGTTATTTCTGCACCATTTTGTGTTTCCTCATGCTAGATTTTTTTTCTATTAAAATATATGCATTAGTAATGTAATTTGTGTGGATAAAAGGCTTATCACTGGCATAAAAGACCACGAATAGGGGACTCCACCAGCAAAAATGGATGAAAGTATCTGACAACATATGAAAACAATGCAAACACCACATTTATACATTCCTGCTCATTTCATGCATTTCCCCCCCATTAAACTAAGATATGAGGGCCATTGTCCTTGGTGCAGCTTAAATTTTAATTAAGACTTGAGGGATATTTTTCTTGGATATTAATCCTCTTCTTTCCCATTTTTTTCATCTCCCCCCCCCCCCCCCCAATTCCTGTTCCTCAGGAGGGAACAAGTATGCTCAGGCTTCAGCCCTGAGCCTGCTCGCGGGAAGGGCGGGGTATAAATAAAACAAACAAACAAACAAATAAATAAATTCGTCAGGCTGTGGTTTTAAGTTGTATGTGTACAGGGGGAGGCGTTGTTTAAATATACTAGTATTTTTATGCATACTGAAGTCTGCAGAAATCTCTTATCTTGTCAATGGGTGGTGCTATTTCTGGTTCTCAGACGAAGAAGAGATTGGATTTATACCCCGCCCTTCACTACTCAAAGGAATCTCAGAGCGGTTTACAATCTCCTTTCCCCCCCCACAATAGGCAACCTGTGAGGTAGGTGGGGCTGAGAGAGCTCTCGAGAACTCTCCTTGAGAGAACAGCTCTGAAAGAATTTGTGACTGACCCAAAGTCACACCAGCAGCTGCATGTGGAAGAGTGGGAAATCAAACCCGGTCCTCCCCAATTAGAGTCCGCACTCCTAAACAGTACACCACAAGTACTACAAAACTTACTATTAGAGATTTAGGGTTGTATCTAATGAACCATGAATACATTGAGTACACAGGAATACACTGAGTATACCCCTGCACCCCTAAAAACACCCCAAGAACAGAATAATGTGGCATGGGGCATGTTGGAGAACAGAAACTATAAGATCCACACACCCCACACCTTGTGTGAGCTCTTGTTCCATTTGAAGAACAGCTTGTACAGTTTCTTGGATCCAGCCCACAGTGATGAAGCATAAACTCTATGAACTAGCAAATTATATATGCGGGCCTGGATCCTATGAATCATGAATTCAGCAGAGCTCACCGAAGGGATCTTGCTACTTCCCCAATTGCACTGAATCCTTTCCCCAAGTCCTACAAAGAGCAGCTTCTGAAAGAAGGTGACCTTCAGAAATAGCACAATAGTCTGCAAGTAGAGTGGGAAAATCAAACATGCATCACACAAGCTCTTTCTCAGTACCTAGAGCAGCTTATATAAGAGGGGTATTTTTACTTATTCCCCCCTCCCTAGTGTGGCTTTTAGAGCAGCTCCTCCAGGATGTGGAAAGTGAACTATGTAGACTGGACCACACTGACACTTTGTAAAATCCAAGAAATAGTACTTTATTGGACATTAATCAATTAAATCAATTTTGTATTTCCCACAGTTGATGTTTTCAGACAGGTGTTATGAAATGTTTACAGCACTGGGTATAAATTTAATATTAAAGAAGAGTAACTATTTTTGAGTGGCAAAGAAATATCAGAACATCTAAGAACCTATTAAAGGCCTTTATAAAGGGGCAAGAATATTCACAATTAGCGTTTCACTACAGTGCTGCATCAGCCAGAACACTGAAAATATAATGCCTTTCACAGTTAAACCTTTTTAAGCATTCTTGCAAGCGTTTAAATACCAAACATAACAGCTTTCCATACCAAGTCAAGGGCAAGAGGAGATGCTGATGCTCAGCAGACGAGGACTGGAAGCCAAAGAACCATGCACGCAAGTGGAAAGGACTTTTGGGCATACACTAGTTTCTCTTTCAACTGCAGGTCTCAATTTCATATACAATTAGCTAACAGAGCTGAAACCAGAGAAGGAAATGACTACCTTTAACTTCATTCTGACTTTCTTCTCTTCGTCTTTCAAGTTCTTTTCGGTCATAATTTAATCTCCGCAGACACATAATGCCACACTGGAAGC
Organism: Lepidodactylus listeri; assembly: GCA_029233225.1. Taxonomy (NCBI): domain Eukaryota; kingdom Metazoa; phylum Chordata; class Lepidosauria; order Squamata; family Gekkonidae; genus Lepidodactylus; species Lepidodactylus listeri. The sequence continues at coordinate 3,827,829 of JARCFY010000011.1, forward strand.
TATTTCTGTTAAAATATTTTAAAAAGCCATTAGGAAGTTCAGCAAAAATCCTTACTAATAACAATAAGATTTAAATATGTTTACCTGTGAAAACTGTCAACCATTTTAAGTTGCCCACGAAGATCTTTTTTTGTTAAGTGGTCCAGCATTCTTGCATCAACAAGACACTCCATAAAGTAACTGCGATACTGAGGCAGTCCCAAGCTGGGAAGCCATTCGTTGCCAATCCACTCATGGTTCATATCACCATAGGCTAAGGTCTATTTAAAGATGAAAAAATAGCAGGGCAATTTAAAATAACGAGTTTTTAAATATAGCTTGTGTCCTCTTTCACACTGTGGGCTTTAACTACTGAAAGCCAGTGTCTTAAAAACTTAGAGTCACTTTACAGAGGCAGCTGGAGCACACAGATATTTGCTAGGTAAAATATGTGAACTATGAAGGGGTTGGACGCATGTTCTCTAAATACTTGGGGACTCTGTGAGGAAGTCATTATTGCCTGTAGCTTCCTGGTTCTTATTTACTTCTCTTCTAGAGATGTGCCACTGATTCACAGTTGACATGGTTTCAATAGCAGACATCACTGAGACATCTGTATACAAAGTAGCTGCCACATGGTGAAGGAAGTTGCTGCTGAGGAAATTTTTAGTCAAATATTTGATTCTGAATGGATTAGCCAGAAACTGAATACAGCAAAAGTAAAAATTAGTAGCCATGCACTTTACATTTGGGTTATGCATATAAGTTACTGCTGATTTCTCACAAAGCTGTCCTCAGTAATTCTAGTTTGACACAACCATCTCTGGTTAAGTATCTGAATGTTGTTGACCATACTCTCACTGCAATGTGCTTTGAGCCCACGATGACAGGTACAGTGGATATGTTTCAAAATAAAAATAATCCCAAGGGCTATGCTATATTAGAACAGGATTTTCAATTCTGTATTCTAGTTTCAGAGGACAGTTTCGCCACATAATTAGAACACATTCCTAAAGAACATGCTTTAAGAATAAGTTAGGATAATTAAGAACCTGAAGTTAAATGGATACAAACTAGGGGAGGCCCAATGTTAAAATCAATAAATGTACAACATAAATATTACAAATTATCAAAAATACACGATAGTGTGTAGTAAATCTCTGTTACACTGGCTCCATATTGCCTTTGGAACTGAATCAAAATAGCAGGGTACACAACTGAAATACCATTTTGGTTATATGTACCTGATCTGGACACAAGGCGATGTGGCATGAGGCCTATATAGTACATCCTTGCCTTGAGTCACTACTTATCAGAACACAATTTTCCACTTGGTTCTATACTGATTAATATTAGTATTGCAATAACTGAGCCTACATGCAACATTTATTCTTGACCACTGAATAAGGCTGATAGGCCAAAACACGTCGGTTTTAGGGTTGCATAAGGTCCTAATTGTGCTTACTGAACAATGTGAAATTCTTATTAGAATTTCTTAGAGAGCCAGTTTGGTGTAGTGGTTAAGTGCGTGGAATCTGGGAGAACCGGGTTTGATTCCCCACTCCTCCACTTGCACCTGGCTGGATGACCTTGGGCAAGTCATAGCTCTGTACCAGCTGTTCCCTCAAGGACAGCTTGGGAAAGAGCTCTCTCAGCCCCACTGTAAGCCAGCAAGGTGCTTTTGCACCCTTATGAATGATGACTTCATAAGTGATAAATGGACTGCTAATTGTGTGAGAGAAACTAGGAAGAATAACCAAGGAAAAACCAGCTGCAAATGACTCCAGCAAATGCTTGAGACAGCGGTTCCCGAGGTTGCCAACTCCAGGAGGCTTCTCTTAACACCCAAAGACGCTGACACAGAAAATAGCCATTTTGTCTCTGGCTAAAGACATGTGCTCACAAACTCTACACATCACAGGCTGCAACCCCCCCCCCCCAACATTCCTTGACCAGTGAAACAATGGACTTGACCAGCTAAAAACTGGTTTGGCTGCCCAGAGAGGTTAATCCCATCTACAAGACAATGCTACTAGCCGATGACATCAGCTTCTGGCCCCAGGTATTTCTCTGACCACACTAGGTAGAATCTAACATTGCCCAACCCCAACCCCCTTCTCCTCCTGGACAAGAGCTAGTGGGTGGACCAGCAAGGGGTGGTCTCAGGACAGGCATCTGGCCAAGCCTGCCCCCAGAGACCAGCCCCCAATAAAAGAAAGCTCCCAGCAGCCAGCTCGCTCTCTTGCTTCGCTGATCTCCTGCCCTCCCTTACCTTCAAGACTCCTGGTCTGCGCAGCCAAGGGCCTACACATGCTGCTGCTGGTTCAGCACATATGCTCCCCCCCATCTTTCTCCCAGCCTATTATTAATTTTCCCAGAAGGACTACACCAGCTATTGGAGAGGTAAATATGACTTCTACAGGAAACCAACAATCTCCTGTCTCTTAATCTCTCTCATTTCCTAGAATCTGTATGTTTGTGTGTGATTCTGTATTGTTTGAATGAGATATAAGTTTGTTAGTAAAGAAACACTGCTTTATCATTATATCAGTCTCCTTGTCTATTCTCTGGTTTGTCTGGAAGGGCCCAACCTCTGTATACAAAGGTGTGATCCGTTTATGCCTATTGCCAATTATTAATATTCATAATTCCCCAATATTGATTAAGAAATCAAGGCAATTTGGCTAACACCACCTACCTCACAGGGTGTCTGTTGTGGGGAGGGGAAGGGAAAAGGAGTTTGTAAGCCGCTCTGAGACTCCCTTGGGGAGTGGAGGGCGGGGTATAAATCCAGTCTCTTCTTCTTCTTCTTCTTGAGGCTATATTTGGGCCTATAATTGTTTTTAAACTAATCTGTAACAAATACATGTATTTTTGATCATTTGTAATATTTATGTTGTATATTATTGATTTTAACATTGGGGCCCCTAATTTGTATTCATTTAACCTTTCAGGTTTTTAATTCAGTTTTTGGGTTAAGTTTTTGTTCCCCTCCTTCTTTCCCTAAGTTAGGATAATGTCAACTTCTAAGCTAGATCATTTTAATAGAAAAAAGTCTCCAACCTGAGCCCAGCTTCCTTCCTCATCTTCCTGATGTTATGTAATTAGAAAAGCAAAAGAACACACAAATATTAGTATTTATCAGATTAGTAGTGCAAGCAAGTTCAAGGTAATGGCCATAATCTAGTGCACAGAAAAAGGCACTTAGCCAGACAGAAGAACTCTGCAAACCTTTGTAAGGTATGCATTAGATAGACCTTTCAATATCAGTTTTGTGACTGCCTGGATTGTGGCACCACTAGTAAATTTATCCCAGTATTCAACATTGTACATAGCCTTTCCTGAGCATTCAATAACTCTTCCAGATTACAGCCATATTGCAAAGGCAAAACAATGACATGCTAATAATTAATGAATACAAGCATCATGCGTTCAGAGTTCTGTACAGATGCATTTATATTCATAGAAAGTAAACCACTTACTGTTTAGTTTTTCCACACAAGAAGCAGCTGTTAGTTATAAACCCAAGTGAAAGAGTAAACTATTCTCATACTACTCAGAAACCAATGCATAGGTTTTGCCTACAATAAGCATATTCCACCCCTGCCCCGCCACTTCCATCTTGGTGGAAAAACATTTTATAGTATGATTTATACGTTTCAGAGAGGTTAGTAATCAGTCAGTCATAACCAAAAAAGATTTAATACTAATTAATACTAATCTTTTCAGAGACTTAAGAGGCACATGATTCAAGCACTCAAGAAATGGGAAATGCACTGTAAAAACAAAAGCTTCAGTGCTATAACTAACCGTTTGTGGAGTAGATGTAAGATTTTCCATTTCTTCATGTGTTACCCAGACATTTCCTGTGGTCTAATATGACCCCATAGTGAACCAATCACATCCAATGAAAGGAAAGCAGTAACAAAGAGGAAAGGTTGCAGAATATATAAGCAACAGGTACATATAAGGAGCAGGCATGGGCAAAAGCAATGGTTTCTAGATTGTTAAATACAGACTGATGTAAGATGTATACCTACTAGCAAACATTCTTCCCATCTAAAACTAACTTAGCCATGGTTCAGATACAAAGCCAAATCATGCTTGGAAGGAGTTTTGGGCTCATGCACTCTTTTCTCCACATCCCTCCTCTCCTTGCATGCCATGATCTATTTACATGTCTGCTGGTTTCTGGCAAACTAAAGTCTGCTGAACTATGTATCAGCCAAACCAACAAACTATGGTTTGCACTTGCCTGCCAACCAGGACAGAGGGAGCCATATGAAGAAACCATCTCCTGAAAACCAGCAGGTTAGCTAATTAGCCTGTGGTGTGCAATGAAAGAGGGGAGTACATGAGACAGAGATTCCTTCCAAGCTTGTTCACATAACACCAAGACATGGTTGCTACTATCTTTGAACCATGCTTCACTGTACAAAATTACAGGTTAAGCAAAATTGGAAACTAGTGCTTGCAATATGGCTTAGACATATTTACACTAACCAACTCCAAAGAAGATTCTTTTGAGGTACTTAATTTGCTTTTATGCAATAAATACATGCAAATACCATTTTAACATCTACTTAATATATTCATCTAATGAGAACACCAAATGTTATTTCCTATGTCCTCAACTAAAGCAAATTAGGGAACTGCTTTTCAAGACCATATTACTTCTCAAATAAAATATCTAATTACATTTTACATAGCATAATATTGGCTTGGTCTAGACAAGTTCCCAAGGACCCAAAACTCATAGCACAAAAGTGAGTTTCCTTGATCTTACCCAGTTCTTTTATAGTTACCTTCCTTTCCAAGTAGTCTACAAACAGAAGTATTCCCAATAGATGACACCATATTCGTTCACTCAAATCCAGCAAGTGAGCACAAGAGATGGATTTGCATCAGACCTCAGTGGACCTGCTGGATGCCTATTGTTAAGCAGATGGGATGCATATTCCCATGTGGAGCCACAACTAGAGATAGTTCTTATTTGGACAATTGTCTATATTCTGATCTTTAAGAACACCTAACAAAGAACTTGCTGGCACTTTAAAGGCTGGTAAATGTTATTGTGCCATATCACCTTGTATGGACCAGTGCCTTATATCTGACAAATAGGCTCTGGCTCATGGAAACTTATGCCAATGAAAAGTTTGTTATTCTTTAAATCCCGCAACACTGCTACTACTCTAGAACTTGGCACTAAAGCAGGTAAAATAATAAAGTGGACGAAAGAATATAGTAGGCAAGTAATCGGACTTTGATCAATCTTCCTATCCCTCCTCCAGCCAACACAATATTCAAGTACAGTTACTGTCTACCAATTTTAGGAGAACTACCTCCACCCAGGAGAAAATATATCCTTAAGTAGTTTCCTTGCCAGACCCCCCCCCCCAAAAGGTTAAAAGGTGTTAGATTTGAATAACATTCTCAGCATGGTCCCAAATCTGGACCCACCATAAGACTCTAATGGCTCCTTGAAGACTGGCACATCTTCAATTTGACACAACATATATGCTCACATTAGTATGCTGAGCCACTTAATTTTTTTAAAATTACTACACGTTCTATTTGCAAAGTGTTTTAGGCAGCTCACTTTAGTCAGCTTGCTTTTACTGATCTTATTTGATCTTATTTGTTATGATACAGTATTTGTCCTTCCTGATGAAGGCCCACATATTAAGATAGATGAGAAACTAGTGAATTATTTAGAGTTCTAGCAAATGTCAACAACATCCTCCAACAACTCTTACCGTTCTTGATGTAGGAGGAGCAGATGGACTTGTTAGTGACATAATCTCTTGAATGGCAAGTCGCAGCTTTAATCTATGTAGAGGATTGCTGATTCCGATTTCACGCTGTATTTCAGTATCAGATAAGGCTGACATAATAGCACCACTTTTCACATTTGCACGGCAAGCAGCTACGTACCAGGCAGGCATCCCAACCCATAACTGACAATGAGAAAAAAGGGCTGAGCATTATCTACAGATTCTCAGATGAGAAGCAATATTGCGTAGAAACAAATATAATCAAGAGATTCCTTACTTCTAACCAGACAACAACAGTGGGGCCATCCCACTGAGCAAAGGGCAGCCCTTGTCTCCTGGCTTCCTCAAGCAGCTCATGCCTAAAAATTACAGCAAAATATAACTTTAGTGAGGTAATTACTTCAGCATATTTGCTTCACTGCTTCTGTTCATCAATTTATTCTTCTTTCAACAATTCCACAAACACAGCATGATACTCATAAAAACTACAGAGCCATGGCAAGTACACTGCATGAGTTGAGTAGAGTTATAAACTTATTAGTATAATGAACTCTTCCCTTTGAAAGCTGATTACATCATGTTTCTGAAATTCCTTGCTTAAATTATTAATTGTGCACAGTTGTGCTCCAGCAGCATGATGCAGGAGACAGTGATTCCACAGCATAAACAGTTTAAGTATGTACCACCATTGAGATACTGGAGAACAGTTTTAAGCAAACACCATGAACTAATGCTAGGTCAGCACTGATTTTTTGGTGTTGTCTAGTCACAATCAACTTATGGTGACCCTGTAGGGATTTCAAGGCAAAAGAGGTTCATAGGTGGTCTGTCTCTATGTAGTGACCTTGGAATTTCTTGGTGGTTTCCTATCCAAATACTGACCAGAGCTGATCCTGCTTAACTTCCAAGATCTGACAAGACTGGACTAGCCTGGGCTATCCAGGTCAGGGCACTGATTTCTTATACTGAACAACTATTTCAACACACACATTTTGGTCACTGCACTTTGTTCAAGAGATGAAAGAAAGCTCAATTCAATTCCTAAAGCAAACTTTAATTTTTTTTTAACTCTCCACCAAACACATGCAGTAAAATTGAATCTCACAAAAGGAAAAAAAGCCACCTATAACACAAAGCCTCATCACATCTGCACTTTGACCATGCTTACTTTTTCAGTGAATCTGTTTACACTACTCAGATAGACTTGGCACAACCATCTGTATTTGATGATTTTACCAAATAATTTCCATACTATTAAAAAGCTAACATACATTCTATCATTGTTGCATTATGTGTCTTTTCAAGAGTCTTGTCATAATATTCAGAGCTTATCTTCCATGTATGCACAGTAAGTCTGTAGCCAGTGCAGCTCAAATTATGTGTTCCACTATTCTAAAACTTAGAAGCTGTTCTAGTGAGTAACTCTGGTAATCTGCTCCCTTGCAGGGAGATTCTGAGAAGTGTTTTTGGATGCACAATAATTCACACAGCTAGGTGCTACTGGACTTTGAATCTAGCTGTTCTACTGCAGACCAGCACCTCTACAGTCTGAAAAAACAATTAACGCACAGCACTTCCCAAACTAGCAGGACCTCAACCACTGCTTCATCTGAAGCAAGAGGACACTTTGGAACAATATGAAACATTAGCACATGAAGCTGTCAAATATCAAGTCACACCACTGGTCTATCAAGGTTGTTCTGGCAAGAGCTCCCCAGGGTCTCAGGTAAAGGTCTTACACATCACCTACTAATTGATCCTTTTACTGGAAAGGCCAAGGACTAAACCTTGGATCTTTTGCATGCAAAGCAGGCACTCCCCCACTGGGCCATAGACCCTCCTAATGTCAAAGGATGATCTGTAGAAGGTTGTTTTTAGAGAAGATTACTTATCTTGATGTTGAAGAATACTACTGATCTTCTCACTGAGATAAGATTTTAAGTCTTATCATGAAGATGTTAACAAGCTTTTATATCATTCTTCCCATTAACATCCAACCCTCACTGGATTTTACCTGCTCATTTTAATACAATTTATATAATCTCATATATATCAATGCGACTATTGTACCAAATTGGTCTTGACCATAATAAATAATCCACTCATTCATCAATCCCTTCTTCTAAAGAGATCAGGATAGATGCACACATGGAGCACTCCACCTACCCTCCACCTCTGTGAAGTAGGTTAGGATTAGTGACAAAATGACTGCCCCGCCCCCCATCACAGAACAAGTTGCATGGAACAAGCAGAGATTTGAATTTAAGCATCCCCTGGCAGAGTCCAATGGTAACTATTATACTATACTCTTCAGTAAATGCTAGTAACATCTATGTTGCAAGAAAAAGCACCTCATCGACAGAACTACTAACACTGAATAAAAATCTACCTTTACTTAAAACATTCCCCCAACACATCACACATCCACAGTCTGCAGAGGTTAATTAGAATAAACTTACCCTGATTTTGCACTACCACATCAAATGGCAAATTAAAAAGGAATAAAGCAATGAAGGAAATAAAAAGTGAAACTAAGATTAAAAAAACTAGTGCTTACTATGAACAAAAACTGAAAAACATGCACTCCTTAGAAAGATAGTTATTGAACTAATTATATTGGCTTGAATCCTAACCCTTTATTTTGTCTCCACAAAGCTGTCACCCTTGTATAAATGATGCTCTGTTGCAGAGCATGCTCCTCTGGTGCTAGGTGCTTTCTGCTCATTGAAAGATGTTGGTCTGCATGTTAGTAAAAACTCTTTAGCAGTGGAGGAACATGCTATAGAAACAGAAGAGTTAGGATACAAGCCACTTAGAAGAGTAAAAATGCATGCAAATATCTACATAAAACACAAAACAAATGGATTTTGTCCATGAGATTCTGAAAAAAAAACAAATTTCAGAAGAGACATAAAAACCCGAAGGAATATCTATTTACTAAAGCAATTCAAACATTTTTTCACTGGAGTGACAACAAATTTCATCAGAATATAATTGACATTAATTTAAAAATTATAATCATTTTTGTGCAAGTCAAAGTGTAAGCAATACACTGAGAAAACTGATTATTAGTGTCAAGGACATAATGGAGATGAGGAGAGCTCAGATAAATTTGAAGCAAAAAAGACAAAAAAACCTTATATGAAAGAAAATGTATGGTCTACAGAAGGTAGACACTGTTATTCTAATGCTTTTTAGAAGGGCTAATAAGCATTTTAAATATACAAGGCACTTCAGCTGCATCCAAATTTAATGAAAATTCAGATTTAACATTACAATGAACCTTGGAAGGATTTGGTCTTACATGCATTCTTCCTCTTAGGTACAGCTTTGGAACAAGAATGAAGCCCCAAAACTATTGCACAAAATATGTCAAAAATGTTAAAGCTGTTCACCAATACAGCCTGAAGGCCAAAAGCATGGCTTTGTCCAGGGGTCATTTTGTAGAAAAAGAGGTGCAGTAACTCATTACCATAACTCATTAGCATAACTTATTTGCATATGCCATACCGCCTGACATCACCAGAAGTATGTCAGAAGGAAGGAAGGAAGGAAGGAAGGAAGGGAGAGAGAGAGAGAGAGCTGGCAGAGAGGGGACAGCTACTAATCCAAGCTTCAGAAATACCACTATTCTGGGAGGATAGCTTCAGTGGTGGCTGAAGCCTTCAGAAGGCTGGTCAGAGGAACAAGGACCTTTCCAGGGGATGGGGTCATTTTGCTGCAGCCATGACACAAGCAGGCATTCCCCCCGCGAGGGGGGGAGCTGGCACCGACTCCCGGAGCTGTGCTCCCCTGAGCTCCTGCTCGAAATGACCCCTGGCTTGGTCAAATCACAACATTTTGAAGTTACACACTTGGATCTCTGCTGATAAAAGCAATTTCTGCCAAGGAAACACAACTCCTTGCCTCCCCTCCCCTACAGCAGTTCAGAATAATCTCTGAAATGTTGCTCCTGGGAGACAAGGGATCCTTAGGAACAGCATGGGGGAAGAAACCCTCCCCCTTCCATTAGTGGAACCTTTGTGCTAAATCCAACCAACATTCTGTTTACAGTTTCAACTGTCTTACAGAGGGAAACTTTTAAATAAGAACTCTCTTCAGTACGTATGAAGAGGACTCAAGAGGTTACCTTAACATTTCCCCATATTAATAGTTTTGTTTACTGAATAAAAAATATATTCTGTAGAATATGTTATTTGAATCAGAATCGCAAGTACTGAGTATCGTAACACCACATTTATAATACCTTGAGTTGTGATATATTGTAAATATGTGCTATGAACTCTGTTTAGCTCAGCTAAAGCTGAATGAAACAAAACATCTAGTCTATACATATTATCATTGCTCCCTGACTGACACCAGTCAGTCATTCAGTCAAAATCTACCCGAAATCCTCCTGAATCATGGAAACAGATCTGTGAGACCCCTGAGCAAATCTGATTACAGGTTTTTTGTATTAGATTCCAAATCTGGTCCTATAATGCAGTTCAAGCCATTATAGGTCAATAAAAATCATATTAACTACAGATAGCATAAAATTAATTTAAAAGCAAAAACAAAAACCAGCACACAGGGTAGCAGCATAAAAGGCCTAGCAGAATAAAAAACTTTCTATTGCTCTGCCAAACCATCAAGGTTTGTGGATCCAGTGAGGTTCCCAAATGAGGAAATTCCACCAAGTGCCTTCCATTTGATGAGATCCTCACCTTCCTTCACAGCAGAATCTATAAAAGGGCCTCATGACTAAATTCTTGCACCAAGACTCCTGCAAGTATTCAAGAGGCTACAACAAGCATCTCAAATTTGGTCCAGAAACAAAGTCAGTGGCAGTGGAGCTCATAGTGGAGCTCACTTCACTGAGGCCAATTGTTGGCCAGCAAGGCAATTTAAGTGCTCTTATGGATTTTAAGATTCATAAGCTTGAACTTGGGTTGCTAGCATTGGAAGGACCACGTGCATTCTCCATTGCTGGGGGAAGCTCCAGCCCATGCCAGGAGGCTGGCACCCACCATAGTTCACTAAGACAGAGACTAAGACTCCTTCTGCCATGAGGTTTCTTTCTGTCACACTACGCTGGTCAACCCCTGCCCCCTCCAACTTACCTGAGCAGATTATGCTAATGTGGTTGCCTGGTAACTGATGGTCGGGCCATCACCCAGTCGGCCAGGGCCATTAATAGACAATGCAGTGGCCCCGGTGAGTCATCGGACCTCGCCCAAAGTGTCAGTTCCTGGTGAGATCATAGTTTTGCAATATTGTCCACTCCCCAGCCCTTCTCCTTTTGTTCACCTTTAACCTATGGTAGGGTCAGAAAGGGACGGACCGCCTAGTAGTTGTGTTAGTGGGATGTGGTTAGCGCTGCCCACCCCCAAGACCACCTAATAAAAGACCCTGCACAGAGGCAATCGCTCTCTTGAGCCATCGTCCCCTATCTGCTTTGCTACCCCTTATGCCCAGCTTCCTATACCAAAACCCTTGCCTCCATCTTTAAATCTCTGAATTCCGGAACAGAGAGAACCACATGGTCTTGCAGGTTCGAGCCACGTGTCCCATTTTTCTACTTTTCTCTCCCCATCCAATTCTTCCTTCGAGCGAACAACTCCTCTTCAGGAAGGTAAAGTATCACCCATCAACGAAATCCTGCTCATGCAAACATGCTATTTTCTAGCTTTATTTCCTAGGCCTGTGTGTATGTGTGTGTGAATCTGTTTTTGGTGTGCTTGAACAACATTACCCAGTAAACGGCATTGAACTTGCTATCTGCCTCACGTGCCTCTTTCCTTGAGAACTCCCGGGAGGGGTGGGACCCTGGTATAGTTGGCAAGAACCCGGTATTTCGCCAATTGCTAAGCATAAATTAAAGCAATTTGGCTAACACCAGAAAACTGAGCACCCTGACATTTCTAGGACATTTCAAGGGTATAAGATAGGGAATAATGACTACTTTCTCAATGCAAGCTAAAGATTATGACATCATAGAGCTAAGAACAGAAGAAGTGCACTGGAAGTGTAGAGATATATTTTTACACAGATATAAGCTTAAAAAGACAAGCATATTATATTCATTTTACATTCATACCTATTCCCAAGGTTCAGTAATAAAGATGCAGAACTAAGAAAACTGGAGCTATGATATCATAAATGCGGCATACATAAACGTTTTCTTATTGTGAGATGCTGGGTGACATGATAATTAAACTAGAGTAGAAAACACACATTGCAACATTATCCCAGTTTAGAGATCACAACTGAGAAGAAAATAGTGTTAAGACTTACTTTTTTTGTAATTTTCGATTTTTTTCTGCTTGCCCTCCCAATTTGCCAAGTCCCAGGCCATCCTGAGTTGAACTGTCTGCTTCCATTACATTAACTGCAAGAATTCAAAAAGCTACCATGTTGGAAACTTAGTATGTAGTAGAGAGAGAAAGTAATTAATTTTGTAGTGTTTATCTCAAATTTGTTCTCACATAGGGATCTTACTTAAAGTAAAACAATATATGATTTAGATATGCATGGTGGTCGGGTCAATCACCCAGAGACACTAAACAGAAACCTCACACACAGAATAGCTCCACTGCTGCTACCACTGCTGCAGGAAGTTCTAGTTTAATACTGATGTTTCCTATTGAAATCAAATATATAAAAAGTTTCCTAGTTTTTGTTGACTTGGAAATGTAATGTAGCCAAACAACAAGATTTTAGACAATTTACACAAATATATAGTTCAAAATACTCTCTAATCTACAGGATTCAAGAATCCATTTAAATACTTTCTTCTTCCCTTTGTAAGGTTGTGGGTAGCTGAAAGATTTGCAAGAGAAGTATCAAAATGCAGAAGCAGCTTACACATTGATACAAATAAGTTTTTTTATCTGGAGTGAGAAGAGTACCTTTCTTAGTATACAGAACCAGATTAGTTATGGTAAAGGTGAACTTTCACCCAGCTTTCTATGATGGATACCATATAAGTATGCACTTTTAACTATTCTTACCACTGGGCATAAATACTAACTCTATTTACAGAGAGTTCAGATATGGAAAGATCTACAGCCTCTCTTCAAATCTGTCATCACACAAATTTGGGCTTTCCACCAAGTCAAGTCATTCAGTATAGACAGAATGTTGCTGTCCATGACTTTGGTAAGAAATGTACCTAATGGTTACTCCTGTTATATAGCTCTGCTACTTGGGTTGTCAAGCCAGTACAAAGCAGGTATAAACTGCAAACAACCAGGGGTAATATGGCAGTCAACTATCTTTCTTTACATAAACATGACACATATAGTTTCCACTTTGGCTGACAAATTACCAACCTTGACCCAAGCTCTCTTTGCTGATCTGTCCAGGACGACCCTTTTCTTTCTTACCAAATAGGCGCCCAATTGAGGACTTGATTCCCTTCTTTTTAGGTGCTTTGTGAAGGGAATCTTGGCTACTATTGCTGCTGCTGGGATTGCTTACTTGTCCATCTTGGGAACCTGTAGAACTATAGAAAATATGCCTCTAAGTCACTAGTCACAACTTCTTACAGTTAAAGGGCCAAACCATATCAGCGTTTAGAGACAAAAGATCAATAAATATAAGAAAGCCTATTTGCATAACTGAAAATGTACACCATCACTTAATAATTAATAATCCATAAAGTGAATATGAAATCCTACAATAAGTAATAAATATACACAAAAGCACACCACTAGTGCACTAGCATACATATGCACATGGTTTATACTAAGATTACTGGCAGCCAAGCCTCGGAGGAGTCCAGGAGCCCTCCTGCAAATTTCTGGCTGTTGGGTTGGGAATTGTAACTGCGAGAAAAGCCTGCAATATGGCCCCAGAACTGCCAGAGGAGCCGATGCTGGCCAGATAAGTGTGGGGCCAGTTCAGTCCTTCTTTTTCTTTTAGTTGGATTCCCCACAGGTGCAGGCTTGCATGGTCTGCCCCCACCCCCCCAACTGCAAATACAGTACAGTGGCAATGGGGCTTCCACTTGGCAGATTTCTTCAGTTTCCCTGCCCCATCCCCCAGCAATACCCATCCCCCTCCACTGAGCCATTAGGGCTTTTTCATTTTTAAAAAAATCTGCAACTGAATATCATTATAATGTGTAACTGGTTCCTTGAATCCCCAGCTTTCATTTTAAAAAGTCAGAGCGTTATGCATAACAGGAAGCCCAAGCCTGGAAAGCTAAGCAAGAATACAACTTAGGGGCCATAAGAAATAAAAAAGAGCTAAGGAGCTCAGAGGCAGAAGAGTTGAAGGCTGAAGGCTATGAAATCAGAACCTGAGGAAAGAGCTTGGGAAGAAAGTAAAGTCTTAAGGAAACAGTGTTGAGGAAAGGAAAGCCAAAGAAACAAGAAATTATAGAGCACACATTCACACTCTTGGGAGTCATTTAAGAAGTCAGTTGGAAGCTGGAAGTCTACATCCAAGGAGATTTCACATACTGATTTTAAAGAGAGACAGGTAGGCCAACCAATTTTAGACAGACCTCTAGCTTTAACAATATTTATAAGCTGCTGCTTACTAAAAAAAAAGTTGCTTACTTTCTGAGATCTCTTATATCTTCATGGCTCACTGTATGCAAGGCTCCTTTATAGGCCCTATCCAAATGCAAAGATCGAGGTGAAGAGGGTGGTGAGGTCTCACACTTTATTGTGGCCTTGTCATCTCTAACTTCATCTCTAGAAACTGGAGACTAGTAACAAAAACATACAAAAAGTTTAGTGTAAATCATTCAATTGTATAGTTTCCAGCAGCATTCTATTCTTAGCCTTTCATTTTTCTCCTTTCGCCTCTCAATGTTGAACAATATTTCTAAGTACCTACTTCTCTTCTTAGGTGTTTTCTTAGCTAATGATGTATTAGTGACACAGGCATTTCTTTAAATTCAGTATCAACCACATTTCTGTCACATTTTATCCTGCCTTTTTCCAAACAGCTCAGACATATGGCTTCCTGCTATTTAAAATAGCCCTGTGAAGTTTTATGGAACCTAGACAGAGGGGGAGAGAATGGCTAAAGATTTCCTTGTAAGCTTCATGGCAGAAGGGAAATTTCTCTTTCTTTGATATCCAACCGCACCCTACCAGCTCCAGTATTACTGTGCATACTAGCAGAAAAATAAGTTTATCCGCCATACAACTAAACTTACTTAATTCAGAAGTAAGAGTAAATATACTGACCATCCTTTAATAAGAAAACAATTATTTGAGAATTACCTGATGTCCGATTAAGGGGCAGAACATTTAGCAAACAATATGTAGTACTAAGTGATGCTGAATGATATAGTAGACCCTGATCAAATCAGATCTTGGCAACTAAGCAGGGCTGGTACTTGAACTGGAGACCACCAAGTAAGACTTGGCAGAGGAAGGCAATAGCAAACCACCTCTGCTTAATCACTTGCTTTGAAAACCCTATGGGGGTTGCCATTTGTCAGCTGTAACTTGAAAGCACTTTACATACACACATGAAGTACTACATTTTTTATCATTTCAACAATTGCCCTTCCATGTATGACGATGTGCAGTTCTCATTTCAAAGGATCCAGAGACTATGCAGCTTAGGTATGCAATGAGAAACATTTCTTCTTTCCCCAAAGTTAGTAGAAGATGTGATAGTTTACAAGAAGCTGATGTTTCTTCTAAATTCTAAAAATATTTGAAATAGGTTCCATGAAACAAAGTTAATGAAATTCAGGGGGACTGTGTCCACTTGATTTTCCTTTTTCAAGAACAATATTTGCAGGGGACATCCTGGAACATGACCCCTCCCCCCCACCAAATGACTTTAAAATTGTTTTTAAAACAAAACAAGGGATTTGGAGTAAAGCTTTTCAAAAGGAAATGCTGCTGGAATACAAATACTAGTTTCCTAATTTTCCTTTTAGTAGCCTCCCAAAGCCCAAACCCTGCTTTGTACTCTTGGGAATTCAAGGAATAGTTTGCAGGTTCAGGGATAGGGCAGAGTACCCTGAAATGGTAACTGGGGAAAAATGGGTGCACTTCCTAATGGATCCCAAAGTTCTATGGGGAGTATGACTGCTACACTAAAGTATCCGTAAAAATATCTGGTGCAACATGTTAGCATTGGGGTCAGAAACACATAGTTACCAGCCCGTCACTCACTGTTTTTACTCAGTTTAAGTCCAGTGGCTCCTTTAAGATCAACCAAGTTTAATTCAAGGTCAAAGTCTTTGTGTGCAAGCATACTTCTGCTTGCACACAAAGGCTCATACCTTGAATAAAACTTTGTTGGTCTTAAAGGTGCCACTAGACTCAAACTTTGTTCTGTTGCTTCAGACCAACATGGCTGTCCACCTGAATCTGTTTTTACTGAGTTTTATCTACCACATCTATCTAATTTATAATGACAATTTATAAAGGTAAAGGTGTGTTCTGTGACAGACTGCCCCCATTAAAACATTAAAGTCAGGCAAATAGCAGATTTACACGGTACCTTTAATACACATGCACTGTATAAACAACTGCACTTAAGATGCAGCTCCCCCCTTTAGTGTTCAAACACACAAGAACAACAACATTTTTGAACATATTTCTAATTAGTGAAATGCCCATCAGTACTACTGGCAGGGATGACCAATGGAGGATCTTTCCACATCAGGCCCCTGCAGCAGTCTGGTCTGACTTGTGTCCCTTCTTGTTGTGCTTGTGACAGCAGTCCTAAAATGGGAGGCAAACAGGATTCAGTACAGGACTGAGTCCCTGCTTGCACTGATGTTGCACCACTGCTGTAGGAAGAGAACAAGCAGAATACTGGATGGGACATGAGTCTATACTCCTGCTACATGTGCAGAGTCTCAGCCCACACAGTGCTCAAATTAGAATACATACCCTACCTATTCAATGACTCTTTCCTCTCTGCCTTTGCTCTTGAAAGAGAAACTGTTGTCACAGTAAGAAGAACAGAGGGGAAAGGGCTCGCCTGGAAAGCAAGCAAGCAGTGCAAGCTGGCACGAAGAACACAACACTGACCAACGTCACCAAACCGCTTTTTGATTTCAAAGATAAAAACAGGCTATTGTAGAAAATGATGCACAAGTTAATAGCTGAAGATTTACCTTTCTACGGTGCTTCCTTAAATCACTAGGCTGACAGATGCATGCAAAGAAGAGAAATTAAGATAAAGCAGATTTGCTGATAACTAAAAACTAGAAAGCACTGTCAATACAAAATGAACAAGAAAACTGCAGTGGTCATAACATTCTTTGGGAGAAGTCAAAAAATGTGTTCCAGTTAGCTGTCCATGAAAGCATTATGAAAATCAAAATACCCTTCCATCCTAAAAGCATCTCCATGATTGGAGTGCCCTGTTTGCAACCTTATACTTTACAGAACTGTTTATTCATTCATTTATGACTATAACACCTTTCTATCAGAACTAATAAGAGGCTAGGATCCTCCTTCAGTGACAAAGATGAATTTTGTAGATCTTCCTTCATTATGTAATAGTAGCATTAAACAATCATTTCTACCTTTTAAATACTACCGTAGGTGTTTAAGCAGGAGCGCTTCTTGAAGGTGCTGCATGAAACAGAACCCTTAAAAAGGAGCTTCATAATAAACAAATTGGAGACCAAGGCTTAGGTCCAGTGGAGTCATAACAGTGAGAATATTTTAAACCCCGGAGAACAGGAGCAAGCTGTGTGCTCTCCCATCCACGATGGAATACCAGTTCCCTTCATGTATGTTTGATATATCAACATATTCGTCACCATACAAACTTATATTCAGATTCTTAACACAAATTAAGTATATCAATGAACACACAATATTTGAGCCAACTCACTTTCCTTACAGGCACAAAGCTTTAGAAAGAAACTGCTTTTTAAAGGAACACAGGGGCCCAATTCGGCTCAGGTTTTCCTGATCCAAAATGGCCCTGGAGGAAGTTACTTGCACCATTTTGAAGTTGCGTGTACACAGAATAATGCAAATACAGCTCCAAAATGGAAGAAAATAATCCCCCCCCCCCCGGGTTGTTACCCAGACCCAATTCATTAAAAATATATGGCATGGTTCAGCCCTTTGATATGATGGACTCTGGACTCGATCCAGCAAATGTTTTAAACCTGCAGGAGCACAAGCTACACCTTTAGAATTTAGAAGAGCCCTGCTGAATCAGACCAATGGTCCATTGAGTCCAGCATCCTGTTTCACACAGTGATCACCCAGTTCCTGTAGACGGACAACAACAGGGCATAGAGGCCATGGCCTTCCCATGATGTTGCCTCCTGGCTCTGGATTCAGAGGATTAGTGCTTCTGAATGTGGAGGTCCCCACAATCACCATGGCTAGTAGCCATTGATAGACATCCTCTATGAATCTATCTAATCCCCTGCTTTGAAGTTACAGAAACAGTATTTTTCCATAGGCTCATCCATGTACTTTACAAAACAGTACAAAATTTATAATATGGTGGACATGCTACTGCTAAGTAAAGGTGGCTACTTTGACAACTCTTCCTTTACTGCACAGCAGTAATATTAAAAACTAAATAACATCTTTTAAATTCAAGTGTAAAAGTCAATAAGGAAGCATAACTGCACTGAAAAACTGGAGCCTGTAAATGATCTCACTGCCTATCTATAGAATTTGAAAGATTACAAAATATACATTCATGCAATCTATCAAAATATGTAAAATTACCTCTCCTTGGCATAATGTCAGATCAGACCACAAACAGACGTATGAATCAGGGCAAAGCCCTGGAAACATTAAATACAGAAAAAAAGTTTCAGCTTCATAGTAGATATGAACAGTACATAGATGGAAAGAGAAAAGACAGGAAAACAAAACAAGATCTAGTTTTTCCTTAGAGGTAGAAAAGAGATACTTACTAGCGTCATGACACCTAGTCTATCTACTTCCCGAGCTGGACTGTGTGGCATTCGCCGAGGTGTAGAGCGGCCACTACCAGGTGGAGAAGAGCCAGAAAGGGAACTGCCAGTAAAAGGAGGAGGAAGAGAACTCATGGATCGAAACCGACCAAGATTGTCTAAACTCCCACTACCAACACGGCTTTCAATTTCTTCTGCTCGTTGTTCAGTGTTTTCCTTTTCTTCTTGTATGAGTCTAAAGAATCAAGAAATGATTCATTCACTTAAGCAAGGAGCTCTGACACAGATGAACACAAGTTAGGAGCCAATGATTACAAGTAGAACAGTTGCATGCAGCTTTCTCATCAATTCTTAGGTTCTGTGCAGGTCTTTTTTTAAAAATAAAGTTTTCCAGTATATATGCAGGTGGGCAGAGAGAACAGACTATCTACTAAGAAAAGCAGTTGAAATACAGAGTTTTGAATGTACTGTCAACAACACTTCTGTTTCTCTTAGGTGGTTAATCTCATTGTTAGACTAAGGAATGTAATTACATTATTCACTTAAGGAGACACTGCAAAATTGTTTTGCATATAAAAAAGCAAAAAGGAGACCCCTGAAACAGCATTTTCAGAGAAGAACCATTCACTTTCATTTTTACAGGACTTGCAAACTGTTATGTGAATCCTAAAACAGACATTAGTGTTCCTGGTTGCTGTAATTGCATTACAAAACCGTTATAACTCCACACACTTGCCCAGGTTAAAAAAGTACTCTTAAAACACCTTCAGTTGTCATTATCTAAGTTACACTAACGTTTTATATAACTGTCAAACAAGCAATTCACTAGTTATATCAACTACTAAAAGTGATGAGATGGGTGAAGTGTTCTTTACACACCCTAATGAAAGTTTTGACAAGTTTTTCACAGTGTTTTACTGTTTATTAGCTCTGCACTGAATGTTTGCTGATTCTACTTTACTGATCTAATACGTCCCCCACAAATTCGGCCCCTCAGATTGTTCACTGGCTGTTGTGGGGTTTGTGGGGTTTTTTGCTCATTTATAGCCAGTACTTCTCAATCTGCAACTCCTTTGGTGCTTTTTCAAAGTAATTATTTTCTGGAACTAGTTATATAGGCAAGCCAGTCAATCAGGGATCACATAGTAAATGCAGCCATTAAAATACATGACAATGTAATTAAGAGTAAACTCCTTTCCTTTTATTTATTAGCTTTGTTGACCAAAGGTCTTAAGCCAGGTGTATAAACAGCTACTACAAAGCACATTACATACAGTTATAAAATTATTTAGACCAAACATTTTATGAATAGAAGCTAGCAATCATATTCACAAAGTTAACATGCATCACTTTATAAAATTCCGTGAATTCTATAAAAACCCATGAGATTATAAAACTTGGTTTTAGAATTTTAAAATTTGTATACATAAAACTACATATAACATTTTAAAGCCGTTTTAAAAATAACACTATTGATAGATATTTTGCCACTGAGAGGGTTGTTTCAGGGTCATTTGCTAACAGTAAGGTGATCACCCAAGATTCCAAGGGAAGGTGATACCGATGTAAAATAGGAGTAATCCAATAGGATCTGGGGCCAATCCATTGGTGGCAAAATAACATAAGATGATCTAAAGTCTCTACTGCACCTGACCCACAATCGAACAATCTGTTTGAATACTGAATTTTTGCAAAATGACCTCTTAGCTCTGCAGTTGGAAAAACATTCAGCCTAGCAAGTGTAAAAACATATCTAAATCTAGGGGTTGTAAGAAAACTCATATATGAGGGAATTTTCTTAGGTGACACAATCCCTAGCGCAAAGTTGCAGCATACTCGCCTAGCCCGAATTAAAGTGCTAAGACTATCAATATTTGTCACCTTCAATCTAATCAAATTTAGTGCTTTGTGATAATTTATATTGTTAAGCACTGTAGAGGCAAGACCAATACTCTCCAGCTTGTTATATATATGTTTTGCCCATGTGCATTTATAATTATCCCCCTTTAAAAAATAAAGAAGACTCCCTTGGGCATTAGGTGTCATATAGAGAATTTTCAATCTCAATTTAAAAGCAGCCTTCCAGGCTCTCGATTCAAAGGAACATTGCACAAATTCTTCTCTAAGTGCCGTCCCTGCGACACATTTAGGAACTCCCGCAATTCTACACAGGAACTGGAGAAGGATCTGATCCGATGATTCAGAAATTCCTTTAATCCAAATAGCAGCCCCATATAAAAATCGGGAAGTAACTTTTGCATTAAAAGCTGCAATGGCCATCAGAACCTCTTGAGTAGTAGAACCTAAGGAGAGCGTTAGAGTTTATTTTGGCAATTTCAGTTGCTGCTTTTACATGGCGTTTCAAATGGTGATCACAGCTAAACACTATACCAAAATATTTGAAATGAGATACTTGTTCTATCTTCCCACCCTTAACCTTCCATATTCTTTGTTTTAAGCAAGGTTTGTTAGAAAAAACCATTACTTTTGATTTTTCATAATTAATCGTCAACCCTTCTTGGATACAATAATCAGTGAAAGCGCTTACTAACTTACGCAGGCCAACTTCCGATCTGGGTAGCAGCACCGCATCTGCATATAGTAGTGTTGGGACTTCATGTCCCACTAGTATGGGTGCATGACAAGCCATTTTTTAATATATGGAACTATATCATTTATGTAGATGTTAAAAGGGGGGGCTAATAGGCATCCTTGCTTAACACCTTTAGAGAGATGAATGGTATTTGTAAGTTGTCCATCTATTCCACAACGAATTTGTGCGGTAGGATTCTCATATAGTTTATAAATCAGCCAAAGATGTCTTTTGTCTAAAGATGTTTTAGACAATTTGGCCCAGAGGTGGGATCTGGGGACTGAATTGAATGCCGCCCTGAGATCCATGAATGATTAAGTGTAAACTAAGCTGAGGACAATGCTTCGTAGATCGATACTGCCTTCACTTATGACAGAACCATTTCTTTCAATTTCACTAAAAAGAAAAATGCATACTAATTAGTTTCCATCTTCATAAAACTTTTGTTTAAAATTGAATAAGGCACAGTACCTGTCTTAAAAATTGTAACAATGGTTTTATTATTTTAGAAAATGGTATACAATTCTTTTTTTAGATAAACAATACATAGGACCTCAAATAAAGTCTATTTTGTAAACTGAAGCCATGACATATTTTTCTAGACAGGTGCGGGTTGAAATCAACACTAGAAAATGCTCCCCCTGCCAGTGTTCCTTTCTGTTTGAGTCTGCTCCTACTTTTAAGAACTGACCTGCCTATTCCATTCCTAAAAAGATAATCTCAACCAGAAACAAGGACTGATGATTGTTCTCCATAAGATGGAAGGCAAATGCCCATGGCTGATAGGTAAGCAAGCAGAGTCAAATATTTATAATACAACTGCTGAGCCAACTGCAGATCTCAGCCAGTTCCCAGACATAGAACAGAGGTAAATGGTCACTCAAGTGTATCAGCGGATGACAGCTGGGACCACATGCCAGTCTTGGGTCTCCCCCCATATAAAGCCACAATAAATGCATGAATTAATACTCTAGAAGATGACTGAAGGTTTTTCCCATGCAGTTCTTCTCTACAAAGAAAAGTCTTCTTTCACAAGCATATCATACATTTAGCTTTCAAAAACACGTTTGTATTAAATTCGGGTTTTATTTTTAAACAGTGTATTTTAAAAGAAAAAAAGCTGAAATTTATAATTATTGTCCATAGTTTTTATGTGGTGAGGGTTTTCAGCATGTTGATATAGGCTTGCTTTTCACGTCCATCTATGCACGTCTTCTAATGAACCTGTGCTTCTCTGGAACACGTGCCTACACATTCAAATTTGCCTGTAGCATACCAATGTTCTGTCTTAAACTGATAGAGAGAGAAGTAAAATGCCCTTGGGGGGGGATGAAATTATGCTACAGATAGCAAAACTGAGTCTCCTACCAGCTCCTCTTCTTTGCTACCTGTCTTTAGGGCCAATGAATTAATACTGGCAAAAAAACAAAGCAGTTAGACCTATGGCTACTTTTTCAACAGTTTGGCCAACTGATGAAGTACAACAATGACATTTATACACAAAACAAAAAATGAGAAAGCTATAATTTTTATATTCTCAGAGGTAGAATTTAAGCTACAATAAAATAATTACTAATTATTTCCAAATAAATATATAATTAAAAAGTGATAAAATATAAGCCATACCTAATTTCTTTGTTAATGGCATCCAGCTGCTCCTGAAGCATCATGGCCAAAGTCTGGGCATCTGCCTGACCACTAGGTGACAGGATATCAACTGAACTGAATATTGTTTCTCTGTCATCTTCACCATCAGAGATGTCAACATCACTTTCAAAGGCTTGTGCAACATTTGCCAACACGCTTGCTTGTTGCGCACGCTCCCAATCTTGTTCATTTAGAGTCTGAACCTGTTTAACATACATGACCGCAATCTGAATTACCAGTTTCTTTCTATTAATAAATAGAAAGAAATATAAAACGAATCTGACATCACTTACATGCTGTAGGTTATCCATTAAGACATCAATGTTTAGAATGCAATAAAACCAAAACATTAAACATTACTACAGCACAGTGATATGAATCTAACGTAGTTGTACAGAATATGCACTAACACATACATTCTACCTTACTGTAGCGTGACAGAACTACCTGTTGCTTCAGTACCTACAGCAAAATTTTCAGCATTTTTATCTGTGCAAGCTAGATAGAGAAAAGACTATTCACAGAGAGAGAGTACAGGGAACTATGTTCACCTGCTTGCCTGTGGGGTGTGGCATCACACAAGTTTTAGCACTGTCAAGCCAACACTGCCATCTGTTTAGTGCTGTACCCACAATCCCAATGCAGCTGTGAAACCAGATGCAGAGCCGTAGGATACCGCTGAATCACATTCAGCAGTCAGTACTTCTAATCTGCCAAACAGCTTACAGTTCAAGTCAATATATGTCTGCTCAAAAATAAGTCACTCATAGGCATGGAAGATTTCCTTAAATATTGTGGAGTTTAAGGACAAGAGTGATTTTTAAAACATTACTCTAATAGTACTTTTTAAATGGTTTCCTACCTTTGAAGGCTCATCTCTCAGAGCAGCCAGACGGCCTTTCTGTGGACGTCTTAACACAGAAGTGCTGTAAGAATCTGTCTGGCTGTCAACAATGGCTGCAGGTGCTAGTGGATATCTAAAATCTGGTACAATGCCCAAATTTGACCGACTGAAAAAAAAGTAGACACCATCTTTAGTGTTACTACAGACATTGTTAAAAACAGGGAATAAATGCATTCATTAACTTAATAATCTAAGACAGAAGTCATTTCATTAAAACTTATACCTATGATGAAGGGAAGAGCCCCTGATCCTCATCTGATCATTTTCAGCCCTCAGTGCTTCAATGCTTAATACTAGCTGATCCTACAAAGAAAAAGAAGTTCCAAATAAATTCATTTTACTATGTTTTCTCCAATATAAGTACATAACTTTTATGTGAACACAAATTTAGCACTAAAGCAGTTTCAAACTCGTGTTTTATCACGACTTCAATGAAATAATATTCCTGGAAAAACTGTTCAGTCTTCATTCGTTTACCGTCAGAATGACTCTGAGTAAATATGGTACACTTCTGATCTGTGAGCATAATTTTGAGGCAATGCTAGTGAAGCAGAAAGATACTCTTAGAGGATATGAGAGAACTGGGTTCTGTTCCCATTGCTGCAAGGGTCCAAAATTCTGGGAACAGCTCAGAACAGAACAAGCATCAATTGGGTATGTATCATTGTTATTTATTTTAAATTTTAAACACACGTGTATTACTCTCATGCACTGAGTTGCTGCAGCCAGGTTATCATGAGATTCAACAGTAAAATCTAGTCTTGAAGTCTACGGAAGGTGAAACCATCTTTTCTAGTTCTAACACAAATAGCACAATGAAAATAACTTCCATGAGCCTTAGTTATTGTTTGGATCCTGACAAATGTATTAATACAAAGGAAATGGAGTTTTCTTCTTGCACACAAGTAAGAGAGAACTGCTGTAAAATGGTGCATCAGTGACAATTAACACCAAATAGATAATCTAAACTTCCTCTCTGTGTTAGGGATGGGCATGAACTGGCTGACAAACTTCAGTTCATCATGAATTTTGTTGGTTCGGGGTTTGCGAGCCAAAGTTCGCGAACCAAATAATTGGGATAGATTACCACAAATTTCAGTGCAATTCATGGTGGCTCGTGATGGCTTGTGATGAGTAGAAAGCTTTCTACTCTTCGTAAGAAACAGCTGAGTGGCTGGAGAGCTCCCTGCCACTCAGCTGTTTAGTTTAAATGGCTCAGAACCATTTAAACCCTGCTTTCAGCTCCCCATGGCTTTTCACAGGAGCAGAAAGTAGGTTTTAAATGGCTCAGAGCCATTTAAAACACCACTGCTTTCTGCTCCCTGTGACCTTCCACCAGGAGCAGAAAATAGGTTTAAATGGTTCTGCTTTTAGCTCTTCGTGGCTTTTCACGTGGAGTAAAAAGGGCAATTTTTTTCTTTCTACTCCCTGTGAAAAACTGCTGGGAGCAAAATCCAGGATTTAAATAGAAGGGGTGAAGTGCCTTCCCAGGGCACTTCACCCCCACCTTTCTGCTGGTCACGGGACAAGATGGGGCTCACTGCAGCCAGCATAAGGGTGGAAGGGACACTCCTCCTTTCTGCTGGCCACTGTTTTTCAGGCTGTCTTCTGCAGTCCTTTTCAGGTTTAAAGGAAATACAGGTTGCTTACCTGTAATTGGAGATCTTTGAGTGGTCATCTGTGCATTCACACCTCTGGGATAAAGTGCGCCTGCGCCGATCCCGATCGGTAATCTTCAAAGCCTAATGGATTTTCGTGCTAACTCCCCGGTCACGTGCACGTCCCACTGCTCATGACCCGGGGAGAGGCACGAGGATCCCGCCAGTTCCTTCTGACCGCTGCCAACAGCCCCCAAGAGAAAAGAGGGAAGACCGAAAGCAGAGGGGAAGGAGGGCGGGTGGTGTGAATGCACAGATGACCACTCGAAGATCTCCAATTACAGGTAAGCAACCTGTATATCTTCTTTGTGGTCTCTGTGCATCACACCTCTGGGAGAATAGCGAGCAATAAACACACCACGTACCTGGAGGCAGATACTGAAGGTCTCACACCTGAGCTGCTTGTAGAACTGCACAGCCCACCACAGAGCGTTGATGGACACGGACGTCTAGAGCGTAATGCTTCACAAACGTGTGAGGAGACGTCCAAGTAGTAGCATTGCAGATGTCTCCCAGAGGGATGCCTTTGAGGAATGCCATAGAGGCAGCCACGGCACGAGTGGAATGAGCCCACAGGGACGCCGGTAATGGTCTCTTGGCCAGGAGGTAGGCAAGTTTTATCGTCTCCACGATCCATTTTGAGAGTCTTTGAGACGACAGCTTCTGTCCCTGCCTGGGCAAGGCATAAGCGACGAAGAGAGCTGGAGACTTGCGGAACGACTTTGTCCGCTGTAAATAAAAAGAGAGAGCTCTCTTGACGTCGAGTGAGTGTAAACTGTGTTGCACTGAATCCTGAGGGTCAGAAAAGAACATCGGTAAGGTAATGTTCGCCTTGATATGGAAATCAGAGACTACCTTGGGTAAAAAGGCAACATTAGGAGCCAGGGTAACGGCGTCATGATGAAACGTGAGGTATGGAGGATCGCAGCGAAGAGCTGACAACTCACTCACGCGCCGAACCGAAGTGATGGCTACCAAGAAAGCAACCTTCCATGAAAGGAGCTGAAGGCTACAGAAAGCCATAGGTTCGAAAGGCTTGCCCATTAACTTGGCAAGGACCAACGGCAAGTCCCAAGCTGGAACGGGGGCCCAAACCGGTGGGTAAAGACGACGCATCCCTTTCAGGAATTGCTTCGTGGTAGGCTGGGAAAACACTGAATAGCCACCAACTGTAGGATGGTTGACCGAAATGGCTGACAGGTAGACATGAAGAGATGAGTGGCACAGCCCTCTATCCTTGCAGGACAAAAGAAAACCGAAAATATCATTAAGGGTGGAAGGGATGGAAGGTCGCCCCACAGAGGCCAGAAAAGACAGGAATTTAGTCCACTTCGCTGCATATGAGTGGCGTGTGGAAAGTTTACGGGAGTTCAGGAGAACGTGAGCGATGCGAGTGTCTACTCCAGAGATTGAATCAACCAAGCCATCAGTTTCAATCTGGGCACGTCGTGGTGAAGCACCTGGCCCCCGTACATCCAAAGCAGATCTGGGTTTGCTGGGAGATGGAGGTACGACCCGAGGGAGAGACGGAGGAGAGTGGGGAACCAAGGTTGCCGCGGCCACCATGGTGTGATTAGGATCGCCGACGGGCATTCCGACAACAGCTTCTGCACCACTCGTGGGATCAGAGGAATCGGGGGAAACAGATACAGGTGTCGCCCCGTCCACGGGAGGAGACCGTCCCCGAGGGAGGCTGGGTCCGTGCCGGCTCTGGAGCAAAAGAGGGGACACTTCTTGTTTTCCCGAGAGGTAAACACATCCACAGAGGGGTGCCCCCAGAGGTCGAAGACCGGGGTCAGATAGAGGGGGTTGCGTTCCCATTCAGGTAGGGACGCTCCTCCCCTGCTCAGGAAGTCGGCTTGTACATTGAGCAGGCCGGGAAGATGAGTTGCCACGAAATGGATGTCGAGGGACTGGCATTCGTCCCAAAGTTTGACAGCTAGATGGCAGAGTCCGCGGGAGACCGTCCCACCTTGTTGGTTGATGTAGTACATGGTGGTCGTATTGTCCGTGAGGACAGCCACCGTCCTTCCTGACAAAAGGTGACAAAAAGACCTGATTGCATACAGGACTGCTAACAGTTCCAGAAAATTGATGTGGTTGTGGGCCACTGAGGGGTCCCACTTGCCGCCCACGCAGAAACCATCCAGGTGAGCTCCCCAACCCCATAGGGAGGCATCTGTGGTAATGGTCACTGAAGGGGGTGGGAGTCGAAAGGGTGCACCCGACTGGAGGTTCCGGGGCACAAGCCACCAGGTGAGAGCTTTCAGGACCGAGTCCGAAAGGCAGAAGCGCTTGGAGAGGGGGTGTATGCTGGGGCAGAAGCGGCGAAGAAACCACAGCTGTAATGGTCTCATCCGTAGCTTGGCAAAGGGAATCACCATTGTAGTTGCAGCCATAAGGCCCAGGAGACGGAGTAACTGTCTGGCCATGGCCTCCTTGTTTTCCCGAAGGGATCGGAGAAGGGAGACAATGTCCATCGCCCTGTTGGGGGACAGAAAAGCCCTGCACTGCAGGGAATCCAGGATGGCTCCGATAAACTGCACCCGTCTGGAAGGAGTGAGCATGGACTTTGTCCGATTTATCGTCAGTCCTAGAGTGTCTAGGGTGCGAAGAGTCAGGGCGATGTGGTCCTGTAGGGTCACCGCGGAGGGCGCAACGAGGAGCCAATCGTCCAGTTACGGGTAGAGATGGACACCCTGAAGGCGGAGGTGAGCTGCCACTACTGCCATGAGCTTCGTGAAGACACGAGGTGCCGTGGAGAGCCCAAAGGGGAGGGCCTTGTATTGGAAGTGACGCGGACCGACCACAAAGCGAAGGAACGGTCTGTGTGAAGGATGAATAGTCACATGGAAATACGCATCCTTTAAGTCTAGCATCACCATCCAAGAGTTGGCCTCCAGCAACGGTAAGATGGTCTGGAGCAGGGGTGGCCAACCGTGCTTAACGTAAGAGCCACATAGAATAAACGTCAGATGTCTGAGAGCCGCAAGACAGGAACAAATATCACACACATGATTTTATTTTTTAAAATATGCAAATTTGCTTTTTATTAACATTAAATGGGACTGCCAAAAATAAAAACAAACGAGGAAAATTGGTTATTGATAATGATATTACTTGTTTGCTAATGATATATTGGTTATTGATAATGATATTACTTGTTTGCTAATGATATTGAGAGAGAGAGAGAAAGAGAGAGAGATGGAAAGAAAGAATTAAAGAAGTGGAAAGAAAGAGAGAGAGAGAAACTAGGAAAGCAAATAGATGGGAGGGAGGAGGGAAGGAAGGAAGGAAGGAAGGAAGGGAGGGAGGGAGGGAGGGAGGGAGAAAGAGAGAAAAAGCATGCCTCCCCTTTGCTTCCCCAGCCGCCCTGCCAGGAGCCGCACAATATGTGTGAAAGAGCCGCATGTGGCTCCCGAGCCACAGGTTGGCTACCCCTGGTCTGAAGGGTGGTCATGTGGAACTTCTTGT
Organism: Lepidodactylus listeri; assembly: GCA_029233225.1. Classification (NCBI taxonomy): domain Eukaryota; kingdom Metazoa; phylum Chordata; class Lepidosauria; order Squamata; family Gekkonidae; genus Lepidodactylus; species Lepidodactylus listeri. The sequence continues at coordinate 3,856,720 of JARCFY010000011.1, forward strand.
AGGTTATAAAAGCATTGCGGTTCCGAAGGTCCAGTATGGGACGGAGCCAGCCATCCTTCTTTGGTACCGTGAAGTAGCGGGAGTAAAAACCCTGCTGAAGGTGATCGACGGGTACCAGCTCTATGGCATCTTTGGACAGGAGGGCTTCGACTTCTGACAACAGGGTGTCGGAGACAGGGGTGAAGACAAAATAAGATTCCAGAGGAATCTGGAAAAATTCTATTCGGTAACCCTCGGCGATGACGGAGAGGGCCCATTTGTTGGAGGTGATGCGTTGCCATGCGGGTAGGAAGGGTGACAGGCGGGTGGGAGGACCGGAGCGGAGACAGGAGTCAAAGACTCTGCTTGTTCGGTTTGGGGGGTTTCGACTTGGAGGCAGAAGCAGTTGGGAAGCGGGGTTTATGTCCATACGGCTTCTGTTGGTAGGGAGAGGAGGAAGACCTCTGCCATTGGGGTTCAGTGGGAGATCTCTGTGGTTGTTTCTTGGACCAAGATCTCTGCCATGACCTCTGCTTCTGTGGTTTGGGCTGTGAAACGCCCAGGTTGTGAGACGTTTTCATGCTCTTATCGAGCTCATGGAGGACGGCATCTGTCGTGGAACTAAAGAGACCTTCACCCTCAAAGGGAAGGTCCTCCACCAGAGATTTTGCATCCTGGGGAAGGGAGGTCAACCTCAGCCAGGCGTGGCGCCTGAGGGACACTGCTGATGTGAGTGTCTTGGCCGTTACATCTGCAGAGTGTTTGGAGGCTGTGAGCTGATGCTTTGCTAAGGTCATGCCCTCTTTCTGGATCTTCCTGGTGAGACGCTGTTTGTCCTCAGGAAGATGGGCAAGGAGTGCGGTCATTTGCTCCCAGAGGGAGTATTGATACCTGCTCATACAGGCCGTATAATTTGCTGCTTTTATGCCCAATGCACCAGCAGAATAAAACCGCCTGCCAAAAGAGTCTAGCTTCCGGCCCTCCTTATCTAAAGGGGAAGAATGTCCACTGCAGCCCTTGGCTGAAGGGGTGACAATCACAGAGTTCAGCTTAGGATGGACGAACAGGAACTCGGCTCCCTGTTCCTGGATCTTGTACATATGGTCCAACCTTTTACTAGAGATAGGGGTGGAGGAGGGATGCGTCCAGGATTCCTTGGCAGTATTCAGGAGGACTGAGATGAGAGGCAGGGCCACTGCAGGGGAGGTATCCATCTGGACGATGTCAAAGATGGAGTCTGTGGCAGTCGGGGTTGGCTGGACCGTAGCCAAGGCTAATGTATGTGCCATTCGCTTGATCAGCTCTCCGTAGGACTTCACGTCCTCAGAAGGAGAGATCGGAAGATACTCAGTGACATGAGGAGTAGGAGACGGACGGGGGGCAATTCATCGCCCGAGGCAGAAGAGGCTGAGGACTCAGGTATCGATCTGTCGGAGTGGTCCGATGGCAACAGTGGGGTCAAGCTCGACGGGTCCTGTGACGGGTGAAGAGGGGGACGATCGGCATCAGATGGAGGATGTGTCGGTCTCGGGACTGGAGGATCTCGGCATCGAGAGACTCTGGATGACGTCGATTGACGGTCCCATTCGGGAGGGTACCATTGTGGTGGCGGAGGGTAGGAGCCATAAAAGTATCTCCACTGTCGAGTGTCCCACGGCGCCGGAGAGTACGGAGGACGCCAGTCGCGATCGACTCTTGGTGCCGGGAGTTGGTCAGTCCCAGGCTCAGGACTGTCTCGAGGGACCTGGGTCAGATCTATGTCAAGGTCGGAATCTGTCAGCTGGATGGGTCGCGGCATCGGGGAGTTTGAGCTGCCCCTGGATCGCTCGCGACTGGGAGGGTCAAGCTGTACGGGCCCGAGCTGGGCTAAGTCAGGCGCAGGATGCGTCGATGGAGCACTAGGAGTCTTCCTGTGCTTTAGCTTGGCCTTGTCCTCTTTGCCCTCTCTGCGTTTCTTTGCAGGAGTGTCTGGCAAAAGGAGTGGTCGCTTCGGTGCCGATTTCTCAGTGCCGATGGTGCTCCGTGCCGGGGACGATGCCAGGGCCATCGGCGCCGATGGAGAGGCTCCCGAGACGTCAGCCAAAGACATGTCTGGAGATAAAGCAGATTCCAGTAAAGCCACCCGAAGTCTGGCCGCTCGGTTCTTGCGGGTCTGCTTCGAAAAGACGGCACAGCTGGAGCAAGAGTCAACCCGGTGAGACTCACCCAAGCACAACAAGCAAAGCGAGTGTCTGTCCGGGGGTGCTATTTTACTGCCGTATTTCAGACAGCGTTTGAAGAACTCCCACCACTGGGCCATAGGCCTAGCGGGAGAAAACAAAGGGGAAGTCCAGAAAACAAGTCCAAGTCACAGTCCGAGTCAAAAAACAGGAGAAATCAGTCCGAAACGCTTTCCGAGAGGAAAAAGAAAGTAAACTACCGACCGAAGCGGAGAGGGGATCCTCACGACGCGGCGGTCAGAAGAGAACTGGTGGGATCCTCGTGCCTCTCCCCGGGTCATGCGCAGTGGGGCGTGCACGTGACCGGGGAGTTGGCGCGAAAATCCGTTAGGCTTTGAAGATTACTGATCGGGATTGGCGTAGGCGCACTATACCCCAGAGGTGTGATGCACAGAGACCACGAAGATCTGCAGAAGACAGCCCAAAACAGCTGCACTGTTTTTCAGGTTTTCTGCAAACCCCGCTGAAAGGGACTGCGGTCCCTTTCAACAGGGTTTGGAGGGCCACAAACCGCATGAACTGGTTTGGTCCATAAACAAGCCTTCCGGTTCAGGGTACAGTTCATGGTTCAGCCATGAACCACAAACCAAACTGCATTTTCCCGGTTCATGCCCATCTCTACTAAGTGCTAGTTTTGTACCTCTGCAAAAGTATACTACATTCAGGGCTATTTTTGGGCAGGAATGCTCAGGAACGGAGTTCCGGCTGGCTTCTGAGTTGGCCACACCTACAGCCTCCTCCCCCCCCCAAGTTCCCTAGGCACCTCACAAGCCGCAGTGCACCTGGGGAAGCCTGGGGAAGCCAATCCAGAAACTGCCTTTCTTCCATCGGGTTCCCCATGTGCCCCACAAGCCTGGGAGGGAGCTGCGCTGTCAGGGGGTGTGGCCTAATATGCTAATGAGTTCCTGCTGGGCTTTTTCTACAAAAAACCCCCCTGACTCATTTATATGTTGTGGTCATGCCCAAGGGTTCAAATTACTGGCAAACAGTACAAATGACCATTTTCAAGAGGGGTTGGTCCATTATTTGAAACCTGAAACTTATCTCTTAAATTGTGTCAATATCATAGCTACTAATCCCAGAGATGTCTTACTATTTGCGTTGACTCTGCAACAATGGTATTTGCCCGTTATTTGAAACAGATGTTGACCAGCAAATTAGAATGGTTCTTAAAGGCACTAGAATTATCAATAGTCAAACTAACAGCAATTCAAAATTCTAGTAGTGTTTTAAGATGACAATAATCAGTAACAATTAGCTGCATTTTTAACAAATCCTGAAGCTGTTAGAAATGAATGGATAAGAAAGGAAGTCCATGGGAGCGATCATATGCACCCATTTGCGATGCAAGAAGGACGATTCCCTGCCGGCTCAAAGTGGCGCGATCACACAAGCACATCTGGGAAGCGTCCTGCAGCCGGTGTCAAACTGTTGCAAGCTGCTTTGAGCTGGCAGGGAATCGGTGTATTTAGCTACCAGTGAAAAGGCAGCCTCAAATGGTTTGCAATGGCCCAGAACTGGCCTTTCCCGGTGTGATTGCACCAGCGCAAACAACTGGCGTCGAGGAGTGGGCTTTTTGGTGTCCCCCTGTCCTGGTATGCGCATCATTGGACGACCCCGAGGGTGGAGAGACAAGTCATCGATCCCTTGTAGAAGCGAATAAGTGCATTGAAAACGGCCGGAGAAAAAACCCCAACTCGCCCGTGGCTGCGTGTGATCACGCAGCGGCGGTTCGCCCTCAGTGATCCCGCAAAAGCGGCGCAAATTTGTGTCGATTCCTGTCCGGCTTATCTCACTCGTGTGGACGGGGCCCATTAGTGGCTATTAGCCACAAAGAATAGATAGGAACTCTCAGTCTGGGGCAAGTGATGCTCTGTATTCTTGGTGTTTTGGGGGGGCAACAGTGGGAGGGCTTCTAGTGTCCTTCCCTCACTGCTGGACCTTCTGAGGGCACCTGGTGTTTTTGGCCACTGTGTGACAGAGTGTTGGACTGGATGGGCCACTGGCCTGATCCAACACTGGGTTCTCTTATGCCCTTATGAATAATAATAGCTGTACATTCTTCTCCATTTTTAATTCGTGAACTAGACGTGTTATGTGCTCTGGGTACTGGATACTGGTTACATATTATTTCATTTTAATATGTATGTATTCTTAGCGTATTTTTTCATGTATGTATTCTTAATGTCAATAGTAATTCAAATGTCAAAACTTTATCAACATATATATTTTTAATTGCATAACAGCTATAGCTTTACTTTATAGCTGTTTTATTTTTAGCCAATACCTTCTCATTTTGGAGCTCCTCAACTTGTTTCTTAACATTTTCAACTTCACGAAGAAGAGCATTCTGGGGAAAAAAGATTAATTCACAATGTGATTAATAGTTAGGAAGTCCAATTCTTGACATTTAAGTTGAGAAATTTTACTATCTATATATCTAATAGCCAAGTGGCCCCCCGTTGTCAGTGAACTGCCATAAATCTGGTTCAATCATGTTCAATATCTGTATTACTGCTACTGAGTATATTTACATGACTCCTGCAAAGGTTATTGGTTTTCATTTGTCTTTTCCTCCTAATTGGTGAACTCCGCCTGGGAGTTCTCAACAAGCCTATGACTCCCACCTCTGGAATGTGAGCTCTGCTTTGCTCATTAGATTTGCTCACTTGCTTTGCTCACTTGCTTGCTCAGCGCATGTTCTCTCTCCTTATCTCATTGCCTCCTGCTCTGGCCTTGAACTGAACCGCCAGCAACTATGTGTGAGCCAAACATCCACCGGTGTTTTGTATTTTCTTTTATTTGTGCTTGGGAACTGAACTTTAGAGATGTTCAACATCATTATTTTCTGAGAAATCTGTTTCCCGCATTTTCCATGGGAACAATATTTGAGCGCCTAAAATACTGCATAGTGATTGGTAGAATGCCTGAAGTGATATTTCATATCCAGTATATCAATACCTGTCATGTCTAACCCCAGCATTACTAACAGTGGAAGTGTTTGACTCCAATGATCTTTTCTGCAAATAAAGGACTTATTACTTCATGAGACCTGTTGTGGACTATATCTCTTGGGACATTCTCACACCCGTGCAGCTATCTAAATCCGTGCGGAGGGGCACTTGGGGGGCAGGGAGATTTTTCTGCACACATGGGGAAAAATCCTAAAAGTTAAAAAAACACTTTGGGGGGATATTTAAATCCCCCCAAAAGTAAAAACATTCCGTCCATGCTGTTGGGGGGGGGGGGGGGGAGGCTCGGTGGGCCTGGCGGCTGTGAGCCGCTCAGGCCGTGCTGGTGCGGGGGAGGGGAGGAGGATCAACAGGCCTTGCTGCTGCTGCTGGGGAAGGAGTGGGTGGGAGGAGGATCGGTGGGCCACGCTGCCGCCGCCGCTGTCCCTACCGAGGGGGGGTGGGAGGAGGATTGGGGGGCCTTGCCACTGCTGTCCCAGCCGAGGGGGACGGGAGAAGGATTGGCGGGCCTCCTCACTGCTGTTGCTGCTGTCCCGGCCAAGGGGAGTGGGAGGAGGATCAGCGGGCCTCCTTGCTGCCACTGCTGTCCCTGCCGAGGGGGGTGGGAGGAGGATCCGCAGGCCTCGCCACCACTGTCACTGGGGAGGGGGTGGGAGGAGGATTGGAATACTCCCTCCCCTCGTGAGTACTGTGGGTACCCCTTCTTGTAGAGTTATATATACTAACTACTAATGTTTTACTTTACTTTCTCTCTGGCTCCTTTTGTTTGGCAAGATTCCAGAATATTTAATAGATGGTACTAAGAGGAACACAGCTGAAAGATGCAACTTAATTATAAAATTATTGGCAGCATATACAAACACGGCTTGGGCTCTGTCCTTCAGAATATTTAATAGATACATTTCTCTGTCTGGTTTTGATCTGCTTTAGCACTAATGTCCTGCTATTTATATCATCCTCTGACCGGTTATTGGTCTCACTATAAAAAGTTGGATTAATGTCTACTTAAAATCATATTGTTAAAAGGAAACTATTGCATTCCAACCAATTATTGTTAACATTTGCATTACTTTATCTTCCAGAGCAGCCATTCTTTCTTTAAGATGAAGCTGAAGTCTCTCATTAGATTCAGACAGAAGTTTGTCAACAGTATCAGATAAACGTTTATTATGTTCCTCATTCATTTTCTCTCTTTGTCGAGCCTAGACAGACATAGTAAGAAAAAAAGGTTCATAAAGTCTACCTTCTTACTGTTTTTACACACACAGAACTGTCAGTGATTTTCTATGAGTTTGTCTGCTCCTTGGTTATGGAAATAGTGAAGACAACAAAATAACTATACTGCACATATTTCCATGGTTTTCTACTGTAATGTACGATCTTTTCCAAATTCTACAAGCCTAACATTACTCAATGAGAGTTGTGACTGGGCCTGCCCAAGATAAAAAAATGCAATGGGTCTAATGCGGGTATTCTGAAGTCTCTCAAACAGTTTGGTTGATAATGATGCAAGAGGCTCCTTCAATAATAATGCAATAAAATAAGCCATTTTAGTTAAGGTGGCTGATTTTGTTCTAAGAGGGAGGGAAAATACAAGCACAGAATTTATTTGCTCTGTGGTGGTTTCCCTTTGTCACATTCTGGAACAGGAACTTTCCACTGAAATGTATGAGGAAAAAAGTCCTGGACTGGGTTTGAGAAATGGTTATGGATAGATCTGGAGATGTTACTGTATGTTGGGAGTAATTATACTCAGTGATGTATTTTTCTACTTTTTCTAATTTAAAAGAGGGAGGGAAAGAGGGGGGAACATCATCTTGGTCAATGGCTACACCTTCCTGAGCAGTTGCTGTTCCAGGTACTGATACAATGCTTGGGCAAGAGCCCTCAGGGCTTGGCCTATGGCTTATTGCCAGTGCTTTTGGAAGAGCTAGCTACAAAATTCTGGACTGCGCCTGAAATGCAGTTTAATGTTCAGTCTATCAGTTAATTTACATCTAACAAAGGGAGCTTTGACTCTCAAAAGCCTATACCCCCAAAATCTTGTTGGTCTCGAAGGTGCTACTGGCATCAAAACTAGCTGTTATACTGTTTTTCCTTCTTGTGAGCCACTTTGGGCCCCCAAAAGGAAAAGTGGAATATAAATATTGAAATAAATAGAAATATTGAAATAAACAAATAATAATTAGGTAAAGCTTACTTAACTACTTTGCTTAACTGTACATGGACTACAAAGCTATACTTCTCACTGCCAGCATACATTTTATCATCATTAGAGAGATGAAGGGAGGCACTGTGGCTCAGTGGAAGAGCCTCTGCTTTGCATGCAGAAGTTTCTGGATTCAATCCCCAGCATCTTCAGGTATAGGACCAGGCAGCAGGTGATATGAAAGACCTCACCCTGAGACTTTGGAGAGCTGCTGCCTGTCTAAGTAGACGATACTGACTTTGATGAATTGATGGTCTGATTCATGTATGTGTGAAAAGAAAAAGAGATACTGGTTGTCATTGCCAAGACATACCCTTAGCAATTCCTGGTTCTTCTCCTCCAGCTGTGTTTCCATCTGCCTCAATCGTTCTTCAATGTTACCATGCCTTTCTTCAGCCTGTCATTTTAAAAATCATACTGTAGTGATTTTAAAAAATCAGACTGTAGTGAGAATCTCAAAGTACTGGGAAAAATTATTAGCAAGCAAGCATATCATGCTTTAAGCAGTTTTACTCACACACCGCAAGATGTTTAACTGCTAGTTCCCAGCCAAACAAGGGATGGATTCATGTATCAAATGAGCAACTAACTCTTGTATCCTGGAACATCTTGCTTTGGTGACTGATGGTAAATGAAAGTCTCAGCATAAAATAATTCACTTTTCTCACAACTAAAGAAAATGCATTCACATTGTTTCTTCTCTATATTGCCCCATCCCATTGCCTCTAATTTTAGAACTAAAAGGGGGAGGGGAGCAAGAAGCAGCAAGCAGAAATAAGGACATCTGTCCTTTGTGCAAATTCTACCTTCCTAAGCTTGGAAGTAGGTTCCAATGCTTTAGCATCTTTAGCTGCAGAGATCCCAGAAGACAAATGGTCAGGCTAAAAAGCCAGTAAGGAACAGGAAAGGTAACAGGAAAAACAAGAAAGGCACCATGAACCCATTGGTAACTACTCAACATTACATGGCTTCAGAATACAGATCTACCGTATTTTCCGGCGTATAAGACGACTAGGCGTATAAGACGACCCCCAACTTTTCCAGTTAAAATATAGAGTTTGGGATATACTTGCCGTATAAGACTACCCCTCTTCCAATGCACACCAAATAAAAATTTTAAAAAAACATCAGATTTGATTTCAATATTGTAATTTTAATTCAAATGCTTATGACATGCAGGTACTTAGCAGGAAAACTGTCATCAAACATGTAAACATAAAACAGTGCAAGTGGATTAAACTTTTCCTAATTCACTCCCAGAGCGCCGGGAGAGAAAAAAGGGCAGGAGCGCGCACACACACACACACACACACACACATCTTCATGGCTGGGAAGGGGAATCCTGCTGGATGGCCCTTCTCTCCTTGCTGCCAGAGAGCCGGGAGAGAAAAAAGGGCAGGAGCACACACACACACACACACCCGCCCCAGCCTTCACGGCGGGGAAGGGGAATCATGCTGGATGGCCCTTCTCTCCCTGCTGCCAGAGCGCCAAGAGAGAAAAAAGGGCAGGAGCGCACACACACACACACACACACACACCTGCCCCAGCCTTCACGGCTGGGAAGGGGAAACATCCTGGACAGCCCTTCTCTCCCTGCTGCCAGAGCGCCGGGAGAGAAAAAAGGGCAGGAGCACACGCACACACACAACACACACACCCCACCTTCACGGCTGGGAAGGGGAAACATCCTGGATGGCCCTTCTCTCCCTGCTGCCAGAGCGCCAGGAGAGAAAACAGGGCAGGAGCACGCGCACACACACAACACATACACCCCGCCTTCATGCTGGATGGCTCTTCGCTCCCTGCTGCCGGAGCGCCGGGAGAGAAAAAAGGGCAGGAGCGCGCACACACACACACACACACACCCCTTCACGGCTGGGAAGGGGAATCCTGCTGGACGGCCCTTCTCTCCTTGCTGCCAGAGCGCTGGGAGAGAAAAAAGGGCAGGAGCGCCCTTTTTCACACACACACCCCGCCCCAGCCTTCACGGCTGGGAGGGAAAAAAACAAAAGACCTCTAGAGGCCTCATTCTAGGCCCTCCCCCAGCGTGGAGCCCTTGCCTGCTTGCTCCTGCTCCAGTCGCTGACTCGGCTGCTGGGAGAAGGGGGCGTGGTTCTTCACTTCCGCTGCGCTCCTCTGCCTGGCGTATAAGACGACCCCCAACTTTTGGGAAGATTTCCCTGGGTTAAAAAGTCGTCTTATATGCCAGAAAATACGGTACTTCCAACAGAAATCAGAGGGAGACTTTGTAACAGAACTTACAAAACAGCTGCCCAAGCAATCTCCAAACATTAAAAAGCCAAAAAATATTTTAATGAATTGTTCACATATCAAAGAACTAGGAAATAGGATAACATGAAGTACAGTTATCTGGGATTTTGAGTGACCCAACAGAAGAAAAAAAATGAGCAGGAGATAAGAAACAAATTACTTTGTAAGAGAGCAAGTTGTTTCAGTTGAAGAGAAAAATATTTTTTACTGTATTACACACTGTATTCCTACCTTAGTAAGCGCTGCAACTCTCTGAGCCAGTTCAGCCTCTACCTCTGGCAGAGTTTCAGCTTTTCTCAAAGTCTGTTGTAATTTTTGCTCAGCTAGTTCCAGTCGTTCTTGCAACTGTCTATTCTTATCCTCACTCTAAAGCAAGAACACAGAAAGTTTGTTTGCATATATTCACTGCTGCAGGCAAAATACCCATCTATTTGAGATGCTCCTTTGAACTGTTTTCTTCTCGGGTGGGAGTAATACATGCAAATATGCAAATATTGGGGAGCACAAATTATGTGAGGTATAATGTTGGAGTTTCAGAGATGATAGAAGCTAACTCATACATTGCACTGCTCACTCAAATAATACTATTTCTATGGGCACAGGTATTAAAAAATTCAGAGAACGATTATTCCAGCATGAAAAGGTATTATGAACACAAGAGTGGAGCATGTAGGTTAGATGAGGATTTTATAATTAAACTAAGCTCTTTAACATACTGTTCTAGATCATAATGCTGATAACGGTTGTCCTCATCATCATAAGCAGCTTTGTTCTTCAGACCGTGCCCAGATACGTACAAAGCCTCTCAGTAAATTAGTTATACCAGCAGCAAACTTAGGGTAGCCTGGCAACCAGTGGGAGACTAGGTGGTGTAGGGACATGGGAGGGGATTTTCCCCAGAAGTGACTTCATACCTCTAGGAATCACAGGAAACTTTATGGTAAAACTATATTTTCCAGTGATTCCAAGGGAGCACTGATTTAACTTCTGGGGACTGGGAAGTAATATCAGTCCTCTGTAGGAATCTCCAAAAACCTCTACGATTTTACCATAAAGCTTCTGGTGATTCCTAGAGAGGTATGACATCATTTCCTGGTTCCAAGAAAAAGTGACATTATATCATTGCTGACAGTGATTTTTTAAAAAAATTATTTCAACCATTGGCTAGAAGAGCACTAATGGATGAGGAGCAATTGGGGCAGAAGATCTTGCTGGGGCTACCCTCAGCAAACTAAGAATTCGCCATATCCTGCAAGCAACTGAAACAAAGGCACTTTATTGCCTCATTTAAGCCTATGCTCTCTTGCTGTACCTTGTTAGATTAGACACCCTCTTTTCCATTTAGGACATCATCAGTCAGAGCTAGAAAGACCTGCTAATTCCTTAATATATATGGTTCAGTCATATTAATTCAATTGCATCTGAATTTCACAGCCTTAAGTAATAGTTAAAAATTATTCTCAAAACACAAGAGTAAATGCTGAAACAGAGGTTATATCCTGCCACTCTATATAGTGAAGTATGGATCCTTCCTCCAGCACTAGCAACCTTCCACCAGTGAAAGCCTCCACACTTAGCTGAGCAGAATTTTAGGACATAACACATTATCATGGCTCTGAAAGAGTGACTGCCACGTTACTTGCACTACTGCAAAGGGCTCTCCATCCTCTGTCCTGTATCGAATTATACTCAGCGTATGATAGGACAGTATCGTAACTTGAAAACAACTTTATACTATTCATTTAAACAATAATAACTACCTGTCGGTGCAAAGAATCTTTATTAGCAATTTCATTTTCAAGTTTATCGTTGAGGTCATGCACAGATGTAGCTTCACGTTGTGCAGCGAGGTAGCGTTTTTCAAGGGTTGTGATACGCTCTTCCATATCTTCCTTTTGAGCCATGGCCTAAAATTAAAATAACTTGTTGAGAGATTAAGAAATACATGGTTCCTATTATTCTGGTTTTTGGTTGTTATTTATTTATTTCTCACATTTCTACCCCACCCTCTCAGCCAAGGCCTGCTCAGGGTGGCTTACACAAACTGGATAACATACATTAAAACATAAATTACATTAAAATAGTTCTAAAACCATAAAGTGCTAGTAATCAATTATTGTTCCTCATTGTCCATAGGATAATAGCAGCCATTGTTCAAAGTTCTCAGCGTACAGTCAGCTCACAGTGTTCATTTGTCACAGTGACCACGCAGCAGGTGATGTTCTACAGATTGTAGTTGGCGATTTCCAGCATCCAGGGCCCTCGCATCTTCCACCACATGGTTTTCTTCATTGGTGATGGTGGTGGCTTCCAAAAGCCTGGTGGAAGAGCTCTGTCTTGCAGGCCCTGCGGAACTGCAAAAGGTCCTGCAGGGCCCTGATCTGATAAAATTTGCTCTCCATAAATATATGTGTAGCAGGCAATCTTGTAAGTTGGGTGTAGAAAAAACCTAGAAAATGCTTACATAATCCATTTGCAATAACTGCAATTTGTTTAATTCAAATATGTAATGAACTCAGCCTTACTCAGCCCTCACAGTGACCTTTTTGTATTTGTTCAATGGAGGAATTTTCCCTGAAGTGGGAGGGATTAATCCTTCTATTCCTGTCTAGAGTTTCATTGAAGTTTGGGACTTAGGACTGGCCATTGCCAACTTTGGAGAGAAAATGGTAACAAATCCTAAGTAAAGGGGCAGGGATCTGTGAGGAATTTTAAAAACCTCCCTCTCCCAAGCTTTGTATACTTTTCCCTGGGCTCAATTAGCAGGCAGCTACTGCTGGTGAGAAATGGACCCTAATGCTGGGGAAGCACTGACTATACTAACCTGTTCTATGGAAGAACTAAGGGCATCTAAGTTGAGTCAAGGAAGGTCACTTCAGATGAATTAGAAAACTTTTTATTGTTTTTCTTTGCCTGGTAACCTTCAACCTATTAAAATGCTTAGGGTTTTTTATTTCCTTTTTGGCCCAAAACTCCCATTAGGGATGCCTTTCTTTTCATGAGACAAGTTATTCGCAACTTTTTTTTTGGTACTTTTCGAATAGTCAGCCACCTTGAGTTCTACTAGGCAGAAAGGCAGCTGAATCTAAAATCTTTTAAAGCTGCTGGGTTTCTTTGTATGCCTCAGGATAGGTGGCTGAGCCAGGCAGCTCCCTTTGCAATACAAGGGACTTTGCTAAGGGAATTCAAGTGAGAAGTGAAGTAACCTTAGGAGCCGCCACTGATGAACGCGCCACTGACGAACGCGCCACTGACGAACACGCCATAGGAACATCTTCTGGCCTACGGCACACCGTTGGATGCTGCCTTTTACCATGAGATTATGTTCTGAATGCCAGAATACATCGCATTTTATGTCTGTACGTCGTCTTGAGCCAGTTTGTCAAGCAAGGCAGGATACAAATGGAAATAAATAAATAAATAAATAAAATAATATAAACCTCCCCCCCCCCCCAAATAAGTAAGAAAAGTTAGTGATAGGCCACAGGGTTCACAGCTGTTCAAAGGGAAGATGTCAGGAATTCCACTGGGCTCATGTAAACATATGTAAGCCTAAGATGCAATCCTATGCACACTTACCAAGGAGTAAACATCACTGAACAAAGTGAGACTTACTTATGAGTAGACATACACAGAAATACAGGTTGCTTACCTGTAATTGGAGATCTTCGAGTGGTCATCTGTGCATTCACACCTCTGGGATATAGTGCGCCTGCGCTGATCCCGATCGGTAATCTTCAAAGCCTAACGGATTTTCACGCCAGCTCCCCGGTCACGTGCACATCCCACTGCGCATTACCCGGGAAGAGGCACGAGGATCCCGCCAGTTCCTTCTGACCACTGCCAACAGTCCCCAAGAGGAAAAAAGGGAAGACCGAAAGCAGAGGGGAAGGAGGGCGGGTGGTGTGAATGCACAGATGACCACTTGAAGATCTCCAATTACAGGTAAGCAACCTGTATATCTTCTTTGTGGTCTCTGTGAATCACACCTCTGGGAGAATAGCGAGCAATAAACGCACCACATACCTGGAGATGGGTGCTGGAGGTCTCACACCTGAGCTGCTTGCAAAACTGCACGGCCCACTACAGAGCGCTGATGAACACGGACATCTAGAGCGTAGTGCTTCACAAACATATGAGGAGACGTCCAAGTCGCAGCATTGCAGATGTCTCCCAGGGGGATGCCCTTGAGAAACACCGTAGAGGCAGCCACGGCTTGAGTGGAATGAGCCCACAGGGATGCCGGTAGTGGCCTCTTGGCCAGGAGATAGGTAAGTTTTATCGTCTCCACGATCCATTTCGAAAGTCTTTGAGACAACAGTTTCTGTCCCTGTCTGGGCAGGGCATAAGCGACGAAGAGAGCTGGAGACTTGCGGAACGACTTTGTCCGATGCAAGTAAAAAGAGAGAGCCCTCTTGACATTGAGCGAGTGTAAACTGCGTTGCACTGAATCCTGAGGGTCAGGAAAGAACACCGGCAAGGTAATGTCTGCCTTGATATGGAAATCAGAGACTACCTTGGGTAGAAAAGCGACATCAGGAGCCAGGGTAACGGCATCATGATGGAACGTGAGGTATGGAGGATCGCAGCGAAGAGCCGACAACTCACTCACGTGTCGAACCGAAGTGATGGCTACCAAGAAAGCAACCTTCCATGAAAGGAGCTGAAGACTGCAGGAAGCCATAGGTTCGAAAGGCTTGCCCATTAACTTGGCAAGGACCAGCGGCAGGTCCCAAGCTGGAACAGGGGCCCGCACCGGTGGGTAGAGACGACGCATCCCTTTCAGGAATTGCTTCGTGGTAGGGTAGGAAAATACCGAATAGCCATCAACTGTGGGATGGTTGACTGAAATGGCTGACAGGTAGACACGAAGAGATGAGTGGCACAGCCCTCTTTCCTTACAGGATAAAAGGAAACTAAAAACATCATTGAGGGTGGAAGGTCGCCCCACAGAGGCCAAGAAAGACAGTAACTTAGCCCATTTAGCTGCGTATGAGCGGCGGGTGGAGAGTTTATGGGAGTTCAGAAGAACGTGAGCGATGCGGGTGTCTACCCCAGAGGTTAAATCAACCATGCTGTCAGTTTCAATCTGGGCACGTCGTGGTGAAGCACCTGGCCCCCGTACATCCAAAGCAGATCTGGGTTCGTCGGGAGACGGAGGTACGATCCGAGGGAGAGACGGAGGAGAGTGGGGAACCAAGGTTGCCGCAGCCACCATGGTGTGATGAGGATCGCCGACGGGCGTTCCGATAACAGTTTGTGCACCACTCGTGGGATCAGTGGAATTGGGGGGAACAGATACAGGTGCCGCCCCGTCCATGGGAGAAGGAGACCGTCTCCAAGGGAGGCTGGATCCACGCCTGATCTGGAGCAGAAGAGAGGACACTTCTTGTTTTCTCGGGAGGCAAATACGTCCACAGAGGGATGTCCCCAGAGATTGAAGACTGGGGTCAAATAGAGAGGGTTGAGCTCCCACTCATGTAGGGACACTCCTCCCCTGCTCAGGAAGTCGGCTTGTACATTGAGCAGGCCGGGAAGATGAGTTGCCACGAGATGGATATCTAGGGACTGGCATTAGTCCCAAAGTTCGACCGCTAGACGGCAGAGTCCACAGGAGACCGTCCCGTCCTGACGGTTGATATAATACATGGTAGTTGTATTGTCCGTGAGGACAGCCACCATTCTTCCCGACAGAAAATGATGAAAGGACCTGATTGCATATAGGACTGCTAACAGTTCCAGAAAATTGATGTGGTTGTGGGCCACAGAGGGGTCCCACTTGCCGCCCACGCAGAAACCATCCAGGTGAGCTCCCCAACCCCATAGGGAGGCATCTGTGGTAATGGTCGCTGAGGGGGGCGGGAGTCGAAAGGGTGCACCCGACTGGAGGTTCCGGGGCACAAGCCACCAGGTAAGGGCTTCCAGGACCGAGTCTGAAAGGTGGAAGCGCTTGGAGAGGGGATGGATGCTGGGGCGGAAGCAACGAAGAAACCATAGCTGTAATGGTCTCATCCGTAGTTTGGCAAAAGGGATCACCGTCGTAGTTGCGGCCATCAAGTCGAGTAGGCGGAGTAACTGTCTGGCCGTGGCCTTCTTGCTTTCCCGAAGGGATTGGAGGAGGGTGTCCAGTGCCCTGTTGGGGGGTAAGAAGGCCCTGCACTGCAGGGAGTCCAGGATGGCTCCGATAAACTGCACCTGTCTGGATGGAGTGAGCATGGACTTTGTCAGATTTATCGTCAGCCCTAGAGTCTCTAGGGTGCAAAGAGTTAGAGCGATGTGGTTCTGTAGTGTCGCCGCGGATGGCGCAACGAGGAGCCAATCGTCCAAATATGGGTAGAGGTGGACATCCTGAAGCCAGAGGTGAGCTGCCACTACTGCCATAAGTTTCGTGAAGACACGAGGTGCCGTGGAGAGTCCAAAGGGGAGGGCCTTGTATTGGAAGTGACGCGGACCGACCGCGAAGCGGAGGAATGGTCTGTGTGAAGGATGAATAGTCACATGGAAGTATGCACCCTTTAAGTCCAGCGTCACCATCCAAGCATCGGCCTCCAGCAGTAGTAGGATGGTCTGGAGGGTGGTCATATGGAACTTCTTGTAAGTTATAAAAGCGTTGAGGTTCCGAAGGTCCAGTATGGGACGGAGTCCTCCATCCTTCTTTGGTACCGTGAAGTAGCTCTATAGCATCTTTGGACAGGAGGGCTTCGACTTCTGACGACAGGGTGTCGGAGGGAGGGGTGACGACAAAATAAGATTCCAGAGGGATCTGGAAGAATTCTATTCAGTAACCCTCTGCAATGACAGAGAGGGCCCATTTGTTGGAAGTGATGTGTTGCCAGCGGGTAGGAATGGTGACAGGCGGGTGGGAGGACCGGAGCAGAGACAGGAGTCAAAGACCCTACTTGTTCGGCTTGGGAGGCTTCGACTTAGAGGCGGAAGCAGTTGGGAAGCGGGGCTTGTGGCCATATGTTTTTTGTTGAGGAGGAGGAAGACCTCTGCCATTGGGGTTCAGTGGGAGATCGCTATGGCTGCTTCTTAGACCAGGATCTCTGCTAAGACTTCTGCTTCTGCTGTTTAGGTTGTGAGACGCCCAGGTTGCGAGACATTTTCATACTTTTATCTAGTTTGTGGAGAACGGTATCTGTCGTGGAACTAAAGAGACCTTCGCCCTCGAAGGGAAGGTCCTCCACCAGGGTTTTAGTGTCTTGGGGAAGAGAAGTCGACCTCAGCCAGGTGTGGCGCCTGAGAGATATTGCTGAAGTGAGCATCTTAGCAGCTATGTCTGTAGAGTGTTTGGAAGCAGTGAGCTGATGCTTTGCAAGATCATGCCCTCTTTCTGGATCTTCCTGGCTAGGCACTGCTTGTCCTCAGGGAGATGAACGAGATGCGCTGTCATCTGCTCCCAGAGGGAGTATTGATACCTGCTCATACAGGCCATATAGTTTGCAGTCTTTATGCCCAACGCGCCAGCCGAGTAAAATCGTCTGCCAAAAGAATCTAGTTTCCGCCCCTCCTTGTCCAGAGGGGAAGAATGTCCACTACGGGCTTTGGCAGAAGGGGTCACAATAACCGAATTTGGTTTAGGATGCACGAATAAGAACTCAACTCCCAGTTCCTGGATCTTGTACATGTGATCCAGTCTCTTACTAGAGATAGGGGTCAAGGAGGGACGCACCCAGGACGTATTCATGAGGACCGAGATGAGAGGCAGGGCTACTGCAGTGGAGGTATCCATCTGTACGATGTCGAAGATGGAATCAGAAGCAGTCGGGGTCGGTTGGACCGTGGCTAAGGCTAGCGAGTGTGCCATGCACTTAATCAACTCTCCGTAAGATTTTACGTCTTCGGAGGGAGAGATCAGAAGGTCTTTGGTGACATGGGGGCGTCGGGGACGGACGGGTAGGCGATTCATCACCCGAGGCGGAAGAGGCGGAAGATTCCGGTATCGACCGTTCGGAAGGTTCCGATGGCGACAACGGGGTCAGGCTCAACAGGTCCTGTGACGGTTGGAAAGGGGGACGCTCGACATCGGATTGAGGGTGTGTCGGCATCGACATCGTCATCGGTGTCAGCCTCGGGGCCGGAGGATCGCGGCATCGGGAGACCCTGGACGATGTCGATTGACGGTCCCATTCCGGTGGATACCATTGCGGTGGCGGAGGGTAGGAGCCATAGAGGTATCTCCATTGTCGAGTGTCCCACGGTATCGGAGAGCACGGGGGATGCCAGTCTCGATCAACTCTCGGTGCCAGTATCTGATCGGTCCCGGTCTCGGGACTGCCTCACAGGACCTGAGTAAGATCGATGTCGAGGTCCGAGTCCATCAGTTGGATGGGTCGCGGCATCGGGAAGGTTGAGCTGCCCCTAGATCGCTTGCGACAGGGTGGGTCAAGCTGCACGGGCCCGAACTGGGCCAAGTCAGGCGCAGGATGCGTTGACGGAGCACTAGGAACCTTCCTGTGCTTCAGCTTGCCCTTCTCCTCTTTGCCCTCTCTGCGTTTCTTTGCAGGAGTGTCTGGCAAAGGGAGTGGTCTCTTCGGTGCCGATTTCTCGGTACCGACAGTGCTCCGCGCCAGGGACGATGCCGGGGATGATGCCAGGGCCGTCGGAGCCGATGGCAATGCTCCCGAAACGTCGGCCGAAGACATCTTCGGAGATAGGGCTGCTTCTAAGAGAGCCACTCGCAGTCTAGCCGCTCGGTTTTTGCGGGTCTGCTTTGAGAAAGCAGCGCAACTGGCAGGAGTCTACTCGGTGGGACTCGCCCAAGCACAGCAAACAGAGTGAGTGTTTGTCCGGAGGTGCTATTTTGCTGCCACAGTTCAGACAGCGTTTGAAGAACCCCCCCCCGCTGGGCCATAGGCCGAGTGGGAGGAAGCAAGAGGAAAGTCCAAAAGCAAGTCCAAGTCACAGTCCGAGGTCAAAACGAAGAAATCAGTTGGAAAACGAAAGTAAACTACCGACCGAAGCGGAGAGGGGATCCTCACGATGCGGCGGTCAGAAGAGAACTGGGGGATCCTCGTGCCTCTCCCCGGGTCATGCGCAGTGGGACGTGCACGTGACCGGGGAGCTGGCGCGAAAATCCGTTAGGCTTTGAAGATTACCGATTGGGATCGGCGCAGGCGCACTATATCCCAGAGGTGTGATGCACAGAGACCACGAAGAAGATTTTCACTGTAGGCTGGTCTTTGAATCCTGGCCTATATGCTGATGCAACCCTAGGCCTATGTTCACAGGAGGACCTCTTCATTCTAGGATCCACCAATACTTATTTTACTGAATTTTAAGTCTATACTGAAGACAGTAAGATCAGCAAACACAAAAATACGGAATTGTCACAGAAGCAAAACTTTAAGATTTACACTATTTTCAAAGTCTCCACAATAGATTTTTTTAATCATAAGGAATGCAGCCAACTCTAAATGAAGTTAAAGTATTTTCACTTCAGAGCTCATAGCTAAACAAAATGTCACAGACAAGCAACATTATCTCAGTCCTTCCAAACCACAAATAATTTAGGCCAAGGGCCAATTAAAATCACAGAACGATGACTACTAGTTAAAATTGACAATGTCTCACCTCTCGTACATCTCTTTGCAGCTTTGTATTCATTTCTTCAGATTTTATTAAATCTTTTCTAGCAGTGTCAAGATCTTCTTCCAGTTCTGCTACTCTGTTAGAAAGGGTAGTGATACGTTCCTTCATTTGAACTTGTTCCTTAGTTTGTTTCTCGATGATATCTTGAAGTTCTATTACTTTAGCAAGGTCTTCATCATGACTTAGAGAGCCATTGGAAGATCTCTGCAGGGATGTGTGTGAAAATTTATTTGTATTCTTTAAAACTTCAGCACAATATACAATTAACTGAACACTAATAATTTTTCCAAGTTCAGCCATAATGATTCTAGCATGGAGAAAAAGTTAAAACCGAGAGCACAGTTACTTGCTACTTTCCAGAGAGACGTCTCAGTTCAAAACTAGTTCTCAAAGGCCCCTCTCCCAAGGGTGAAAATAAAGGTAAGTAAGGGAGACATTCACATAAACGTTGTATATATAATCAGTTATTACTTTATTCTGGTAGTGACTGGATGGTCCTGGATGTGCACTTCTGTGTACATAGCCAAGAGCAGCAGCATGCTCAGATCTCTTCACAGAAAGTAATGGATGAAGAGGTCCTAGAATAAACAGTTTTGTACTTACCTTCCCATTAGTGCTGGGTGTATTTTCCTGATCATGATTAACATCAGGCATCCCATCAGCCTGTGTTCTTTTCTGATTGTTTTGTTCTTTCAAAATCATTAACTGAAACATGAAAATAAAACATTGCATTGATTTACGTACATCAAAAGGATATTAATTTTGAAACAGAAAAGAAGCTTGGCTGGGGCCATGGTATTTAAGAGATGTCCATAAGAATGTGACTGGCAACTAAGGTCTTCGGCAGAGGCCCTGTCCACATAGGAGGAAAAAGGCCTTCTTTGCAGCACCACCTTGATGTGGAACCCTCTCCTACAACTTAATTGGGACCTAGTTTTTTTAGCTTCAGACACCTGGTGAACATTGTTCTCTCGTGGTCTTGCTTTACTTTTGCTGACTTTTAAATTTCCTTTTGTATAGATTTTTTTCCTTACAGGCTGTGTTTTTTGGGGATAGCTTGTGCCAGTTTATTGGACCTGCTGCAAGGCATGGCAAATAGATGTAAATGACTGTTTATACTCTGATCTTAGCTGTTTATTTGTAAGCTACCATGGATGCTTTGTGCTGAGAGAATATGGAGGAAAATCATTTAAAGTAAGTGTCAATGATATATAGTAAAAATATTTCCAAAACTGAGAAAACAAAATTCATGACAGGCTATATATACTATTGCCCTCAATGTTAAAGTGTAATTAAGACTATTTCCCATTAGTATGTTTCGAGGATATTTATCAACCAAGCTGTTGTCAAAGTATAGTCTGAGTGGAGTTTACTTGGGCTGTGGTTTTCTACTCGTGATGACTGATCTGCAACAGTCACATTGATCAAATCAAATTAAGTAAATGGCAGCGCTATTTGGGCTCGCAGAGCCAATTGAAACATTCCTGTGGCAACATGGCAACTAGGGGTGTGCATTCGGCATAAACCAAACTGGAAAAATACCCCAAAAGTACCAATAAGGTCCAGGTCTATCAGCTATACCACAAGCCAGCCCCAGCTGAGGCAGCGGGAGCAGACAGCTCTGTGCCGCCTTGCCTGGGGCTGACTCCAGCCCAGGGCTGGCTGGCATGACGGGAGCTGACAGCTCCCTGCCACCCCAGCTAATCCTCTCTTGCAGCTTCGAACTGCAAGAGAGGATCATCTGGGGCGGTACAGAGTTCTGAGCTCCTGCCGCCCCGGCTAATCCTGGGTTGGCAAGTGAAAGGTGTTTAAAGGGACTGCAAGCCCTTTAAATGCCTCTTAGCCCTCCATTGGTTTCAATGGAAGATGGGGGCATCTTCTTTGGGGGCCCACAGAACTGGACCCCCTTGTCCAATCATTTGAGACTTAGGAGGTTTTTTTGAGAAGAGGCACCAGCAGCTGTGCTGCAAATTTTGTGCCTCTACCTAAAACACACACACACACACCCAGCTCCAGATATCCTTATATAGATTCTCCATTATACTCTATGGGGACTGTTGACTATAATGGTCCCCATAGGGTATAACGGAGCTAAAAATTTTTTTGACAAACTCAAATATTTCCCAAATTTGAATACCATAATGGTATTGGGGTTCAGGAACATCAAGAAATAACCACTATTTTTCAGGTTCAATATACCCAAACCCGAAAAATACCAAGGGGTTTTGGGTTTTTTTGCACACCCCTAATGGCTACTGAAAACTAGTTGCATAAGGCAAGTGAATTCAGATGAGCCCCTTACAAACTTGATTCCTAGCATAACCATACCTGTATGCAGCCAACTGATATTGACCAGGTTTATCATATCACTTATGCAGTACATCTGAATTAGCCCTCAGAATTCTGGATGGGACAAAAAGCACCAGAGCTTTTATTACAGGAGCTTCCATGCATACTACAAGGCTTCTGAAGCCTCCCCTTCCCATCACAGTTCATTGTGCACCCTGCAAAGATGCTCCAAACAGAGTTAACAAGATGGATTTTTGTTTAAACCTACCTCCTTGTGTGTAGTACCTAGTTCTTCTTCCAACAAGCTACATCTTTCAAGTGCTACTCGTAATCTTTCCCTTACCTGAAAAGGTAAAGTGTGAACATCAAGAAATTTTGCCATTATTAGTGAGAAGTACATACCCAGATAACTCAGGATTTTTTATACTGACAATGCATAGGGAAACAACACATTATCTTTGTATTCTTAAAAGCAACAAAGTATTCACTGACACATGACTATCTTGAGTCAGACAAAGCAAAAAAAAAAAAAAGCCAAAAAAACACAAAAGCATTACATTAATAGTCATCAGTCACCTGAGATGACAATATAGCCAGGGCTAGACATGGTGAATTGATTTAGATGATTTAAATCTGTTTTCTCATCTTGTAATTTTATTTCTTGAATAAGCATACTAATTGCAGTCACAGTTAAAACATGTTGGTTTGTGAATAGATAGAACCTTTCTACTGCCTACGATGATAATCTAAAACCTTCATGGAACACAGTTTTTCTGACCCTTCTCTGCACTACAGTCCTCTATGATCACTCTTTGAGCATTCGGAGATCATTTTGCAATGATCAAAAAGCTGTTCCCGAGGACTGGGTTGAAGAAGGCAGGACGAAGTGATAAGAATTGGGGATTCCCTTAACAGTAAGCGGAAAGTACTTACACTTCCCTTTTGGATCCCAGTTATAATCTACATGCCTCCTTGCAATACCAAATCTTCAGCTCATGGACAAGAAAACCTGTTATTAATGAGTTTCTATTTTGTATACTAACATATTAACACCCTTAATTAATTGTTCAAAACAGATTCGTAAAAACTCTTAAATAACTTGTGTACCCAGTATTTCAGCAACTACCTCTCATTACCTTTTCATCAAGGGCTTTATGATGTTCAAACAGGGACTTTAGTGCCTTCAGAACTTCAACTTCACTAGAAACTCCTGCTGGAGACTGAGCCTGTCTTTTTACAACTGTCATTCTAAGAGACCGCTCATGTCGGGACACAAGACATTCCAAATGTTCTAGCAGCAGCTGAAAAACAAGAACAATCTTCTCTAGAAGCTTTTGGGAGTAACATGGAGAGAAAAGCCTGTCCTATGACCTTGGGTTGATTTCTTCCTGTCCTCTGCTAGAAAACAGAGAAAAGAGGCTAAGTAAGACCTGCTCCTTTCAGGGTATGGAGTTTGCCAACAACAGCAACAGGGATCTGGCCCTCCTGCCTCACCAGTGAAAGTTTAATCTCCTAAAGCATTTAATGGGGTGGAAAAGACAGATTCTATGACAAGCTGAAGGCTGAGGACAACAGTGCCTCCTTCTTGATTTTCAGAAGGTTGGGTCTGAAGTTTTCTGTATGGGGAACAACTAGCCAGTAAGGGCAGAGAAAACAGCCTCATGGCCATGAAAAAACAGCCCCATGGTTCCTACCTTGATGGGGTGGAGAGCTGGATCTTTGAGGATCCTACTGCTGAACTTTGCTGGAAGAACTTATCACCTGGACTGTTTTCCTTTCTAAAATCAGCTGGGAGGGGGATCAAAAGCCACTTACCCCAGCTACACCTGCTTGGTATCAGGGGGAGAGATACCTCAAGGGAATGGCATTCTGTTTGAGGCAGCTCTTGTCCCTGTCTGAGGGTGCACAGCTTCTCTCTGGCACTTCCCACAGTGCTTACCTAAGGGACCGCCTTTCCCCATACGTTACCCAGAGAGCACTGCGTTCAGGGCCCCAAAACTGGCTGGCCCTCCCAGGTCTCAAAGACGCCAGGTTGGCAACAACCAGGGCCAGGGCCTTCTCAGTAGTGGCTTTGTACTGGTGGAATGAGTTCCTGGAAGAGATTAGGGCCCTGCAGGACCTTTTACAGTTCCGCAGGGCCTGCCAGACGGAGCTCTTGCAGCAGGCTTTCAATTAGGAGCCGTGTAAAACATCCAAGAAGAGACCCTGTGCCCTGGTCTTACCACCTTTAGCCCGCCCTTGCTGCATAAATCAGTAGATCAATGGAGCTTGTGGGAACATCATTATGACTGTCACCTGTGGAGTATTGTCCAGCTGTGAAACTTCTGCTCTCGCACTTTATCTGAATACTGTTCCAGCACTTTAGGATAATTGACTTGTTTATGGTTTGATTATTTTATAATGGATTTTTATGATGGATTTTAACTGTATTTATATATGCATTTTGTGTAAGCTGCCCTGAGCCTGCCTTGGTAGGGAGGGTGGGGTATAAATCTAATAAAATAAATCAATATAAATAAATTATTTGAATCCTGCTTTTCTCCCTAACTGGAACCCAGGGCTGCTTATCATACCATTCTCCCCATCTCCACATTACCCTCACAACAACCAACTTTTGAAATGGGTTAGGCTGAGAGATTTTGATGGGGCCAAGGTCACCCAGTGAGCTTCCATGACAAAGCAGGGATTCCAGCCCTGTTGTCCCAAGTGCTAGTAGTGCTTAAGAGTGTCTTATGCCATGTTTGCTATCCTGTCTACCTTCTTGCAACGCGACAACCCTGTGTGGACTGGATTATTTAGCAAAGTAAAGCCTGAGACTTTACTAGTGGCAGAAGGCACCTGCGGAAAGTGTCTGCCACAGCTGCAGTGCTCTTATGCCCAGCCCTTTGACACAGTACCTGGGAAGGAGGGCAATCAGTATGTGACTGGCACGACTGCTGTTGAGACAAAGCTGTTGCTTCTACCTCCCTCTTTTTGCTGTTGCTATTTATTTTCTTTTACTTTGCTTTCTCTCTTTTTAAAAATGGAGCTCAAGAGAGCTTCTGCTAACTCCGCCTCACAATACTTGAGGCAAAGAGTTGACAGCAAGTAGGAGGTTCCCCATCACCAGGTGAAGCTTCTCTGACCTGGAGGAGGTACCTAACCTAGTTAAAGACGAACCACAACTGATATGGCATTCTCTCCCTTGGTTCATATTCTATTTATTGTAAAGAAAGAAGCAACAAAATAAATAAATAAGAGGGCAGAAACCTGAGAACCTACTTTCATTTATTTCTTCAGATAAATTACTCTAGATACTACCCAGCAATATGTGTTCATATTTCTATTTGCTCCCAGAGGCCAATAGCTGTTTTGAGTCCACCCCTTCTGTAAATTCATCAGTTACATAAATTATCTTTGTAAAGACGAGAAACTTTTAATTGACAGCACAACTACACATTCATTACCGCCTCACACTGATGTCCGGGCTGCCACTTGTCTTTTGCAAAGCAACTCCGAGAGGAAACGATATGCAGGGGAGAAATTGTGAGCAGGCACATGCTTAGTCCCTTCCACCCAGTCTGCCCCAGCTACTTCCCCTAAGAGAGATTCCACACCCAGGACAAAGTTGTACGTTGGTCTAAGAAAGTTGCTTCACAAAGAGAAATCATTTGTATACTTCTATTGCTGTTTTCATGTTACCTGTTAGTGTTAACCGTGGTTGCGAAAATCACTGTTTTGTTTTGCATACGCACCAATTCAGAGAAGCTTTATAAAGTAGAATTAATACCAGGTTTTTAGCTCAAACTTATGAGAATCAAAGCTATATTTTAAAAAGAATTATTCTAGCTGTTATGGCTGCATCCACAGGATTGAATGACACGGGCACCATCTGGTCAAATTTCTTAAACTAAAGAAGGCCTTTTACATGGCCTCAGTACCCTACTAACTTCTTGCTTCTTCCCCAATACTACCATATGCTAAATTATTCCAATTAAACAAAACTGCTTAATGGTAAATGTTAATATAAATTATTTTAATATTTACTTTATAGTAAAATTAATTTTACATTAAAATTAGCATAATGTATATAGAAGAATCCAGATGCTTTAGCATTAAATTTAGATTCTGCTGAGTCAATTTAGATTCTGCTGAGTAAATTCAGATTCTGCTGAGTCAATCACTCCTATGTGAAAGGAAGTAGTTCATGGAATGGATCTGTCCCCTCTCATCCCTAAAAAAGCTGCTCTTTAGGAATAGCTCAGTTCCAGACAAGCGCTTCCAAAAGCACGAGAACTTCTGCCTTCAGAAGATGACTTTTCTGCCTTTCCCTTCCTCTAGCACCTTGATATGCCCCCCTTAGTTCTATTTGAGGGTCCCCTATCCTCCAAGAACAGAACTGGGAAAGATACTTCAGACTGTTGCAGGACTGGGGAGGAGAGGCAGTCATGTTCTGATCTTGCACCCATGGAAATGCTAGTCTAGATACAAGTTGGAGTGGAATAAAGCAAGAGGGGTTGCAACTATCAGGGGGAAATCATTCAACAGGAAGTCACCCTTTCCTATCTTGCAGTGAGTTTTCCACAAATACCATGAGTGTTTGCTGGATTCCTCTTTCTTGCAGATTCCTCTTTCTTGCTGCAACACTGCCACCTGAAACCCATGCCACATCCAACTCTGTTCATGAGTCTGATGCTGGCTTCGGGGGTGGGGGGGAAAAGAAAGTTTGGGGGAGCGGAAAGAGATCCATGCCATGAACTCCTTCTATTTTGGGTTAACAGGATCAAAGCAGTGTACATATACAGTCTTGCTATTAATATCTCAGTTCATGAAGCATATATAGCTGTGAGAGTTCTAAACTTAGCCACATCTAGCTAATTAACACACTATCCTAAATTGCTTAATTTGATTGTACATCATTAATCCATGGAACAGTTCAAGAAGTTAGAGGATTTAGGTATTTTCCCTTTTTCACACAGTGATTTGAATTTCTAAACTCAAGAGATAATAAAATGATCCCTAAGACCATTAGAAGTCATGATGAGTCACCTTGCTTAATGAAAAAAAACTGTATCTTTTGAAAAATTTCTTCCCAATCCTTGAAGGAATTGAACTTTTGAACCAGGAAAAATCCCATACTCTAGAATTATACTTCAGCTATCTTTCTGAATACAGAAATGGGGGAAATCCTCTACAACTAACAAAGTCAACTAGCAAGTAATACAAATTCCCAAAGACTTCCGAAACTATGCCTCGATGAGTAAAATAATATTTTTAAGAGGTACCAGTTTAAACATGCAAGTTTCTGATTGCACCTTGGGGGATTTCCAAAATCTAGTCAATGCCTGCATTTATCTAATAACATTAGTGCCAATTCAGGCTTCAAATGGGCAAGTCATTATGCCTGGTGGAAACTTCTGAGAATGCACTCTGGAATTCTAAATTAAATTTAGCATCCAGAAAGAAAACTTTGAACTATAAAGGTCCAATGCACGCTTTATGATCATGTACATTTGCTGCATTTATGCCAGTGTTCCCAGGAACTCATAGGTGTTGTAGTCAGATATGCACCCCAAAACATTTGGTAGGCATGAATGAAAGTATTACAGTATTTTTACCATACGTCTTTTTGTGGATGTGAATATTGTATTCATACTTTTAATCTGAGTTTCCCATAGAGAAAACACAGAGAACTGTGGACTACACACTCGCTACCATAAAGCGTGAGCTGTCATCAGCCTAGGAAGATGCTTCACTGCCTGCCATTTTTAGATTCTTAGCACATCACTACTCGAACGTTGGCTGTGGTGGTGTACCGAATGAAAGTCATGCACAAGACAAATACTCCAACATAACCTCTCTGCCTTGCATACTATGCAATACTAGCTATATAAAGGGTGTATGACCACCCAGTAGAAAGCAAACCAACCCTTGTATTGTTTCTTTCTGCTTTCAGTTCTGCAATTTCTTCTTCCCTTTCAAGGAGTTGTTCTCTGCATACATTGAGCTCTTTAGTAAGTGCTGCAAACTCCTGGAAGACAATTAATAAGGCATTCATTACAGAGGCACCAATAATATGCACTACACCCAAGTTCACACAGTAATCTTGACTAAAGACCAGAAAATACTATATCCACCATGACCCCTTGAACTTTTGTTGCACTCCCATTCAAGACAGCATTGGAAAAATAAAAGTGTACTATACTAAGCAAACTGAGTATATTTTTACATAAAGCTACATCATACTAGTCTATATACAGCCATATTAATTAATGGCATAATAGTATACACTTCTTAGAACTTCATCCTTCACTTCTAACTGCCTTCAAAGATTGAAAAGATAACATGAGCCCAATGGTACACTTGAGTCCAGCATCCTGTTTCCAGAAAGCCAGCCACTAGGCTAGGGTGAGAAAGGAAATGCCGCCTCTCCACCCCCCCACCCCCCCACTCCATCACACACACCACCAACTGTTATCCTGTACATGACTGCCTTTGAACTTGGAGGTTCCATTTAGGTATCTTAGCAGATGAAAGTCATAAGTGCTGGTCCCCCCCCCCCCAAAATACAAATTCTATGTAACAATCTTTATTAAGAAGAACCAAAATGATGCAAGCTTCAGCCATACTGATTAGTGTTACTAGAGATTATCAGAAGAATTCTGTTTATACTTAATACTGCAATTGATATATTTAACACTCATGACTTAGTCTGATCCCCTTTTAAAGTGACCATAACCACATACTGGCACAGTGAACTGAGTATTTTGCACCTGTTTTAAGAAGAAGTAGAAGTAGTAGAAGAAGAAGGATTAGATTTATACCCCGCCCTTCACTCAGAGTCTCAAGAGCAGTTTACAAACTCCTTTCCCTTCCCCTCCCCACAACAGACTCCCTGTGAGATAGGTGGGGCTGAGAGAGCTCTGAGAACACTATGGCTTGCTCGAGGTCATCCAGCAGCTGCAAGTGGAGGAGCAGGGAATCAAACCTGGTTCTCCCAGATCTTCATACATCTACTACTGACGTAAGTTTGGAGAAAAAGTTAGAGATAAGCTTGGTCCCCTTGAACTTTTCCAGAACACCAAGCTGTTCTCTTACTTCCCCACTGGAAAACAGCTTGATTTTAATGGACCCAATTCGAAGCCTGGAATGCCTCAGAAAGGAATAAAGTAGGGGTGTCGAACTCATTTGTTATGAGGGCCGGATCTGACATAAATGAGACCTTGTTGGGCTGGGCCATGTGTGTCATAAAACGTAATGCCAGGTAGCAGAGATATAAACTTTATAAAAGACACAGACAAACACAATTAAAGATTTTTTAAACTTTAAATAAAACATGCTTAAAACACTAGCACTCTTGCAATGTTTTGTCTATTTAATAGTCTCTGATGACTGACACCTCTTGCTCTGAATTACTGCATCAAACTTGAGTATGCCGTTCAGGTGTGTAAGCTGCAAACCTACTTTTGATTTATTGACATTCATTACAGAAATCTCATTTTCAGTGTTCTGAGCCTAGGACCCAGGGGGAAACATGAAATGGCTGGGCACTGTGAGCTTTTGTACATAAGTTGCTTCATGAGCCGGTCAAGAACAAGGGAAGGCATCCTCACACAGACTGAGGGCTGTTTGTCTGTCTACAAAACTATAGTCTTCTTCAGAGAAATAACTACAACTTCCTACAAAGGAAATGTGCTGGGTGAACTTGGTCTGGAGACACACTCTCAGCCTAATCCACCTCACAGGCTTGTTGTTATTCCTCCTCTAAAATAGTTCACATTGCTTTCTTACTGAGAAAGATGATCATGAGGGCATGAATACAATGAAAAGGGGGAGAACCCAGTTACACCCAGGAGAGCCCTGGCATAAGGAGCCCAACAAAATATACACAAACACAGCATAAGGAGCCCAACAGAATACACACACACTGTACCAAGGCACACAAAAAAAACATATCTTGAACAAAACTTTGTTGGTCTTAAAGATGCCTGGTATTTCTCCCGTGCAACTGAGGCAGCCCAGCAAAGCAAGCTCTCCCTCATTCCCTCCCTCCTTCCCTTCAGTGAGGAGCCTCAGCCACTGGAAGGAAAGAAAGACTTCCCTTTGTCTCCTGTATATGATTGAGGCAGCCTGGCCAGGAAGTGAGCTTTGGCTGGTTCCCTCCCTCCCCCTGGGAGAAAGAGAGGGAGGAGACTTGCCTATCTCTCCTGTGCGATTAAGAGAGTCTGGTAAAGCAAGCTGCCACATAGCAGCCACAGCCGCAACAGCTGAACAGGAAAAGGAAGTAGGAAACAGCCAGTTCCACTGTGGACCTGATCCAGCCCATGAGCTGCATGTTTGACACACCTGGATTAAAGGGTCTCTGGAAATGGCATCTTGGATGATTACTCACTGGTATTGTGGAAGAGTTGGCTCTTCCCTCCCCTTACCCAATAGCTGGTCACTGCCACCAACCTCCACAGCAGTGGACAAGCGAGAAGGAGGAAATGAAAGAGGGAATAGTTCTTCTTCAGTGCATTCATACAGTTTGAACCAAAGAAGAACTCAGAAATGCTATGCTGATGCTCCCTTCCACATAGAAGGCACTGAGCCTTGTAGTCCAAGTACAGGGAACGTTAGCTTTTTGTGGCATCTCTAGAAAATATCCTCTCCCTCTCCTTTCTCTACCCAGCAACGCATATTTAGCCAAACCTATATCAACCTTTTAGTTGCCTTTTAAGCTTAAAATCCCTAACAATTTAGACTTCCTTGTAGGGAAGGTAATACTCTGAACATTTTGGCAGCATTAAAAAAAATAGTTGGTGCCAAGTCAGGCCCATAACCCCATCAATTTACATCTTATATTCTAATAGCAAAGTTGGACAATGTTTGGATACCTAAATACAGTGCCTGGAGCAGTGAACAGGTAAGACAGATCATTCTACAAACCTGAAAAGAGCCCCAGATTTGCAGGAAAATGTAAAATCTTTTTTTTTTTAAGTTGGGGAGCTCAGTGGATAATTTTGGACTTTGAGGAGGAGAGGATTTCAGAGGGGTACAATGCCATAGATTCCACCCTTCAAAGCAGCCATTTCCTTCAGGGGAACCAGGGTTGCCAACCTCCAGGTAGAGGCTGAAGATCACCCAGAATTACAACTGTTCTCCAGATGAGAGATCAGTTTCTCTGGAAAAAAATAGCTGCTTTGCAGGGTGGACTCTGAGGCATTATACCCTGCTGAGGTCACTTCCCTTCCCAAACCTCACCCTCCCCAAGGCTCCACCCCCAAATCCCCAGGAATTTCCCAACCTGCAGCTGGCAGTCCTAATAGGGGAACTGATCTCTGTAGTTGAGAGATCTGTTGTGATTCCAGGTTATAGCCAGGCTCTACCTAGAGGATGGCAGGTAACCCTCGAAGGAGACTAAAAAACAGGAAAAGGGGAGAGGCTATGGGGCTTTCAGTAAAGGGGGAGGAGGAGGAGGAGATTGGATTTATACACCGCCTTTCACTCAGAGTCTCAGAGCAGTTAACAATCTCCTTTCCCCTCCCCTCTCCACAACAGACATCCTGTGAGGTAGGTGGGGCTCAGAGAGCTCTTTCAAGGACTGCTCTAGAGAACAGCTCTGAGAGAACTTGCGACAGACCCAAGGTCACACCAGCAGGTGCATGTGGGAATCAAACCTGGTTCTTCCAGATTAGAGTCCACTCTCCTAACCACTACACCAAACTGAAATAGTGGGGGAGGGGAAAATGAGATGCCTCCCACAAGTTCATGCGGGTTCCCACTTGTAAGATCTAATTTTTCACTTTGCTGCCCACTGACACAATTTGGAAAGATCTTTTTGGAACACCACCTAAATAAACAACTGTCTGCTTGTGTTTTAACTGTCCTGAATATTTTTTTCCAAATACATATTTGGACCACCTCATGAGGCAGTTTAGAAAAACAGAAAAAATATAGTAAAAATAATAAAACCATAAGAACAGCAGCAATGATAAAACTTCCTAATAATTCTAATATAATAATTCAGAGCTAGGCTAGCAATTAACTGCTTTAAGCAAATATATTTTGGAATTCAAAACTAAAGCTACTAAGTGAGCAATCCTAAGTAGGTCTACTCTGAAGTCCCATTTTATTCAGTGGGGGTTACTCCCAGGAAAACCTTCTTAGGACTGCAGCCTAATTTTATGAAACAATACTGAAAACACTAGTAAACAAGTTAGCAACTCAAAAGGAAGAGCACTGAAGTACAGGGTCAACAGCTGGCACATTTAAAGAAAACATTTCAAGAAGCCAAAACAGGACGGTACTCTCAAGTCATGGTGTCAAAATGGAGATCAGTTTGTCTAATTGGCCCTTACATAAATTGCCATAATTAGGCAGCACCAACTGCAACTGGTGGAAGGAAAAATTACTAACAGAACACAGCTCTTCTAAGACACTGTGTTAAGAGGCTATTGCCCTCGGGGACTTCAAATGGCTAGCCCCTCTTGAATATTAGGAGCTAATTTCATGAAAATCCTCCCTCAACATCTCCGAAGAACAAACTAATGGACTTGAGTGGCTTGGTGTGCATTTGGGGATGCCAGTGTCTAGAGAGCTACATTTACCTTTGCTCTTCTTCATTTTATCCTTACAATGACTCTGTGAGGAAAGTTAGACAGAGAGTGCATGACTGGCCCAAGGTCATCTAGTGAGCTTTCACAGCAGAGAGGGGATTCAAACTGGGTCTCCCAGATATTAGTCTAACACTTTAGCCATGCTGGCAATTTTAACGCAATTTGGAACGACTGTAACTTGCTAAATGGATTTTGGGGCCAAAAGTCAATATCTAAATTTACTTTAGTAAGTAGTTATTTGACAACAATACCCTTTGGTTGCAACTCTAGCTCCAGTAAACAAGATGCTAACAAGTGCCCGACCGTGCAATGATGTGCAAGAATAAGGGGAGGGGGAGAGAATGAGGGGTGTGCACCTCAGAATGCACATTCTATTCAAAACAGTTATTTTAATGTTTCTAAAACATATGCACCACTAGCTGTCCAACAATGGCTGCTATGGTGGTTTAAAAATCTATAATACTGAACCTTTAAAAATAAAATGTATCTGAACAGATTCGTCCTGCTGCGCAATACAGTGTAGGCAGTATGCAGTCAGTCTACCAAGGATGAACTTTCATGAAGATGAAAAATATTTTGTATGAAGATATGAAAAATTTATCCAATTTATGCCCACCATCATCAGTATAACAAGTGATATGTACACGTAAGTCAGTTTTCAGCTAAGGCAATCCAACAGTTTTCAGGTCATCAAGGCATCTTACTCAGAATACAAGTGAACACGCTTGCAGGTCCAAAATTACCTAATTACCTGTTTTGGAAAAAATACATACATTGAAATTCTAATTTTGTATTAAAATCTAAATTACTCATCTGTATATTAAATTTCAAGAGAGCTACTAAGACATTTAATGGATCTCAGCATACACAGATAGAAATGTTCAGCTTTATTTATCTTGTAACTGAAAATGGAAGATTTGTATTCACTTACCGTGAAGTTTCCTTCTCAGTGGTCCGGGAGTGGGGCAGTCCTTACTCTTGGGATGAGGCTCCTCCTCTAGAACAGGATCGGTTTCCTCAGATCAATCCAGGAAGGGGAGGGGTCTGTCCCCTGGGAACATCCCAGTCGTCTCCAAGCCGTGCATCCCCTAACATCAAACTAAGGAAAAGAAAAACACTTCTCCCCACCATAGTGAAACTCTATTTTCGGGGCAACCAGCCTTATAACTTTATGCCCCTCCCATGGGTGTAGACCAAGGTTGAAACCCTCCGTCACTATCTCACCCAATTAACTCACAATTTTTTTGCTTTAGCATCTCAGAGAAACTTCATAAATGTTCATCCAGTTTCTACATCCCCCCAAAAATAACCTCTGAAAGCTGCACCCCAAAACTGGGTGGGTTGGACTGCCCCATTCCCGGACCACCAAGAAGGAAGCTTCATGGTAAATGAATACAAATCTTCCATTCTCCAGTGGTCCGGCTAGTGGGGCAGTCCTTACTCTTGGGACATACAATAGCAGTGTGCCCCAGGGTGGGATATCCAGCTTCTGGTTTATAGGGTGCGCTGCAGCACACTCTGATGAAAAGCCATCACAGCCAAGGTCAGCTTCTCTACTCTACAGCACTCTACTCCATAGAGTGCACAGACTTCCAGGTAGTCATCGTATTTACTGTCTCCAAGGATGGAAGTGATCTGTAAGCTGCTGATGTAGCAGCCCCCCTACAGAGAATATGCTGCAACACTTTTGGATGGATCCAGCCCCTGAGCCTTACATACAACAATGGTGCCACCCCTAAAACTACCTACTTAAGGTAAAAGGCGATACCAGTTGACCTAAGGAAAATATCCTAAAGGAAACAAATAGGCTATCCGAATCATGCCAATGCTTGGCCTGCCAACGTAAAAACTGAATACCCTATAGACATCTAGGCAATGCCATTCCCTTTCCTTGTCCTGCCTAAGATTGGGACAAAGAAAGGTAAGACAATGATCTCTGACTTGTGAAAGAACTGGATTAACCTTGGGAACAAAGGCTTGATCCAAGTATAATGTCACCCTATCATTGTGGAAAACATGAAGTTCCCTGTCAACTGACAGGTTCCTCAGTTCCAACACCCACCTAGTTGACATGATGCCTGCTAAAAAAACAAGGTCTTGAATGTTAGTTCCTCGAGACTCCATGGGTTCAAAGGTTCTCTACACAATGCTCTCAGGACCCTATGTGGGTTCCAAGTCAGAAACCTTTCTACTTGTGTCAGTTTTGACCATGTAGTAAACCCTTTAGGAATCTCTTAATGTGTGGATGGCAATTTAAGGGACTTCCCTCGCTAGCCCTATCGCTGTCGACATAGCTGCTGCCTGTCACTTTAATGTACTCATGCTTAGCCCTCTATCCAAACCATCTTAGAGAAAGCTAAGACGCCTCTAACTGATGCATTTAATGGTTCCCAATCACGTTCCGAACATCAAGAGTGAAGAACCCACCAGGTTGTGTTATACACCCTATTCGTGGAACTCCTCCTAGAAAACTAATATGGTGTCTGTCACCCTGTCAGGGTAACCCAACCCTTCTAGCTGTTTCCACTTGACCTCCAGGCTGTTAGGTTTAGGAGGGCTGGGCGAGGATGTTGTGCCGATCCTAGTGTCAATAAGACCTTTCCCAGTGGTAGCCACCATGGTTCCATGGTCGACAATCTCTTCAGATCCTAGATCCTCTTTGTGACCAAAAGGATGCTATCAGCACTAGTTCCACCTTCTGTTCCAACAGCTTCCGAATCACCTCAGGAAACAATTAAGTCAGTTGGAGCATGCACGGTCATCTCTGTGGCCAGTTGCAGCTCAGAACATCTGTTCCTGTTGCCTGCTAGTTTTTAACTCTGGATATGAAACGCGGAAATTGATGATTCTGGTCTGTGGTAAAGAAGTCCATCTCCATTATCCTGTACCTTCTGCAGACCTGTTGAAAACCCAACTTGCAGAGCATCCATACAGACTGGTCTCATCTCCATCTACTCAGCCAGTCCGTCAATGCACTGTCCTGGCGTGCCACATGGACCACCTCCAAAGACTGTAGCTGGATCTCTGCCCATCTGATCAGCTCGCTCGCTTCTGCGTGTAAGGTCCGAAATCTGGTTCCTTATGCCTTTGTTGTCATATTGTCTGTCTAGACTAGAACACAATGACCTGTAAGTATCTTGGAAAATTCCAAGAGCCCCAGCTTGGTGGCTCTGAGTTCTAAAAGTTTTATATTCAGTGGGGGGGTTTCCGGAGATCAGACCCCTTATGTCATTTCATGAGACCAAACCCCTTGGGAGTGAGTTCCCCATCTTGGCAGACTCACATCTGCGGTCATCACCATCCTCTCTAGATTTCAAATCAGGGGTCCCCATTGGAAACAAAAGGGTTCTAGCCACCACTGCAGCTGATGCTGAAGTTGTTTTGGCAACTGTACCAGCCTGTAGCCCTAACTGGCCACCACATCCTGGTAAGGTAAGGGAAAATGTCTGTAGAGGTCCGGCATGGAACCTTGATCATTGAAGCACTTCATGGCTTGATGCCACCATGCTCAGAAACTTGGCCAGTACCATACGCAGAAGCTGTATGTTGTGTTGTCTCTCCCAAGTGCCTACCTGCACTCCCAGGTGAACCCATGATTGAGAGCCCTTCTCCACAAAGGCAAGGTCCCTCAAAAAATAAAAAATCACCACCATCTCTGATGCTTCCCTGCTGTGCTGGTAAGAAGGGGCCTTGACAAGGATGTCATCTATAGAAGGTGACAGGAACACTCCCTGAAGTCTGTGTTACAATGGCTACCATCAACTTGGTGAACCCTCTTGGGAATGACTTCAGGCGGAAAGGCAGCACTGGTACTGAAAGTGTTTCCCATCATACGCAAAGCATAGGAACCTGCAGTGAGCCTCCTGAAGTGGGATGTGTAAATGGTCCTCCTATAGACCAATGGATACCAGGAAATCCTTTGTTTGAACATCTGCCAGCATGGAGTTCAGAGTTTTCATCCTGAACATTCTAGTTCTGATGCAGCTGTTTAGCCATTTCAGGTCCACGATTTTCCTGGCATCCTTATTCTTCTTTGGCTCTGGGTACGACATCCTTTTAGAGTCATGACAGGACAGACAAGTTTGTTTTTGTTTAAACATAGAACACGTCTTTATCTTCAATAAAATATCTGTCAAGTCCCTCTCTGAAAAGGTTTATGCCCTTGAAAGGAACTGCCATCACTTTGGCTTGTGCCGCAGAGTCCCCATCCCAGTTCTGAGCCACAAGTTCCTTCTGGCTGCTTCACTGCATGCCATGGCTCTAGCTAACTGCACAATCACTGTCACTAAGGCAGTTTTCTTAAGTTTGTCTTTAAGTTCTTTTGGGACTCCACTATTAGTTGAGACTGGTCCTGATGCCCAAGAATGTGCCGCCCTGGCAAACACTGAACCTGCTGTTGACATCCTGATGGAGCAGGCTGAGACTTCAAAGTCTTCGCGTAAGGCTTGTTCAAATCCCCAATCACTGGGGTTATCCCCTATCTTGGGCAATCTACCCCTGCATTCATAGGTAGAACTGAGTTGGAGGCAAAGCTAGTCCCAGGTTCGTCCACCATTGGCACCTTGAGTTTCTTGGTAGCCTCTGGTTATAAGGGAATAAAGCTTGGGGGAAAAAACATCTGATGGTTAGTTTTTAGCTTGGAATGGTGTTCCCACTCTGCCTTCATCCTACTATAAAAAGGCTGCGGGCAGTTAGAAGTTTGCCATTGCCTGCCTCAGCATAGCAACCTTCGACTTCCTTGGTTGTCTCCCATCCAAGTACTAACCAGGACTGACCCTGCTTAACCTCTGAGATCTGACCAGCATGGTCGAGCCTGGGCCATCCAGGCCAGGGCTGGCATCCCTGCTTGTGGTACTGCCAGTCTGTTCATCATCTGGCCAGATTCTACCAGAAGTTTTGGGTCTAAATTATGTGAGAGTTCTGCTCAAAGTAGTCAAGGATCAGATCTTGGTTGGTTAACCACAGTTCTTTATTACCTATCCCTACATTAGTACAGCATCTCGGGTTATTGTCAGAGATTAGGCAAATAATACAAGCGGGTCTATTATACCATTCCAAGGAGTTTGAATTACCCATAGATAGCCAATCCCCTTAAGGGAAAATTGGCGGGCTAGAAGGTGGCTTGACCGTTTGGTTCTCACAGGAAAAAAGTGAGGTGTTAAGCAGTAAATTTCCCTTCTCAAACCAGACCCCTCAGATGTAGCGAGTTCACATAACAATTCATGGCTCCAAGGTTCTTTTGCATGAGATAAGAGATGAGAAGCATCCTCCCCTTGAAGTTACTGCCGGGGCAGCTGGAATGCGGAGGCAGAGATGTGAGGCCTCCTTGTTCTGGGAATTAATGGTTGTCACCCTCCCGACCCAGACAGGATTTATACATCACAGTTACATAGGTTCTAATAAATTCTAGATACATATGAAAGGTAAAGACATGCATGCAAGAATACATTGGCTGAATTGACAGATTCTGACACCCTGCCCTCCCCATAATTCTCTTCACCTAGCTTTGTCAGGGAACATTTTATGGAACAGTTTTGTTAGTTTAGGGGCATGAACGTGTTCCGAGCGAATCCATTCATTGTGTTCTGGGCCGAAATCCAACCACCTAACTAAGTAATATAACCGGCCTCTTCGCATCTTGGAGTCAAGGATTTCAGTTATTTCGGAGTGAGGGCTCCCCTCCTTCATCAGTGGAGGAGGAACTGGAGGAACTGGATGCCAAGCATTCGGCCCAGGATCTTTCTTCAACAGGCTGAAATGAAACACAGGGTGCACAGAACTCAGTGATTTAGGCAGTTCCAGTTCAAAAGACACATCAGAGATTTTGCGTAGCACTTTATAAGGTCCAACATATTTCCAGCCCAGTTTCCTGCTGGGCTGCAGCCCATGGATATTTTTGGTAGAGAGATAGACAGAGTCCCCGGGCTGAAGATCCCATCCCGGTGCTCGCCCACGATCTGCATATTTTTTGTAATCCTCTTTGGCATGGTCCAATGCTTTGCCAATTAATGGCCATGAGTCTTGGAGACTGGACCACCACTTTTTAAAATCCGAGGGGGGGGGCTTGAGGGACCTCCTCGATAGTAGGCAATGGCTTCCCCTCGAAACCCCCCACTGCCATGAAAGGGGAAACTCCTGTGGATGAGTGCACTGCATTATTGTAACTATATTCTGCAAACGGCAGCAATTCCACCCAGTTATCCTGGTGATAATTTGTGTAACATCGCAGGAATTGCTCTAAAATCTGATTAGTTCGTTCGGATTGGCCATCGGTCTCTGGGTGGTAACCCGAGCTTAGGGCGGGTTCGATATCCATTAGTTTCAGAAGCTCCCGCCAGAAGGTGGCAACGAACTGACTACCGCGGTCGGAAACCACTCTCTTTGGAAAAGCGTGTAATTTGATCACGTGATTGAAAAAAGCTTTGGCCATCCCTTTGGCGGTGGGCAATTGCTTGAAGGGGGTGAAATGTGCTTGCTTCGAAAAAGTGTCTACCACCACCCAAATCACGGTTTTTCCCTTAGAGGGGGGCAAATTAGTGATAAAGTCCATGGCTATAGCTTCCCAGGGTCTTGATGCGGTGGGGAGGGGGTGCAATAATCCCGGAACTTTCCCCCCCCCGTTTTTTGCACATTAAACAGGTCTGGCATGCCGAGACGAAGTCTGAGACGTCTCGGCGCATGCGCGGCCACCAGAATTGACGCTGGATCAAATTAAGAGTCTTTAGGAACCCGAAGTGCCCAGCTAGCTTTGAGGAGTGGCAATTTAACAAGATTTCCTTGCGCTTGGCCTTAGGCACCACTAGTTTGTCCCCATGTAGCCAACAGTGGTCCTCTCTCCTGGAACATTCCTCCAAAGTTTCCAGTTCCTCTATCTCTTCAGGAGCGTAATCCCCCCCCCCAATTGCATTTCCCAATGTCCAACTCTGCCTTCTTGGCTCGGCTCCGGGTGATTACCACCCCTCCTAGTTGTTGGGGGGAGAACATGGAATCAAACACCTCTTCCTTGACACTCTCGTGTTGGGGCAACCTGGACAACGCGTCTGCCAAGGAGTTAGCCTTCCCAGGAAAATGTTTAAGCACAAAGTTAAACTTGGAAAAGAAATCAGCCCATCGCAGCTGCTTAGCGTTGAGGGACCGCTGAGTGCGCAACGCCTCCAAATTCTTATGATCAGTCCATATTTCAAACGGAGTTTGCGCTCCTTCAAGCCAATGGCGCCACGTAGTGAGCGCTAACCTAATAGCTGCGGCTTCCTTGTCCCACACTGACCAATTCCTTTCCGTCTCATTAAATTTTTTTGAAATGTAAGCCAAGGGGTGCAATTTCCCTTCCGAGTCACTTTGCAATATGGCCCCCCCCATGGCTACATCAGAGGCATCTACATGGATTATAAAATCCTTTGTTTCGTCAGGGTGTGCCAGAATGGGCTCTGAAGTGAAAAGAGTCTTTAAAGTCTCAAACGCCCTCTGGCACTCCCCGTTCCAAGCCAACTTTTCTCCTGGCTTCCCGGCCTCGGGCCCCTTCCCCTTTGTTTTTAATAAGTCCGTTAAGGGGAGAGTGACTTTGGCAAAGTCCTTGATGAACGTTCGGTAAAAATTACAAAATCCCAAGAGGCTTTGCAATTGCTTTCTCGTTCGCGGAGCCTCCCATTGCACCACAGCCTCCACCTTCCCCGGGTCCATTTCCAAACCCTTCTGAGAAATGCGGTAGCCCAGGAAGTCCACAGACTCACGGTGAAACTCACACTTAGACAGTTTCACATATAGCTGGTTTTTGAGTAGGGTTGTGAGGACGTCCCTGACCAAAGTCACATGTGCCTTCTTATCAGTAGAATAGATCAAGATATCATCTATGTAACATAACACGCCCTTAAATAGGTGCTTGTGCAACACTTCGTTGATTAAACTCATAAAGACCCCGGGCGCGCCACTTAAGCCGAACGGCATCACTAGATATTCAAATTGCCCCAAAGGGGTATTAAAAGCAGTCTTGGATTCATCCCCTTCCCTGATGCGCACCCTGAAATAGGCATCTCGTAGATCCAACTTGGTAAAAATCCTCCCCTTGGCCGCTTCCGCCAAGAGGTCCTTTATTAACGGGAGGGGGTAAGCGTTAGTGGTGGAGACTGCATTCAACCCCCGGTAGTCAGTGCATAGTCGTAAGCCCCCATCCTTTTTCTTTCGGAACAGCACTGGCGCCGCAAAGGGGGATTTGGCTGGGCGGATGAACCCCCGTGCTAAATTTTTGTCCAAAAACTTTCGCAACTCTTCCCGTTCCAACGGGCTCATGGAGTATAATTTCCCTTTTGGGAGTTTCTCCCCTGGGAGGAGTTCTATGGCACAGTCCGACAGTCGATGGGGGGGCAACTCATCCGCCTCAGTCTCGCTGAACACTTCCAGCAAGTCTCTATACTCTTTAGGGACCATGGTAGGGGCGAGAGCGAGCGCGGGAGCCGGGGGAGGAGGGGTCGGAGGTCCAGGTCCCCATTCTGGGTCCCACTTATGGCTCTGGCAGCGTTCGTCCACCCACGAGATTTTCCCCTCGCTCCATTTTATGTAAGGGTCGTGCGCCCCGAGCCAAGGGCTGCCCAACACCATAGGGAACTGGGCGTTTGGGGTGATGACGAAAGCCCGCTTCTCCCAGTGCTCCCCCGTCCCCAAAATCAAGCTCTCGGTCTCTGCTATGCATTCCTCCTTCATCTCCGACCCATCCATCTGAGTGAACTTCAGGGGTTCCAATAACGGGGTGACTTTGGGTCCCAGTCCTTCCACTACTAGGGGGCTGATCAGGTCTCGCGCACACCCAGAGTCAATTAACGCGCGAACCCGCATGTGGGTACCCGATCCGGGGGTCACCACCGTCACTACCATATACAACAGGGGGCCGGGGATGCTCACCGGAGATGGCGCTTCTTGGCGGGGGACCTGCAGCTCTGCGCCGCTCACTGCAGGCCGT
Source organism: Lepidodactylus listeri (assembly GCA_029233225.1). Taxonomy (NCBI): domain Eukaryota; kingdom Metazoa; phylum Chordata; class Lepidosauria; order Squamata; family Gekkonidae; genus Lepidodactylus; species Lepidodactylus listeri. The sequence goes on from JARCFY010000011.1 coordinate 3,897,783, forward strand.
TGGAGTTTCCCGACATCTGCGTTTCCATCAGCTCCAGCTCCCCCTGGTCACTGGCCACTCCTTCCAGCTGCAACGCCCGGGGTTTCATTGGTGTCTTTCCACGGTTAGGGGTGCTCCCCGCTCCGGGGGTGGAGGTCTTCGGGCCTCTTCCCCCCCCTCTTGGGCAAGCGGAGGCGAAATGGCCACTCTCCCCACACTTCATACACAGCCCTTGTCGAAACCTCGCGTCTCGGACATCTTGCACACTGGATCGGGGCTTCGCTCTCGGGGCTGCTTTGCTGGCTGCCGTTACTGACGCTCCCATCTTGATCAGGGCGAATCGCTCCTCCATGTCGATGGCGGCTCTCATCCAGGTGGCTAGAGTGCCCGGGCGGCCTCCCAACAGCACGGTCTCGTAGATCTCCGGATTCAGGCCCTCCCAATACTTCTCCATGAATAGCTCCTCCGGCCATCCGTGGATCTTAGCCGCGATGCGCCTGAACTTGTCAGTGTAGTCCCTCACCGATGATCTCCCCTGGAACAGCTTTCTTAGTTGATTACGGGCTTTTTCCTCACCCAGGGGGTCCTCGAACTGATGGCGAAGGGCCCACATGAAGTTGTTCAGGGAACGCAATTCAGGTCCGGGGTTGTCGTGCAGGCTCACATACCAGTCGCTGGCAGTGTCTTTCAGCTTGGACCCGATGTAGCCAATCCGTTCTTTCTCGGTGGGATAGAGGTGGCCCCAACTGTCCAGGAATCTCCCTATCTCCAGCATGAAGAAACGTAGCTTCTCCGGGTCCCCATCGAAAGTGGTCGTCAAAGGGTCGGAGGGGGCTGGGCGGGCGGCCGGCGCGACCGGAACCGGGGCAGGCACTGGAACGGGCCCTGGCGCTGGAACCGGGACGACCGGCTGGGCTGGTTGCGCCGGGAGAGCGGGCGCCTGTGGCTGGACCGGAACCCCTCCGGGCGCCGGCGGTTGTAGTGGGGCTCCTACCCCTTGACCGGGGAGAGCTCCTTGTACTGCCCTCATAGCGTTGCGAAATTGGTGCTGGAGATCGAGGACCAACTCGCGGAGCTCGGCAGTGAGTTGAAGCCGCAGTTCTACCATCATCTGATCCAAAGGGACCGTCTGCTCCTCGCGATACGGATCGGGCCCATACAGATCCATCCCCTCTCCTTCGAGAGGCGGGCGACGTGGCCCTCCACGATAGATCGGCTCGCGATCGTCTCCTAGGTAGCTCGGTCTCCCTCGATCGAGCTGGTCTCCGGTGAGCGAAACTCTCACCCCTTTCCGGTCGTGCACCCACGAATCCACGGTACGCTGACCGAAATGGCTCCATGCGTACTTGGGGGTCACGCTCTGATGAGGAACCGGGCGGCGCGGGATGTAGTAAGCCCCCTGGCTCGTGGTCACCGGCACTTCGGGACCTCCTCCGCCGCCACCACCCCCGTTCCCCGGGTCCGCCGGGGTAGCGGGAGTCTCTTCTGGAGTAGTAGGCTTGAGGGGGACCGCGTCGTCGTCTGACATGGTCAGGAACGGCTGAGTCCCAATCACAGATCTCTGACAATCTGTGAGAGTTCTGCTCAAAGTAGTCAAGGATCAGATCTTGGTTGGTTAACCACAGTTCTTTATTACCTATCCCTACATTAGTACAGCATCTCGGGTTATTGTCAGAGATGAGGCAAATAATACAAGCGGGTCTATTATACCATTCCAAGGAGTTTGAATTACCCATAGATAGCCAATCCCCTTAAGGGAAAATTGGCGGGCTAGAAGGTGGCTTGACCGTTTGGTTCTCACAGGAAAAAAGTGAGGTGTTAAGCAGTAAATTTCCCTTCTCAAACCAGACCCCTCAGATGTAGCGAGTTCACATAACAATTCATGGCTCCAAGGTTCTTTTGCATGAGATAAGAGATGAGAAGCATCCTCCCCTTGAAGTTACTGCCGGGGCAGCTGGAATGCGGAGGCAGAGATGTGAGGCCTCCTTGTTCTGGGAATTAATGGTTGTCACCCTCCCGACCCAGACAGGATTTATACATCACAGTTACATAGGTTCTAATAAATTCTAGATACATATGAAAGGTAAAGACATGCATGCAAGAATACATTGGCTGAATTGACAGATTCTGACAAATTATCACTTCCCTTAACTCTGGAGAAAGTTCTAAGTGCTTTGAAAGTAATCTCATGTACAGCTCCTGAGGGAATAGCCAGGACTGTACTGTTGGTACTACTTTCTCTCCTTCCTCCAATCATTCCCATTCTACCCTATCTGAGGATGGAACTGGGGAGTCTTGAGTCCTTCCTGGACTTTTTACAGCCAACAATAGCAGCCCACTTATGGTGACCCCTTGGGGTTTTCAAGCAGGAGATGTTCAGAGATGGTTGGCCTTGCCTGCCTCTGTGTCATGCTTCTTGCATTTTTTGGTGGTCTCCCATCCCATCAAGGACTGTGCTTATTTGATGAGCTCAGGCTATCCTGAACTATCCCTGCTGCCTCTGTTTCCTGGTTCTCCATAGAATCTTGTGAGGACTGTGAGGCTTATGATTTGAATAGATCTGACTTGCTAAGTGTACCCCCCCAAATCTGTTATAGCCTCTCTCTGGCAAACAATGGTGGTGGTGGAAGTGCTATCAAGCAGCAGCCCTGTATGGTTTTCAAGGCAAAGACAGCCAGAGCTGTAGAGCCAACCACGGCTGACCCTAGTTAACTTCCAAGATCTGATCAAACTGGGCTAGCCTGGGCCATACAGGCCAGGGCTGCTGCCCTTGACTGCCTCAGCATAGTGACCCTGGACTTCCATGGTGGTCTCCCATCCAGGTACTAACCAGGGCTGACTCCGCTTAGCTTCTGAGATCTCAACAAATCAAACTAGCTTGGGCCATTCAGGCCTGGGAACAGGAAACTGGCAGGTTTGACTGGCAGCCATTTTCTATTCACTTGTGCTCTTGGGAGTGAACGTGAAAGTAAGTCTGCCATGAGGGTCCAGGGAACTAAGATGGCCACCGTCATTTTCCCTGCCCTTCTATGGCCTTCCCTGGGCCTTCTAGCTCCCTGTCTGTTCCATGGGAACTTTTCCTCTGAAGGGGAAAAGGAAGGGGGAAAGGGCTCTTTAATCCACTCCAGCCTGTCCCAGATTGGGAAGGTTGGAAGCCCCAGGAATCCATTTCCTCTTCTTCCTCCCTGAACAGCTTGGGGGGTTGCTTGCGTTTTTTTCCCCCAGTCTACCATCTGGCCCTCCTTTGCCTCCAGTTTAGGTTTTTTGGCCCCATAAGGGCTTACCATGATTCTGGTGAGGGCTAGAGGCTCCCACCTTGACTATTTGACCGCACACCGGGTCCTCTGAGACACAGGGAGAGTGGCCAGGTTTCTGGCATCACACCAGTCTCCTTGCAGACTCAGCTGCCTCCCCTGATGTGCATTGGTTGGGGAGGCGACCTCCAGCCACAGGCTGGGCCCCAATGGGAGTCTGCGTACACAGCCATGGTTGCTGGAGATCTCCCAGCGCCGTTGGCTGACTTTGTGGTCTGCTGCCAACCGCGGCTTAAAATAATGAAGAGGGAGGGTCTCTCCCTTCTTCCTCTCTTCTTCTTCTCATTACTGGAACGCTGTGCTCTACAGAACATCTGTGAAACATGTCCTGCTCAAGCAGCAGGGCCGGTAAGACTGGGATGTTCCATGGGGACAGGCCCCTCCCCTTCCTGGATTGATCTGAGGAAACCGACCCTGTTCCAGAGGAGGAGCCTAATCCCAAGAGTAAGGACTTCCCCACTACCCGGACCACCAGAGAAGTACATCTTTAATCTTCTGGCTTCCTAATTAGTGTTTATAATGATAATTAGGGCATGTACCTCAAACACACATAGCCAGTTTGGTGTAGTGGTTAGAAGCAGACTCTAATCTGGCAGAACCAGGTTTGATTCCCCACACCTCCACATGCAGCTGTTGGTATGACCTTGGATTGGTCACAAGTTCTTTCAGAGCTGCTCTCTCAAGGGTGTCTGTTGTGGGGAGGGGAAGGAAAAGGAGATTGTAAGCCGCTCTGAGACTCCTTTGGATAGTGATGGGCGGGGTATAAATCCAATCTTTTCTCTTCTTGTTACCGTATTTTTCGCTCCATAAGACGCACCTAGTTTTAGAGGAGGAAAACAGGGAAAAAAATATTCTGAACCAAACAGTAGGTAGGTGGGGGGGGGGGGAGAGAAGGAAGGAAGGAAGGAAGGTAGGTAGATAGGTAGGTAGGTGGGGGGAGAGAGGGAAGGAAGGAAGCAGGGGTCTTTTCGTAGAAAAAGAGGTGCAGGAGCTCATTAGCATAACTCATTAGCATAACTAATTTGCATATACCACACTCCCTGACATCACCGGAGGTGTGTCACAATGCAACACCCACTGCCCAGGCTCCATTTATTTCCCAACTCAGAGCTGGCAAGCTCTTCAGAAGACCAAAGCTGCTGTGACATAGTAGAAGATGCAGCCTCTCATGAAGGGCCTTGTACATGGCAACCAGTACCTTGAAAGGACCAGCAACTGATGGAGTGACTGCAGGATAGGTTATTCTAGAATGAACACAAATGTAGCTGCCTTACACTGAATCAGACCCTTGGTCCCTCAAGGTCAGTACTATGAACTCAGACTAGCAGCAGCTCTCTGGAGTCTCAGGTTGAGGTCTTTCACATCACCTACTGCCTGGTCCTTTTAACTGGGGATATCTGGGATTGAACGTGGAACCTTCTGCATGACAAGCAGAAGTTCTTCCAGTGAGCCACAGCCCCTCTGCAGATGTGACTTGTATTTCCTGCCTTGCACCCACTAGTAGTTGGGCTGTAAGTTTTGTATCAACTGAAGTACAGCTGGTCAGCTTTTCCACAGTAGTCCCAATATTCTGTTTGAGTTTTAATTATGGTAACTTAACCACAAGGATAGAAATTGCTACAACAAAATACAGAGCCCGGAAGAATCTTTGAATATTGTAAAAAGTATCCCAAAACATAACAGCCAGTAATATCTGGGGTGGGGATGAGGTGGTGCACTCCCCAACTGTTTTAATCTCTGAACAGCAAGTTCTTTTACTTAGGCTTCCTCCCCCATCCCCAATAAAGCCCATGGTAAGCTGCCCAGATATTTTTAGGGCTTCTATACAAATAATATAGCACCTCTACAAATAATATATAATTCAATGAGACAAATGGACCATAAATGACAAATAAGCTTATACCTGGAATAAATAAAGCTGCCACTGAACTCCGACTTCGAGCACCTCTCCCTATACCTGCTTCTAATTTTTGAATTTGTGTGACTGGTCCCATGCTTTCTGCACAGGGTGGGATGTGCAAACCCATGCTAATCCATATGATGATGCTCACACAGAAGGTTCAGTGTTTTGTGGTACATGTAGGAAAGGCATGGCTAATTTAAACTCCCCACGTATTGAACAAAAATCTTGCACATGCATCTGCCCCATGCTATGTAACAATAATGAGAGTGCCATGTTAATTTCTGCACAGAAGTTTGTTCTGCATAGTTCTGTCAACATGTAAAGCACCCCGACCTGGATGGCCCAGACTAACCCGATCTCATCAGCTCTCCACAACTAAGCAGGGTTGGCCTTGGTTAGTACTTGGCTGGGAGACCACCAGGGAAGTCCAGGATACACAGGCAATGGCAAACCACCTCTGAAGTCCCTTGCCTTGAAAACCTCATAAAGGGTTGCCATAAATCCACTGCAACTTGACAGCACTTTCCACCACCACCAACATGCAAAGTGGCCCTCAAAGAAACTCTCTGAATAACTGATGACAGTTAGGATCAATGCAGCAAGCACCCACCAGATATGCTCTATTTCAAACTGTTTGCTGGGATTATGATACTACACAAGCCATTTGTGCTGGATTTAGGGACATCAGCATCCAGGTGGGACCTGGAATTACAGGTCATCTCCAGACTACAGAGATCAGTTCCCCTGAAGAAAATGGATGCTTTGGAGAGTGGACTCTGTGGCATTGTACTCCACTGAGGTTCCTGTCCTCCCCAAGCTCCATCCCCAAATCTCTCAGAGCTTCCCAATGTGGATCTGGTGTAGTGGTGAAGTACACAGACTCTAATCTGGAAGAACTGGGTTTGATTCCCCACTCCTCCACTTGCAGCTGCTGGATGACCTTGGGCAAGCTGTAGTTCTGACAAGAGCTGTCCCTGAAAAATCAGTTCTTGAACGAACTCTCAACCCTACCTACCTAACAGGGTGTCTGTTGTAGGGGGGGGGGGAGTCTCTGAGACTCCTTCGGGTAGTGAAGGGTGGAGTATAAATCCAACCTCTTCTTCATCATCCCCCTTTGGTAGCCAGGGTGGTCTGGCAACTCTCCTTGGACTATACGGTTCCCCCCACATGTTCCAGATATATGTATATCAGGGATGCCAAGTCAACCTTTGCAGCTGTACCTTTAATAGTCGTTGAACTGGTGGTAATTAGCACCTGATTGTGTTTACCTGAAGGCATCAAATCATTTCCCCAATAATTTTTGTGCAGCTGATCAAGGCAAAAGGACCTCTCAGGTCGGTTTATTCCTTGTAAATAGTCAAAGTTTACCTCGGCTGCCACATTTTCCGAGGGCTGCAGCATATGTAGGGTATGTTTGTAAACACGGATTCAAATGTGCACACCTCCAGCCTCTTTGACCTTACCCTCCGGGTCTTGCGTTTCCCCGGGTTGCAAGGAGGTAATATTGGTGGCAGCAACTGCCTCTCCAGGGGCTACAAAGGAATCCAGGATGCTAGCTCGGGATCCGGGCTCTGGAAGCTGAGCAGAGCAGCCTCTCTCCCCAGGGCTGTGATCTGAGAACCTGGCGTTGGACTACAAAACGTGCCTCCCTCCCAGGTTCCCAGCACCCCTCCGGGATTTCACTTTTCCCTGCACCATCAGAATGGGAAGCAAACTTTGGGGGAATTGAACTCTCTGGACGCCTCTTCCATTGCCATGGGTGAGGGGGAGGTAGGGGGGGAGGGGAATTGAACTCTCTGGACGCCTCTTCCATTGCCATGGGTGAGGGGGAGGTAGGGGGGGGAGGTGGGGGGGGAGGTGGAGGGGGGGAGGTAGAGGGGAGTTTCTCTCTGGTTGCTGGATGGAAGAGGAGGGGAAGGTGCACGGTTAACTTTCCCAGCTGCCTTGCTCGCTCATCCTCCTTCCAGGATTGGGGGAGGGGGGGAAAGGAGCCCGTTCTCCTCGCCCAGCCCCAATTGGTCAGCCTAGCTCGTGCACAGCAGAACAAATGAGACACAAGTGCACACGGCCATCCAACAGCCGCCTTCTACCTTAGAGGGAAATCTTCGGGGAGGGGGAGAAACGAGGCCGCATGCAGCTGCTTCTTCCACCCCCTCCATTCTCCCTTCTCTGCAAGTTCTGAGCGGGTGAGGGAGGGGGGTTTTCTCTCCGGGCCAGCAAGGGTGAGCAGGGGAGGGAGGGAGGTTTTCTCTCCCGGCCGGTGGCGTGCCAGCCCGGGAAGGGTGAGCAGGGGAGGGAGGGAGGTTTTCTTCCAAGCTGGCGGCGTGCCAGCCCGGGAAGGGTGAGTGGGAGGAAAGGTGAGCTGGGGAGGGAGGGGGGGTTTCTCCCTGGGATTCGCTCCATAAAACGCACACACTTTCCCCCCCACTTTTTTGGGGAGAAAAAGTGTGTCTTATGGAGCAAAAAATACGGTAACTCTTAATTTTTTTTAGCAGTACTGAAACGTCAGTAGTATCCTACTGAACCAAAACAGCAACAAAGATTTTGGACACAATCTCTTTTCCATAAGAAAAGTTTAGTATATATTGCTAGAAAACTATTGTATGAGTAGATTAAGGAGTTCAAATGAGCTCCCTACAGCTTCCTGATGCCATGCTGGAGAGAGCCACCTGTCTGAGGGGGCTTCTTCAATCCATACCAGATGCAAAAGCAGCCAAGCCATGTGCCCATCTGCCACTTGCAGAGACTTTACATATGGCTTTCTTTAATTAAACTTAAGGCTTTATCCTTATAGCTGAAAAATATGCATCTCCCTAAACTATTTTAACAACACAGAGATCTAAAATCTCGTTTCATTTAAAAATGGTATTTCTATATAAAAAGCAAAGAGTAGCCATTATAGCACAAGTTTTAAAGTTATGTCTATGACTTAGAGTAGGCTGAAACGTAACCAAATACCTTATTACACAACACATTCCATTACAGTTTATTTTGTATTGTGCATATTACATTAGGTAGTATTTTTCACTATACAATGTATTTAACATTATAATATTACTAGGAATAAGGCCCGTTGTGGAAATAAATACAACGGGCTCTAGAAAGAGGCTCTGGGAGAGTGCCAAGGCCTTGGGCACTCAACATCAATTTGCTGTGGCAATCTCAGCAGGGTATAAGGACACAGAGCCATTGGGAACTGATCAATGCTGTCTGGAGAGCAGTTGTAATTCTGAGTGAGCTCCAGCCCTCACCTGGAGATTGGCAACAGTAGTTCACCAAGAGGGAATAGCTGGTTTGGAGGGCATAGTCCATGGCATTCTACCTGTCTGAGGCCCCACCCCTCCTCAAACCTCACCCTCTCCAGGCTCCATCCCTCAAATCTCCAGGAATTCCCCACTCGGAGTTGGCAACACTATCTCCTTCCCAGCCAAGCATCAACCTACCTTTATTTCCCCCAAAGCAGCAAAACGGTTGGGGACCCCTGCCCTATGCTTTATGGTATTCTTGTGTCTCTAGTTTGGTATGTGGTTACAAGACTGCTTCAAAGTATAACAAGTGCATGTTCTAATCCAGCTCCCTCCTACTTGCCTGTTCCTTCCATTTTGATGCTGTTCAGCCAGCTTCCTGCCAACTGGGGAGCTTTGCCTTCTTACTGCATCCCCCCTTAGAGGGATTCAAACCATGGCCCTGAGTGACACATGGGTGCCTTTTCCCAATGAGCTGTTGGGAAGTTGCAAGGAACGCCATTTGTGAATTTGCAGTTCTTGCTGCTGCCCCAGGATCTACATTCCCTGTGCCTGACAAAATGCTGGAGCTTCTAAACCCTGCGAGGGAGAGATCTTGGCTGTGCTACTGGGACTACCCTGACCAAGAGCTACATAAGCATATTAGTACTGTGGCTAGAGTTGCCATGTTTCCTTCCCTAGGGACCTGGCAAAAGGTGACATGGATGCAGGAGAGGACTCAAACCCCTAACTGTAGAGCTTCCTTCAGAGTGCCTTGCAACACACCAGGGTGCTCCTGCCAGTGGAGAGCATTGTGTTCCCTTTGTTCCCTCCCTTGATGTATTTTGCATACAGACAGTAGCAGCCTGCCAGCAGGGCTGTGTGCTCATGGCACCATGCACTGGTTGGCTGTCTTCATCTACTTCTTACAGAGATATCACCAGCATGATTCTCTGTAATTGATGGCTTATGATGAAAGGGGTGCTATGAACTCAAATGCAGTTGCTATGTTCTCTGCATCTTTCTGAGGGCTGTATCTTTCACATTTTTCTTCTCTGCTATAGAAACACACAAAATACAGACCAGCAACAGTGGACATAACATATAGACTACCAGACAAAGCAGTGCCTTAGGTATGACAAAACTGATGGGCAGCCCAATCCTATTTAACACATACTTAATTTAGCATCAGCCTATTACTCTATTCAGGGTGCCTCAGTATAAAAGTGATTCCTGACATAACTCCTGCCTTTGGGCATCAAAGCACAGGCACGGTTCAGACATATTAGCAAGCCATAGTTTGATTCTCTGCAAGTGGAACTTGAAGTAGTTTGTCAGCTTGTTTTCATGAGCCCTGAGATGAAGACTGTTTGGGATTTGGAGTGGGGAAAAGAAGAAATCTAAAGGGTTGTGAGCTGAATCTTGAATTATTGCCAAGCATTAAGATATTTACTATAAGGAGGGAGGGAGTGCTGAATATTCAGCCTGATTAAGAATTCTGGGGAATTTAAAAGCTTACACATGGTTTTGTGTTACTAGGGTTGGAAGTACTGAAGGTATCATACAACTTGTTTTGAGAAGACTTCTGTGGACCAATGAGATCATCTACAAACTTTGTTTACAATGATTCAAGTATCTCTTTTTCATCTAAGCTTTGCCATGCATTTTAGCAACCACTTTTTTCTCTCATACTTACATGATTAGAGATTAATAAAATCTATTCAGTGCTTGTACACAGAGCACCACACCCATATAAACTATTTCAAACTTCAGCCATTAACCCAACAATCCCCCCCCCCAAGAAATATACATAATGTTCAACATAGCTAATAATTTTCAAAATAAAGACTTGAGTTGTACTGCTTACAGTTTGAAAGCACAAGGTTTCAATTAGCACTGCAAATTATTCAGCAACAAATATGTTCATGGTTCTGAAAGCAGGTATGTCAAAAGATCAAAGTTAACATTTCAAGTGCCACTTTTTGCTGTGTATTAAAGACACCAAAACCTGATTTAAAGCAAGAATTATAATTATTCAGTCATCAACATTTTACTGCTGTGGCATTCAACGGGGTTTTGCTAAGTGCCACAAGCCAAAACTAGAAAACGAAATAATGGCAACCTAGAACACCCCTCAGAACATTTGCAGCCCCTACTCCTCCTGCCCCATGACTCTGGATAGCTGTGTGCCTAGCTTGCTCCCCAGTTCAAAAAGGATTAGCATTAACACAGCCGAAAATGCTGGAGTGCCAAATGGCCCTGTACTCTAGTCCAGAAGTGTCACAAACTCAAACACAGGATCTCCACCCTTGTTTTACAGTGCAAGGCTAAGATCCAAAAAAAGCAGTTAGATCCAGTGAACTGTATTGACAGAGGATTTTACCCCTTTCCCTTTCTCCACTGCATCTCCTGACCTGCCACCAATCCACACAGGTACCACAACCTTGGCAACAAGTTTTCCAGAAGTCAAAAAGGACAGATGTGGGGTGGGAGAGAGAATGGGAAAGATCCATGACCATTAGTGCCTTCTGCTGACGGATTGTTAGACTGCTAAATACCCAGAGTATTTTATTAATTGCAAGCAGAAGAGAGTCACACAGGCTTATAAAGTATGTAATAACCATTTGCTGGGTCTCATATCATTTCTGATTTTGGCTTCTTTTGAGAAATTTGTTCTGCTCCTTTTTAAACCTATTTGTCAGCCACCTTTCAGGAGAAGTCCTGTATAATTTAAGGCAACATTTCAGTGAAACCAAAAATATTCACACACAACTTCCATCTGCTTTGAAGTTTACTAATTTAGAACTTAATAGTTGTAACAAGTTTCTGTTCCAATGTTTTCTCCCATCTTGGACTCTTAATGCTCCACTTGCACAGCATTAATTAAAAAGACTATAATTTATAACCGTCAGAAAGCATTCCAACGTTTCAGTCTATTCTGTAGACCAATGTAGTCTAAACCACAGAATTCCAATTCAGCCACAAGGCAGTTTGTATATTGGATTATCAGGACTAACTCCCTAATCAGAGGTGCATTTAAAATAATTTTTTCCCCCTGAAGGTCTTCAGTTAGATGCATTTAAGTTTGTTACTCTAGTTCTCATAACACATGAACACTAGACCTTAAACTGAAAAAAGTAATAAAACATTTCAAAAATCTTTGAAAATGTCTCAACTTGTGTTATATCAAGACTAGAGGGAGCTAAGGTCCTTCAGTTACCCAAGAAGAATTTACTTTGGGTGGGAGTAGTGGAGACTAATACATGAATCTTTACACAGCTTCAAATTTGGTGTCAACGTCATATATCTGTGCAGACAATTACAAATACTAGAGCTTGCTGAATTGTACACCAAAGTCCTAAATATAATGTTACTAATTTTGCAGCTGCTCTCTTCATCTTGAGATCTCATTATAGAAAGCAGTTCTATAACCCTTTAGAGGCCCATGGGGTCCTCAATGCTCCAAGCTGTGGAGTCTTGTGAGCAAAAATTCTGCTTTGTGAGCTACTGGCATAAAAGTTGTGAGTGAGCAATTTGACTACTGCATAAATTAGTTTGCTCTGGAGCCATCCTTCCTGAGCTAAGACAAAAAATGTGTGAGCTGGAGGCTAAAAGACAGAGCTAGCTCACACTAACTCAGGTTAGAGAGAACACTCGTCCTAGGACATCATTTTCTCAGGCTTGGACATCAGTAATTTGTTCAAAATATATGTAAAGAAAACTGCAAGACCAATCTTTGTCAACTAGTTAGTATGAATGGTACTGGATTTTACACTTTCTGTCCATCGGTCTACTGCCCAGGATAAGAGAAAACTGTCTTTTATTTCTTTATGTACTGTCTTCAACTTTTAGCCCACCCTGCCCTGCTGTTGCAAGGCTCAGGCCAGGTCACAACATAGTACAAATATGATCCCTAACCTCTTCCAATGTTCAAGTTGTGCAATACTGACTACTTAGCTCTGTAATTGAGTTATTATAAATACGTTAGGGCAAAATCATACATAATACTGGAACTATACTTGGAGCCCTATGTGTGTAATTCAGCTTCAAAAAGTAGCCATGGCCTCACCCCCAATATAACTTAGGTCTGTGGTATTTGTAGAAGATGGGTTTTAACGTTTCCCAAGCCATTTTATCAACTGAAACTGGTCTCACTGGGCTGTTTTTCATTTGGGCAGGGGGAATATATGGTTGTGCTTATTTTCTTTCTCATACTAGAGCTAAAAAACATCCCTGAGTGACCATTTTCAGCTGGGTAAACAATAGGGGGAGAGCTAAAAGCTAACCTTCCTAAGCCTCAGTTCATATCAATGGCACCTTCTAGCTGCTTCTTGAGACTAAATATCAGGGGAACCAAGCACGAATCCCAATGATGGATACAGTTCAGCTCTTGGTATAGTCTTGTAACAATGTATTAAAGAGACACCAAAGGATTGGCCATCATTGGTCTCCTTTCCAGTTTGGTGTAGTGGTTAAGTGCGTGGACTCTAATCTGGGAGAACCGGGTTTGATTCCCCACTCCTCTACTTGCACCTGGCTGGATGACCTTGGGCAAGCCATAGCTCTGTACCAGCTGTTCTCTCAAGGACAGCTTGGGAAAGAGCTCTCTCAGCCCCACCTACCTCACAGGGTGTCAGTTGTGGGGAGGGGAGGGGAAAGGAGTTTGTAAGCTGCTCTGAGACTCTTAAGTGAGTGAAGGGCGGGATATAAATCCAATCTCCTCCTCTTCTTCTTCTTCTTCTTCATTTTAAAGATTATAGGCTACCACTTTTACAGACAAAACTTGAGGCAGGTTCTTAATAATGTCACACTCACTCCTCCCACTTGCTTGTTAAAAACGAAGATCTACCCCAAGATCCATTTCTAAAATTACTGAATGAGAATGTTCACATTTAAGACCATTACCAAAATATAAGGAGCTTTGTGCAGATCCTGCATTTCATTAAAGCTCATGATGACATAAATGTTGCTATTTAAGGGGGGGAGGGAATTTAAATGCTATTCTGAAAAGACCTAATACTAAATTAACTACTAAGGTAACAAGCAATTAACCATAGTCATTTCTCAAAAAACACGTCATTATGTACTATCTGGAGAGGTCCTGTAAGTTGTTAGAGCTTTACTGCATTGCTTTGAATCATTCAAATATATTTAATACTGTGATGCAAAGTCAAACACAACACCATACTGACAGATGCCATAGCAACTGTTCTACAGTTCTATATTAAAACCACTGGTAGCTAGCTGGCTTTCAAGGAATTACTTTCTCTAACACTCAAAGACAAATGGAACAAGAGGAGCTAACTATCTGATTTCTTCTCCTAGGCAGCAACACTAGTGGCACCTTCCTCTTAACTTGCTACCCAAGTCTTCCAAAGCAGGAACAGACCACCTCTCAGCCTTCCAAACTCCAGAATAAATCCTTACTCCAGAATATAAACTGCACTGGTATTAGAAAAGGTGGATAGAAGTTGTCTATGTAGAGCTGGTGGTGAGCATGCATGGGTTTTTTAAATGGTTGTGGTAAAAGACAATAAGAACTGCTTTTTTCCATCAGTTTGGACACGGTCCATGTACAAACTTGAAACTTGCATGTGCACATATCATTTAATCTGCTAACTAAAGAGGGGAGGGATACAGAAAGAGTTTATTGGCTGGTTATCATTTTCTTCTAAGATCTGCTGTCTCAATACAAAGGCCATTTCACCAGCTTGAATTCTACGGCAAACTTTAAAAATGTGCTGTATTTTTCTAGTGTAGCCCACTTTGTTTTCTAGCATTTCTATTCAACAACCTTCTGAATACCAGACTGAATACCCTAAGAACATGAATTTATGCAGAGGCTTAAGTGCCTCAATATTTCCCCTACCAAAAAACTAGAATGATGTACTATGTATGGCTGCTTCTCATATGGATGCTCTCTCTTTAGCGAGGAAGAAATATACACTCACTCACTTGCATAGACCATAGGAACAGTGACTTCAAATTGCCATGTTTCCTTATGTGTAGAAACATGACACCAGACTATGCTTGATGCAAACTTCTGTCTCTTTCCTGACAGAGACCAACTATCCAAAGTGGCCACGGCAACAGAACACTGCTGCATTTCTTCATGTGGGGAAAACAAAGTACAGCCCTATGGCTGTTGCCTCTGCAATCTCTGACTTATAATTATTATTTTTTTAAAAACTACAGATCTTTGGTTTCATGTTCTCTAATCCAAACACTGTAAGTATGACAATGGTTAAGCTACGGCTATATTTACTAGCAAGTCAACCGTGTCCACTATTACACTACTTTACTGTAGATGAAAAGTCACCACATTTGCTTCAACAAGCAACCTTTTTGTCTGAAGTATTTTATGTAGAACATTTTTATGTTGCCTCTACAGAAACAAGGAAACATGAAAAGATATTAAGTAAAGCCAGTATTAAAAAGCCCCAGCCCAGCAACACAAATCATACAAAACCAGACCACAGACAACTTAAAACCACAATTTCCTGGATAAAACAGGGTTTTAAAAAATCAATCCCTTCATTAAAACTTGGGTGAAGAAAAACATTTTGACGTGACACCTAAAACAAAGCAACAAAGGTGCCAAGTGAGCCTTAAGGGGAAGGGCATTCTACAAGCAAGGTGCCATTACTGAAAAAGCCCTGTCTCTAGTTGCCACCCACCTCACCCCTGAAGGGCATAGAGAACAGTGCTTGTGCGACAGATCTTAAATGGCAGGCTGGACAGTATGCAAAGAGGTGGTCCTTAGTGATGAACAGCTATTACTTCAAAGATTGAAATTTTCTATTAAGTATGAAATGCAATGCTGAAGGTGGATTTTCAATTAGCAAAGAAAAAATCAGTTTAGAATAAGTATTTTATAAACTTTATCCCCCCTCCCATATTGTTGTTTCTAGCTATTATTGTGAGCCACTTTGAGCTACATGAAAAGGTTTGATTGCTGATGTGATCTAAACCTGAACTCTGAAATGACCACTCATTCAAAACATACCTGGGGAAGTGCAGTATTTAGTTGTCGTTGAAGAGAGTCCCTTTCATGACCAACTTCATGCAGTTTACCCTGCGTTAATGTTAGTGTCTCTTGAGTCTCTCGTAGTGTGTCCAGCAGGCGGTCTCGCTCCTCCAACATGGATACCATTAATTGCTCAAAATGGGAATCAGCATCTGACTGTAGGGGGGAACCTGAGCCATGGCTTCCACCTCCCCCTGAGGGAATCTCTGCCTCACTGATAGTTGGCATCACCTCGCACATCATCTTTAAAGGAAGTTTCAGACTTAGTTATACTATTAAAAATGCAAAGAATTACACATGCAGAATAGTCTTACATGCAGAGGCCATACCAAACTTTATAACAAGGGCTTCCCTATTCTCTCCTATCTGAACAGTAGGAAACAAGTGTTTTTACAACCACATTACATTAGCGTTATTATCTATATTTAATTTGCTTGCAAATTGTGAACTTGTAGCATAATTCAAGAGACCATTTCCTTGCTCAAGAAGATTTAACACTGATTAGTTACACTTCAAGTATCCTATCCTGGTCACAATTAGCCTTGTAAAAATAAGTGTTGTCAACAATTTTGGAGGGAAAAGCATTCCCAAATTCTTAAAGCTGCTTGCTGCCATCATGAAAGCCAGATAAGACTGGATGTAGGCCATTCAATTAGAGCTCACTGTGCTGGCTGTATAGTCTCCTTAACAGAACTTTGCCACCAGAGAGTGAACCTTAGAACACTTAGCAGCTAGATGAAGCCATCAGTTAATGAGAAGGCTCCTGAGAAGAACAACCCCCACAAAAACCCAGGCTCACCTCTTCACAAAGTAGTGGACACCTGTAGCATGTTTTACAGATGGTGACTACAGAACATCCTGAAAAACAGTGGGCTGTATTTACCAGCACTTTATGAGAAAAGCTATAGAATGATTGTATCTCTTTGATATAAAAGATACATGTTGGTTATTGTATACTGGCATAGCATCTCAAAACTTAAAGAATAACTTTAAACAGTTAGGACTCCCCTAAACTGAGCCACAAAACTAAACAGTTATTTTCTATTAAACCAACTCATTTAAATAATTCTTCTAAAAAAAGCTCTTTTTAGGTGCCCATAATGATTCACTTAAACATAAGCAAGCAATTTGCTCAAGGGCTGTGCAATGGGAACAATCCGCCTCACCATACGTTTAAAATTATATTATGAAGAACATAAGGAAAATAAACTTAATTCTAAACATGGAACAACATAATCAGAGCTTACCCAAGAGAGTGAATACAACATATTGACTCCTCTATTGATCTGTCATTTTTATAGCTGCAAATAAAAACACACTTTTATATATTCCCGTTACTTCACTTACTTTTTTTGATTAAACAAAGAGGCTTTGTCAGAGGCCAATGTACTCCAGTAATATCAGCTGTTTTCAGTAACCCTGCATGATGATTTCCAAAAACCTTTCAAACAGCACAGCAGCCATTCAGCTTGACTAGGATGTCCATTCATTAATAAGTCTCCGGCCCAGAAACCAACACAAGGCAATGCATTATCGTGTTGCGAAAAGGAGCACCAACTAGTCAAATCCTCCAGAGCAGAAGAAAGGATACAAACAACGAGTCTTCAGCTCCCTCTCTTTCTAATCCTGGCCCACAAGTCTTTCAGGAGTCCGGCTGGGAGGACATTGTACGGGGGGAGGGGGGGGGGAGACCTTCCGCGCCCTCGACCGACAAGCAACAGGGCTCAGTACAGAAACCTCCCTTCGGGTCACGACGGCATTACCTTTCTTAAAAAAAGGAAACCGACAGAAACAAAGCCGAAGGTGTCGCTCTTCTGCCGATGGGGCCGGGAGAGGCTCCTCTTTCTCTTCCCCCGTTAGGCAGCGCGGGGTCCTCTTCCTTCCGTGGGCTTCCCAAGTCTTCTCTCGCGTACTTCTTATTCCTGTGGAGCGGGGGTCTTGCGGAAGGCGGTGGGGAGCAGGGAAGCTTCAGGGGACCGCCGGGGGGGGGGGGCGGGGGTCACGGAGACTGCCCCTGGGACTGCGGGGCCAGCCGTCCTCCTCTCGGGAAGCCACAGAGCCCACGGACGCAGCCCACTCCTGCCCCCCACCCCACCCCCCCGAGCCGGATAACCGGGAAAGGGGAGGGGGCCTCGAGAAGTTCCGAGCGGGGGGGGGGGGGCGGCGTTCCCGGACCTTCCTCCTCCTCCTCCTCCTCCTCGGGAGTCAGGGGGGGGGAGGGAGGGGGGCGCGGCGGGAACGGGGGGCCTCTTCTCCGCTCCTCACCCTCAAGCTCGGCCTGCCCAGCCCGGCTCCCACTGCTGGCGTGGGGCACATCCGCGGCGGCTCACTCGGGGCTGCTCTGTCCCGAGGAGGTGAGGCGATATCGGCGGCGACCTGGGCCCGGCGGCGTCCCCCGTGGCGGCGCGGAGGAGACGGTGGCTCACGGGCTGAGCTGTCCTCTTCCTCCCCTCCCTCCAGCCGGGCCCGCAACCACCGCGCACAGTTCCGTCCCCGCCTCCCGTCCCCCGCCCCAGCAGCCTTTGCGACGGAGCAGAAACCAGAGCGTGGCCCACAATGCACCGCGGTGAGTACCTCGTTTCCCCCCCACCCCACTTCTCCCACCGAGCTGCCCCGGCGGGCTCTGGAGCGAGCTCCCCTTGCGCAATCCTTGGGGGGGGGGGGTGTCTTTAAAACAATCCTGTGGTGTCGTCGTCGTCGTCGTGCCCCCCCCCCCCCGGTAACGGGGACCGGGACGAAGAGTGTTCAATTTCTCGTGGGGGGAAAGGAAGTCGAAACCTTCTGCTGGTCTGGAACCCACTGTGATGTTTGCGGGCGAGATCCTTTGCTTTCTGGCCGTTTTTCTAATGAGCATAGTCGGAGCTGGACAATATTCTTCCTACAGTAAATGTGCTTTTTGTGAGTCAGGAAAAGGACCTGAAGAGGTGGGGTGGAAGGAGACTGGCAAGGGCTCTAGGTGAAGATGAGAAAACAAAACACACTCCCTCGTTTAGGCAAGGCAAGGGGGATTAACATTTTTCCGAAGGGCACGGAGGATGGGGGAGGGAATGTCACTGGTTAATCGTGTACAGAGTGAGCAACCTGCTGCTGCCCCAGTTGCTTTCGCCTTTCTTGAACAGAACCCAAATCTTGCGATTGGTGTAGAAATGATGAATATTCAGTTATGTGTGTGTGTTCATAAGGAATCCAGAACGAGTGACTAGGATAAAAGATCGAGAAATGTATTCTAATGAGGGCTGCAACGGCTATATGCACTTACTTGGGATTAAACTCTGATTAAATAGAATTTCCTTCCCAGTAAATATGCATAGGCTGTGTGATGACAGTACTCCACATTCAGCTGTTTGTGGCTTTCTGAGCGAGCTCAGCGATATGGTTGCCTTCAAGTGTCCAAATATTTCCCCCATGGAAATAGTATCGGGCCTTTACTGATCTCATTAGTAGGCAATATTTATACACGAAAACCCCATGTTACTCCTGGGCCTTTGGAACAACACCTATGGTGCGTGTTCAGTGTAGTTGAGGCCTTAGAAATGCTCTCACTCCTGTGATAGAAGTTGCCAATCCAAATTAGACAAGACTAGGATGGGGAAGAGAACCTAGGGAGGTTTTATTTTTTTTTGTGAAAGGACTAGCTACAAAATCAGGCAATTGTCTTCATGTCACCAGATTCCCCCCCCCCCCACTTAAGAAGGGTGCTGCCCACAGGTTCCACCCCTAGTGTTCATTTCCTGTATAATCTCAACATTTTAGCAATCCAACAAACACAAAACATCTAGCCAAGTTGTCTGCACCTAAGAGGTAAGCATAACCAATATCTTTATATGAGGCAATCAGTGAAAACCAAGAGGGAAAGTAAGGTAACCTATGGAAAAGGGGAAAACAAAATTATTATGCTGAGGTAACAGATGGAGCAGTTTTCATGGATAAAATACTCCACAGATGATGAGTACAGAGCTTTCTGAAAAGGAAATAGCTGGGGATATTGCATATCTGTCGGAATTCTCCAGGTAAAAATAAAGCAGAAACAAAAATGATAAAATGGCAAGGGAGTGTGTTACAGACCACCCAGTTAAGAGGAACAGATTGGAGGGAGGATGTTGATCAACACTTTGGGGGGGATCCTGGAGGAGGAACCTACCCATCTGATTTTCAAACTGAGACTGCAAAACAAAGATGTTCTGGACAGTTTGGGAGCAGTTCAAGTTTGGGCAGAGGGGAAGTACTGGGCGGGGGGGGGACAAATTGCTTTTAGACCAGAGGTGTCAAACTAATTTGTTACAAGGGCTGGATCTGACATAAATGTCACTTTCCCTGGCCAGACCACATGTGCCATAAAATGCAACATGAGATACCAAAGATATAAACTTTATAAAGATGATTTCAGATGCCGAATGGCAGTAAGCTTGATTGGATTAGGTGTAATATGCAGAAGGGTAATAGGCGTGAAGATATCATAACTGGTAATGAGACAAGAAATCTAGGTCTCAGTTTGGTCCAGGAGGATTCAGTCCATGAGGATGCAAAGAATAAATGGACATAAGTCTGAAGAAGTGAGCAGTGACTCATGAAAGCTCATACCATACCACAAATTTTGTTACTGGATTCTTACTCTTTCTACAGTTATAACAAACCACAACATTCAAAAACCAGTGGGGGGACATTTTAATCTTCCAGGGCATTCAGTTGCTGACCTAAGAGTAGTAGTTCTCTTACAAAGGAATTTCAGAGGAAGATTAGAAAGAGAGACTGATGGATTGCAACTGATAATGAAGCTCAATGCATCTTCCTGGGCTGAATTGAGACCTCTGTGAGAATTGGGCCAATAGATATAGTCCAAAACAGGTCTCCTTAAGTAGAAAGTCCTTTATTTGTAGAAAAGATCATGTTGGTCAAACACTTTTCCTGTTAGTAATGCCCAAGCCTAGAAATGCTGTTACAATTATACTCGATATGAAATATGGCCTAACTACCATCTACCAATCAATAGTGAGAATTATTGGCGCCCAAGTATACTGGCTCACTGTTCCCAAGGAAAGCGCGGCAAAATAGGTTCTCAGGAAAAAACACTGTTGAGGGTTTTGGAGAAAAGGTTCCCAGAGAAAACGAAGCAAAAGAAATACATAACACCTGTGATTCATGTAACACATAACAGGAGGCTCTTCTGTTCAAGGTCGTTAGCCAAGGAAAAGCCAGCAAGAGATAAGAGGGGAAGGAAAGCAAATGAGTAATGAGCATGTGCAAAGCGAAGCAGGCAGGCAAGGCTCGCATTCCAAAGGTGGGAGTTGGGTCACCGATGCTATCTCCCGGCCAGGACCTAAAGGGGTTGGAAGAAACCTTGGAACACAAAGCAATATTAATAGATCATCAAACCCGAGGGTAACAGCACGCATTGATACATATAACTCAGCAGCCTTAATGATCATGACAAGACGATTACCCACACCTATGGCAGTGCTAACTGACATCTAGCTTTCTTCTCTCATTACCAATGGCTGCTATTGTTATTTGGCATCTGAAATCACTTCACTCTCCAAGACATAAGGACAAATGGACTAACATTCTAGCTGTATTTGAATAAGTGAGCCGTGACTCCTGAAAGCTCATGCCCTGCCACAAATTTTGTTAGTCATTAAGGTGCTACTGGACTCTTGCTCCCTTCCACTAATAAAGATTGCAAGCTGTGATGTTAGGTTTCTTTTATTATTTTTTCATCTGTTAGAACTGGAAAGGGGATCACTCCAAGTGAAATAATGTGATGCTTTCAGACTGCACAAAATCCATTCACTGCTAGTGAAGATAATAAAAAGTTAAAAAGCCAGGGAGAGGGGTTAATGTGAAGAAAGAGAGGCAGTGAAGCGGGAGGGGAAAGAGAGAGACCATGTTTTGAACTGGAATATATGGAACTATAGATGTATTTTTAAATACTTAGACATCTACTTCCATGGTATCCAATCCAAGAGTTGTAATGCCTAACCAGGGTCTTTTTGAAAAGAAAACCCCAGATAGGCAAAGAGAAACCTAATTTAAAAAAAAAAACCTTTTCAGAATAAGACAAAATAATTTTCCCTTAATGATCAGGTCTCACAGTAAACAGCAGAGCAGGCTTGTCAGAAGAATCTCTTCTTTCTCAACCCCTCCCCCCTCTCTTTCTTCCCTGCTCAATATGCATACACAGGAAAGCTTATACCTGGAATAAAACTTTGTTGGTCTTGAAGGTGCCATGGAACTCCCTCTCTACATAAGGGAAGAGAGGCTAAGCAACACAGCAGCAGCCCCAGAAGAGGAAGCAGGAGGGAGCTTTTCTCTGCTGTGTGCATGTGCACTCTCTTTTTCCTTCCCCCTCGCTTCTCTAAAGGAGGAAGAGAGGCCAGCCGTCACAGCAGCCCCTCAGAGGAGGAAGCAGGAGGGAGCTTTTTTTCCTGCTGCGCGCACATGTGCTCTCTTTTCCCTTCCCCCTCACTTCCCACTGCCAATCAACAAAAACTAAATTAGTCAAATGCAGTGAATCTACCTTGAATCCTGAAATGCTCAAGAGAAAGGGAAGTATGCACATATTTTAAATAAATAGGCTGCGTTCAGAGTGGCAGTTTGGCCCGATAGGCACCTTCACAAATGGATTAAATGGGCCCACTCACATAGCCACAGCTGTCAGGCGTTCCCCGGGCATACTTACCCCATCACAGAACAACTTGGAGCTGGTTAAAAAGCCACCACCTCCGAAGTGGAGTTTTTGTTTCCTCGTGCATTCATCACACATGGCTGGCTGTCTGAACACGGGGAGTGCATGCAGAACGGCTTTTTAAAAAAATTGTCCATGTGTCCATTCATGTGTGCGCATGAATTTTGGCCATTTTTGCAGTTTGCTTGTGGTTGATGCACTACAGTAGTGTGGATCCTTGCCCATGGTATCTCTCTGTGGGTAACCCACAGTAGGATGAAGAAAGAAATTCAAAAGCCATACTAATAAGACATAGCTAACTAACATGCTGAAACCGCAAGAACAGAAAGTCACATGTACATGATTCTTTAGTGTTACATTGATACATACGCATGAGCGAAGATACAAACAAACACTCATTGTTCTATCCGCTACTGCTTGCTACTACAAAGGATAGCTTTAGCTATGGGGAGCGGTGGGAACTTTTGCTATATTGCAATATTGCTTGAAATAGACATTCCTGTTGTTCTGATTGTAATTGACATGCGCAAGAATGTAATTGAATGCTTATGAGAATGACATGTAATGTACAAAATGACAGTAGTCCCCATCTCTCTGTAACTCCCCACCCCTTTAGTATAAAAGATTGAGCCTGACTGAAAATGGGGCTCAGCAAATTTTATTCTGAAGACTTTTATTCAGGCCGAGACTGGTACCCTTTCAGTATGGTAGACCTCTGTAACTGGAGGATGCAAACTACCCCGTACACAGAAGACTCCAGACCCATTACTGAGTTAACAACTACTATCATGACAACTCATTCTCCCACCTGGAGAGACTGTAAGCAACTGCTGTCAGCTTTGCTTACCATGGAAGAATGCCAGAGAGTAATGGCCGCAGCCAGACTAGATATGGAAAGGGGGGCCCCAGTTAACCAAGCAGAAAGATAGCTAGAACATTTTCCCGAGAACAACCCCAACTGGGACGCAAATCATGCCCCCTCCCAGACTTTGCTACAAGGGTACTGCGCTACAATTTTAAACAGACTTGCCACGGCTGGAAGGAAGCCCATGAACATGGCAAAGTTAAGAGAAGTAATTCAGGGACCCACAAAACCACCATATGAGTTCCTAGAAAGACTTTACAAAGCCTACCAGCTCTATACTCCTTTTGATCCAGAGGATGAGGTAAATCGGACTATGGTAAATGCCTCATTCGTTAGTCAAGCTGCACCAGACATCCGTAAAAAGATCCAAAAACTAGACAGTTTCCCAGGCATGGTGATGTCGCAGTTAATAGAGGTGGCCCAGAAAGTTTATGTAAATCATGATAAGGAGGAAAAGAAAGAGGAAGCTGCCAAGCAGAAAAGAAAGGCAGCAATTTTAGCTGCAGTAATTCATGTGCCAGGAGCAACGGCAGCTCAATCATATGGAGGCAGGCAGGCAGTACTCCACTCCCTTAGGACCAAATCAGTGCGCAGCCTGTGAGGAGGAAGGGCACTGGAAAAATGAATGTGAAATCTACCTGCCGCCACAGTTCCAACAACCCCAACAATACCAATAGCCCCAACAGTACCAACAATACCAGCAGCCCCAACAATTTCAGTAGTTCCAACAGCCCCAAGCACAGCAATCCAGAGAGTTTAGAGGAAGAGGACGTGGAAGAGGTTTTAGAGGGGCCCAAAGAGGATGGGTTCAGGACGGAAGGTATTCCTTAGTCCCACAAGCAGAAGGTGGTAGAGACGGGCTGATTGGACTTGCAAGTATGGAAGAGGAAGACTAGGACAGACTGGGTTCCTTTAAATGTGGCCCCAGGGAACCCATGGTCCAATTAAGTGTCGGAGGAACACCAGCGGACTTTATGATAGACACAGGGGCCGAATTATCCATAGTCACAACACCCATTGCACCCCTTTCCAGAAATGTTCAGCCTGTAGTGGGGATGGCAGGTAAACGCCTCCTCCTTCCTTTTCTCCAAGCTCATTCCTGTGAATTGGGAGGACATCAAATCAACCACCGGTTTTTGTTAAATCCCGATTGCCCTATTAACCTGCTAGGGAGAGACTTGCTCTTTAAACTTAGGGCAAGCATTCATCTCAATGAAGAACAGGCAACCATGTCCCTAACTCTCCCAGATGCCAAAGTATGCTGCAGTCTCTTAGTAGATCCAGAGGAGGAATGGAGACTGTATGAAGAAAAAAGAATCTTGCAAGAGGAGGCAGAGGGGGATTTTGATCTTGATCCAGAAGAACTCGATCCCATTAATCTTGATTACTGGCTGGATGCAGACAATAGGCAGGATTGGGCAGGCGTTACTTCAGTGGACAAGGAGTATTATGCCCTCTCAGTTCCAACAGTTTGGGCTGAAACAAACCCACGAGGTTTTGCTGGCCACCATCCCCCAGTGAGTGTAACACTAAAGCCATCTGCCAGCCCCATTCGGGAGCGCCAGTATCCGATCTGAGATGCAAGGAGAATACTTACTGCCCACTTTAAAAGACTCTTGCAGGCAGAAATCTTGTGCCTTGCAGATCAAGCTGGAACACCCCAATCTTGCCTGTCCCTAAGACAACCCCAGACGGAGAGTCTGACTTCAGACCAGTGCAGGATCTCCATACCGTGAATGCCTGAGTAGAGACTATACATCCCCTGGTTCCTAACCCATATACCATTCTGACCCTGATCCTTCCAGAAACTACATTTTTTTCTGTTTTGGACTTAAAGGATGCGTTCTTTACAATACCGTTACACCCCCAATCCCAAGAAATATTTGCCTTTGAATGGAGGGTCCTGGGGCAACGAATCCTCTCCCAGTTCCCGACTGGACTCTTTATTGTGATGGGAGCAGTTTCTTAGATGAACAGGGAATTAGACAGGCAGAGTACACAATAGTTGATGATAGATGTAGTGAAAGCTCGATCCCTACCTTCAGGTACCTCTGCCCAATTGGCCGAAATAATTGCCTTCACAGATGCTCTTGTCCTAGGACGTGATCTATGTGTGAACATTTATACAGACTCTATGTTTGCTTTCAAAGCTGCCCACACTCATGGAGTCCTCTGGCAAAATAGAGGCTTCATTAATGCAGGAGGGAAGGAAATAAAATATGGTCCCAATTTGTGTCTCCTGATGGAAGCTGTAAACCTTCCCTCCCAAGTTGTTATAGTTCACTGCAGAGGGCACCAGAAGGGACTCGATCCTGTCGCCCGAGGCAGTGCTAGAGCAGATGCCGCAGCAAAGCAGGCTGCAATGGACTTTACCCCAACTAGCCAGGCAGCTCTAGCATGCCCTGTTTACTCCACCCCCATTTTTCAATGGACTTCACGCTACACAGCAGCAGAAGAAGCATGGCTGGAATCTCAGAAAGCAACTAAGAACCCAGAAGGGTGGTGGATTCTTCCCAAGGGAAAGGTGAGGATTCCTTCAGCCTTAGCTTATGAAGTAGTTAAAGCCCTTCACACCAATACACATTTTGGATCCGCAGCATTATTAAAATCTCTTGACAGATGGGCTCACATAAACCGCAAAGCAGCCCTAGCAGATTTGGTTTGCAGACAGTGTGTGACTTGTGTTCAAAACAGCCCCCGCGAAGGACCAAGAAAGCCCCCGGGACCTGCCCCAATGACTCATTTAATTGTGGACTTTTCAGAGATGCCTCTAGTCGGGCACCATACTTGCTTGTTTTTGTTTGTACTTTCACCGGATGGATTGAAGCTTTCACTACCGTCACAGAGAGAGCTTCAGAAGTTAGCAGGGTCCTAATATGAGATCTCGTACAGACTGTTTATTCCGACAATGGGAGCTTGTTCGTTTCCGAGGTGACCCAGCAAATAGCCAAAGCTTTAGGCATCAACTGGAAGCTTCATTGTGCTTACCATCCCCAGAGTGCCGGCTTAGTTGAAAGAGCCAACAGAACTTTAAAGGCTGCAATCCATAAATTTACCCAAGAGACTGAGCTTCCATGGACAAAAGTTTTACCCCTGGTGCTTTTTAGAATTCATTGTCTCCCCTCGAAATGCACTTCTATCTCCCCATACGAAGCAGTGTTTGGACGCTCCCCTCCACTAACTTTGGGGATCCAGACAGATGCCTATTAGGCCGGGCATCTTATCACTGCTGCAGAACTTCAAGCCCTTGGGTGCCAGGTCCAGGAGCAACAAGCTCATTACTCCGTGAGTAATCCCTTCCTGTGTTTGACTCGGTGTGTCAGTTCAGCCCCAGGGACTTGGTGTGGGTTAAAAATTGGTGACCTGATCCCTTGGGACCTCGATGGGAGGGACTATTTACTATTCTGCTTAGCTCTCCCACAGCCGTCAAGGTAGCAGAGAGAAAGCCCTGGATCCATTGGTCAAATGTCAAGCTGGCATACAAAAGGTGGGAAGCAGCTCCAGGTTCTAATCCAACATCTGTCAGGTTTCGTAATCGGTCTCGCTACCACCCACCACCAGTCGAGCCAATTGAGGAGAACCTAGCTGTCGGTCATCAAACCTCTGCTGGAACTTCTAACGAGGTTCCTCTATGCACATGGTGAAGAAGCAGGTTCGTCATCGAGAAGGTGCCGCTGGAATGCCTTCCACCGCTTCAGTGTTCCTGATCCTGATTGCTATTTCACAAGTGCAGGCTATAAGCCAGTGTCAGCAATGCATAACCACCACTTACAGAAATTCCCAGGTTTCCCAAACTCCTGTCTATCACATTGACTATGAATGCCTTGTTCCAGATGTTACACTGTGCCTTTACCAGAATACCTCTTATCATGTGTGCCACCAACCTGTTAAAGCTGGGTGTTACAAACCCCAGGCATTTTCCGTTCGAGCCCGAATTAACATTTATCCCTACATGCCTGGAAAAGGGAAAAAAGTTAATCCTGGGAAGCCTCATAGCTAGCAATCTAACTATTCACCCCAGAGAATCTTTGTCAGCTTGTTTTGATGTTTGTGCTGCTGTTTCTAAACAGGCATCGCAATCAGAGCAGAGGAGTTGTGGAGGCCAATGGTGGCAAACTCTCTATGCACAAGAAAAGAAATACTTGTATACTTTCATGAGGTTTTATTAGGCATCTTATGGTAGCACTGTAGAAGGACCTGATAATTTGCTTTTGTCTCTGGGACAGGTGTCTAGCTCCTGCATAGAAGGATTCTGCACCCCCTTGTGTATCTCAGCTCCATCCCCAACTTCCAGCACCAGCCAACAGACAGTATATGGTATTGGGGTGGATGGGAGAGAGGCAGATCCCTATGGCCAAATAGTTGTAGAGATCATAGGCTCACCCCCACACAGTGAAGAACAACAAGTACATACAACATTCTGGATGGAAATGGGAAAACAAGTAGAGATTCCCCCTATCACAAAGAACTTGTTCATTGACCTTGCAGAACGCATTGCAGCAGAGCTCCAGATAAAGAACTGTTATGTCTGTGGGGGAACAAATATGGGAGAGCAGTGGCCTTGGGAGGCAAGGGAGCTAGACTTAATGAATCTTACATCTGCTAATCTAACTTGGAAAGACAAAGACCGCCATACAAAATGGATTTTGCAAGATTCTTTAATTGGTAACTTGTGTATTCTTTGACAGGGTTCTCGTTTCAATTATTCCATAGGTGCTCTGGAATGTGAATCTGCTTGGGTGTGCAATCAATCTAAGCCTCTCCAGTATGTGAATTTTGCTGCTAATAATGTTTCTTCTACCTCTGTACCAAAGATCTCTACTGGAACACAACTTGATTATTATTATCGTTATCCATGTGTTAACTTCCTTCCTTGGAGAACCCCAGGCCACTTATACTGGATCTGTGGAACTATTGCTTATGCAGTTTTACCCTACAATTGGGAAGGTGCTTGTGTACTGGGTACAATCAGGCCCAGCTTTTTCTTGTTATCTATCTCTACAGGTGAGTGATTAGATGTCCCTGTATATGACACCATTGGCTGGTCAAAAAGAGCGACACGTGTTAATGCCTGGCAAGGTAATGAGTGGCCCCCCAAATGGATTATTCAAGTCAGCCACCTGGGCAGCAGATGGTACCTATGGCTATAGAACCCCCATTTATATGTTAAACCACATTATTCGATTGCAAGCTGTACTAGAGATCATAACCAATGAAACTTCGTTAGCACTAAACCTTCTCACTTCTACCAACAGGCAGCTGCGCACAGCAGTCTACCAAAATCGCCTGGCTCTTGATTTCCTCCTTGCCGCAGAAGGAGGTGTTTGTGGAAAGATCAGCCTTACCAACTGTTGTCTCCAGATCGATGACAATGGAAAGGCAATAGAGCAGATAACCGACAAAATGAGAAACTTGGCGCATGTTCCAGTTCAAACTTGGACGAGCGTACTGGATGCCGGAGGGTTTCTGGGAGGTCTTTTCAATGATTGGAAGCAAGTTCTCTTAATGATTAGTATTGCTCTAGGGGGATTGTTAATTCTACCTTGTCTTATCCCGTGGGTCAGATCTATGGCCCATAAGGCAGTGGAAGCAGTTGTGGGAAACTTGAATGATGCAAAGCTTCTGTATATGTGGGAAACTGCCAGACAACACTACCACTACTTAGAACTATCACAGACAGACAAACATGACACCAGCGAGTAAGTTGGGCAATTTCCCTTTCAGGGAAAAGCCCAAAAGGGGGGAAATGAAGAAAGAAATTCAAAAGCCATACTAATAAGACATAGCTAGCTAACATGCTGAAACCGCAAGAACAGAAACTCACATACACGATTCTTTGGTGTTACATTGATACATACGCATGAACGAAGATACAAACAAACACTCATTGTTCTATTCGCTACTGCTTGCTGTCAGAATCTGACAATAGAATGGTTGTCCTGCTGTTACTTTCTGTTTCTTTGTGCCACACTATAACCAATTGCTTTATTGCTTGCCTTGAAGTAGATATAAGTGTCCTGCTTAATGTTACTTTCTTCCCGGGAGGATGGCCTGCCACATTCTTGGTTGTCACATAAACAACCAGAGCTATCTCATCCTGCTCACTCCTCCTCGCCTTTCAGGCTTGAAGTATTTTATCAAAGTTATTGCAACCTTGGAGACTGTTTAATTGTTGCTGACCAAATGTTTAGCCTGGAGTTCGCACATCTGGGTCACTCAGGGCAAGAGGGGAATTTTTATAACTTTCCCACCTTTTGGTGAGAACCAACGGTTGCCATTTTTTCCCGCTTTTCTGTATTCATTCCAATTGGCTCTTTATGTTTATGCACCTCTGCCTGAAGGTATATTAACCCATGTTATTTCTTTTCCTGTATCTCTAACAAACATCGAGAACCTGAGTCCATTATTAGAAATAAAAGAATTTTGCTTTCAATCAAAGGTCTGGTCTGATAGTGTTAACCCAGAAGCCTCACACTTGCTACTACAAAGGATAGCTTTAGCTGTGGGGAGCTGTGGGAACTTTTGCTATATTGCAACATTGCTTGAAATAGACATTCCTATTGTTCTGATTGTAATTGACATGTGCAAGAATGAAATTGAATACTTTGCTTATGAGAATGACGTGTAATGTACAAAATGACACTAGTCCCCGTCTCTCTGTAACTCCCCACCCCTTTAGTATAAAAAATTGAGCCTGACTGAAAATGGGGCTCGACAAATTTAATTCTGAAGACTTATTCAGGCCGAGACTGGTACCATTAAAATCAGTTTTTCCTGATCCTGGTGTCCAAGTACCTTCTTCTTGGGCTGGTTCTAGTTTCAGGTTAAAGTGCTTCAAGGGCCTGCTGTATGGCTGATATGTTCTGCAACATTTTAAACTGGGTCAATTAGAGGCGGCACTATATTGCAGCAAGCTGCCAGTCTGTCTACAGCCATAAAGTTGGTAATCAGTAGAGAATCAATGTGGTATGATAGAGTGTTCGACTGGAGTCTGGGAGAACCAGGGTCAAATTCCCATTTTGCCATGAAAGCAGAGAGCCAGGCACTTTCTCAACCTCACCTTTCTCAGAGGGTTGTTGTGACGATAAAACAGTACAGGAGGAAAATAATGTAAAGCAAGGGTATAAATATCTAAATAAATATTGGTTGACAACCTTCATGAAGAGCCAGACTGCCTATCACTCCAGTGTTTCTTGCAATATTTGCAGTAAAGAGCTACACATGTTTGTTTATTTATTTGACTTATAGGCCGCTCTCCCCACTATGCACGCTCAGTTGCTCCTCTTCTTCACTGTTATCACACGCTTGCCCTTCCCTTTGGCCCAGAGTGCAAGAATAAACACAGGCATTTGAAGAGATTTTCACAGATGGAAAAAATGTCTAATGTGTCTAAACCAACAGTTGCTCTAGAAGGTGATTTTATCAGTTGCACAACTTCAGGCTATTCTGATTAAAAGGAAAGATAAAGAGGACTCATAAGAAATCTAGCTAGATGAATAAGGAGCTGTCGGATGTCCTGAAAACCAGAAAGGAAACCTACAGGAAACATCAGGATACACCATTACCAAAGTATATAAAGAAAAGCCTTTTGTCACAGTTCCGTATGAAATTCTTACAAGTAAATAATAGTGCCTTTGTAAAGGGTTGCCATTGAAAAATTATGTTAAAAGTTCTTTCACGAATAAACTTTGGCAACAAGCCTAAGCAGGTCTACCCAGAAATAAACCTTGTTATCAGTGGGGTTTACTCACAGAAAATTGCCTTTAGTATTGCAGCCTTGCTTCCTGCAGTTATATCAAGGTAGGGATGTGCATATGGAGCTGCCTCAGTACTGAAATTTTTGGATACATAGAAAAAGTGTAGGAATCAGAGCTTCTGTGTGCACAAGGAGCTCCTGGATGAGTTGTCATAACTTGAGGATGAATCAAGGGGCACTCCAGATTGGTCCATGTGCTGTTCAGCATTTTCAGTAATGGCTTCTCATCTATTTAACAGCAGCAAAGCCAAGATAAATTGCAAATGTTATACAAAAGATGACCAAAGAAACCCAGCCTATTTTGGGGAAATGAGGGAAAACAGTAAAATAACATTCAAGGAATGAAGTACTGCAAAGTACAAAAAATGGTATAAATACCAATGGAAAGGGACAGCTGTTAGAAGGATTTATGTATTATAACTAGTCACAGTTGTTTGCTGAGCTAGCATGATGATGATGGAAATCATTGCAATATATACAAAACATACACAGACACACACAAGTGGAGAGCCGCAAGAAACTTGTGGGAACAGCTGTACCATTCCCCCCTACCTTTGCTTCCTCCCCTCTCCCCCTGCTTCTCTCAGTCTCTCACTCTTTCTCCCTCCTCACACCCCTTTTCTTACTCTCCTCCATGCCTGTTACTTTTTGGGGGCTCCATCCCATCACTCTTTCTTTCTCTGCTTCCCCACCTCATCACTCTTTCTGCCCCACACTTTCATTCTTTCTCTTTCTGCCCCCCACCCATCATTCTTTCTGTCCCCCATCATTCACCCGGCCATCTGTACAGCACCAGTGGTGGCAGTGGTGTTTCCAGCTGCCCACCTGCTTCCCCCACATGAACAACAGCAACAGTGGCAGTGGCTCTCCAGGAATCACAAGTGGTTTCCCAATTACAAAGAGATATCTCTCAGTGCCTAACATGACAGTTCTTGCAATCCCTGCACTTGTTCTTATATGCTGTATGGAATACACAAAGTTCGCTTACCCTTTCCTCTCAGTTGCTTTCTACTCTATGTTGCATATCTAAAGGCCTAATGGGTTCCCTTTGCATCTGAGAATATTCGTTCCTAATCCTTTTATGTCTACAGGTTCCTGACCGGGTGTTAGCATCCCTTCCTCCACCCGCCCTGAAGGAATGTGGAGCGTCTCTCCCTCCCTGCTCTTCCCCCCTCGCTACGCTCAGCTTTTCATCAACTTAGTTAACACTGTGGAATGTCTTATCTGAAGTGTCTGTGCCAGGGCGAGGGAGGAGGGGAGTCTCTGTGAACTGTGAATGTTTTGCTAAGCAGATTTTGGGAACCTAGAGTTGTAGTCTCAATACATAGTTTTGGGGAAAAGTCTGGAGGTTCCTGAGAACTAATTTTCCCCGTGTTTTTGGTGAGAACTGCTAGCGCGGGAAGAAGGCAGGATACTGATTGGAGGGTCAAGCTTTAGCTCATGTATCAGTTCAGTATATCAGTGAATGTAACCCATAGTATTTCATTACTAACAGAAGAAGTGTTTGTTTCCAGTGATCTTTCTACAAGTAAAGGACTTTTCACTCAAAGACCTGTTGTGAACTATTTTCATTGGGACTTTCTCACAATATCACCCTTAGGGTTGCCAGCTCTAGGCTGGGAAATTTCTGGAGATTTGGGAGTGGATCCTTAGAAGGGTGAGGTTTAGGGAGGGAAGTGACCTCACCAGCCATTTTATCCAGGGGAACTGATCTCTGTCATCTGGAGATGAATTGTCATTCTTGGTGATCTCCAGCCCTCACCTGGAGATTGGCAACCCTAGTTCCTCTGGCGGGTATAGCCACTTTGGTGGATGGAGTTTATGATATTATACCTGTCTGAGGTTGTTCCCTTCCTCAAACCCCACCATCCCTATGCTTTACCCCTTAGATCTCCAGCAATTCCCCAATCTGGAGTTGACAACACTGTCTCCTTCCCACCCAATAGCCAGCCTATCTTTATCTGATCCTATGTCTTCAGCTTTCCATCTCCTCCCCCCTGCAGCCCCTAGCTAGGAAAACTATGGTCTTTCTTCACAGGAAGGACCAAAGCAGCTTATATTATTCTCTTCTCCTTTTTATCTGCATAAGAACCCTGTGAGGTAGGTTGGGCTGAAAGTATGTGACTGGTCCAAAATCATCCAGTCAGATCCAGTCAAAGCAAGATGGGAATCTGAACCTACAGATCCTACTCTGAAGCTCTAACAGCTATTCCACAATGGCTTTCATCAGGTGGCTACTGTTGAACAGTAGCAAGCAGCCAGGCTTAGCTGAGTCATGCAAGTCAAGGTGGTATAGGGTTACCCAGAGGCTTCCAGGCCTAGGACTTCCAACCCCCAGGTGAGACCTGGAGATCCCCCAGAATTACAACTGAACTCCAGACAACAGAGATCTGTCCCCTTGAAGAAAAGGGCTGCTCTAGAGGGTGGACTCTGTGGCCTTATACCTTTCCCTTTCCTAAACCCTGAACTCTTCAAATTTCACCCCCAAATCTTGAGGAATTTCCCAACCAGAAGTTGGCAACCCTAGTCAGGCCTGGCCCTGGTGAACCCTCTATCAAAGGCCAAAATAGGCCTAGGAAAAGTCCTGTCCCTGTCTTTTATGCACAGACATTGAAGCATGAAATTCTGTGGTTGCCTGGCAACATCCAGTGAGGGAATCTTTTTTAAAGCTACAAGCACTCCTCTTTTTGTTTTTTTTGTTTTTTGTTTTAAAAAAAAACTGGTTTTAAATTTTTTTTTAGATTTCACATTTTCCTACAAACTTGGGGCCCTTTTCAGGTTTGTAGAAAGATCTATTTTGCTCATTCACAGCTCCAGCCACCAGATTTAAGTATCTAAAGATTTGGCCGACTTTGCTATTTGTATATAGATATATATTTTAAATAATAGCACCAGTAGTACATAAACTTTGACCTGATCAACTAGCCTTCTGCTGCTGTACCCATGGTAAGCATCCCTGTACTGCAGTAGTTATTTGTACCGAAGAATTGCTAAATCTGGCCATAACCTGGTTCTTGTGTCACCTATGAGATAACACCTCACATATTACTCATCCTGGTGAACTGCCAGTCTGTTTTGCTTTGTCATGTGGACCACTAAGATTTTCTGTGC
The DNA here is from genome assembly GCA_029233225.1 of Lepidodactylus listeri. NCBI lineage: Eukaryota > Metazoa > Chordata > Lepidosauria > Squamata > Gekkonidae > Lepidodactylus > Lepidodactylus listeri. Next base: position 3,931,644 of record JARCFY010000011.1, read on the forward strand.
TGCTGTTTCCTATAGCATTGCTGCCTGGGCTATCTGAGGTTACACTTGTGAGGGCTGAGAACAATCAAAGTTGTGCAGTGGCCCAGGGAATGTCCACATACATTTAAATGGCATTTGTTAATCTTATGATGACATGCTTCAAAGGGTTTGCTTGGCGTGTCTGTTTAGCATATGTGCTTTACACCCTGTGTATACCTCTCAATATTTTGTTGTTTTTGTGCAATAAAACAAAATCTGATAGGAATTTTTTAAATTATCATGATCATGAGCCAATAACAAGACAGTGACAAGAAGACAGTTGTCACAGTGTTAACTAGGATTGGCAACTGCCACAAATCTTTAGACAAACTCCTTTTAGTGCTAGCAGTTGTTCTGGCATGGCAGATAGGTATCACATAATGGTATGCTGTTGGCAGGGGAGACTGGCCCTTACTGGAGTGAAAAGAAATGTTCCTGCCAGGCTCCGTTGTCTCCAGCCATCGCCTGCTCTGCCACCTTACCTACCACAAGTCCAGGAGGTGGCAGCCCTCTTCTTAGTCCCTTTCAGTCTTCTCTTTGTTGAACTCCGCAGACAAAGACTGACTACAAAGACTGACATGAACGATTTCCCCCCTTGAATGTACAAGGGCAAGGGAAAGCCTTGCATTGGCAATGGTAATTTCTGCCCATGAAGAAACAGTGAAGGAGGAGGAACCTGGTGGGAGGTAAGGAAATATTGACAAGCCTAGAAAGCCATTCACCAATCAGGGACTCCGTAGGGCAACGGAGGCCTTTGCTCTAGCCCAAGGGTGTCGAACTCATTTGTTACAAGGGCCAGATCTGACATAAATGAGACCTTGTTGGGCCGGACCATGTGTGCCATAAAATGTAATGCCAGGTAGCGGAGATATAAACTTTATAAAGGACACAAACACAAAGATTTTTTTTTACTTAAAATAAAAACATGCTTAAAACTTTAGCACTCTTGCAATATTTTGTTTATTATCAGAATTATTGCATCAAATGTTTGTGCTGTTGCAATCCTGAGGGTGCTGTTCAAGTGTGTATCTGTAAGCTGCAAACCTACTTTTGATTTATTGACATTCACCAAGGAAATCTCATTCTCAGAGTTCTGAGTCCAGGACCCAGGGAAAAACATGAAATGGCTGGGCGATTGAGATAGTCTGGCAAAGCAAGCTATGATGCAGCAGCAGAATTGGAAACAGGAGATGGTCAGTTCCACTGTGGGCCTGATGGAAGCCCTCTGGGGGCCTGACCTGGCCCCCGGGCCACATATTTGACACCCTTGCTCTAGCCAGTTTGTTAAGGGTATGTCAATCAGTGCATTAACTGCATATTTACCAAGTATGAACTTGGTATGTAAAAGTACAATCTCAGATGATACATAGCTTGTTTTTACTTTTGTATGTATTTTTCTTATTTATTTCTAACCTGCCGTTCTCCCAGTGGCACTCAAAGTATGTGCTAATAGTGTGTAAGATCTCTCTACTAGCCTCAATGGATATCAGCCGCCAGAATTGGCTGCCAGAATTGGTGATGACATGGAATTATCTATGGCACACGTAAATATAACAAGGTTATTTAATTTACTTTCTCGGGAAAGAAATTTTTTCCCATCTTTGGTATTAGAGTTTACAAAGAATGATGTTTAGTAATAACTTCCTGACTGATAAGAGGTTTTGCAATACTTTGTTATTGCTTTCCTGCCTGCTGTGTAAATTCATTAAGAGATTGCTGTTTTATACAGATCGTGCTTTGTATTTGGTTTATAAGATGAATATTTTTAGCTGTGATCACATGAAACTATGCAACATGTCAGTAGGCAGCGATTATCAGCACAATAAGGTCCATTACGTTAAATATCTAAGACAACAAAGCAATCATAGGATCCAGTTCAAAGAAAGTGAACAAGAGAAAAACTCCTTTTCTTGAATACTTGGCAATTGATCTCAGGCATTCTTGAAGTGCAAGAAAATAACTTAGCTTTTTTAACTGCTTCGTGTGTACATTTATTGCTGGGTTTGTCTAATACTGTTCTTCATGGAACTGCTCCTGGCTACATCCTCATCCATCTTTTCACATATACATTTCATATACAACACCCTACTTGCCTTTTGCAAGTAGGTGTCAGGATCCTACGATCCTAACAAGGTTTTCATTGTGCTTTCTGTAACTTGCTATCGCTGAGCTAAAAGTGTAACCATTGCTATCTCTTTCAAGCTGTCTCCTGTTTCACCCCCACCGTTTATTGCTCTGAGTTATATTGCTCTTTGAGGGTCTGGTCAATGTAACCATTTCATCCGGGAGAGTGGCAACCTCGCATACTTGCACGTCACCAAAGAACAAATGGCCTTTCCTCCCATGCATTCCCTCCTCCTCCATCCCCGGAGAGACAGAACTTTCTTATCGCTATGTGAAGACCTTGAAAGACCGTGGCGACTACTTTGTTATGTATATGCCTAGCACATCTGGGGCGCCCAATTCAGGAGGGGAATTTTTATAACTTTCACACTTCACCTTTCCTGTGGGAAGTAAAACAGCTAAGATCTTTTAACCGCGCTTTTCTACCATTTTTGTGATTGGTCGAATGTCGGGGTTCAAACTGTACTGGAGGGTATATTAACTCTGACTGCTTTGTATGTGGCATCTCTAACAAACATCCGAGAACCTGTCATGCAGTATTAAGAAATAAAGAACTCTGTTTCATCAACAAAGGTCTGATCTTTTGTTGTTAAGTGCAGAAGTCTCACAGATTGTTAGAGATCTGTGTTTGGGACTTGGCCATACCTGACCATGTCAGATGATGGTACTATTCCCATAACCAAAGAAGAGCCAGTGACCCCAGCGGATCAGGGAGCCGGAGCAGGAGGTGGAGGCGGGGAGCCCGAGAAACCGGTGACCACAGCCCAAGGGGCTTACTATCTCCTGCGACTGGCCCCACAACCTCCTTTCACCCCGAAGTACTCATGGGCCTCGTTCGGACGTGGGACAGTCGACTCATGGGTGCACGATCGGAAGGGGTTACGCATCTTGGTCCCTGGGGACCATACCGAGATAAGCCGCCCAAGCCTCTTGGAGGATGAGAGGGAATATCTCGGGGGCAACTGGCAGTTCCCGATGTTGAACGAAGAGCGAGATGGTCCCTACGGGGGCGACCTGACAGTAGACGATTCGAGCTGCGCCCTGGACCGGAGAATGGGAGAAATGCAGCTGCAATTGACCGCGGAGCTGAGAGAGGTGGTGATGGATATGCAGTACCAGCTCCGAGATGCCTTAGCTGCAATACAGGTACCCGGGCAGCAGCCGGGGGGCGCGGGGGCAGGTGTGCCGGCCAGTGGAGCACCTCCGCAACAGGTCCCACCTGGGGGAGTCCCCGCCGGGGGCGCCCCACTCCTGGCCCCGGCCCCAGCCCCGGCCCCAGCTCCCGCACTGGTGGAGCGTATGATTCGCCAAGGCCCAAATGATCCCTTAACGGCTACCTTCGACGGCGACCCTGAGAAGCTCCGGTTTTTCATCATTGAGATCGAGAGGTTCCTGGAAGCGTGGGGGCATCTCTACTCTACCGAGCGGGATCGAGTAGGCTACATCGGATCCAAACTATGAGACACCGCCAGTGACTGGTATGTGAGTTTGCATAACCCCCTGGGGCCCGAGTTGCGGTCTGTGAATAATTTTATGTGGGCCCTCCGGCAACACTATGAGGACCCCCTTGGGGAGGAGAAGGCACGAAACCAACTGCAGAAGTTGGTGCAGGGGAGGTCCTCCGTGAGGGAATACACCGACCGGTTCCGGCGCATCGCGGCAAAAGTGCAAGGCTGGTCCCAAGACCTTTTCATCGAAAAGTATCGAGAAGGTCTGAACCCCAAAATTTACGAGACTATTTTAAGGGGTGGGAGGCCTGGATCACTGGCGGCGTGGATGAGAGCAGCTGCCAACGTGGAAGAGTGATTCACCCTGATCAAGCTGGGGACCTCTGCGACAGCCCAAGCTAAAGCCACCCAGAAGATGAAAGGGAAGCTGAGTGTCCAGGAAATACGAGACAACCGCTTCAAGCAAGGGCTCTGCATGAGATGTGGGGAGAGTGGCCACTTCGCATCCGCTTGCCCCCGTGGCAGCGGGAAAGTTCCCAAAACCTCGACCCCCTTGAGCGGAGGTACCCCGAGCCGTGGCAAGACCTCGTTCAAACCCCGGGCATTACAGCTGGAAGGGGCAGCGAGCAAGCAAGGAGAGCTGGAGCTGACTGAAACGCAGATGCCAGGAAACTCCAATGACCTGCAGTAAATGGCACAAAACTGCAGGTCCCTGTCCCCGACGCGCCATCTCCGGTGAGCATCCCCGGCCCCTTACTTTACATGGTAGTGACTGTAATAGCCCCCGGCATGGGGACCCACGTAAGGGTTCGTGCTTTGATCGACTCAGGGTGTGCTAGAGACTTGATTAGCCCTTTGGTGATGGATGGGCTGGCACCAAAAGTCACCCCTTTAGGGGAGCCACTCACTTTCACGCAGATGGACGGTTCTGAGATGAAAGAGGCGTGTGTGGCAGAGACTGAACTGTTGATAGTGGGGACGGGTGAGCACTGGGAGAAGAGGGCTTTTGTTATTACTCCCAATACCCAATTCCCCATGGTGTTAGGAAGCCCATGGCTGAGCTCACATGACCCCTACGTAAAGTGGAGTGAGGGGAAGATCTCATGGGTGGACGAAAAGTGTAATCACCACAAATGGGATCCGGAATGGGGATTGGGACCCCCTGCCCCTCTCCGAGCAGCAGCCCTCTCTTTAGCACCCTCCCAGATTCCCAGAGAATACTGCGACTTAATTGAAGTATTCAGTGAAACGGAGGCGGATGAGTTGCCCCCTCACCGCCTGTCAGACTATGCCATTGAACTGTTCCCAAAGGAGAAAATGCCGAAGGGGAAATTATATTCTATGAGACCAACTGAACGGGAGGAGCTGAGAAAGTTCCTAGACAAGAACTTGGAGCGGGGTTTCATCCGCCCCGCCAAATCCCCTTTTGCAGCCCCAGTGTTATTCCGAAAAAAGAAAGACGGGGGCTTGCAACTATGCACTGACTACCGGGGCTTGAATGCGGTGTCCGCCTCGAACGCTTACCCCCTCCCGCTCATCAAAGACTTGCTGGCGGAAGCCGCGAAAGGAAAAGTGTTCACCAAATTGGACTTGCAAGATGCTTACTTTCGGGTGTGCATTAGGGAGGGGGATGAGTATAAGACTGCGTTCAACACACCCTTGGGCCAATTCGAATACCTAGTGATGCCATTCGGCTTAAGTGGCACTCTGGGAGTTTTTATGAGTTTAATTAACGAAGTGTTGCATAAGCATCTATTCAAGGGGGTGTTATGTTACTTAGATGATATCTTGATTTATTCTGCTGATAAGGCGTTGCATGTAAAACTAGTCAGGGAGGTGCTAGCCACATTGTTAAAAAATCAACTGTATGCTAAATTGTCAAAATGTGAGTTTAACAGGAATGAAGTAGACTTTTTGGGGTATCGTATTTCTCAGAAGGGGTTGGAGATGGATCCAGCTAAGGTGGAGGCGGTGGTGCACTGGGAGGCCCCCCAAACTAGGAAACAGCTACAGAGCCTCTTGGGGTTTTGCAATTTCTACCGTACTTTCCTAAAAGACTTTGCCATGGTTACCCTACCTCTAACCGAACTGTTGAAAACCAAGGGGAAGGGGCCAGAGGCAGGGAAGCCAGGGGAGAAAATAGCCTGGTCAGAGGAATGCCAACGAGCATTCGAGACATTAAAGAAACTGTTCACCTTGGAACCAATCCTTGCCCATCCCGATGAGACCAAAGAATTTGTGATTCATGTAGATGCCTCTGATGTAGCCATGGGGGGAGCCATCCTCCAAAAAGGGGATGACAATAAATTATATCCCTTGGCGTACATTTCTAAAAAGTTTAATGAGACGGAGAGGAATTGGTCGGTTTGGGACAAAGAGGCAGCTGCCATCCGACTAGCTCTAACCACATGGAGGCATTGGTTAGAAGGGGTGCAGATTCCGTTTGAAATTTGGACTGATCACAAAAATCTTGAGGCATTACGTACGCAGCGGTCCCTCAATGCAAAACAGCTCCGGTGGGCCGATTTCTTTTCCAAATTCAATTTTGTCTTAAAACACTTCCCTGGAAAAGCAAACTCCTTAGCAGACGCCCTATCCAGATTGCCCCAACACGAAAGCCAAAAGGAAGACGTGTTTGATTTCATGTTCTCGCAACAACAGTTGGGGGGCAGTCACTACCCGGAGTCAAAGTAAGAATGTAACTGGTGAATCATGGAGTGAGAAATGTGCTGGGGATTATTCGAAAGAGGAGGCTGAAGAATTAGCGGGGATAGAGGAATGCTCCCTGCACTCCGATAAGTGTTGGTATCATGGAACTAAATTAGTGGTGCCCCAGGCATGCCGTAGAGACGTTTTAGTAACTTGCCACTCTTCCAAGTTGGCTGGACATTTTGGGTTTCTAAAGACTCTTAATTTGATACAACGACAGTTTTGGTGGCCGCGCATGCGCAAAGATGTCTCTGACTTTGTCACAGCATGTCAAGTGTGTCTCATGTGCAAACAGAGGGGGGGGAGACTCCTGGACTATTGCACCCCCTGCCCACCCCCTCCAGGCCATGGGAAGCGGTGTCTATGGATTTTATCACCAACCTGCCACCCTCTAAAGGAAAAACAGTTATTTGGGTAGTGGTGGACATGTTTTCGAAGCAGGCTCACTTTGCCCCATTTAAACAATTGCCAACAGCAAAAGGTCTGGCGAAAACGTTCTTTAACCACGTGATCAAATTACATGCTTTTCCCAAACGCGTGGTATCCAACCGGGGAAGCCAATTCGTTGCCAACTTCTGGCGGGAGCTTTTGAAAGTGATGGACATTGAGCCTGCCATGAGTTCGAGTTACCATCCAGAGACCGATGGACAGTCCGAACGAATTAATCAAATATTGGAGCAGTTTTTAAGGTGCTACACTAACTACCATAAAGACAATTGGGTAGATCTGTTGCCCTTTGCAGAATACAGCTACAACAATGCAGTGCATTCCTCTACTGGTGTGTCACCCTTTATGACAGTGAGGGGCTTTGAGGGGAAGCCTCTACCAACAGTCGATGACTCAAGTGCAGCCCCCCTCTCTGATTTCACCCAATGGTGGGCCAATCTGCAAAAATCGTGGCCCCTGATTGCTAAAACTTTGGATAAGGCCAAAGAGGACTACAAAAAATATGCAGATCGAGGGCATGCTGAGGGATGGGACCTTCAACCAGGGGACTCAGTGTATCTGTCCACAAAAAACATCCATGGACTCCAACCCAGCAGGAAATTGGGATGAAAATACGTTGGGCCTTACAAGGTGTTGCGCAAAATCTCTGATGTGTCTTTTGAGCTTGAACTGCCTAAATCACTGAGCTCTGTGCATCCTGTTTTTCATTTCAGCGTGCTGAAGAAGAATCCTGGGCCGAATGCATGGCACCCAACTCCTCCGATTCCTCCTCCACTGATGAAGGAGGGGGCGCCTCACTTTGAAATTTCTGAGATTCTAGATTCAAAAATGTGTAGGGGCCGCTTGCTGTATTTAGTAAAGTGGATAGATTTTGGCCCTGAACTAAATGAATGGGTCATTGCTGAGAATGTTCATGCTCCTAAATTAGTTAAAGCTTTTCATAAATGTTTTCCTGATAAGCCGGGGTAGAGTGTATTATGAAGGGGGCAGGGTGTCAGGATCCTACGATCCTAACAAGGTTTTCATTGTGCTTTCTGTAACTTGCTATCGCTGAGCTAAAAGTGTAACTATTGCTATCTCTTTCAAGCTGTCTCCTGTTTCACCCCCACCGTTTATTGCTCTGAGTTATATTGCTCTTTGAGGGTCTGGTCAGTGTAACCATTTCATCTGGGAGAGTGGCGACCTCGCATACTTCCACGTCACCAAAGAATAAATGGCCTTTCCTCCCATGCATTCCCTCCTCCTCCATCCCTGGAGAGACAGAACTTTCTTATCGCTATGTGAAGACCTTGAAAGTCCGCGGCGACTACTTTGTTATGTATATGCCTAGCACATCTGGGGCGCCCAATTCAGGAGGGGAATTTTTATAACTTTCACACTTCACCTTTCCTGTGGGAAGTAAAATGGCTAAGATCTTTTAACCACGCTTTTCTACCTTTTTTGTGATTGGTCGAATGTCGGGGTTCAAACTGTACTGGAGGATATATTAACTCTGACTGCTTTGTATGTGGCATCTCTAACAAACATCCGAGAACCTGTCATGCAGTATTAAGAAATAAAGAACTCTGTTTCATCAACAAAGGTCTGATCTTTTGCTGTTAAGTGCAGAAGTCTCACAGAAGGGCATATGAGGGCAGGTATCTGGCCTCCAAGTTCTGTTTGTTGGTACTTCAGGATGCTGGAGTAGATGAACCACTGGTCTGATCCAGCAGTGCTGTTTCTTTGTTCTTACTTGTCAGAGACAAGTATCAATATTTTTAGTTCTGAACAATGAACCTGGAGTGCAGATGAAAAAATCTGCACATGGAACCTTGCACAAATACCTTGGGGGTGTCTAAGGCTGCAGTCACACGGGCCCCTTTAAATCCGAGAGCCCTTCTGGATTAAAGGGGCCACATTTTTTTACCTTGGGTTGGGATGTCTACACATCCCAACCCCTGCGGTGGCAGAAGCGGCGGCCATGGAAGCGCCGGTGGCCGCAAAAGAGGAGGCGAAGGAGGCGGCCACAGCAGCGGCAGAAGCAGCGGAAGTAGCAGCGGCCACAGAAGAGGCGGCGAAGGAGGCGGCCGCGGTGGCAGCAGAAGCGGCTGCAGCAGGTGAAGCAGCAAAGGACCCGCCAGCCACCTGGTAAGTTTTGGGGGGGTTCCCCCCTTTTACACTTGGGCACTTGACTGCCCAAGCGCCCGTGTAAAAGGGGGGGGAATGGCCGACAGGACCATTTGGACAGCGCTGCTCTTGCAATGATTGTGAGAGAGGGCTGTCCAGATACCTCAAATGCGGGTTCCTCCCGCGACTCCCAGGAAAACTGTCAATTTTCCCGGGGTCAGAAAATGCGGGAGGAACCCGCATTTGAGCCCACTTCAGTGCAGGACTTTTGTGAGGCTTTTGAGCTGACACTATCAGACTAGACCTTTGTTGAAAGCAAAGTTCTTTATTTCCAATAATGGTTCAGGTTCTCGATGTTTGTTAGAGATACATGACAGTAAGCAACAGGGATTAATATACCTTCAGCCATGGTTAAATACAGGTACTGGACCAATCAGAATGGATACAAAGAAGCGGGAAAAAGTGGCAACCGTTTGGTTCTCACAGGAGAGGTGGGAAAGTAATAAAAATTCCCTTCCTGCCCTGTGTGACCCAAATGTGTGAACGATAGGCTAAACATTTGGTTAGAAACAATCCAAGAGTCTCCAAGGTTAAAACAGCAATTAAAATACTTTGAGCCTCAAAGGCTAGGGGGAGTGGACGGATGCGATAGTCTCAGTTGTTTATGTGACGTTCAGGAATGCAACAAGCCACCCTCCCGGGGAGAAGACAGTTACATTCAGCAGGGCAGATAATACCCTACAAGGCAAGCAGTAAATAACACATGTGTTAGCCAGCAAGGCACTTTTCTGTGCTCTTATGGATTTTTATCCATAAGTTTGAACTCTGTGTCGCCAGCAGTGGTAGGGACTTGCGCTTTCTTCTTCACATAGGAGCCAGCTCCAGCCCAAGCCAGGAGGCTGACACCCCAAGCAGTTCACCCAAGGCAAAGACAAAGGATTCCTCTTGCCATGAGGCCTCCTTCTGTCAGACATCCGCTGGCTGACCCCCACTATAGTTATGTTAACGAGACTGCCTAGCAACTAATGTGCCAGCCATCAGATACTTGGCTAAAACCATCAACTGACAATAGGTATGGCCAGGTGAGTCATCGGACCCCAGACTCAGTGTCTGTTTCCTGGTGAAGTCATACTTTTGCAACACTGACCAAACCCCTGGACCTCCTCCCTTTGTTCACCTTTAACCTATAGCAAGGTCCAACAGGGACGGACCGCCTAGTAGGAGTGTTAGTGGGTTGTGGTCTGCAAAGCCCGCCCCAAGACCCCCAATAAAAGTCCAAACTGAGAGTCACTCGGCCTCTTGAGCCATCGCCCTCTATCTTACCTATTGACCCTTCAGTCCAGCTTTCTGTCCCCAACCCTTGCCTCCATCTTTAAACCCTTTTTCTCTCTCTGGACTCGCGATCCAGGAGAACCACGTGGTCTTGCCGGTTCAAGCCTCGTGGCCCCATAGCTTTTATACCTTTCCTCCCAAATCCAATTCATCTGGACATCGGACAACGCATCTAAGGTAACGTGCTTTCCCCACCAACGAAACCTGCTCATGCAAAAGTGCTATTTTCTCTCTTTATTTTATTAGGCCTGTAAGATTGTGTGTGTGATTACGATTTTTGTATGCTTGATTACATGATCCAGTAAACAACATTGAACTTGGAACTCGCCTCACGTGCCTCTTTCCTTGAGATCTCCCGGGAGGGGTGGGACCCTGGTATAGTTGGCAAGAACCCGTGTATTTTGCTGATTGCTAAATGTAAATTAAAGCAATTCGGCTAACAGAATTGGGGGCTCAGTCCGGGATTGCCCTGAGGGTTAAACTTCGCGCCATAGTCGACAGGCGTGTCTTTAACCCACAGACGTAAGGGAAAAACCACTTCCGGAACTCTTGGAGAGGCTGTATGATTGGTTTCTGTCTGCGTGCCTGGCTCTAGTGAGCAACCTATCGTGGGTGGCTTCCCCCTTCTCTCTCTCTCTCTTTGAACCCCAGGTCAAACTGTGTGACCGTCCGCGCGTCTATTTTGTGGGAAGGGACCCCAAAGAAGACCAGAGTAGGGCGCTAGACCAGTTGCACCAACACTACATACACTACATACACCCGCTGAGTCCGAAAAAGAACTTTTTCTTTGAGCGCACCCTCGCTCCCCCTCCTTGCTTTACTTCGCTCAACGAAGTGAAATCAATTGATTTTGGTTAGGGGTCAGCCTGCTGGAACATATTGTTTCGAAACCCCGCTGGTTAATAGGTTATCCAGTGAGAGCTTGCGAGCCCAAAACCTTCATTTGGTTGTGTGGTTATCCTGTAAGGACGTGAGGTTTGGCCAACCCGTTCTCGAAACCCTCATATAAAGAGACTGGGTGTCTCTGAGACTGGGTGTCTCCTTTTGGGTTAAGAGTAATCCCAGAGTGTCGCGAAGGGTGTGAGTCCCCGGCTCTAAAAACTAAATTCAGGCAGGGAGTGCCTTCTGTAGGGTTAAAAGTAATCCCCGAGTGTCGAGAGAGGTGTGAGTCCCCGGCTCCTAAAACTAATTAAAGGCTGGGATAGCCTGTTCTGTGGTGCATTGGCCACCTTGAGCCAACAACTGTAACCTAAGAAGCCGATTAAGGCAGAAAAAGGGAAATTCAGCTTCCTTTTCTCGCGCCCCTGTTGTAAGTAAAAACAGGAGAATCCCTGCAAAGATGTTTCGTACCAAGGAGGACGAACCTAAGCTAGAAAAATGGCTGGTAAAGAAAGGCAAATCTCCTTGGAAGGAAGGATCTTTTAAGGGCCCCAATCCATTAGAAATCGCCCAAAATGCTTTCCAGGACTACTGTAAAGCGCAAAAACCCAGTTCAGCAGCCAAAGACACAGCCGCCAGTTGGGCTCTGTATACGGCTTTGCGAGACGCTGCCTCAATCATTAACCGTCTACAGGCAGACGTGGAAAAGCAAGAAGAACTTGTCAGGGAGAACAACCAAAGACATGCCCAGGAAACGGAGGAGTTAAAGATTCAACATAAGGCCGCATTGGAAAGAGAGGAGGCCAGATTCGACAAATTAGAATCTAAATTTGAAGCAACCAGAGAGGAATTAAGAGAAATAAAAAGCAAACATGAACAAGACCTCATAGACCAGAGAGAAAATTATGAGGACTTAATGGAACAGAGAATAAGAGAGGTCGAGGCTGAGAGCCAGCAGTTGCAAGCTGATAAACTAACCGTAACTCTAGAGAATCAAGGAATGGCCCTCAGTGTTCAAAAGGCTGAACAAAAAGCCGCAAAGGCTACAGCCCGGGCTGAGGAAGCAGAGAAAGCCCTAGAAAAGGCCAATGTAGCCCTAGTGTCAGTACAACAGGGAGCAAAATATTTGGCCCAAGAAAACCTGATTAAGAGAGAGCGAGCCAATCATGATGCCTGTAAAAGAGAGATAGAGATTCTAAAACGACAATTAGAAGCCCAAAGAGCGGTGGTATCAGCAATCCACCCGGAGGGTTTAATTGACCTCTCCCACACCGAAGAAGACCCTGAAGCCCCCATAGAAGAGCCCACGGAGAACCATGCCCCCGTCCACCCAGTGAGCACCAAACAAATGGTCACTAGGACCGGCACCAGAACCACCACCCAAACTGTAACGGAAACTCAGCAATGGAAGCCCGATGAGGTTAAGGCCATCGCCGAGCAAGTAGGCTCTCTCTCCAAGGATACTGCCGTACAATGGATGACACACATCCATACCATGTATGGCGGTGTCAATGGAGAGGATCTCTGCCAGCTCGCCCGGCGCTGTGCTTCAGGCACAGATCTAACAGCCATTAATTCAGCCATAGCCACCAACGGTATTGCAGCCGGTACTCGGATCCAATGGATGCAGAAGGTTTTGGAGTACCTCCACCCGAACCGCAGCTTATCTGCACTGTTCATCCTAGAGAAGCAAGGGCCAGGAGAAGACCCAGAGGCTTATATGGCCAGGAAACAGCTATTAGCTCAATTGGCAGACACATTATATATTGACCCTGACACTAATGAACCCGAATTCGATGACGATGCGTTTAGATGCGCACTCATGCATGGGTTCAATGCCCAAACCCAATTGGCTCTTAATATTCCAGATCCCACTAGGGGAACCTGGCCCAATATGGAACTCAAAATAAGGCGGGTGGCTACCTTACTCAGGAGCACAGGAGTCACAAAGGCGGGGAAAGGATCCAAGAAACATAAAGACAAGAAAGAGGAAGAACCCATTCAAGCCATCACATACGTCAATCACGGCCCACACTCTCAGTACCAACCTTCAGGCAAATATGATAACCGGAATGATAGAAATTATGATAGAAACAACGATAGGAACTATGATCGGAACTATAAGAATGACCACTATGACTGTAATAAATCCTGGCAAAGAGGCGGCAACAATAATTATAGAGGGAAAAGGGATTACAATAACAACAGAACCAACCCAGCGCAGGCATACATGCATCCATCTGCTCCGCCGCTTCCGGCTGACTATAACAATGGCCCTGACGATCGGTATAGTCCTGCCCCTAGCTCAGGCAATTCACACCCGGCTGCCCAGCTGCTGATGCCCGGTCCACAACCGTTCCACCAAAAAGTCAATAGGGATGCACCTCCAAATGGAGTAAGTCCATTCAGATGGCACCTTTGGATGGAACTCAAAGAACGAGGCTTTGAGATGGAGCGCTTCCATCTGCAACCCGACTCGGTTCTCCTCCAGGCACTGACAGACTCGGCCAAGCAACAGGAACGGCCTCTCAACCCAGTAAAGACCACTCTCACTCGCATTGAAGAGGAGAAAGGGAACCAAAGCTAGGGCTGCCCGGAGTCCCACAATCTCCCCAATGGCATAGTGGCTCCTTTGAAGCCCGACACATGGGGGAGACCGACTGTGAAAGCAGGGGTCGGGACTCCAGGGAACATGAAACCTGCTACACTCCTTGTAGATACGGGAGCATCCACCAATGTTCTTAAACCCCAATTGGCTCAAACAGGCCAGCCATCTTCAGCTACTCTCTCTCTCTCAGGCTTTGCTGGAGGCAAGCACACTGCCACCATCTGGAATTCGATTCCCTTAACAGTGGGAAAGCTTTCCACACGTGTGTCTGCCTGCGACAACCAGGGCGAAGACGACGGCATTCTCGGGGCTCCATTTTTCCGAGACCATGGGCTCACAATTGATTTGGCTAATGGCTTCCTCTGGCAGATTCCGGGAGGTCCTAGCGAAATCAATGCAGTCCATCGGTGTGCCGCCCTAAAGGCTCCTCTTCCCCTGGCCCCATTGGAACCTAGTGACCCTTGGATCCAAGATTTCCCTGAAGTCTGGATCCAAGACAAAGCAGAGTGTGGCACCGTCCGTGATGCCTGTGTATTAATAGAAGGGAAGGATCCACCTCCACAAAAACAGTACAAGTATCCCGCCAAAGCTGAAGCCAGAATAGCCAAAACCATTGAAGGGCTCCTCCAATGGGATGTCATTCTCCCAATGCAGTCCATCTGCAATGCTCCCCTCTGGCCCGTCCTTAAAGCAGACGGAGTGACCTGGCGAATGACAGTGGATTTCAGAGCACTAAACGCAGTGACTCCTCCAGTGGCCCCTGTCGTAGCAAAATACCATGAGATCCTTGCGGCCATCGCAGCAGGATCGCGCTACTACAGTGTAATTGATTTGGCTAATGCGTTTCACTCCATCAAATTGCATGAGTCATGTTGGTATAAGTTCGCTTTTACCTTCCGTGGCCAGCAATATGCCTTCAAACGCACACCCCAAGGTTTTCACTCCAGTCCCAGCATCTGCCATGCACACGTTGTACGCATGTGGGAACACCTTAGAGCTACCTCTAAAGATCACGTGCTTTCTTACGTGGATGACATTCTTGTCCACGCCTCCACAGAAGAAGAGGTCACAGATGTAACCAGGGAAGTCTTAAATCTTCTCAGGGAAGCAGGGTTCAAGGCTAGTAGGGATAAGGCCCAGCTAGTTCAAACGCGGGTCAAGTACCTTGGCCTGGCCCTGGGTCCCGATGGCAGGACTCCCGATGCCCAGCGCATGGAAGTCATTGCCAAGCTCCCGGCACCTACCGATGTGCCCTCCTTAAGAGCTTTACTAGGAACATTCAACTTCTCTAGGGATTTTGTGGAAGGCTTTGCTGATAAAGCGCGCCCTCTGTACTCTCTCTTAAAGAGCAACACACCCTGGTTCTGGGGACCTGAACAACAATACGCCTTTGCCAGCCTTAAACAAAGTCTTGCTTCGGCTCCCGCTCTAGCGCACCCGGACCCTGATAAACCCTTTTACATCCAACTGGCACATTCTGAGAAAAGCATCGGCACCACCCTTATACAGCATCATGCTGGCGCCCCAAGAGTGGTCGCCTATGCCTCCCGCAATCTTTCCTCTGTAGAAATAAAGTTTACCCCATGTGAGAAAGTCTGTCTAGCCCTTGTCTGGAGCCTTACTCACTGGGAATTTATCATCGGAGGTGCGAAGGTCATAGTGCAAACCACACACACCCCTCTGAAGTACATTCTCTCAGGGAAAATTCAGGATGGCCAAGTATCTAATGCCCGCATTGCCCAGTGGACACTTGCACTGGTCAATAAGGGAGTAGACTACCGAAAAGAACAGAAGGAACCCCCTGCCCCGTATGGCCTCATCATAACTGGGGACGAGCATGAGTGTCCTCTACCAGTGGTTGACCATGTACCCTGGCCAGCCACATGGGGAGTGCCATTCGAAGAAGCCAAGCAGCTCGGTTTTCACTGCTGGTTCTGTGATGGATCCTCCTTCCATGTGACAGGGACACCCTATACAGGTTATGGTGCCATCCGTACCCACGACGGTCACACTTTGCAGGAGTCTGTCCGCCCCCATTCCAGCCAAGCCGCAGAGGTCGCCGCCCTGCGGGCGGTTCTAGCCTTTGAGCCCCCAGACATTCCGGTCGCTGTGTTCACCGACTCGGACTGGACGGCCAAAGCCGCTACAGTGTGGCTCCCCCACTGGGAAAAACAGGATTGGGTAAATACAGAAGGCAAACCGGTGGCCCACGCAACACTATGGAAAGATGTTGTACAACTCCTCCATAGACGTGTGGCGGAGACTCAAATCTCCCATGTCAAGGGTCACCAGAAAAATAACTCTGAAATCGCATACTGGAACGACCAGGCAGATCTTTTGGCCAAAGCTGCTGCACAGCTACCCCTTCCCCAAGAACCGCCAGAACAACCTCTGCAGGCTGTCACTACACGCAGCCAACATAATAGGTCATCCATCCCACCAGTCTTTGTAGACCTTGGGGAGCTCCAGGCAAATGACGCCGATGTACAGGACCTCCTTTCCAAGGGCAAGGACCCCACAGGGAAATACTCCATAGAAGAACGGGACGGAGTAATCTGGGCGGTGGATCACACTGGGGCACGTCACTGGGTAGTTCCTGTAGAGGTACGAGCAGACCTGATCCAATTTGTTCACGAGCAGGGCCATAGAGGAAAAGACCTCACTTTGGAACGGGTGCGCGATGCAGGCTGGTGGCCAGGCATGAGACAAGACGTCGCCCAGTGGGTAGATAACTGTCTCGCCTGTGCCATGGTCAATGCAGACTCATCCGGTCCCAAAGCCCCTATTCAACACCAACGCATAGAGGGACCATGGGCACGAGTTCAGATCGATTTCATCGGTCCCCTTCTCAAAACTAGCCGTGGCAACAGGCACTGCCTCACAGTAATTGATCCCTTCTCCAAGTGGGTCGAAGCCTTCCCCTGCCGGGACAACTCCGCCGGCACGGCTGCCAAACTCCTTTTTAATAACTTATTCTCACGCTGGGGCATCCCCCGAGTCCTGGACTCCGACCGCGGGCCTCATTTCATTGGAGAGGTCACTCAGGAGCTCTGCAAGGCTCTGGGGATCACCCAAAGATTCCACATTGCGGCACACCCCCAATCTTCTGGCTCTATTGAACGCGCTAACCGTACACTCAAAGAGGCGCTCATGAAAATGGTTAATTCCACGGGCAGGACTTGGGATGAAAAACTGCCCATCATTCTCATGGCTATCAGGGGGACCACGGCCTCACACGGCTATTCCCCACATATGGTCATGACTGGCAGGAAAATGCGCATGCCAGAAGCTTTTTGGCTACAGAGCGATGTCCCCTCGGACTTTGAACCCAAAGTGGCAAATGATGAGTGGGTCAGATCCCTCCTCACTGACATCCTGATCATACACCTCCAAGTAGCCAACATGCTCGGGGAAAGCCAGCTCGCAATAGACAAGAAATTGGGATGGGTTCGTAATCCTCAGGTTTGGGATCCAGGGCAGCAAGTGCTCTACCGCAAGTTCAGCCGCAAACAGCATGCTCTCATGGCTAAATGGGCTGGTCCGGTCCCCATCATTGATAGGGTCAGCCCTGCAGTGTACAAACTGGCAATCCCTCGAAAGCATGGCCAAACGTGGCACAAGTTCTTCCACTCCTCCCAACTCAAACTGTGGAAGGGTGAGCCGGTTCCAGTCCCACCTGATCTCCCTCCGGACCCCGGTGGCGACGGGAATCCGCTGGCTGCAGTTAAACACGGTCCTTTCCTTCCCACAGACATGTTTGAACTCTTTCCTCTTTTCTCCCTTGGAGACACTGGCCTGTTCCACTAAGTGCTTCCCAATGGCTCAAGCCGCCATTCAGGAAGCAAGGGGGGGAGGGAATAGCAGAATTTTAAGTATAACAACCTCGTTCCAAGAACAAAAGCCATGGTAGCGTGCAGCAGTAACCGCACCGGGCTTGCATAAGTGCCAAGCGCACACCAATGAACGAAGAACCTCTAAGCACCTTTAGCTAAAAGGGAACCATACTGTGACTACTTGGGTATGTCGACTGCAGTATGGAGTACAGGGATCTCACTCATACACCCCTCAAACATTATATTACAGAATGCATCCAGGAAGTTTCACCTCAGCAACAGACAAATGGGTAAGACCATTAAAAATTTTATTGTTATTGTCCTTGATTCATTTTACATCGACAACACAAATAGCCAACCATACGGTAGTCTTGACCAGATGGAGATGCGTGGGAATCAACATGCCTTTTAGAATTTTTACCTGTGTAACAGGACGGCATGACAGAGCAGTCACACTCACACCCATAGATCGGTGTCCACCACAGCAGCTCACACATTGCATCCAAAGCCACACCGGAGAAAAGGTGACGCTATGCACCTCCGGGAAATATGCTATGGATGAAATGGAAGTGACCTTGTGCAAACAGCCACAAGACAAAATCAACACCTCCACCATTGAATATACTGCTCCTACCCCCATCTCCCTCTACACTGACATAGCTGTAATTTCAGCTGCCGTATGGGACATTGGCGATCCTTTAAAATTAATCATTTCCATTGGCTCCCGTCATTTCCATAATGACACAGAGGTCCCGATAACGCTCACGGACCCATTCGGTGAAGAAATAGACCTAGAGCCACTGGCATGGGGCAAGCTCGATTGGCATTTTAACTGCTCTGCGTTAAAGCAGCAAGGTCCCCCAGACTGGACCCTCCTTCTAAACACATCTGTCTGCCTCAATGCCACCGATACTGTAAATCTTACAGCTATCGGAACAACAATTCTACAGCTCACTCATCAGGAAGGAAATTATACTTTAATAATTGGTGATGCAAATCACACACTAAATTTGGACCCACTTATCCAAAATGTAGACGCACTGGCCTCATTGACCTACCCGGTAGTGGGGGCACACACTTTAAAATTTAATCATCAAGAAACAGTCTTGATGCAGCCGCAAATTTCAGTCAAAAGGGTCAATGTCAGCTTAAATGGGCTTGGCACTTCTTTCAGCCATGCCCTCTGTGACTCTTACTTACACACGACCCAGCAAGGTTGGGACAATTGGATCTTAATGTGGCGTAAAGGGGAGCTCTCTAGAAGGACTAAACGCGATCTTTCTGATTGGGTCGCACCCGTAGGAGCGGGCATGGCAGCCATAGATGCTGCAAACATAGAAGTGATAGCGAATAAAGCCTCCAAGGTTGCATTCGACATCTCTCAAATGAGCCTCCCTCTTACGCAGTCATTGGATTCCCTTGCCCATGTGGAACGCTCCACCAACCCACTGCTGGTTACTTGGGAACAAATCATGGAGAAAGATTTTAACCATTTCCTTGATGGCATTCAGTCTTTACAAAACAATATTTCATTGGCTCTTGCTTGCACACAAGCACAAACTCTTAATGTAGTCACTGCCATGACTATAATCAAACAAGCTATGGCTGGAGTTATACCTTTAGAAATAAGGGAATTGATTAAAGGAAATCTAACCACCAGTGAAATCTCTCTCGAGCACTGGTTGTCGTTGGCAAACGCCTCTTTTGATGCAGTAACCCAGACCTTGCAATTGATTATAACCACAGTGACCGCTAAAGAAATTTTCCACATCTATCCAGTAGTTCCACTGGGTATCCAAGTTAATTCGGACACAGTATTATATGCCAGGAACAGTGACCGATGGGCTAAAGTGAGCTCATCCAACTGGCATATGATCAATCTAGACGGATGTACCCATAAGGAAAACTTAGGCTTCATCTGTGATGACGAAGCCCTAGAGAAACATCACCCATGCCTAGTTCCCAAGAAACACGCCATCTCACACTGCCAATTTGACGCAGTCAGTGAGACCGGGTCCACATTATATACATAGGCAGAGCTTGTGTCTGCCTCAGAACAACCTGCGAACACATTCATCTCAACACACTATACTACCAACAAATGCTGCCTGGAATAAACAGATGCTTTTGTAACATTACCTCCATCAGAGGGTGTGACTTTTATTTTGAAACCCCCATTTGGACACAACAAGAAATGGCCTTATCCCCAGAATTATATGACTCTATTGCTCCAGTACCTTTGGGGTTAGGACTGGAAGCCCTGAGGAAATTGCTCTCTCACCCGGACCTCCAAGAGCGCCTGGCTCAGCTAAAGAAAGCGGGAGACAAAGCCGCCTTAAATGTTTCCCATAATGGTGCCAGGATTAAGGAACTGGCTGTGGAAATTAAGGAGGCTGGAAAACATAGCTGGTGGGAATCGATTCTTGGTTGGTCGCCGACAACGACGGGGTATTTAAATTTAATGCTCCACCCCATAGTCGTCATTCTGGCCTTCCAAATTATTTTAATAGTGGAGCTAATCACATTGACTTGCTGGGTGAGAAGACAAATCCACAAATTGGAAGCTCAATCTAAAGCCACGGACTTCCAAGCCTTGATGCACGTTGCATCTAAGGTTTCAAATTCCTAGCCCCTCCTTTCCGACCTCTGACATACCTTAACTGTTGCCCTTTTCCCTATGTTTGTCTGTCTTCCTCCATTTTCAGACCCTTATGTGTGTTTATGTTTGTGTTTCTATTCTTTAACCGTTATTGGGTGGGTCTCTTAGAAGAGACCCATGAGGTAGAAAAATTGGTCTTTAGCAGCAGTCTATCGAACCCAAGGGAACATCAGCGAGACTACAAATGCAGCCGAAAGCAGGTTCAGTCTCCTGCACATATTCAGAAGACCTCAATCTTGCTGCCTTTTTGATTCCTCTGTAGCATCGCTGACACCAAAAAAACCATATTGCCAGGTCGCCAAGAAGCCAGTGGAGCTTTCTCAGGATGACTGAGATCCATTGTGGCAATATGGTCACGCTTTGAGGCCAGCGCGACGGAGCAGGCCAAGAAAGGAAGTGCAAATGTGTAGGTCCTACTGGAAAGCCAGCGGGAGAAATGCAATCCTTTCAAAAAGGTTAAGGCAAGCCCTGATCTTTTTGTGCAAGCTCTCCACCTGCAATGACTTTTTCGATCATAGGACATAAAAGTTTTAAATCGTTTTTCACCTTTGGGTTCCCAATTTGAAACCTCCTAAAGTATTTTTAATTGTAACATTGGCAGTTTTCAAAATAACAACTTATTAAACAAAGATTCGGTCTTCAGAAATTAAGAACCAGCGTGCTTTGCGGCAGCTCTATTTTGCATACGCCCCAACACGTGGATCGTAAAATTAGTCCTCTCAAAACGTGTGCTATTACTTTGTATATCTTTTGACCGGTACAATCCATGCCCCGGACTTCTTTATTTTTGGTTTCACTTTTGCAAAAGTCTCCCACCAATGTTTTTACACCCTTTTTACTGTTCATAACCAACCACATCTTAGGATCACCACAAGCCTCTGCTTGTTCCCAAGAGTTTTCCTTTTTTTTCTATTCTTTAACCAGTATTGGGCGGGCCGAAGCCCTAACGAACCATAGGGAGCAATGAGAGAAAGAAAAGGGAGATAGGGGGTGGGAGGACCGAAAGCATTTCTTCATGGGAGATCAGAAGAGCCGAGGGCGCATCCAAAGATGCCGTCGACAAAAGCTCCGTAGTTACATTTGTGGCTAGCACGAATGTGAAGCTTAGTAGGCGGCTTCTCCCGGTGGGGCGTGTAGAAGTTGGGTTCGGAAGTTACTCCGAAGCCTCCCTTCTTTCGCCCCATCTCCACCAGGCGTGCAATCCGATCGCCACTCGAGGCAGCGACGGGTGCCTGGGGAAAGGCCCCAAGGTTAGCCTGCTCCAGCCAAACGCTCTCCGGCCACATATTACTGCATCTCTCTATGTTAGTGTGACCTCTTCCCCGATTATCTGCCCAAGCAATCCTCAACCCAAAACACTCAGCCGCCTCAGTGCGGGACTCTTATTCGGTCTTTTTGCTTTTTAAATTTTATTTTTCTCATGATATCTTCTTCTCCCAGCATGCCCATTGACGCTCAATCTGCATAGTCTGTCAATCATCATTAACTTATTTAGTTTTCATATGTACTTTTCTCTATTTATTTATTTTATGAGCTTGTAGCCTCATCCAGAAACTTTTTCATTGTGCACGGTTTTGTTTTTGTCTCCGTCTCTTTGTTTTTGTGCACTCTACGGGCAAGAAATAAACCGTTTGTTTGCAAACCAAGTCTTCTGTTTGCAAAGCAAGTCGGTTGCTTGCCAAAACATTTTTGGTTTTTTTTTGCTTGCTTTTCTATTCTTTACCAGTGTTGGGAGGGCCGAGGCCCAGACAAACCGTGAGGAATCATTAGTGAGCAGGACAACAAGAACAAGGGGGACATGGAAGCCCGAGAGACAGCTCAGGAGGAAGAAAGGGGACAAACGAATCTTTTGTCCCCCTCTGCTATGCAGCCCCTCCAAGCCGAAATGATCTGGAGGACATGCAGAAGTTGGGTTCGGAATTTAAATCCGGCCCATGCTCTCTTTCACCAGGCGTGCAAGCTCTCCCTGCATGAAGCAGTGGAGAGTGCCTGGGAAGGACTCCCCGGTTAGGTCAGAACCCCGGACAAAACCTCCTGCCCCCTCTTTTTAACATCTTTCTAGGTTAGAGGGAGATTTTCGACAGCTCTCTCCCTGAAGTGCCTGCAAGCTAAAACGTATCCTCGCTCCAACACTGGTGTCCAATTCGATTGTTTTGATTTTTAATAAATTTATTTTTCTTGAAATATTTGTGTATCCCAGAATGCCTAAACAATCCTCTCATTTGCATACGCAACAACCTCTAGCCGTAACATATACAGCCAAGTCCAAAACACGCGACCTTTGAGGGGTTCTGCCTCGTGACTAGCTGCCCAGTCCGCTCCTCATTGGGTATGGGACGGTACCACTGGGATCAGGTTTAGGGGGAAAAGATTGTTCTATTTTTGTACAGTATTAGGGGAGGGCCCCCCGGAGGGAGCCCTCCAAGCTAAAACGGGTACGCAGCTAACGGCGTCCCCGCGGAGCCACCCGGCTCCAGATAAAAGGTCAGAGTCGACCGGACGCAACTCCCGAACCCAGCTTTTGCATGCCCTGCCTGTGAGTGTGTGCGCGTCTGAGCCACACAGCTCACAAATGCTCCCCAGGGTTCGGGAGGCGTGCCCGGCGACTCCGCCAACCCCGAAGGGTGAATACCTGGCCTGTGATTATTCCAGCCAGGACCCCAAGATGATGTGTCTTTCATAATACAATGATTCCAGATGTCTGACCTGTTTTGACCTTTTCCGTATTTCTTGAATGCCTTTAGACACTCTGCTTGCAAAATCATTAAACTATGTTTTATTTTAATATCCTTTTTTTCCTAATGTAAGTAAGTACCCATGATGCTTTTAGATAGCAAGGGGGGGCGACTCCTCAATATGCAAACCGGTCTCCTCCTTCCCGGCCGAACTGACTCGTGTCCGTGCCGAGAAGTGACGAGAGCAGCCGAGAGCTTCATGAGCTATTGATCAAGACCCGAGTGGCTTCCGAAAAGCCGAAGATATACGAGTCCTGGTGTTCCATTAGATACAATGTAAAGCGCGCCTCTCTCCTGCCTAGAGACACCAGTAGCCCGGTTCCAGCAGAAAAGCCTTGCCGCTCAGGAGAGATGGACGAAGAATTGTTTGTAACCATTTTATTTCCTTGTGCATTCCTTGTGGAGTATTTTTATTGATACAAATGTGTGTATTTCCGATATAAACATTAATGCTTTATGTATAGATAATACCCTTATAAGAAATTTATAATGCTTCTATAAGGCTTTTTACAATGAATTTAAGATAAGGAATTTTAGGATTACTTTTGAAAAATGTTTCTGCTATTTAGAGACTTAAATATTTCTACATAGGCTCCCTTGGTGGTCTAATGCACAAAGCCTTGTTTTTATGTCCGCCCCAGCAACAATTTGGCATTTTTATTGCGATAGATTTTTGTCATCTTCTGGGTCCGTCCCTTGCCACCTATTTCTTCCAGGATCACCATCATGCAGTCTGCCTCAGTTTTCATCATCGTATCGTTCAAATTCGGAGACCTTCACCTGACGCCTTCAGGTCTCCGAGGGGGGGAAATGTTAGCCAGCAAGGCACTTTTCTGTGCTCTTATGGATTTTTATCCATAAGTTTGAACTCTGTGTCGCCAGCAGTGGTAGGGACTTGCGCTTTCTTCTTCACATAGGAGCCAGCTCCAGCCCAAGCCAGGAGGCTGACACCCCAAGCAGTTCACCCAAGGCAAAGACAAAGGATTCCTCTTGCCATGAGGCCTCCTTCTGTCAGACATCCGCTGGCTGACCCCCACTATAGTTATGTTAACGAGACTGCCTAGCAACTAATGTGCCATCAGATACTTGGCTAAAACCATCAACTGACAATAGGTATGGCCAGGTGAGTCATTGGACCCCAGACTCAGTGTCTGTTTCCTGGTGAAGTCATACTTTTGCAACACTGACCAAACCCCTGGACCTCCTCCCTTTGTTCACCTTTAACCTATAGCAAGGTCCAACAGGGACGGACCGCCTAGTAGGAGTGTTAGTGGGTTGTGGTTTGCAAAGCCCGCCCCAAGACCCCCAATAAAAGTCCAAACTGAGAGTCACTCGGCCTCTTGAGCCATCGCCCTCTATCTTACCTATTGACCCTTCAGTCCAGCTTTCTGTCCCCAACCCTTGCCTCCATCTTTAAACCCTTTTTCTCTCTCTGGACTCGCGATCCAGGAGAACCACGTGGTCTTGCCGGTTCAAGCCTCGTGGCCCCATAGCTTTTATACCTTTCCTCCCAAATCCAATTCATCTGGACATCGGACAACGCATCTAAGGTAACGTGCTTTCCCCACCAACGAAACCTGCTCATGCAAAAGTGCTATTTTCTCTCTTTATTTTATTAGGCCTGTAAGATTGTGTGTGTGATTACGATTTTTGTATGCTTGATTACATGATCCAGTAAACAACATTGAACTTGGAACTCACCTCACGTGCCTCTTTCCTTGAGATCTCCCGGGAGGGGTGGGACCCTGGTATAGTTGGCAAGAACCCGTGTATTTTGCTGATTGCTAAATGTAAATTAAAGCAATTCGGCTAACACATGGCTACAATATAGATCACAGAACCAGAAATACAAGCACACTATTGTCAGATCCTGACACCTTTCTGCGGCCGTTGTAGACGGCCTCTTTAAATGCAGGAGGAAATAGCCCTTCCTCCCGCATTTAAGGGCCGTGGGACCGCGGCCTAAAAAGCTAGAAGAACCCTCAGTTTCTGGGGGGAAATCCCCAAATGGTGGAGATAAGATTTACCCCAAACAAAGTATGTTAATCAAGATCACAAACATCATTCTGGTGTTGGCTAGCTAACTGGCACAGAGAAGGAAGAGAACAGTGATGGATGGGACCTGTGACAGACTGTACTTTTAAAAAGCTTAGAAGTGGTGTACAAACAGCTGAAGGACTGTGAAGGATTAATTCTTCACAGAAACAGAGACCCCCAAGTGACAGGCTGCTCCAAGCAATCTGATTGGTTAGCATCAGTTGAACAGAGAAAGACTTGAGAGCTGCATGCGGAGGAGGGAGTCAGTCTGATTTCTGCATTGACTGAGTTTAGTCTGATTTCAGCCTTAGCTGAGAGCAATTTAACACAGACAGAAAACCGCGGGAAACTTGGCAAGGAAGTTTGGAAAGTTAGGCAAAGATTCCCATTCAAGCCAAGGAAAGTGGATAGATCTTCTAGTGAGAGAAGGAATTTCCCTACCCAGTCTAAACAGTGTTATAGCTCTGAAGAGTGCAAAGATCCTTGGTCTGGTGTAGTTAGAAATTACCTTTAGATACCTTAAGAGTCAGTTAAAAACTCAAGAGTACTGGTGTTTCAAGAGTAGGCGTTTGGGTACTGGAAAGAGTGCACAGGCCTTTTGGAAACCAAAAGAGTTAGAGAATATTCAAAGAAAGTGTACTTGAGTGTTTAGGGAAGACACTGGAACAAAAGCCTCTAAAAATAAAGATTTAAGTATCTGTGAAAAGCTTAAAAAATTCTCATTAGCCTGAAACATAAGACCTAAAGTCTGCACATGTACTGATTTTACCTCAGAGTTATCTGTATTGAGTTACCTCAGAAATTTTACCCTGGATTTCACCTGAGCTTTCTCTCTGTGTAAAATAAAATATTTTGTTAATTCAGAATATTAAAACATCTCAAGTGTCACTTAAGTTAAAGGGGGCTCCCAATCCTTCCCTCAGGTTCCTGGGCTGAGCAAACAGCCAAAGTATTATACTGGGATGGGTTGGGATAGCCAGAGTTCTGCAAGAAAGAAGAAAACTTACCACTATGGCTGCTCAGTCAGAAAGGGAAAGAAAATTGGAGGGAAAATCTTGCCTCTGAGGGAGGGAAATGGATGGGGCTGTCATAGGCTCTGACAAAGGAGTAAATGTGTCAGCTGTGAGACAAAGAGTGGTGATAGGGAGCTAGGGTTGCCAGGTCCTCTTGGTTTGCTGGCAAGGGGATTTGGGGGGGATTCCAGGGGTGAGCAGGGACATTGTGTGGCAACGCTCTGCATTTTGGGCAAAACTCTATGGGTTTTTTGGTGTAAAACCATAGCGTTTTGCCCAAAAAGCAGAATGTCACTGCATGATGTCCCACCATGATGCCATCACTTGTGAGATGTCATTATGACAGGGACATCACCATGTAATGTCCCTGTTTGGGGGTAGGGCTTCCCTCCCTAGCCAGCTGGCTGGCAGCGGACAGAAGCCCGGAAAATAAGGGGAACCTCCTCCCGAACTGGGGGTCTGGCAACCCTATAGGGAGCAGGAAAAGGAAATGAGATCAGTGACAGGGATGGGAAAGAGGAGCAAAAGTGGTGATGGGATAGGAACAGAGAATGGGGAAGGAGTGAAAACAGCAATAATGGGAAATTGGGAACATATGGCACGATGTCACAAAACTCCCCATGAGTTTTGTGCAGAGCTCTGTTGGGGCCAGGGCGCACCAGGGCATCACTCCGGGAGAGAGGAGGCCGGGGGGCGGGCACATAACCAAGCCCCGCCCCCCAGCTCGCTTTCCCGGCCCACGCTTCCGCATGGAGCCGGAAAAAAGCCTCCCTGAGCTGCTGGCCCGGGGAGAAGCCCCCATCCCTCCCCCCGCTCACCCTTCCCAGGCTGGGCAGGCCGCCACCAGCTCAGGAGAAGCCCCTTCCCTTCCCCCCCTGACGATTTCCGGGCCGGGCAGGCCGGCGGCAGCCCGGGAGAAGCCCCTTCCCCCCTCAACCCTTCCGGGCCACGGCAGGCTGCCACCGGCCCAGGAGAAGCCCCTTCCCTCCCCCCGACCATTCCTGAGCCAGGCAGGCCGCCGCCAGCCTGGGAGAAGCCCCTTCCCTCCCCCCAACCATTCCCGGGCCGGGCAGGCCGCCACCAGCTCGGGAGAAGCCCCTTCCCTCCCCCCTCAACATTCCCGGGTTGTGGCAGCCCGCCGCTGGCCTGGGAGAAGCCCCTTCCCTCCCCCGCTCACCCTTCCCAGGCCGGGCAGGCCGCCGCCGGCCTGGGAGAAGCCCCTTCCCTCCCCCCCGCTCACCCTTCCCGGGCTGCAGCAGGCCGCCACCAGCCCGGGAGAAACCCCGTCCCTCCCCCCTCCCGGGCCACGGGGGGTGGGAGGGTGGGAAGAGCTGGGCCTGAGTGGCATTAAGCCACTCAGGCCCAAGCAAGAGCAGGAGGGAGGGAAATGCTGGCCCTTGTGGCTGACAGCCACTCGGCCCGAGGGGGGGAGGGGAGAAGCACCTAGTCTGTGTCTGTCTGTCTTCCTTCCTTCCTTTCTTTCTTCTCGCTCTCCCCCCCCTACCTACCTACCTTCCTGTTCCTTTCTTTCTTTCTTCCCGCCTTCCTTCCCCCTTCCTTCCTTCCTTCCTTCCTTTCTTCTCTCCCCCCCACCTACCACCTACCTACCTTTCTGTTCCTTTCCTTCCTGTTCCTTTCCTTCCTTCCCCACTCCCTCCCTCCCTCTTTCTTCCTTCCTTCCTTCCTTCCTTCTCTCTCCCTCCCTCCCTCCCTGTTCCTTTCTTTCTTTCTTCCCCTTCCTTCCCCCCTTCCTTCCTCCCTCTTTCTTTCTTTCTTTCTCTTTCTTTCTTTCTTTCTTTCTTCTCTCTCTCTCCCCCCCACCTACCTACCTTCCTTCCTGTTCCTTCCTGTTCCTTTCCTTCCTTCCTCCCTCCCTCTTTCTTCCTTCCTTCCTTCCTTCCTTCCTTCCTTTCTTTGCCATCAGATAGGCTTGCCAGCTCTGAGTTGGGAAATACCTTGGAGATTTTTTGGGTGGAGCCTGAGCGGTGGGTATTGCCTTCTGACATTTCCGGTGACATCAGGGGGTGTGGCATATGCAAATAAGTTATGCTAATGAGCTCCTGCATGTCTTTTTTTACGAAAGGACCCCTGGTTTTGTGGGTACCTACTTGCTAAGTGGTTAAGACGCTGAACTAAACTAGAAGGTGAGTAGTTCGGCAGTTCAAGTCCCGCGTGCTGCATGATGGAGTGAGCTCCTGTCTCTGGTCCCAGCTCCTGCCAACCTAGCAGTTCGAAAGCAAGAAATTGCAAGTAGATAAATAGGTACTGCTTTGGTGGGAAAGTAAAAGCATTCCATGCACCTTGGAGTCTACTCATAAGAACATAAGAGAAGCCAATGATGGATCAGGCCAGTGTCCCATCCAGTCCAACACTCTGTCACACAGTGGCCAAAAACACCAGGTGCCCTCAGAAGGTCCAGCAGCGGGGGCAGAACACTAGAAGCCCTCCCACTGTTGCCTCCCCCCGTCAAGCACCAAGAATACAGAGCATCACTTGCCCCAGACTGAGAGTTCCTATCTATACTTTGTGGCTAATAGCCACTGATGGACCTCTGCTCCATATGTTTATCTAATTCCCTCTTGAAGCTGTCCATGCTTGTAGCCACCACCACCTCCTGTGGCAGTGAATTCCACGTGTTAATCACTCTTTGGGTGAAGAAGTACTTCCTTTTATCTGTTCTAACCCGACTGCTCAGCAATTTCACCGAGTGCCCACGAGTTCTTGTATTGTGAGAAAGGGAGAAAAGGACTTCTTTTTCTACCTGCTCTATCCCATGCATAATCTTATAAACCTTGATCATGTCATCCCTCAGCCGTCGTTTCTCCAACCTAAAGAACCCCAAGCACTTCAACGTTTCTTCATAGGGAAAGTGTTCCAACCTTTTTATCATTTTAGTTCCCCTTTTCTGCACTTTTTCCAATGCTACAATATCTTTTTTGAGGTGTGGTGACCAGAACTGTACACAGTACTCCAAATGAGGTCGCACCATCGATTTATACAGGGGCATTATGATACTGGCTGATTTGTTTTCAGTCCCCTTCCTAATAACCCCCAGCATAGCTTTGGCCTTTTTCATTGCAGTGACACACTGTCTTGACATTTTCATTTAGTTATCTACTACGACTCCAAGATCTCTCTCTTGGTCAGTCTCCGCCAGTTTGGACCCCGTCAACATGTATTTATAGTTAGGATTTGTGGCTCCATGTGCATCACTTTGCACTTGGCCACATTAAACCCCATTTGCCACGTTGATGCCCACTCGCTCATCCTCAACAGATCCCTTTGGCGTGCCTCACAATCCTCCCTGGTTCTCACCACCCTGAACAATTTTGTGTCATTTGCAAATTTAGCCACTTCACTGCTTACTTCCAACTCCAAATCATTAATAAACAAGTTAAAAAGCATCGGACCGAGTACTGATCCCTGCGGTACCCCACTGCTTACTCCCTTCCACTGAGAAAATTGCCCATTTATACTCACTCTCTGGCCCCATCCACACTGTCACTTTTGCTGCTCATTTCTCCCTATTGCTTTGGGTTCCTCCCCCTTTTTCACATGTGTTTTGCTCCTACTGGGACTACTAGAAAGAACAAAACATATGGGGGGTGGCGGAACCTGAAGCAATGGGGAGAAATGAGCGACAAAAGTGACAGTGTGGACGGGGGCATCTGTTTCCTTTTAATTAGCCAGTGTTTGATCCTCAAAAGGACTTGTCCTTTTATCCCATGACTATTGAGCTTACTTATGTGAGGCTTCTGTACTATCAGCAAATGATCAGGCCTTTGTTGGTTAAAACATAGTCCTTTATTCAGATACTGGAACAGGTCTCAATGTTTGTTAGAGATGCCAAACAAAGAAGGCTTGGGGTTAATATACCTACAAACATGAATGCTTAAACATTTCCTACCAATCAGCATACAACTAAAATGTGGGAAGACAGAGCGGGAAGACAGAGGATCCGTTTGTTCCCACCGTAGGTGAGAAAGGCATAAACATTCCCCTTTTGGCCTATGTGACCCAGATGTGCGAAGTCCTAGGCAAAACATTCAAACCATGACAATAAAATAACCTTCAAGGCTATAAGCAGGCAGATAGTGTCCTGGGAGCCTGGAAAGAAAGAGGGAGGGAACAGGAACAAGATAGCTTTTGTTTATATGACGTGTTGGGATGCAGGAACCCACTCTCCCACCTAGAGAAGTAACATTAAGCAGACAGGCAATTGACACAAGAGAAGGCAATAAACCATATGGGTGATAACAACTACAAAGAAAATGAAAGTAACAACCAGAGTAACCTTCAGCAACATATATCTTTGTCAGATTCATTGAAAGAAAGAAACATTTAGCAGTAAAAGAATTCATTGTGCATACAGAGTAGAATCTGACATTCTGCCCCCTTGAAACTAGACTTTCCCCCCCGGTTTATCAGGGAAACGCTTATGAAAGGAGTGGACTAATTTAGGAGCATGGACGTTATCAGCGAGGACCCATTCGTTTAACTCAGGGCCAAAGTCTACCCACTTAACAAGGTAGTAGACTTGGCCCCTGCGAAGTTTAGAGTCCAATATTTCAGAGATCTTGAAATGAGGTTCTCCCTCCTTCATCAGAGGAGGAGGAATCGGAGGATCCGGGTGCCATGCATTCCGCCCAGTATTCTTCTTCAGGAGGCTGTAATGAAAGACAGGGTGCACAGAGCTCAGTGATTTAGGCAGTTCAAGTTCAAATGAGACTTCAGAAATTTTTCTTAACATATTTCCATCCCAGTTTTCTGCTGGGCTGCAAGCCATGAATGTTCTTGGTAGAAAGATACACAGAGTCTCCGGGCTTTAAGTCCCAACCTTCAGCCCTACCCTTGTCAGCATACTTTTTATAGTCCGCTTTAGCTCTTTCCAAAGTTTGTCCAATGAGGTGCCAGGATTCCTGTAACCTCAACCACCACTGGCTAAACTCCAAGTCCTTAGTGGTGTCCGTGTCAGGCAGGGAAGGCAGTGGTTTTCCCTCGAATCCCCCCACAGCCATAAATGGGGAAACCCCTGTAGAGGAATGCACTGCATTATTGTAGCTATACTCAGCAAACGGGAGCAAGTCCACCCAATTGTCTTGATGATAATTTGTGTAACAATGAAGGAATTGTTCTAAAATCTGATTAACTCGTTCGGACTGTCCATTGGTCTCTGGGTAGTAACCCGAACTAAGAGCAGGTTCAATGTCCAGAGTTCTCAAAAGCTCCCGTCAGAAGTTGGCAACGAACTGGCTTCCCCTGTCGGATACTATGCACTTAGGAAAAGTGTGTAGCTTGATCACATGATTGAAAAATGTCTTAGCCAGGCTTCTTGCCGTGGGAAGTTGCTTAAACAGGACAAAATGTGCTTGCTTGGAAAACAGGTCAACCACCACCCAAATAACGGTTTTCCCTTTGGAGGGAGGAAGGCTCGTAATAAAGTCCATGGACACGGTCTCCCAAGGCCGAGAAGGAGTAGGGAGGGGTTGTAGTAAACCCGGGACTTCCCCCCCTTCTTTTGCACATTAAACACACCTGACAAGAAGTAACATAATCCGACACATCCTTGCGCATTCGCGGCCACCAAAATTGTCTTTGGATAAGATTCAGAGTCTTTAGAAACCCAAAATGCCCAGACAATTTCAATTCATGACATGACAACAGGATTTCTTTTCATAAAGAGAGGGGGACAATTAATTTTGATCCATGATACCAACAACCATTAATATCCTTAGAATTCTCAGCATTGCCCTCCCATTCTTTGACTTCTTCATCTGAGTACGCCCCCCCCCCCGCATTTATCGACCCAGGACTCAGGCTCGGGGGACGCTTTTCTCTGGCTCCGTGTAATCACTGCTCCCCCCAACTGTTGAGGGGAGAACATGGAGTCGAATACTTCTTCCCTCTGGGATTCGTGTTGGGGTAACCTGGACAACACGTCCGCTAATGAATTAGACTTCCCAGGGAAGTGTCTCAGGACAAAATTGAATTTGGAAAAGAAATCGGCTCACCGGAGCTGTTTTGCATTCAGGGAATGCTGCATGCACAAAGCCTCTAAGTTTTTGTGGTCAGTCCAAATCTCAAATGGCTTTTGCGCTCCCTCTAGCCAATGCCTCCAAGTGGAGAGGGCTAGTTTGATAGCGGCAGCTTCCTTGTCCCACACCGACCAATGTCTCTCAGTCTCAGTAAAGTTCTTTGAAATATAGGCGAGGGGGTGCAACACCTCATTAGCGTTCCTTTGTAGGATCCCCCCCCATCGCCACATCAGAAGCATCCACATGTATTACAAACTCTTTAGTCTCATCTGGGTGTGCCAGTATGGGCTCTGAAGTGAATAGTCTCTTTAGCTCGTCAAATGCCGCTTGGCATTGGGGGGTCCAGCACAGTCTCTCCCCCGGTTTTTCCGCTTCAGGGCCCCTCCCTTTGGTTTTCAACAGTTCAGTAAGTGCAGGGTAATGGTTGCAAAGTCCTTCAAGAAGGTTCGATAAAAGTTGCAAAACCCTAATAGGCTCTGTAGCTGCTTCCTAGTGTGGGGGGCTTCCCACTGCACGACCGCCTCTACCTTAGGAGGGTCCATTTCCAGTCCCTTTTGAGAAATGCGGTAGCCCAGGAAATCCACCTCCCTTTTGTGGAACTCACACTTGGATAACTTAGCATACAACTGGTGCTCTAACAATGTCTGTAATACTTCTCTTACTAACGTCACGTGAGATGCCTTATCAGCTGAATAAATCAAGATATCATCAAGATAGCAGAGCACCCCATTAAACAAATACTTGTGCAACACTTCATTGATTAAACTCATAAAAACGCCAGGAGCGCCACTCAAACCGAAGGGCATCACCAAATACTTGAACTGACCCAGCGGGGTATTGAACGCTGTTTTAAATTCATCCCCCTCCCTGATGCGCACCCGAAAGTACGTGTCTCTCAAGTCCAGTTTTGTGAAAATTCTCCCCTTGGCCGCTTCCGTCAACAAGTCCTTGATTAAGGGGAGGGGGTAGGCATTGGATGCGGACACTGCATTCAGACCCCTATAGTCCGTACAGAGTCTCAAACCTCCATCCTTCTTTTTCCAGAAAAGGACGGGGGCTGTGAAAGGAGACTTAGCCGGGCGGATAAATCCTCGCTCTAAGTTTTTATCCAGGAACTTTCGCAACTCCTCTCTCTCAGAGGGACTCATGGAGTATAATTTCCCTTTGGGCAATTTCTCCCCTGGGAGCAGTTCAATGGCACAGTCAGTAAGACGGTGGGGAGGCAGTTCGTCAGCTTCAGTTTCACTGAACACAGCTTTTAAGTCTATATTCTGGGGGGACCGGATCTGGCACTAATGCCAGTGCTGCCGGATTCGAGGAGCCAGGAGGCTCTTTTCCCCATTTGGAAACCCATGTGTGCTTGGAACATTTGGGGTCAACCCAGGATATTTTCCCATCACTCCACTTGATGTACGGGTCGTGGGAGCTCAACCATGGGCTACCCAGCACCATGGGAAATTGGGTATTAGGAGTGATCACGAAAGCCCACTCCTCCCAGTGAGTCCCCGTCCCCACCACCAAAGGTTCAGTCTCTGCCACACACGCCTCCTTCATCTCAGAACCATCCATTTGGGTGAACCATAAGGGCTCTGTTAGGGTCTTTGGGTCCCAATCCCTCCACCACTAAAGGGCTAATTAAGTCTCTGGCACACCCCGAGTCTATGAGGGCACAAACCCACATGTGGGTTCCGGTGCTTGGCATCATTACAGTCACTACCATGTAACGCAAAGGACCCGGGATGCTCACCGGCGATGGCGCGTCGGGGGCTGGGACCTGCAGCTCTGCACCAGCTACTGCAGGTCGTTGAAGTTTCCCAACGGCTGGGTCTCGGTCAGCTCCAACTCTCCCTACTCACACGTTGCCCCTTCCAGCTGTAATGCCCGGGGTTTAAACGGTGTCTTGGGAGGTCGCAGGGTCCCTCCGCCCAGCAGGGTGGAGGTCTTCGGGATCTTTGCTCCCCCGCGGGGGCACACCGAGGCGTAGTGGCCACTCTATCCACATTTCATGCACAGGCCTTGCTTGAACCGGGCGTTACGCAATTTCTGGAACACCGACTTTCCCTCTGCTTTCTGGGGGGTCTTGGGAGGGTGAGTAGACGAAGTTCCCAACTTGATCAGGGTGAAGCGTTCCTCCACGTCAGCTGTGGCTTGCATCCATGCCGCCAGGGAAACGGGTCAGCCGCTCCTCAGGATCGTTTTGTAGATCTCGTGACTCAGCCCCTCTCAGTACTTCTCCACAAACAGGTCTTTGGACCACCCCTGAACTTTCGCCGTGATGCGCTGGAAACGGTCGGTGTAGTCTCTTACCGTGCCTCGCCCCTGGGTTAGCCTGCGCAGTTGGTTCCGGGCTTTTTCTTCCCCCAGCGGGTCCTCGTAGTACTGGCACAGGGCCCACATGAAGTTATCCACAGTCTGCAGTTCGGGCCCCGGAGGGTTGTGCAGGCTCACGTACCAATCACTCACGGTGTCTCGCACCTTGGATCCGATGTAGCCCACCCTGTCCCTCTCCATCGGGTAGAGGTGGCCCCAGGATGCCAGGAACCGCTTGATCTCAGTGATGAAGAACCGGAGCTTCTCGAGGTCCCCATCAAACGTAGCCATCACGGGGTCATTGGGCACCTGCCTCACCAACCCTCCCGCAGGGATGGGGACCGCTGGAGCGGGGGCTTGCAGAGCTCCTCCAGCCGGAGGAGCAGTGGGGCTGGCAGGCTGAGCCGGAGCCCCCCCTGCGCCTCCTACTGGGGGTGCTGGAGGCACCCCAGCTGGTCCCCCACCCCCCTGAGGTTGACCGGGGAGTGGGATCACCCCAGCTGCCAGGGCCCCCATCAGGTTCTGCTGCATCTCTAGTACGGCCGCTCGCAAATCCACCGCGAGGTGGTCATGCATCTCTTCCAACCTCCGGTCCAGGACGCGGTCCAGGTCTGCTCCGGACGGCTTGGCGCCCCGGAGCGGCGGGCGTTCTTCATCTTGGAAGCTGAACCCCCAGGCGCCCGATCCCCTCCGGGGATAGAGGTCTTCCTCCAGTATGCTCGGGCGGCCGAACTCTGATCGGTCGCCGCTGAAGCGCACTCTGGCCCACTTCCGATCGTGGATCCATGTTTCAGAGGTGCCTCCCTCGAAGGTAGCCCAAGAGCATCTAGGGGAGGTGGGCGGCCAAGTAATCCGAGCCCCTGTGCGAGGGGCTTGGCCCGATTCCTGGGTCGTGGTCACCGGCACCGGTTGTTCCACAGGTCCCGTAGGAGCCGTGGTGACCGGGACCTCCAGTGGAGTGTTGTGGTTGCTCCCGTCATCTGACATAGGTATGGAAGGACCAAAGCCAAAGATCTCTAACAATCTGTGAGGCTTCTGTACTATCAGCAAATGATCAGGCCTTTGTTGGTTAAAACATAGTCCTTTATACAGATACTGGAACAGGTCTCAATGTTTGTTAGAGATGCCAAACAAAGAAGGCTTGGGGTTAATATACCTACAAACATGAATGCTTAAACATTTCCTACCAATCAGCATACAACTAAAATGCGGGAAGACAGAGCGGGAAGACAGAGGATCCGTTTGTTCCCACCGTAGGTGAGAAAGGCACCGTAGGTGAGAAAGCCTTTTGGCCTATGTGACCCAGATGTGCTAAGTCCTAGGCAAAACATTCAAACCACGACAATAAAATAACCTTCAAGGCTATAAGCAGGCAGATAGTGTCCTGGGAGCCTGGAAAGAAAGAGGGAGGGAACAGGAACAAGATAGCTTTTGTTTATATGACGTGTTGGGATGCAGGAACCCACTCTCCCGCCTAGAGAAGTAACATTAAGCAGACAGGCAATTGACACAAGAGAAGGCAATAAACCATATGGGTGATAACAACTACAAAGAAAATGAAAGTAACAACCAGAGTAACCTTCAGCAACATATATCTTTGTCAGATTCATTGAAAGAAAGAAACATTTAGCAGTAAAAGAATTCATTGTGCATACAGAGTAGAATCTGACAATTTAGGAGTCTTTGATGTGGAACTTATCAAAAGCTTTCTGGAAATCAAGATAAACAACATCTATTGGGTCCCCCTTGTCCACATGTTTGTTTACTCCCTCAAAGAACCCTAACAGGTTAGTGAGACAAGATCTTCCCTTACAGAACCCATGCTGAGTCTTCCTCAATAGATTTTGTTCAGCAATGTGCCTACTAATTTTTTCCTTAATAACAGTTTCCACCAACTTACCCGGTATTGACGTCAGACTGACTGGCCTGTAATTTCCCGGATCTCCTCTGGAACTCTTTTTAAAGATAGGAATGACATTCGCTACCTCCCAGTCCTCAGGAATGGAGGCAGATTTTAAGGAAAGATTACATATTTTTGCCCGGAGATCCACAAGTTCACATTTGAGTTCTTTCAGAACTCTCGTATGTATGCCATCCGGGCCCGGTGATTTATTTGTTTTTATGTTGTCTATCAGTCGTAGGACCTCCTCTCTCATCACCTCAATCTGACTCAGGTCTTTCAACACCTCTCCTGAAATCAGTGGTTCAAGAGTGGGCAGGCACTTCTCATCTTCGACAGTGAAGACAGAGGCAAAAAATGCATTCAGTTTCTCAGCCATTTGTCAGTGCCTGCCATATATTCTTGTGTGTCTACGCCATACCAGTATGTTAATCTTGCTCTGAGCCTACCCACATTTAACCGTGCTTTAAGCCTCTCCACAGGTCCTGCCTGGGAGTTCACAACGGGACTCCTACCCGGCCCCTAGGAATACGGAGTCAGCCAGCACTCAGCCCGCTACCCCCCCCTCCTTGCTCGTTTTGCTTATGCTTCGCTTGGCATGCTACCCGTGCCTACGTAAACCCGTGCCTACCTTCTGGCCAGTTATCTTGTGTCTTGTCCTTGAACATGAAAGGCTCTGGTGTGGAGAGAAACTGTTCTGATGTGATGATCTCAGGTCTCTGTGAACTAATTTTTAGAATATTCAACATCCTTATTCCCTGAGAAAAGGTCTTCCCGCATATTCTATGGGAATTGCTACTCCTTCTTTTTGCGCGCCTAAAATACTGTAGTCTGATTGGCAGAATGTCTGTAGCCATTTATGAGTTTAGTATATCAAAGCATGTAACCCAAAGCATCTCATTACTAACAGAAGAAATGTATGACTCCAATAATCTTTTCTGCAAGTAAAGGACTTTTATTTACAAGACCTGTTGTGGATTATATTCATTGGGACATTCTCACACCATTTCCCTATCATCCTTCACTACACCTTTTACCCCTTAGTCATCCAAGGGCTCCACTGCTTCCCTGGCTGATTTCCTACTTCTAATGTATTTGAAGAAAGTTTTATTGTTGGTCTTTATGTTTTTTTGCAATATGCTCTTCATATTCCCCTTTTTGCCTGCCTGATCACAGACTTGCATTTTATTTGCCACAGCCTGTGTTCCCTTTTAGCAGCCTCACTGAGACTAGCTTTCCACCGCTTAAAGGAATCCTTCTTACCTTTTACAGCTTCCATTACTTTGTTTGTTAACCATTCAGGCTTTTTTCTATACCTATTTGTGCCTTTCCTAACCCGCGGTATATATTTTCTCTGAGCCTCTAGGATTGTAATTTTAAATAGTCTCCAAACTTCCCCAATGGTTTTGACCCTTTCTACTTTTCCTTTCAGTTTTCTCCTCACATATCCCCTCATATCAGAGAAGTTACCCCTTTTAAAGTTAAAAGTGATTGTGTCAGTCTTTTTGGGCAACTCCCTAT
This sequence comes from Lepidodactylus listeri, assembly GCA_029233225.1. Lineage (NCBI taxonomy): Eukaryota > Metazoa > Chordata > Lepidosauria > Squamata > Gekkonidae > Lepidodactylus > Lepidodactylus listeri. Next base: position 3,969,358 of record JARCFY010000011.1, read on the forward strand.
TTATATAAATGTTGAACTCAATAACATTATGGTCACTGTTCCCAAGCGGTGCAATCACTTTAACATCTCTCACCAGGTCTTGGGCATTACTTAGGACCAAATCCAGGATCGCCTCTTTCCTGGTCAGTTCTGTAACCATCTGCTCCATAGCACAGTCATTGAGAGTGTCTAGAAACTCAATCTCTTTTTCCCGACTTGAACACATATTGACCCAATCAATGTGTGGGTAGTTAGTCACCTATGACAACATAGTTATTTCATCTAGCCGCTATCTTTAATTCATTCATCATTTTATAATCCTCCTCTATCTTTTGATTTGGTGGGTGATAACAAACTCCCAATGTTAAGCTTCCTTTTGGGCCCACTAATTCAACCACCAGCATTTCCAGAAGTGAATCCAATTCTCCTAACCTCTCAATCTTACTGGACTGTATACCATCTCTGACATAAAGAGCCACCCCACCTCCAACTTTCTCCCCCCTATCCTTCCGATATAATTTATAACCAGGAATCACCGTATCCCACTGATTTTCTTCATCCCACCAAGTTTCTGAAATACCCACAATGTCTATGTTTCCCCCCAACACCAAGCATCCCAATTCCCCAATTTTACGTCAGACACTTCTAGCATTAGTATATAAACATACATCTATAATTTCCCATACATGTTAAGCCCACAACCTTCCTCTTGCTGCCTCGAGACCTTACTAGGCAGTCCCTATCATTTGCCACTGTCTCAGAGAACAATTTTAATCCATTTCCTTGTAGGAAAGTAACTCTTTGAGATGAACCATCCCGAACCAGAGATTTTTCATCCCCTGTTGGTTTTCCCCCAATATTCAGTTTAAAAACTGCTCTGCCACCTTTTTGATTTTAAGCACCAGCAGCCTGGTTCCTTCCCGGGACAAGTGGAGACCGTCTCTCTTGTACAGCTCCCTCTTGTTCCAAAAAGCATCCCAGCGCCTAACAAACTTGAACCCTTCCCCCCCTACACCATTGTCTCATCCATGCATTGAGACTCCTGATCTGTGCCTGTCTCTCTGGCCCTGTGCATGGAACAGGTAGCACTTCTGAGAAGGCTACCTTGGAGGTCCTGGCCTTGAGTCTCCTGCCTAGCAGCCTAAATTTTTCCTCCAGGACCTCATGACTACATTTCCCCACATCATTGGTGCCAACATGTACCATGACCACTGGCTCCTTCCCAGCACTATCTACCAGCCTATTGAAAACACGCGTACTGTCCGCTACCTTTGCACCAGGCAGGCAAGTCACCATACGGTCAATACGCGGTTTCATCCACCAGCTGTCTACCTGCCTAAGGATCGAATCACCAGCTACCAAGAGCCCCCCTCCTTCCTTGCCCAGGGATGGTTCCTTAGTACAAAAGGATACCCGTTCACCAGCTGTAGAAGAGGTCCCTTCTGAGAGCAGATTCCCCTTATCTACAGCACAGTGCTCTGTTCGACCCTCATGCTCCCTGACAGCAGCGGGGCTGCCAGGTACAGAGTGGGACATATCTAACAAGTCCCCGAGAGTCTTCTCCACATGCCTAACTGACTGTCTCTGCTTCTCCAGGTCAGCCACCTTGGCCTCAAGGGAGCAAACTCGTTCCCTGAGAACCAGGAGCTCATTGCACCGGGCACACACCCAAGACTTCTGCCCAGTGGGCAGATAATCATGCATGTGACACACCATGCAAAACACTGGATAGCCCCCAACCCCCTGCTGGCATTCTGGCTTCATAATTGCTTTAAAAATAAGTTAATATAATCCCACTTTTAAACCCTTTGTATTCTCCTTGTAGAAGTCTACTTACCTTACTGGGAACCCGAGGAGCCTAGGGCCCTGGTGTTCTGGCTCTTCCTTGGCTTCTCACAAGCCCCTAGTCTAAGAGTCCCTAGGCTAAGAGCCACAGGCCAAGAGCCCTGCCCTTTGGTTCGTGCCCTTCAGCTCGTGCCTCTGGTCAGGTGGAGCCCTAAATAGAAGCCGGCCACATGACCACAGAAACGTCTTCGGACAGCACTGGCTTTTCAGCTTGGAAACAGAGATGAGCACCACAATCCTAGAGTCGTATTTGAATGGGTTTTGAGCAAGGGAAACCTTTACCTTTACCATACTTGTTAATTCTAGCTTTATTCCAGAAACTAAAGAAAGTTAATTTTTACCATTATACAGCTGAGAACAATATGGTAATGAAGAGTGTGGACAATGAGCTGTGTGGGGAAATGGTCTTGCAAGTTCCTGTTTCTGCCCATGTGGGATCTTGGGAATTCCCCAGCTGTCCCAGGTTTCTGCCTGACAAGGCCCCTCTCTTCTTTACTCCCATGTAACCTACTTAACTCTGAATATGTCCACTGATCCTGGCTGGTCTTAAAGAGGCTAGTTCTTTAGCAACCCAAACACTGTACAAACCCTAAGGATTGTTAGAACAATAGGTTATTTGTTCTTAAATGTGCAAGTTTCAGGAATGATTTATTAACTTTAGTTTCATAGTGTGGGGTATCTCTCCTTCAGTTCATGATCATGGCTGTCATTGCAATGGAGCTCTGGTGTTAGATTGCTTCCAGTAAGAAGGTAAGATAATTAAAACAGCTTCTTCCTCATGGTGAGAGAGTTTATCATCTCACACTTGCCCATCCCTTGTGGGATATCTTTCTTTCCCGGTCCCAAAAGGAAGATTTGTTCTTACCCATTTGGCCTCCCAGCTTCGGTGTGACTTTTCTAAGCTTTGGTTTTCCCTGACAGAGCTATCTACATATCTACAAGCTGAATAGCTCTTGTGCTGGTAACTGAGTCATACCCTCCTCACTTTTTGCTTGTGTACCTGTTAGCATATAAAAAGCAGTTAGCACTCTCTGAGCATATACAGAGTACAGACCTGGTTCTTGTAAATTTTGGTTTGAATTCTGGGGTATAAGGCATTTCCCCACAAGCTGTGATAGCCCATATCCAGATATTTCTTCAGCACCTTCTAGGGTGACCTTAGGGAAGTTGCTGTTTCAAAAAGTGAACCCCTTTTCAATAGGGGTTATAACACAACACAGACATTACAAAAACAATGTATGTGAAACTGAATACCGTAAAGCACTACATACATGCCTAGGGTCCACATACCATTGCATCTAATCAACTACTGTTTTTAGATGCTTTGAATTTATATTTTCAGATTCTTTGTCATTTAGTATTGCTTTTAAATTCTTAAAGTTACCCAAATCATTGTGTAAAATCTGCACTGGAAAATCAGCTTCCCATCACAGTTTTTAAGTTATCTGCTTTTCCTCTGCTGTACCTCAAGCACCTTATTTCCATTGTGTCATTTTGGACCAAACAATGTTACAATCTTTAGGATGTTGCAGTTTTATTCCCCAGGCCTTGATTTTGATTCTGACAGTCTTACATCTGACAGTCTTACATCAGCTGCAAGGGAACTCATTTTGTAAGCTTGTGGGCCTTGATTTGGATTAGGACATGGTGCAAGGGGAGAAGAGCTCCAACCTTTCCTCAGTGCCATTTTCCCAGTCCAAAACTGCTGTGTGGGATGCTGTTTAACCTGTAGTCCATAAAGACACATGTAGCCCCCAAGGGCAAATAGTAATCTGCAAGTAATTTTTTGTTACCTTAAATTCATCATGTGTAGTTTGGACCTTGGTAGATGACTGTGCTTTGTGTCTTAAATGAGCTCTGTAAAGTGTCCTTTGAAAGATTTGAGAAGTGAAGGAAAAGGATTTTTGCCAGTAGGAAACGCCCTTTTCCTAGTATAATGAGGTAACCTTAAATAAGGTGAACTTTCCCTTAGAAGATGGATGTTGAGGAAGAGATCACAGAGGTGGAAGAGGACTCTGAGGCTAACCCACAGCTGAGAATATGTCTAAGGCTGATTTTACACCTCCCTTCTAAAGTAGTTTGACTGCTGTCTTTTCCTGTGCTGATTTCACAGTGGTGTGAAATTTCACTCCAGGGGGTCTAAGTGCACTAAGAAACCACAATTGTTTAAAGCAGAATAAAGCGGTATAATACTAGCTTGACCACAGGAGGGCAATTAGTAGATATGGACATTTCAGTAGCAGCACGGTTTCACACCACACAGAGATGTGGGCAGGTTTTTTTGGAACTAGAATGTTTCCAGCGGGAAAGTCAGATGTAAAATCAGCCTAAGACTAGTGCCCATGCATTTTATGTATGTGCATTCAAATGTATGGCATCTTCTTGGTAAAGGAAGTTAAAATTTCTAGAAGCTACAGTATCAACATTTTCTCAGTTTATTGTGAAATATTGTGGGTTCATTTCTTATTTTACGCAATTAGATACAGCACAAAGGAGGGAAAGACAGAAAATTGTTTTTTTTTATTCTTGCTCTCCCCCTACCCCACCCCCCAAAAACCCAAATGGGATAATACCACTTTCCTTTCTGAATGGTTTTTTTTTAAAGTTATATAGATTTTGCTTAAATTTCTGAGTAATGCTAGTGGTTATAGCATCAAAGCATAATTGCATTAAAAAGCTACAGAGTTTAATTATTCAATTCAAAGAACCACACACTGAAAACAGAAATTAACAGCAAATTATCCTTTTGGAAAGTACAATTTAAAGACAATTTTTAAAAGCCTGTTAGTCTAGCATAAGTTTGATTAGTACAAATTAGATGATGTAACTGAAAGGTTATAAATCCTATTAGTTCCCATTGGAGCAATCTACATATCTAATGCTTCCCAGTGAAGTACATGGGACTCCAGTGTGCTGGACTTTGCTGGACTTTAGCTTCAAGTTATTGTTACTACAAGAATCAAAGGAGTATAGTGGCACTTTAAAGACTAAGGATTTATTTATTTATTTGCTTCCTTTATATCCTATCTTTCTCTTCAGTGGGAATCACACCACAGTAACATTGTGACTTGACTGCTGTAATGCACTGTACATTGGTCTTCCCTCAAAATTAATTCAGAAACTCCCAAGTGGAGCAGAATGCTTCAGCTCGGCTATTATCAGGCACTAGATAGAGCATGCATATTACTCCCATTCTACCCTCACTCCCCTGGCTGCTCATCAATTACCAGTCTCAATTTAAGGTACTGGCCATCACATGCAAAGTCCTTAACAGCCTTGGAGCCTCATATCTGTGAGACCACCACTCCTCCATGCTCCACCATGACAGATTCACTCATCTGAACAAGGCTTTCTGCATGTGCCAAGCTGCAAATGGGCAAAACGAATAACTGCCTGTCCACGTGCCTTCTCTGCTGTGGCCCCCACCCTGTGGAATGGCCTGCCTCGGGAGGTCAGGGAGGCTCCCACACTCCTGGCTTTCCACAAACTATGCAAAACTGAATTATTCAAAAGGGCTTTTCTATGCAGGCAACAGAGTTGCACCACACTAAATGATTCACAAAGTTACTTAGATAAATTATTAGGGGCTGTGGTCTATACTACTGCATTTAGCTTGCTGAAACTAGGATCCTACAATGTAATTTTTGCATCATTTTTTTTTCCTGATTCTTATTTATTGATTTTAAATAAAAGTTCAGTACCAATACAAATACATATTTAAAGAAGCATTCTAAATTGCAGAACAGAAGGGGTATAGTACATAAACAAACCTAAACCCTAAACAATTATCTACTTAATTTACCAAGTTATACAATTATAACTTAATTTCCATCCAAGTATATACCTTACCCCAAATTTTCTTAAACATTTCATCCTCTCTTTTTTTAATAAGTATTTTTATTTGCTAAGTTAGATACACAGTAACATCATTTCATTGTTGCATTTTAAATATTTTAACATTTTCTCCCCAATCCCTCCCCCTTCAGTCTAATCTTCGTCTTTCAGCCAGGAACACAGAGCTTGTAGCTTCCACTGAACGTCTTCTTTCTGTTCCTCTTTGATCCAGTTCAAATAGATAGACCATTTCTCCTTGATCTGCGATGTTCTATCCTCCCATGGCAGATCCTTATTGATTGTAGCCATTATATCTGACTGAATAAATTCAAAGATATACTTATGCCAAGTTCTTTCTGTCCATTTACTTTTATCTTTCCACCCTACTGCTATCTGTCAGAATCTGCTGATTCAGACAAAGTATTTCTATTGCTTACTGCTATGATTTCTGTCTTACTGCTATGCTTCCTATTGCCATGTATGTTTTTATAGATGCTTCTATAACACCTGCCATGTAGTTGCCCCCTCCCCCAGGTAAACCCTCACTTTGGCCAGTATGTATGTAGTCTATGTGACCCCAGGTTTATGACCCTGACCAGGCCTGGTTTGTGTAACTGTCAGAGCGGGAGGATGACAACTTCAAAGTATGGGAACAATGGGCCTCTCACACTCCTGCCTCCGCATTCCATTCATCCTGGCTGGGACTACAAGGGAGGACAAGTCCCATCTCTTATCAACGTGCGAAAGCCTCGAGGCCAGCGATTGTTATGTGAAATGGTAACATCTAAGGGGTCTGGTTTGGGAAGGGAAATTTACAACTTGACACCTCACTTTCTTTCCTGTGGGAAGCAAACGGCCAGAGACCCGTTTTGCCCGCCGTTTTTCCCCTTTAGTGATTGGCTACCTATGGGTAATTCAAACTGTCTTGAAAGGTATAATAGACCTGCTTCTGTCATATGTGTTATCTCTGACAATAATCCGAGAAGCTGTACCAATGTAGAGATTGGAAATAAAGAACGGTGTTTCATCAACAAAGATCTGATTCTTGACTACTTTGAGCAGAAGTCTCACAGATTGTCAGAGATCTGTGACTGGGACTTGGCCGTTCCTGACCATGTCGGACGACGGTACTCTTCCCATCCCTACTACTCCCGAAGACACACCGACCACCCCTGGGGATCAGGGGGCCGGTGGTGGAGGCGGCGGAAGGGAGCCCGAAGTACCAGTGACTACGATTCAAGGGGCTCACTACATCCCGCGCCCACCTCCTCTTCAGAGCGTGACCCCGAGGTACTCATGGAGCAATTTTGGTCACGGGACCGTAGACTCCTGGGTACACGATCGGAAAGGGGCACGGGTTTCGTTCCAGGGGGATCACCTCGACCGCGGGAAGCCGAGTTTCCTGGGAGACAAACGCGAGACGACCTACGGAGGAGATTCGCGTCTCCCATCCCTGGAAGGAGAGAGAACGGGACCCTACGGGCCCGATCCCTACAGAGAAGACCAGACTCAAGCCCTCGACCGGATGATGGGAGATTTGTGGTTCCAGCTTACTACCGAGTTGCGAGAGCTGGCCCTCGATCTCCAGTACCAGTTCCGCGACGCCCTCACAGCTATGCAAGCGGCTCAGCCAGCACCGGACATGGGAGGACCTCCCGCGGTCGGAGTCCAGCAACCGGTGGTGCCTCCCGGAGGAGTCCCCGCCCAGGTGCCGCCGCAAGTGCCGCCGCAAGTGCCGCCGCAAGTGTCGCCGCAAGTCCGCCCGGCCATTCCCTGCCAGGTGCCCACACCCATACCTGCGCCAGCCCCAGTGCCGGCAGGGCCAGTGGTTCGCCCGGCCCCCGCCGATCCGTTGACGGCTACTTTCGATGGGGACCCCGAGAAGTTGCGGTTCTTCCTGCTAGAGATCGAGCGGTTCCTAGACACCTGGGGACATCTCTACCCCACCGAGAGGGACCGGATTGGCTACATCGGGTCCAAGCTGAAGGACACCGCCAGCGATTGGTACATGAGCCTGCACAACGCCCCCGGGCCTGAGTTGCGTTCGCTGAACAACTTCATGTGGGCCCTCCGACACCACTACGTGGACCCCTTGGGGGAAGAAAAAGCCCGGAACCAACTGCGGAGGTTGACCCAAGGGCGGTCCTCGGTGAGGGACTACACCGATAAGTTCCGGCGCATCTCAGCCAAAATTCGCGGCTGGACGCAAGACCTGCTCATGGAAAAATATCGAGAGGGCTTAAGTTACGAGGTGTACGAGGCAGTGTTGCAGGCGGGAAGACCCGGATCGTTGGCCGCTTGGATGAGGGCGGCCGCGGACGTGGAAGAACGCTTCACCCTCATTAAGATGGGAGCTTCATCGACAGCTCCAGGCAAAGCAGCACAGAAGGCGAAACCCAAACCCAACATGCAAGAGATTCGGGACGCCCGCTTCAAGCAGGGGCTCTGCATGAGATGCGGGGAGAGTGGTCAGTTCGCCTCGGCGTGTCCTAGAGGAGGGGGAAAAGTTCCGAAGACCTCCACCCCGGTGGCCGGAAGCACCCCCAGCAGAGGAAAGACCTCGTTCAAACCCCGGGCTCTACAGCTGGAAGGGGCAGCGAGCAAGCAGGGAGAGCTGGAGCTGACAGAGGCGCAGATGTCGGGAAACTCCAACGGCCTGCAGTGAGCGGCGCAGAACTGCAGGTCCCCAGCCACGACGCGCCATCTCCGGTGAGCATCCCTAGCCCCTTATTGTATATGGTAGTGACTGTAATAACCCCTGGGACCGGGACCCATGTCCGAGTCCGAGCCCTAATTGACTCCGGGTGCACCCGGGACTTGATTAGCTCTTTAGTAGTGGAAGGGCTGGGACCCAAGGTCACCCCGTTGGGGGAGCCACTCAAGTTCATGCAAATGGACGGTTCGGAAATGAAGGAAGCGTGTGTGGCAGAGACCGAGGGACTAATTGTGGGAACAGGGGAGCATTGGGAAAAGAGAGCCTTCGTCATCACCCCCAACACCCAATTCCCCATGGTGTTGGGGAGCCCCTGGTTAAGCTCCCATGATCCTTATATCAAATGGAGCGAGGGGAAGATCTCCTGGGTGGACGAAAAGTGCCAGGGCCACAAATGGGACCCGGGGTGGGGACCAGGACCTCCAGTGCCTCTCCGGGCGGCGGCCCTCACCCTGGTGCCCGCGGCTGTCCCCTGGGAATACTGAGACTTAATGGGAGTGTTCAGTGAGACCGAAGCGGACAAACTACCCCCCCACAGGCTATCGGATTGTGCCATAGAGCTGATCCCGGGCGAGAAACTTCCAAAGGGAAAACTTTACTCCATGAGTCCTCCGGAGCGGGAGGAATTGAGAAAGTTCTTAGACAAGAACTTGGAGCGCGGCTTCATCCACCCTGCTAAATCCCCCTTCGAGGCCCCCGTTCTGTTTCGAAAAAAGAAAGACGGGGGTTACGTTTGTGCACGGACTACAGAGGACTAAATGCGGTGTCTGCTTCCAACGCCTACCCCCTCCCCCTTATTAAAGACTTGCTAACGGAGGCAGCCAAGGGAAAAGTGTTCACTAAGCTGGATCTCCGAGACGCATATTTCCGGGTGCGCATCAGGGAGGGGGATGAGTTCAAGACTGCCTTTAATACACCTTTGGGACAGTTCGAATACCTGGTGATGCCGTTCGGTTTGAGTGGCGCGCCAGGGGTCTTTATGAGCTTAATAAATGAAGTGTTGCACAAGCATTTATTCAAGGCGGTGTTATGTTACTTAGATGATATCTTGATCTACTCTGCTGATAAGAAAGAACATGTGCAATTGGTCCGGGAAGTGCTCTCAACCCTGTTGAAAAATCAGTTATATGCAAAGTTGTCTAAATGTGAATTCCATCGAGATTCCGTAGATTTCCTAGGGTACCGCATTTCACAGAAGGGACTGGAGATGGACCCTGCCAAGGTAGAGGCAGTGGTCCAGTGGGAAGCCCCCCCGAACGAGAAAACAACTCCAAAGTCTGTTAGGATTTTGTAACTTTTACCGCACCTTCATAAAAGACTTTGCCACGGTCACCCTCCCATTGACTGAGTTGCTAAAAACCAAAGGGAGGGGCCCGGAAGCGGGGAAGCCCAGGGAGAAAATTGCCTGGACTGGAGAATGCCAGAAGGCGTTCGAGACTCTTAAGACTCTTTTCACCTCAGAGCCCATTTTGGCTCACCCCGATGAGACCAAGGAATTTGTAGTCCATGTAGATGCTTCAGACGTGGCCATAGGGGGGGCCATCCTACAGCAAGGGCCAGATGGAAAGCTGCACCCCCTCGCCTACATTTCGAAAAAAATTAATGAAACAGAAAGGAATTGGTCAGTTTGGGATAAAGAAGCCGCAGCTATCCGACTGGCCCTCACTACTTGGCGGCATTGGTTGGAGGGAGCGCAGACCCCTTTTGAGATTTGGACGGACCACAAAAACCTAGAAGCGCTGTGCACCCAGAGGTCCCTGAATGCGAAGCAGCTCCGCTGGGCAGATTTTTTCTCAAAATTCAATTTTGTGCTTAAACACTTCCCTGGGAGAGCTAACTTGTTAGCAGACGCTCTCTCCCGATTGCCCCAGCACGAGAGTTTGAAAGAGGAGGTGTTCGACTCCATGTTCTCCCCTCAGCAGCTGGGAGGTGCAGTGACCACCAGGAGTCAAAGTAAGCGGACAACAGTAGAGCCGGAGAAGAGCGACTGGGGGGGAGATTATTCCCCGGAAGAAATCGAGGAGTTAGAAATGTTAGCAGACTGCTCCCTCCGGGAGAATAAATGCTGGTACCATGGAGATAAACTAGTGGTAACCCGAAGCAAAAGAAAAGACATATTGCTAACCTTCCACTCCTCTAAATTAGCAGGGCATTTTGGATTCCTAAAGACGCTTAACTTAATTCAGAGGCAGTTCTGGTGGCCGCGCATGCGCAGGGATGTCTCGGACTTTGTTTTTGCTTGCCAGACCTGCTTGATGTGCAAAAGGAGGGG